>JADMNL010000036.1:46747500-48218750 GCA_016271365.2 Neoceratodus forsteri
TGGGGTGGGGGCCCACTGGACCACCAGGGATGATAGGTTTCAGTATATTCTACTGCAGCCCACGATTGGGCAGACAGGTCCACTGGACCACCAGGGATATTGAGAATTTTCATTCATTTACTTAGCCCGCGATCGGGCGGGCAAGTCCACTGGACCACCAGGGATAATGATAATTTAATTTATTTACTTAGCCCACAATTGGGCGGGCAGGTCCACTGGCTCACCAGGGATAATGATAATTTATTTTATTTACTTAGCCCGCAATCGGGTGGGCAGGTCCACTGGACCACCAGGGATATTGAATGTATCTTTTATTTACTGAAGCCCACGATCAGGCGGGCAGTGGCTCACTGGACCAGCAGGGATATTGAATGTATCTTTTATTTACTAAAGCTCGTGATCGGGTGGGCAGTGGTCCACTGGACCACCAGGGATTTATGATTTTCCTTTTTTTACTGCAGCCCGCGATCAGGCTGTGGGGCACATTGCCTCGCTGCAGGGGGCATCGGTCCCTGACAGCTGCTGCATGGCAGGGCGCCAGGCACAAGTCGTCAGGGATCGGCACACCTGCATGCAAATGGGGTCATAATGACATGCAAATGGCCCCATGTGCGCCTTGCATACATGATGGCCCCATTTGCATGTCTACTTTTGAATATTGCAGTTGCTGCACCTTGTGCATGGAACTTGTGCTAGTGCATCCCCATGCTCCACTCTGGCCACTGCGCCATGCGCACTGCGGGTGGCCAGGGTGAAATATTCAATGCTGCTGAGCCATGGCACAGCTCCATTGAATATCACCCAGTCCACGCCCCTGTGCTGCCAAATTGAGCTGCACAGGGGCTTGCACCACAGCCTGATGCAGTTTGAATATCTAGGCCAAGGTTTACAGTGCCAATTTGTATATGTGTATCTAAGGTTTACAATGCCAATTTGTATACATGTATCCACGGTTTACAGTGCCGATCTGTACACATGTATCCAAGGTTTACAGTGCCTATTTGTATATGTGTATCTAATGTTTACAGTGCCAATTTGTATACATGTATCCAAGGTTTACAGTGCTGATCTGTACACATGCATCCAAGGTTTACAGTGCCAGTGTTTTATATGTGCATCCAAGATTTGAATTGTCAATTTGTTTACTTGTATCCAACGTTTACAGTGCCAATTTGTACACTTGTATCCAAAGTACATAGTGCCAGTACCAGTTTGTATACTTGTATCCAAGGTTTACAGTTCCAATTTGTATACTTGTATTCAAGGTTTACAGTGCCAATTTTTTTACTTGTATCTGAGGTTAACAGTGCCAAATTTACATATATCCAAACTATACATTGCAAATTTGTGTACTTGTATCCAAGGTTCACTGTGGCAACTGGTATACATGTATCCAAGGTTTACACTGCCAATTTGTATATTTGTATCCATGGTTTACAATGCCAGTTTGTATACTTGTATCCAAAGTATACAGTGCCAATTAGTTTACTTGTATCTGGGGTTTACAGTGCCCATTTGTATACATGTTTCCAATGTATACAGTACCATTTGTATACTTGTATCCAAGGTTTACACTGCCAATTTATATACTTGTATCTAAGGTTTACAGTGCTAATTTGCTTACTTGTATGCAAGGTTTACAGTGCTAATTTGTATATTTGTATCCAAAGTTTGTGCAACTCTTTGGTATAGTAAACATGGAGTACAACATCTTCCAGGAAATTGTACTAGGGGCACTGGATAAGCATGCATCCCTGGTTAATGTCCACTCTAAGAAAGAATCATGTTGGTGGTTTATGGCAGGCTTGAAGGCGGCACTGCATAATAGAGACTTGCTCTGGAAAACAGCTTGGAAAACAAAGCTCCCAGCTGACTGGATTTCATTTAGGAGGGATAGGAATCTTTTTGTACTAAGATGGTTAGAGAGGCTAAGGCAAACTATTTCTGTGCAGAACTTGGCTCTTCCTTTAAGTGTTCTTCCAAATCCTGGAAAACCCTCAAGGACATCGAAGGCCATGCATCTCCAAACTCACTACCCACAAAAATTACTGTTGGTGCCACCACAGTCTCAGATAAGCTGGCAATCCTTGACTCTGTCAACAACCATTTTGCTACTGCAGGGTTAGCCTTTGATACCTCCTCTGCCAGTAACCTCCGCTTACAACTTTGTGTACAGGACCAACAAGCTCCTGTCACTAGTACTGCATTCTCCCTTCAGCCTGCATCCTTGATAGAAGTTGGGGACCTTCTGTTACATCTGGATACCAGGAAGAGTGCTGGTACAGACCTCTTAGACCCATTTATCCTGACACTTAGTCATCACATCCCGGCTGTGCTAATTACGCATCTCTTTAACCTATCCCTTTCACAGGGTGATCTTCCTCCCTTGTGGAAAACTGCCCATGTGATCCCCCTTTTCAAATCCTGAGACCCCAGTGACCTCAATAACTATAGGCCAATCTCCCTAGTCCCCATCCTGTCTAAACTGCTGGAGAAAATCATGAGTGCACAGCTCAGAAACTACCTAGAGTCTGCAAATCTGCTTAACCCACTACAGGTGGGCTTTAGACCACATCATAGCACTAATTCGGCACTTGCAAAGGTGACTAATGACTGGGAGCATGACCTGGATACCAATAATTTCATTTGTGCAGTATTTTTGGACCTAAGTAAGGCGTTTGGCACTGTCAACCATGACCTGCTCCTTATATCCCTCTGTAACATTGGCCTGGACCCCCTATCCTTGAGATGGTTCTCTAATTACCGTACGGGTCATCTTCAGCAGGTAAAAATGGAAGGGGAATTCTCACCACTAAAACCATAGTTGAGGGGCATACCGCAGGGCTCCATATTGGGTCCACTGCTCATTGCAATATATATTAATGGAATCAATGTTAGCATCAAATCTGCCAACATACAACTTTTCGCAGATGATACGGTACTATACATTAGCAGACCTACTCATGAAGCAGCATGTAGAGATCTACAACAGGAATTTAATCAGCTGCAACTACAGCTATTGAACCAGAAACTTCTCTTGAATGCAAAAAACAAAAACAAAAAACAAAGGCAATGATTTTGTCACCTCTTTGTACATGCAATTTACCCTTCCACTGAAGGAACCTTACCTCAGATCACTACACTTCTGGACGAACCATTGGAATATGTAACCAAGTTCAAATACCTGGGGGTTTGGATCAACCACAGATTTTCCTTTAATGACCACATTGAACAACTAATAAAAAAACCTTAGGTAGAGGCTTAGCCTCTTTAACATGATCAGTCACCTACTTACATGGGATGCTAAGAAGAGACTGGTCCAAACCACTTTCCTCACATTACTGGACTATGCAGATTTCTTCTACAGTCAAGGCCCTGTTAGTCAAACTTGACGCACTCTGTCATAGAGCTATAAGGTTCATTACTGGTCTTCTTATTCCATGCAGCACTGCTGCCTATATGCTGCTGTGGGGTGGCCATCCCTTAACAATAGAAGACAGAGAAATGCTGTCCTCTGGACCTTCAGTGCTATTACTAAGAAGCTGCCTCAGTATATCTCAGATTGTCTTCCACTAAGCACAGTAGGCAAGTATGCCCTAAGGAGCACCTTCTATATCTCCCTTACTATACCTAAGGTCAAATCACACTTTGGTAGGACATTTTTAAGTTATGCGCTACCCCTACTCTGGAACAAGCTACAAAAAACATTGAAATTGGTCCACCCTATCAAATTGTTAGCATTCAAAACACGGTATGCTCTCTCTTTCAAGGAATCCTGCAATTTCCCCTGATCTTTGTCTTATCCCCAGATAACAGAGTCTCCCACACTGTGTCCCCCAGACCCTCTTAACATTCTGTTCCCATTATCTCCTCTTCCTCAAACTGCATATTTGGAACCCTGTAATTACTCTCTGTCTGTTGCCTTCATACCAGACAATAGAGTCTACCACATTGAGTCCCCCCCCACCCGGCTTCAGTTAACTTTACGTGCTCTTGTATGTCTTCCTCCACCATCTGCAATTTTTGGAGCCCCACATTTGCTCTCTTTGGCTGTACCACCTGTCCTCAGCAAACAGTGGCCTTCTTATGGGTATCCATACCTTCATATGCTTCCACCCTTCTACCCCCTTCCCCCCACTGGAAATAATCTTCTACTTTCACACCTTATCTAAGATCCTCTCATTTATGCATACTGGCAAGCTCCGAGTATTATTTGTATATATTGACTTCTAGGTATTTGACGCTGTTATTCATTCTGTATATTGTACATTGCTTTTTGCTCAATTTATATTTTTATCGTTGTTCTGTTGTAAACCTTTGTGTATGTAACCCCTTACTATGTACTGATTATGTATTTTGTCAAGGTCCATCTCGAAAATGAGCTTTGCTCAATGGTGTTTGCCTGGTTAAATAAAGATATTGATTGAAAATGGCTAGCAATGTTTATACTGCCCTTTTGCATACTTGCCCACTAAGCTTATGCAGCTCTTTGGAATAGTTGCTTCCAAAGTTTACTTTGAGGTTTATTATTCTTTTCTCCACAATTTGTGCTGCTATTTGGTGGAGATGTTCACAGTGTATACACTGCCCTTTTGTATAACTGCCACCTCATTATGTGTAGTTCTTTAGTACACTTGTTTTCAGTGTTTTATACTTTTGTTTTGTATATGTGTTTCTTAGATTTTTGCAGCTGTTTGTTATGCGTATACATTTGATGTTTATATTTATACTGCCCTTCTGTAGACTTGTCCCTATGGTTCGTGTAGCTCAGTGGTATAGATGTTTTCAGTGTTACATTACTCTTTGTACTGTTGTTCCTCAGGTTTGTGCCACTATTTGGTATTATTGTTTTCAATGGGTTCATTGCCTTTTTGTAAACATGCCCAAAAAGATTGTGCCACACTTCAGTGTAGTTTTCATTGTTTTCGATGCCCTTCTGTATAGTTTTTCCCAAGAGTTGTGCAGCTCTTGCTTATAGGTATTTCAAGTTTTACACCACCCTTTTGTATAGCTGGCAACACGAGTTGTGTAGCTCTTTGATATAGTCATTTTCAATGTTTAACTTACTCTTTTGTGTATTTGTCACAATGGTTTGCGCAGCTCTTTTGTGCAGTTGTTCTCAAAGTTTACAATGCTCTTATATATACCTCTCCCCATAGTTTACATAACTCCTTGGTATAGTGGTTTTCAACGTTTACACTGCTTTTTTGTATACGTGTCCTCAAGGTTTGTGCAGCTCTTTGGAATAGTCACTCTCAGAGTTTACCCTGCCCTTTATTATTCTTCACTCAGAGCTTGTGCCACTATTTGATGTCGATGCTCCGGTGTAGATCTTTCCCATGTTTACAATGCTGTTGTGTATTCTTGTTCTCTCGGTTTCTGCAACTCCTTGAAATAGTTTATTTTTTCAGTGTTTACAATGCCATTTCATGTAGTAGTCCCCTTGGGTTGGGAAGTGTTTGGATACCATTGTTTTCCTTGATTACGCTACTCTTTTCCATTGTTGGCATCCAGATACATGCAGATCTTTGGTATAGTTGGTTTCAGTGTTTACACAGCCCACCTGTATACTTGTCCCAAAGTTTGGTGCAGTTGTTTTTACTACTTAAATTGTCCTTTTGTATGCTTGCCCCCATGATTTGTTCAGCTGTTGGGTACCATTGTTTGTCTTTTGTCTTTTTTATTTTTTGTACAGTTGTTCACCATAGTTTGTGCAGCTCCTTGGTATAGTTTTTCTCAGGGTCTACTCAGCCTTATGTATAATTGTCCCAACTGTTCTGTAGCTTTTTGGAATAGTAATTTTCAATGTTTACACTGCCATTTTATATATGTGTCCCAAGTTGTATACAGCATCTTGCTATAGTTGTTTTCAATTTTTAAATTGCCCCTTGGTATGTTTGATCCCAAGAATTGGACAGCTCTTTGATGGAGTTGCTTTTAATGCTTGTAAGGTTCCTTCATAGGCCTGTCTGCATGGATTGTGCAGGTCCTTGGTACAGTTTTTTTAAGGTTTACTCTGCTCTTTCACATACTTGTCTCCCAGGTTTGTGCAACGTTTTAAAATAATTCCCAATTTTTACACAGCTCTTTTGTCATTCCTAAGGTGTCTGTAGCTCATTGGTACAAGTGTAAATAATACATACACTGCCCTTTGGTGTGGAAACATAACAACATAGAACAAATGATGCAGAAGAAGACCCCAAGGTCCATCTGGCTTGCCCAAGGATAGTGTTACCCAAGGTTTGGGCACCTCTTCAATATTTTTATTTTTAAGGCTTTCACTGCCCTTTAGTGAACATGTCCCAAAGCTCTGTGCAACTCTTTCATATCACTGTTTTCAATATTTACCATGACTTTTTGCATAGTTGTGGCCTAGGTTTGTGTAGCCATTTGATATAAGTGCTTTTAATATTTTTGACGCTCTTTTGTATACTTGTCTCCAAAGATTGTGCAGCTTTTTGGTATGTTTGTTTTCAGTGTTTTCATTGCTCTTTTGTATGTCTCCAGTATCTGGGAGAGCTTTGGAATTGTAGTTTTCTATGTTTATCCTTTTCTTTAGTATTGTTTGTGTAGCTGTTTGGTATAGTCGTTTTCAATGTTTAACATACCGTTTTGTATAGTTGTGATCTAGGTTTGTGTAGGTCTATGGTATCATTGATTTCTTTGTTTACACTACATTTTGGTGTAGAAACACAGAAGCACAGATACATAGAACAAAACATGGAAGAAAAATATCTAAGGTCCATCAAGTCTGCCTGTCTAGGATTGGTGTCCCTAAGGACTGATCTCCTCTTTGATAGTATTGCTTTCAGTTCTTACAAGTCTATAGTAACGTTGCTTCAAATGTTTACCCTGCTCTTTTGTATTGTTCTTTCTGCATTTTGTTCATGTCATTGGCATACGTTTTCAATGTTTATGCTTCTGTTTTGTATACTTGTTCCTAGGATTTTTTGCAGCCCTGTGGTATAGTTGTTTTCTACATTTACACTTGCCCTTTGTATCATCATTTCCAATGTTTCTTTGTCTCTCTGGGATAAGTTTTTTTCAATGTTTACATGGCTCTTTTGTATATTTGTCCACAAGGTCTGTGCAGTTTTTTTGGTACAGATGTTTTTAGCGTTTACACTACCCTTTTATAGATCCCCCCCCCCAGTTTCATTTAGCTGTTTGAAATGTTTCATTTAAATGTTTAAACTGCCATTTGATATATTTATCCTCAAGGGTTGTGCAGCTAGTTGGTGCAGCTGTTTTCAATGTTTATGCGGCCATTTTGTATATGTACCCACAAAAGTTCTGCAGCAGTTTGGTATAGCTGATTTTAACATTTACACTGCCCTTTTACAAACCTGTCCTAAGTCCGTCTAGCTCTCTGGTATAGTTGTTGTCCCTGTTTACATTGTTCTTTTATATATGTGCTCCCAAGGTTTGGTACAGATGTTTAGAATGCTTACATAGCCCATTTTTTATAGTTGTCCCAAGGGTTGTACAGCTCCTTGTATAGTTGTTTTTACTGTTTACAATGCTTTTTTTGTGCATTTATTTCTATGTTTTGTTCAGCTCCTGTTATAAATATGTTCAGTGTTTACACTGCCCTTTTATAAATATGTCCCCAAGGCTTGTGTTGCTTCTCAGTAGTGTTGTTTTCAATGTCTAAACTGCCCTTTTGTATACTTAACCCCAAGGTTTGTGCAACTATTTGGAATAGCTATTTTTTCAATGTTTAGAATGACATTTTGTGTGCCTGTCCCCACAGGCGGTGCAGTGTTTTAGTGTCGTTGTTTTCAGTCTTCACCCTGTCAGTTCATACTGTTGTTCCCAGAGTTTGTGCAGCTCATTGGAATAGTCATTTTTTTGCCCTTTTGTACAGAGATACAGAAACAGAAACAATAATGGCAGAAAATCATGTGAGGGCCATGCAGTCTGCCCAAGTGTAGTTGTCCCCAAGCTTTGAGCACCTCTTTGGTATATTTGCTTTCAATGTTTACACTTCCCTTTTGTTTAATCTGCCACCAAGGTTTGTGCAGCTTTCTGGTATAGCTGTTCTTAATATTTACAACACCCTCTTGTATAGGTGTCCCCAAGGTTTGTGCAGCTGCTTAGTATGGTTCAATATTTACACTTCCCTTTGTACTTTTGATTACAAAGTTTATGAAGCTCTCTGGTATAGCTGCGTTCAATGTATACACCACCAATTTGTAAAACTGTTGTGAAGATTTTTTTTGTATATTTGTTTTTAATATTTAATCTGCTCTTTTCTAGGATTTTCATTTAGGTTTATGCAGCTCTATGGCATAGTTGTTTTCAATACTTACTTCACTTTTCTGCACCAGTTTCTAAAGGTTGTGCAGCTTTCGGGTACACTGCCATTTTGTTTACTTGTCCCCAGGGTTTGTGTTGCTATTTGGTGCAGTTGTTTGCAGTATTTAAAAGTAACAAAGAAGTGACGCACTCACCAGTCAGTTACAAGAAAATACCTACTGAGCCACTCAAAAACTAAACTTCTGCAGGCAAACCCTATGTAGCACCCTACATAAAGGTCTTCATTAGGGTGAGTGTTCTAAATCATAGAGCATTACTTAAATATAGGCATACATAAATATTCATTAAACATTTACATAGATCATGCAGCTTTGAACAGGATGAGCATATAAGTGTGTGTAAAAAACAGTTCAAGGTGATTTCATAGAAACCAGTGCATCTTCAAAGTACATATGGTTAAAAATGGATTCTTAATTACTACTGTATCAAAAATACATATTAAAAAGCACACTCTTATCATGTAACTTATATGGCATTTGCCACAATGTTTTTTTGCACTGGTTTTCTGATGCACCTGGCATTTTTTCATTTGGATTTAATGCATTGCCTCATAGTTTTCCTGGCACAAGAGACAATATCATACTTTGTCCAAGTTTTCCTGTGTTAGGCAAGTGTATGTGCATGGCATGCACAGAGCAGAACACCGACACAGAGGAAACTTCATGGTGACTGAGCAGAGAGTACCAAACACAAGTACAGCTTCGTGTGCAATAGGAACATGACTTGAAGGAAACAGGTCCAGTTCTGTGAATCCTGAGACATTCTGCTTCATGGATGCAGCCGAGAGTGAGTATCGAAGAATCCATCTTAACAATCTTTTTTTGGGAAAAACACATCAGACAAGCCATTTGAATGAGTTAAAAGAAGTCTTCCATAAAATAGAAAAACTATCCATCCAAGAAGTCAACCAATGGTTTGACAGCTTAACGCTACAACAATATGCAGATTTAGAGTGAGTCCCATGAGATCTTCGAATATATAAAGCACCTTCACTGGGGACACTGGGTTCAGAGCTTAAAGAATGGTGGAAGGGTATCTTGGAAACCTGCTAGAATGTGTTAGTCAAAACAGTCATTGAATAGGATAAGAGACTTTATAAAAAAAAGGAAGAAAAGAAAATATACAGGAGTTGAGGCTTGAACTGCAGAAATATCATTCAGATCCAGATTTTCAAGAACTTGTTAAGGCACTTATATTGAAATTTGAAAAACATGAAAAAGGAAGTTGAGGAGACAATGTTATTTTTATCTGTTCAGTACATTTGGTACGCTTTGGTGACAGCACCCTCGGAGGTGGATGAGCATGGATGTTTCCTTCTTGCTTGCATTTGCAATGTTTAGATTGTCATTTTGTGTTGTTCACAAAGGTTTGTGCAGCTATTTCTTGTAATTGTTTTCAATGTCCACATTGCACTTTTTGTATAGAAACATGAATGATACATAAAAAATATAATGGCAGAAAATACCCAAGGTCCATTCAATCCACACAATGATAGTTGTCCGCAAGGTTTAGGTAGCTGATTGGTATAGTTGATTTCAACGTTTTCATTGTTCCTTGAGCTTGTGTTCCCAAGGTTTGTGCAGCTTTCCATGTAGTCTTTTTAAATGTTTATGATGCTGTTTTGTATTATACTTGCTCCCAAGGATTGTGCAGCCATTTGGTATAGTTGTTTTCAATGTTTATAATGCTCTTTTGTATATGTCTCCAAGGTCTGTACAGGTTTTTGGAATTATTGTTTTCCACGTTTACACGTCTCTTTTGTATGGGTGTCCCCTTGGTTTGTGCAGCTCTGTGGTACAAATGAATCTCAAGTTTACACGGCCTTTTGGTATATAAATATAGCAACACAGACAAAAAAACAAACAAACAACAAAACAAAACAGAATGCAGAAAAAGACCCAAGGTCCAACTCACTTGCCCAATGATAGTTGTCCCTCAAGGTATGAGCGGCACTTTGCTATTGTTGTTTTCAGTGCTTACAGTGCCCTTTGTAAACTTGTCCCAAATGTTTGTTCAACTCTTTGGAATAGTTGTGTTCAATGTTTACACTGTTCTTTTGTATAGACGTGACCTAGGTTTCTGCAGCTCTTTGGTGTAGTTGATTTCATTCTTTACACTTCTGTTTGTTGTACAAATAGAGAAACATATGTTCCCCAGGCTTACAACTCTTTGTTATAGTTGTTTACGATGTTTACACCACCCTTTTGTGTTGTTATTGCTCCTAAGGTTTGTGCAGACCTTAGATATTAATCGTCACAAAGTGTATGCTGCTCTTTTGTATTATTACCCCCTAGTGCTGTGCAGCTGTTTGGTATTATTGTTTTCAACATTTACACTGCCCTTTTCTGTACTTGATCTCCAAGTCTGTGCAGCTCTCTGGTGCAGTTGTTTTCAATGTTTACAATGCCCTGTTTTAAATCCTCCCCCAAGGTTTGTAGTGTATGTTGGTATAACTGTTATCAATGTTTACAATGCTCTTTAGTATACATATCCACAAGATTTGTGCAGCTCTTTGGTATAGATGTCGGCAGTGTTTACAATGCTCTCTTTGTTACATGTATCCACAATGTTTGTGTAGCTCTTTGGTATAGATGTTAGCAGTGTTTACAATACTCTCTTTGGTATACGTATCCACAAGGTTTTTGCAGCTCTTTGGTATAGCTGTTAGTAGTGTTTACAATGCTGTCTTTGGTATATGTATCCACAAGGTTTGTGTAGCTCTTTGGTATAGCTGTTGGCAGTGTTTGCAATGCTGTCTTTGGTATATGTATCCACAAGGTTTGTGCAGCTCTTTGATACAGCTCTTAGCAATGCTTACAATGCTCTTTGGTATATGTATCTGCAAAGTTTGTGCAGTTCTTTGGCATAGCGTTTGGCAATGTTTACAATGCTCTTTGGTGTATGTATCCGCAAGATTTGTGCAGCTCTTTGTTACAGCTGTTGGCAATGTTTACAATGCTTTTTGGTATACGTATCTGCAAAGTTTGTGCAGTTCTTTGGTATAGTTTTTGGCAATGTTTACAATGCTCTTTGGTACATGTATTTGCAAGATTTGTGCAGCTGTTTGTGTATAGCTGTTAGCAATGTTTATAATGCTCTTTAGTATACCTGTACCCAAGGATTGTGCAGTTTCTTGTTACAGCTGCTTTTCAATATTTACTCTGTTCTTCTGCATTGTGTTTTCCAAGGTCCATGCAACTCATTGATACAATTGTTTTTTAAGGCTTACACTGCCCTCTTATAAACTTGTCCCAATTGTCTGTACAACTCTGTGACACAGTTTCTTTCAGTGTTTACAGAACCCTTTTGTATAGTCCCCATGGTTTGAGCATCTCTTTGATATTATTGTTTTCAATTATTACACTGCCTTCAGTAGAGTAGTTCCCATGGTCTGTGTACCTCTTTGGTATAGCTGACACCAAGCTTTGAGCAACTGTTTGGTATAGATGATGTTAATGCTCACACTGCCCTTTTGAACAGAAACATAGAAATATGGAAACAAGAAGACAAAACATGGCCCAAAGCCTATCAAGTCTGCTAAAGAATAGTCCCTAAGATTTGTGTAGCATGTTGGTATTGTTTTATATGTTTACACTTCTCTTATGTATTCTTGTCCCCAAAGTGAATATAGGACTTTAGTATTGTTTTAAATGTTTACACTGCCCCCTGTGTATAGTTGTCCCCAAGGTTTGTGTATCTTGTAAAGTTATTTCCAGTGCTAACACTCCCTTTTGTATAGTTGTCCCCAAAGTTTATGTAGCTTTTTGTATACTTGGTTACAATATTTACATTACTATTTTGTGTACTTGGCCCCAAGATTTGAGCAGTTCATTGCTGTATTTGTTTTCAGTCTTTACACTGCCCTTTTTTATAGTTGCCCCATATGTTTGTGCAGCCCTTTGATATTGTTGCTTCAATGTTTACACTGCCATTTTACATAGTTTCCCCCAAGAATGATGTAGCTCTTTTTGGTAAAGTTGTTTCTGGTGTTTACACTGCCATTTTGTATAGTTGCCCCCCAAGAATGATGTAGGTCTTTGGTAAAGTTGTCATCAGTGTTTACACTGCCATTTTCCTTAATTCCCCCAAGAATGATGTAGCTCTTTGGTAAAGTTGTTTCTAGTGTTTACACTGCCATTCTGCATAGTTTCCCCCAAGAATGATGTAGCTTTTTGGTAAAGTTGTCTCCAGTGTTTATACTGATACTTTGTATAGTTGCCCTCCAAGAATGATGTAGGTCTTTGGTAAAAGTTGTTGTCCCTAAGGTTTGTTCAGCATTTTGACATTATTGTTTATAGTGTTTACATTACCCTTTCATATAGTTGTCACCCAGGAATTTGCAGCTCTTTGCTACAGATGTTTTCATTGTTTAACATTGCCCTTTTTTCATACTTGTCCTCGAGATCTGCACACCTCTATGGTGAAATTGATTTTAATGTATACACATTCATTTGTACAGGTGTCCCATAGGCTTTTGTAGCTCTGTGATATAGTTGGTTTTAATGTTTACATTGCCATTTTGTGTACATGCCCCCCCAAATAGGAGTAGCTCTTTTGTAAATTTGTTGTTAATGCTTATACTGCCATTTTGACTAGCTCTCCCAAAAGCAATATGCAGCTCATTGATATAGACGTTTTCAACTTTGACAGTACCCTTTTGTAAATTTGTTTCCAAGATTTTTGCAGCATTTTGGTGTAGTTGTTTTCAGTGTTTAAACTGCTCCATTGTTTAGTTGTTCTGTAGCTGTTTCTAGTGTGCCTTCTGTTGTAGCTTTTTCCATCATTACACAGCCATTTTTTATGCTTCTCCCCAAGGTTTGTGCAGTTGTTTGGTATAGTTTTTTCAGTGTTCACACTGCCCTTTTATGTACTTGTCTCTGAAGTTTCTGCAGTTTTTTTAAATTGTTTTCAGTGTTTGTGCTGCCCCTTTGTATTGTTTCCAGTGTTACCAAGACTTGTGCACATGTTTGGTATTCTTATTTTCAACATTTACACAGTCCTTGTGTATATTTGTCTCCAGGATTTGTCCAGCTGTCTAGTATAGTTGTTTTCAATGTCTAAACATTTTGTTTGCGTTCTTGTATCCATGGTTTGAGTAGCTGTTTGATACGGTTGTTTTTAATGTTTTCACCAGCCTTTTGCATAGTTGCCCACAAGATTTGTGCGACTCTTTGATATTGTTGTTTTTAATGTTTATACTGCTCTTTTGTACAGTATATTTGACCCACAGTTTGGGCAGCTCTGTGGTATAGTTGTTTTCAGTGTTTTACCCTGCTCTTTTGTAAAGTTGTCTCCAATGTTTGTGTAGGTATTTGTTCAGTTGTTTTCAATGCTTACATTGTCATTTTGTTTGCTTGTTCCCAAGTTTGTGCATCTCTTTAGCAAAATTGTTTTCAATTTTCTTACAGTGCTATCTCATACAGTTGTACCCAAGGTTTTGGCAGCTCACTGGTAAAGGTATCTTCTGTTATTAGAGCGATGATTGTATATTTGTTTCAACAGTTTGTACAGCTCTTTGGTATGATTGTTTTTTATGTTTGCACTGCACTTTTGTACACGTGTCCTCATGCTTTGTGCAGCCCTTCTGTAAAAAGTTTACAATGAATGCAGATTGGTAATGTAGCTCCTGATGTTGACTCCGCTGTGATAGGAAATCATTACTGAGGTTTTAGCTCTTATATAATAACCTTCTTCAGAGGACAGCTCTGACTCCAACTTCAAATGCAAGTGGGGAATGTAATTTATCAAACAAAGGATTGTTAAGTAATAAGTCATGTCCAAAGGTTAGATTGTCAGTCTGTCTATTGCCCCGTAGGGGTGGTATGTGACACAAGGTGCAGCCATGTGCCATGTTTCCTCTAGGAGGTAATTAACTGATGTATAATTTAACTCCTGGGCATGCCTTATTGGTATTATAAAAAATTTCTCATTGAAAGGGAGATTTTCAATGAAACAGTTTATACAATGAGCGTATTGCCAAAAGTAACTGGATAAAAATGCTATCCCAACTGATGGTGATCCCAACTCATAATATAGCAATTCTATCTTATGAATCGGGTACATCACACCAGCTGTCTCCACACTGTGGTTCATCACGGTCACAGATTGCACTGATGTCGACTCACACTGCATTAGACGTGTGGCTTCAGGCACAACCGTAAAAAAAAAAAAATCCACTCTCTTGTGCTGCACCTGAATGATGCGCAGCATTTTAAATCTCACTGATGGTTACTTTTGCCAACACGCTCCTTGTATAAACAGGATATGGTATAGGTGAGTGTGTCATATCGTTTTTATTGTCATTCAAGGTCTGCGACCTCTTGAGCTCTCATTCATGGCTATGCCACTCATGAGGGATCAAGAGGTCGCAGAACTCTCATGAAGAAAAAAAAAGTATGACACACTCACCCATATCATATCCCCTATTTATCCACCAACTGTTTAAGAATGCTGTTTCAGAATCAGAATGCATTCCAGTCATTCAGTAGTACTAGAGGAGTGAATGCACATAGGGAGAATTCATGTGCCACGGTGATCATGCAGTACATGGCTATGTAACAGGCATTAATGTATGGTCCTTGGAATGCTGATGGCCAATCAGATTGCAGCATTTCTGAGACCATTTTTATAATACAGTTTATTTTGTGTCCTTAGGGGAACCAAAAACTATATTCCATCACTGGGTTGTAGAACATACACTGTGTTCCTGTGGCAGCTGGAGCTTACACTCTGTTGTTACGGCAGTTGGAGCTCACACTGTGTTGTTATGGCAACCACAGTTTATATAATGTAATAGTAGTATTGCTTTATTGACAGTGCCCTTCCAATGCCCAAGGTGCTTTTACAGATCATAACATATAGCACAATTCATCATAACTACGGACAAACCATGTAGCTAGCACAATGAATCACAAAAATAATCAGGAAGAGATGAGGGAGTATGGTAAGATGTACTGTGCATCACACATACTTCAGAATGGATCTACAGAACAAATCACTCAAGAAATTAAGAAACTACAGAGAAGCTAATGGCTTGCTGATGCAAAAACTTCCAGAGACTTTGAACAGTTAAAGCAGATAAGACATGTGAATCACAACAGGGACTACGCTGCAGAGGGTGAAACATACAAATCTTAACAAGGATTGAATTCCAAGGGTAAGACAAACAGATATAAACAAGGATTGAATTCCAGAGGGTGACATACAGATATAAGCAAGGATTGAATTCCAAGAATGAGACATACAGATGTAAACAAGGATTGAATTCCAGAGGGTGAGACATACAGATATAAACAAGGATTGCTTTCCAAGGGTGAGACATACAGATATAAACAAGGATTGCTTTCCAAGGGTGAGACATACAGATATAAACAAGGATTGAATTCCAGAGGGTGAGACATGCAGATATAAACAAGGATTGAATTCCAAGGGTGAGACATACAGATATAAACAAGGATTGAATTCCAAGGGTGAGACATGCAGATATAAACAAGGATTGAATTCCAGAGGGTGAGACATGCAGATATAAATAATGATTGATTTCCAAGGGTGAGACATGCAGATATAAACAAGGACTGAATTCCAAGGGTGATAGATGCAGATATAAACAAGGATTGAATTCCAAGGGTGAGACATGCATATCTAAACAAGGATTGAATTCCGAGGGTGAGACATACAGATATAAACAAGGATTGAATTCCAAGGGTGAGACATGCAGATATAAACAAGGATTGAATTCCAAGGGTGAGACATACAGATATAAACAAGGATTGAATTCCAAGGGTGAGACATACAGATATAAACAAGGATTGAATTCCAAGGGTGAGACATACAGATATAAACAAGGATTGAATTCCAGAGGGTGAGACATTCAGATATAAACAAGGATTGAATTCCAAGAGTGAGACATACAGATATAAACAAGGATTGAATTCCAGAGGGTGAGACATTCAGATATAAACAAGGATTGAATTCCAAGGGTGAGACATTCAGATATAAACAAGGATTGCTTTCTAAGGGTGAGACATACAGATATAAACAAGGATTGAATTCCAAGGGTGAGACATACAGATATAAACAAGGGTTGAATTCCAAGGGTGAGACAAACAGATATAAACAAGGATTGAATTCCAAGGGTGAGACATTCAGATATAAACAAGGATTGAATTCCAAGGGTGAGACATCCAGATATAAACAAGGATTGCTTTCCAAGGGTGAGACATACAGATATAAACAAGGATTGAATTCCAAGGGTGAGACATACAGATATAAACAAGGGTTGAATTCCAAGGGTGAGACAAACAGATATAAACAAGGATTGAATTCCAAGGGTGAGACATCCAGATATAAACAAGGATTGAATTCCAAGGGTGAGACATCCAGATCTCATCACGGATTGCTTTCCAGAAGGTGAAACGTATGGATCTCAACAGGGATCAAATTATAGATCATGAAACATGTGAATCTCAACATGAGTAGAGTTCCAGGGGGCAGGAGCAGTCACTTCAGAAGTACAAACACCAGCCAACTTTAACCAGGAGGGTCACACTTGTGAAAGCCCATGTGCCATGGATCTCACATTCTTGGCTGGGGTGGAGGTCAAGCACTCTTTGAGATACTGGAGGCCTTGTTCATTCAATGCCATATATACAGTAAGAGAGAATGTCTGCGGCTGTGTTAGTCTTTGAAATAGAGAATTTGTTGCAGATTGTGATTCCTTTTATTTGAACAACAAAGAAATTGTACACTGAAGTTACAGTATGCAATCATTCAAGCCATGTAGGCCCCTTCATCAGAAGTGTTTCCCCTAAACTTTTCACTTTTTTCTCCCCCTGCATGGACCCTTCTTGATGATTACCCATAAAAGTGCCAGTGGCTCAGTAGGTAGCACACTCGCCTCTGGAGCAAGAAGACCAGATGGTCATGGCTGAGTTTTAGCCCCATTCCAGGTACTTAGCGTAATGCCCATAATTGACACTGTAGTGCAGTATGGGCAGAGCAGCACTGGTGAGGTGCTGTCCTTCAAATAAGATGTACAACCAGGGTCCCTTCTTCCTATCTTTGGTCACTGGCAAGGTGGAAGCAAAAGACTCCATGGCACTTATCAAAGAAAAGTTTGGCAGTTCCCTGCTGTCATGGCCGACATATATCCTGTCACTAAAACAGGTCCATGGAACCCAGCCCACAGGAGGCACCTGAAAAGAACCAGCATAGCTTAGGCTGCCTTTCCTAGTAAAAATTAGAAATAAATAACATATCTACACATTTGAGGTGTCAGATCTCTTCCTGCCCTTTACTATGCTAATTCTTTAAAATCATCTTCTGGTATAAAACCTGTTTTCTTGGCTGAGCTTGCTAACACACCTGACAAAAGGACATGAGTGACCTGATAGCCTGTGTACTGTAACATCTATGTATAGTTCCTTCATTGGTCCAACTAAAAGTGTCACAATATGCAGCAGATCCAGTAAAGCCTCATATATTAGCAATAAAACCTAGTAGTCAATATGCCATCTATAGTCAGCCAGCCCATAGCCTAGAGCAAGGAGGTCATATGGTTTGGCTTCCAAACTGAAGTAAGAAGCCTTACTGTAGCATTCTGGGCTAGCTGCAGACAATTCAACTGACCATAGGATAGATTCCCATGGAGCGTCACAGTATGGAGGTCAGAAGTATAGGGAAAGAAACACAGTCTAGCAATATTTTTTTAAGTGGTAGAAGTAGCCACTGACCACAGAAGACATCAGGGAAATAAATATCAACTGTCTATCAAGGGCTACTCCCAGACTGTAAACGTCTCTCTCAGACTACAGCTAAACACTATTGATAATAGTGAGATCAGAATACTTGTTAAAGATGATAACCCATGATCACTCCCTACCTGGAACAGCTTGTGTTTCCCAGAGTTCAATGCCAGCCAATATGAAGCCATCCAAGATTTGATTTCCTCCAAGCACTGTTCCAAACACGGCAGTGGCAACAACCTGACAGGGTTAAAAGACAGACAAAGTTGTGTATCATCTGTACAGCAGTGATATTCCATTCAGCATCATGTTATGACCTCCCATAGTGAATGCATATACAGCGCAAATAATACAGATGACAGGACAGAACTGTGAGGAACTTCACAGTCAA
The DNA here is from genome assembly GCA_016271365.2 of Neoceratodus forsteri. Lineage (NCBI taxonomy): Eukaryota > Metazoa > Chordata > Ceratodontiformes > Ceratodontidae > Neoceratodus > Neoceratodus forsteri. Next base: position 46,765,954 of record JADMNL010000036.1, read on the forward strand.
CAGCAGCTGGGTTTGATCTAAATGGACCATGCACTACTGACTGCACACTCCAACCCAGAAATAACCGAAACCGATCAAGAACAGCTCCAGACAGTCCTCAGAGTCTGACCAGCAATGCTTTGTGATCCACAATGACAAAAGCTGTAGACAGGTCAAGATCAAACAAGAAAGAAACCTCCCCTCAATCCCTTACTAGACTGAAATTCTTGCACAGTCTAACCAGGGCTGTTTCAGTGCTATGTCGACTATGGAAGCCAAACTAAAATGAATCAAATATGTAATTTTTCTCAAGGTGAACAATCAGATGATCCAAAACCACTTTTCCTACAACCCTCACATGAAATGAGAGTCTGGAGCTAGGATGATGGTTAGTGAGGCCATCAAGATTTAAACCTGTCTTCTTAAGAAGGACTCTCACCACAACCACCTTTGTTTTTATTTATTTTTTCCAATTGTTTAACCAGGTGAGACACACTAAGCTGAAAGCTTGTTTACAGGTGCTGCCTGGGAGCACAGGGAAGTTAAGTGACTTGCTCAGGGTCACACAGTATGCAAGTGGGGGCTGTGGGATTCAAACCCAGGTCTCCAGATTTGCAGTTCAGAGCCTTAAACCACCGCGCTATACTGCCTCCCCAAACTTTAGAGGTGGTGGTAAAAGGCTCTCCTACAAAGAAGCATGAATAACCTCCATAAAGACTGGCACCAGTGCTGATAACTCAGCCTTGAGCAGCTTAGCTGGAGCAGGGTCCAATCTAGAAGCGGTGCAGCACGGATAGGTGACCACTTCAAAGACATCCTTTTCACCCAGTTTGGCAGAACCTATCTCATGGTTTCATCATATGATTATTTTTACTAGTTTGTATTGACTAATTAAGCATGTAGATAATTAAATGCCTATTTTTGAGTATGGCCTGGGAGGTTGCTTATATCATGTGGCTACAACAGCTAGAACTTGTATTTAATAAATGTCACATATTCCCATGGCAATACCGAGAGTAATAGAATTCCAATTAAATAAATAAATAGATACATCAGCAGACAAGTTTTCTTCTGATCCAGGGACTGTCATCATAGTGTCACAGAGATGGCACTTAAGCAGCCTTATGTGTCAGGTGGGGAGGGTCACATGTGGGGGGGGGTCAGGGCTGGGGGAAGGTGATGGCTCTACCTCCTGGTGCAGAGTGAAAAATGTCCTTACTGAATGACATGCTTGGTACAACCCTGGTAAGATGTCCCTGGGGCTGAGTAAAGTTAGGGTCCCTTAGTTTGGGAAAGTGGATAATACTCGAAACAAATGTAGCAAACGTGGATTTGACTTCACTGTTGGCACTTGAATACGAAGGGCATGAAGCAGTGCTGAGAACCTCCTGAATGGACTTGCTGTTGTTGTGACCTTTTCCTATAACAAATCTCACAGTGAGTTCCTTCACAGATTTATTTATTTAACATTTTGCCCACTGGGAGGGATTTCCCTATGTGAGACAGCATCGCATTTTCATGGGAGTCCCAGGGAAACAGCAACAGACAAACAGCAAGATAGGTCCACACAAACAGTGACCAGTGAAAGCAATATATTTATATTATAAACAAATATGCCTAACTGAGGTTCACTACTATTGGTTAAAAACAGTGGTAAGTCTCCTTTTTTTATAGAGCTTTTGGCCCTCCCACCTCCACATATTCCTGCCACCGGACCCTACTGAGGGTCACCCAGTCCTGTCTGCCACTCCTCCTACTGTCTCATCAGCAGGGATTCTCACAGAGCAGGACCTGGGAGTCCCCCAGCCATCACATATGGTGACAGAGCTGCATAGTCTTTTTCCCCAGTTTTTGTTACCCCGGGCAGACTGCACAGCATGCAATGGCATAACAATGAGCTCCACCTCTGTGGGAACATCCTCAAATGCCCATGATTGGTCATGTGCTGTGTGCCCAGGCTGTGCTACCACCTGGACACCTCCAGGTGGCAGATAAACAGCGGGACACACTACACCCCCTCCCCGAGGGAGGAAAGCCATCCACTGGGACGCTCAATCGTTCCTCCCCCCAGCCAACCCCCAGGCGACCAGCGTCCATTCCCAAACCTGGGGTTGCCAGTGTGGCAGGAGGTAAGGCACCAGTGCCACAGCCCTCCATGATGCTGGTCCAGCCTAGTGGTAAGTCTCTTTAAGGTGCAATTACAGTTGTGCCTTAATGTCAGCCAGTGTTGCACCTTCTTCAGTTGCTCAGGGAGTCTGTTCCACTCCTTTGGGACTGCGCGGAAAAGGCTCATTTGGAAAAATCCATTTTAGTCCTGGGGATTTTTAAGTTAACTGTGGTAGAAAAGCTCAGCGTGTAGTTGATCTCTGCTGGGCAATGTTCGGGTGGCAGGTACTGTGGTGTGGTCCTGTGGACATATCTGTACAACAGCGTGATCCCGTGGTACCTCCTGCACATGCTGTAGATGGACTCAGCTTGTTCAGGTGGTTAAAGTGGCAATGATGGGTAAAGCTGTCACAGGGTAGGATACAGCTATTTGGTTTATCACACAGGACATCCAGAGAGGTGATCAAAGATGGCGACCACTGAGTTGGATACAGAGGGAGTAGCACCAGTACTAAATTTGGTAAAATGGGGAGGACATTTATTTATTTTATTTATTCAAGTCTTGGATTACAGCCTTTGAGCTGGGAGCTCATTTGCGAAAGTTCCACATCAAGCATACAATGAATATTCATGAGGTACAATCAAGTTGCATTGAGAGGTAACATAAATAACACAGGTGGTACAGTCATGAAGCATGAGATTCGGGCATTTGCTTGATATTTACTGGTACAGAAAATGGGTAAAAACAGGTTTCAAAGGTAGTAACAAACATACAGAAAAGGATGATGGCATGACTTTGGTTGTAAATGGAAGTACAGAAAGCTCAGGATGGTCGATCTGCAACACAGGAGACAAAGGGTTTCCTGTAGCAAGTAGTTGGCAAAAGGGTGGGTGGAGCAGGGAGCGGGCAAGGCTGAGTCCCACTGTCGAAAGTGAGGGGTGGAGGGAGGCAGTAGGGGGAGATAAAGCTAAGGCTAGAGTAGGTTGGTGGAATGAAGCTAGAGCAGGGGATAGCAGAATGGAGGAGAAGGGAGGTAGAGGGGACAAGGAGAGGGCAGGTAGGAGAGATAGTGGGAGGATGGAGAAGATAAAGGTACAAACAAAGAGGGTAGAGGTAGTAGAATGGACTGTGATAAGTGCAGAGAGGGCACATAGGTGAGATACAAAATCTAAAAGAGTCTTCTAAAAACCCACCCAAACAGCATCCTTTCAAAAAAAGAACACTGCTGCAAAATTCAAATTCAGATCCCTTAACACTACGTGTATTGGATAATTTCTTTACTGCCCAGTAGTATCCCGGTATTTCCCCAAGGAAAATGCATGGATACAGTCAGAGATTTCAATGTCCTGGCTTATCATGAGCCCTTTTTAGAACTAATTTAGTAAAATTGGAAAGGCTTTGCCTGGAGTTCAGTGGCCAAGCAGCCAGCCACTCCCACTTCCTGAGCTATATAAGCAGTTCCTGTCAGCCTCATTGTGAAGCATTTTTTCTTTGCAGCCGAAGGCTCTGTTGGTTTGTCCTCTGAGCTGGTTGGGCTTCCCTGGCTGGCTGGGGCCTGTGCCCCCCCACCCCCATCTTGCTGCTCCTGCTTGTCTCTGCTGGGCTTCTGTGTTTATGCTCCTGCTTCTGGTTTGTATTTTGCCTTCGGCTGTGTGTGCTTCCTTCTGTTTTGTTTTTTTTGTTCCCTGTTTTCTGTGTTTGTGTGTCCTTGGTTTTATCTTTTGGGGGGGCTTTGTTTTTAAGCTCCTAGCATACTGCTACTCCAGGGCTCATACTACTTGCTTTCAGTTACTCACAACTCTCAAATTACTTGCACTGCAACTGCAAACCTGATCTGTGTGTTTCAGCTCCACTATAGCTGCTCCATGTTGCATACTGGATTACTTTCACCTGACTCAGATTTACTTTGAACCTAGCTATACAGCTCACTCATGTTTGTTCTAATTACATCATTGCAGCAGTCTCTTTGCACTGGCTGGTGACAGTGCTTTCAGAGCATTGTGCCTCCTTTTATTTTGTTTATTGCTGTTACAACTCAGTGTACTCAATTGTTTTCATTACTGCTGCACAGGCCTAATTGCTTACTACTATTGCTTCATTTACTTCCAATGCTATTGTACCTTGTTCTACTCTGAGGTTAGCTAAAGCTCCTTCTGAGGCTATTAAATTAGCTTTAATATCTGCATGTGGTTCTCTGCCCTTTCATTGCTTCCTTGTTTGTCCTACGGCGTGGACTGGGAGGTGTTTGGGGGGTCGTGGCCAATGTGGCTAATTATTTCTGTTCTAAATCCTGTCTTAACTGCTGAAAATCCTCAGAGTTTGTCACCTTGATTTGGCTTTTAAATGTCTGGCTGGCTTGCCCCACTATTCAGTGCTGTTTGCCCTATGTTATGCAGACCTACATGCAGGTCCACTTATTACTACTCTGTTTTCTGACCTATGTGCAGGTCCACACTTGCTTATGCAGTCATTGCTCCTTGCTTCTGCAAACCATTGCTTCATGCCTACTGCCATCCCCTCAGCTTCAGCCTCTGGGATTCTGCTGCACTCCATTCTGCATTCGACCTTGCCAGGTTTCAGCACTCAATGCTCATTACGATCTCAGCACACCATGCTCATTCAGCTCATCAACTTTTCAGCTCTCAATCAATTTCTGGGGCATGCCAGCCATTCTATTGTGGTGCAGGGTTCCTGCAGCCAACGGTCTCACTCTGCATTTAGTCCACATCTCAAGCATGTCCAACTTGGGGTGGGATCCTTCTCACCTGGCCCATAGCTGGGAATGTCCTCACCCTGGGCTTGGCTTTAGCTGCCTGCTACGTGGCAGCAGCTCCCGGTGTAGAATTTAAGACCAGCAGTGAAGGGTGGAAAAAGTTACCTCCTTTGGCTCTAATGTTCCACAATAACAGTTAGCCATTGACTTTAGTGGTTTCCCTATCAAGGCACCTTCACCGGAGTCTCGCTATGACTGCCTCTGGTTCACCTGGTTTGATTTTAGGGCAGGTTAGCCAGGTGAGTGCCTCAGCAGTCGTTGCTCTCCTCCTGCACCTTGGTTGCATTTATTGTTGTAGAGTTTTCTTGCAACCTTCCATGGCATTCTCGGTAAATGGTTTGAGTGAGAGCCTTCCTCCAAATTGGAATATTTTCCACCTCCCTTTAATTGGGTTTTCCAAATTGCAGCTGCAGAGCCATCACTAAATAAACTATCCCAAGCCTGGTGGGAAGGCGGCCTAGGCTTTGGATCCCCAGAGATTTCCTCCTCATAGGGTTTTTTTTTCTCTCCTCCATTGCCTCAGGTCATAACTCTGTTAGCATAGTAGTGCCCCCTAGTTTCTTTAGGTAGGTTCTGCTGTTGGATGGAGGTGGAAGATGTCCTGCCGTTTCCTCTCTCCTTCGGGGATACCCTAATCTCAATGTAAACCATTAGTATCATGCTACGCAAACCTGGGAATTTCATTGTTATCAAACTGAGCATCTCATTACATTATCAAACTGTCTATGCTTCTCTACTACTATGTCACAGTTCCTGCTACTATATCACAGTTACTGCTTGCTCATATGCTTCATGTTGCCTCCTTCTTTGGGGATGATTGTATTACATTTCTTTTGGGGATTCCTAAAGTACCTTTAGCCATGGGAATCATCCCGTGGCACCTCTAGGGGCGGAACCCTCTCCGAGTGTTCCTTGCCTTTCATACCCCTACAGGGTGGTAATTCCTCTGGAATAGAGAGTGCGAACGGCCAAAACCAAACTAACACAGTTGCACAGGCATAACACTATGCTGGCTGCATAGGTCAGTGAATTGGAAAGGCTTTGCCTGGAGTTCAGCGGCCAAGCAGCCAGCCACTCCCACTTCCTGAGCTATATAAGCAGTTCCTCTCAGCCTCATTGTGAATCATTTTTTCTTTGCCACACCATCATCCCCTCCTCCTCCAGTGGCAGCACTTCTCTCCTTAGGGGAATTCCTAAGGTATCTTTAGCCACGGGAATCATCCCTTTTCACCTCTAGAGGTGGAACCCTCTCTGAGGGTTCCTTGCCTTTCGTACCCCTACAGGGTGGTAATTCCTCTGGAATAGAGTGCGAACGGCCAAAACCAAACTAACACAGTTGCACAAGCATAACACTATACTGGCTGTGTAAGTCAGTGAACAGAACTTAAAACCACACAGAACCAATGAGCACAGGCTCGGCAGTGTAACCTTATCTCATGGCTGTTACACGTGCACAGTTCTCTTCCCATCTACTATCTTATTTACAAGTAGTACTGCTGATTTGACGTTTGGCAAGCCAACTGGCCATTCTGCAAGAATTCCACCATCAAAATTCCACATTCTGCATGGCTGTAGATCAGAATTAATCACAACACAGCTGATTTATGAGACCAAGAACCCCCTGTAAAATCATGGAATGATGCAGAAAAGTATGATAAATAGAAACAAAACTTTAAAAATTATTTGTCGCCTCCTTTGAGCAGCGTTTAGTGGGCGGCAGGGGCTGCCCTGGATACTGTTTGTTTCCAATTGATGCAAATCCCGGTGAAGGACATTAGGATGGCTATGCTTTACACAGGACAACTGGGTGCCAAAAGACCTCACTGAATAATCTGCAAATGTTGAACTCGGTAAATCCCAGACTTGTGTTTCATCCTTTGTAGAACTTCTTAGTGGAATATTGCTGTTGTCTCTTCCCAGGACAAATGATCAGCCAATGAGGACTGTTGCTTGGGCCTTGGGAAGCCCAAAGCACAGTAATCATTTAAAAGACAAGAAGCCTTTGGCACCTCATGGTCCTTCTTAAAAAGGAACACTCAGTACTAAGAACCCCACACCCAAGTGAGGGGCTGGTCCCAATTTACAACTGGTGTGTAAAAACTTTTCTTTACTTACTGTAGCATAGTAGACTGTATCAGAGTAATAGTAGTTCTGTTGACTCCAAGTTGACAGTTGCTGTAACTACAAACCTCAGAATCCCCTGAAGCTGACATCAGGGCAGGGCTGTGACAGTAGGAGATTCAGTAGCCCACAGTACATGAAAAGTTCTTATAAGCTTTGATCAAGTGTTTGCCAGTCCTGCTGTTCTCCTGGGGCTAAGTACAGTCTTCTGTGACTGTACATAGCCCAGGGGAGGACAGTGGGAGCAGCAAACAATAAGAACTTATAAACAGCCTCTAGAAATCTCAGGGACTCCTCTCTCACCCCTCTGGAAGTACCACATATCTCAGCAAAGATGGGCAGTAAGGCCTTCTCTGCCTCAGCCCCCTCCCTCTGGAACAGTCTCCCATCATCAACTTGCTCATCACCCTCCCACCTGTCCTTCAAGACAAACTTGAAGGACTGTCTTCTCACTGAATCTATGTGTTAATACTCCTCTGACAACACTCGAGCACTACAACCACCCTAGCTCCCACGACAAATAGAAATTAATGTTTTGCTATTTCTGTTCTCTGTACTATTTTATTGTTCTATACTAGTCAGCCAACCATTTGTTAGTCAGCTTGTTGTGTGTTGGGTATCCTGCTCTCCTGTAACAATTACTGACTGTCTGACTGTCTTACCTGTGTTTGATCATGGAATGTACTGTCTTGATTTCCTGTCCTCATGGTGTGGTGATGCTCTTTCATGTATTCTCATGTACTTGGGCTGGCAGTCTAGCCTAGAGGTTAGAGTAATGAGCTGCAAATGAGCTTGGCACATCCAGCAGACCAGACCTGGGTTTGATTCTCACAACCTGCACTTCCATACTGTGTGACTCTGAGCAAGTCACTTAACTGCCCAGTGCTCCCAGGTATCCCCTGAAAACAGGCACTTGTGCCTAGTGGGCTTTACCCGGTTACCAAAGACTAAAATGAAATAAAACAATTACTTCTAAAGCTGTCCTATTGGAACTATATTGTATCTTAAATACCCATGTCATGTATTTTGTTCTTGATTCTTGTTACTACCCTGTGGTCCGGGTTGTGGCTGAAAATGGTCCATTGGATCAGTTCACTTACCCGGTTATCAAAACCATAAATAAATCAATAAAACTAATATGCACTGCAGGCTATTGAAGCTCCCACTGCTGCAACCCTGCTTTGATGTCAGCTGCAGGGGATTCTGGGATTTGTAGTTATAAAAAAATTTCTGCTTAGAAGTCAACAGAATCATTCTGATACAATCTACTATACTGCAGTAAACAGTATGTATAACAAAATGTTTTTTTGCACATGAACTGCAAATTGGGACCATTCCCACACTTGGGTGTGGGGCTTTTAGTGTTGACCATTCCCCTCTAAAGCAGAGTCGGCCTAAAATCCTTCCTGCTGTTTTGCTTAACTGACCCAAAATCAAGACCACTGGTTTATGGTGTTTAAAGTGATAAAATTCCATTTTCAGTCTTTGAAATTCCAGGATTGCACCTGTAATTGCTAATCTAATTTCCAGATTTTACCAATATTCTATTGTCAACTTTTAGTATGTGTATAAATATTCAGAATAAAAGAAGGCTAAGTTTACAGCAAATTAAATAAAGCAAAATTAAAATAGCACTGGAAAGAATTTGTAGAAAAATACAAGCTCTGTACATTCCTTGATCTGCTAATAAAATGCTTTCATGAAATGCTTTGTTTTTACCAGTGTGTTGAAAGGCCAAATTCTGGAATGTTTTGCTGGTAACAAAAAAAAAAAAAGAAAGAAAGAACAAAAAGTGGCCTTGCAGTAAGTGTATGTGTAATTTTGTGTTTCTTTAATACTTGGCATTACTTCCAAGGCCCATTCATTTGTAGTCCTTGCTTCAGAGTTTTTTCATTGAATTTCTTGGGCTGAATTTTGAGCTGTGCATCAGGGACTCACGACATGACTGTGCCACATCTAAGATGTCTTCTGATATGTTACATCACCTGTAAAGTAGTTTAACTATTGCACAGTTTCACATCAAGACCATGGAAACAAAGATAGTGCAGTCAATAACAGTGCCATCAATAACACGAAAGAAGCATGTCCATGTAAAATAACGATAAGTAAAAACTGTCAAGGAAAAAATATCCCAAAACATGAAGTTGTACAAAATCATGTATTAACTAACTGCTCTGCCCAAAATCTCAAAGAAAAAAATCAAATAAAATCCACCAAAGGCATGTGGTTAAATGCAGTCACTATTTCGTGATTAAACATACTCACTATTTTTTATACTTCACTCTTTCTTTTTGCATGATTTAAATGAAGCAGTTTTCCCCATGCTCTTTTGAATGATGCTGTTTTGACGGGATGCCCTATTGTACGCTTCTGCTGTGACTTGCAGTGACACAGGAGCCCAGCAATGATGCATACATCAATATTTGATGCACGTGTCACTATTTTGCTGTAAAGCAAAGCCAACAGCTGTAAATGCAGTACATTTGCATGCAGCATTCAAAATTGTGCTGCATTTACCCTGTCACAGGCATACACCAAAAACTGGGACCTATGTCTGTGGCAGGACCTCAGAAACTCCAGCCCCTTACCTTTAAATGTTTTTTTTTAAACTGCTTCTTTTAAGACTGTCTACAAATTAACTGAGTGCTGTGCTGCTGTGGTATATCTGTACCCTCTCCCCTCTTGGCCCTCTTCAAAACTGGGCATACTAACTAAATGTGGATATCCTGGGCCTGGTTTTCAGCCATTCTGGGTCTAAGTCCCATGCCACAGCCATCACTACAATATAACCTTCTCTGCACTTGCAGGCACTTGTATCATCAACCGTCGTTCTGCACAGGTGGCAGGTGCAGTAGAGGAGGGATGTCATGCTTGGTCCAATGAGGTGTACCATTTTGGCACAGCTGTGCCAGAAAATGGCCAGTCATAAACTGTCTCCAGCTAAAAATATGGTGCCTGTGGAAAAAACTGTGGCTCTGCAAGAGAAGGCCCACTTGCGCTAGTTTTTCCCTTCACCTGCGCTGACTTCTGGGGGTTTGAAAATTCTGCCATCTCTGTGCAAAACCTATCAATCAGTCAGTCAGTCAATCACTCAATCAAATAACTAACTAATTAAATGAATAAGCTGACTACTGGCTTCCATTTTTATTAGGCAAGGGAAGAGGTTATGTCTCTCTGTCCCTGGGAGAACTACCCTTTTGTTGATGTTTTGAAACAAAAGTCACACCCAAGCAGTTAATATTTGTGAAATTCTTTCTAATGTACACCTCTGATGATGCAATGATGAGATGGAATGCAGGATGATAATCTTATGATCTTTTGGTGGGAGAGGAAGACTCCCTGACACCAAGCCTCCAGCTTTGACCTCTGGAACAGACACAATCTGTGAAAGAACATCTTCTAATATCCTTCTGCCACTATACTGTGTTTCTCCCTAAGGCTACCAGTTTGCTCCATTTTTTCATTCACCCAATCTGAGTGTTTTTTTTTTTTAAGTTTTATTATTTCTTTATTTTGCTTTACCAGGAAGGAAGATTGGAACGAAATGACCCATTTGCAGACACACTGTGTGTGTGTGTGTGTGTGTGTGTGTGTGTCGAGGAGGGGTTACCTAAAGAAGACAGGAAAATTCAGTCAGCGGCATTAGTTATCCAGACATGTCATTATCCTTCTACTCTGCCCCCTACTGGAACCAAACACTATAATGCAATGTCTGCATATAATTTTGACCACACTCACTGCACCATGTCAAAGCCACTGCAGACTGAAAGGTTTCAAGACTGCCCCCCTGCTCTGCTGTGTCACTTGAATCAGTCCCCATCCCAGTATAAAAAGATAAGCATTTGCTCAGCAGTATATACGTTCTTTATTACTGTACCTATTTATTTATATAAAAATTCTTTGCCTCTTCTCTGTATTTGTTTATGTATTATACTGTACTTTATTTTGATCTTGACCTATCAGGTCCATCTTGTAAATGAGCATTGCTCAATGATGTTCGCCTGAATAAATAAAGATTTTGATTGATTGATTGATTGATATACCCTCTGCAGTGAGAGGAGAATTGCAGACACTGGCTCTTTAAGTACCACTGCACATGTTCAGTGAAAGATATTTTTTTTTTAGTTTTGAGTTTTGTATCCCATCCAAGCTCTGCTGATTTTCTGCTGTACCCATATGATTTAAATCAAAAGTCATTTCAGGATCCCACATAAATGGGGCCTGTGTTCTGCCTGCCAGCTCTAAGCCAAGCTTGGCTTTGGATGGAAATCAGCTCTGCCTGTCCCACCCTGGGGCTAGAATCTGATCTGAAAGGTTCCAAATGGAACCCAACACCACAGGGCTAATTTACAACAGACTTTCATGGGCACTCTTTCCCCTTCAGCTGCTAGCTCTCTCTCTCTCTCTCCCCCCTCTTTCTTTTTTTAAAGAGGAACAGTCAGCACAAAGGACCCACACTCAAGCGTGGGGCTGGTCCCAGTGTGCACTTTGTGTGCAAACACATGTTGGTTTACTTACTGCTTACAGCAGTATAGTAGATTGTATCAGACTAATTTTGTTTACTTTTAGGCTGACACCGTCTGCTACCAAAAATCCCAGAATCCCCTACAGCTGACATCAGAGCAGTAGGCAGTAGTACGAGACTCAGTAGCCTGCAGTGCCTGTTAGAGTTTATATAAGCTTATATGTTTGTTTGCTGGTCCTGCTGTCCTCCGTTAGCTAAGAAAAGTTACAAAAGACTGTAGTTATCCCCTGGAGAAAAGCAGAACTGGAAAACATCTGATTGTAGATTATAAAAGTTGTAACATGTACTGCATGCTACTAAAACTCCCACGGCTGCCCACTTATCTGATGTCAGGGGCAGGTGGTTCTGGGATTTGTAGTTACAGAAAATGTCAGCCTAGAAATAAGTAAAATTAGTCTGATATCTACTACACTACACTAGACGGTAAGTAAACAAAAAATGTTTTTTTGCACATAAAGTGCACATTGGGACCAGTCCCACACATTAATACATTTGTTTCAATGAGGAGAGGCAGAAAGTAAAATGAGGTTAACCCACAAAGGTAAGTCGGACTAAAACAGGTTTTTGTTGCAATTTAAACAGAGGGAGAGAACTAAGCTAACAGATATCAGTATATGAAGGTATAATGGTAATAAGGGGCGCTGAGAATGATGATGTACAACTTACTGTGGAGCACTTTGTTATAGCGATATTAAGAAGATGAGCATTGGAATGTCATTCCAAGTCGTTTAATGGTAGCTTGCATCCAATTTGGGAAGAAAATGTTAGACACAGATGTAAATGATAGACTAGGTTACAAATGGTCTGAAAACTGTGTCCAAGCACATTCAAGTCTGAATTTAGAAAACTGGACATAACTAAGTCAGAGTTGTGAAAATTTACATAAGGCCAATATACTCTTATTAGTGCTGTGTGGAATTTTCAAATTCCAGAGAAATGAAATTTTGTGGAATTTTCAAAATTCTGTCAGATTTCACCAGAAATTGAATGGCAGAATTCCACAGCAGAAAAATGTGGAATGAGTTTTTCCACATTTCTGTGGAATGTTATTCCACAGATCTCAATATTTTCCACAGAAGCTGGCCTGGTGGCACTGAGGGCTAAGGTGCTGGACGCCACACCTCACGCCACACCGGCAACCCAGGTTAGGAAGTGAGCATGGGTCGCCAAAGGCTGGTAGGGGAGGAGAGAGATTAAGTGTCCGATGGGCTGCTCTTCCTCTCCGGGGAGGGGATCCACAATGGTTGGCATCCAACTGCCCCCTGGCAGAGGCTGGGGGTGGGGACATACACCATGCACTGGGGAGGAGTCAAGGGCAGATGCCTGGATGGGAATGCATGCAGACGTGTGCAGTCTCACAGCCGCTGGCATCATTGCATGCCCTCCGACTCCGGGGAATTTAGAACAGGGAAAATGGCACCGGTCGCGGTGGCTTGATGGACGTTCGGTGGGATGCCTGGCTCCAAGGGCTCACTGCAGTGACTGGATCCTGTGTCGGCGGAAATAGAGAGGGTCTCTCCACCACCCTGCCATGGGGAGCAAGCCACGGAGGTATGCAGTGAAGCCCCAGGTGGGAGCAGGAGCGGTCTGGACGGCGGCCGGAGGAGGTTGATGCCTGGACGTGGATGGCAGACCAGGGGCCAAGGTAAGAAAAATGACCAAATATATATATATATATATATTTTTTTTTTTTTCCCACATAAACAGCTGCAGAATGATTTTCTGCAGAAAAAGTGCTGTCCCATAAAATATCATTCCGCAGATCGCAGCAGGTGAAATTCCTCAGAAGAACCAAACAAATTCCACCAGTGGAATGGTCACTCTTCGTTAATTCCCACTGGCAGAATTCCACATTCCACACAGCACTAGCTCTAATGTCCAGATTTGTACACAAAAGAAAACTGTATCTAGACATAGGCTTTGAAATAATTAATTACACAAAGTGAAAAATGGTTGCATGCAGTAGGATACAAGCTTTTATTCAAAAATGTAAGTTTAGCCGGCCCAGTGGCACTGAGCCCCCGCCACCACCAGTATTATATTTAGAAATAGATAACTTTTAAACTGTTAGGGCTATAAACTTACTTTTTTTTCATTATGTATTTTATGTGTTTTTTCCCATTTTTGCCTGCCCCAGTCTCAGATGCACAAGCACACATGTGGAGGCATGCGCGTGCCATGTTCCGAGATGCCCTTCTGACTTGCTGCCCCCTCCCGCCTGCACTGTCACCAGACCTCCACCCAGCAGCAATGGAACTATGGAGGACGACAACCACCCCAGGAGAGGAGAGTTGTCATTAGGCACTCGATCCTGCTCTGCCCCCCCCATGCTGGCACCCCGATTACCCGAGGTCATTCCTGAACCCAGGTCACTGGCATGGCGTGAGGTGTGGCATCCAGTGCCTCAACACTCAGTGCCACTGGGCCGGCTAAACTTACATTTTTTAATAAAAGTTTGTATCCTACTGCATGCAACCATTTTTCACTTTGTGTAATTATTTACTGGAACTGTATTTATAGAAAAACTTTAAAAAAAACAACTTTTTTAAAACACAGGTTAAAAGTTTCTGATTGTTAGTTCATCAGAAGACAAAACAAATTACAATAGTATGATTTTAGTTTTGAAATGTGTTACTAATGTATTGCGTTACATAAAATCCTCATTTACACTCTGGGTAACCACAAAATCATCCTATGCTTTTGTAGGCTACACCTGTGAAAGTATCGGGAGATAGAAACATAGAAAACGTGGTGGTAGATAAAGACCCATGGTCTATTCAGTCTGCCCAAGATACCCAACTATACTTTATTTATGCCTTTTAGTGTTTCTAAATGCCTAGTCTATAGCTGTGTGGAATGCAGAATACGGCCCTCAAAACTGACATGTAAGGGCCATTCTGCTTCTAAAATGCTTTTCAGAATTTATTTTTAAATTCTGCAGAATTCCATAAAGAATTTCTACGTAAACCATGGAATTCTGTTCTGCAGATCATGTAAACTACAAAATATTTTCCTGCAGATTGCGGAACAAGAATTCTCAGTTTGTGTAGACTGTGAATTATTAATCCACAAAAACCATTTCATACATAAAATGTCGGAATTCCACTGCTGATGGAATTTTCTGAAATTGTGTTCCATGAGAATTTCAACATTCTGCACAACCCTAGCATAGACTACTTACTAATGCTGCGCAGAATTTTCAAATTCCGGTGGAACCAAATTTCGCAGAATTTTCAAACTTCCACTGAAATTGTGCCGAATTTCAGCGGAAGTTGAGTGGTGGAATCCGGCAGCAGAAACATGTGGAATGAGTTTTTCTGCAATGTTTCCACAGAATTTAATTCTGCGGATCTCAATATTTTCAGCAGAAAAAAATGTTGTTCTGTGGAATATTATTCCGTGAATCTCAATATTTTCCATGAAAATAGTTGCGAAATGATTTTCAGCAGAAAAAATGCTGTTCTATTCCATGGATCACAGCACATGGAATTCTGCAGAAAAAAACAGTGAAATTCCAGTGGAAATTCTGCCAGCAGAATGGTCATTCTGCGCTAATTTTGCTGGCAGAATTCCGCATTCCACACAGCACAATGATTTACATTTTGATTCTCTTCTATTTTCAACTAACTTTCCTGACTCCTTACACTCACATGTCCTGTTTCCTGAACTAGAGACAACTAACCCTCCAAATTTATCCTATCCTCACTTAAAACTATCCATAGGCCCAGCTTCAACAACCTCTCTTGGCAATCCATTCCATTTCTAATATTCCATTTAAATCTTCCCTCAGCTGGTCTCCACCCATGACCCGGGTCACTGTGTTGTAAGTTCTGGTGACTAGACCCCCACTATCAACCTTGCTTATTCCCCTTAGGAATTTGCAAGTTTCAATCATGTCTCCCTTTCCCTTCTTTCTTCCAAGAAGTACATTTTCAGGTCTGACAGTCTTTCCTCATATGAGTTCTCTTGTTGTCAATGAATCATTTTAGTTACTCTGTGTTGTACAGCCTTCAGTCCATCCCTATCCTTCTTTAAGTGAGGATTCCAAAATTGTGCACAGTACTCTAGGTGAGTTCTAACAAGAAACTGATATGAGGGTGATATCACATATCTATTCCTCCTTCAAATCCTCTACCTGTGCAACCCAGCATCTTAGTAGCTTTATTGTATGCCTTGTTACACTAACTAGAGACTTTATGATTATTGCTTCTAATAATCCTCAAGTTTCTTTCCACTGTGGACTTGACAATTTGTACCCCTCACTTCCAGTAGTTTACATATGGATTTTTTTCCCAAGATGCATTGCTCTACACTTCTTTGCATTAACTTTCAGCTGCCAGGTTTTTAACCAGCTTTCCAGTTTCTTTATATCCACTTTTATTCCGTAAATCTCTTCCTTGTTATTCACTTTTCACTGATCTTGTGGTCATCTGCAAAAAGATACATTTTACTCTGCACTCCTTCCCTATTGTCACGAATATAGATGTTGACTAGGCCCGCACCGAGCATCAAACCCTGTGGTACCCCACTTGTGACTGCTCTTTCTACTGATCTGACTCCATTCACTACAGCCCTCTGACTTCTATCCCTCAGCCAGCTCCTAGTCCTGGTGATGAGCCCCCTTTCTACACCTACTATTGATCCTCTAACTTCTTTAGAAGTCTGCTTCTTGGCACAGAATTAAAGGCTTTGCTAAAGTCTAGATGTAACATGTCTGATGCATACCCATTGTCCACTGTATTTGTTCCCTAGTCAAAAAACACCACCAGATTTGTCTGACAGCATCTGCCCATCACAGATCCTTGCTGCTTGTTGTCCTGTAGCCCATCTGACTGAAGGTACTCTACTAACTGTTCCTTTACCATTTTTTCCAAAAGCTTACCAACGATAGAGGTGAGACTAACCAGCCTGTAATCACCAGGTTCTTCCTTGTCCCTTCTCTTGTGCAATAGAACCTCATCCACAAACTTCCAATTCTCTGATGCTTCACCAGATTTTAGAGAACTTTTAATCAAAGCAGCTAAGGAAGGTGTCAACTCATGGGCTAGTTTCTTCAGTGCTCTAGGATGAAGACCATTTGGGCCATGAGCCCTTTTTTCCTTTGGTAACTGAGTAAGGCCCTCTAGGCCCAAGTGCCTGTTTACAGGGGTGATCTGGTAGCACTGGGAAGGTTAAGTGACTTGCTCAGGGTCACACAGTATGCAAGTGGAGGTTGTGGGAATCCCTAAGGATCATGCCCCTCCACCCAGTGGAAAAGCCCTCCACCCCCCCTTCTACCTCAGGATCATCTCTGTCATGGAGACTCAGAAGTTCCTTGCTGGCCTTTCCCCCATACTGGTGCTGGGCATGACTGCCTTGAGCCCAAGCTACTTAGGCTAGGGGCTTTCCTTCTAGCCCGACCCATCTCCTATGTCTTCAATGCATCACTAACCTCGGGCATAGTCCCTGACATCTGGAAGATGGCCGAAGTCATTCCTGTCCCCAAACAAGGTGACCCAAAAGACATAATGAACTACCATCCTATAGCGATCTTGTCAGCGATCAGCAAACTTCTGGAAAAGGCTGTCACCTCACATCTCAACCTCTACTTACAGACCCACAACCTACTCTCTCCAACACAGCATGGGTTTAGAAAAGGGCACGGCACCTCCACTGCCCTAGCAGCTGTTACCTCCGCTATCAGGACTGCTGCTGACCAAGGCAAACTGGCCGGGGCCATCTTCATGGATCTCTCGAAAACCTTTGACCAGGTTGACCATGCTCTACTGTGCTCCTCTCTCCTGACCCTTGGTTTCTCATCCCCTGCCCTTGCCTGGTTCAATAACTACCTCTTGGGCAGGCAGCAGTGCACAAAGTTCAAGAAGGCCCTGTCTGAGCCAGCTCCTGTCAGCTGCAGGGTCCCGCAGGGCTCCATCCTGGGGCCTCTCCTGTTCTCCCTCTTCGTAAATGAGCTACCCTCAGCCCCGGCACATGGGCACTCAACCTTGTACGCAGATGACCTAGTCATCATGACCAGCTCCTGGGACATTTCTACCATCAGTGCCAAGCTAAACACCGACTTAGACAGAATCCGAACCTGGCTAAAGGTCCACAAGTTTACAATTAACCTGCAGAAGATGCAGGCTATGCTCTTTGGCTCAAAAGCCAAGACAAAAGCTGTCTCGGACCCGGTTAAGATCTCAGGTGCCGATGGGTCCTTACTACAAGTCACAGATTCTGTCAAGTATCTGGGGGTGACACTTGACCCACAGCTGGATCTGAATTTGCATATAAGCAATACATGCAAGGCCTCCAACTGCAAGAGCAAAAAACTGCCTCACATCTGCTGCCCGATTCGCCTTAGCCAGAGGAGTCCTCCTACCCACGCTCTGCTATGGACTTGTCACCTTTGCCCACATTGCGAAAACTAGCCTCGCAAAATGGGACACAGCGTATAACAGTGTATGTCTCTTTGCGCTCTCAGCTGCCCGCCTCACCCACCGCTGTGAGCTCTACTCTTGGCTTGAGTGGCTCCCACCAGATAAGCACTGTTCCTATGTCATGGGCAACTTCATAGACAATGTTGTCAGGTCTGCCACCCCCTTAGCCCTCACTGAATCTCTCATTCCAGCTAACCCCATCTATCATCTGAGATCCAGCGACTCTCATGCCCTCCTGGTGCCCAAGACTCATACCCAAATGGGTGACCAGGCCTTCGCTGTAAACGTGCCCAGGTTGTGGAACTACCAACCCTCAAGCACTTGCTACTCCCCTCCCACCATAGCTTTAAAGCCTCCCTCTGGGGCTATCTCAAAAATGGCCTCAACCTGCCACTGCACTAGATGAACCCACCCAACCTCTGCCACTCCGACTGGCTGAGGCGCTACCAAACTTATCTGTCTATGGCAGTTGGTCTGCTGCACCTTTATTCCACTACCAAGCTAGAGATCTACTAGTCTAGCTTAATCCACTTTAGGCCCAACTGCTCAATCAGTGTGTGCACAGATAATGTCTTACTTCCGGACTTTGCACTGGGCCTTCTCCACCACAGATTGTTTCTTCTTTGTCTACCCACAAGTTTTATTGAATCTGCTGCCAGACATGGCGGTCTCTGCCTATCCTGAGACTACCCTAATTGTTACCCTACATGCTGCCTATATTGTATAACCCTGTAGTATCCTTGTACTGACCTTGTTGTTTAATGCACTTTATATTTAACCTTACTTGTCTTGCCTGTTGTTCATGAATGTGCCTTGTAATCTCTCGGGTCGCAC
This sequence comes from Neoceratodus forsteri, assembly GCA_016271365.2. Lineage (NCBI taxonomy): Eukaryota > Metazoa > Chordata > Ceratodontiformes > Ceratodontidae > Neoceratodus > Neoceratodus forsteri. The sequence continues at coordinate 46,784,712 of JADMNL010000036.1, forward strand.
CTGAAAATAGGCACTTGGTTGTCTAGTGTGCTTACCCAGTTTACAAAAGCAAATAAATAAATAAATGGTTTACTTCTTTTGCTATGCATAACTCTGTTTCAGTTTTAGCCTTTCTTATTAATGTTTTGCTTCTTTCAATTTCTTTGATACTCCTCCCACATATCCTCCCCCTTATAATCCTTATGTCTTCTAGAGGCATTCCTTTTAGCCTTTACCATATCCCCCACCTATTTAGAACACCAGATCAAATGCCTGTGTTTCTTTACATATAATGTACATCAGTCTGTACATTCTTTATTAAATGAATAATGCCCAACAGGGTGGGTGTTCTGTTGGGATAACATCCTGCCTCAGGTGGTTGGGCCTGAGGCCACTGGCCGAGGGAGACCAACACCCAAAAAGGGATGTTATACCAGCATAACACCCACCCTGAAGGGCATTATTCCTATTATACAATGGCTTGTTGTTTTACCAGAAAAAAAATAATTTTAATGAATTTTTTTAGTATTTAAAACTATTTTTGTTTTTAAGAGAAGATGCAAAGCATTATTGGCATCACCATCAAGTGGATCAGCAGGGATGTTATGCCAGGATAACATCCCTCCTGTGATGGCCAACTGACCAATCAGAAGCTAGGATTCTTTCTTGCCATTGTATAATTCTCCTTTTACTATTTCCCATTTGTCTTCCACTCCCGTTGCCATATCCACTTTCTCTAACTTGGCCTTAACTGTTGCGCTCATACACCCATAATCTGCCCCTTTAAGTACCACATCTTGGATCCTGATCAGTGTACCCCTGTTTCCAGCTCAGACCAAACTCAGCATGATCAGTGGTACCCAGTGAGTCCCTAATTTCAACTCCCGTCACAAATTCCGTATTTGATCGTATCAAGCCAAGAATGGCTTTTGCTCCTGGTAGGAGCCATAACCCACTGCATTAATAAGCAATCAAGCATAATGGCATGATGATGATGCAGGATCAGTACTGGGACCAGTCCTCTTTAATATCTTTATAAGCAACATTGCAGAGGGACTAGAAGGGAAGGTATGTCTTTTTGCAGATGACGCAAAAATCTGCAATAGAGTGGACACTCCAGGGGATGGGGGTGGAAAAAATGAATAGAGATTTAGGTGAGCTTGAGGAGTGGTTTAGAAAGTGGCAACTAATTTTCAATGCAAAACAATACAAAATCATACACTTGGGTCATAGAAACCCAGGATCAGAGTACAAAATGGAAGGAGTGGTACTGGTGACCACCGAACAGGACAGAGACCTGGGTGTTATCATATCTGATGACTAAAAGGTGCCAAACAGTGTGATAAGGCAGTGGGGAGAGCCAGTGGGACACATAGGAAGGGGTATCACCAACAGAAAGCGGGAGGTGGTGATACCTCTGTATCAATATCTGGTGAGACCCCACCTACAGTACTGTGCCCAGTTCTGGAGTCCTCATCTCTGAAAGCACAGACTGAGCTGAAGCAGTCCAGTGGAAAGCAACTAAAGTGGTGCAGGATCTGCATCAAAAGCCCTATGACGAGAGATTGAAGGACCTCAATATGTATAGACTGGAGGAAAGGAGGGAGAGAAGGGATATGACAGAGACTTTCAAATAACTCAAGGGTATAAATAAGGTTCAAGAGTGAAGCCTTTTTCAGAAAAAAAGGATGCACAAGAGCAAGGGGTCATGCAATGAAGCTGGAGAGGGGAAGAATAAGGGGAAATGTAAGGAAACACTTCTTCACAGAAAGGGTGGTGGATACCTGGAACAGCCTCCCTGAGGAGGTGGTGGGAGCAAAAACTGTAATGGGATTTAAGAAGGCATGGGATAGGTATAAGGAAACCTTAAAAGCAAGGAAGTGGGGTGGCAGAGATCAAGTAGGGTCTACAGTGTGACAGCAGGTAGGGAACATGGGCAGACTAGGTGGGCCAAGCGGTTCTTGTCTGCCATCAAATTCTATGTTTCTATGTCTAACAGAGCCTGACTCCTCCCATTTACAGCTGTTAATGTCTCCCTATTTATATCTGGCATATTTAAATCTCCAGCTATCACCACTTCTCCCTTTTCGGATCCTCTTTTAAACACCTCTTCCAATTTTCTATCTACCTTTATCTACCTCTTCACTCTGATTAGGTGGTCTGCAGAAAACTCCTATTCATTTCTCTTTGCCTGCATTGTTTTATTTTATTATGTTTTTTTCCATCATGCCTGACTGACTTCAGCCATCCTCTGCTCCAAGCCCAGTTGCCCGCTATCCCTGGGACTTACCTTCTGACCAGTCAGTACCCCATGGATTGTAACCTGTTGTGGAGCTGAAGTGTTAGAGCTGGATTGCAGTCGGGAGCCCAGTGAGTGGTGTGGAGCCTGCAAAGGAGATGTGGCATAATGCTGCTGCAGGAGAGGAGATGTTTTTCTTCCCCTGTTGGTCCATTCCCCTGAGTGCATTGTGGGCTAGGGCCAAGTGAACATCCGCATGCAAGCATAAAGACATCCTGGCAAGGATGCACCTGCCCACCCATCGCAGCTCTGCTGCAGTGCCACCTGTGGTCACCAAGGTGGCAGTGTCATTGCAAAGCAAGCAGTCCTCCTTCCCCAGAGAAGGAGAGTGTCTGCTGGGACACTTGATCCTCCTCCCCTGGCCAACCCCTGATGACCCAGGATCACCTCCGAACCTGGGTTGCCGGTGTCATGAGTGGTAATGCTACTGTTGTGCTGGCAGGCCAGCACCGTCATGGGTTTTTACTTGAACCCAAATTGATTCCATCTCACCATCAACATTAAGCATGATCTTCCATGGCCATAATACCATCTCTCCCATATAATGCCACTCCGCCTCTTGTATCCTTCCCTGTATCCCTCCTATATATGGTGTAACCTGGAATCACAAGATCCCAGTCAGTATTTTTTGAAACCCATGTTTCAGTTACTGCAGTAAAGGGACACTCTGACTCTTCTACCAGTGTGTGCAAATTACACATTTTATTACCGAGACTTTTGATATTAATGACTTCAACATTACACGCCATATTTGCAAAGTTAATGCTTGAGTCAAGTAAAGAGGATACGGAGTACAGTTTAAGAGAGTTTATCTTCTCAAAGGGAAAAGAAGTTCAGTTTTAGAAACATTAAGCTGCAGGACAGTTAAATGTAACCAAGAATTAACCTACGTCAGAGAAGAAGAAAGGGTCAATAAAGAGTGATCACTGAAGGAGCCAAAAGAAATACTGAATAAAGTTGTATATTAATAGCATAAAAATGACAGGCAACGTTAATCTGAGAAAAAAAGCGGCAAAGAAGTAGAAGGCAGACACAAGAACAGGATCATGGAGTGAATCATGTGGCACACCATAAAGGAGGTAGAAGAATACATACCACCAGAGTCTGTAAATGATTCATTGGAGAGATATAATTTAGAGCAAGAGAGGAATGATCAAGATACAATATACCTGCATAACTATTAAAGACAGAAAAGAAGAAGAGTGAAATATTCAACTGTATTATTAGTGGCACCAAAACGGAATAAAACAATTAAAATGAACAAGCCACCATCAGAAGCAATGAGGATTATACCATTGCATTAAATATGTTTCTCTGCCTGTAACATTGTATTAAATATGTCTCTCTCTACCATTGTATTGAATATGTTTCTCTATCTGTAACAATTTATTAAATATGTTTCTGTGTACTATTGTACTAAATTGTTTCTGTATCTGTACATTTGCATTAAAATGTGTTTCTATCTGTTCTTGTCTCTTCCCAAGGCTCCACTAGAACTTCTGGGACTCCCCTATCCCAGCTCACTGCTCTTAGAAGTAAGCTGTTGGCCACTTACCCTTGACTCCCCTATTAGTTCCCTGGGTAATTCTTCTCGCCCTCTGTTTCATGGTGCCCACTGTACTTACTTGTGTTATTTTATTTTTCTTTGCAGTGATGCTTGCCTGTTTAATTCCTTGTACTCTCTGTGTATATTAATTGTATACCAGGGGCCCGATATTCAGAAATGCACCTGGCACTGGCGCAAGTGTTGGTGCAGCGCAACTGAAATGTGCTGGAGCAAGTAATGGATTATTCAAAAGAGATATGCCATGGTGCATCTCTTCTGAATATACCACATTATGCATGCTGCAGAACTACAATGCGTCGGCACATCCCCCCAGACAGGTCTGAATACCAGGAATGGGAACTGTGCCAGCGCAGCAGAGATACGGTGTGTGCAAATTCCTGATATTCAGCCACCGAAATTCAAATGGGGCCATAATGCATGCAAGGCACAAATGGGGCCATTTGCATGACATTTTGGCCCCATTCACATGTGTTGTGCGGGGCTGGCCAGCAAAATGCATCTGGCACCCTGTACAGCATGCATTTCCTCTACCAGGGGCCGCAGTAGTACCCCAACCCCTCCCATACCTCTGTTCACCAAAGTGTAGTAATCGGAATAGCTTTAGTGGTCCAGTGGTACTCCCCTCCCTACCCATACCTCTGATTGCTCATCCATCTGACCCAGACCTCCCTGGTAGTCTAGTGGTTCCCCCACCCCATGCCGACCCTCTGATCGCCATCAAAATAAAACAGTCCTTCACTCTGGTGGTCCAGTGGTACCCCCTCCCCATTCTGACACTCCGATTGCCGAGTATACAATTGTTTCTAATCCCTGGTAGTCCAGTGGTACCCTGTCACCATCCCGACGCACCAATCACCGAAATATACAACAGTGCATCACCCTGGTGGTCCAGTAGTTCCTCCCCACCTGTCTGACCCACTCAGGAGCCCCAGCCACCCAGCCCCCCCATCATTGGCGGCAGCATACTTGACCACATATCACCATGGCTGTCTGCAGATGACAGCTTACAGTAGATGCTGCAAGCTCATTGGTCCACACTATGCACCAATGAGCTTGCAGCACCTACTGTATGCTGTCATTCAGCAGGCAGCCACAGTGGTATGTGGGTAGGTATGCTGCCTGCTGATGATGGGGGGAGAGCTGGGTGGGCTGGGGTCCTGAGAGGTTGGGTTGGGTGGGGAGATCCACTGGACCACCAGGGTGATGTACTGTTATATTTTGCGGTGATCAGCATGTCATGATGGGAAGGGGGTACTACTGAACTACCAAGGAATAGAAACAATTGTACACTGTCTGATTGGAGCATCAGGATGGGGGAGGGGGGGTACCACTGGACCACCAGAGATATGTCTATGACTATGTCACTGGCAAGCAGGGATTCGAGCGGGAGGGGGAACCACTGGACTACCTTTGTATGTGCTTGTGCACAGTGTTGGAGGTTTGTCACCCATGGCTGGTGGCTGCTGTGTTACACACTGCAATACCATGGTCTGCTGGTGGGTGGACTACACTTGAACCATCTTTTATGGGCTCAACTTTGAGCCCAGGTATGTGGTGCATCTCAGGGTTGTGCCAGCATATGCGCCACACATCCCTGGCTGAATATCGGGATGTGCCGTATATGCATGGGCACGCCCCCTTGAGATGTATTGCATATATTATCTTGCACTGCACAAGTCCCACTTTTGAATATTGCATGGGGGGTAGTTCTGGGGTTGCGCTGGTGCACCTCAGGTATGCCAGGTGTAACCCCTTTGTATATGTAGCCCCATGTGTTTGTCGTGTACCCCAATGTTTTCTGTGCTGTATGCTATCTGGAACTCACCTGTTATAATATGCTGGTTTTGTCCGTAACTTTCCCAGGTCATGCCTGAAAATAGACAATGTTGTTGTTTGGTGCACTTACCCGGTCAACAAAAACGAAATAAATAAATAGATATTGTATTAAAATATGTTTCTGTATCTGCAGCATTGTATCAAATTCTTTCTCTAGCTGTACTGTTGTATTGCATATGTTTCTCTATCTGTAATACTGTATTTAATGTTTATCTGTACCATTGCACTAAATTGTTTCTTTATCTTTACTGGTACAGTAAAATGTTTTTCTATCAGTAACATTGTATTAAACATGTTTCTCTGTCTTTAACTTTGTAGTAACTTGTTTCTGTATCTGCACCACTGTATTAAACAGGTTTCTGTAAATGTAGAATTGTATTACATATGTTTCTCTATCAGTATCATTGCATAAAATTGTTTCTCTGTCTGTGCCACTGTATTAAATATGTGTCTGTATTTGTACCATTGTATAAAATTATTTTTGTATCTATTCCATTGTATTAAATAGGTGTCTCTAGCCGGTCCGGTGGCACTGAGGGTTGAGGCACTGGTCGCCACACCTTGCGCCACGCCGGCGACCCGTGTTTGGGAACAGGCATGGGTTGCCATGGGTCGGTGGGAGGAGATGTATTGAGCATCCAAGGGACTGCTCTCCATCTCAGGGGAGGATTTAGATGGCAGGGGCTTGCCTGACCCTAAGCGGAGGCTGGGGGGTCGACAACCGCGTATCTGCAGCTATGGGGGCAGGACGGCAGACGCTGATTGGGGCACACACGGAGCCGCAAGGCACCAGTCGCTGGCATCATTGCATGCCATGACCCGCCAGGAGGAAAAACAGCGAAAAAGCGAGCCTGGCAGCACAAAGTTGTTCCCCCACGGCGCCATTCCTGGAAGGGCACCTCCCTGGCATGGATCCGTTAAGGTGGATTGAGTCACTCCCCACCACCCTGCCATGAAGGGTAAGTTGCTGGGTGCACAAGGGAGGGGGTCTGATGTCCGGGGATGGCACTGGGGGGAACAACGGAGGGCGGGGGTCATAGCCGGAGCTCTGGAGGAGAGAAAATAATACCAAAAAAAAAAATAGGTGTCTCTATCTGTACCATTGTATACGATTGTTGCTGTATTTATACCATTATATTAAACATGTTTCTATCATTAGTGCCGTTGTTTTGAACATATTTCTAGCTCTGCAGCATTGCATTAAATACCTTTCTATCATTGCTACCATTGTAATAGACACGTTTATAATGCTGTACCATTGCATTACACATATTTTCACCTTGTATTAAACGCATCTGTCATCAGTGCAGTTTTCCGCCTCAGGTGGGATAATTTTCCCTGAAAGTGGTCATGAAGCAGGAAAAATGCTGGAAATGTCAGCACGTTAGTGAAATTATCTGCCACTTGGCGGGCATAATGTTGCCATAAGTGGCCACTCCATAATAACACAGCCACGTAGTATTGTGCTAGTGGAAAGGTTTTAGGGTCCATCTTGCCCACCCCTCTGACCACACAGCAGTGTCTACACCCCAACACACAACAGAGCTTAGCTGCAGGAATGCTACCCTCACTCATGCAGTGCAACCATCAATGCCTTTCTTCCTGAGGGAGCAGTCTAGTCCTGCTTGGACAGCCTGAACAGTGGTAGCTGCCATAGCCAAGCCACTAATTAATGTGATTGACCTTTGCTGGACCCTCTCTATCTCATTTTTTCCACAAATGTGTTTATTTTGCCTGTGTCCAGGGGGTGGCTGATCACCCCTGTCCCAGCTGTCCCCCAGCCAGCATCCTCCTCCTCCCCGGGACTCGCCTGATCAGTAGATCCCCCCACAAATTCCCCATTATGGCAGTGCCGGAGAGGGAAGGGCCATCCCCCCAGCAGTCATTATCCAGAGCAGACCACTATGAGCTGCTTGAGTGATGGCACAGGCTGGGGACTAGTGCTCAGAGCTTCATTAAGTCTCTGACATACTTTTTCCTTCTCTTCTCCCTGCCCTTGCTGTAGGATGTCAAGACAGGTGTGTGGAGGCACACACACACCTATTTCCTCAGCCCCCACCCTTCATGCCACCTGCTCTGCACTGCCACCAGGCCTCCACCTGGTGGCAGTCTAAGGCCAGGCCAACATCCCCTCCCCCCCAGACACTTGATCCTGTCCTACCCCCTGCCAGTCCCTGGCAACCCTAGTCCATTTCTGAACACAGTTCACTGGCATGGCAGGAGGTAAAGCACTAGTGCCTCAGCTCTCCACACTACTGGGTGTGCCCCAAACCTCTCTATCTCTTTAATGCCCTGCTGTACACTGGTGACCAGAAGTGGATGCAATCCTCCAGGTGGGATCTAACCAAGGCTCTGTACAGAGGAAGGATTACTGCTTTTCATCTGCCCCTTACTGCTCCACTAACGCATCCTATCATTGTGTTTCCTCTGTGGAAGCTTATTATCTATCTGTCTTCAGCCACAGTTGCCCTTAACTCCTTGTCCTCTATTGTATTGTCCTGCCACTGTTGCACCACACAGGGGGTATATGCAACCCAAATTCCTCACTGCTAGATGTGGGACTTTACTCTTCTACTTTTTTTATAAAATGGCAAGGATAAATCCGGAGAACTCATTGGATGACAGTGTCACATGATCATGCATTAAAATACTGGTGATGCACAGTCAGAAACCAGATCTCATTATGAAGGCTGGAAAACCTTATTACTTACAATGAACCATTTTATAAGCGCAATAAGGCACTATGGGGTGTGCATTAAAGAATTAATGATGCACTTTTAATGGGTGTAAGAACACTCAGCCTTCAACTTCATACTTACGGCACCCTAAGGTATGCAACGTTAATCCTTAATGCACAGCCCATCATGCTTACTTGTTTGACAATGTTTGGCCAGGAAAGGCACACAGAGCTGAATCTTATTTGCAAGTGCATCCTGGGAGCATAGGGAGGTTACTTGACTTGTTCAGAGTAACACAGTACGCAAGTGGAGGTTGTGTGCATCAAACCCAGGTCTGCTGGATGTATCAAGCTCATTCACAGCTCACTGCTCTAATCTCTAGGGTACACTGCCAGCCCTAAATCTAAGTCCCCATTAAAATCATTTCACTTAACTTCCCATTCTTTGGCCCAAACTCCAAATGGATATGATGGGGAGACAGTTTGGCCTAGTGGCTAGAGAGCAGAGCTGTGAACCTGGGGACCTGGGTTTGAATCCCACAACCACCACTAGCTCATGCTTACCCTGAACAAGTCCTGTCACCTCTCCGTGTTTAACCGTCTGCACTGTTCAAGTCTCCCAGTGGGCCTGGAATTGCTGCAGCATTCCGTCCCTCCACCTTCAAGTTTGTACCATCCTTTGGGATGCAGTTTGTATGAACAGCCCTGTATAAACCCAAATCCCTTTCCTTCTCACCCTCTGGTGGGTGATGTATCTAGGTAAATAACATTTGTAAGCCAGAACCCTTTGGTACCTCTACGTTCCCCACCCCCATTGTAGACATGTCCATATTTGTTGCAAAGACCCCTTGTATGCCCCATATTGTTCTTCAGGAAATGCATAAGAGCAAAAATACAGCATGACTTAGTTTTATGCATTTAGCATTACATTTATTTTAAATAGAGAGCTCAACAAATTAACGGTCAAGGTTCAGAATGTCACCCCCTACCAATCAGCTTGAGTGCTGTGGCTTAGTTGGCATATGTATCTCCACACCAATGTCTGTGTCCGCTGTTTTGGCTTGGTAAAGACTAAGCCAGAATGGGGGCGGGGAGAGGAGCCTCTACGGCCCTCTCATTCAGCATTAGTTAGGTAGGAATGGGCAAACATGCTAAACCAACAGGCCTTTTTCTGCTGCCCGATTCTATGCTTCCATGTTTCTATTTTTTTAATTTAGTGTCATCAGCAACCTGTAGTAAATCTTTGTGCATTGTTATCTGTGGGTAACCTCCTTCTCTCTTCTCTTGACTGCTATCTTTGAGGGTGACACTCAACACTGAGCTACACGTGGCCCCAGAGGTTGTTGTATCTGGTTAACCTTCCAAACACCAACCAGTCATTCAAAGCATATTCTCCCCTGCTTTTGGGGGGGGGTTAGCACTGGGCTGCTTGATTTATGATCCCCTGACAATTCATCCAGTTTTAGAAGGAGCTTCTTAAGAGACAATGTAATTACATCCTTTGTGGTAGCTCTAGCCCTGACAAGCAAGACATCAGGAAAAATGAATGGCCGTGCAGGGGATACCCTGAGGGTAGGCATGTTTTAGCTATGAAGTATGTCTACCAGAGAGCCAGGGAGAGAGATATAAGGAGCACTTGTTTCATTCTGGACAGAACACCAAATCCCTGAATCATCGCTATAACAACATGGGGCACATCCCTTTAAGTATGAAAAATGCAGCTGATCTATGAATTATGGCACTGGGCAAACCTTAAAAATGTTCCATTTAGATGGACAGACAGTGGTGATTGAATGCCTGATAATCTACATTTCAATTACCTGAACTAGTCCTGTTTTTTCACTAACAGGCTTCCAACGGCAGGAATAGCCTCAGCTTGTTCATGTATGAGACCTTGTTCAGCTCCTAGACTGCCCCTCGTTTTAAGTGGAAACTTTGTTGCCTCCCTTGGTCAGTAGTGGTTCCATTTTACAAACATTTTTATGTTCAGTAATTCTCTTTCATACAGTATTTTATTTCTTTGGCGTTTGAGCAAGTTTTTCCTTTAACCAGACTGTTTCCATTAGCTGCCTTCCAGCTTTCTACTGTATTATTACAAGCTTCAGGTTTCTGTTTTTCTGGCTCAAACTGCATTTAATTTTTTTATGGGGTTTCTCCTTGCTGATGAGCTCGACTCCACAATTTGAGTGCTCGTTACACAGGAGAGGGTGCAGCTCCTTAAGATTGAGGGGGTAAATATTACCTATTCAAATCAACTGGGACTTCCACTGTTATGCAAAGCTGGCAATCATGAAATGGCATGCTTCGCCCAACAATGCATTGCACGGAGTTTGAGGCTGCAAAGTAAAGGGGAAGGGAGAGAGAGAGAGAGAAAACCAAACAATCTGAACAGGTATTGTATTATTTTAAGGGTAAGGAGGCTGTACAGTGTAGTAGTTAAGGGCACTGAGCTGCAAACCTGGAGACCTGGGTGTAATCCCATCAGCCCTCACTTGCAGACTGTGTGACCCTGAGCAACACTTAACTTCCTTGTGCTCCCAGGTCGCACCTGGAAACAAGCTCTGGCTTAGTTGCCTTTCCTGGTTAAACAATTTCCCATTTCCATACTGCACTGTCTTCATTTTGTAAACTGCCTGATGACAGTTATCTCAGAGTGTGATAAATGTCTGTGTTTCTACGCAATGTAACATCAAGACTGCATGCTGTCAGTAGTCAATAAAACAGTCATATTTGCATATCTGCCTTTTAACACAATAGATACTAATATCTTTCCATGGCACGGGGCAAATGCTTGTATATTTTTTGATGAAAAAATTTACAATCATTGTGTCACCCCCTGGTGGTCTCCTTAAATGCAAAAATGGGAGGGCTTATCCTGCAACAATTCTAGGGGGCCAATTTGTAATACCAACGCAGCTGCCAACTTCTGCCCACTTCGGTGCACAATAATTCTGTGGCACATGACTAGGGCTTATTGTGTATGGAAATCAGTGGCTAGTCAAAAGTTGTTGTGCACGTTCTATCATCAGTGCACCTGTGTACCTGCCCGCGCTGACTCCTGCCTGGTACCCGCCTTCATTTCACTTAGCGCAACATGCTCGGGCCACAGCCTGCCTTCACAACCACTCTAGTGGTTCGTGATGACTGCACTCATAGTGTGTGAGGGGATTCCCCTCAGAGCACAGTAGCACTTACCAGGCTTTTATATATTTTTTTTATATATAGGAAGCACTTTCTCAGCAGAGCCACTCTTTATCTCTCTGTCTCTCTCTCTCTCTCTCTCGCTACTAGTGCTTGGTGCCACTTGCTATTTCCCTCTGAATAATCATATACTATAAAAAATGAAATAAAGGTAAACTTAAACAATTCACCGTCTCTTTCCACCTCAGGGTCGAGATAACAGCAAAGACCGCTGGAGTTTTTATCTCAGGGTCCATATACTTTTATCTTCTTGACCTCTCGATGGAAACACAGGCTTGTCGTGTATGGTCACCCATACATTACTCCTTATGCACTGTTTTAAAATGTCTGGTATGGAGACAAGCTGATATTGCTCATTGCTGTATATTCAGCACACAATGTGGACCCAAACTTCTGCCCACTTCGGCGCACAATAATTCTATGGCATATGACTAGGGCTTATTGTGTATGGAAATCAGTGGCTAGTCAAAAGTTGTGCACGTTCTATCATCAGTGCACCTGTGTACCTGCCCACGCTGACTCCTGCCTGGTACCCGCCTTCATTTCACTTAGCGCGACATGTGCGGGTCAAAGCCTGCCTTCACAACCACACTAGTGGTTCGTGATGACTGCACTCGCAGTGTGTGAGGGGATTCGCCTCGGAGCACAGTAGCACTTACCAGGCTTTTACATTTTTACATTTTTTTTTTTTATATATAGGAAACACTCAGCAGAGCCACTCTTCCTCTCTCTCTCTCTCTTGCTACTGGTGCTTGGTGCCACTTGCTATTTCCCTCTGAATAATCATATACTATAAAAAATAAAATAAAGGTAAACATAAACAATTCACCATGTGTTTCCACCTCAGGGTCGAGATAACAGCAAAGACCTCTGGAGTTTCTATCTCAGGGTCCATATACTTTTATCTTGACCTCTCGATGGAAACACAGGCTTGTTGTGTATGGTCACCCATACATTACTCCTTATGCACTGTTTTAAAATGTCTGGTATGGAGACAAGCTGATATTGCTCATTGCTGTATATTCAGCACACAATGTGGACCCAAACAGCTAAAACTGGGGAAAAATGACTGCTGCTCTTGTGGAGGTGCAAATAGGTGGGTGGGTGATGTTTCAGTCCTCCTCCCAACTGGCCCTTGGCCACTGGGCTCTTTCAAAATGGACTTCCTTAGACACAGCGTGCACACAGCGGCAGATACTATGCAAAAAGAGTGGATGACAGGCAGTTGCTGGGAACTGCAGTGCTATACTGTTAAAGCATGCCATGAGTAGTCATCTTTTTGGAAACACCTTGGTCTCCTCCTAATGTTTCCAATGGCAGAGGATACATTCCAACCAGGTTAATGTTTTGTACACCTTTGCAAGACAGGTCTGCTGCCACTGCAGTATTGTCCTCGGTGCCATAAATAGGGAAGGGGGCTGCTGCTCAGTCATTTCATTTGTGAAGTGCTGCAGTTATACAGAGGCAGGAGTAAGCATCGCTGCAGTAAGTTTGTTCCCCTGATGACTGGTCAGAGACCAGTTTCTGTGCAAACTGGTCTGAGATCAGTTTCGGAGCCACCTGGTCTGGGACCAGTTTCATCGCTGTACAGGAACTTTCTTTGTTGCACTTAGTCTTTTTTCCTGCACCAATTCCCTTAGTGTAGATTTACTATTACCAGCTCCACACCACCATGGATCACCACACCAATGAAATTTGGGGTCAAAAGAATTTTAGAGGAACATGAGATTCAAACCCAGACTTTCAGGATCACAGACTAGTGCACTAACCACTACACTATGCTGGCTGCTGGCTGCTGCCTTGCAAGCCTGTGGTTAGACACATATGTGACAATAACTCATCCTAGACCAGTCCAGCAGGAAAGAGAAACTGGACCCAGACCAGGTGGCACGGAATCTGGTCTAAGACTAGGCAGCTCTGAGACTAGGCTGGTCCCAGACCAGACTGCTTGGAAACTGGTCCAAGACCAGTCGTCAGGGGAACAATCTTCTTACACTGGTAGCTACATGAAGGACCATACAGTGCCTGTAATGAAAAGCAATTTTACTTAGCCACATCTCCGTTCTCACAAAACAAACATGTCACAAGGTAGGTGGGAACAACCACAGGGTTGACTTGAGGATTTTGGGGTCTCCAGCAGGATCTGTGAAGTCATGGGGCCCCACTACTTGGCCTAGCTTCACTCCATGTGTTTGTCTGTAGCCCATATGTGCACATTTTATTTTTTCAGTACAACTATTAGTATATTAATATTTTTTTGGGGGGTGGGCAACAGTGTTATTCCTTGGGGCTGCTGTTCCCAGTCCATCCATTGTTGCCCATCTGCCTCTTACTGGCTGAGCCATAGCTTGGTGGGATAATCATAACATCATGTTGCTTTATTAGAAGAAACAATGAGTGTGGTTGGAACCGGCACCTACTGAAAGGGAACACTTGTGTGTTGCTCCACTCAAATGGCCAAAATGGAGGCTAGATGCAGTTTTTTTTAAACTTGGTGCAAAAACTTTAATTCAAAGTGCAATGAGTGAATAACTCCATACAATAAGGTATATAGTACTCACAGTTCATAGCACAAAGTCCAAAATTCCCACAGAAAGGTAAGTACAGGTTGCAAATAAAATCAACAAGCTGTACCAATGGCTGGCAAATGGCTTGTGCAAACAAGAGCGAGGGCCCCTCTCATTAATATCACCTGATGCATTTTGCTTGTGCCTAAAACCAGCTATAGGAGCAAGAAGTGAGAGGGTGGGAAAAGATGTGGTGTTCATCATGTTGGACTTGCCTGGGGAGAGTGAGCCTCTACTAGCATCTACGGGAACAGCTGATGGGAGTCACTCAATGGTAGATTCCTGGTAGGCACATTTTACCAGTGGCATCTGAAAGCTGATTCAGAGTGGCCTGTTCGACATACTGTACATGTCATTGACTGCACAGCCAGTGCACTGTGGCAAACATTCCACGGCTGATGCCACCAACACTACATACAGTGGTGAGAGTAACTTTTCTGAACTCCTTCTGCAGCAAAATGATAACATCCAAAGAGCTGAATGCCTCCTCAGTTACCAGATCCAGAAGCAAATGGCTTTGTACCTATTATTGGACCAACACTGATGTTACAAAAAGAACAAAGTGCCTAAGCTTTTGGACCAACCAAGTCCTTCCTTGGAAGCTTATGGCATCAAGCCATTTGCTTCTGGATCTGTTCTTACAAGGACCAATACTGGAACTGAACTAAATCTGTATGTCCTTAGTTACCACAAACTGCACCTTCTGCAGGCAAAAGCAAAGTACTTCTTTGAGAAAACATGTAGGAAACCAGACAGCATCCTTCAAAGTCTGGTCTAGCACTATGCTTTAGTCTAATGGCTAAGCTTGGCTTGCAGTAGTGGTGGTGGTGACTGGCAAAACATTTCATCCCCTGTAAGCAACAGGCTGGTTAAAAACATACTGAAAAAAAAAGCCGCATTAAGAAGTAGCTACTACATCTGCACTGTCTAACCTCAAGACCTGGCCAGCATTTCTCACCATTTTATCTTAAAACCAAGTTTTAGTCCTCACACCTTTTTATTTTAAGACATGGCCTTCATTTCTTGCCTTTTTATTTCAATGCCTGGCCTTCATTCCTCACTATTTTATTTTTTTTAATTTTTTATTTACATTTTATTCTCCTGCTCATCCCCAGTGGTCTTCCTCTGACTGAGCCCCCACCCCAGCCCTATCCCCTGGCTCTCCTGGGACTTACCTTCACTCATGCCCTCTCTCACAGGGCTGTGGGTGTCTTCCAGACACCAGGTGTAGGGCCTGCGAGGGGTCAGTTGCCATGGGGGGTTTCCATCATTTTCTCCCCAGGCCCACGAACATGCAGTGGGCAAAATGGCTGAGCTCTGCTTCCGCAGAGACGGCCTGATGCCCTGGATGTGGGATCCCTCCCCAGCTCTGGTGGCATGCATGTGCTGGCACCCAGCTGCTGCTGGGTGTCAGGCAAGCAGCACGCCATGCTGTCCCCCCTCCCCGAGGAAGGAGAGCTGTCTGTGAATGCTCGGTCCTTCCTCTCTCTACTGGCCCCCCGAGCAACCCAAGTCCATTCCTGACCCTGGGTCAACAGCATGGCTACGGGGAGGCATGGATGCCTCAACTTGCTGCACCACTTGGCCGTCTCACTATTTTATTTTAAGACCTCGCCTTCATTCCTCACCATTTTATTTTAGGCCCTGGCCTTCATTCCTGACTGCTTTATTTTAAGGTGTGGCTTTCATTCCTCTCTGTTTTATTTTTGAAGTCTGACCGTAACTCCTCACCATTTTAGTTATTTATTTTTTATTTATACTTTTTGCTCCTGAGCCCTGGCAGGCAGCTACAGCCCTCCAATTGGAGGAACTCTCTCTCCGGTCCCGCTGCTCCCATGCTGGGCAGCCCCCGGAAGTTCCCCTGTGGACAACCCCCCCCCACGGTAGTTCCAGGAGGAAGTTGCCGGCTTCTCCCCCATCCCGGAGACCCAATCCAGATCCGGGGGACCTGGCGGACCATCAGTGAGCCTGCCAGACTCGCTTTTCCTGTTTTCACCCGCCCTCCCCGCCGCCAACGCAAGGACGTTGGTTTCGGGCCTCCTGACCCATACTGCCCCCCAGCCACCACCAGAGGGCAGTCAGTGAATGGGACAACCAGTCCCCCTGCCCCAAGAGAGGAGAGCAGTCCTCCAAATGCTCAATCCTCTTTCCCCTTGCCGACCCCCAGCAGCCCAGGCTCATTCTTGAAGCCGGGTCACCAGAGTGGCGCGAGGTGTGGTGTCCAGTGCCTCAACCCTCAGCGCCACCCGGCCGGCCCACCATTTTATTTTAAGGCTTTGCTTTAGTTCCTAACCATTTTGTTATAAGGCCTGACCTTCATTCCTTATCATTTTATTTTAAGGCCTGGCCTTCATTCCCCATTCGAGGCTTGTTCTTATTTCCTCACTGTTCTATTTCAAAGCCTGGCCTTAGTTTCTCACCTTTTTATTTTAAGGCCTAGCCTTCGATCCTCTCCATTTTATTTCAAGGCCTGGCCTACATTCATCACTGTTTTATTTTAAGGCTGGCTTTCCTTCCTCATCTTTTTATTTGTGGACCCAGGTCCTATTCTTTGGACTGGATTTTTAGATGCACGCAAATGGCACAACACTTTTATTTATTTTATTAGTTATAAAACCATTCTACTTAGTTTAAAGTACAATCATTTCTAGTTGAACAGTGTTAACAACTTTCATACATAATTAACCCTTAAGCTGCTGGCAGAATTAGAATGTATAGGAATTTTGGACTGATATTTCAGTCCGCGGCCCTTCGAGGGTTAATATAAAACCTTTTTGAGATGCCAGAATGCTCTTTAATACATTTGAAATAGACGGGCATCAAAGTTAGGTCTACAAGTGACTGATTCCCACTGAGGCTTGTAATGGGACCCAGATCAGACTATATTTTGTGGACCGATTAGTTACAAAATCATGAATTCTTTATAGCGCATGAAGGCCAGCATAGGATTTCTCCCTGAGTCACCTGGTGGTGCTAATGAATTTGCCCAGATCCTTGCGCTATAGCTCCTCACATTTATAAGGGGTAGGACTAAGAAGTCGTTTTTATAGTCAGCTGGTAATACTTGCATAGATGAGTTGCCTAATGTATAAAGTTCAATGGGACCCCTGAGTCAGAAGGCAAGTGCATCGTTAAACATGTTAGTGATGCACTAGCAGGGTTTTGCACAATTGGACAGGGCATGGACCATACTCATTGGCCCCCAGTGCACTGCAATAAGCAAACAGCAGGTATGCACATCATATACCACTGCACCAATGCAAATGAGGGATCCCCCTGTGTATAGGGTACACAGTAGTGCAAGAATACTTGAGCCCCCACAACCAAGCTCTGGGTAGAGGACTGAACACAAGAACTATCAGTCCCTGCTAGTGTCCCCAACCATTGATCGCCAGTCTGACCCTGTATCCTAGATACAGTATATACAACATTTCACTCTCTGGTAGTCTAGATGCCCCCCAAATGATCACATTGAGCATGGAAATATAGCCAAATAGTAACCCCTGATAGTCTAGTGCCCCCTTCTACCCCATCACCATAACACCCCCAGGCCACCACTCAACATCCACCTTCCCCCACAGCCCACAGACAGTGGCTGGTACAGCCCCTCCACTTACCACCTTGTCTGGCAACCATCTGAGTGACAGGGGAGCAAGCACAAGCCTACTGTAGAATACATACATACATAGATAATGCAAGCAGAAAAGGGTGCATAGGCCTACCCAGCCTGCCCACCCTACCTAACTACTCTCCGCTGGCCCTACAGGGCATCCCTACCCTCTGTTTCTGCCACCCTTTTCTAGCCAATCTCATATGCCTGTCCATTCCCTGTTTGAAGCTACGCATTCATTTGACATGCACCACTTCCTCCAGCAGCTTTTTCCCCTTGTCTACCTCTCATTTAGTGAAAAAAAAATGCTAGTTTCAGTGAGTTTCCCCTTGTCGCTGTATTTGAGCTCAAGGAGAAAAGCACCTTAGCATCCATCCTATTCATCTAATACAGGTACTTGTTTGTTTAGGTCATGTCACCCCTTTCCCTTGTTTTTTTTTCCAAGGGTGTACATGTATGTGTAGAAACATCTGTGGGCTGAGTAGTTCAGATTGCATTCCCTCTGCCTGCTTTCTTACTCATGGATCTTTTATTCACAAGCTCGCACTTTGCATATCTATAGCTATATTATATATTTATTAAATTTTGGTGACCGGGTAAGCCCACAGAGCCGCGGAGGTCCCTTTTTATATATATATATAGGAAACAGACTGAAGAGGAAACAAAGTTGGGAAGGAGTATGGTTCAGATCTCAGCTATTGTCCTGAAAAAAACTGTGCCCCAATCTCGGTGCCCTTTATAGGAACCGCAATAGCCTCCCGCTATCTGTGAGACGAGAACTGGTGCAGAAGATGATCCTACCTACCTTTGATTACTGCAATGTAGTCTACAGTGCCGCTCCTAAGTCTACCTTATCCAGACTGGACCCCTTTTTCAATGCTTTCTGTTGCTTTGTACTTGACGCCTATCCCCGCACCCACCATTGCGTGCTCTACCACACCCTAGCATTTCCATCTCTTGAAAATCGCTGCCACCTACATTGAGCAAAGTTTGTTTTTGAAATTCTGGCTCAGTTCCCTCCCATCCTACCTTACCACCATGCTATCCTCATCCCCCACTCCCTCCCATGCCCTTAGATCCTTTGACTGCCGTCAATTGTTAATCCCTCAGTGGAGAACCTCCGTAGGCCAAGCCGCCTTCTCTCACCACCTCCCTAAACTCTGGAACGACCTTCCACACCAAATTTGCCACTCCTCCTCTACTCCTTCCCTATCTACCACCCTATTAAACTATCTCATGGCTAATTGTTCATGCTCCTGATCTCCACATGACCTATACCCCATGTCCCCCTACCCCACCATTGCCTGACCAGCACATAGGTAATTTTTTAATTTTTACCAATTATTTTACCAGGTGAGACACACTAAGCTGAAAGCTTGTTTGCAGGTGCAATCTGGGAGCTGGAGGAAGTTAAGTGACTTGCTCAGGGTCACACAGTATGCAAGTGGGGGCTGTGGGATTCAAACCCAGGTCTCCAGATTTGCAGCTCAGAGGCTTAAACCACTGCGCCATACTGCCTCCTAATGCTATGGAACCTGGCTTATTGTACCAACTACTGCACTTATTCTTTGTTTCACCTGCCCTTATTGATCTATGTCCTGTTTGCGTCAGTGCCGCATATATGTGTGTTATGTTGACCCACTGTAACCCAATTAAGTTAACCTCAGTCTATGTTGTAATCCCTACTAAATGCAACCTCTTGTTATGCTGCAACACCATGTAAAATGTATTTCATAATTGTACCTGCTTGTATATGCTCTCCCCTTGTACCCCCCCCACCCAGGTTGCACTGTGAGACAAGCATCTTGTTGCTTAGTGTGCCTTCCCTAGTGAAACATTTCAATAAATAAATAAATATTGTACTTGTTTCTCTCTACTATCTGTTTGTGTGCCATATATATATATATATATACTGTATATGCACACTGCACTCTAGAGGCCATAGGCGGACCTCTCTCCTATTTACCTTCTGTCAGCATAAGTTAGTCTGCCACAGCACTTCTGCCTCGGGAAAAGGACTTTTTGTACCTGTTTAGATGAGCACCTGCTATTTTGCTGTGCAATAAATGGCTTCCTGAAGCTGAGTCTGAGTCCACGAGTGCTCCTTTTACAGATATTTGGACTTTGGCAGTATTACAGGAGTGGGTGAAAGCAGGATTCCTTGTCAGAACTCAGTATTTAGAGCTTGCAGCTCTGCCCTGCACCCATCCAGCACTGCCAGTTCTGTATTATGCATGCTTTGCAGTTGTGGTGTCCACATATATGGGAAACGAGCAGACAGAACAGAGGAAAAACTAAACGCCTTGGCTGGACTAGGTTGTGCATTTCAGAAAGAGTATGGTTTAAATTGTCTTTTCTGTCTGTTTGTGTGCCATATATGCACACTGCACCCCTGTGAATAAAAATGCAATTAATTTGTGCAGCATCAAGTTGTGCTTTTGAGAAAGGAGGTGGCGGTGAGAGGGAGAGGGGGCACTTCTAGAGAGAAATTGGGTGCCAGGATGGTAACTGGAAGATTATTTTATTCAGCCACCTTGAAATGAAGTGCCTTTAGATAGCATTGGGAAGGGCAGCAGATATGTGAGCAGATAAAATAATCTGATATAATATGATTGTAAGTATCATAGGTTGTATGAGCAAAAGCAGACCCATGTGCCTGTCGTGACTGCTCGCCATTGCTCAAAGGTTGTATCCAGAGAACCCATGCTCTTGCATGAATTTCTCAAATTCCCACTTGAATATATCCATTATACTACTCTCCAGTATGCATTGTGGCAAACTATTTCATATTGCAGCCATGATACATTCAGTGCGTTTACATGAGGAAAGATTTCAGATTCCTTTTTTGAATCGGATTTTCTGATAATCTGATTTTCATAAAGTCGAGTCTGTTTACATGACGTTTTATTTGTTCTTCTGAAATCATGACATGTTGTGCCTGTTTTTACATGTAGCTCAGAAAACTCCCACCGGCAGGTGTTTACATGAACAAGATTTCAGATTAATAAAAGACTACTCCAGAGAGTATAATTATGTTTTTCATGTAATCGGGTAAGTTGTAAAACCCGAAAATAACCAGTGTGCATGCACTCTAGTTTCCCGATTCATAAATCTGAAATCTCCGAAACCCTCCTGGAATCAAAGAATTGAGTGCATGTAAACATGCTGATTGACCCAGTAGGTTGCAACCATTCTTTTTGTGAACCATGCTCCTCTCTTGACTGTTCTATAAGGTTCTCCCTTAATTTAAAATAATAAAAACTAATATATATGAGACGATAATATAAACTGATATATGATAAAATTAAATAGTCGGATATATGAGAAAATAATAGAATCTGATATATGATAAAATATAATCTGTAGTTAATCATTTAACCCTTAGGCTGCCGACAGAATTAGTAATTCTGGGCCGATATACCAGTTCGCGGCACAGCAAGGGTGAATCTGACAGAATATAACATAATATAATATAATATGAATTATATATCATTTAATAGATGATCATTTTATTATGTTGTAGTTATTATTATTAGCTATGTGCCAAGAAAACATGAATTATGAAACTGAACTTCTGATTTGATCTTGCTCCTTGTCTAGCTTCCCTCATTCTGTTTTCAGAAGCCACTAGTGATGTGGGGGGCTCTGAGGAATTGAACAGTGAATGCATGATCATTTTCTTTGGGAACCAGAATTTACATTTCTGGACTAATCCCTTCTGTCTGTAGTAGAGGCATTGGAAGCACTTGAAGGAGGAAGAGGGAAAAACCGATGTGCTTCTGGATTGCTTGGCATCGTTTCCTCAACACATGCATTGGATTATTGGCAGGGAAAGCTGTTCACGCTGAAGTGGGAAAGGAGATAGTGGAATTCTGGGGACTAAAGAGCTATGGTTTCTTTGGCTGTACTACCATGTATGTGTCCAGCAGCCCTTGTAGTCACAGTCTCATGAGGCTGGCTCCCAGTCCACGCTCCACCATGATCAGCTCCTATCTCCACCACCCCTGCTTGTGGAACCTGCACATTTATTTACTTGGTTTTTGTTTACCGGTTAAGTACACGAGACAACAAACTGCCTTCACTATAGCTGTCACCCTGCCCTTAAGTCACCATTTCTGTCACTTATATTCTACTCTTATAAGGGACAATCCACCTCTGATTTACAGAGGTTTCATACAAGGCATACATAATGTTCTCTCTTGCATGCCCAAGGTCACATCTGGTGGTATCAGGATTACTATCAACCGTAATTGTAGCTACGGGGAACCAAGGGGAGCTGGGGAGGGCTTTTCAACAAAGGTTGCCCTCTCGACCCTTCCTGCTGCCAGGCCTTGTAGCTTCAGGGAACCGAAGGGAGCTGGGAAGGGCTTTTCAACTGCTCCCCCATCTCTTTCTCCTCCTGTTCTTCTTTTCATGTGGTCTTCATGCATCGACAACAGAAGCATGACAGGTGATGATGTGAGGCAGCCACTGCAGTGAAAGAATTCTTAGATTTTACAGTGTTAGGCCAGGAGACCCTTAATGAACAACGAGACCTTAAACCGTTCTTGTAACATAAGAAATATGTGCCTTGGTCAAAATTCAGATTGGAAGTGCATTAACTTTTGAAATCTCTGTATTTCTTCCTAGGCAACCCTTGAATGTCCTCTCTGTCTCTGCATCCTGTTATGAGCCTGGAACTTGTTTTCACGTGGATCCCCTAGGAGCTGGTCCCGTACATAGCCAATCCTCACAACTGACATGGGTGATTGTGTGAGACCCTCCAGCTAATATTCTATCTTTTTCAATTGAAATTTTAGGGTTATAGACATTTTGTTACATCAACAAGTTATTCTCTTCTGTTATTGCTTGGGACACACTTTTTTTCATGCCTGCTTTAGACTATAATACTCCCCTCTCTCCCCCCCCCCGTACTCTCTTTTCCATTATGAACTTTTTATTTTCTGACCCCCACCTCACCCTTCCCTCTTTTTTTCACCTTTCCATCGCTGTTCTTTTTTCCCCTTTTACCTTTCTTCCTTTCTGTTCTTTATCCCCCCCCACATATATAACCCTCTTTCCATTTTCTCCCCTCCCTCCCACCTTGCATCCCTTGATATACTGATGCCTTTTGCAAGTTTAGCTTAAAGGAGAACCACAGTCAAAATTTGCAAAAACATATGTTGTGCAGGGTGTTTAGATTTGTGTGTTTAGTCCTGGTATGTCCTTCCCTTAGTCTGCTATTATGAGTTTTTTCTAAATTTGCCTGCTAGTTTTATGGCCTCCGGAGATCTCTATGTTAGCACAGGTTATTGCTCTTGTTTCTCCTACAATGCTTCCTGTCTCATGTGACAGTGATGCATCAGGGACCACTGATTCCGTCAAGGAAAGTACTGCAGCAGTACTCTGAAGACAGAAGCCGGATGTTCTGGCCTACAGTAAATAACTCTAGTTCAATATTTTTATTTTCTATGTTTGTCTAGGTCTAGCCAGCAGGAGCAAATGTTTTTCTTTTATAGCTTGTAATTCCATCACACTACACCCAGCCATAAAAAGCACACAAATCACCCTAGGTCATCAATGCTATAATTAGTATAAAGACTAGCTGTTTTCTTACAGAATACTCACTCAATTAGACCTCAAGTGATTGCTAAGTTGTAAATGTAGCCTTCAGTGCCCGCTGGATAAGGAAAGTGACTTAAAATCACAGCTGTATGAATTGACTACAAACAATGAACTTGCTGTATCTATGGTCCCCAATGCATCACTGTCACATGGGACAGGAGGCATTGTAGGAGAAAGAAAAGCAATAAACCATGACAATATGGAGATCTCCAGGGGCCATAAAACTAGTAGGAGAGGCAATAAAACTAGCAAGCAAATTGAGAGAAAAATCCTAATAACAGACAAAGGGAAGGAGACACCAGGACTAAACACACAAATCAAAACACTCTGTACAACATATGTTTCTGCAAATTCTGACTACAGTACTCCTTTAACTCTTTTTTTACAGAAGCCATACTGATAATTAATGGAGATTGCCTTTAAAGACCCAGGTCTGCATTTGCAGTGTATCTCTGACAGAGTTCAGAGCATCCTTTTGGCGCTGTAATTAGTAAATAATTGTAACCCCCCTGCAAATGGGGGTTCCCAAAAGACTTCCAGGAGCTTGCTTGAATGCTCCAAGCCTGAATGGTGTTTGGCATTTAAGCCATTTATCAGTGAGTGTTTTTAGAGTCTCTGGTACTGTCTCTTTAAGAGCTGTCTGCTTGCAGACATAATTAGTTTGTATGGGGACTGTGTGCTTCTCTGAGTACCACTGAGCTGCTGCCAATTCACTTAATTTTGCAGTCACTAGGAGTGCAAAGGAACCTATCTGAAAGATGTAACTGTTTACCAGAAATTATTTAGAGTAATAATGAAATTACAGTTTGTCTAACCTGCTTTCTTTGCAGTCAGAACTGTGTCTGCTAGTTCCCATTCTAGTTTTGAACTGCTGAACTGGACCAATCAGTGTGGGTAAGCTAGCTCTAAAATGGTGCCTTGACGAATCAGAACTTGGACTCATAATCTGAGCCAGCCACAAGAGGATTGTATGGGCAGTGACTCTGGGAGATGTAGTTTAGACTTCAGTGCCTTTTTGGACCAACAGCAGCAGTCTATTGTGAGTGACAGCCAATCCAGTCAAGAACTTGGAGGAACTCAAAGGAAGTGCCGGTTTTTGTCGGTTGGAGTTCAGTTGAGCTTTGGCAGTGAAGAAGGAAGGAGCCTGTGCTTTTCAGTGTGCAGTTTTAGTCAAAAGCGTGTGTAAGGCCCAGAGTTCCGTCTGCAGCTTGTGTAACAGCTTGTTAGGACTGAATCCGTCCTGTGAAAGAATCAAAGGATCTCTGAAGAGTGAAACCAGGCTCACCCTGTAGAAGACTGGAAGAATTGCTGAAAATTGCACTCGGTCTGTCAGGAACTGAATCTGCTGTGTGTTCTCCCGGTATTGTGCAGTAATTGCGATCGGGATACAGATGCAGCCTGCCTGGTATAGTACTTTCTTTTATATGGATGTGTGAAGAGGTTTGTGTACCTCAAGTGAGCCCTGCTGACATTGAAGGACCCTATCTTATTTGGAGGTCGTGAGTACTAATTCAGGGTTGCTCCTGTTGAATTGCCACATTAAATCCAAATGGAATTACTGTACTGCTGACTGTTTAATTCTCCTTTTCTCTGTGGAAAGGGCCCTACCAGCTGCCACGGTTTGGACTAGCCACTAGGGCTTGGGTACCCAGGGACAGTAACTGATAGGGATAGGCCTGTGCACAGAGCCATAGGTAGATTATTAGAGTGATAAGCTAATTAACCTGATTTCCCCTGTCCTTGTTATATCCCCTAAATAAATCAGAGCTGCTTGTTTCAGCAAAGTTATACTGCCTGAGGTATTTGTCTATGTTAAAGTACTGTACTGTGATTGTTGCACTGTATCTCATTTCACAGGAAGTCCCAGTGCGGAACCAGACCTGGGGTAAGTGTATACTGTGAAGGTAATTCTGATATATTGTGTGGCCACTAGTGGGAAGAAAGGGGGTTGCAGTGTCCCAGAGGGCTGTGACCAAGTTAGTTTAACTATTGCAAACCCTGACCTCTGGGTGAGGCACCCGCCATTGGATCAGGCCCTCAACCTGTTAGTGGCAAATCAGGCAGGGTAGTAGCCCCTGGGATAGCGCCATCTAGGGGTTACATCTTGGAGGCTCACCGCTGGGATTGTGTGTCCTCTAGTGGCCATATTTACGAACCACTGTTAAGAAAAAATGGGTACCCGACAGAAGTGGCTGTGCACGGCTGGTGGAGTGGTGTACTGGGAGGAGATCGACCCCCAAATGCTATGCTTATCCTGGACATCCCCTGGGTATCAATACGGACACTGTGCAGGAGTACTTTCCAAGGTGGAAGGTTTACAAAACCCTGTGGTGGTGGGTCGGCATGCTAATCTGCTCACCCACACTTTCCTGGCCCTAGTAGAGTTTAAGGATCCCATAGATAGCTCCAAAGTGCCACAGACCATTACCCCAGAGGAGCCCTCACTGCTTGGAGAGTGATAACTAAGGACAGTAAAGACCCGGGGGGGAATCAGCCCCCACCACTATCTGAAACTTTTGAGGAGAAATTTGCTGAATGGTTGCTGGGAGAGGGGAAAACTGTGGAGGACTTGAAGAAACTATTCTTGCCACCTGGGAGTGTTCCTCCCCCAACACCCTCTCCTGCTCCAGTGCCCGTAATGGTGGCTGAACCAATGCAGACTCCTATTTCTGCACCTGCCATTAGTCACGACTCTTACGAAGGTTGAGGATCTTCTCTGGCACCCTCCCACCCCCAAGGGGAGGATGACTGGGAGACCTGGATAGACTATGTTGCCCCCAAGTGCTAGAATGGCAATGCTCGGAAGGTGAAAGCGAAGGAGGGTTAGTGAGGCCTCCGAGGTCCTGCCTAGCTACCATCCGTGCATAACGGCCAGTAACCCTGAAGCGACTGCACAGGCCTATCTTGAGGCCTTGGAGAATGTGTATGGGAGCCCAGATTCTGATGAGGACCTATGGTGGAGGTAAGAGATGCACAACAGTACCAAGGGAGTTGTTGTCTGTGTATGTATCTCGGCTGGAAAAATTGTTGCAAGAATGCCTCAGAAAAGGTAGTTTGCCAGCGATTGAACTGGACGAACCAGGCTGGACAGGATCCTTAAGTCTGCCCCTTCTCCAGAACTGCTGTTGCTTCAGTTACACCTGGCAGATCGACTGGAATCCCCACCCTCCTATGATGAGTTAATAGAGAAATTCGAGGAGTTGAGAAAAGGCGACCTCGGGAGGGACCTGCACCAATAGCTATCTCGACCCAAGTGACTGAGGTGACCCATCAAGTGAAGTTCAGGGGCAGAGGTTGGCAGTCAATGAGTGCTCTGACAAGGAAAAGATATGTCACAATGGGGCGAACTGTTGAGAGACGATCCGGGAATTCAAAACAGTCCCTTTATGAAGGCCACGCCTGCAATGCAGGCCCTGACCTATATCCGACTGCATCTGCTATGGGGTGGGGTACCCACCCATGTATCTCCTGCTGATAACAGCTCGAACTCGATTCCTTGACCATGGAAGTGGAGAAACTGACAAGATGTCTCCAAATGCTTATCACGCCGCAGACAGAGATGGCACCAAGGTTTCCAGTTAGTAATACCCCGCCCTGGCTCCCAGTGTGGCGCCTCGGCCAGCTCAAACTCCAAAAAGTATGTTTTGCTATAATTGTGGGAAAGATGGGCACATGAAAGGGAATGCCAGTCCCAAAGACACTGACAAAGTTGCATATAGGCTACAAGGAGAGCTTGGAGAGAAATCAGTGGTTAAGAGGTGCGACATGATCCCAGTGAGGGCACCAAAATGCTAATTCACGTCCTTTTGTGGCAAGGTCAGTTGCCCAGGCCCCACTACCGCCTCTCCAGACTGGTCCAGAATAGTGGGTCCTCCATGGAGACCACTGTAAAGGTGAACGGAGTGTCTACAAAACTATATTAGACAGTGGCTCCCAAGTGACAATTATGTTCCAAGATTGGTATCAGAAGCATTTGTCAGGCGTACCCTTACAACCATTAGAAGGACTGCATGTATGGGGGTTAAGTGAGAAGGCCTACCCTATTCGGGTATATCCGAATTTGGCTGTCTTTCCCCACCTCCGTGGCTGGAGTGGCCGAACAAGTAGAGACCCTAGCCTTAGTGTGTCCCCCACTGGACTGTATGATGGTGTCCCTTTGTTGATTGGAACAAATGCTCATATGTTCGGAAGGCTGGCACAGTTGTGTTATGAAAAACAGGGTCAAAGACTAGTAGAGCTTTAAGAGTTCCGGCTTTAATTAAGAAGGCCTATGAGGCACAGAGATGCTGAAAAACAGAACCAGAGGAACCGGTCGAATTGTATGGAAGAAGGATCCTGAGTCTCTGATCCTGGCGCCAAATGCCCAGTGTACCTTACAGGGAGGTCCGTATCAGAAAGGATGTTAAGAATAAAATATTAATGTTGGATGCACCAGGCGATGGAAAATTGCCAGAGGGACTGCTGGTCAAGCCTAGTATTTTGCCGCTAGAGCCCATGCTTATGCCAGAAGGGTAATGGTCCAAGTTCATAATGTGTCTGAAAGAGACATTCGGGTAAACAGAGGTTGCATCCTGGCTAATGTGCATTGTGCAGACACTGCAGTGCTACCCAGCAGCAAGAGTTCAAGGAAGAATGACAGAGTAACGCCTGACTTGTTTGATTTGTGACTCCCGCTGCCAGCTGAATGGAAAGTGAAGATCAGTGAGAAGCTTGCCAGAGAGACCAGGTGTTTTCTTTAAAGGAATGGGATGTAGGATGCGTGCAAGGAGCTGAGCACAATATCCGGCTGCATGACGGAAGACCATTTCGTGAGAGGTCTCGACGCCTGGCACCTGCTGACATAGATGATGTGAGACGGCATCTGCAAGAGATGTTAGCTGCTGGTGTAATACAAGAATCCAGAAGCCCATTATGCTTCCCCATTGTGGTAGTGAGGAAAAAGAATGGAACAGTAAGGATGTGTGTGGATTATCGCACCTTAAACGGGACTATCCTGATCAGTACACAATGCCCGCATTCAGGATGCTTTGGACTGCCTAAGCGGAGCAAGTGGTTCTCTGTGCTGGATCTCCATGAGTGGGTACTATCAGATCCCGATGGCCCCAGAGGACCGTGAAAAGACAGCCTTTATCTGTCCGCTTGGCTTCTATGAATTCATGAGGATGCCTCAGGGATTTCAGGTGCCCCAGCCACTTTTCAACGATTGATGGAGCGTGCAGTGGGGACATGAACTTACTAGAGTGCCTGGTATACCTAGATGATGTTATTGTGTTTGGCAGCTCACTGGAGGACATGAGAGCAGATTATTTAAGGTATTGGACCGACTGGAGGACTTTGGCCTTAAACTGTCCATTGATAAGTGTCAATTTTTCAAACATCAGTAAAGTATGTGGGACACATAGTATCCACCGAGGAATAGAGACCGACCCAAGTAAAGTTGAGGCCTTGACCACCTGGCCACAGCCCAAAATCTAAAAGAACTGCAAAGATTCCTGGGATTCTGTGGTTATTATCGGTACTTTATCAAGGACTATTCAAGAGTGATCCGCCCTTTACTTAACCTTACTCAAGGGTATCCCCAACCCACAAAAAATACCAAAAGTCAGCGTCCCTCAAGACTGAAAGAGTGTATTTTCATCCGAGTGAAGTATTTGGGGCCCGCTGGACTCCTGATTGTGAGACTGCTTTTCATGAGATCATATATCAACTTACATGCTCCAGTGCTGGCCTATGCCGATCCAAGAAAACCTTACGTCCTGCACACTGATGCTAGCTTGCAAGGGTTGGGGCTGTGTTGTACCAAGAGCACGAGAATGGCCTGAGACCAGTGGCCTTTGCCAGTAGAAGCCTGACCCCATCCGAAAAGAACTATCCTGTACATAAGTTAGAGTTCCTAGCTTTGAAGTGGGCTATTGTTGACCAATTCCATGAGTACTTGTATGGGGCTAAAATACTAGTAAAACTGACAATAATCCTTTGACCTATGTGCAGACCTCAGCTAAGTTGGATGCCACTGGCCATGGTGGCTTTCTGCATTATCTACATATGACTATGCTCTCGAATACGAGCAGGTCTGAACCACATAGATGCTGATGCTCTCTCCCGAGGCCTGTTCCCCAGAATGATTGGGTCCGATTGGCAGAACCTGACATTCGGGCACTCTGCCGAAGTTTGACAGGGAGGAACAAATGTCCACGGACGCAGTGGACTGCATGGTGGATTGCTTGGAGCCTCTGAGAATTGCATACCTGCTGCTTATTGCCACTTTTCTGCAATAGACATTGGTGCACTGCCTCAGCTGGACAATGACAGTATTATTGGGCTCAATCCAGCGATCCCATGATCAAAGCAGCTTTAGAAGCCCTCTATGCAGGAAAAGATGTGTCCAAATTACGCTCCACTGATTTGAGAACTGCACTGTTATACAAAGAAGGTCCTAAGTTGAAACTGATCAATAAACTGTTATACAGAGAAACAGTAGACAGAGGGGACAAGTAGACAAACAACAACTAGTGCTGCCCACTGCTTTTCGAGACTCAGTACTGAGGTCCTTGCACAACCACATGGGGCACCTTGGTATAGACAGAACACTTGACTTGGTGAGATCCAGATTCTATTGGCCTAAGATGGGGGCTGATGTGGAGCAACACATTCGAACTTGTAGTCGCTGCTTACAGAGAAAGCTTTGCCCAGGGCTGCCCCTTGTTAACATCACCACCAGTGCACCCATGGAGCTGGTCTGTATTGATTTTCTAAGTTTGGAGTCAGATCAAAGAAATATCAGTAATGTGCTGGTGGTCACTGACCATTTCACGAGATATGCCCAAGCTTTCCCCACCAAAGACCAGAAAGCATCCACTGTGGCCAAAGTACTTGTAGAAAACTTTTTTGTTCACTATGGGGCTCCACAAAGAATCCATTCTGATCAAGGGAGAGACTTTGAGAGTCGTCTGATCAAAGAGATGCTTTCTCTGTGGGGAGTGCGAAAGTCCAGAACCACTCCTTCCCACCCCAGGGGACCCACAGCCTGAGCGTTTCAACAGCACTTTGCTGAGATATGCTAGGCACCCTGCACCCAAAGGACAAGCCTAGATGGAGCCAACAAATTAGCACCCTGGTACATGCTTATAACTGCACCAAAAGTGATGCCACTGGATTCTCCCCTACCGCCTGATGTTTGGAAGAAAGCTCGACTACCAGTAGATGTGTGTTTTGGGGTCTCTCTGATGGGGTTCAAGCTGACAACTATTTACAGTATGTGCAAAGTTAAAGGCCCAGCTAACTCATGCGTACCAACTGGCTCAAACCATGGCTGCCAAAAGAAATCTGGCCAACAAAGAAAGGTATGATAAAAAGGTGAAAGCACAGGAACTCCAGGAGGGAGATCGGGTATTGCTAAGAAATCTGGGACTGCATGGCAAGCACAAGATTGCTGACAGATGGCACCATCTCCCTCACATTGTAGTGGGCAAACTAGATGATCTGCCAGTGTACAAAGTAAGGCCTGAGAATAATTCAAAAGATGTAAAAACAATGCATAGAAATCATTTACTGCCCATTGGACAAATCTTAATTGAGTCTGAGCCCCTAGAAGATGCCCCCTCTGGACCAGTGACCAGAGCTGCTGCTAAGAAAAGATCAAGAAAGTCTGCACCTACAGAAGCAAAGTTACAGTGTTCCCCTCCACAAGTCCCAGTTGAGCATGACTGTCAGTCCATATCGGAAGAAAGTGAGAGTGACTTTGAATACTATCCTTCTTACGAACTGAGTCAATTGTTTCGGGGCAATCCCCTAGTCAATACTGGAGACAAAGCTGGGCCTTCTGGACTGTCTAAGCCCCCAGCTTCATCCCTGGAGCCATTGCTCCCAGAAAGTGAAGTGCAAAGCATCAGATCAGATGAAATGGAATCATTGTGCATGGTTGAACTGTTTGAGTTTTCAGGAGGAAAATGATAGATTGGGGCAGACTGGTGATACACCCAACAAGAAGAGTATTTTGAGTGCCCTGACAGTCCACTGCCAGTGTCCGAAAGCTCTCCATGGAGCCAAATGTTGTGGACTCAGAAACTGTAACTCCTGGAGCTGAAAGTGCCCCAAGTTCTAGCCTCTCTACCCCCATGGAGACTCCCCTGACAAGTGTGGACAATGCTGAAAATGAGGCTCAGAGTGCAGAGACTGTAACAGTTCCCCTAGAAAGACTGGTCGAGCTGTAAAGCCTGTGGTGCACCTCAGTTATGATTCCTTGGGAGGCCTGTGGATTTGCCTCTCAATGTTGTCCATAAAGGAGTGTATGTGTCCCGAGCTCACTGCCCAAACTGAGCATCAGTGCTAACTCCAAGTTACTTGTGTTGCCCTCTAAGTATGGTGCCCTTGCCCCATCCAGCCCCAAGGTAACTGATAGGGAAGGGCCCCCTCTCTTCAGGTTTCATGTACAAGAGGTAATAACTTGAGTTATGGTACAATGTGTATGTAATACTGTGTAAAGAGTGACGTACTGCAATGTTTCAGAAATGTGTTCTTGGTAAAATGATATATTGACTGATGATTACATGTGCGAGCCTAATGCAAATGTATATGGTTGCAGTTGAAACTTATGGGGTACTTGCTTGACGCGTCAAGCTTTCCCAGGCCAGGAAGGGTGTAACCCCTGCAAATGGGGTTCCCAAAAGACTTCCAGGAGCTTGCTTGAATGCTCCAAGCCTGAATGGTGTTTGGCATTTAAGCCATTTATCAGTGAGTGTTTTAGAGTCTCTGGTACTGTCTCTTTAAGAGCTGTCTGCTTGCAGACATAATTATTTGTATGGGGGACTGTGTGCTTCTCTGAGTACCACTCGAGCTGCTGCCAATTCACTTAATTTTTGCAGTCACTAGGGTGCAAAGGGAACCTATCTGAAAGATGTAACTGTTTACCAGAAATTATTTAGGTAATAATGAAATTACAGTTTGTCTAACCTGCTTTCTTTGCAGTCAGAACTGTGTCTGCTAGTTCCCCATTCTAGTTTTGAACTGCTGAACTGGACCAATCAGTGTGGGGTAAGCTAGCCTAAAATGGTGCCTTGGACGAATCAGAACTTGGACTCATAATCTGAGCCAGCCACAAGAGGATTGTATGGGCAGTGACTCTGGGAGATGTAGTTTAGACTTCAGTGCCTTTTGGACCAACAGCAGCAGTCTATTGTGAGTGACAGCCAATCCAGTCAAGAACTTGGAGGAACTCAAAGGAAGTGCCGGTTTTTGTCGGTTGGAGTTCAGTTGAGCTTTGGCAGTGAAGAAGGAAGGAGCCCTGTGCTTTTCAGTGTGCAGTTTTAGTCAAAAACGTGTGTAAGGCCCAGAGTTCGGTCTGCAGCTTGTGTAACAGCTTGTTAGGACTGAATCGTCCTGTGAAAGAATCAAAGGATCTCTGAAGAGTAGAAACCAGGCTCACCCTGTAGAAGACTGGAAGAATTGCTGAAAATTGCACTCGGTCTGTCAGGAACTGAATCTGCTGTGTGTTCTCCGGTATTGTGCAGTAATTGCGATCGGGATACAGATGCAGCCTGCCTGGTATAGTACTTTCTTTTATATGGATGTGTGAAGAGGTTTGTGTACCTCAAGTGAGCCCTGCTGACATTGAAGGACCCTATCTTATTTGGAGGTCGTGAGTACTAATTCAGGGTTGCTCCCTGTTGAATTGCCACATTAAATCCAAATGGAATTACTGTACTGCTGACTGTTTAATTCTCCTTTCTCTGTGTGAAAGGGCCCCTACCAGCTGCCCGCAGTTTGGACTAGCCACTAGGGCTTGGGTACCCAGGGACAGTAACTGATAGGGATAGCCTGTGCACAGAGCCATAAATGAATTATTAGAGTGATAAGCTAATTAACCTGATTTCCCCTGTCCTTGTTATACCCCTAAATAAATCAGAGCTGCTTGTTTCAGCAAAGTTATACTGCCTGAGGTATTTGTCTATGTTAAAGTATGTACTGTGATTGTTGCACTGTATCTCATTTCACAGGAAGTCCCAGTGCGGAACCAGACCTGGGGTAAGTGTATACTGTGAAGGTAATTCTGATATATTGTGTGGGCCACTAGTGGGAAGAAAGGGGTTGCAGTGTCCCAGAGGGCTGTGACCAAGTTAGTTTAACTATTGCAAACCCTGACCTCTGGGTGGAGGCACCCGCCATTGGATCCAGGCCCCTCAACCTGTTAGTGGCAAATCAGGCAGGGGTAGTAGCCCCTGGGATAGCGCCATCTAGGGGTTACATAATATTTTGCTGCTTTTACATATCCTTTTTAAATAATTCTAGCTCCTTTTATTTACATGCACTTTGCACTACATCACATTTTGTCGCTGAGCCCTATTTTGTCATTCAAATTTAATCATGATGTCATTGTGTGATGTGCTTATAAGGAGCTGCCTCTCCCACTATCCCTGCCATCGATGAAAGTGGAGAGATCAATGCACTGAGGTAAGTGGGCTATGTTTGTCCTGTCAATTTAGACCTATTTTGCACTGTATTTGCACTCTGAATCAATTTGCTGGATATGTTTAAACTGACTGCAAGGCCCTAACAGTAAAACAAGCAATAGCCAGCTACTTTCTTGTGTGGCCTCTTGGTGTTACTGAGTATAGCCTGGTTTTGGACTTGCTTTTTTAAGACTGGCTCTGCCCATCCCCAATGCCAAGTGCAGTGGTAATCGCACAAAAGTTGACCTGCACCACACACTGCACGTCATTGCTAGGTACCGCTATAAATGTTATTCAATGGGTACTGTGCTTGTGCAGTGCTTGGTATTCCATACTACCAGTCAACCTCTGCATGACTACCACTGTACATTTGTAAAGTAACTTTGATGACAAAGGCTGCACAAAAAAGGCTATAGCTGGAGCGGCGCACGCTGAGTCAGTTCAAAGCCCGACTACATTAAAGCATTTTTTGACCCTAGTGTCATCTTAAAAATGTTAAAGGATCTACTAAAATGACTATTATAAAATGTTATGAGAAAATCTAGAAATCTCATTGGCCAAGAGACATCAGCTGACCGTATATTAAGTCTCTGTATATGCACAGTCATCCTGGTCCTAAACCACATCACACAGTAAGCAAATCAGTCCTCCTACAACCAGAACTATCTTCCATCAGTCTCCCTAGATCCAGAACTGATTTTCCATCACAAACATGGCTGTTACCTTTACACTGTAAAAACCTTCACCTGGGCCCTAAAAATAAAAACTACCTTAAATAAAAAAATAAAACAAATTAATTAAATGTTTTTCCTTGATCATCACACTCTCCTTACACACATAAACAAATCAAAAACAGTAAGTATTGTTTATAGTTTTCATTACAACTGTTTCTTTACTGACAGTGAAACATCCCCCTTCTATTTTTACCATGCTCATCAGGGAAATCTCTTCTGCTTTCCCTGACAGTGAGATTATTGAGTCTGTGGCTTTAGAAAGGGCATTTGGGTGTGTGTATACAGTATGTTAGAAGAGGAACACTCTGCCAGTGGAACTGAGCAGAATTTTGAATCCTTGTATTCCATGGTAAACATTCCATTTCTTGAATATGGGAAAACACAGGGAAAAAAAACACATAATGAAGAAAGTAAGCATTAATACTCTATAAAGACTAAGGGGAAAGGTGGTAAATGACTCACCCTGCTGTTTAGCTTTTAGGGTAGAGTAAGCAGTTCATAATACTGTCAGTGAGTGTGGCAGTTTTGAACCATGCTCGTGCTTGCAGCACTGGTGAACTGAGAAGCCTCTGCTATGACTTCCTTCTAGTTTCGTCTACAGAGTGAAGAGAATGAAATAAAGTAAGGGGGCTATGTGTCATACTCAGAATGAGGAAAACAGCATTTGTGAATTGCTGTGGCTGGCAGGGGAACATGAAGCTTAAGTGGGCAGGGAGACACACACTGTATAACACTACTTTAATCTAGCACCAATAGACGGAAGGACTATTTTATGTTAAAAGCACAGATTCACTTACATTTTTACTTATTTATAAATGTGTTTCAAAATAAAAAAAATGCTTCTAAAAATAAAGGTCTATTTTATAAGTACAATAAGACATTCTGGGGTTGTGCATTACGGTGTGATAACCGCATTCCTAGGGACGACCATCATCCAGCCTTCGGCCTCATGCATAACTACACCCATAGAAGTGCGGTTATCACATCGTAATGCACACCCCATTGTGTCTTATTGCTTACATAATCTGCGGTGCTGTGTGGATGGCTCAAATTCTGATGGAATGGAATTCTGCAAAATTTCAAACAATTCTAACTAATTCTGGGGAATTGCATTAGAAGCAAAATTCTAAAATTCCATAAGCAGAGTTTAAACCTTGGATTAGTAACTGGTGGTTGATAAAAAACTGGCTTGCATTTTTTCCCATAAGAAAACCCGGTTATAATTCACCGCTATAACTTGCAGGTTTCCCTTGGTCTACGCATGTGCCAGCCATCTCTCTTCCCTTACTCTGCGCCATTCCTTAGCATGGGAGACTTCATTGCCAGTCGCACTTGACGGTAACTTACTTGAAAAAAAACATTAAGTGGGCTCTTTCTCCTGTTGCACTTAAATTTTAAAAAAAGAAAAAGGAAATGTTTTATTTCGCCAGAGGCTTCCAACAATAAGGAAGTCAAACATACAATTCCTCTTTTTTAAATGGTCTAGTACAGGGGTTCTCAAATGGTGAGGCCAGCCTCCCTGGGGAGGCCCCAACCTGTTCAAGGGGAGGCTCAAGCGAGTCTGAAAAAGTACTGTATTTAAATTTTGAGTTTTACATATTCTGTGTGAAGAGATGAAACAAACTGAAAGAGGATAATAGCAGGTAAATCTTATGTATTTATTTACTAACAGGTGACAAGGTAAGGTGAATGAGCCAAGGCTCATTTCAGGTGTACCCAGGGAAGGGTAGGGAGTGAATACATTTTAAAAGGTAACTGCAAAACAATCAGGAAATACACAATGAACAATACCTCAAACAAATATGAACAATAAACTAATAATGAGTGGTGGTAATTGATCAATTTGTAGACTGATGGCAGAACAGCCCAAATGCAAGGGTTGAGCATAGAAGTGCTAAGAGCAATAGCAGGAAGGAGCAAAGTAATCCCAGAGAAATTGCTTAGGAGCAGGGAAGGACAGTGAGAGGCAAAGTATGTAGGAAGGTTATTTTGCATAGAGAGGAAACAAAGAAAGTAGTCTGACCCATGAAGGTACTGCAACAAAGGGTAACGATGGTTCAAGAATAAAAATAGCAGAGCAAGTAGGCTGGCATGTGAAGGGGGGGAGTTACAGTAAGCTGAATAACATATATTTTATTTATTTGTTATTCAGATAATGCCTTTGAGCACAGGAGCTCTTTTTCAAAGGTTCCACATCAGTATAAGACAAAGAACTGAATGTGAGCCAAGTACTCAAAGGGGTGTCAATTTATTCATGGTGCACTGCGCAATGTACGGTATGTTATTTTTCTTTGGGGAGGCCCAAGATTATTTCAGTTTTTGGGGGAGGCTCAAAATCTTTTCCATGGATTTGGGGAGGCTCACTGTGACAAAGTCTGAGAACTATTGGTCTAGTAATTAACAGCTGTTTAATACAATGAAGTTTGTAACTAAATTTCAATGACATCAAAGTTATGTTCCATATGGTAAGTGAAAAATTAAGGATTACATGTCAGCCTCCAATGTCATTTCATTTGGTGTTTCATAAAAGGGTCCTATACTGCACAGAATCTGTCAGATTATGTTTTGCCAAGTGGGTTACTTGTTCATACTCAGCTAATTTATTTGGGGCAATGAGGCATTCTTGAAAGCATGGGTGGGGGGAGAGACTGGTTCTCCACCTAAGCATTATCTGCCTCTTTGCCTTTAGGGCTGCTGGCAATAGCCAGTGTCTTTGATGATATGAGATGTGTTTGCCTGCATTTGCTTCTGCCATTAGCAGAACATCTGTTCTGATCCCAGGGTGATTCCTAGCAGGGAGTTACTGAATCACCTCACCTGGGTCGAGAACTGCTGTAGCACAGGACATGACCACAGAGCACTGGTTAGGGTCCCCACGTCCTGGTGGCATCTCCAGCACTGATCACTGGGCATAAGTCCCATATGTTTAAGGACCTTTGGGGCATGAGACCATTTATGGAGTATTTTCTTTTGGATCAATTGACATTGCATGTCGAACTCAGTGTGGGTTTTAAACAGTATGTCCACCCACTGTGTCATAGGGATAGAGGTGTTTGTTTTTTGTAACTTACCTTATATGCCCCCTTCCTGCACCACCTCTGCTCCTTCCATCAGGGTCCCCAATGTGACTGCACAGGCTGTGCCGGGAGGACCAAGGATGTCAGCTCCCATAGAGTGCTCTATTCCCCATAATTTCCAGCAATCCCTGATAACCCCCCAGGTGGGGTGGAAGTGGCTCCCCCGTCCCCTCTGAAACCTCAGGGGGGATTGGACACCCAGAGCTGCTCCCCAGCTCCCCCTCAGTCACCAGTGCAGGGGCCCCATCTCCTGGCACAGATGTGGGGACTTTTTCCTGGTGTTTCTGGTCCCGCCTCCCCTGCAGACGTCAGCACTCATGGAGAGCCAAAGAGATAAAGGTACGCTGAGATGTGCCTTTGCTTCAGGCCCTCGGCCAACAGCCACCCCTCCCTCGATGTTGCATCCTCATCTGCACCTCCACCTGTGGTCATCCAGGTGGCAGTATAGCAGCAAGAACAACAACCCACCCTCCCCGGAGAAGGAGAGCAGCCCTATGGGTGCTTGATCCTTCTCCCCCTGGCTGGCCCTCCAGCATCTCAGGCTCACTACCGAACCCGGGTCACTGGTTTCGCAAGCGGTAGAGCTACCGCTGCACTAGTGGGTCAGTGGATAGAAACATAGAAACATAGAATTTGATGGCAGATAAGGACCGCTTGGCCCACCCAGTCTGCCCATTTCCCTGTCTACTGGATAAGCTGCAGATCCTAGTTAATCAGCAGCCTACTTCTTCCTACCCCCACCCCCTAGAATTGCCTTATGACTGTCCCATGCATGATTGAATTCCACCACTGTTTTTGACTCCAAGACCTCCTCCGGAAGGCCGTTCCATGCATCCACAACCCTCTCTGTGAAAAAATACTTCCTTAAATTACCTCTGAGCCGCCCTCCCTCTATCTTCAAATTATGCCCCCTTGTTCTTGCACACCTCTTTTTTTGAAAGATGCT
The DNA here is from genome assembly GCA_016271365.2 of Neoceratodus forsteri. Lineage (NCBI taxonomy): Eukaryota > Metazoa > Chordata > Ceratodontiformes > Ceratodontidae > Neoceratodus > Neoceratodus forsteri. Next base: position 46,823,257 of record JADMNL010000036.1, read on the forward strand.
ACCCTCTTGGACTTTGTTGATTCCCTTGAGGTACTTGAACGTTTCTATCATGTCCCCCCTCTCCCTCCTTTCCTCGAGGCTATACATATTAAGCTCCTTAAGTCTCTCTTCATATGTCTTCCGGTGCAGACCCTGCATCATTTTAGTTGCCCTCCTCTGGACAGCTTCCATCCTGTCTATGTCTTTGCGAAGACTGGGTCTCCAGAACTGCACGCAGTACTCCAGATAGGGTCTGACCAGCTGTCTGTACAGAGGGATAATAACTTCCTGTTTTCTACTGGTGATGCCTCTTCCTATGCATCCCAGTATCCCCCCAGCCCTCCTTACTGCCCTCTCACATTGCTTGCCCACCTTTAGGTCATCTGATATGACTACCCCCAGGTCCCTTTCCATTTTTGTTAGTATCTCACCCCCCACCATTGTGTACTCTTCCCCTGGGTTTTTGTTTCCCAGGTGCATTACCTTGCACTTCTTAGCATTGAATATAGAGGTGTTTTGTTGTGTTTCTCATACATTCCTGCATTACATCAGGTCAGCAATGTAGGAGACAGCAGAAAGGTATAGCGCCTACTTCTTAGTCCCTTCAGTCAGTCCACCTATTTTGTGATCATATCTGGGAGGAGTTTTTCAAGTGCTGTCATGCTGCCTTGTGTTCTGGCCAGAATTGCAGCTCTGATCTGGAGATATTACCAGAAATCTGACTTGGGTAAATTGAATTGTGTGGCTATGGTTGTGTAGGGTTCCAGAATTCCATTTTGCATGTCAGATATGTGCCAACCGTATACATTCCTTTGGTATCCCACCGGCCCAGTATATTGGCTTGTCTTATATCTTTAGACAGGGATTCTGCCACAGTTGTCCCCACTACCCCATATATGTAGATTTGCAGTTGTGGTACTTAGTGAGGGTGAACCAGGTAAGACTTGCATATTTAATTTTTTTTTTAGTTGTTTAACCAGGTATAGCACACTAAGCTGAAAGCTTTTTTACAGGAGCGACCTGGGAGCACAAGGAGGTTAAGTGACTTGCTCAGGGTCACACAGTATGCAAGTGGAAGCTGTGGGATTCAAACCCAGATCTGGTCTGCTGGATGTCACCAGATTTGCAGCTCAGAGCCTTAGACCACTGTGCTAAACTGCCTCAAATATGCATATGCCTGGAGACGGAGGGCTGGGTTGGTGTGCTGCTATATCTTCTGATAGTCTTGACTTCCCAGGGAGGCTTCGATGTCAGGCCTGCTTCTAACTGCAGCCAGAGTTTGCCTTGCTGTCTATTTGAGGATAGCCAGAATAAGTTATGTGAGATCCCTGCCACTCAGTGATAGGCCCATAACCATGATAGGGACCACTCTCCTTATTTACCTGGCACAATGAGTTTTTGCAGGCTGAAGCAAGGTTTTTTGCCCTACACTGAAATGAGGCAAAGAGTGTTTCAAACCTCTAAAACATTTTCTGTGGAATAGGGACTGAGAGATTGTTTAAGTAAAACAGAACTGCTGGAAAGGCCAGCATTTTGTAGGGTGCAGTTCTGGCCCCCAAAACAGAGCTTAAGTTTTTGCCACCTGCAGAACTCTGTTTCTAGTGAAGATAAAAGGGATTTTAGGTTCAGGTCCACTAAAGAGGGGAGTTTGGCAGGTAGGGTACCCCCCCCCGGATATTTTATATGCTGAGGTGCCCATTTAAGGCCTAATCTTGGCTTCCTGGGTGTGAGACTTCAAAGTGGGCTCTTCAGTTCTTGACCAATTCGCTTTTAATCCTGACAGCTGTCTGAAATGATTTAGGATCTGAAGTATGGCCAGGATGGAGGAGGTCGGATTTGCTATAGCCAGTAGGAGGTCATTCGGAAAGGCTAAAGTTTTGACTTGGGTTGTGCCACAGGGGGATCCCTTCCACTTTTGGGCAATGTCGAAGTACACAATACACAGTAGTGGTTCCACTGCAATAAGGAAAAGTAATAGGGGTAGGGGCAGCTCTGTCGTGTTCCCCTTTCAAACTGGAAGGTGGGGGATATAATGTCATTAGTTAACAGGCTAGCGGAGAGGTTATAATATAGAGGATAATGGATGGGCAATGGTGAATAAAAATGCTGTGTTCACTTTGAGAGGTTGTCATGACAACCAAATAAACTTCAAGAGTGAAGCTCGAGAGGTTTATAGTTGTCATAAAATGTCAAGAAGTTAACTCAGCGATGGTGTTTACTGCTGCTCATCTATTATCTTTTATAGTGTAGGGGCAACAGTAAATCAGGAATATGTCCTTACTTTGGCTGTTTGGATCGGCGCTGCTCTCTTTCCGGGCCAACTTTCACCACCGCGGCCATTTCCCGAAATGCTGAGCTTTGTATTATGCGCATGTGAAAAGACATTTGATGTTATACCATCGTTGTGACAAACTCAAGAGGGGTACAACCACCTCTTGACATTACAACGATAATACAACAACACTAGGAAAACATCAAATTTTGTTAATAATAACTTTTACCATACACTAGATAAGGTTTCTACCCAGGCTGTAAAGGCAGGTCCTATGACCATCTTCTGCATAGCCAGGTATAGGAAGTTCTACTCTATGGAGTTGAATGCTTTTTCTGTATCTATCTTGGCTAACAGGGAAGGGTTTTTTTTCCGTGGGATGATCCCAAGATAACATTTATGGCCACTCATAGATATCTGTCCTCTAACAAAGCAGCTTGGCTCAGTCAATAAGTAGAGGAATGAGTTATTTTAGCCTGTTTGCCATGACCTTGGCTAGAATTTGTATGTCCACATTCAATCAGGAAATGGGCTGATGATTTGCTGCTGATTGTGGGTCTTTGCCCAGTTTTGGAAGTCAGGTTATCAGGGCCTCAGTCATGGTGTAGGAAAGATTCCCAGTGATGAGAGCTTCCTAGAGGGTGGAATAAAACCATTGTTCTACAACTGGTATCGGGGTTTGGTAGAATTTGGCTGGGAATCCATCTGACCTTGGTGTTTTCCATTTTGAGAAGGCTTTGATAGCCGTCTGATCTCCTGTATCATGATAGAGGAGTCAAGCTTGTTTCCTTGAAGAGTGAGGAGCTTGGGTAGGGTCAGTCCTTCTAGGAATCTATTAAGGTTAGGTGGTTGTGAACCCTGCTCACCTGCTGGGAGGTGTAGAGCTCCCTATAGAACTTTTAGAAGTATTTGCAAATATCCTCGGGCTTAGTGATTGCCTTCCCTATTGGTAGGTGCAGGGATCCCACATTCTTAGCTGCTTGTTGGGTCTTGGTGCTGTAGGCTAGATATCTTCCCCCCTTCTCACCTGACTCCCAGTATTTATAGGCTGTTCACATAATCACTTTCTGTGCAATGGTGGAGGCTAATGCATTGCTCTTGAATCTGAGTTGCATCATTTCCCAATGGAGTTGGGGAGAGTGGATGTAAGAGTGTCATGCTCCTGTTCCTTTTTCTTAAGGGCTTGTTCTAGCTCCTTGAGCTGACTTGCTGTTTGCTTTTTTTGATGAGCAGCATAGCTAATGACCCTCCCTCACAGGTATGCTTTAAGGGTATCCTATAGAGTTGTGCAGGTGATTTCTTGGGAGTTGTCGGCGAAAATGAAGAATTAAATTTCATCTGTTATCCACTGCTGGAAGTCCTTTTGGGACAATAGAAAGGTGTCGAGTCTCCAGTGTGGGGATCCTGGTTGCTCTGGTTCCACCCCTAAGGTGAGATGCCCACAGGCATGGTTCGAGAGCATGAATGGTCCAGTGGAAGAGTGCTCAACCTCATGCATGATTTGCAAGGATAACAGGAAGAAGTCTATCAGACTGCTCATATTATGGGTGTTTGAGGCACAAGTAAAGTCTCCCCCGGTGGGATGCAAACTTCTCCAGGGGTCCATTAAGTTACACTCAGTGGCCAAGTCATGTAATGCTCATCTAACCTTGGTAAGGGTACAAGTTTGGCCTCTGTGTCTGTCTGTGATAGGATCCCAAACCTTGTTGAAGTCCCCCCCCCCCCCAGTTATGGACCTGTCATGTTGTACATATATCCCTGCTATCGCATGTGCTGTTTCTAGGCAGAATGAGTCAGAGTCTATGTTAGGGCCATAGATATTCCCCAGAAGAGAAGTATCAGCATTTCTGCGAACTCTAGCTCGCACCTGCCTACCTTCTTGAGAGGAGAAAGCCTTTTCATCCTGTGTGTTTAGCCTTTTGTGGAAAAGAATGGGTACTCCACTAGCTTTCATGGAGTATGAGCCACCTTCCACTAGTCCTATCCATTCTGTCATAGGCTTTTGGGTCTCTGCAGCTAGCAGGTGCATTTCTTGTAGAAACACTATATCATAGCACTCCTTCTTCTGGTGTGTGAGCACCTGCTTTCATTTAATGGGAGAATTTAGTCCTTGGACATTCCAAGAGGTGAATTTATATAGGTTAGTCCCCCTTTGTTATTCCAAGTATGGAGTTGTATTCAGAGGGGCATGTAGGATTGTTCTTAATTGGTCCTAATATAGAAGGCTGGGGTTGTGGCATGCCTGGCCTAGGATAGGCAAACATGCAGATAATGAGAGGTTTGGTCAGTTTGAGCGGTGGCTTGGTATGGCCCCTTTCAGGAGTACTGGTGGGGGGGTCAGTAACTAATGCAGTTATCTTTTGGTGACATGGGCTTTGACACAGAAGCACGCCATAGAATAGTGGTAGAATTTTGAACTGCAAATGCAAACAAAGTCCTGATAATAGGCAAGAACAATCAATACTAGTAAACATAAATGGCAAATTGTAGTGAAAGAAATAATGTGGACTACTGAGAATTGAACCCAGGTCCCCAGAATACTGTTCTGGTGCTCTAACCACTGAACTATAGGCTCACATGGTTGGACCTGGGGTTCTTGGACACACTTGCCTTCTCTGATATTGCATATCGTGCGACTAGGAATAATCAAGATGGCAGTTAGATGATGTTGGTGCAGTATTGGCCACTGCTAAGCAATTTTATTGAATCACAAACTGCAGTGAGAAGAAATAAAGTGGCCTACTGGGACTTGAACCCAGACCCCCAGAATACCATCCCTGTGCTTTAATGACAGAGAGGATCCTGCTGGAATCTGTGCTTAGAGTGTCGAGGGGTCAAGGAAGCTGTAGTTCCATACCAGCTGATTAACACCACCATCGCAGTCGGTGGTTTCAGGGCTAAATTAGTGTATACAGGTTGCCACCAAATTGTTTAGACCTGCATTAGATAATAAGTCTGGGCTGTCATGGCAGAGTGCGGGGTGGGGGGGGACATCTATTTTGTAAGCATTAGCATAGTGCTGGCTGCTAGAAAACAGATAAAAGGTGGTGAGGGGTTGTCAAAAATACCTACAGTGTGAGAGAGAATAGGTTTCAGTAGGAGGAAATAAGGAAAGAACCTAAAGTAGTATACAGCAAGCCTCAATGCTTGTCATAAATCATGGCATTTGCTTAAGAACTTACCCAACCAAACTTGTGGGTTACAGCAAAAACACCACAAGACAATTTACAGTGATCAAGTAAATGCCTTGGAGGTGGTCACCACAGTTTTGCCCCAGTTGTGGGCTTGTGGCAGAGAGTCCCAATGCCCCTGGGTCACATCAGCCCATGTATCCATGAAGCCCTGTTAAGGCTGGAGTTGCAGGTTCAAGACCAATTGTTCTTTCCTTCCCTATCCTGAGGTAGGTTTCAGCAAGTCGGATTTCTCTGGAGGACTATCTGTGATAGGGGTCTCTTCTGTTGAGGGTCTGCATCTGCAGCTTCTGCTACAGTGATGTGTTCCAGTGCACAGTTGGCAGCCTGGTAGTCCAGGGTGACCAGCTGCTGTTTTTTTCTGTCTGCCGTGTTTTCACTGCCATTGTTGGGGGGGGCTTGCCGGTAGATGGTGTCGGAGAGTATAGGGCAGTATCCATCTAGGTACATTCCCTTGGGTTGTCTATTGAGTAGGGCATGGCTGGGGGTTGTGTGGCTGCTGTTGGGGGCCCCTTGCTCCCATGTCAATTACAGGAAGGCAGCGGCGTCCGGCGGGTCAGTGAAGTCGTGATGGACCCCATTTCTTTCAGCCTTGAAAACCACTGGGTATGCCATTCAGTACCGTACTCCAAGCTGTTGGAGGGAGTGAGGAACATCAGTGAAGGCTGACCCTTTTTTATTTAGCTTTGCTGAATAGCCTTCATATAAGGAGCTACCGTGTCCATGCCATATCAAAGGGTCCTTTTCTCTGGCAAGTTGAAGCAGTTTCACTTAGTGGTATATCTGAGGAAGAAGACAAATACTGGTTAGAGTTTTTCCCATTCTTTGGGTGAGGTACCAGTGATTGATGACTCTTTAAATTTCAAGAGGGCAATTTGTCAGGTGAAAGAACTCTAACAGGAGGTGTTGGATGAAGTTATCAGCATTTTTGCCCTCAGCTTCCTCTGCGGCCCACAGAATTCTCAGGTTACTCCATTGTCCCCTGCAGTCCAGATCTTCTAGCGTGTCTCACAGCAGGGAGATGCCTGATTTTATCACGTGAATTTCTGTATCCCTCTTACCTCCCTGGATGTCCAGGGAAGGGACAGTGCCCTCCACCTCAAACACTCTTACTGTTAGATTTTCTGTTTTGCTTTTTAAAGTTGTAATGGCAGTCTTAACTCCTGACACCTGCTGTAATATTGTTTCAAACATGCTATGAATCGCAGGGCCGACTGCAGTCACTGTCGGCACCTGTGTTCCAACTCCCACTCCCTCAGCCGTGACTTGACAGAAATTAAAAAAAAAAAAATTTTGAGAGAGAAAAAATGTAAAAACCTCCACAAGTCATATATTTTTCATTTCATCTCAATGAACTCTAATGAAGTATGTCAAAATCATCTTCAGAAAAGCAAGTTTGAAGATCCATTTATTAAAAATGAAAGGCCCGAGGTGGAGAGCTCGAGCTTCAAGTGGCCATCTTAAGAATAGCCAACCCAGAAGTTCAGCAGGTCCTTACTAAAACAAATCCCCCTATCCCCAAAGTGGAACACCCTCACTTTCAAAAATGATCTCATGAAAAACTAACTATAACAGTTTCACTTTTTGGTAATCAGTATTCAGACTCCCAGGGCACAGGCTAGCACAGTGCATGTGCGACCTGCAATTTCTAAACATAAGCTGTATTATCCAGTGCACGCCAAATGTCGTTTGAGTAGCTTAATTCACATTCTAAGGACAAAACTCACCACCAGTGACTGAGGGTTCTATGTCATATTTTACAGCAACCAACATAAGAGCCTCTACACTTTGCTGAAAACAAAACCGGCTCTTCAGTATCACAGCAACCGGCAAAACAACAACGGTACTATACAGTGCAATAACAGAACGATATACACTAATGTTTAATTTGGGGGGGTTATTACCCCTGCACCCCCCATATTAAAATAATCAAATCTTGGGGGGGTGGACACTAAGGGACAGGGGACTACACAGGAGGGGGGCTACAGTATGCACGGGGATACCATGGGTGGGGGCAACATAGTCAGGGAACCGGAGGACACAGAACATAAAAAAAAAAAATTGTAACAGCTGAAACACTTTAAAAACATTTACCTACAGGCAGTCCTGAACCTGGGACCATGACCATTCCAACCAGTGATCGTATCCTCCACTCCAGGCAGCCAGCTTGGCAGCAGCAGGCTGCATTACTCCATTTAGCCCACATGGCTATACTCTTCCCCCGTCATTCACCCTCGCTATTCTGTCCCTCCACACTCACTATTCCCTGCCCTCACTATGCTGTCACAGTCGCTATTCCTTGGGGCACAATAACTGAGTTGCTCAGATCTGAGTCGCTCAGTTTGCTTCGCGCTTATCACAGGATACTATGATTGATGAATGAGAGGTAGCAGATGGGGAAGATGACACCCATTGGCAGAGTGCAGTTTTGGCAATAAAGGAATGATATGGGTGGTATTTATCATGCCAAGCACTGTAATTAATTTCTTTCCTTAATAAAATATCGCATCTGGCCCACCAATGCAGCAGTAGTACTACCGCTTGCGACACTGATGACCCAGGTTCAGGAACGAGCATGGGATGTTGGAACACTGGGAAGGGGAGGTGGGTCAGGGCACCTCAGGATGCTCTCCAACTCAAGGGAGGAAGGGTTGTCTCTCTGTGGCAGCACCGCCAGCTGGATGACCATGGGTGGTGGTGCAGCCGCAGCCAGGCTCAGTGAGGGTGGACGTCAGCATCTGTGCATGGGCATGCATGCCTCACACACCACTGACATCATGGGGTTCTGGGGAAGAACAGGGAAAAAACACACCCCTGACCAATGCAGAATGACACCCACCTCGCACTCCAGGCCCCACACTGCCACCGCGGTGCTCTTCTGACACGCTAATTCCACTAGGGGATTGGGTTACCCCAGTGGTCCAGAGGAACATGGGAGAGGTATGTCCCGGAGAAAGTGGGTGACAGGGCAGGGTGCAAGGTAGGGCCAATGAGGGCTGATCAGGGGTGCAGGGGAGAAAAAGTACAATAAATAACAAACAAAAAAATACAAATGGAATGTAGAAAAGAGTAAGAAGAAACACAGAGCTGAGGAGAGCTAAAATAATATCAATAGGGTGCAAGAACCCCAGAGCTGAGTACAGGCATGGGAGGGAGGGGTGACGGTCACAGTCTTAGAGGAGGAAAGTGATCTGGAGATGGCAACTACAAGCAACCTGAAACCTTTAATGCAATACAGAAAGGTGGCTGAGATGATGAACAGGATGCTGGACTGCATATCACGAGGGTTCACTAGCCAGAGGGAAGGAGGTCAGTCTGCCTCTGTACAGATCCACGACTGCACATAGAGTACTGCATGTAGTACTGAAGCCCCTACCAAGGACATAATCAGCTGGAGGTGGTGCAGAGAAGGGCCACCAAGATAATCTGAGGGCAGCAGGATGTCCAATATGAGTAGAAACTGGTGAACATGAACATGTACTCACTTGAAGAGAGGGGAGGGGGGCATGATCCAGACCTTCAGATACCTTAAAGGCATAAACAAGGTTGACCACGGGGATTTCTTTTAGCATAGGTGAAAACAAAAACACCCAGGGGCACAGATACAGATTGGCGAGAGAGTGCACTTTGGGAAGAGGCCAGAAGATGCCTTCTCAGAGAGATGGTAGTGACGGGGTGGAACACACTATGTGAGGGGGTAGTGGGTCACAGATTAGTTGGGGGGTTTCAGAAGAAGGTGGGATAAAGTCAAGGGGAAGGTTAGGGTGACAGGGGAGGTGGGGGCCAAGCAACAAGTACCAAACGTAGATGAGCTCCATAGCGAGCAAACTGAATAGACCTTTTGGACCTTCTGCTGGCATTTTCGTACGTTTCTATGTACCTAAATAATCTGCATGGGAGCAGAGAAATTGGCTAAAGGAAATAAACTTGCTTTTGTGTGTGCTTGTCTGAGATGGGCATCAAGCAAACAGAAACAGAATTAGAACAACAATGCACTCAGTGGTATTCAAATTAGCTCCTGTCTCCTACGAACATACGAAATTTGCCAGCAGATAAAGGCCTAGAGGTCTATCAAGTCTGCTCGAATGTGCAGCTAGCACCCCTTATTCTGCAGCTGCCCCTCCCTTCCACCCTTCCCCTTCATTAACCCTCCCCCTTGTCCTGTCCCATCCTCGTTTGAAGCAGTCCACTGTTCTACTGCATACCACTTCAGCAGGTAACGCATACCATCCAGCCACCACCCTCTCTGTAAAAAAGTGTCTCCTCATCTCCCTCCTGAACCTTCCTCACTCCAGTCTCATATCATGGCCCCTGGTGTCCCTCCCCTCCCTTACTTTGAACAGCCCCTCTGTACCTGTCTTGTTTATTCCTTTCATGTATTTAAAGGTTTCAAACATGTCACCCTTGTCTCTCCTCTCCTCCAGTGAGTACATGTTCAACTCCTTCAACCTCCTCTCGTATGATAAGTCCCCAACCCCTTGATCATCTTTGTCGCTCTGTGCTGCACCCCTCCAGTAACTAATGTCCCTCTTCGAACCGGATGCCAGTACTGCACACAGTACTCAGGGTGTGGTCTAACTAATGACCTATACAGTGGCAGAATCACCTCCTCCCTCCTTGAGGATATACCCCTTGCAATACAACCCAGCATTTTGTTGGCCTTTGCAGCTGCCTTCCTACATTGTGCCGAGTTGTTCATTGACCCTGTAATGAGCACACCCAGATCCTTCTCCTCATCTGTCTGGGCTAGCTGCACTCCCCCTAGCTGGTAACTCCTCCTTGGGTTCTTCATCCCAAAATGCAGCACCTTGCACTTTTTGGCATTAAAGCCCAGTTGCCAGGTGTCTGACCAGGTTTCAAACTTTGCCAGATCATCCTGCAACCCCTGCCATCCCCTAGGTCATCCACCACCCTGCCTACCTTGGTATCATCAGCAAACAGACTGATCTTGCTCTTGATGTCCCATGATATGTCTGTAATGAATGTCCCAAACAACACTGGTCCCAACACCGAGCCCTGTGGAACACCGCCGTCACTGCCCTTGGGTGTGAGAGCCCCACCCACCACCACCCTCTGTTGCCTTCCCTGCAGCCAGTTTCCTACCCATCTCACCAGCTTTGCACCGCCCGTGCCTACTAACTTCCTTCCCAGCCTTCCATGGGCACTGAGTCGAATTCCTTACTGAAGTCCAGATACAGGACATCCACTGCATGGCCCTGTCCAGTTGCCTAGTTACCCAGTCACAGAACTCGACCAGGTTGGTTTGGCAGGATCTGCCACGTATGAAGCCATGCTGTCTGCTGTCCTGTAGTCCTTTGGCCTCTAGGAGGGCCACCAGCCTCTCCTTCAGGATAGTCTCCATTAGCTTACCCACGATGGATGTGAGGCTCACTGGTCTGTAGTTTCCTGGTTCATCCTTGGGGCCACTCTTGTGGAGGGGCACCACAGGAGCCATCCTCCAGTCCTGAGGTACACACCCCAAATGTAGTGAGGCATTAAATAGGTCTGCCAAAGGTCCTGCAAGGACCTCTGCCAGCTCCTTCAGTACCCTGGGGTGGATGCCATCTGGGCCTGGCTCCTTGTCCACCCTCAGTGCCTTCAAACCCTCTCAAACTCTGCTCTCCATGATTTCCCCATCTGTCACCACTTCCCACCCTGCTTTTGCCATTTCTCCCACCTTGGGTGTCACCCCCCTCTTCTCTTTAGTAAATACTGAGCAGAAGTACTCATTTACTGCTTCCGCCTTATCGCACCCTGCTTCCACCCAACCCCCCTCCTTCCTAATCCTTACTATGTGGTCCTTACAGCTCCTTTTCTCCCTGATGTACTTAAAGAAGTCCTTCTCCCCCTTCTTAATGCCTTGTGCCAGCCTGAGTTCCGTAGATGCTTTGGCTCCCCTTACTGCCCTTGTCACCTCCTTCGATTCTGTCAAGTACTCCTCCCTGTCCTCCCCCTTCCCTGTTTTCTTGTACTTCCTAAAGGCAGCCCTTTTCCTCCTTACCTTGTCCATGACCTCCTTGCTCAACCAGATTGGTTTCTTAGCCCTAGCCTTCTTGTTCTGGGCTTTGCAGCAGGTTTTGGTTGCCTCCACTATCCCCAGCTTTATGAGCTCCCACCTCTGGTTAGTGTCCATACTAGATTGAATTCTGGCCAGGTACCCTTTTACCACTTCCCCCATCCTCCCAAAGTCGGTCCTCCTGAAGTCCAGCACTATTGTGCCAGATTCCACTCCTTCTTTGTCCATATCCAATGTGAGCCATACTGATTGGTGGTCACTCCCTGACAGTGGTTCCTCCACTGTAAGTTCTCTCACAAAGTCCCCATTTGCCAGCACAAGGTCAAGGTCCTGATATCAGATCATTCGATTTGTAAATTTCAATCTAATGAAACATGCTGATATGAAATGTAAATAAAGGGTCTGGGCCCCCCTTGAAAATGGGCATCAGATGCTCTTGGGTCCTACCCAGTTAATACATTTCAAATAAGTGAAGTATACCATGTATGGGAGAATAGATCTGGCAATAACAGCTGCTAGGGGTTATTTCCACTCAGAAGAACCTGCTATTGTAATTTTTACTTAAATAACAATCAGACACATAAATTACAAAGGAAATGAAGGAAAGGAAAGCTGTTTTATGCTACAGTAAGGTAAAACGCTCAGAAAAACATTACTGTTGTAGTTATAAAGCACATAATGGGTTACAGCAGAATTACACATTTGTATTACGGGGTCAACCTTTATCACTGTAAGAAAAATATGAAGGATGCACACAGACACTGAGACTGGCTAAAACAACAAATTTTAATTACCACACAGCTACAGAAACCCCATGCACATTCGCCCACTAACAGGCTTTATCAGGGGGACGTGCACACTGAAGAACACGCCATCAGTACATCTAATCAAGAATACGGAAATGTGAAAACCCCTCAATCACCAATTCTCTCCACAGTAAAACTTGATGGAAAACTCAATAAAAACTAATGTATCTATTAAGCTGGGCTGTTGAGCATAATTTAACAGCTGGATGTAAGCAAAATTTCATTTTAAAGTGTCTACATTTACATTTAGATGTCCCACTCATAATAATTTAAATGATCCCACTCACCCTTAATAAAAACTTAAATATTGTATCGATTCACTGTAGCTTTCCAATTAAGCTGCTGAAGCAGAGTCAAAGGGGAAGGGAGCAGTCTTATTTCATAAGCATCAGGAATCTGTTAGAAATGTAAGTTGTTAATTCAAAACCCAGTTTAGGAGTTCCTATTATTTAAATATCTTTAATGAAAAACCAAGGACCCCACTGGATGTAAACTTGATGCAATATAAAAGATACAGACTGAGCCGGCCCATCGGTGCAGCAGTTGGATTTCCGCTTGCAATGCCAGCGACCTGGGTTCGGGAGCGAGCCCGGGAGTTGGAGGAGAGGAGGCTTGAGCATCCCAGGGACAGCTCGTCTTCTCGAGGGAGGGAGGTAGCAACTTGGCGCTTGACTGGCCCCAGGCAGAAGTCTGGGGCATAGCAAGCACCGAGCAGACACAGAGTGGAGGGCATCACAGACATTGGTGCTAGGTGCCTTGATGTCAGGGCACATGACGTCTGTAAGAAAGAAGGAAAAACACCCTCCAGCTCAGAGAAGACGGGGCACCGAGTATGGCCCCGATGTGCTCCCACCTGCCTGACATCCCAGAGCCCGATGAGACATTGAATTGTTCGGGGTGTTCCTGCCCCACCTCATCCCACAGCAGGATACATCGATACATACATAGACAGTGTCGGCAGATAAGGGCCTATGGCCCACCCAGTCTGCCCATTTGAGCTTGTAAGTTCAGTTTATGTTTTCCTAGAAGTCTGTTGCCCCTTACCCCTGACCTCCAGAATTTCTTTATGTCTATCCCATGCATTCTTAAATCCCGTGATTGTTTCAGCCCCCACCACTTCCTCTGGCAGGGTGTTCCACTTGTCCACGGTTCTGTGAAGAAATTCTTCCTCACGTTTCCTCTGAATCATCCTTCCTCCAACTTCATCCCATGCCCTCTAGTCCTGGAACATCTTTTTCGCTTAAAAATAGTGTATTCCTGCACCCTGTTCCTCCCTGTAAGATACTTGTATGTCTCTATCATATCCCCTCTCTCCTTCCTCTCCTCCAGGGAGCACAAGTTCAGTTCCTTCAACCTGTCCTCATAGGACTTGTGATGCAATCCATGCACCATCTTTGTTGCCCTCCTCTGAACCTTCTCTACCCTATGTCCTTACGTAGGTAAGGTCTCCAGAACTGTACACTGTACTCCAGGTGGGGCCAGGATGGGGGAACGGGCAAGTGCAGGTAAGGTGGGTAGCAGGGGTGGACTCCATTGGCGCTCCTGAGGATGTGGAGCTAGAAGGGACGAGGGGCGAGATAAAACAGAAATTACAAAAAAAAAAGAGACAGGCTGAACTCGTTTTCCCACCTTCATTATCACAGTATCACAAGAAGTAGATGTACCATATAGTGCCAGACTAAACTCCTTTTCCCACATTCATGGTAGTATAGCCCTTATTACTGTACCTACTAATATCCAGTTGTTGAGAAACCCCCTACCCACTCCAATGACATCACGCAGTGAGTAATGGATGATTGACAGATCAGTTAATGCACTGTTATTTGAGGCATAATGTCACTATAGCAAATAATGAATGGTGGAATGAACAATGGAGCAGTCTGCCATTGGAGGTGGTGGGTGCCAAGACCACAAATGGTTTTGAGCATAGCAAGGACAGAGTGAAGGGTTTGGTGGTTGCTCAGGTGGGAAGTAGAAGGGAGGGCAGCAGGGGGGTGAACTGGGAGGGATAAAACCCCCGACTGACAATAGGTCCCAGGGCAGATAGGGAACTCCGGGCAGACTAGATAGTGGTAAATTCATTTAAAGAGCACCACCAAGATAAATATTTTAGCCCCCGCACCTGATACAGTATATAGGTGCCTTACCTCCATGGCATGCAGGTATTGTAAAGATGCCAGAAAATAACCCATAAGGAGAAAACCTGTAAGGCTCGTAAAATTCAGTAAACCCTGTCCATAGGACTTCCCAGTTCTAAGTGCCGCCCACGCCCCTCCCCCGTGCTGTCTAACATGATGACAAGATGCTAGGAAGAGCGTGGGGGCACGCTCCATTATAATCAAAAGGCAGTGGCTTTCCAATCAGTTCTTAATGTTATAATCGCCACTTGGTAATGAAACGTGGGCACCGGTTGACTAACAAGGCCCTGGTTAGTCGATTGGTGCCCACGGTGCCTAAGTCCTTTTGACCCAGTTTACTGAGTTTTATTAGCATTACAGTTTTTTTCCTTATGGATTATTTCCTGGCATCTTCACACACTACCTGCATGCTGTGAGAAAATTTGAAGTGTTGAGGAGACCTACACTGTCTATGTATCTATATATGAGGTGCAGGGGCTGAGACTGGCAAGTCTCTTTAACTTGTAACAATGATCCAGGATATCAGCCTGCTTTTATATTCCCAAAGTAAACCTCACACTGCCCCGAAGCTTGCCTGCTAAGCAAGTCTGAGATCCTGAGCAAGAGTCTTCCTCCTGAGAACAAAGTCACCCTACTGGCCTGACAAGCAGCAGCAAATCAGACTCACACCGCAAGGCCTTATTCTACAATTTATAAGGTTTTGTTTATGTTTATAGATCTGTAGCATCAAAGTAAAGAGCAGTAAGTGATAGGAAGGCAACTTACAAACTTCCAGCACTCAGGCCAGACCTGTGTAAGCTAAGAAGCTGCCCCCTTAACTTAGCTGGTATGCAACTGTGATATTGAACTGGAATCCTTCAGTGGTGTCTTTTCACTAGAATCACAGGGGCTGCAAAAGTCCATTTCAGTATAATCATAGGGTTGCGAAGCTCCTCCACCCACTAAATGTTATTTAAGAAAATGCTAAGAAACCCTTAGTTTAGGGCTTGCAGTGGACATCATAGGGGTTGCAAAGAAATCATGGGGGTCTCACCCACAACCCCTGCCTACCCCTAAATGATGTCCCTGGGATCCTTACCCCTATCCAGCAGGCTTGTGCTAGGCTCATAACAGATTTAGTAAACACCTGTGGCAGTGGCCCTAAATGAATATGTGTGTTATGCCAGCACTTAAATTTTCCATGTCAACAAACAATGTTCGAGGCAGTGTCTCTCTGCAAGAGCACACCTTGTCTCGGCATGCCCTGTATTACTGTTTGCTGAGAGAGTGCCTTGGCGCACTCTCTGACTCTGCCTCTATTTAAGGAATCTTCAGCTGCTCCACTCTCCCAGAACTGCAGGTCTAAACATGCTGACCTAGGCAAACGTTTTGAAGTTTCAACCCACCTCACCCAGTGCAGTGAGGCATGGGGTGGGGTGGAGCTATTTAGACTGTCCTCCCCATACGCCCTAAAGACGTTACATTATTCCCATGTGTTTTGAGACAAATGAACAATTTCTTGTTTTTCCTGAATTTTAGCATATCCTATCCCAGTTCTGTTACTCCGTTCTGACCAGAAAATTTTGCAGTACACAGCAGGGCTGTGGATTTGCGTGCCCTTTACAAAACAACCTGACATCATCTTTAACAGCTGTCCACACCCATGGGCAAGTCTCCAGCCAACACTGCTAGCCATTTGAATGAGGCAAGCATGTGAGCTAGGCCAGCCCTCAAACAAAAGGTAAAAAAGCCACATTTGTTTCGAGGCATAGACAGACAACAGATTGCTTTGAATGCTTTCAAGAACAACAAAAAGTGATGGTTTTATTGACAGTTCTAGACGAGCTGCACTTAGCCGTCACCTTCAGATGACATTCGGTTTCACTGTTTTTCTCTGGATTGTAATGTCTGTGATTATTTAAAACTTGATTCCTCTGGTATTCAGTGCTTGTCTGTATGTGTAACCTCAACGGCTGCACTTCAAGCAAACCCATTTGTCATGATGACATCATAAGAACTGCCAGCAAAAAAGCGCAGGACTCAAATCTTAGCCTGCCCAGTGTGTCAGAACCCAGTCCCGACAGCAGCTCACTAGCCCCCTTTTCTGTAAGTGAAGTGTTTTTTTTTTTCTACAGACTTGTATAACTGCATTCCTGACTTTGCCACCACCCAAATATTTCCATTTTAACCCTTGTGGTACCATTTCAAAATAATTATTTGTCAGTTAAGTGTCTGATATAGTGACATGCCCAAACCCAGCAAACTAGTTGCAGGTAGTCGAACTTTGGAGTTTTTTTTAACTCCAGATCACCCCACACTCCACTGGCAGAAAATAGCTGGAGGGAGAGAGGAGATTTCACATTGTTCTGGCAAAGCATGTTCTACTGAATCAGTTCTAGGCAACATTTACAGGACTCCCGAATTTGCTGGGGCAGCAGGCCTAGTGATCCAATGATTTAGAAGGGATCAGTGTGACAGCTCATTTGATTTGATTTATTTAAACATTTCCTAACAGAACGACATTTTTTTAGACGAGGCCAAAAGTCTAAAGAGTAAAATGAGCTCACAGAGATTCATATTTGGCTCAACAACAGGGTGTCTCTCTCTGGAAACTGCTGCAGTTCCTCCATTTTGATTTCGTGATAGCTTCTCAAGAAGTAACGAATAGCGTTTGATATGGAAGCCCGGCTGAAGATTTGGAATTAGTCTCCTACCTGTGGGCTTAGACTCCGGTGGGATCCCAGTTACTAACACCACAGTGCAGTGTGTAGCATCCGCCTTGCTGCCTCTCAGTGTGAATGCAGGGGTGAGCTGTGGAGGCAGGAGGAGAATGTCACAAACAGAAAGTCAAACGTGTTTAAACCTTTACGTGTTTAAATGTGCCCGGATAGGGGGAGGGTCATCAGGGTTGGGGGGGGGCCTTACAAGCCACCTAATCAGGATGCAGAGGACAGGATACTAGTGGATAAGAGATTAGGAGGACCATGGAAATACCAAAAATTTGTACTGGCAACATTTTCTCAAATATTTACAGTAGCACAATAGGTAATGATTCTAGAATTCCACTTGTAGAATTTAACATTCACATATCACTACTTCATCTGCTAAGCTGAGCTGTTTGCAGTCCCATAGTTCATTCCTGGGTTACTATTTTGTCCCCCCTCCAGTTTTTCTTTTTGCTTAACAAGATGGAATCACTGGATCTCCTGGTCCCCCTGATATCCTCCTTGTTCA
The DNA here is from genome assembly GCA_016271365.2 of Neoceratodus forsteri. Lineage (NCBI taxonomy): Eukaryota > Metazoa > Chordata > Ceratodontiformes > Ceratodontidae > Neoceratodus > Neoceratodus forsteri. The sequence goes on from JADMNL010000036.1 coordinate 46,840,872, forward strand.
TCCCAATGATGCATCCCATAAAAAGAAAGTCATTTACTCCTTTTTCCTATAAGACCAATCCTGTTGGAATTGACAAAATTCCTCCTTCTTGGTTCCCCAGACATTTTCTTCCCCCACTATACCTTTGGGAGTATCTCTAAGTCCTAAACTTGCAAGTACATTGGGCTCCTAGGATAGCCAATTTTACTGGGCGTGTGATTCTTATACAAACTGCACTCAAGTGGGAATTTTTGTTCTGCTCCACTTCCAAGCTCCAATGGAGAGGGCGGGGTCTACTATTCTTGCACTACCCGGCTCAGCAATTGGTTTCTTGCATCTAACTTCTGCAACTGGTGACCACTGCACTAGCTGCCTCCCCACCCCCATCCTTAAATTTAAATCCTCCAGATGTCATGTCCCTTGACCAAACTAGTACCACCTCCCCCTTGGCACACTGCAGCACATCCTGAGCACACAGGCATTCGCTGCCCCCAGAATGCCCTCTAACTTGCCAAAAAAAGAAGACTGTTACTCTTTAAACAGAATCTTAGCAAATATGAGCTTGTCTAATTTTCTGTAAGCCACTGTCATTCCTCACAGGCCGCAGAACTACTGTATGAAGGCCTTGGAGAAGATCCCTCTGGACATCTTTCTCCTTCAAGAGCAACTGACATCTTCAGGAGAACTTTAACAAAACAAAATATTTAGTCACAGTTCAGCTTATATTTCACATTAGTTTTGTATCCCTCCTCCCTATTGTTTATTACCGAGGCCAATTGTATTAAAACAGGCTCTTTGTTCCTGAAGAGGTCCTCTATTCCTCTTGCTTTCTCCCTATCTGAGGTCACAATGCACTGCTTGTGACATCACAGTTACTCCCATGGCAACAGATTGTGATGTCACAACATAGGATTATGACTTGAAGTAGGGAGTAAGCTATAGAAGCAGATAAACTCTATGTGAACTTTAAGGGATAAAGATCATGTATTCATACAGATTTACTCAGTAATACATAATGGGGATAAAAATATATATATATATATATATATATATAAAATTAGTTTGTTTACCAGATAAGTGCGCTGATCCCAGGGGCTGTTTTCAGGCACGACACGGGCCATGAAGATGGCACAGTAAGTGATACATACAGTTCCATAACATGGAATACATTGAGAATGGTTGACATTGGCAAGTGTAAGAACTACAGTAAGACACAATCAGGATAACAAATAGGTACAGGAATACATATAAGATATATATATATATATATAGTGTATAGTAGGAGGCTATTACGCATAGAATTCAGAGCGTTTCAAAACGTTGTAGTACCACAGTGCAAAAGTTCATGGAACGCGATTGTACCACACTGTAGTACAACAACATCTTGAAATGCTCTAGAGCTCCACGCGCTGCTCTGTGCCTCAGTCAAACTGCCTACTAGCGTCTCCTCACAGAGCAGTGCGAATCAGAATGGCGGCGGCGGTTTTTTCGAAAACTGTCCCTCTACTCAGCCGAAAAAAGTGAGCAGTTTATCATTTATCTGTCACTGTAGTGAATTTAAATACAATTTTTTGCCTGTTACATTCTGCCTCTCTGTCCGGGAATTAATTTGTGGGTAAGTGAAATTGCCAAACTTTGTTTAGTGAGCATCTCGTTTAGCGCCATAAATGTTTTTGCTTGTAACCCTGCCCACACTGCAAATGTATCCAATAGCAAAGCATCACCTCTCCTAGCAACCACACCAAGGTTCTAGCAGCCAGTACGACGAGAGACGATCGAATAATTTTAAATCAAAACTGTTTTGTTTAGAAGAAATTATAATTATACACTATAAAAAATACTGGATGGGCAACTAAGTGCACAATCAGTATGTTGTGCCACCTCGGGGTTCTGATTCCAGGGGACCTCTCGAGCTTCGCTCTCGAGGTCATCTGGAATCAGAACACCTCTGTGGCACAACATACTGGTTGTGCACAGTTGCCCATCCAGTATTCTCTATATATCACTATTCAATACCCCTTGCTATTGTTCCACGGTCGCTGTTCCTCCAGGCACGCAAACTGAGTTACTCAATTTGCTTTGCCCAAATCACGGGATACCACAAATTAGTATATTAGTAGTTATCATTTAAGAAATGTATGTGTATGTTTGATGCAGATTTACATATGTTTGCTATTTGGATCTTATCTTCAATCTTCAATAAAATTTAATTGAGAAATGAGATTCCATAATTTTCACAAAGACTCATGGAATTTGACTTTAAGTACTAATGTTATTTTGCAATTTTTGATAGTTTATGTTATAGCATCCTTTTTGCGAGAGATTAAAAAACAAACTGCCAAGCTGGCCCGGTGGCGCTGAGGGTTGAAGCACTGGATGTCACACCTTGTGCCATGCCAGCGACCCAAGTTCGGGAGCGAGCTCGTGTGCCAGGATTTGGCAGGGGTGGATAGAGGATTGAGCACCTGCAGGGCTTCCTCCTCCCCGGGGGGGAGGCCGGGGATAGCCTGGCACACCAGCGACTCCTGGTGGAGATTGGGAGCACTGCAGTGCATGGGCTACACACTCACAGCGTGGCTGATGTAGGCAGGGTTGCCATGCGCCATTGCATCAGGCGTGCCCACGCAAGGGGGGAGGGTACTACCAGAACAGGAAAAACACCAGCTCCCTGGAACAGGCGATGGCACCTGGCCCCCATGCCCTCTGCCGGGTTCACCTCGATTGGACTTCCAGTTCCTCTGTTGGGGCCCTCACCTGCAGCCAGAGACTGACTTAGAAGAGCACCCAAGAGGAGGGGGTGACCCACCCTGGATAGGTTAAACCGGAGGTGCTGGCTGTGGGGAGGGGGGAGAGGAGGCATAGTCCGAGGGGGCCTCAGGTGGGCAGGATACGGGCAGGATGCCCGAGAGAGATTCCTCGGGCCGTGACTGGAGAAAATAAAGTTAAAAAAAAAATAATAAATAGCCTCCTTTGTAAAGTCTATAAACTGGTAACACTTACCAGTATTGCATTTTCTAGTTTTAAATTTACTGGGGCATATAAATAAAGGGGAACAGTCCGCACTCTGTGTGCGAAAACATACTTTTTTACTTACTGTTTACTGCAGTATAATAGAGTGTATCAGACTGTTTCTGTTAACTTACAAGCTGACATTTTAAGGTACAAATAATAGAGTCCCCTACTGCTGACATCAGAGGAGGACTGCAGCAATGGGAGATTCAGTAGCCTGCAATGTATGTTAGAGTTCTTATAAGCTCTGGGGCTTGATTCACAAAAAAAAAAAGTCACACAGCTCGGAGCAAATGTTTGTGTTGTGCTTCATGATTGCCCAGGTGTCAAAGGTTGCTATTCATAGTCAGATAACGCACTTGCGCTATCCAACTGTGAATAGGGCCAATATGAAGCAATGCTAACCCCCTTACTGCTACCTCTAACCCCACCAGTGCTGCCCCAACTTGCATCCAGAAGAGTGGTCCCACAATGAATTGCCCAGGTGCACTATTCAGCATTCTCAGTAGCAGCCATGCAAATGAGCCCATGGGGCATGCAAGGCTCTAGCCGCCTATCTGCATGGCTATTATGGGCCCATTTTCATAGAAACATAGACATTTTTTATTTTTTGTTTTTATATTTCTTCTTTATGTCCCCTTCCTCGCTGCACAGGTTCCTTTCTTCGGGGAACCCAAGGCCATGCACGCTCCTGTAGTCCCACCCCAGGTATCTCCCTTCGGGTACCAGCGAGCCTGCCCCCATCCTGCCTTGGTTTACCCCACGGGCGGTGAGGAGAGGGACTCCACCAACCCTCTCCAGTCTTTAAGTCTTGTGTCAGGAGGCCTCGCCAGCCCCTTCTATGGAGCCTGGTTATGGGTGTTCTCGGGTCAACCGGGTCCCGTCTACAGGAGCCTGGTGCAGGTTTTTTTTTCCCCCTTTTTCTGGTCCTCTGCCCTCAGGACATCTGCACACTAGGGAAGCCTAGGGGTGGAGCACGTCTCGATGTGCTGTCGCTCCAGCTCCCGGCAGACGTCCTGCCACCTTTCTGTATGCTGTCTCTCTGCACCTCCACCCGTGGTCACCCACGTGGCAGTATAGCAGCGGGACTTGCATCCCACCCCTCCAGGAGGAGGAGCGCAGCCACTGGGCGCTCAGTCCTCCTCCCCCCGGCTAGCCCTCCAGTCGCCCGAGTCCATTCCCGAACCTGGGTTGCTGGTGCAGTGAGCAGTAGCCCTACTGCTGTGCTGGTGGGCTGGCAGAAACATAGAAATTGTCAGCAGATAAGGACCCCTAGGCCCATCCAGTCTGCCCATAGGTCCTATACATTGTATGTAGCACTGACCCTATGTGATCAATGGCTTTTCATCACTCCCTCCCCTCTCAAGCTTCCCTTGTGCCTGTCCCAGGCATGCTTAAACCCCTCCACTGTGCTTGCCCTCACTACCTCCTGTGGCAGACAATTCCAAGCATTGCCTACCCTTTCTGTGAAGAAAAACTTCCTCACATTACCTCTTAATCTAACCCCTTCCAATTTCATATTGTTTAGCGCACCCCCCCCAACGATTGCTGATCCGAGTACAAGAAAATACATCTCCTGGTACTAGTGGTCCGCCCCACCGATCACCAGCCCAAGTGGAAACAGTTGTTTTCCTGGTGCCAGTGCCCTTCCCCCCCGTGAGTGCCAATCACCGGCCTGGAGAAAAAGAATAGTCCCTATGCCCTGGTGCCAGTGGTCCCCTCCCATGATTATTGATCGGTATCCCAGAGAAAAAAGAATAGTCCCTAGTCCCTGGTGCCACTGGTCCCTCTCCTTGTGATCACCAATCACTGGCCCAGAGGAAAAAAAAACAGTGCCTGGTGGCTAGTGGTCCCTCCCACATCTGATATAAAAGAAAGTTGTCCCTAGTGTCCAGTGGTCCCTCACTCCACCCGATCACCTACCCAATATAAAAGAAAGGTGTGTCTGGTGTTCAGTGGTCCCTCCCCCCACCTGATCCCTGTCCATGTGTATAAACATCTTTCGCCAGTGTATTCCCCCCTCCCCACCTGCTCCCCTGTATATTAACATGAAATAATTCCCTGGTGTCTAGTGGACCCCCTCCACCTCCCCATCCCTGATCCCATTTAAAATAGTGGTAATCATTCCCTGGTGTCTAGTGGCCCCCCACCCCAGCACATAGTGCCCCCCCATCCAGACCCCGAGCCAGCCACCGGCACAGCCCTTCTCTCCCCACCATGGCTGGCCAGCAACTGAGCTGTCAATGCACATGTAATGTATACAGTAGGCGCTCACTGATTGACAGAGTTTTGATCCTTTGATAAAGGATCTCATGATCCGAAACGTGTCAGGTGGGTTTTTTATGTTGCAAGATTGTCTTCAATAAATGACAACATAGCAGTCTCCAGTGCCTGGTGTCCATATTATGTGAGGTGACGAGTGCCTGACTTTTGTGATTTGAACAGTTGCTACTGCGCCAAGGAGCACCATCAGGCTAGTGTGGGACCTTTTCTTGTTTTCCACAAATAATACGTAAATAGCAGGTAGAGGAATTGGATGGGTACAGTGTAAGAGACAATATTCAGCAGTGCAGCCCTGCAACATATTACGATAAACAAAGACTAATGCTAGCCAGAAACTGAAAACTGTAGGTAAAGTGTGGGACAGATTACGAAGCCAGCTGAATTCCAACTAGGATGCATGAGGGTACCAAAATGAGATGGAAGAGAAAGGTAGGGTACAAGAGGAGACTAGAGGCAGGAAAAGGAGGGGTAAATAAAGTTTAGCAGCAAAGATTTTAGAGACAGGTAGGAGCAGGAAATGGTGAAGGGGGGGATAACCAAAAGTGCACAGAACATGTAATATTCAATAAAAAAAAATCACATTTCATAGGCAAACAACCAGTATAAAAAATGCTTTGCAGGTGGGTGGCAGAGAAACTGATGTAAGCAGATACTGATAAGGCCTCATTGTTACCAGCAGTCTATACGCTACAGTTCTAATTTTCGTAGGGGCCTAGGGCAACAGGCAAGTGATCACAATTAATTATCCTGCAATCATTTACATACAGCATAACAAACTGTGTGTCAACACACGTACAGCCTGCATAAAAAAAATAACAGGCACTGAAATCTTACATCGACACAGGTTATCCCTTTCAGCTCCGCCTCTAATTCCTACCAGCTGTGCAAGGGCCTGATAAAAGGCTGATTCTTTTACAGAGTTTGTAATGTAAGGCACTATTAACAAGTTCTGACTTATGGGTTTCAAACGAGTTACATTCAAAGCTCATTGATAGAGTCCTTATGCGGACATTAATTATTCTACCCTGCAATGCTCAGCTCTCTGGGCATCCAGAGTCGACATATTCAGTGTGTAATAAAGAACAGGCTCTGCCTGTCGTGATCCTTTCAAAATGAAGCAACTGAGTACATTGTGCTGTACGCTGCGTATTTTCAAGTAGCTAGCATTTCCTGCTCTTTAAACTGTATCCTCATATTCTAGTCTGGGGAGCAGCAATGGGAATCCCATGAGAATGGTAGGAACAGACTGTATGTGATACGCTTAAACTATATGGCGTGTGCACACACACACACACACACACACACACATATGTACACACACACTTTATAAGTCCAACGGATAGAAAATACATTGGCATGGTGTTATTTCAAATAATTCTATCACATCAAACTAGTTCTGTTTATGGTACAGGCGGAGCAACATGAAGGACTTTTAATTCTAGTTCAAGTTCTAGAAATTTCCAGAACAGTCTAGTAAATTTGAATTTCTAGAACTCCAGCTAGTGAACTGTGTTAGAGAGGCAAACACTGGGCAGTACCGGTGGTGTAAATGTAAGTGCAGGCGTGCCACGGGTGTGACGTGGCATATCAGTAATGCTCGATCTTGCCTACTGAGAGACTCCAGTTTGCATGTGGATTCTAGTGCCATGTCCTGGAACTAGCAGAGGGCCAGTTGTACAATTTTAGCTGCTGTGAAGGAAGGGTGCAGACCATACCTCTCAACTGCTATGAATTTCGCATAGCGCTATGATTTTTATCCTCAGTTTTACCCTTGCTCTGCATAGGTTTACTGATGTTCTTCATAATGTTAGAGCTATTTCTGGACACACAAACTATTAAATCATTGAACTTAGTTGATAGAAATGTTTCTTATCATTAACTATATTCGGCCCACTATTTGTAGATATATTATTGTTTAAAATAAGAATGTGCTACACATTCTGGCCATTTGCTATGATAGGGGCCTAAGACAAGTAGCACACACAGTATCCTTCTCAGAGGTGCTGCCTGTCAAAGGCATGGGTGAGGCAAGGGTAATTGGCACCATGCAGTTTAATGAATGGTTGAAAAAATGGTGTGGAGCACAGGGGTTTGGCTTCATTGGGGACTGGGGTTCCACCTGGAGGGACAACAGCCTATACTGGCAGGATGGTCTGCATCTGTCCAGGAAGGGAACAAGTCTTTTGAGCAATCGATTTAAATGCTTCATTGGCAAGCTTTTAAACTAGTCAAAGGGGGAGGCACTGACAAGAAGCAGAAAAATCCCAGCCTCTCCCTACAAAATAGGGTACTAAATGAGAAAAAGACCAAGGTAGATGGTTAGTGGGGGATGCTGCAACAGAAGGTAAAGCCATCAAAAAATGGAGCGCAATGAGTACCAATGCCCATAGTCTAGGTAACAAACTTCCTGAATTAGTGGCCTTGATGGAGGAGGAACATCTGGATATTGTGGCAGTCACAGAAACATGGTACACACAAAACCATGACTGGGACGTAAACATACCAGGATACACTATCTACAGGAGGGACAGGGAGGTAAAAGAGGAGGAGGAGTAGTTCTTTACATAAAGGAAGGAATAAAAGCAACAGAACAAATGGGTAAACAGGGAGGAGAAGAAGCACTGTGGGTAAATTTGGAGACAGGCAATGGCACCACAATCCACAGGGTTAGCATAGACCCCTTCTCAGGGGAGGAAATGGACAAGGAAATGATAGAAAGTATACTTAGAATGGCAGAAAAAGGAGATACTGCTGATGGGTGATCTGAATATGCCAGATGTTAACTGGAGTGCAGTTGCAGCTGCCACTCAAGAGTGCAGTTATTCTAGATGCCCTACAGGGGCATGCCTTGACAACTAGTACTGAGCCCACTCGAGAGGAGCAATATTAGACTTGATACTCTCAAATGGAGATGGAGAGGATCACAGATGTAGAAGTGGTAGCCATCTGGGAACTAGCCACCATCGAACAGTATGGTTCACAATAAACACAGTAATAGAGTCAAGCCATACAAAGACAAAAGTACTGGACTTTAGGAGGCTGACTTTGCCATAATGGGTGAGTGCCTAAGGAATGCACTAGCAAATGGGCAGGAAGGAGGGTGGAAGAACAATGGGGAATAATAAAAACTGCCATCACAGAGGTAACAAGCCTTGTGTGAAGCAAATAAACAAAACAAGACGATGTAAGAAACCACTATGGTTCTCAAAGGAAGTGTGAGAGAAGGTTCAAGAGAAAAAGCATTCAGGAAGTACAAGGAATCATGAGAAGGAGCAGGACAGAGAACTGTATCAGTTAAAGCAAAAGGAGTCTGGGAAGGCAGTCAGAACAGCAAAGGCCCAAACCGAGGAAAAGATAGCCAACTCAGTTAAGAGGGGATAAAACCTTTATAGGTACATCAGGGAGCGAAGGAAGACCAAGGGAGGGATAGTGAGGCTTAATAAAGGGAGGGAGGGTGGGCAGAGGGAGACTGTGAAAAGGCAGAGATACTAAACAAATATTTTTGCTCAGTATTTACGAAGGAAGAGGGAGATACATAAAACAAACAGTAGTAACACTCTGGATACAGAAGTTGATATCGCCCATTTACAGAAGAAAGGGTTCTGAAAGAACACTTAAAACTGAAGGTGGACAAAGCAAGAGGGCCTGATGGGATTCATCCCAGAATTTAAAAGAACTAAGGGTAGAACTAGTGACACCACTGACTACCCTTTTAACAAATCATGGGAGGATGGGTGGTAACCGAGGACTGGAGGAGGGCAGATGTGATTCCCTTCACAAAAGTGGGAGCAAGGCAGAAGCAGAAACTATAGACCTGTTAGTTTAACCTCAGTGATAGGGAAAATGATGGAATCACTTCTAAAGGAAAGAATTGTCGGTATCTAGAGGCCAGAGGGCACAGGACCCAAAGCAGCATGGATTCACAGCGGAAGGTCATGCCAGACGATCTGATAGATTTCTTTGACTGGGTGACAAAGTAGTAGATCAGGAGGGCTGTGGACATGGCCTACCTAGACTTTAGCAAGGCATTTGACACAGTCCACACAAAAGATTAATATAAGTTAGCCAGCCTGGGAGTGGTCCCAAGATGACAGCCTGGGTAAAGAATTGGCTGGAGAATAAGACACAGAGAGTTATAGTAAATGGAGTCCACTCAGAAGAAAGGAGGGTTACTAGTGGGCACTGCAGGGTTCAGTAATAGATCGGTCCTCTTCAATGTCTTTATAAGCTACATTGCAGAAGGACTGGAAGGAAAGTATGTCTCTTTGCAGATGACACTAAGATCTGCAACAGAGTTGATGCACAGGGTGGGGTGGAAAGGGATGAGAAGGGACTTGGCAAGGTTAGAGGAATGGTCAAATGTATGGCAGCTTAGATTCAATGCTAAGAAGTGCAGTAATGCACCTGGGAAACAAAACCCAGGGAAGAGTACACAATGGGGTGAGATACTAACAACAACAAGAATGGAAAGGGACCGGGGTAGTCATATCAGATGACCTAAAGGTGGGCAAGCAATGGAGAAGGCAGTAAGGAGGGCTGGGGATACTGGGATGCATAGGGAGAGGCATCACCAGTAGAAAACAGGAAGTTATTATCCTCTGTACAGACAGCTGGTGAGACCCCATCTGAGTACTGTGTGCAGTTCTGGAGACCCAATCTCCGCAAAGACATAGACAGGATGGAAGCTGTCCAGAGGAGGGCAACTAAAATGGTGCAGGGTCTGCACCGGAAGTCATATGAAGAGAGACTTAAGGAGCTTAATATGTATAGCCTCGAGGAAAGGAGGGAGAGGGGAGACATGACAGAAACTTTCAAGTATCTCAAGGGAATCAACAAAGTCCAAGAGGGTAGCATCTTTCAAAATAAGAGGTGTGCAAGAACAAGAGGGCACAATTTGAAGATGGGGTGGCGGCTCAGAGGTAATTTAAGGAAGCATTTCTTCACAGAGAGGGTTGTGGATGCATGGAACGGCCTTCCGGAGGAGGTTGTGGAGTCAAAATCAGTGGGGGAATTCAACATGCATGGGATAGTCACAAAGGCAATTCTGGGGGTGGGGTAGGAAGAAGTAGGCTGCTGGTTAACTAGGATCTGCAGCTTATCCAGTAGTAGGGAAATGGGCAGACTGGGTGGGCCAAGCGGTCCTTCTCTGCCGTCAAATTCTATGTTTCTATGTTTTGAAGGCCAGTGCTATGATTGTTATTGTTGAGTGGTTGAGAGGTATGGTGCAGACTATCTAGTATTCGTGCGCGATCCATGGTGGGATGAAGGCATGGTGCTGGTGTCCACTGTGGAACCACTCACCAGCCCTCCTAGACAGAGGGAACGGTGTGCTTGTGATGACCCCAATGATTGAGGCGGGGGCAAGGGGAAAGCTGAGATGGTGGTGGAAGGATGTTTTTGCACAAAACATAAAAACATATACAACAAACGGAACTGTTTTAACAACTAAAACAGTGAAGAAATCAAAAGCCAAGACAGCCACCCTTTTAATAATAGTTATCAAAATAATCACCTTCATTCATGATGTATTTATTCATTTACTTATTTATTTGATGCTTGGGTAAGTACACTGGAGCAGAAGTCCATTTACAGGCATAACTCGGGCAGCTACAGGGTGCAGCATTACTACATACAGTAGCCTCACTCAAGAAGTGGACTGACAAGAACAATTATTCATCATGTAGTTATGCAAGCATCTTATAAACAGGGTGTGGCATAATGTGTCTCACAGAGAGTGGGGAAAGCTATTTCACAGCTTAGGAGCAGAGTAAGAGTTCGTGAACTACTGCTTTTTTTTGCATTTCTTCGAAATCTTCTTCCTATAAGTGCAAACCCAGCTCTAGCCTTCAACTCTGCCCTGCTCTATACTCCAGCTCTGCAATACCAGCTAGGTTCATAGGTTCATAGGTGATTTCAAGCTATTCTAGACTATCGTCCATGATGCTTGCCAAATAATTTTTTTTCTTTTTTTATTTATATATTCAAAAGGAAATTATCCAATTTAACCTTAAAAGAGTCCATGCTTGTGCTTGATACTACATCTATTGGTAGCGAATTCCATCCAGATACAATTCTACTGCTAAACCAATATTTGCTTTGTAGAGTTTGCCATTTTTTAACTTCAAACTGGAAGGGATGTCCCTAGGTTCATATCTGGATTTTTTCCAAGCAAGTCCTAATTCTGACAATAATAAATCATCTTGAATAGATCTAAAAAGTAAGCAATAATCGCCCCTAGTTCTCCTATACTCCAAGGTGTATAAATTCTATTCCCTCAGTCTCTCTGGGTAAGTCTTTTTTTCTAATCCTTCAATTGACTTTGTTTCTCGTCTCTGTATTCTTTCTATATTGTTTATATCTATTTTTTTATAAGGGGCCCAAACCTGTGCACAATATTCCAGGTTTGGTCTCACCAGTGCACCATAAAGGGGCGTCAGCATCTTCCTATCCCTACTTGATATATGTCTCAAAATACAATTTAATATCTGGTTACCCTTTTTTATTACCTTATTACACTGGGAACTGAATTTTAAGTCTGAACTACTTATTATCCCCAAATCTCTTTCTTCGTTTGTATTGTTGAGTACTGTATTATCCAGTTTCTAGGAATAGTTTATTTTTTTTTATGTTTTACCCAGATGCATGGTTATACATTTGTTTTTATTTAATTCCAGCTTACTTTTTTTGTCCAGTTATATACCTTATTTAATGCTTCCTGTATGTCATTTTTATTTTTTTTGTTATTTGCTATAGCTCCGATTCTGCAGTCATCTGCAAATTTTGTTACCCAAATATCCTTGTTTGCTATTTTTAAAGAGGTTACATAAATATTAAATAGACATGGTCCAAGAACAGACCCCTGAGGCACCCCACTAGTCACCGCTGCCCATTCTGATTTTCACCTTGGATCACCACTCTTTGCCTTCCCTCACTCAACCAGGCCTCTATCCAGCTTATTATGCTATTATTTAATGTATAGTGTTTTAGAGTATTTACCAGTTCTATATGTGGAAGCTTATCAAACGCTTTCGAGAAATCTAAAAAAATAACATAGACACAATTTCCTGTATCCAACGCCTCCCCAACCTTCTCATAAAATGTTAAGAGATTTGTTTGGCAGGAGCGACTTTTGTGAAAGCCATGTTGTACTGGATCCTGTAGGCCATTTTTTTCCAGATATTCAACTATATGATCCTTCAAAATAGATTCCATCATCTTCCCCATGACCGATGTCAGGCTAATTGGTCTGTAGTTTTTCATTTCTGATTTAGAGCCACCTTTATGTATAGGAACCACCAGCTATAACTTACAGCTCTAACTTTCAGCTGTACCCCCCACAGCACCACCACTACAGCCACCTCAGTGTCACCACCCCAGCTTTATTTCCTCATCTGTACCTCCCAAATCTACCCCTAGCTTCACTCCAACCCCCCCCAGCTCTACACCCAGACTTACTTCAGGTCTACCTTACCAGTGCTACCCCTCAGCTGTATCACACCAACTCTCCCCTGTTTTAGACCTTAGCTTTATACCCCCAGCTCCAGTCTCCAGCTCTACCACCCCCCAACTGATCTGATTTCCTCAGATCTCAACAACTGTAGGAAGGGTTTCCATTTTGCATGTTGAATTCTGCTAATCTGCTAAGAGGGTTTTCTCTTATCAGTTCCTTAATATTTGTCATCATTTATTTGGGTTGCCCTAAAATATAAGAGGATACATCCAGAGTTTGGTTTACTATAGTCACTAAGCACTTACATTTCCAGTCCGCTATTCTTTCAATGTATGGGAAACCCCTCTTTGGCATTTGGTCCTCCAGACAGCACTGGTCTTAGCCTTCCACAGGCCCTGTGTGAACCTTCTTGCTGGGAACCAGATAATGAGACAGCACCAGCCTCAGCCTTCCACAGGCCCTGTGTGAACCTTGTCAGTGGGAACCACATATAGTAATAAACACAGTACTGGCCTCAGCGTTCCACAGGTCCTGTGTGAACCTTTCTGCTGGGAACCATATAATGATACAGCACTGGCCTCAGTGTTCTACAGGACTTGTGTGAACCTTCTCACTGGGCACCAGATAATGAGACAGCACTGGCCTTAGTGTTCCACAGACCCTAAGCAAACCTTATCAGTGGGAAACCCCCGAATGAGACAGGTCTGGCCTCAGTGTTCCATAGACCTGAGCAAACCTTGACAATGGGAACCCCATAATGAGACAGTACTGAACTTTGTGTTCCAGAGACCCTGAGTGGACCCTGTCAATGGGAACCCCAGAATGAGACAACACTGACATCAGTGTTCCACGGACCCCCGAGTGAACCTTTTCACTGAGAACCCATAATGTGACAGCACTGACCTTAATGTTCCACAGACCCTGAGCAGACCTTGTCAAGGGAACCCAATAATGAGACAGCAGTGACCTCAGTGTTCCACAGACCCTGAGTGAACCTTGTCCCTTGGAACCCCGTAATGATACAGTACTGACCTCAGAGTTCCACAGACCCTGAGTGAACCTTGTCAATAGGAACCCCATAATGAGACAGCAGTGATCTCAGCACTCCACAAGCTCTGTGTGAACGTCCCCACTGGGAACCCCTGAATGAGACAGCACTGGCCTCAATTGTTCCACAGACCCTGAGTGAACCTTGTCAATGGGAACCCCATAATGAGACAGCACTGGCCTCAGTGTTCCATAAGCTCTGTATGAACCTTGTTACTGGAAACTCCATAATGAGTGAAAAGCCCAAGAAACATCTACACCCCAGCAGCTTCTCCCTCATTTCTCCCAGTTTAGCTTAATAAGCAGTTTCCCACTCGTTTTTGCAGCCTCCTGCATTAGAATCCAATCTCTAAGTAAAAGGTACACACAGAATCAGCAACAAATTCTAAAAGAAACTAGACAAAGAGATTGAGCAAACTAAGAAGGACTGAAGTCAGGGGGTCATTTGAACTTCTTAGGAGTGCGTGCTCTGGCAGCCATGTGTTGCTACGCAGTTTGCACTATGCTATGGCCGGTTTGTTGCTAGAAAATGTGGCTGCCTTCACTGAACAAAAGGATGCATAGAGGTAAAAATCATAAAGAAGTGGTAAGTACAGCTGGATATACCAATTTATTGTCAGAAAACGAACAAACAAAAAATCAAAATGATGGCATAAGAACCTGATGTTTCAGTTACGTTTTCTTGACTGAGTTAAAGAAAAAAGTTAGGCAGCCAGACATAGTAGAAAATATGGGGTCCATCTTGGTTCCCTCAGAGTGCCAAATTGGTTTAAAATTTTTATATTAATGGGTACGTTTTCTCTAATAAAAAAGCCCTTCAAGCCAAAAGTCCTTTCTGTTCTAAGAACTCAAAACACAGTAGGTTCTGTGGAGTTCTCGCTGACAATGTATAACAAGGCAGGGAGAAAAGGAAGGGCATGATTGGTTGAAGCCCATCATGTGACTGTGTTAAAATGTTTTCCTACCTGTATTGCCTACCTGTGTATTGACAGTTTATGTGCGAGTGGTGTGTTACTTTGTACATTGGGCATATGTGGGGGCATCACATGATTCTTTATGTACATTGCAACATAAATGTGTTTCATAGTCTGTAATCCAAGGAGCTGGAGATGCTCCAGCCAGGTTCTGAGAAGGTATGTAGCATTTGTAATGTTGTGCCTGTTATATGGAAAACCTTAATAAAGTATCGATTATAAATAAAAAATTTGTTCTTACCACTTGATCAGCAGACAGCCCATTAGGGGTTCTTTGTTTAAACATTTCAAACGTCTTGTTCAGACATATTTCTACCTACATGAGGCACGTTTTGGAGTGTTGCCTAATTTTCAAATTTTGCATCTGCTGAAATGCAACAGAATTTTTGTAAATTCTGTTCAACTCTAACCAAGGAGTAATTTTCTGGGGCTGGCCCACAGGCGCGCTGTTGCCACTACAGCACTTCCGGTGCTGGCGGCACATGTTTGGAAGTGACTAGGGCACTGCAGGGCCAGACAGGGGGAGCAGGGTCAAACGTCCTCAAGGAATGCTCTCCTCTTGCAGAGCCCAGCGGTTGCTTGGCCTCTAGTGGAAGCTGGGGGAAAGGTACCCAAAACTGCCAGAGAGTGCAGCAGGATAGACGCAGCAGATGTTGACATGCGTTGCTCTGGAGCATGCTGCCTACATCACGACACCATGCCTCTCGCGGGGGAGGGACCTAAGAAAAGGGGGAAACATACCAATAGCAGGATGGTGACGGGCACCCACAGGCCCGCTCCCAACCAGCTGGGTCTAGAGGCCAGAACTGAGTCCTGAATGATGGTGGGGGTTGGGGAACTCCAATGACCCCTCCAGCAGAGCAAGCACTGGAGGACAAAAGGCTAGCAGTAAGTCCCGGTAGATGTCAGGTTGGTGGGGCTATGTGGCCTGGTACAGCGGGTCCGACTGGTAGGAGAGAAACAGATTTAATTAAAAAAAAAGGATTAATTTTCCACAAACCATGGAACAATATTCTGTGGATTACATAATCCATACCTCTCAACCTCCTGCCTCAAAAATCAGGGACAAGGTTTAAAAATATCAGGGACAAAGATCCAAGATCGGGACACATCTTCAGAATTAGAGATATCCACCCAGAAAGCTGATAGAATATGGGGCTTAGTGCAAAATGCATTTTCCAAAGAAGAACAAGTCTGTAACTTTAATGCTCGCCATTATTTTGTGCTTACAATCCCCACTGTTTAGCTGACAAAACACAAATTTTAGGAGGGACAGAGTAAAATTTTGAGGCAAAATCAGGAACAGTTGAGAGGTATGATGTACTCTGCAGAACAGTATTCCATAATTTACATCGAAATGTTATTTGGAATTCTGCAGAATAAAAAAAAGGAAATTACTAAAAGCATTTCGGAAGTGGGAATTACCATTCTGCGTGAATTCCGCTGGTGGAATTCCCTATATTTGACATCTTGAGCCATATTATCCGCAACAGGGAGTACAGCATAAGATCATAGCATGCTTTCCAGGTGGTGGGAGGAACTCACGCTGTGCCTCATAACTCAGAATGCATGTGGTGTTTGTGATGGGCTCCGTCTTACCAAACACCCTACCAAGGGTTACTACTTTCAGAACTCTTCTTCCACCCCATGTCTGATAATGTTCAACCCTATGATACTCAGATATGGTAATATTTGTGATGCAAGCCTGTAATATTTAAAAGGGAACAGTCAGCACTAACAGCTCCACACTCAAGTGTGGGACTAGTGCTAAATTGCACTTTGTGTGCCAAAACCTTTTTTACTGCTTACCATTTACCGTGGTACAGTAGATTGTATCAGTCTGATTTTGCCAACTTGCCAGCTGTCATTTGCTGTAACCAGAAAGGATCTACAGTGCCGGTTCGACAGTCAGCCGGCATTGCAGCGACAGACCCCATGTCGACCGCGATTTGCAGTCGGCAGGGAGCCGGGCACATCGGACACTGTTTTTTCTTTGGGGGTGGATTTCGCTGCCCAAACCCCCACACTAATGGATTCCAACTCCAAATTGGAGTTGGTTCAGGAAGGGGGTGCAGGACGGGGGAAAATGTTGCCGGGTCCCGGGTGGACTTCTACAGTGACATGTCGATGTTGTCGGCATCGATGTATGTCACTGTAGAAGTGTCGATGTGCAGGAGGCATACCAACCAGGGATCCCATCAGCAGAGGAGGGCTGCAGCAGTGGGAGATTCAATAGCCTGCAGTACACATTAGTGTTTTTATCAGCTTTGATCTTTTGTTAGCTGTCCTGCTGTCCTGCTAGGGCCAAGTTCGGTCACAGAGGACTTTACTTAGCCCCTAGGAGAAGTGCGGAACCGGCAACATCTGATCTGAGCTTATAAAATCTCTAGCATGCGCTGCAGGCTGTTGACTCTCCCACTGCTGCAGCCCTGCTCTGATGTTGGCTGCAGTGGGCTCTAGGATTTCTGGTTACAGAACATGTCAGCATGAAAGTAAACAAAATCAGCCCAATAAAATCTACCTTACTGCAGGAATCAGTAAGTAATAAAAAAATGTTTCAGCACACAAACAGCAAATTTTGACCAGCCCCACATATGTGTGGGCTCTTAGTGCTGACTGTTCCCCTTTAAGCAATGAGGCATTTTTTCACAGAGAGGGTTGTGGATGCATGGAACGGCCTTCTTGAGGAGGTTGTGGAGTCAAAAACAGTGGTGGAATTCAAGAATGCATGGGAAAGTCATAAGGCAATTCTAGGGGGTGGGGTAGGAGGAAGTAGGCTGTTGGTTAACTAGGATCTGCAGCTTATCCATTAAGTAGGGAAATGGGCAGACTGGGTGGGCCAAGTGATCCTTATCTGCCATCAAAGTCTATGTTTCTATGTTTCTATTTTTCTAGGCATGGCAGGGCATGGGTTATATAGGGGAATGCCTTATTGCGATTATACAATGGATGCAGGTGTAAAATAAATTTAAAATGTGTTTATGTTTTTTATAAATGTCCTGCCTTAGCCGTGGGTTATTGCAGGATTTACCCACGGGTAAAGACCTTAACTGACCAATCAAGTTACAGGATGTTTTATGTCCCATTATAGAATGTTGCATTACTTGCTGTTAAAAAGCTAAAATGTTAATTCTTCTAAGCTTATATATAGAGTATGTCAACATTTCCCAGAAGGCTTCTTTTGGTTGGTTTTCTTAGATGGCTAACATGCTTTTCATTCAGTTCCACAATGATTTTCAGGTAGTGCCCTATTCATAAACATCTTACAGTCTGTTCAGTTCTCCAAAGCATTTTGCATGCCTAACCAATGGTAATGGAACATTTTACAGAACAGCTGGAGGGGATAGTAAGGTGTTCCCATTAAACTGCAAGGGTGGAAGAGGAACTACACCTTTTGTTACACAATACATATCATAATAATTATGCTTCTGCAATTCACCAAATGCAGAATCAATTAAGTTGGATCTAAGGAAACTTCACTCATCTGTAATGCAATAATACTTCTAGATTACTGTTGTAGAGATCATTGGATAGTGCAACATTTGCTGTATGGTGGTATCTTTGGATAATACAATATCTGCTGCATGGTGATATGCTTGGATAGTGCAATATATTTGAATGGTGGTATACTGTATTTGAAGTATGTGATATCTGCTGTATAGCAGTATCCTTGGATAGTACAGTATCTGCTGGGTGGTGATATCCTTGGATACTACAGAATCTGCTGGATGGTGGTATCCTTGGATACTCCAGAATCTGCTGGATGGTGGTATTCTTGGATAGTACAGTATTTGCTGGGTGGTGGTATCCTTGGATAGTACAATATCTGCTGGGTGGTGGTATCCTTGGATACTACAGTATCTGCTGGGTGGTGGTATCCTTGGATAGTACAGTATCTGCTGGGTGGTGGTATCCTTGGATTCTATAGTATCTGCTGGGTGGTAGTATCCTTGGATAGTACAGTATCTGCTGGGTGGTGGTATCCTTGGATAGTACAGTATCTGCTGGCTGGTGGTATCCTTGGATTCTATAGTATCTGCTGGGTGGTAGTATCCTTGAATAGTACAGTATCTGCTGGGTGGTGGTATCCTTGGATAGTACAGTATCTGCTGGGTGGTGGTATCCTTGGATAGTACAGTATCTGCTGGGCGGTGGTATCCTTGAATAGTACAGTATCTGCTAGGTGGTGGTATCCTTTGATAGTACAGTATCTGCTAGGTGGTGGTATCCTTGGATAGTACAGTATCTGTTGGGCGGTGGTATCCTTGGATAGTACAGTATCTGCTGGGTGGTGGTATCCTTGGATAGTATAATATCTGTTGAATCACTGAATGTTTGGAATAGATAGTGCAGTATTTGTTGTATGCCAGTATCTTTGGGTGATGCAATATTTTCTGTATGGCAGTATCTTTGAATTATGCAAAATTTGCTGTGTGGCGGTATCCTTGGATAGTGCAGTATTAGCTCCCTGGCAGTATCTTAGGATAGTATAATATTATCTTGGTATTACCCAATATCAGCTAGGTATCTGGTCCATATCAAATCACTAGATGGATAATATTTCCCTGGCAGATTATATGGGCACCATATTGCATAGGGTAAGACTGAAAAATAGATTAAAAATATTTGGGCCAATGATGAAGGACCAGCAAGGAACCTACGTGTCAGCAGTGCTGTAGCACCTGGTTGAAAATACATCATGGCTGTACCAGGGCTCAGTAGCAGGGCCGGACGCTAGCAAAGTGACTGACAGCAATGGTCTACTCTGTCAAGATTAGCAGCAGCAAGTAACTTAAGCAGGACGCATACAATGTTGCCTTTGAAAAGATTAATAATCAAAGTACACCAACTTCAAATACGTAATGGTTGTTCCAAGGCTGGGATGGTAAGATATGGGGCAAGGCAACAGTGTTGATCTATTTTGACAGAGTTGGCAGCAGCATGTTACTTGGTAGTGTAGAGAGCAGCATGTAACTACTCTGGCAGTGTTGCCAGCAGCATGTAACTACTCTGGTAGTGTTGCCAGCAGTGTGTAACTCTCTTGCAGTGCTGAGAGCATCATGTAACTATAGTGTTATTGATAGTAGCATGTAGCTACTCTTGCAGTGTAGAGAGCAGCATGTAACTACTCTGAGAGTGTCGACAGCAGCATGTTGCTACTTTGGCAGTGTTTACAGCAGCATGTTACTACTCTGGCAGTGTTGACAGCAGTGTGTAACTACTCTGGCAGAGTTGAGAGCATCATGTAATTAAAGCAGTGCTGATAGTAGCATGTGACTACTCTGGCAGTGTAGAGAGCAGCATGTAACTACCCTGAGACTGTTGACAGCAGTGTGTTTCTACTCTGGCAGTGTTTACAGAAGCAACAGTGGCATTTTACTATTCTGGCAGCATTGACAGCAGTGTGCAACTACCTTAGCAGTGTTGGCAGCATCATGTAACTACACTGGCCATGGTGACAGCAGTGTGTAACTACTCTAGCAGTGTTTGCAGCATCATATAACTACTCTGGCAGCCTTGACAGCAGTGTGAAACTACTCTTGCAATATGTACATAACTATAGCAGTGTTGACAGTAGCATCTGACTACTCTGGCAGTGTAGAGAGCAGCATGTAACTACTTGAGTGGTGTTGCTAGCACTGTGTTAACTACTCTTGCAGTGTTGACAGCAGCATGTGGCTACTCGGGCAGTGTTGACAGCAGTGTGTAGCTACTCTTGTAGTGTTGACAGCAACATGTAACTACTCTGACAGTACTGCCAACAATGTGTAAGTATCTTTGCAACGTTGAGACCAGCATGTAACCACTCTAGCAATGTTGACAGCAGCATGGAACTACTCTTGCATTGCTGATAACAGCACGTAACTACTCTAGCAATGTTGACAGCAGCATATAACTACTCTGGCATTACTGGTAACAGCATGTACAGTAACTACTCTGGCAGTGTTGAGAGCAGAATGTAACTACCCTGACTGTGTTGACAGCTTAGTGCAACTACTCTGGTGGTGTGGACAACATTGTATAACTACTCTGGCATTGTTGACAGCAGCTTACTACTACTCTAGCAGTGTTGACAGCAGCACGTAACTTATCTGGCAGTGTTGGCAGCAGTGTATAACTACTTTGGCAGAGTTGAAGGCAGCATGTGATTATTTTAGCAGTGTTGACAGCAGCATGTAAGTATTCTAGCAGGGTTGGCAGCAGCATGTAATCACTCTGGCAGTGCTGACAGCAGTGTATTACTACTCTGGCAGTGCTGACAGCAGCATGTAACTACCCTGGCAGTATTTACAGCATCATGTATTTACTCTGGTAGTGTTGACAGCAGCATGTAACTACCCTGGCAGTGTTGACAGCAGTATGTAACTACCTTGACAATGTTTACAGCAGCATATAACTACTCTGACAGTGTTGACAACATGTAACTACCCTGGCAGTGTTTATAGCAGTATGTAACTAGTCTGGCAGTGTCAACAGCAGCATGTACCTACCCTGGCAGTATTGACAGCAGCATGTAACTACTCTGGCAGTATTGACAGCAGCATGTAACTACTCTGGCAGTATTGACAACAGCATGTAACTACCCTGGCAGTGTTGACAGCAGCATGTACCTAAGGTAGCAAGCCAGAAGCACTAGCAATTTATGATTATATCAATAATTGCAGCAAAAGGTAGCAGCTTATAGCCTCTTACTTAACTTCTTCCTAATCCTCCCAAAGTACAAGTTACTGCTGTTGCCACTGGTGGTTTTGCTAGATCATGCAGCAAGTTGGCAGTAATCTCTGGTGTGTACTGATATTCCTTCATATTGGGAAATATAAGATGCTCAGCAGTCACAAGGCGTAAAAGGGTTCTCCTCTCACTGACTGTAGCACATGCTGTGCACAACAGTTATTCAGTACAACGGTGCAGAATTCGGACATGTAGAATGGCAATTCTGCTTCTGAAATGCTTTTCAGAATTTCATGTTTAATTCTATAGAATTCTGCAAAGCATTTTTACATAAACAGCAGAATAATATTCCATGAGTCATGTAATCTGCAGAATATTATTCTGCGGTTTGAGGAAAATAAATCACCAGTTTATATACACTGTGGAATACATTTCCATGGTCACCATTCCCCTTTTAGAAATTCAGAATGCCACATCCAATGGAATTCTGCAGAATGAAGTTGAATTTCAGAAATTCTGCAGAATTCTGGCAGAAGTGGAATTTAAAAATTCTGCACAGCACTTAATCGGACAACCCAGTGGAATGAGTTAGATGGCAATTAGCTGTTGGTATAAGTAGTAAAACACAATGGGCTGTGCATTAGACATTTCTAATGCATGCCCAGAGGTGTAGTAAGGCATGAGGCCTCAGGATGAGTGCCTTCAGCCCCTGGGCAAACGCTAGAAATGTCTAATGCACGCCCGGGAGTGTCTTATTGCTCTTTCCCCATGTCAGCAATATTTTAAAAAAATATGTTTTAATGTATAAATGTTAAAATATTTAGTTCACCTTTGGATTAAACAGTCCTTTTGCATTTTTTCATTCTGCTTATCCCATCTTCTGTTTGTTGGCTGTTGTTGAAGAAGTTCCTAATACTACAGGTTGACGCAGTGCACTAAGCAGGGTAATTGTCTGTGTGTACTGCTTTAGGGATTTGTCTGCCGTACTCTATAACACTAGAAACCTAGTTCGGAGCTTGTTGGGAGGCGCCTCATCTTGAACTGCCCCTGCAGTGTGGCAGCTAGCGTGTACATGTGGTCCTTCTTCAGCCACATGACATAAAGTATTGCCTTATGCTACAAGCCGTCACGTTGAACTAACTGGTTGCCAACAGAAGGGTTCCTTTGTGATAGGAACTCTGCAGAAATAAATGAAAGGCATGAAACTAACAAGGAGAGATTTCTGTATTGAAAGTGCTGTAATGAAACAGATGAAGCAGTTCTGTTATCTGGGATTTAGGTAACTGAGCCGGGATGAAAACAGACTTGTGAAACACTTGAGATGTATTGTTTTAGCATCCCATGTCATACTGTATTGTCTATGGATGAAGTTGATTTTGAAGTAAAATCTACAGTATGGTAAGACGAATTGCTATAAGTCTCCAGCCTGTTATTTAAATAAGTTGTGCATATGGACACTTATACTGAGCACACAGTGTTAAGTATATTGTAGCATAAATCCAACTATCCCTGCTATGCTGCACTTTACATTTCCTGTGGGACTGTGAAGAGTCCAATTAAGCACAAACATTGTAGTTTTTGTACTGCTCATTGAACTACTGTCTGTTTTCTGTACACGAGAGAATGTACTTTTCAGTCCCTGGCAGGCACTGGATAGGGAGGCTTAATACAGATCCATTATGGATACATACATGCATACATACAGTACATACATACATGCATGTGTACGTACGCACGTATGTAAGTACTCACGTACATACATACATACATAGATACATACATAGTAACATAGTAAGTTAAGACTGGAAGGGACTCTAAGTCCATCAGGTCTGCCCTTTTGCACCACTCACTTTTTAAGCAAGGACTACCACATATGCTGTGACAACATCTACTAATTTATAGTAATTTCCTACCATTCGGGGTAACCTGTGATTCCCCATTTAAGCAAAACTTTCTCCAGCCTTAACTTTAAGGCCTGTACTGCCTACAACATGCAGTTACTGCCATGTAGTCTAGCACCTAACGACTGACCCACATGGCTCTGGTAATATACCTTGATGTGCAGGGTTACTTTTGCAATGGCTGGTGCGCAGTGGCATAAATGCATTCACACCAGCACTACATGGCAAACCACGTACAAAATGTGTCTGCATAGCACAACATAGCGTGGGATGAGAGTGGCCAAAAACTCCACAAACCCTACACTGAAAACTAAGGAAAATGGCAGGAGATTGTTTTGGCAAGTGTGACTGTTCTTGCACTCATGGGTATCTACCGTGGTTGTGTTCTAACCTTTAGAGTACTACACGGCTTGAAAAATAAATTAAATAGAACATTTAGCAAAAGGGAAATGAGGCTTTATATTTCTATATCTTAGGAGTCATGGCCCTCTATTTGTACAAATTGTTGGGAAGATGTACAATGACGTCTTACACAATTCAAAATTATTCACTTGTGGAATTAATCCCCAGCCAAATTATTAAATATGGGTATTTATGTATTTAGTTTTTGTTTACTGAGTAAGGTACACTAGACAAATAAATACCTGTTTTAAGATACGACCCAAGAGATTACAACAGGGAACAATTTCAGAAAATATTACATAACACAGGTAACAGCCAATGACAGCTAGCAATGATAATAATGAAATCAATCAAAAAGCATGGACTAGAGTAGACAGATAATATTTAACCAAACAGAATAAAAATGGCAATTAGCGCTAATTGCTGGAGATGTCCTGGAGCAAATATCTCCATTTTTCATTTGTGGATAGTCCTGTACAATAGTCCAACCACTTCGGAAGGACATTATTAAAATTCTGTCCAGTACTCTTAAGTCCCAGCTTCCTTTCGGCCTGGTTCTCTTCAATCTATTCAACATATAGACAGACCACACCAAGTCATAGTATGATTGGCTCCTTTATGCCGAAAATGAGTCATCCTATCTAGAGCTGTGCAGAATGTATAATTCTGCTGGACTTCACATGGAATGGCACTTCCACTTCTGAAATGCTTTATGGAATTTCTTTTTAAATTTTGCGGAATTCTGAAAATCATTTCTGTGTAAGCCACTGAATAATATTCTGCAGATCATGTGCTCTGCAGAATAATGTTCCACCATTTCTGAAACGTTAATCCACAGTTTACTTAAACTGTGGAATATGATTCCACAGTTAACATTCTGCTGTCAGAATTTTGAAATTCCACTTCCGATGTAATTCTGCAGAATTAGGCACCATTTCTAAAATTCCATTGCATTCCAGCAAAAGTGGCATTAGAAAATTCTGTACTGCTCTAATCCTATAAGAGCTCTGGGTTTAGATATTGCACTTATAAATAAAGTCTGTTATTATTATTAAAATTGGAAACATCCTAATCCCCCTGTTATTTCTGACAGGATTAATGGAATGGGTAAATTAGCTGCTAATGAAAAGATCAGCTATCTAATTCTGGATAAATAAGACTTTTTCTTATTCACGGTTTAGTCCCCTTTCTGCACTTGAAGCTTTTAGACTCTACGGTTCCAATTAAAATCTTCAACCCTTATTCCTAAGAACTTAAAAACTTCAGCTACAATGTTCTCTTATTCAAGTTTTATTTCTAGTATGTTTTTATTTCAACTCCACACCTGCTTGGATAACTATCATATGTTATAATAACCTCATGGCTCAATGCAAATTGGGACCTACAGTACTTAGTGAGTCATCATGTGAGCGGGACCTTGGGGTCTTGGTTACTTCTGACTTTGACTCTCAACAGAGGTGTAATGCAGTTATAGCCAAGGCTAATAAAGTATTGTGGTCCATAGGAAGAAATATCACCTCTCGAAAAAAAATAAATAAGCAAGTCTCCTTTTGTATAGGGCATATGTTCGGCCACACCTTGACTATGCAAGCACATTCTGGTAACCTTACAAAATGGAGCAGATAAAACAACTTGAGTTAGTTGAGTGCAGGGTGACAAGATTAATACACGATATATGAGATAAGTCTTATGACCAAAGACTTGACTTTCTAAAACTTATGCCCTCATCAGTGAGAAGATTGAGAGGTGACCTACTGATGACATCACCCTATTATATGACCTGAACGTTGAATTTGAACCTGATAAAACAGAGACATGAGATCACCCACTGCAAATAATGGGGAAGCCCTTTTGCACCACTTTACTGACAGAGTGGTAAACATCTGAAATCCGCTACCATTATCAACAATAGCAGGTAAATCTGACAATCAGTTTAAGTCTAGACTGGACAATCCCCTATCAGGTAATGAGATGAAGCATTATCAGCGATGGAGCTAACTGTTTATGGCATTCTCAGCTCTCTGAGACTTTAGTACAAACCTCAGTATACAATGATGTTTTTTATAAAGTTCACATTATAATTTTTCCTTTTACTTATTTATTTATTTCTCTTATTATTTAATGCAACATTTAGTAATAAACTCAATCATGTGATGTTTTTATATTTATTTTAACTACATCGTGTTGTGATGATTGTTTCATTGAAAACTTTAAGAAAATGATAATTAAAAAAATATAAATTTAAAATGTGGCTCTTTGTGCAGGCTTTTTCAGACTAAATACTGAAATCTACTTCATTTTCCAGGAATGGTGAAATCAGCTCTTTCAGTGGTTTAATGTATTTATTGTGGTTCATTTTTGTTTAATTTATTGGGTGGGATATTCAGAAGGGGAGCACATGGCGCAACACAGTTGCGCCACTGCTCAACTCACTGATGCGCCCCGGCACGATATTCAAAGGGGAAGTGCATGGCACAAATCGATGCACTGGGGTGCATCGGTAATGTATGCGCGCGCCGGTGAAGTGCCCATGCATACTCCGCACATTCCGATATTCAGCCCGGGATGTGCGGAGCCCATGCAGGCGCAACCCCTACATGCGCTGCATACAGTTGTTCCAAAAAATAAAGGAGCAACAACCAGCCACCCACAGGTGAGCTGCCATATTACAGGGCACAACACGGCAGCTGCCAGCTGTGGGTGACCATCCAAGCTCCAGTGGCACCCTCTGCCGGGTAGCGCCCCCATGCCCAGTCACGGGCAGAAGTAGGAAAGTAAACAGTCCTATATCCCTGGTGGTCCAGTGGACCGCTCGCAGCCCGATCACGGGCAGAAGTCTAAAAAAAGATTAGATCCCATCCTTGGTGGTGCAGCGGCCTCCCTCCCCACCCTCCCACTGAGCCCTGCCACCCCGCCCCCAGTCCAGCGGTGGGCAGCAGCTCCCACACAAGCCACTCGGCCACCCGCTGACTGACTGCGTGCAGTACAGCTGTATGCACATTGGTCCACAGCGTGGGCCAATGGGCATGCAGACCATACTGTACTACACAGTCCAGATATGTGAATGTGTCTGTCTGTCTATCTATCTATCTATCTGTCTATTTATCTATTTTATCTGTCTAATCTATCATCTGTCTATCTATCCGTCTGTCTGACTATCTTTGTATCTGTCTGTCTGTTTATATATCAATGTACTGTATCTGTTACATCAATCTACTGTATTTACCTATCTGTCTGTCTGTCTACTGTATCTATCTACAGTGTCTGTCTGTCTGTCTGTCTGTCTATCTATCTATCTATCTATCTATCTATCTATCTGTGTTACATAGTTTCCTTGAAGGTCAACTTCTTAGAGCCATGGCCTTAGACATGTAGAAGTCTGGATTTCAGTGATAATTTCTATGGAGGGCTGCTGCTCACTAATTATTCTGTTTCATCATGCAATGGTGATTGAGAAGATATCAGGAAACCACAAACACTTATTTGACTGGCAGGCAGTTTCAGTTTGAGCTATAGCCTAACTCTCTTCATCTTCGATAGGTTTTTCTGACCCCTGTGTGCCACTGTCTGATCCCTCCTGCAGGTCCAGTCGCTGACTACAGGGATTCTGTTTAAGTGGTTACACATGAATTAGGTTCCCGGCTGTTACGGCTTCCCACACTCGATGCTTTCCCCACACAGGTTGGGAGCAGCATGGTATTGTGGCTAAGGAACAGGTGTGGGAACCAGAAAAGTTATGTTCAAATCTCATCAAAGCATCTTACTCACTGTGTGACTTTAAGCAAGTCATGTAACATCATAGACCTTGAGTCCACCCCCCCCCGTAAAAATGTTTCATTTTTTTCATCTCTTGGACACCGACCTTTTTTCTGCATCATAACTCATTTAGCCCATTCTTCCTCATCATCCTCATCATCGTTGTCTCCTTTTAACTCATCATCTCCTGCGTGGCCATTTTGTGTCAGGTTAAGCAATGTATAGTTCTGACTTCATACGAAGGCTATTGGAATTTACAGTAATTGTTTTGCTTCTTTCTCCTATAATTATTTGGGATCTGGGATATGTTTTACAATTGGTGTCATCACCACCACCACCCTCCTCCTCTTCTAAGCAACTGCCTTTCATCGGTACCTTTTCACCGATTGCCTCTCCTGGAATACATGAATGCCATATGTTTACCAACCATCCTATTTAACAGTCAACCTGCTTCCCTGCTTCACATTCTCTACATAATTTGCTACTTCTGGCTGCCATTAGTAGTGGGCTCAGCCTGCTCTGCATCTGAGGGGTTTCAAATACTTAGGGATATTTGGGTATGAAAAAAGCTATTCAAAAATAAATGGTTCAGTACAAAATACATTTTATTGTAAAAATTAATTGTATAAAATATATTATATTGTAAAACAAAGTAAATTAGTAGAACAATAGAAGAGTGGTCAGAGACATGACAATTGAAATTTAATGCAAAAAAGTGCAAAGTTATGCACATATGGGCCCGATTCTAGAAGGGCGGCGCAAGTTGCCACCGAACACAATGTGTGCCACCCTCAACTGCGACATGACCCTGCACCCTATTCTAGAAGTGGCAGGGTCTTTGCAGCAAGAATCCCTGCGACTTGTGACATGTGGCAAGGTATGTGGTACAGGGTACCTAGCCAGCATGTTACAACAGCTGCCACAGGTAGCAAGTGCACCCCACCCATGCCCCGACCCCGGGTCACCCGCCTCAAATGCGGCACGTCACCTGCCCTAGTAGTCCAGTGCCTCCCACGAACTGTACAGTATTATAATAAAGAATGATTCCCCATTTCCCTGGTAGTCTAGTGCCCCCCTCAGAACTGTACATTATGTAAAGAAAGAATGATTCCCGTTTCCCTGGTAGTCTAGTGGCCCTCCCCAAACTGTACATTAAGAAAATAAAGAATGATTCATGTTTCCCTGGTTTTCTAGTGGCCCCCCCCTCCACCCACCCAGCCATGCCAGCCCACCTAGCACCCCCCCACCTGTCCCCAGCCAGTGACTGGCACAGCCCACCTCTCACCTCCATGGCTAGCCACTGACTGAGTGCAGTGGCACTAATACTGCACTCGGTCAGCAGCTAACTGTGCGGGTGAGAGGTGGGCTGTGCTCAGCTCCCGGCTGAGGATGGATGAGGGAGTGCTAGATGAGCTGGCAGCTAACAGGTGAACCCACAGACTACCGGGAAATAGCAATCATTCTTGATTTTCTTAATGTACAATTTAGAGGGCAATGAACTACCGGAAATGAGAATCATTCTGACCTGTAATGTACAGTTCAGAGGCCACTAGACTACCAGAAATAGAATCATTCTATTTTTTCTAATGTACAGTTCGGAGTCCTAGACTACCAGGGAAATGGGAATAATTTTTATTATATTACTGTACAGTTTGGGGGCACTAGACTACCAGGGCTGGCTTATTGCGCCAAATGTGGCGGGTGACTCACAGTTCGGGGCACGGGTGGGGATGGCATCGCTGCCCTCGGGGCTTCTGCCAATGGCTGTTTCGGGGCTGGGGTATGGGTAGCCCTGTGGGGCCCACTGGGGTGTACTGGGCATGGGGGAGGAAACTGGTGCTGTCCAGCTGGACGGCAGCGGGTCTACAGGACCCCCAGGGCGTCCGTAAGTTATACCAGCTAAATGCTGGTATAACTTACATTGCTGGATCTCCTCCGGGGGTTCTCGTAGAATCCCGATGTGAGCACTTTATGGCTGCCCTTCTAGAATGGGGTGCAGCTGCTGCCGTAAACCCCCTAGCGCCATGTCACAGGGGGTTTATGCAGCGTAACTGCTGTTTGGCGCAAGTGGCCTGTCACATGTCACAGGCCACTTTGTAGAATCACGCATGTCGCATCTGCTGGCGTAAATTGCTACATGTGCCATTCTACTTGGCGCAACTGCAGTTATGCCAGGCATAACCCTTCTAGAATCGGGCCCCTAGGATGCAAAATTCCAAAGGTAAGCTACTGGATGGGAGGAGAGGAAACTGAAATAACAAGGCAGGAGAGAGATTTGGGGATCATCATTTCAGATAACGTAAAGGTGGCAAATTAGTGCAACAAGGCAGTGGGGAAGGCAAACGGAATACTACCATGCAAAGATAGGGGAATCATGAGTAGGAGGAGGGTGGAAGGTGATTATGCCACTGTACAGGACCATGGTTAGGCCACACCTGGAGTATGGGGTACAGTTCTGGAGACTGCACCTGCAGGAGGACAAAGATAAAGCGGAGTGGGTCCAGAGAAGTGCTACCAAGATGGTGCAGGACCTACACAAAAGACCATATGAGGAACAGCTGGAAAAGCTTGGCCTGTATGCACTGGAGATGAGAAGGAAGAGGGAGGACATGATAGAGATGTTTAAATATTTGAAGGGAATAAACAAGGTGAGGGAAGGGAGCATTTTCAAAATGAGTGATAACATGGCAACAAGAGAGCACAGCTTAAAACTGGAGGAAGGGAGGCAGTTTCAAATGAAATGAGAGGGTGGTGGGTCCCTGGAATAGGCTACTGGAAGGGGTGGTGGGAGCGAAATTGGTGGGGGAGTTCAAAAGGGCATGGGATACCAATATGAGACTGAACATGACAGGCGAAAGAAAGAAAAAAGGGAATAAGGACAAGATGGCAAAAGAGCCATGGGGAGGAAAAGGGCAGACTAGATGGGCCAAGTGGTCCTTTTCTTCAGACAGATTTCTATGTTTCTAAAATATATAAAAATAGTTGCATTGCAAAAATAAATTGTGTTGCACAAAAATGGGCTGTATTGTAAAAAATTGTATTATATAAAAATAGATTGCATAGTAGGTTAGTTTGCTATTGTTAAGGTCATGCACTACAGTGTTTTGGTCATGCTGGAGAATATTGTGTGTGTGTGTCCAGCAATTTTGTATGTATATATGTTTGTCTGTGGGGGTGGGGGTGTGTGTGTGTGTGTATGTATGTCCAGCGTGTATGTGTGTGTGTGTGTGTGTGTATATATGTCTAGCATGTCTATGTGTGTATTTTTGCATGTGTGATGTGTCTGTATTTACAGTATGTGTGTGTGTTTTTACATGTGTGATGTGTGTGTGTATTTACAGTGTGTGTGTGTGTGTCCAGCATGTTTGTGTATGTATTTGTGCATATGTGTGTGTGTGTGTGTGTTAAGCATATATGTGTGTGTATTTTTGCATTGTTGATGTATGTGTATTTACAGTGAGTGTGTGTGAGTGTGTCCAGCATGTCTTTGTGTGTGTATGTCTGCCTGTGTGATCTGGTGATGTGTGTGTGTGTGTGTGTGTGTGTGTTCAGCATGCATGTATGTATGTCTGCTTGTGTGATACATGTGTATTTACAGTGTCTGTGTGTGTCTGTGTCCATCCAGTGGAATTCCTGTACCAATGTTCGGATTTTATTTTTATACTGCAGTACTAACATGCCCACAGCAAAAGGCTGGTCTACTCACCACTGAAAAGCTGACTGCTCTTCGTGTGGAATCATTAAACATGTATCAACAAGGCACTGAAATAAAACTCACAGTTAATTGAAGTGCTTGATACTGACCTCTGTAAGGTACAGAGCTCTCCAGACGGCCCAATTTTCTAACAATTTCCATGCTATTGAGTTGACTTCACTCATTCAAGTCAGCCAACTTAGGTATGGAAATTGTTTCACCGCACTGTGGGCTTCACTCAATGGTTCCTTCTAAGTGCCATTTGGCAGCTTCATGTGTAACATGGATGTGGGGAGGGGGTGCTGTTATGATAGTTATGAGAGCATTTTTTTTTTTCAGAGTAGTGGAAATGGTGGTGGGGGGGGTGACAAACCCGCAGGAACTCAGTTCTGGGAGTGAAATGAAAGATCTAACTCCATTCCAGGAACACAGCGGCTAAGGATTACTGCCATGTAAAATATACTCCCAAAATGGAAAAACAGGGATCAAATAAAGTGTAACTATTCAGTACTGAATGTAAAAACATCAAAGGGAATGGGTTCTCCCAAGATTTATATTCTTCCAGCACATGTTATCTACAGTAGTGCAGTAGTGGAACCGTATGGAACAGCGCCACTACCAAGTATAGGGTCATGTTGGGGTTTGCAGCCTAAGAAGGGGCCAGGGGACTCTCAGACTTAACATTTATGTATGTATTTATGTATTTATTTGCTGTTTACAGGTAGGTACACTAGACATATGCACAAAGTAGAAAGCCGCACCCCCCAACCATTAAGATGCAACTGGCACACCACATAAACACTGCAAACAGAACCAAAAAAAAAAGACAGGGCACAAACTGAGACTTGGAGAAGAGAAACCTTTTCATTAGCCCACCTTAGTGCAAGACACCAGGCCAAGGCACACTTACTTATCACCAGGATGGCTTCATTAGGGGGTGGTGCCCACAACCCACGCGTGGTTATATGTAAACATTTAATGGATTGCAGCTGATACATATTTACCCCAATAATCACAGGCCATGCTGATTGCTGAAACAACTGACAAGCAAAAAAAAAACGTATGCAAATATGTGTCTCATAAATCTTACAATAGTCAAATTGCAGTATAATACCATTTTAGCATCATTTAAATGGTACTTTCTCAAACATCTGTTCAATTCTAAAAAAAAGCATAATGATAATTAAAACAAATATTATCCATTCACATATTAAAACTAATATGCATTTATTACACACCAAGGCTGTGGATTGCAGAATTCTTTATGTAGCAGATTCCAAATTGTACCTTGTAAATGAGCATTTTTCAGAAAATGAAATACACTAACACAATAAAACTCAGATTTTCAGGAGCCAAATTCTGTAGCTCAGCAAGAGAGCTCTGAGATGGTATATTGGGGACCTGGGTTCAGTTCCAGGTTGGGACACACGGCCCCTTTCTCCCTACTGTTTTGCATTCTCAGAACCCAGTAAAGATAACATCATCCAGTAAGTCTGCCAGAGGGGGAGTAAATCACAAATTAGTTGGGCATTTTAACAGGGAGTGGATAAAGTCAAGGAGAAGGTTATGCTGAAAGGGGGGGCAAGCAACATATAGGAATCATGCATGAGCTTTGCAGTGAGTAGACTGGACAGATCATTTGGTTCTTCTGCTGTCATGTTTGCATGTTCATACTGCAGCCACGTTATTTATTTCTAATGTCAATTTCTTAGGAGCCTATGTGAGCATGCTATTTGATTTCCAGCAAAAGCTCCCTGAAAATATAACAGGCGACACTCTTTCCAAGAATGGCTTCCTCCACAGATGGCTAGTGCCCCACCTTGAGTTGCTGGCATAGTGCCTTGATTGTTCTGTGCCGACTCTGGTGGCTCTCTTCAGCCCCGTTTACACCACCATCTGTGTAGCGTGTCAGCTCATGCACTCCAGCTGATGCACTGCAAAGACAGTAGTATAGATACTCACCACATCACTGTAAGTGTGCTCCAGCTCTGTTTTTTTAGTCCAGTGGAAAAGAGGGGATGTGTACTGGATCGAGCGCATTACCCTGCGGTGTGAACAACTGATGCGCTTGATCCGCTGCGATCCCCTATTTCATTGCCATGAGTCACTGCAGATGTTAAGCCCTCAAACACTCCTCTCGTCGAGATCTGTGGCACATCAAGCTCCTGAGTGTAAATAGAAAATTGTGAAGCAAATCACGGTGCAGCAAGAAGGCAGCGGATCAGTTAGTGAAGCGCTGCTGCTGTGTAAACAGGGCTTTAATTATCCAATGGTAAAGATTATTCAGGGTACATACAGGTCAACTTTTCAGGAAGATTATTCCTGATCTGGGGTTCATTATCTGTTACAGAGATATTGAAGTACTTAGTATAATGGTCATTTTAGGTGCATATTTTATCCAGAGCTGACAGTGAGGTATCAAAGTCATTATGATGATAAATTACGTAGATTTTCTGGGGCTGACAGGCTCAAATTATCCCTTATGTGATGTTTTAATGGACATGGCACTACCTCAGCAGTATTGACACATCCTTGTGTACCTACTTCTCCCCCTTTCTCTGCGAATGACCACGTTCACCCTAACCACTCTGCCCTATTTCCTGTCTCCTTCCCCAATCCTTCTTTCACCTCATCCCTCTCACCCTCCACTTTCTTTCCACTGTTTATCTTCACTTTCCAGAACTTTTGTTCACCCAAATCTACCTACACCTGTTTGACAAAGCACCATGGGATGCCTCCTTTTATTAGGTTATTTTTTGATTTCCTACTGATTCGTAGTTTTAATTTTAGTTGCAATGTTAATGTCATGTTGTCATTTTAAATACTTTCTTGTCAAAATGTTATGTAATACCATCTGTTGTATGTCTGTCACCCTTCCCACTGATGTGAAACCTCTGTAAAAGAGCTGTTATGTGCTCAAAGGTATTGTAATGCGAGAATGAATAAATAAAATAAATAAATAAATTATCTGGGTCATTACTACCAGGTAGAGCAGACAAATTTTCTGGACTGTGAGACTCCACTCCAAGAAAATGTATCCACGTCGACCCTAGTGTCCAGCTACCCTTATCTGTATTACCATCACCACCAAACATGTTTAAATACACGAGGGGAGGGGGATCTGGAAAGCCCCTTAGATTATCCAAGCCTCCCTTACCCCAAAAGCAATCCTGACAGTCTCAGCAAAACACACTTCCACACATAAGAGGCTGTTATCATGTAAGCTTTCTACCCCGAACCGAAGGACCCAGAAAGCGAAATCCTCAAATCAGAGTTGGTCTCCAAAGCTGCAGAATCTTGAGCGTCAGTACTATGGTGCACATGGGGTTTGCTTATGATAGTAATTATGATGGTAAATCACAGATTAAAGCAAAATTCAGCTTATAAATCTCAAGGGAAGAAGTAGGGGGAATGGGGGAAGATGGTAATTTATTTATGAATTTAATCAGTGTGATAAATTATTACAGACAAACAATGCATATGTTTTTATAAGTGATTTTTTTGATATATGGGAAAAAAACTGTTGACCGATAAATTTGAATTGAACCATCATACCAAACTCACCCAAAATCTTTCATATATTATAATTACACACTTATTCAACACTTCGCTAAAGCAAGGAGATCTTCCTATGTAATGGAAAACTGCCCATGTTCTACCTTTATTCAAGTCGGGGGATCCATGCGATCTAAATAATTACTGGCCTATATCTATACTTTTTGCTCTGTCAAAATTACTCAAAAAAATTGTCAATGCCCAAATTAGAGAACACCTAGATTTGCATGACTTACTAAACCCTGCACAATCTGTCTTTAGAGCCAAACATACAGTAGCACTGTATCTGCACTTGTGAAAGTAATCACAGATTGGCAAATTGCCCTGGATTCTAAGAAACAAGTGTTTGCCCTTTTTCTTGATCTTAGTAAGGCCTTCGATACTGTTGACCACAATATCTTGGTTACAGCTCTAAGCAATACCGGACTTGATAGTCCTGCAATCCAATGGTTCTCCAATTACCTCACCAACAGGTTACAACATGTCAAAGCTGCAGATGATCTGTCTTCACAAAAAAAACTACGAGGTGTTCCCCAAGGCTCCATACTAGGCCCAATCCTATTTGCAACCTACATCAATAACCTGGACACTCATCTGTGTTCAGCTAATATTCATTTATTTGCAGATGATACTGTACTATATACCATAAATTCCTCCTTGGACATGGCTCACGAGAACTTACAGCAAGACTTCATTACTCTCCAACATAATCTCATCAAACATAAGCTCCTCCTCAACACCAAAAAGACTAAAGCCATGATCCTCTGGCCAAAAGCAGACCTCGGACCAACACATATTCCTCTGATTCTAACACTTCTAGATGAACCCCTAGAAATAGTTGAAACCTTTAAATACCTAGGATTCTGACTGGATAATAAGCTTAACTTTCTATGCCATCTGAATGAAGTTTCAAAGAAATTAAGACAGCAGTTAGGCTTATTCTATCGTATTAAACATCTGCTTACCTTAGATGCTAGAAAGAGACTAGTACAATCCACATTCTTACCTGTACTGGACTATGCTGACTTTATCTACACACACTTTCCCTTAACGGTGCTCAGCAAACTTGACACTGTATACCACCGGGCCCTAAGATTTATTTTCAACCTACCCTTTCCTACCCACCATTGCCTACTATACCAGGAATTGGGGTGGCCTTCACTTTCAATTAGGAGGAAAAGAAATGCTCTTCTCTGGCTCTATAGAGCACTTTCCAATAATCTTCCTACATACATCTCAAGCTTATTCGTGCAAGCTAAGGTTTCTTATGGCCTGAGATGTTTCTCTGTACTCTGTTTCCGGATTCCTAGAGTAAAAGCAACTTATAGCTCGGCCGCAATCAACTTTTCACTCCCATCACTATGGAACTCCATGCAAAGTGCACTAAAATTGTCCTCACTTCCAGGCCTATTCACATTCAAAGAGTTGCTAGCAGCATTTTTGAGGGAAACTTGCAACTGGTTTAGACAATGCTGAGCCATCAGCAACTGACCCCTTTCACAAGTTCTACAATTAGAATCTCGCTTAAGACCCTTCCTTATAGGGGACATCCAGTACTTATAGCCTACTCTCTTTTACTCTGGCCCTCTTCATCCCTTCTTCTTCCTCTACTACACCCTTTCCTCTGCCTTCCCTCTCCCCGCTTACCATCAACAACTGGAGGTAGTCTAGGATTGGTGGCGCTCCTCCATCTCCTGTAAATTTTTTGTTTAAGAATTGCATTTCTTCATAACCTTGGGAGGCCAGTAGATACGGGCTTTATGTGCCTCACCTGTACAATGTTTATCGCATTATTGAGTTCCGTATCTGGGACCATGAATTGTATTGTATTGTATTTATTGTATTGTATTATTGTACTAATGTCCAGGACCACTTTGAAAATTAGCTTGCTGAATGGTGTTTATGCCTGGTTAAATAAAGTGATTGATTGATTGATTGATATATGCACCTATGTCTCAGCAGAGTCACACCAGGGAGCCAGGTTCTCGGTGACAAACCATTAGCACAGTTTAACATAAGTCACAGTACTCACCCTCTGACTGACATAACTGGAAGTCCATTCAATATTAGATACAAAAACTTTCCAATTTATTTGTTGCAGACACTTAAAAGTCCCAAACAGAGAGAACACAGACACCACCTAACGTCTCACCTGAGCTCAGGCTTTCTCAAAGGTCTGTGTTCAGGTGAAATATTAAGTGGCTTCTGTGTTCTCTCTGTTTGGGACTTTTAAATGTCTGCAACAAATAAACTGGAAAGTTTTTTTTATCTAATATTGAATGGACTTCCTGTTATTTCAGTCAGAGGGTGAGTGCTGTGACTTATGTTAAACGTTTTCATATATCCACTTCAGTGGTCACCACTTTTATTCATTACACCTAACAGCCTTTTGTGAGAAATGGGTATCAGAAACGGGTTATTCCAGCCTCTCTGGCCAGGGGAGGAAGAAGTGCTAACAGAATGTGCTTCTGTCAGCAGGCTACTGTTGAGAAGGA
The DNA here is from genome assembly GCA_016271365.2 of Neoceratodus forsteri. NCBI lineage: Eukaryota > Metazoa > Chordata > Ceratodontiformes > Ceratodontidae > Neoceratodus > Neoceratodus forsteri. The sequence goes on from JADMNL010000036.1 coordinate 46,878,089, forward strand.
GGGCGGCTCCTATACTCTCCAGTTGTTCCAAAATTGTCCAAGGACAGCCAGGGTCTCATCCCTGCACTGTGCTTGATCTTTATCCATGAGAACTCTATCCATGGTGTTTTCTTGATCGATTTTTAATAATTTAATGTAGCAGCCATGATTGTCCATGAGTTAAATATGTTTTTAGTGGCCATGCTTGATGATGGTTTTAATGATTCAGTGTTTAATTATATTATTAATCAAAATGTATCCTCTTTGTCTGGGATATTGGACGTATGTTAGTGCCTGCTAAACAGGATCACACTTCGATAACATCACTCAGCGCCCCAAAAGCAGGGATTAGCAAAAAAGTACCATATTGGATGGCATGGTTAGTGAAGCCCAAAACCATCTGTGAGAGGCCCTAAAATATGCCACTGCATCTATGTAAAGCAGTTCACTACACATGCATATAGGTACACTGACATATTGGAAGGTTTGGAGAGGCAGTAAATAGCTATTAGTGCCTTGCTAATTATTGCCTTCCCAACCTGGTCTCACTGGCGTGCACCTCCCCTCCTCCCTATCACCAGCACCATACTACTCATAACATTCCCTGGTGGTTTAGTGCCCCCCCCCGCCTCCCCAACTTCCCACCTGATAATAATCATAACATTCCCCAGTGGTCTAGTGTCCACTGTCCCCCCGATTACCTGCTCGATAATAATCATACCTTTCCCTGGTGGTCTAGTGTTCCCCCCGCCTCCTCCCTGACTGCTTTCCCTGGTGGTCTTGTGTCCCCTGGCCCCCCCAATGATAATCATATCTTTCTCTGGTGGTCTAGTGTGCCTCATCCCCCAATCACCTACCCACTAATAATCACAACTGTCCATGGTGGCTAGTGACCCCCAGCCCCCAATCACGAAGACAACACCCTCCTGCCTACTCAAGACCCCTTAACCCCCCACGGCCCCCCACTCAACCCAGTAGCAAGGTTCCCTTCCCCCCCAGAGACAGTGACTGGCATATTCCCTCTGCTCACCACCTTGGTCACCTGCTCTCTGAATGACAGGGAGCTATCAGACACCCACTGTAGAAACAGCTGTGCCAGTTGGTGCCAGGAACTTATTTTCCCTGGTGGTTGGAGTGAGCAAATTGCTGAGAGTGGCAGCCTGATCTGGGCTACAGAACTCAAATTTAAGCCCCACACCTTGGGGTGGAGGGTTAAAATAGTATGCCCTCCTTTTCTAAATGATTTTACAATTTATTTACGCAGGGCAGGAGAGCTAAGCTGAGATGTAATATCTCAGTTTCCTGCTTTCACCGTCTTAATAACTGGGAGAGACTGAAGCCCCCTTTAGGCGTCTGTGTAACAGGGAGTTTTACAGGCTTAAGTAGAAAAATGCTTCCACTGTGTGTGTGTTGTGTGTGTGTGTGTTTTGCATTACCCAAGAACCACTGACTATGAATGATGCAGTATGGAAGGTATTAACTTGGTGTATGTCTTTGCAAGTATATATGTTGAGCATGTAAAATATATATATTTTTTATATATCACATTTTTTCACCCACTCCCATTGGGGACTCTGTTGCGGCTATGCTGACCATCTCGGGATCCATTCTCCCTCCACACCCTCATGGGGGGATCATGCTGAACAGTAGTGGTTGGGGGCTGTAACTTTTTCCATTGCTGGTTCCTTTGGTCCCCAGAAGTCCTGCCCCCCCCAAGGATGCCAGCACAAGGATTGAGGTCCAGACCGTAGATATGTGACTGCACGTCCCAGACGAGTGCCTAACGACATCCTCCCCTCCCCACACCAGAAGTCCTATGCCTCCCAGTGTAACCCCCCCCCACAGAGGAGGAGAGTGTATGAGGGGATGCTCAAACCTCCTCCCCCCAAGTGCCCCCCACAATGAGCTGCAAACTTTCATGCAAGGTGCCACTTGCATCAAAGCCGTCTGGCACTGGCACCCTGTGCCAAAGTTTTGGCTTTGATAATCAAGCCCAGTTTTTTTTTAAATGGTCTCACTAAGTACATGTTGAGGAACCTAAAGCTGTTCCTGATATTGGGTTTAATAAACTGTAGCAAGCTCATGCACTAGGAATGCACTCAATCAAAATCTTTCATTGAAACTACTTTATTTTTTTAATTTAAGTTTCCCCAAGTTGTTTTCATCTCGGACAACTACATCTCTTGGGCCCCAACTAGAAGGTGACTCGAAACCTAGGGCTGTTGGTTAGTCTTCTGTTATCCAACCTCAGGCACATGGAACCGTGTCTGTTTAATAGCACGGGCACCTTCGTTTTGTCTTATTTTAATAAATATTCTGAGGCAGCAGAGAACTCTGTGTGCTCTAGCCATTTTTCTGCTGGTTTGCTTTAGGGATGATTTACTCCTGTTTGTCAGGCAGCTGCACCAGTGATCCGGAGCCTGTCTCTTTCTCAACAGCATCTCCTTTGCTTAGTTTGCAATGACCCACTTCTGCATACATTTTCCAAGATAAGATATTTTACCCAGGCTCGCTCTTTTTAGTTTAAATAGACAAGTTTGGCTACCATTTCACAACAACTCCTAATAAGCCATCTCTTACTCTTTTCCATATTTCAGATTTTTAACCCTTGCTGTGACTGAGCTGAAATACTGCTGTTAGCACTTTGGTTTCGGCTATGATTCTCAGAGATTTCATCCTACCCCTTTCATTATTGCCCTGTTTCTGTTTCTTGCTAGTCTTTTGTTTTCTTCTTCCAAACAAGTATTTGCTGCCCAGTTTTCCTTTTTATGCTTAATTCCTTCTTTCCTTGATAATGTCTGGAGTTTCGTGGTGAAGCCCTGATGTCTGAGTCCACATCTGAATCACATCTTCGTTAGTTTTTGTTGCGCTACAATGGAAGCGTGTTCAAGCATGCCGTTTCTTTTTTGTACCACAATAGAAATGACTGAAGATGTGACTAAGAGGGAGAAACCAGACATCAGGGCTTGAATTATAGTGGGACTAGAGCCACAAGCCTCAGAGTAGCAGCGGGGGCATCTGGCCTGTTGCTAACAAAAGTCAAATAACAGCAGCAGCATGTAATGAACTCTATTTCAGTTCAAAATGTGCAGTGTGGAACTGTACCATCGCCACATGAGAAAGCTGCATGGTATGAAAAGACTTTGGAATCAAGAAGCATAGAAACTAGTGTTGCTTAGAACCCGCTGAACGGAATTGGATTAATTTCCTATATCTGATTTTTAGGTCTTTTCAGGATTTGAAACAGAATAGGATTAGGATTTGAAAGTTCCTAAAATCTGAAATACTAAAATCGGATCAAAACCAGACAATTCCGAGTATCCCTAATAGAAACATAGACACTTTTCGTACTTGAAAGCCCCATGGTTCATGAAGTCTGTCCAAGAGTCCGAGCCCAAAACACTGAACAGAACAGTACAGCAGAACCAGAGTGTATCAAAGTACGTGACCCTGCTGTAGGAGGGTTAAAATAGTGTGCCCTCCTTTTTCAAATGATTTTACAATTTATTTATACAGGTTAGCTAAGCTGAGATGTAATATCTCAGTTTCCTGCTTTCACCGTCTTAATAACTGGGAGGGACTGAAGCTCCCTCTAGGCTTCTGTGTAACAGGGAATTTTACAGGCGTATGTAGAAAAATGCAAAAATGCTTCCACTGTGTGTGTGTTGCATTGCCCAACAACCACTGAATATGAATGATGCAGTATGGGAAGAATTAACTTGGTGTATGTCTTTACAAGTATACATGTTGAGCATATAAAATATGTATTTTTTATATATATCAAATTTTTTCGCCCACTCCCGGTGGGGACACTATCGTGGCTATGCTGACCATCCGCAGCTCCGTTCTCCCCCCACACCCCCCACTGTGAGCACTACTATAACAATTATAAATCATTACCGATTTCAGCCAGTCAGCACAGAGCCACTGTACTGTACCGTCTATTCTGTGAACGGTGCGCTCTTGTGCAGGAGCGTTAGGAGGGAGCACTGCCAGGGGAGAGGATGGCGCAATAAAATAAAAAAAAAAAATACTCTAAGCTTATTATAAATCATTCAAGCTAAATTGGAATAATTTATAATAAAATAATAAGACCTCTGAGGGATTTGTCTCTTATGGTATAAGAGACTCCTCTCGTGAGGTTTAGACAGACATGATCATTCATTTTTACCTTGTGGTCCTCACCATTAAAGATATCCTTTGGAGTCCCAGTTAACATATAATAAAAGAAGCTAGTTTTTTTATTTTTTTTTTGGCTCCTTCGGTAGATCTGCTGCCCCACTCCTTTGGACCCCCATGATGGCATCCACCACTGCGCCACAGACCCATCCCTCAAAGCTGTGCCTGTCTTGGACTCCCCCGGTGCTCTGCCAACAATCCCCTGGTGTTCCAGTGTATCCCTGCCAGGAGGCCCCTCCCCATGGAGGTGGCTGGGGGGGAGAGTCATATCACAACACTGGGGATGTTGATTGGGGGCCAGGCACAGTGTGCTGGGTGGTCAGCAGTGGGAGGGGTCCTACAAAAGGACTGTCATCTGGTACGACCAGTGACCATTTTCCATTTTTGTGGACACCCACCCTCTTCCCACAGTGCATGTGGCTGTGGCGATGTTCTGGGGTGGGAACACATAGCAGTGTATGGTCACCCACCCACACCACCAAGTATGCCACCAGGAGTCACCACGAGAGCGGCCCTTCATGCTTCACCTCCCAGGAGGGAAGCATCCACAGGACACTCTGACTCCCTCCCTGCCAGACCCATGCTCCTGACTTCTGGGCTCAGGGCACAAACCAAGGTCACCAGCGTGCTAAGCGATCGCCCATCACTCGGCACCATGGGGCCGTCCCAGAAACTGTTTTCTAATAAAAATGAGAAATGGGAATGATAAGTTCCCAAACACAGGAGGACTATTACTATCCAGACTTCTGCTATGAAACACTTCTTTTTCATCTATGCTCTTGTGTTTAAATGAGGACTTAAACAACGAGGGCTGTTAGACACTTTCACACCCCTAAAAAAACCCGGGTACTACAAAACACATCTCCACTGTACCTTCCAACAAAGAAGCCCATTTACAGAACAGCCCTTCTTTCCACAATGTAGCGATTATGCTTTAAGTACTCTGGGCTTTTTAAAAACGTGTTTTTTTCCATGACAGAACAGAATGTTCTCATTCCTTTACAGTCAGCAGGCCAAGGCCTGCCTAACTACAGGCAGGAAAACCAATGGTAAATGCAGCCGTTGCTGTTAATTTTATGTCTGACATCTGGTTTTAAAAAGCACACATTTCAGCTAATGGAATCATTCTGCTGCAGTCTAAGCAACTGTTCACTCACATTTGCATCTTTGAATAAACTGAGCAAAATGAAAAGGTAGGCTTCAGTCAGCCCTGATGCACTGAAGCAAGGCTGCTATGTACCGTGCTAATACTCTTGGCCAACAGCACACAGGTAGGTTTACAGTTAGTCACGCTAGTGTCCTGGACTGGCAATGTAGAGGTAGAGGTGCAGCATGCCACACTAGTGCCCTAAGCTAATTCACATAGACATGTGTGTAGTTTGCCACAATAGTACTCTAAGCCAATTCACATAAGCATGTGTTCAGCTTGGCATGCTAGTACTCTTGAGTCACTACGCATATGCATGCGTGCAGCTTGCCACACTTGTACTATAAGCCAGTACACATAGGCATGTGTGCAGCATGCCCCGCTAGAACCCTAAGCCAATTTACATATACATGTGTGTAGCCTGCCACACTAGTACTCTAAGCCAATTTACATAGGTATGTGTGCAGTTCACCACACTAGTACTCTAAGCCAATGTCCATAGGAATGTGTACAGCTTGCCACACTAGTACTCTAAGCCAATTTACATAGGTATGTGTGCAGCTTGCAACACTAGTACTCTAAACCAATGCACATAGGAATATGTGCAGCTTGCCATGCTAGTACCCTAAGGCAATGTGCATAGGAATGTGTGCAGCTTGCCATGCTAGTACCCTAAGCCAATTGACACATGCGCGTGTGCAGCTTGCCACACTAGTACTGTAAGCCAGTGCACATAGGCATCAGTTTGGCTTGGCATGCTAGTGCACTGAGTCAGTTCACATAGGCACATGTCCAGCTTGCCGCCCTAGTGCCCCAAGTCAATGCAGAAAGGCATGTGTGTAGCTTGCCATGGTAGCACTCCAAGCTATTGCACATAGGCATGTGTGCTGCTTGCCACACTAGTACTCTAAGCCAATGCACATATGTATGTGTGCAACTTGCCACACTAGTACTCTGTCAGTGTACACAGGCATGTGTGCAACTTGCCACACTAGTACTCTAAGCCAATGCACATATGTATGTGTGCAGCTTGCCACACTAGTGCTCTGTCAGTGTACATAGGCATGTGTGCAACTTGCCACGCTAGTACTCTGTCAGTGTACATAGGCGTGTATGCAACTTGCCACACTAGTACTCTAAGCCAATGCACATATGTATGTCTGCAGCTTGCCACACTAGTACTCTGTCAGTGTACATACGCGTGTGTGCAGCTTGCCACACTAATACTCTGTCAGTGTACATACGCATGTGTGCAACTTGCCACACTAGTACTCTGTCAGTGTACATAGGCATGCGTGCAACTTGCCACACTAGTACTCTGTCAGTGTACATAGGCGTGTGTGTAACTTGCCACACTAGTACTCTAAGCCAATGCACATATGTATGTGTGCAGCTTGCCACACTAGCGCTCTGTCAGTGTACATAGGTGTGTGTGCAACTTGCCACACTAGTACTCTAGGCCAATGCACATATGTATGTCTGCAGCTTGCCACACTAGTACTCTGTCAGTGTACATAGGCATGTGTGCAGCTTGCCACACTAGTACTCTAAGCCAATGCACATATGTATGTCTGCAGCTTGCCACACTAGTACTCTGTCAGTGTACATAGGCATGTGTGCAACTTGCACACTAGTGCTCTGTCCGGTGTACATAGGCGTGTGTGCAACTTGCCACACTTAGTACTCTAAGCCAATGCACATATGTATGTGCAGCTTGCCACACTAGTGCTCTGTCAGTGTACATAGGCGTGTGTGCAACTTGCCACACTAGTACTCTAAGCCAATGCACATATGTATGTGTGCAGCTTGCCACACTAGTGCTCTGTCAGTGTACATAGGCGTGTGTGCAGCTTGCCACACTAGTACTCTGTCAGTGTACATAGGCATGTCTGCAGTTTGCCACACTAGTACTCTGTCAGTGTACATAGGCATGTGTGCAACTTGCCACACTAGTACTCTAAACCAATGCACATATGCATGTCTGCAGCTTGCCATGGTAGTACCCTAAGCCAATTTAAATATGCACATGTGCAGCTTGCCACACTAGTGCTCTGTCAGTGTACATAGGCGTGTGTGCAACTTGCCACACGAGTACTCTGTCAGTGTACATAGGCATGTGTGCAGCTTGCCACACTAGTACTCTGTCAGTGCAAATAGGCATGTGTGCAACTTGCCACACTAGTACTCAGTCAGTGTATATAGGTGTGTGTGTAGCTTGCCAAAACTAGTACTCTATGCCAATGCACATATGCATGTGTGCAACTTGCCACACTAGTACTCTGTCAGTGTACATAGGCGTGTGTGCAGCTTGCTACTAGTACTCTGTCAGTGTACATAGGCATGTGCAGCTTGCCACACTAGTACTCTGTCAGTGCACATAGGCGTGTGCAACTTGCCACACTAGTACTCTGACAGTGTACATAGGCATGTTGCAACTTGCCACACTAGTACCTCTAAGCCAATGCAATATGTATGTCTGCAGCTTGCCACACTAGTCTCTGTCAGTGTGCATAGGCATGTGTGCAACTTGCCACACTAGTACTCTGTCAGTGTACATAGGCGTGTGTGCAACTTGCCACACTAGTACTCTAAGCCAATGCACATATGTATGTGTGCAGCTTGCCACACTAGTGCTCTGTCAGTGTACATAGGCGTGTGTGCAACTTGCCACACTAGTACTCTAAGCCAATGCACATATGTATGTGTGCAGCTTGCCACACTAGTGCTCTGTCAGTGTACATAGGCATGTGTGCAGCTTGCCACACTAGTACTCTGTCAGTGTACATAGGCATGTCTGCAGTTTGCCACACTAGTACTCTGTCAGTGTACATAGGCATGTGTGCAACTTGCCACACTAGTACTCTAAACTAATGCACATATGTATGTGTGCAGCTTGCCACACTAGTGCTCTGTCAGTGTACATAGGTGTGTGTGCAACTTGCCACACTAGTACTCTAAGCCAATGCACATATGTATGTCTGCAGCTTGCCACACTAGTACTCTGTCAGTGTACATAGGCATGTGTGCAACTTGCCACACTAGTACTCTAAGCCAATGCACATATGTATGTCTGCAGCTTGCCACACTAGTACTCTGTCAGTGTACATAGGCATGTGTGCAACTTGCCACACTAGTAGTCTGTCAGTGTACATAGGCGTGTGTGCAACTTGCCACACTAGTACTCTAAGCCAATGCACATATGTATGTGTGCAGCTTGCCACACTAGTGCTCTGTCAGTGTACATAGGCATGTGTGCAACTTGCCACACTAGTACTCTAAGCCAATGCACATATGTATGTGTGCAGCTTGCCACACTAGTGCTCAGTCAGTGCACATAGGCATGTCTGCAGTTTGCCACACTAGTACTCTGTCAGTGTACATAGGCATGTGTGCAACTTGCCACACTAGTACTCTAAACCAATGCACATATGCAAGTCTGCAGCTTGCCATGGTAGTACCCTAAGCCAATTTAAATATGCACATGTGCAGCTTGCCACACTAGTGCTCTGTCAGTGTACATAGGCGTGTGTGCAACTTGCCACACTAGTACTATGTCAGTGTGCATAGGCATGTGTACAACTTGCCACACGAGTACTCTGTCAGTGTACCTAGGCGTGTGTGCAGCTTGCCACACTAGTACTCTGTCAGTGCACATAGGCATGTGTGCAACTTGCCACACTAGTACTCAGTCAGTGTACATAGGCGTGTGTGTAGCTTGCCAAAACTAGTACTCTATGCCAATGCACATATGCATGTGTGCAACTTGCCACACTAGTACTCTGTCAGTGTACATAGGTGTGTGTGCAGCTTGCCACACTAGTACTCTGTCAGTGTACATAGGCGTGTGTGCAGCTTGCTACACTAGTACTTTGTCAGTGTACATAGGTGTGTGTGCAGCTTGCCACACTAGTACTCTGTCAGTGTACATAGACGTGTGTGCAGCTTGCCACACTAGTACTCTGTCAGTGTACATAGGCGTGTGTGCAGCTTGCCACACTAGTACTCTATGCCAATGCACATATGCATGTGTGCAACTTGCCACACTAGTACTCTGTCAGTGTACATAGGCGTGTGTGCAGCTTGCCACACTAGTACTCTGTCAGTGTACATAGGCGTGTGTGCAGCTTGCCACACTAGTACTCTATGCCAATGCACATATGCATGTGTGCAACTTGGCACACTAGTTCTCTGTGAGTGTACATTGGCATGTGTGCAACTTGCCACACTAGTACTCTGTCAGTGTACATAGGCGTGTGTGCAGCTTGACGCACTAGTACTCTGTCAGTGTACATAGACATGTGTGCAGCTTGCCACACTAGTACTCTGTCAGTGTACATAGGCGTGTGTGCAGCTTGCCAAACTAGTACTATAAGCTAATGCACATATGCATATGTGCAGCCTGCCACACTAGTACTCTAAGTCAATGCACATTTGCATGTGTGCAGCTTGCAACACTAGTACTCTAAACCAATGCACATATGAATATGTGCAGCTTGCCACGCTAGTACCCTAAGCCAATTTACATATGCATGTGTGCAGTCTGCCACACTAGTACTCTAAGTCAATGCACATATGCATGTGTGCAGCTTGCCATGCTAGTACCCTAAGCCAATTTACATATGCATGTGTGCAGCTTGCCATGCTAGTACCCTAAGCCAATTTACATATGCATGTGTGCAGCCTGCCACACTAGTACCCTAAGCCAATTTACATATGCTTGTGTGCAGCCTGCCACACTAGTACTCTTAAGCCAATGCACGTAGGAATGTGTGCAGCTTGCCATGCTAGTACCCTGAGCCAATTTGCACATGCACGTGTGCAGCTTGCCACACTAGTACTGTAAGCCAATGCACATAGGCGTGAGTTTGGCTTGGCATGCTAGTACGCTGAGTCAGTTCACGTAGGCACATGTGCAGCTTGCTGCCCTAGTGCCCCAAGTCAATGCAAATAGGCATGTGTGTAGCTTGCCATAGTAGCACTCCAAGCCATTGCACATAGGCATGTGTGCTGCTTGCCACACTAGTACTCTAAGCCAATGCACATATGTATGTGTGCAACTTGCCACACTAGTACTCTGTCAGTGTACATAGGCATGTGTGCAACTTGCCATACTAGTACTCTGTCAGTGTACATAGGCATGTGTGCAACTTGCCACACTAGTACTCTGTCAGTGTACATAGGCATGTGTACAGCTTGCCACACTAGTACTCTGTCAGTGTACATAGGCGTGTGTGCAGCTTGCCACTCTAGTACTCTATCCAATGCACATATGCATGTGTGCAACTTGGCACACAAGTTCTCTGTCAGTGTTCATTGGCGTGTGTGCAACTTGCCACACTAGTACTCTGTCAGTGTACATAGGCGTGTGTGCAGCTTGCCACACTAGTACTCTGTCAGTGTACATAGACATGTGTGCAGCTTGCCACACTAGTACTCTGTCAGTGTACGTAGGCGTGTGTGCAGCTTGCCACACTCGTACTATAAGCTAATGCACATATGCATATGTGCAGCATGCCACACTAGTACTCTAAGTCAATGCACATATGCATGTGTGCAGCTTACAACACTAGTACTCTAAACCAATGCACATATGAATATGTGCAGCTTGCCACGCTAGCAATCCTAAGCCAATTTACATATGCATGTGTGCAGCCTGCCACACTAGTACTCTAAGTCAATGCACATATGCATGTGTGCAGCTTGCCATGCTAGTACCCTAAGCCAATTTACATATGCATGTGTGCAGCTTGCCATGCTAGTACCCTAAGCCAATTTACATATGCATGTGTGCAGTCTGCCACACTAGTACCCTAAGCCAATTTACATATGCTTGTGTGCAGCCTGCCACACCAGTACTCTAAGTCAATGCACATAGGAATATGTGCAGCTTGCCACGCTAGTACCCTAAGGCAATTTACACATGCATGTGTGCAGCTCACCACTCTAGTACTGTAAGCCAATGCACATATGCATGTGTGCAGCTTGCCATGCTAGTACCCTAAGCCAATGCACATATGATGTGTGCAGCTTGCCACACTAGTACTCTATGCCAATGCACATAAGTATGTATGCAACTTGCCACACTAGTACTCTGTCAGTGTACATAGGCGTGTGTGTAGCCTGCCACACTAGTACTCTAAGTCAATGCACATATGTATGTGTGCAGCTTGCCACACTAGTACTCTGTCAGTGTACATAGGCATGTGTGCAGCGTGCCACACTGGTACTCTGTCAGTGTACATAGGTGTGTGTGCAGCTTGCCACACTAGTACTGTCAGTGTACATAGGCGTGTGTGCAGCTTGACTCACTAGTACTCTGTCAGTGTACATAGGCGTGTGTGCAACTTGCTACACTAGTACTCTGTCAGTATACATAGGTGTGTGTGCAGCTTGTCGCACTAGTACTCTGTCAGTGTATATAGGCGTGTGTGCAGCTTGCCACACTAGTACTCTATGCCAATGCACAAAGGCATGTGTGCAGCTTACTATGGCAGTACTCTAAGCCAATGTACATAGGCGTGTGTGCAGTTGCCATGCTAGTGCCTTAAGTCAATACACGTAGGCATGTGTGCAACTTGCTATGCTAATATTCTGAGCCAGTGCACAAAGGGATGTGTGCAGCTTGCCATGATAGTGCTATACGTCAATGCACAAATGCACATATGCAGCTTGCAATGCTAGCTCTTGAAGGCAGTTCCCATAGGCATGTGTGCAGCTTGCCACACTAGTGCAGAAAAACTGATTCACATAGGAATGTGTGAAGCTTGCTATGCTAATGCCCTAAACCAGTTCACATAGGCATGGGTGCACCTTGCCATACTGGTGCCGTAAACTAATTCACAGAGACAGGGATGCAGCTTGCAATGCTAGTGCCATGAACCCGCATTACCAAGGCAGGGGTGCAGCTTACCATGGTAGCATCATGAACCTGCAGAACAAAGGCAGGGGTACAGCTTACCATGCTAGTTCCCTAAGCCACAAGCAGATGGGCAGAAATACAACTTGCCACACTAGTGCTCTGGTCCGGCATATGCAAAGACAGGGGTGCAGATTGCCATGTTTTGTGGCCCATGCTAACAGCATTAAGACAGGGGTGCAGTTTGCCATGCTATCACCCTGGTCCAAAAGTAACAAGGCAGCAGTACAGCTTGCAAAAACAAAAACAGGAAATTGTGCACCAGGTCTGGTAGTGCTCACAAAGGTCTGCAAGACCAAGCAAACTTAAAAAAGTAAGAGCAAAAGAAGAATGTCAAAGTGCAAAATGTATTTGCCAAGCAGCGAGACAAGACAAAACTCCTTGACACTTCAAGGATCTCCACCCCTTCCTTTGGGGATGGAACTTGTCTTCTGTGATGTGGTTATATACTGCCTTCTTAGAAGCACATGGTACAACAATAAATGCAACATATATCACCAGCTGAAGAACACAAGTATTAGCAAAATGAGACTTATATAGTATCTAATCTAAGATCCAAAACCTAACGCAGTGAATTAAAAATAATGTTGCCTGAAAAAATTAATAGAAAGCAGAACAGAGTAATATGGAAGAACAATTTCTTAGGAATAAAAAAACTAATAAATCTGTATCAGTCTAAAAGGGTAACAATAAAAGCATCCTCAAAATTCATTCTACAGATTTATCTGCTGTTAACTAGTATTTAAGATTCAAACAGAATACTAGGACCACTATAGCTTAATGCTGTACATTCTAAAATGATCACATAGACAGAATGCACAAAAGTTAATTCTGTGCAGTATCAGTGACCCACTTTTTTTTTGATGAATTTTTATAAAGAAAAAGTTATTTCGTGGTAATCTGTACATACTTTACAAGAGTCTAGACAAGTTTAAGTGGTGTGAGATGTATCAACCCCAAGTGTGAAGATTAGACTGAAAGATATGACTCTGATTTAGTTCTAGTTACCCTTCTTTCTTAGTTACCCTTATTTCTTTGTTTCCCTTCTTTCTTAGTTCATGCCATCTCTTATTTCAGCTTCTGGTAACCCATCCAAAGCCTTGCCAGAATCGATTTAATTCTCAAACTAAATTATGCCAACTCTTTTTTTTTTATATAATATAGTTTTTATTAAAAATCATTCAACTTTTGCAGAGGTCACCAGAGACAAGTACACATAAGTAATGGAAAAATGCAATAATACAGTGTCTTTGTTGTACTGTCAGGCATCACATTTCCTCCTAAAATAGCCTCAGAAATTAACAGGTACAAATACAACAGATACAATAAAGTAATACATTTTGTCTATCATATTGTGTCTGTGTTATTTTTACAGTGAGACAAGGAAAAATCAGATAGACATAATTAGAGCGGGGAAAGGGGAGACAGGATATGGATAGAGGGTGGAGGGTGGAAGGGGGGCACCGTTTAATGGCACAAAATCAGGGATATGGTTCAACTGGTAAAGAACTCGCCTTCACCATCATTCCTCAAATTGAGGTAACTTATTATTCAAAGTATAGGTTCATTTTTCTAAGCCATGTAGTTGTCAAATTAAGTCATGCCATCACATGAGTGTGTGAGACGTTTTTGTATGCCACAAGCACGTGATTGTTTTTTTAGCAGCTAAGAGACAGATCAAAAATAACTTAAGAGTTCATCCTCAGATGGAGTTACCCTGAGGAGGTATAGCCAACAAAATTAAAGAGGGGGTTATCTCACCTGGGCAAGTGCAAATATTTTCCAATACCTCTATAACTGCCAGCTAAAAGGGTTGGAGTACTGGACATGTCCCCCCCCCACCAAAAAAAAAGATGTGTCTGAGTAGCTAACTCTTCACCATACACCCTCTAGCAGCACTCTTTATCACTACCCATATACTTGGCCACTTTGTCTGGAGAATGAAAAAATCTGGAACAACATTTGCAAGCAAATTCATGCCAGTAAGTACTGACTGCGAAGTGGTATGCAGAAGGGGTGCATTGTAATGGTGCCTCCAATGGATGGGACTTCCTTAAGTCTGAGTTTCATCTCTGCAGAATAGCATCTGTGCTATCTGGAGAGACTTCCAGTAAAGCTTTGCATAGCTGTCCCATAACATGTGACCACCTGTCTTCTTTGATATGACTCATCAGTACATGGAAAAGTTGGGAAGGCTTCTCCAGCAAAACAGTGGCAGCCGATCCTAGCCTCAAAAATAGGACTACACTTGGAGGTAGCGAAAATAGCCCACCATTGGCAATTGACAGATGCACTGCAGTGTAGTAAATGAAGCTACTCCATGAGAGTCCAGTAACTGGATGACAAATTGGAGGCTGAAATTGCTCCATCTAAGCATGGCTGAGTCAATAGAATTAGGTGGAAAGGCATTGCCCAAAGCTGTATTAGAGTGACTGCAGGAGGAATTTGGTTTGGACAATCAACTGTTGCATCACTGCAATTGCTATATAGCAGGCAAACTTAGAAACCAGGAGATGACCCAAAGGGTGACCAAAGAGACAGAACTCCAGATTGAACAGGTCATTAATAGTAAATTCAGTTTGTTTGCAGCATGTAGAAAAATGAGGGGAGAACCATAACCAAATAGTTTGAAGCTGACAAGCATATACATATAATTTTATATTAGGTAAATTAACTCCACCCCAATCCCTAGGTATAAGTATAGTGTGGTCAACGTAATACAAGGGAAGCTCCCTGCCAGATGTATCTGGAAATTAAGTTATTCCAAGATTTAAAATAAAGTGCATCTCGTAAATTGGGAAGGTTTGCAGGAAATAAAGAATTTGTGGCAGTATTTTGTTGTATGATTTCCATTTGCTGGAAAAAACAAGGAATAGCTCGTTCCAACAAGTGAAGTCTTTTGTAATTTGTTGGGTCAGCAGCTCAGAATTCAATAATCCTAAATTAGATAGATGTTTAGTGGGGAGTACGACTAAATGTTGAAACTCGGCATCCTGAGAGTCAGGATCCTGAGTTCGGCTGCCCGACACACACCTGCCCGAGAGACAAATGCTGGTGCCGGCAGGGGTAAGGAAGGGGATGTGACAAACTGCTATCCTGCCTCTAGCCGTGCACCGCAAGGAGGAGGAATCCAGTGGTTTGCCAAGCTGCTCCTACGGCGTGGCATGCTAAGCCACTAGCAGCTCGGCCACCAGTATGCTCAGACCTAGGTTCTATTCCCGGAAGGCAACTTTTTTGTGTGGTGCTCGTTTGCCCTCCATAACTTGTTGTAACCTACTCCAAGGTCCACTCCCCTTTGGAGTTGGTTATTTTAGTTACGGGGGGTGCGGGTTGGAGCCCCCCTCCATGGGGTGTGGGAGGGACTTGCCCCCCTTATTGCACTAAGACCTTGTTGGTCTCCTAAACTCGGTCTTATGGAGTTCAGGAGACTGACTGTCAGGACTCCATAGTAGATCCGTTTAATGAGCTTGATTCCTAAATATTTAAATGCCAATTTCTGCTTTTCAATTCCATAGAGAGAATAAAGTTAAATAGTAAAACTTCTGTCTTTTGTGAATTTAATTTATACCCTGACGATTAATCTAAGAACTTGAACACCTCCCAGATGGCAGGCAGAGAAGTCTTGAGGTTGTCAAGGTAAGCAGAATATCATCAGCGAATAGAGGGAATGAAATCCCTACCCACTCTGTGACATCAGGATGGTTTCAAACTGCCTCTGCCAGGGGGGCTCTAAATACAAGGCAAAAACGAGAGGGGGCAGGGGACACCCCTGCCTAGTGCTTCTGTGCAGGGAGAAGGAAGTGATGAGAGAGCCTTTGACTCTAATGTATGCCTTGGGAGAGACATAAAGACCCTGAAATATCTCCAACAGATCTCCTGGGAAGCCAAACATTGACAGGGCAGCTCACAAAAACAGTCAAGCCACCCTATCGAATGCTTTCTCTGCATCCATACTTAATGCCAGAGGAATCTTTTGGGTATCCTCGTAGTTTGGCAGATGAAGCATATGGTGAATGTCATCATGAGATTGCCTGTGTCTGACAAAGCCAGCCTGATCTTTGTACAAAAGAATGGGGAGCACATAATAGAATTAGGCCTATGCGAGGCTGCAAATCTGGGATCTTTATTAGGTTTGGGAAGGGTGGAAATCATTATATATTGCCATGAGGAAGGTGGGGCCTTATTCAACATGACCTCTGGAAAGCTGCCAGCATCAGGGGAAGAAGTTGCCCTGAAAGTGTTTATAAAATTCCGCCTGGAACCCATCCTGGCCCAGGCACCTGCCAGTTTTGAGTTCTGCAAGATGATGTGAATTTCTTCCACCAAAATTAGGGAAAGCAGGTGTTGAGCCTTTTACTTCCTTAATCTTAGGAAAGGGAGGGATTTTAGGAAGGCCATGATGTCTGCTAGGGTTGTCTCAACCCTTATAAGCATATAGCTCTTGATAAAACTGAGTAAGGATCTCTTGGATAACCTGTGGGCAGTGGGTAAATGTTTTTGAACTAGGGTCATACAGCTGGAGAATGCAGGTTTGCATTATGTAAACACGTAATCTCCAAGCCAAATTATGAGCACCACGAGCCCCCCACTCATATTCTGAGTACCAGAGGTAAACTAAACTCTGCTCCACTTTAAGAACCACAATATTTTGAATATCCTGCTTAACTTTTGTGATTTGACAGGTCACATTAGTGTCCCCTTTCTGTTGAAAGGCTTGTTAGCTGTGTAATGTGTTCTGTAACTCTCAGAGCTGGGCTTCCCTTAGGGTGATAGGGGAGATAGCAGGGTCCTTATTCACCCAGAGAATTATCAGAATGCTTTTTGCTAACTGAGTGTGAAACTCCTCAGTCCTGGTCATGGAGCAAGGCCAAGTAAAATCACCAGAGAGCGGCGTGAAGTGGGCTCTCCAGAGTTCACTTTGCCAGAATGGGGGCATGCTCTGAGAGGAGAATTCCCCCATTAGAGACATCTTGCAAAATGTCTAAATGTTCAGGCATACTAAATATGTAATCAAGCTGGGCAGACATGCCTGTGCGGGGGGAGAAATTAGTATAGTCTCATCACATAAGGAAAGTATGATGCCAGACATTTATAAGGCTCAACTGGGCTAAGCTGACCTTCAGATACTTCTGAAGGGAGGTAGAGCGATATGGAGACAGTTGAGTAACATCCAAGATAGGGATGAGGGTAGTAATAAGATCCCCATTCATTATCAATTGGCCTTGGAGTTTAGGAAGAAGTTTATTAAGAAAGCTCTGGCTGGTACTTTGTTAGATGCTGGGGGTAAAATAGAGAATACTGGATGGGCAACTACGCAGAACCAGTGTGTTCTGCCACAAAGGGATTCTGATTCCCTCTGACCTCGAGAGAAAAGCTCAAGAGGTCCATGGGAATCAGAAACCCGAGGTGGCAAAACACACAGGTTGTGCATAGAGTTGCTCATCCTGTATTTTTTATAGTGTATAGTACTGTATGAAAAATGTGTTTTGTGAGTTCTTTTGCTTTAAAAATGAAACTGACTCATGCAGTCTCTAGAGGTTCTAGAGTGCTGTTCTACCACAGTAGGGTAGAACAGCTTTCCATGACCTTGGAGCTATGGTAGAACAGCATTTTGAAAGTGATAGAATTCTATACAGAACAACATTCCACTATACACTATATACACATTAGCCAGCATTAGAGGGGCACTGCAGAAGATGCCAATCACTATAACAGAGATGGCCCTCTGTATCCCTTCTCTGGTCCTTAGGTTGGAAAAGATATCCCACAGGGAATCAGGATCATCATACCCCTGCATCTGTCAGACCTGTGGGATGAGGCCACCACCATGGAGAAACCAAAATTACCAAATTCCTGATGTTTACTTTCTCCTCAGGAAGGAGGGTCTCCTGGAGGAAAATTACATCAGAGCGCTCCCTCTTTAATTGTCATAATACCCTGCACCATTTAACCAGACTTTAGATTCCATTTATGTTGTGGAAATTACCAGTCGAGGGATGGGGCATCTTAGAGAAGGAAGAAAGGTGTAACTGCAATTCCCCTAATTGGCACTTGGATCCAACTCCTGGATCAAGAACCTCAAAAATTGAAGTGGTGCCCCTAAATGCCCATTAGGGCCTGAACTGCTGCCATACAGATCACACTTCTGACAATAAGAAATCGAGGTACTATGGATAATGGAAGAGGGAGGGAAGAAATACATGGGATAATCCAGTCCCTTCCATCCCAACTTCAGAACAAAAAGCAGGAACCCCATATGTAAAAACTGCATCAAAGTGACTGCCACAAATAGGACAATAACAGTAACACCAAAAATATGAGGGGAGCCAACAGGGCACCCACCCCTAGAAAACAGAAGGATATGGAGGGAGAAGCCTTCCTAATGCACTTTCAAGGTAGGGAGAAGGAAAATCCCTCTTCTATACAGGAATTGATGGGGTGTCTGGTGAAAACTGCATCAGAAGAATGTTGCTGTCGAAAACCGCACTGAAATTACACCATGCACGATTTTGGAGTTAGTTTATTTATATTAGTGCAGTTTTTGACTGCAACCATTTTTTGACTGCACTGTTCTTCCGATGCGGTTTTGACCTAGTCTCAATTGATGGTAGTTCCTGCGGGGGTGGGGGAAATCAGAACACTATTCTGGGCCCTTGCAGTAGTTAGCTTGCTACACTAGGGAAGGGTGAGGTGTTCTATTCCAGCTACTACCCCGTGCCACAAAGGCAGACATGAAAATAAAGTGGTTAAAGCCCAAAGTGCATCTGCTCCTAATACCTCTCCTATGAATATGCACAAAAGATCTTTTTTTTTGGGGGGGGGGTGAAATGGCAGCAGCAGCAGCAGCATCCGGGAAGGTCCAGTATTTCCAAATAACATATAAAAGGCCAACCTAATGCATAATACCTTTAGCTCAAACCCATAAAGAATTACAACAGTCAGTGCTACCTGGGACGTCCAGTGAGTGGAAAGCCAAGTAGAAGCTTAAAAATGATAAATGATAAATCAAAACCAAACAGAGGAAGGCCCCTGTGATACTGTAGCTGCAGGGGAGAAGGGGGATGCCCTCACACCACCAAGACTCCCCACCCACCAAAGGTGACTGAACCACACTGCATCAGTAGTTTTGGCATTTACCAGGTGGGAGCACCCCCCCCCCCCAATGTTCCCCACGCAGATGCTCTGAGGGTGCCACAGATAATAAAACTTCAATCAACATGTCCAGGCCAGCACAGGTTCTTCCACTTGTGATTTATATTAGTTCTGTGAAGAGCTGCATCGTAGAATGGGCCCCAGGCATCTGAGACCCCCCCTAGCATTCTAAGGGTGAATCCCAGCAGCTCCAGGCCATATGCTGACTCAGTTGAAAAAGTGCTCTAGGGCATGCTAGAACAGCCTGCTGGCCTGGCAAAAGGTAAAAGGCTTGCCCAAATCTGCAGGAACTCTGACATAAACCAACACACTCACAGTGGAGCAGGGTTTGGGCTTTTTTAACTGTGTGGTTTATATGTAATTCCTCTAATAAATTATTGGTATTTTGCAGCTTGAGTGTGGCAGTTTGTTCTACTGTCCAAATCAGTGGGGACCAGGGAAGCTAAGCCACAGAAGCGATCGCCCCATCACCCACTGGCGACGGCACAATTACTCAACATTGCCCCAGTGCAGTTTAGTTAAGAAGTACCAAGGATGGGGTAGCCAACAACTGACAGAATATTGCCATTAAGGATTCAACAGTGCAAGCACTGGCCCCACCTCCGGGTCCAGGCCCCAAGGAGGAGAAGCCAGCTCGAGGCAAACCCCCCAAGCGCTCCACCCCAGCACACCCCGGCTCCCCATATCACCACTTACTTAAAATAAAAGGTAACATGTACCTGATTTCCACAATATAATCAGGGTGTGATAGTTAGGAACAGTAAAAGAGAATGGGATGGCTTCAAGTCACACATATGCTGTCCAACCAAAAAAGCATCATAGCTGTATGCTGCAGTACTTGTACAAGCCAAAGGGAAAACTATCTGATAGCAGAAAGGAGCCATAGTTGTCAAAAGTTTATCAGAGAGCACACTGGTAGGGGTAGGACTAATGCAGCATCCTTTGAAAACTGTGCAGTAAGTTTTTGATGTTTTTTTACCACAGTGGATGCTTGCTGCTTGGCCTCCTCCGCTGCAGTCAAACCTCTTTCTTCTCGCTAGATACCATCTAAATCTGGGTTCCGGTGTGCAAGTCCTCAATTTCCTATCCTTACTGGTCAGCTCTGTGAGGGCTGCAGTACCTCAATTCCCCTGTGTGGGAAATCAGCTAGTGCCTCCTTGGCTGCATGGTACACCACAGGGGCATCTGGGACCTGAACCCTTTGTCTGGCGGGAAAAAAAGTCTGAATCTGCAAAGATGAAGTGTCTTCAAGCAGGGGGAGTAGGCCATATGCTGGGCTTGTACTGCAGATGCATAGTCTTAGTCAAGATACAGTTGAGTGTTACCCCCAAATACTTCCCTTTTCCACTACACCACTGCTGGTACTCACTCTTTCATAGTGTAGATGAGCCTGAGGAATCACATGATAATGGATCTGGGGTGCTCCGTTGGCACCAGCTTAGGTCCCAGTGCCCAGTGTACTCACTCTTAATTAAGTGATTCAGTGCCTGGGAAGTTCAGTGCCTCATAGATTCACTTTTCAATAAACGGAGCAGTTTGGGAGCCCTCCTCACCTTCAAGCAGACTATAAAGATGTTGTTTTCTTTCTGCAGATTCGCCCCTCAAGATCCGAGCATTTCTGTGCAAGCTACATTTGTCTATGATGCAGCTGCATTAGCAAGTCACTGATAATATCAGATCTCTGTCACTGACGTATGGGCCCATGCATTCCTCCCGTTTCTTTCTGTAGAGCTTCCATGTCCATTTGGAGGGTGTGCTGTGATGTAGCCACCTCTTAGTGAAACAATTTAAATTCTGCTAACATCTGAGCATTAGAAAGGTCTGTGCTGAAGTGATCGGAGTGTGTTGGAGAAGATGTCATGCTGCTGGGAGAAAGAGAGGACTCCAAGTCGGCGGTCCCCTGCTCCACAAGGCATGCAAATTCTTCCACCCATTGCTGCTTTACTTTTGTTTCCTCCTTGAGCTGCCCATGCCATTCTACCACGTCTCTCACACTCAAAAAGCAAGGTTTGTAAATGCTAGACTGCAAAATGGAGGTGTTTTCCCAAGGTTGGAATGGAGTTATAAACTTTCATTCCATTCCAGCTGGTTACGCCATCGTAACAATTTTGCCAACTCTTATCATAGCTGTAAATAACAGCTAACTAGCTTATCTTGTTTTTTTGGTTTTTCAAAGTACATAACAGTTTCTGTTTTTACGTTGTGGTTGTATTTCTAGAATGTACTCAACATTACAAAATTGGGCTAGCTAAAGTCAGGGGGCACGACCCAATTATAATGCTCTCAACATTAAAAGAAATGGGCTAGCAAAATTGAAGGGTACAGCCTGATTATAATGACCTCAGTATTACAAAGCTAGGCTAGCCAAAGTTGGATGGCACAACCAAATTATAATGCATTCAACAATACAAGGCTGGGCTAGTTAAGTCTGGGGCATGAACCAATTATAATGCACTCAACATTACAATTCTGGGCTAGCTAAAGTCTGAGGCATGAACCAATTATAATACACTCAACATTACAAGGCTGGGATAGCTAAAGTCTGCAGCATGAACCAATTACAATGCATTCAACATTACAAGGCTGGGCTAGCTAAAGTCTGGGACATGAACCAATTATAATACACTCAACAATACAAGGCTGGGCTAGCTAAAGCCTGGAGCATGAACCAATCATAATGCACTCAACATTACAAGGCTGGGCTAGCTAAAGTCTGGAGTAACAGATTATAGTGCACTCAACATTACAAGGCTGGGCTAGCTAAAGTCGGGAGTAACAGATTATAGTGCACTCAACATTACAAGGCTGGGCTAGCAAAAGCTGGGGTCATGGCTCGACTGTAATGCCTGATTATTAGAAGGGTAATCTCGGATCACGTCAGGTTCTATGGTACCCAAGGCAGTTGACTAGCAGCATGTAAACCATATTATCCAGCATGACAGAATAATTTAAGGTTGAAAGGGTCTCTAGGTCCATCATCGTTCCCCCCCCAGCCCACAAGGATGACTACTGAGAGTATACTGCAGTGATATGCTCCTCGGTTGCTACTGTCCTTGGCCCCTTCAGTCCTCGTCACTAGCACTGCTCTCTCTCCCTAAATGCTCCACCAGAATGGGTGAACTTGCCTTCCTCTACTTTGCCCCCAAGTTCTAGAACTCCCTTCCACCTGATCTAAGATATACCAAAACCCACCTTGCATTCAAAAAAGCTCTTTTCAATTACCTCGCATCCCTTGATACATGTAACTGTACTTAGCTTTGTGCATTGTCCTGCCTCGCACCTCTCTCCAGTCCTGCTCTGTCTCTTCCACTTCCTGTCTCTTCCTGAGCTGTGGATATGTACTGAGGTCACTCTTTTCTGTCTGTGTCTCCACCTCCTTGCTGTCCTACTAATCTCACCTCTCTTGCTTGCCTTTTCTGTACCTTACTGTCCCAACTTTGCCTGCTGTTTTGGTTCATTCTTCTTGGTTACCTTGAATATGGATTTTTGTACCACTGTCTGTTGGGTTCTGAATTACCTTGTACCCCTGTTTTGCTGTTGTATATATTATGACCTACAATCTCACTGCTGTCACTTATACGATATGTAACTCTGTACCACTGCAAGCTGCTGTTATCTCTGTATGTACTTGTTCCTATGTAAGCTACTGTTATCTCTGTATGTACTGCAATGTATTGTTGACTTGTACTCTCCTGGATCGTGTCTGAAAATAGACAGCTTTGTCTAGTATGCTTACCTGGTTATCAAAAGCTAATAAATAATAATTAAATATGAAAGGAGTCATTTGTCTTGACATGTGCCATCTCTGGCCACAAAGGGTTACATTAACATTGTTTTTTTTAATATATTTAAGACATGCTTAAAGAAGTGAGTAATTTAAATATCTTAAATAATTCAAATAAAAGAGCAATTGTCTGATTGCAAGCAGGGAAACTGTGAAAATAAATATTTGAATGTCACAAAGAAAACCAGCGAGGCACTGTTATTGAAAAGGGATCGAGTATACAGTTTGGGTCAAGTATAAATGTTTAGAGTTCAGAAATCCGAAACAAAAGGTGAAAGCTTCCATTATGAAAAACATATACTTGACTATACCAGGAGGCAGTGTGGTCTGGTGGCTAGAGTGCCAGATTGAGAACCAGGAGACCCAGGTTCAAATTCTGCTAGAGCCACTTACTCTTTATATGAACCTGAGCAGGTTTCTTAACCTCTAACTACTTAAGGAATCCCAGCTGGTAAAATATGAAAAATCAGGACTCCACTCTAAACAAGATATTGCATGTTAGCTGAGCTATTCTGGGTGAACAAACAGTAAAAAGGTAAAATTGATGGAACAATGTTTCCATCTAGAGAGAGGAGACCCTTCCTAGAACAGAGGACAGAATGAAAATAATCTAATACATCATGTAAATAAAGTAACAGGAAAAATGAATGTTAACTAATACTTTAAAAACAGAACAATTATGATAACAAGATAGGCTTAATTCTAAAACAAACTATTCATGAGAATAAGTGAATTTTAAGGTTAACTTATATTGGGATATTAAAAATAATACTACTGATACCTATACAAAAAATGTCCCATAATGCCATAGTTGGAGAGCCATCAATAGTATTACGAGGTCTCATAACACTATAGATGAAGCTTCAATGATGGTATTATGAGAAAGAATGGTGAGCTCACACTGCACAGAGTGCTTCAGCTGACCACGAGCCAACTTTTACTGTAATCATCATGTGCAGCTGATGAAACTACAGTACTAACAAAATGGCACAAAATGAAGAAAAAAATCAAAAAGAGAACAGAATCCAACTCAGATTCATATATGCAATAAAATGTCAAATAGGGGACTGTGATTCTTTGGCTATAATACCATCTTGAGGTTCTAGGGACATGTTGGAACCTCTCAAGCTTCACTCCCAAGGTTCACATGTTCCCCAGAACCTGTCAATAGTATTTAACCCTCATAATACAGAGCCCCTACTGTATATATTATTCTAGTTTTAATTGCTGGTTAAGGTTGATATTAACCTCATGTTACAAGTCTCGATGGCTGAGAGGGACCTGGGGGTGGTGGTGGATGTCAAGATGAACAACTCTGAGACTTGTAGGAGGGCAGCAGTCAAGGCCAACAGGATGCTGGGATGCATCGCTAGGGGGATCACCTCCAGAAGGAGGGAAGTGATACTCCTTCTGTATAACTGCTTGGTGAGGCCGCACCTTGAGTACTGCATGCAGTTTTGGAGGCCACACTTAAAGAGGGACATTAACCTCCTGGAGAGGGTCCAGAGGAGGGCAACCAAAATGATTTGGGGCTTGGGGGACAGGACCTATGAGGAGAGGCTCGAAGGGCTAAATATGTACACATTGGAAGAGAGAAGGGACCGGGGGACATGATAGAGGTCTTCAGGTACATGAAGAGGGTAAACAGGGGAGGAACAGTCAGGGTGCTTCGAAGGAAGGAGGAGGGGGCCACTAGAGGGCATGGGTGGAAGCTGGAGGGGGAAGATTCAGGGGAGAAAGGAGGAGGTGCTACTTCACTGAGAGGGTGGTGGAGCCATGGAATGCGCTGCCTAGGGGGCTGGTGGAGGCAGAGACAGTGGAGGGGTTCAAGAGGGGGTGGGACAGGTACAGGGGAAGGGTTCTGGAAGCAAAATCCAATGCAGCAAGAATATCCGGAACTGGGAAGGGAGAAGCCAGAGAAGGCGAGGGGGGCAGCAAGGTCAGCACCCAGGGTGGGGGCTGACCAAACGAGCAGACACGAAAGACCATTAGGCCTATTCTGCTGGCATTTTAGTATGTTAGTATGTTAGCTAAAACCAGCTGCTGCCAAACTCCATAATAAATGTTTGTGATGCCACATATTTGTAGTATGGTGTTAAGCCCCATGAGCCACTCTCCTGCCCTTACCAAAATGTCTCTTTTTTAAACCAGTAATTATGAAAAATAATGTAACGGACATATGTGGTGCCCTAGATTTTCTTTTACACCACCTTGGTGTGTAATACTTTTATAAACCACTCCAACTTCACTCTTGTGGTTTATGTGCTATCACACACTTGTGGGTTGGAAAATAATCTCATAACACACTGCTGTCCATACATTATTCTATATAACAACTGGTCTCCATTTTTTTCCCACTGATGACCAGCAGTTATACAAAATAATGCATGAGGTGGTGGGGTTACTCGAATTTAATACTCGCTCTCGGTGTGTGATACTTAAATAACCCCCTGCCCCCCGAGCTTCACTCTCGGGGTTTATGATGCATCTAACCCCTCGGGTGTGCATGAACTTCTCATTAAACACACCACCCCATACTTTATTCTCTATGTAACACACACCACCGATGCATTATTCTATATATAAGGGAGTTTCTGTGTTTAACCAATTTAAAATATATGATAATACTGTAAATTTATGTATGTACTTTCTTCGCAATATTTATACTGTTATTGCTGAATCACATTAAAACAATAAAAATGGATTGTTGAATTTTTACTGGTTGAACCAATGAAAAAATAAACAAAAATGCTGTATCAAAAAGCTCATGTTTCAACGGAACAGTTTCTCGAATGAACCTGAAGTCCCAATCAAGATGGCTTCCTCTATATCTTCATTTATAAAATGGCAAGAAAACATGAAGAAACTTCATTGACTGAGAAACAACACCTGACCATGCATTAATATCCTAGGAGTACACAGTCAGGTGCCTGATCTAATTTTCCTTCCCCAAAATATCATTACAAAGACTAACTATGACATATTAGTACACATCAAGTGAAACTAAGCAAAAAATAAGCCAGCAGAGGCCATCTTTAAATCCCTTTACTTTACTGCTCTGATATAAGAAATATCTCAGTTCTCAATTACTGACATTACTGAACAAATTACATCTCATTCACAGTCTCTTACTATTTTTCTCATTGATTCCCAAAAGTTATTTAAATTAGGTAGACTCCGAAATCATGTTGCTGCATCCCATGGCCTGCATTAAAAAATCTCTTGTTCTAACACTTTGCCTGTGGCTTGGCATGCACACGCACACCCACACCCACACCCCAACAGCCAGCAATGAGTTCTGTTTCCCCAAATGTCTAAAAATAAAATCACTGTATTTTCATAGTCTCTGTTTTTAAGATCCAAAACTGTTTACTGGAGTATTGTCATGTGATATTTGATTTTAATGTTACTGTGATTGATCCTTTCTATTTTTCAAAGTTCAATAAATCAGAATTTAAATTTGAGAAAAATCACTGCATTTTTGTAACCACAACCCTGATCTGTTTTCCATGCCTCACTGCAAGGGGCAGCCCTGGTGTCACAAACAGCCTTTTGTAAAACAAGATTGCAAGAGGGTATTAAATTTCAGACTGCCAGTCCTGTGGAATCACAGAAAACACACTTGAAAATCTACTCATGGGATCAAATCTAGCCCAGGTTGGTAACAGCTGAAAGCCATTATCACCCGAGGGCTGTTCAGTGGCCTATGTGAAATGAGTTGTGGTGGTCTCAGTCCCATGTCCAGTGGGCAGGTGTCCACATCACAAAACCACCAACACAATTGGCACTAACTGGCACCCGTTTTGGTAGTCTCACATGAGAAGCCAAGGACTGAAAGGGTATGGGGCCTAACCTACCCTCTCACCTACTGTACGTGGTGGTCCCTCCATGGCAGCGCTGAGGCAAACTGGTGGAACAGTGTGGGTATTCTTGCACTGTGATCACCCATGCTGTACCTGTCATGTGGATAAATGGAGTAGGGTTACCACACGTCCTGGTTTTTGCAGGACAGTCCTGGTTTGGGCAGCTGTGTCCTGCGAAAAAATATGAAAAAATACTACACGTCCTGATTTCTTATAGTAGAATAAATATTTTCTATCTTCCTCTAGATGTTGTAGAAAACTATAATACCTTAATTAAAATACCTTAAAATGATAAGAAAGAACAGAAACAACTTAAAAACTACTACACCTCATTTAATTCTGATTATTTTGAGAAAACAAGTCTGTTGCATTGGTCAAGGTTATATCTTGTACTGTGAAAAATCATGTTTCAAGAGGAAATGTCCCACTTTGGGCTTCTTAAAAGGTGGTAACCTTAAAATGGAGAACTTCAGATTCCAGTGCTGTCATTCCAGCATCATTCATAAACACTAAATTCACACACAGAGAAACAACAAAACTTAAAAAAAACCTTTAAGAGCTGCTCACATCAACCTGCAGCATTAACCAGAGAGGCACAGGCAGCAAGGCAAAGGCAGTCCACACGCTACCACAGTCCAACAACATCACCAAGAGTGGAGCCCCCAAATACCAAGCCAAACAAGAATGCCTCACATGTAGCAGAACACTCCAGCTGCGTCTCCATACACTGGCAGCGGGCGGGGGGGGGGTGAGGAGGCATCTTTAATCTTTCACTTTTTACACAGAAGACACTCCAACTGCATCTCTGTACAGTGCCAGGGGAATCCACTTTCCTCACGGTTTGAAACTCAGTCTGGACAGCCATGGTATGGGCTGCTTGTTATAAACTGTTTAACGTTAATTGTTATATCATCTATTTTACTTAAAAAAATGTTATTTAAACATAACTAAAAGTAATTTTATCAGTGTATTAAGCCCCTCCATGTTCTGCATTACAGGATAACAATGCATCTCCCAGGGGCATAAAGACACTCATCCTGTAGTCATGTGCCTTGGTACACCCCTGGGGTGTGCATTAAAATCTTATAACAACTGGGGAGCGTTTTTCTCCCATAGAGAAACCTGGTTATAATTTAAGCAATAATGCCTGACAGGGTGTGTGTCGTGCTGGGATAACGTCACGCCCAGGTGGTTGGGCAACGAGGCCACAGTCGAGTGTGTCCAACAACCGAGGCGTGACATCCCAAATGACACACACACACCCTGGAGGGCATTATTACTATTATACAACAGTTCGTTGTTATATGTAAAATAAAAGAATAATTTTAAAGAGTGTTTTGCAGTGTGGAAAAATATTTTTGTTTCTTAAGAGGATATGCAAAAAAAGAGGTGATCTAGCTCATCATATAGCTCATCTCCAGGTTCACAGTGAGACTGAAACTAGACCTGTGATGTTGTGCTGGGATAACAGCACGGGGCCAGCCCAAGATTGACCAATCAGAGACCAGGAAATTTTCTTGCCATTGTATAATTGCCGTTATAACCCATGGGTTATAACAGTGAAGACATGCCAGGTTTCCCTCGCTCCACGCATGTGTCTGCCTCTGCTCTCCCCTCATACAGCACCAGACACTTGGTTGCCACTCTCACTCGACATCAGCGGTAAGTGGATTTAAAAAAAGAAACTGCCTCACAGCAGTTGACTTTTCCTCCTGGCAACAAGTAATCCTTGGTTAAATAAAAAAAAAAATGTTTCAGGAGCTGTTCATCCGCCAGCTGTGCTTCATCCCAACTGGACCATGGCTGTTTTATTTTATATAATTGCTGTGGTGAGAAAGTAATCCCAAGCAATTATATAAAATAATGCATGGGTTGGTGTGTTTAAAATGAGATTTTACACACACCCTCGGTGTTGGATGCTTAAAGCAGCAGCGCAACACATTTTTTTTCCAAAAAAGCTAGTTTCAGTTACAACTAAGAAACATATTAGCACACCTGTCAAATATACTTGTCTAGGTACCTCATGTGCTGCACACCATGAGTCAGTTTGTATTTTTTCAGTCTTAATCCTTGCCAGGTCTGCAATGCTATTTCTGTGCAAAATGTAGTGGCCATCTTTTTTCTTGAGAAAAAAACTCAATTAAAATGTTTATAAAATACTCAGATTTTGGTGGAATTAGAAAAATATACCACCAAATAAAACTGGAAGCTGCCTAGAATCTTTTATAGTGTAAAAAAGTAGGGTCAAATGTTTTGCCCAATTTTGTTGCACTGCTGCTTTAAATAAACCCCTGGAGTTTCACTCTCAGGGTTTATGTAGCATCCAACACCTCAGGGGTGTGTAAAATCTCATTAAACACACCACACCATGTATCATTCTAAATGTAATACACACCCTGTCATAACTTATTACTTATATCTTGTTCCACTAAATATTCAAAAAATGCTGCAACCAATTAGAGTAACCAAGCAATAAAAAGGGGTGTGGGAATCTGAAAATAAGTTGTATATATAACTGACAAGCTAAAAGTAAATAGAAAGGATTTTTCCATATGCAGATTGAATGAATTTTCCATTTTCCTGCATGTGCAAATGTCTGTGAAAACACATGGAGAACTTATGGAAAATTTGCATAACGCACCCTTCTTGTGAGTAGAGGTGAGCAAAGAACTCTCCACTTCGCTACACGGAGCACTTCACTGTTAACCCCAATTCATGTAGTCCTCCATACGCGTATGATTACTCACTTTTATTTTTATCGCCATGCATTGAACCAGGGACCACGCTGCTACTGGCTTGTTTTACTGCCTTCCCTTAATTTTAATTTGAAGTGCCATTGATTTTAATGGACTTTGCTTTACTTCGCTTCTATATTGCTATTTGAGGCAAATTTTGCATTGATTCATGGGACGGCAGGTCATATGGGCTGTATATTGTCTTGCACAGCCTCAGTTCTGTGTAGTGTGTGTAGTGGAAAGCTGGAGACAGTGCTCTCAGAGCTGAGAATCAAACCATCAAAAAAGCTTTAAAAAATCACTTTTCATCCAATTATTTTGGTCCAAATTTAGTACATCGATTGTAGGAAACCCTCCTGTGTTTAGATCAGCAAGTGTTGATTGTTTTTCTGTGCATTTTGAATGTTAATTTAGAACATTCAGTCTGTGTACTGACAGACACTGTTGAAGTGTGCCTCGGGGGAGGGGCGTATCTGTGGTGGAGTCAGATTCACGTGAGAGGCAGTCTTTCTAACTGTTTTGTACTAGTAGTGTGTGTTAGTATTTGTGTGTTTACGTACACACAGTAATACTTGAAGTAATTTTTATGTTGTCTTGTGCCTGTGCAAGAATCATGTTGCGGTAACTTTAGAATAGCAGGTTTTGGAGGCGCGGTCGTGTTGGGGCCAGTGGCACCACTGCTTTTTCGGGCAGGGCTCCGTGGCATGAATTAGATTGCATGCTGTCTATGACAGCAGTGCAAAAGCATGCCACCAACTTAAAACATTTTAGCCACTGCATTGCAGAGCGTGCCTTTCCTGGTGTAACATTTTAATCAGACATGGCGGTTGTGCCATCCGCCTCCCACAGTCCCCAGAAAAGCCGACATAGGGGGTGCCCAATCCCCCTGTCGGCATCATCATGCCCCCTTCCTGAGTTCATTTGCCGATGGGGAGCCCAATCCCCATTAGCATCATATAGTGCCAGTTGTTTGCTGAGGGGGGTGCCCAATCCCCCTCAGCATCACCCCCCCAACACCTCTTATTTGCCGATGGGGTACCCAATCCCCATCGGCTCCAGTCACCTCCACCCCAAAACATGCAGGTGGCATGCTGGGAGCCCACCCCAGTGTGCCAAAAGTACCTGTTGAAAGAAAAAACCTTCCCGCGATGTTCTTTTTTTTTTTAACCCTGTAAAGTAGAAAACGGTCCCTCGCTGTCTGCGGCTCCTTCCCCCAAACCACGCCCACCCACTGCGTACTCCACCTCCCCACACTCCCCTCACCCCATACTTACCTCTGGAGCCCAGCACGACGATCTTCAGTGGACCGGGAACACATCTGCACTCTTCAAAGCCCACCGCGAACTGAAGAAATGCCGGTAAGCTGTATAATGGCATAAATAGAGGGGTTTCAACTTTGGTGCATATCTTGGGCATTTTGGGGAATTTTGGCACCAAATTTTCAACATGGGGTTATTGGGACCCCTCCTCATGTATTCAGTCATTGTCATGGTGTTATTCGGTCCCAAAAGGTGATTTTGTGGTCACTGTGTGAAATCACCTTCCGGAACTGATTAATTAAATGACAGTGCCACTGTCCATGAGGTGGGCTCTCAAAAAAAATAAGCCTATGGTGCAAATTTGGTGAAAAAATTCCATAAAATGACTGTCACAAGCGTGCGTTGCACAGTGTCCATGCACAGTCGTAACTTCGAGAATTTGTAATATTTTCACTCTAGATTTTCAACATTGTCATTTTTACACACCGTCTTATGAACAGCACAGCTGTCATTTGTCACATCCTGTCTGAAATGTAGTTTCACACATGTGGCACACAATCACGTGGTCACTGTGGGAAATCAACATTCAGGGCAGATTAAGATAATCATAGTGCCACTGTTCATGAGCTGAGGGCCCAAAATGGCTATGTTAAAACTTTGGTGAAATAATTCCAGTAAATGACAATGTTACGAGCGGGGCAATGTACAGTTTTCACACACTCTCGTAACTTCGAGAATGTTTAATATTTTCACTCCAGATTTTCAACATTGCCATCTCTTCACACTTCCTTATCAGTAGTGCAGCTGACATTTTAATGTGGTACAGAATGGTGCGGCCACTGTGGGAAATCAATGTTCGAGACAGATTAACAAAATCACAGGGACACTGTTCATGAGCAGAGGTCCCAAATGCTTTCATGAGGTGGGGTCACAAAAAGGTCATGTTTTAAAATCTGGAGAGCAATTACCAACACATGTCCATGGCGTTAGGGTTTCTAACCATTACGTGCCACCCTGTACAGACTAACAGGCATCAGGGGTGTGTCTTTGGATTGTCCAGCTGTACTGCTTATGCCATTGGTCCTCCACCCCCCACCCTGCAGCCACTGATAGGCATCAAGGTGTACCTTGGACTCTTCAGCCCCAAAGTTCAACCCATTCTCCTATGCTGCACCCATCTCAACATACATGCTTATGAAATGGGGCGAGCATAAGGCCAGATGACCCCAAGGCACAACGCAACACTTGTCAGACTCTGCAGGGTAGGGTGAAGTGAAATAGCATGAGCGTTAGGCCAGCGACCCAGAGGCACACCCCAGTGCCTGTCACTCTCTGCAGGGTGGGGCTGGGTTGACGTCGGTTCTATACTTCACTGCTATTCCTATTATGCGTCTCTCTAACTCCTGCACTACTAATGCCAACGCCAGCAAGACAACATTCGGTACTGACAAATGCTTGTTGATAAAATTTTCTGTCTGTTGTGGTGCAGTGCATAATTTCATTCTGCTTAAAAGATTTGGTTATATAGTGTACTGAACTGTTAAATTTTCTGCGCATTACCTGTAGTGTGTGAGTGTGTGTGCATGCCATCAAGTCAGACACATGTTATTGTGCTACATAGTAATCACAGCACTCTGAATCTGTTATCCGTCTATGGTATTTTTTACTGCTTCATTCTATCTAGGTAGTGGACTGGTACTGCAGTGCCCCCCCCAACCTGCAAAAGGTTATTTTTCCAGTTTTCGATTTGTGTGACCACTGGTTAAGGCAGTGTTGTTGTGCCTGTGCTGCTGCTTCTCTTGAGTGCACAGTCTCTATCTGTCTGTACGTTTGCATCTGTTTAGGGCTCAATCTGTATCTGTAAGCCACAGTTGTTGTTTTTTGGCTTCCCATCTACCACAAAGTTCAGAAATCTAAATGTGTTGTGAATTTTCTGTGTAATCCAGAATAATGCCTGCAAAGAGATGTGGATGCAAAGATGATTCTGGCCATGGCACTGCTGCGACTGGCAAGAGTGGCCGTGACTGTGGTAGTATGCAGCATAAGTGCATAGTTGAGGCCAGTAAAGGGATTTCTCTGTTTTTCACAGCGCAATCAGTTGCTTCAGTGATGGCTGAAGATGCTGTTGTCCCCACTGTTGGTGGTAGTGAAGTTGCAGGTGGCATGACTATTGCCCCAAGTTCAACCCATGACATTGTGACAATTTTACAATGTAAAGGGGACAAAATTTGAAGATGGGGGGATGGATCAGGGGCAACATAAGTATTTTTTCATGGTGAGGGTGGTGGATGCAGCGGTGCCAGTAGAAATTCCTGGGCCTGGGACACACCTTTAGGACTGGGCCCTCCTTAGCCTCACATCCCCTGTTACAGGTCCCCCTGTGGGCC
The DNA here is from genome assembly GCA_016271365.2 of Neoceratodus forsteri. Lineage (NCBI taxonomy): Eukaryota > Metazoa > Chordata > Ceratodontiformes > Ceratodontidae > Neoceratodus > Neoceratodus forsteri. The sequence goes on from JADMNL010000036.1 coordinate 46,911,490, forward strand.
CCCCTATGGGCCCCCCTGAGCCACTGGGCCCGGGACAGTTGTCCCCCCATCTGCTCCCCTGGGTGGATGCATGGACAAACAAAAACTAATGCTCCATGTTATGTTATGAGAGCAGTGGTTGAAGCATGGCCATAATTTGGAGCTGGTGACCCTCAATGCGCTCCAACTGCTGCTCCAGGTTCGCAACCCTGTTGTTCAGGTGGTCCAGCTCACTCCACATGAGGCCCAAATTGTCCTGTGTGGCAGGCATTCTTGCAGGGTTGCCAGCGTCCCCTTACAGGTTCTGCAGCAGCCACTTGCTCCATGGCCCGACCACGCCTGATCCCATGTGCAGGAAGAGGCTGTGCTGCCATCTGTTGCTCAGCAGGGACAGCAGGCACATGCCATCCCTGTTCAGCAACCTTGGCCTCCCACTGTGCATGGTGGTGGTTTGCAAGGTGGGTGCGCTGCCCACCTGTCCCCAGATGTCTCCTCTCTTACAAAACCTCTTTCTTCCACAATAGGTAAGGCGAAAGTAAAAGTCTTTCACTGTCTTGCCTGATTAACTTCCTGCCTGAGCGACGTGACTGGCAGAGTGTAACACACGTGATCTGTGGGCTGTTTCAATTATGACTCACTTTGCGTTCAACAGAAACCAACGCGAAGTGAACGTGAAGCCATAATGGGGTGAAGTCATTATAAGGCGAAGTCATGTAATTCTGTGGGGACTGCGCATTGCATTTAGCGATGTTGAGTGGACAGCTACGCCCAAACTTTGCTGGTGGAGTTAAACTTCACTGCATCTCTACTTGTGAGTAATAATGTCATAGCAATTTGGATTTGTCGTGATTGAAAACCAGTTCATCTGAGGAGTTTTTAATCTTCTTGTAGAGTTTTTCATGGATTTTAAGAAAAAATTTTCGTACTTAAAAATTAAGCAAAATGAGTAATATCCCAGAGATATTTTTCGCATTAAAGCAGCCATTGATGGAAGAGCAATTTTGCAATATTTTATGGAACAGGTAGAGAGGGAAGAGGGATCAAGGTGGATGTAATACTCCTGTGATTTTATTACTCCCAAAGGTCACATATAGGATGAGCTTCTTTTAAACAAGATTTTAGATGTGAGTGGGGCAATGGTGGCAGAATTTACATTGGGTAGCGATGTGATACATTCGCATTTAGTTTCAGCTGAACTAGCAGAGTTTGCTCAAAAGTATTCCAGGAAGGAAAAAAGTCTGGAGACTAAAGTACTCCCCTATGTGCAATTGTCCACCTCCATGTCAGCACTGGCAGAGAAAGCCTAAACCAGAGTGAAATCTGCAGCTTGAGATTCCAAAAGTGTCGAATTTGGATTCAGGAAAACCATGGAAATGATACATAAAGTAATCAATACCCACCACATAGTGACTGAAAAATAGCACCTCTGTTTTATCTGTATTCAGTGGCATATACAGCCAAGCATGGACGTCTCCCATTTTAGAGTTTCTGCCCATATGGGGGGCACTCTGACAGGTGAGAACCTACTTTTTTTTTTCAGCATTAGAGCAGCCAAAAGCTGAAATGCATTACCTCAAGAACTAGTAAATTGTTCTGATTTTGATACCTTCAAACTAAATCTTTGTAACTGGCTACGCCAATATTATTATTTATTTTTTTTTATTTTAGTCTTTGGTAACCGGTTAAGGCCCACTAGGCACAAGTGCCTGTTTTCAGGAGAGACCTTGGAGCACTGGGCAGTTAAGTGACTTGCTCAGAGTCACACAGTATGGAAGTGGAGGTTGTGAGAATTAAACTCAGGTCTGGTCTGCTGGATGTATCAAGCTTGTTCACACCTCATTCCTCAAACCTCTAGGCGATACTGCCAGCCGTCCCTTAAGCTAATGTCCCACACTTGTGGGGGACATTCCTGATGGGCCATGTGCCTTCTTTTGTCCTAAAAATCCAGTAAATCCAGTTAGGGAGGTGAGCTCCCTGCTGCAGCCCACACATTAGGTAGGATCTTATTTATTTGTATGTTGGGATTAAAGATGGAAGCCACAAATGATGAATAAACTTGAACTTGACCACTCCTCTCTGCCTTCTTCTTTCATTTGACTTCTACTGCTCTCCTGTCCTTGTAGCACTCCTAAGTGGTGCTCCGATGGCATGTCTCTCCGATGGGCAGAACTGATTTAACATGTTGCTGTCTGGGGGGGATGGCCTTATGAGAGAGAACATCTCCATTTGGTGGGAGCCCCAGAATCTACCAGAACAGAGCAAGTATCAGTTAAGTGATTTGCCTTCTTCACTTGTCTGCATGTTCAGCTTTCATCTATTCCAATACCTCTCTCCATTGGGGGAGGGGAAGGGGCTCATGCTGCCTTCCGGCCCTCTGGCCTCACCTGCCTCCTTTGGTGAGGTCTGCCCTCCTGTGCCTCACTCAGCCACTCTGTAGGTTGACCACCACTGCGGTAGGCCCTGTACAGGCATTGGCTATCACGGAGACAGAGGAACGTACGTTTTGTCAGCTGGGGAGGTCTGAGAGGGTGGACACAAGATGTGCCCATGGTGTGTGATGACAGCAACACTGGGCACATCAGACATGTGCTTGGCACAGCGTATCAGCTGGACCCACGGGGAGGGTCTGCCTGCAAGCCTTCCACCAGCTTGGGTCAGTAGGATTCAGTTGTGCAGTGGTAGACACCAGAAGCTCTCCCTTCAGGAAGAGCACATTTGTATAGACTACACTTCATTTTCTTCCAGTTTCAACTGGGGTTTCAGTTCCAGGACATGAACCCACGATCCCACCCACCTGTAAAGTGGATGTCTTTACCACTAGGCTGTTGGGGGGGGGGGGTCTGAGCCCAACAGTTTTTAAAACAAACATGCCACAACAGAAATATAAATGATCTAGTAGCCATGGCAACTAAAAAAGGCCATTAACCACAAAATATCCCTCAGATTTGAGAGTTTCATGTATAATATTAACTATCATGGACATAATAATTGTAGTAAATGCCTCCAGATATTTTGCCACAGTGGACCAAAGACTTTCAAGCTGAGTTCATGAGTCCCTCACTGTTCCATTTTTTTCTTGCCCCAAGGAGGGGCTAGAGTACATTGTTTGGATGAACCCACTGCCCCAGCCCTCAGTCCTGCTCCCATGAACCTTTGTTTCTGTTATAGCCAAGGTCTGTGAACCTGGACCTCAGGGAACCACTGGAAAATGAATCAAGACTGCATACGAACTGCTGAATTATTGCTAACTTATAAAGTTTGAAAGAAATTTAACACACCAAGGAAAAAAAAAATGAAAATGATTATTTGACAATGTTTGTACATTTCTGCAGAACACACCCACACGCACAGACAGTATAATTAAAATATTTCGGCAGTGGTTTTTGCTAACACTAGTATTTTCCCATCAAAATAAAAAGTAGTTGTTAGAAATGTTTGCAATGCGTAAATCATTGGACAAGATGCCTGGACATTTTTGTATCTTATTTTCATTCTTGTTGGGACTGCCAACCTAAGCAAGCTACACAGACAAAGACTTTAAGGACAAATGCACCACCTCTCCTGTCTGAGCCATGGGGCCAGCCCAATAATGTGCAGGAGCGTCATTTAGGGGTTGCAAGGGGTTGTGGTTGAGACCTCAATGATTTTTTTTGCAACCCCTATGGTGTCCATTGTAAACCCTAGAAACCCCTAAAACATAGCTTCTCTAGCCTTTGTTTATATAAAATGTGGTGGGTGGAGGAGCTTTGCGACCTCTGTAATTCTGGTGAAATGTTAACTACTGGCAGTGTGTTCACAGCATCTACTTCCTGTGCTCTGCAGCACAGATCTTATGTAGAGAATAATGCATAGGTGACTGTGTGTTATGAAGGTTTTTTTTTTTTAACACCCCCCAAGGTGTGTGATGACCCAAAAACCCTGAGAGTGAAGCTCAAAAAGTTTTTGTGGGCATCACACACACCGGGGGTGCGGAAAAAAACTTCATAAGCACTCAGTCACCTGTGTTTTATTTTTTATAGTAACTGGTGATTTGTGTTAAAAAGACAAAAATAACTTTGCCTCTCTGTGACACTCTCCCTGATCATGGGGAACTTATATTGTTAATAAATAAGCACAACTGAGTTTTTGATCTAGTAACCTACATGCAGGGAACTTTGAAACATTATTAATCCCTAAACTGGAGCTTGGGATACTGACAGACTGATCCCAGAGATTTGCATGTTGATAAGGTCAGTGGTTTTATTGACAAGGAAAAGACGTGTGTGTATTTTGTCTTACAGTGAGAACACCTTCAGTTGGCACGCATTTTCAATTTCTGCTGTTAGATGACGCTGAACAGTTGTAGTTCAGCATGACAGAAAACACTGTAATGACTGTGTGACGTCACACCCAGTTTTTACGGCATTTGATCAGTGAAGATTACTGATGATATGGGGGCCACCAGTTATTCTAAAACTATAACAACTGGATAGGGTCCATGTAGCAAGTGTAATGTTCTTACTCACAAATTCTACGCTGAACCACTAAGTAGCTGAGACATCCTGTCATCACCATTGGGACAACAATGACCTGAAACATACCAGAAGCAGCAGGATCTACAGACACTAACCAGGTGTTGGGAGTTCCACAGCCTTGTCCTGGATACTCTCATTCTGTGATATGCCCTCCCTCAAACATTACCCACTGTTTTCTCACAGCTGCCTCTTGTACAGTACACCTACATTATGGGGGCATTTAGGGCAAACAGGGGTAAACCATTTAGGATTTAGATCCACATCTCATCCCCCCCACCACCAGAAAGCTAATTCAAATTCCTCACTGCTGCAAGTCCAGCTCCACTAACTGTGTGTGCCCGGTAAACAGTAAACATACAAAACCAGCACCTTGCTTGCTAGATAAAAACACTGCTTTATTATTAAACGATGTAAGGTACATATTGCCAGCAGCATCAGGTCGAACAGAGCCCCGACCGGTTTCGCAACTACTGTGTCATCAAGGGAAGCAATGTTTTTATCTAGCAAGTGTGGTGCCAGTTTTGCTGCTTTGTACATCAAATTCCTGCAGATCCTGACCAGAATCCTAGCTGAGCCACTGAGGGGTGGCCTTAGTGCCCTAATATGTGGTGCGGCTCAGATTACAGCCTGGGGGCAGGCTAGCTTGTTTTCCCTAAAGACTGATCACGTATTAGTTTACTGCTGGTATTAACCACTGTCAGTTGCCAAGCAGTACTGACCCGGGGCAGTTGAGTTGATGAGCAGCACTGACCTGGGGCAGTTGATGAGCAGTACTGACCTGGGGAAGTTGAGCAGTACTGACCCAGGGACAGTTGATGAGCAGTACTGACCTGGGGGCAGTTGATGAGCAGCACTGACCCAGGGACAGTTGATGAGCAGCTCTGACCCAGGGACAGTTGATGAGCAGTACTGACCTGGGGCAGTTCAGCAGTACTGACCTAGAAACAGTTGATGAGCAGTACTGACCCAGAGACAGTTGATGAGCAGCTCTGACCCTGGGCAGTTGATGAGCAGTACTGACTGGGGCAGTTGATGAGCAGCATTGACCCAGGGGCAGTTAATGAGCAGCACTGACCCGGGGACGGTTGATGAGCAGCATTGACTCAGGGACAGTCGATGAGCAGCACTGACTCAGGGACAGTCAATGAGAAGTATTGACCCAGGGGCAGTTGAGGAGCAGCACTGACCCAGGGGCAGTTGACAAGTAGTACTGACTCAGGATCAGTTGATGAGTCTTATTAACATGCAGTCAGTCGATGAGCCGCACTAATTGTCTGTAGAGCTGATAAGCTCAGCAACCAGCATAGTTTCATGGTTAGGGTATTTACTGCAAGCATAGTGATCTAGGCTGAAAGCTATATGGGTGTCATAGCAACAATGTGAAACTGAGGCTGGTACAATGATTCAGAGTCAGAGTCAGTGTCACCTACACACCTACCAGCCTCAGTGAAGCAGCTGACCACTAGAACGAGAGAGTCATGAAATGATATATAGAGCTATATTGGGAGGCAGTATAGTGCAGTGGTTTAAAGACTCTGAGCTGCAAATCTGGTGACATCCAGCAGACCAGACCTGGGTTTGAATCCCACAGCTTTCACTTGCATACTGTGTGACCCTAAGCAAGTCACTTAACTTCCCTGTGCTCCCAGGTCGCTCCTGTAAAAAAGCTTTCAGCTTAGTGTGCTACTGCTGGTTAAACAACTAAAAAAAAAAAAAATAATGGTGGCCCTTGGAAACACAGCCTTGTGTTCACTGGGAAAGCCTACAAGGCTGAATGGTTGCAGGGAAGGTACGGATGCTTGTGCAGCATGTTTGTTTGGTGGTTTGTTTGCATGGTTCCACCCTGTACAAGGTTCCCAGGTATATGAACATGGGCTAAAGGACACAGGACTGCCCTCCAACAGGGAGCTGGAGAGGAGGAGATGGGAGGCAGAAGACTGAAATGTTGTGATCCACTCAGACAGCTGGTTTGGCCTGTATCTGTAGTGTTCTAGGAAGGAGGAGGAGTCTTTCATGGGCTGCTCCACCAAACTGCATGCCACTGCTTTTCAGTTATAAAGAGACCCTAGTCTCCAACCAGTCTAAATGCACTTGCCCCAACCCAGACCCGCCTGCGACCCAATCACCCACCACTCTTATTGCTCCTACTTCTGACCCCTCTTCCCCACTCCCTCCACTCCCACTTCTACCCTGGTGTGGCAACTATCAGGGAGGTATGTGGAATAATTAACTCCATTTCTACTTGTACAGAATAGCCAACATCAAACTTTAAATGACGTGAACTGCAAGGTCATCGTTTAATGAGTTTGGTTGTTTTGTATTTCATTTTTGAGTTTTTGTTGAATATGTATATTAATGTAATGTATAAATGTTAAAATATTTGAAGTGTAGCAGAAAAAAACCTGATGTAAAATGACTGACAAATCACTGCCTACCTGGCTGTAAAAGTAACTGTGTATCAAGCTTCATACTAACTTCTATTGAGTTTTGACAATAAGTTAACAACTCATTAGCAATGAACTTGCTTTAAACTTTAGTGTTGCCTGTATTGTAATAGTGCTTGCTCAGATGGCCTTAAGCCCCCACTGCTTAAGATTGCCTCCTTGTACTTGGCCCTGGCCCCTGCCCCCAACTGACTAGGGTTTACAATCTATCCCTGTGCTCTGGTGGTACTAAGGTTTGAAAAGTGCTAACATTGTTCTTGTTTTCCTGAAAGGTGACCCTAATTTGGTGGAAAACTATTGCCCCATTGCATACCATCTGTCCTGAGCAAAATACGGTAAAAACTGGTTGCAGTCCAGACCACTGGTTATCTTAAAGAGCATTATCCATTTTCCAGTGCCCAGCATGGTTTCAGACAAGGCCAATGCACCACCGCAGCACTCATTCAATTTACAAATGACACAAAAATGATACAAATGCTCTGGGGATGATAATATGCTCACTGTGGCTGTGTTTATTGACTTAACCAAGACCGTTGATCTGGTGCACCATCATTTACTTTAAGGAGAACTGCGCTGAATCTGCAAGTCATTTTTCTCAGAAGAAGCTGTTTTTTTTTTTTTAAATACTGGTTCTATTCTGTTATTGTTTTATCTACACTGGGCTATTAGTAACCTTAGTGGGTGTTCATGATTTACACTCTGGTGTTAAGTACCATTTTAGAACTGTATGATGTAGTCTATGTCCCTGTCAGTCACTGTGTTCTATAGTAGAACATGGATGCATTGTGCCAACAATGAAAGAGCTGAGCAAGGGACATAAACTACGTCATACAGTTCTAGAACAGTACTTACTATCTGTGTGTAAATCACAGACACTCACTAACATAATCAAAAAGCCTGTAAAGATGGAACAGTAACAGGAGCTGAAACCAATATTTAAAAATCAGCTTCTTCTTGGAAAATAACTTACAGGTTCGGTGCAGTTCTTCTCAAAGGTAAAGATGCCGTCCCCGGGAAACACCGCGATGGCCATCACATGGTTTGACAATTACATTATAGCAGTTTATCAAAATCAACAAAACTGTGTCTGACTTCTCTACTATCAGTATAGGCATACCTCAAGGACTGATTCTAGGTCCTCTACTCTTTGTTGTCTTTGTCAAGGACCTCTCATTAATCCTGACATCCTGTCCCTCCCTGCTTTATGCAGATGATGTGGTTCTCTAAACCAGCTTTAAAAACTTAGCAGACATCCACTCCATGCTGAATTCTGACATCCATCTGGTACACTCCTGACTCTCCCAAAACAAACCACTTCTCAGCACCAATAAATCTCCCTCTGTGTAATCTGGATCGGCTGTGCTTCATGACACATCACACAAGGCTGGGTAAATCCCACAACAACACACACCCTGGCGTGCGTTACTGCTTAATTGTACCTCCTTGTTACCATTGTTACTGCCTCTGGAATCTGTAAATGCTTCCAGTGAACATTTTTTGCAACTTTGACAGTACATCTTGTGTACATTGCAGCTTTTTGTCCAGTGACCTGTAACCTGTGATATCTAATCCTACCGTAAGATGTCATTATTCATGACCACTATCGGTACGCACTTAAACGTCTGTGCACCTGGCTCTGAATCCCTTCGAAAACAGATACCTGCCTAAAGGGTTTTATGTGAAATAAAGATGTACTAAACTAAAATGATCATATTTTATGTATCGTACTGTGACACTGCTCATTTCCCTGCACCTTATTCATTGTGTCTGTACGCCGTTGTGCTTGTGACAGCAATCAAATAAATAAAATAAGACACTGACCCTTCCTGGTTGTGGAGATAGACAGAAAAGAATAACAAAAAAAACTCAAAACAACTCACAAGTATGTTTGCCAAACCTTTCCAGAGCCCAGTATTTACTATGTGACCTTGTGCATCTGCTCTGACCAACCTATGCTTCACCCCCTCACATAAAGGACATCCTAACATTAATTGCTATTTTACCACCTGCAGTACTACATGGCTTGATAGTCAGCAGTCATTTTAGGTGGCCATTTCCCACTTGGCCAGTAGATTTTCTTGTTACTCCACGATCTATGTCACTGCATTATTACTAGCTTTACTCTGCTTGGCATCTGGAATAATTTATACTTCCCTAGAACCTGGGAATCGCTCCAAACTTGGTTCTATGGAATTATCGTGCCTTACTGGAAAAAACATCCTGCCTGCTCATTTCACCCTCCACCCCCCTCCCAAAAAAAAAAAAAGCTGTTCAAAGTGCCATGTGGGTGAAGAACAGTTGAGAAGGCAGTATCCTAGCATGGCCCCTTAAAACCAGCTGGACACATAAATTTAGTTCCAGCTTTTATATTTAAACCTCCAGAGGTAATTAGCACAATAAAACTCTTTTTTTTTATTGCAGCCTCTATAAAAAGCAATCAACTAAGCACTAACGTCCTAAAACATTGTAGTCCCCAGCATCACAGATAGAGAGAGAACAGAACAGTCAGTGCCTGATTGGGTAAACTGCATGTCAATCACAAATCTAACTAGGTAAATCAATACAGCCCCCCTAATTTCAGTCGTGACAGGTGAACTCATCTGGTCATATCTTGATGACATATATAAGCCAAAACAACGTTTTTTGACCCTTGATTTTCTCAGACAAAAATTTAGTATAATGTGCTGGAATCCTGCCCATGGATTCTGAATATTCATGGTTGTTCTTCTAAGTATGCTGAGGGCTAGACAATTAGAATAAAAAAAATTGAATAAATGTTTGCTTTGTGCCCTTTTAAATTAATTATTATGCCCCCCCCCCCATATCTGTCTGTAGTGGTACATAGTGCAAAACACTAGTGACTGCAGGGCTGGAACTGGAAGTTGCAAGAATGGCGATATCAGCTGATAACCTCTCTTTGGTGAGGTGATGCTACATTGCTGCAAGCCCATTTCTGTGTTACGTGACCATTATGTGAGGAATATGAAATAACAGAATGGGGGTTTTAATGTGCTAAGTGGTTACAATGCCCTTGCCATCAGGTCAATGACTTTCATCCAACATGGAATATGTTTACACAGGATAATACCCAAACTCTGGAGAGTTTTATTTCACTTATAAAAGGACCTGTAATGATAACTGAATTGGGGTGTTTTAAGAGTATTTTCCCAGTAACTGCATATTTATTTATTTAAATGTGTTAATTGGATAAGGACAAAGGACCTGAGGGTCCTTTTTCAGGTCCAACCCAGGAACACAGTACAAAGATACAACTTAGACAATACATTACAACAACAACAGTTACGAAAACAATTACAAGCATCTTAAAGGGACACTAAGTGTCCTTAGTTTAAAAAAACACATTTATGATTGATCACATTCTGCAAAGATTATTGATGTAGCTTGTTGTTTGGTTCTGATCCTATTTTTCTTTTTAAAAGTGAAAAATAGACTGCCCGCCATACTGGTGTTACCACACCAAAACATGCTTGTTTACATTCCTTGGTCAACTTCCACTGCATCTTTCCTGGACTTGGGAACACCCAACACAGTCTAGCCACTCAAGATGTAATGGGAGGAGAGGCGACTATGTCGCCCTGAGTGGCTGCATTGTTTGGGGAATGTTCCTAATGCTCAGAAAGTATGCAATGAGAGTTGACCAAGGATTTGAAACAAAACAATGCTGGGTATATTACGCCATTACCATGCATTTCAGTTCTACTCAGAAAGGAAACCGAGAAAACAAACAGCAACATCAGTGAATTTTAGAGAAGGTGGGCAATCATAAAAAGTGGGTTTTCATCCAGAAATATTATGATGCTAAAAGGATTGATGGTGTTCCTTTAATCCAGCAGAAATTGCTTAAAATTGGATTTTAAACTTTGCAAACAAACAGAAGAGCGAATAACTGCAGGTAAACAATTGCAATATAAAGGTGCTGCTATGGAGAAAGCCCAGGAACCCAACTTAGTTTTACCCGCAATGGTGTTTAATACTGTACCCTTGGCTTACCTTAAATTAGAGGATACAGATTTTATGGGTACAAGGTCAGACAAAGGAAAAAAAAAACTGTTAGGAAAAACAGACTTAAAAATCGTACATCCAAGATAGTACAAAATCCTAGACTTTGGGGTTAACCAACCTATTTGGGAATATAGAACACAATGATGAGTTAGAACAGGGGCTGCCAAAACAATGTGTCAAATATTATTGTATGTGATAAAAAGAATATTGCGCTCCTCACAACCTAAGTTAAAAATAAAGAATAGACACATAATCTCAGTGTGGGAGGAGGGAACCAATAGCAATCAATGGCTTTTCAAGTTTCCAAGGAGAAAGACACTTTTAAATTTGTAAAGAATGCCCAACTTTTGGTTACTAGCCAATGAATATCCATTGAATAGTACTGCTACTGCGTCTCGGGGTCTTTTGGCTAGATGAGCTGTTTGCTGACCTCAACAGCCTCCTTAAAAAGATGCATCAGAAAAAAAAGGTAGCAATTGGCTGCTTTTAAAAATTAATGATATTGTCCGCCTGCTGTTTTTGGTGCAGCTGGCTCTTTTAAGGATGGGAGGCTGACCTAATTTCAGTGGGATTGAAAACACACATGGCCGCCCTGGCCACTGTTTGATGAGAAGTCAACAGGGTGCCAGAAGAAAGCATATACCTCAGTCACAGAATTAGAGAAATCCACAAGGTTCAATATCCTTGTAAGTTTCTTTTTGAACGTTATGCCCACATTAAAGCACAAGGAGGTTATGGCTACCGTACTTCCCCAAGGCACTAACACTGTTTCCAATTATGTCTTAGATACTTGTTTATTTTTATTTATTTAAAAGTTGATAACCGGGAAGAGCTCCATGAGCCGGAACTCGTTTCCAGGTGCGACCCGGGGGAGGGGGAACAGGGAGAGAAGACATAAGATGCAACATACAACATACAATACAGGAAAAACAAATCACGGCTCAGGGTTACAAGACCCAAATGCAAATGTACAAAGACACACCAACACTCAAAATACACAGCTTAGTCAAACATCAAGTAACTAGCTGACTAACTCTTGGTGGGGGTTGTGTTATACAAGCCCCCCCAAAACAAAGCCCGGCATGGTAGCACCGCCTGATTAGAGTAACTCAGTGAGAGCAATAAGTCAGTAAGAGTTTAAAGGGTGGGGGCAGTGGGGGCATGGCTGACAAGGAAGAAGTCTTAGGAGCCTTTCGAGAGAGAGGAGGGAGGAGCATGAGCGGTCAGAGGAAAGTTTGTTCCATAGAGAAAGGAAGCGGAAAGAGAAGGCAAATTGTCCAGAAACAGAGTGAGGGTGAGGGATGGGGAAGGTACGTGAGTCTCTCTGATGAAGGGAGTAATTCAAGGAGCAAGGATGCCAGAAGATAGTAAAAGCTGAGGGGGCGGAGGATCGGAAGGGCACTTATGAAGGTACAAAGGGTACTTTTTCTAAACTAGTTTTTGCCATACAAAAATAAAAAGTGGGGAGGCTGCTGCCCCCCCCCATTCCTACGCCTATAAGAAGACAGCTTGGGAGAGCTGAGAGGAGAGATGAGGGGGAGGGAACTTAGAGACACAGATCTTTACGGTCAGAAAAAGACTCATAGTCCATCCAGTCTGCACAGGACCTACCTAGACTTTCACCGATCAAGCACTGATTAGACTTTAAGCAGCTCGATCATCCCGTAATTTCACTTAAACTACCCCCACTCCCCATTTGCTCCAGCCACTCCCCCCATCAACCTCTCCAGTCCAATGTGTTTGTCCCACACCCCCTTAGAGCTTGCCACCATGTTAACATTGTCCAGCTCCACTGTCAGACAGTTCCACTTGTCCACCACTAGACCACACTGCCTCAACTTGTATGCTCCTATTAGACAGTGCTTTAGAGCTAGACATGAAGTGTGCCCTTCTCTGCCCAGCTGACCATACTGCAACGGAACTACATTACTCTTTAGGTGCTTTTATACACAGGTTTCTGTAACAGAATGACTGTTATGGAAACAGTTTTCTGTTACATCCCTTGTGTGTAAGGTGCATCTGTTCCGTTCCCTTCATGAACGTTCATGCAAACCGCAATCTCTGCTTTTTGCGGTTTGCACCGATGTGTTCCGTTTCGACTGGCTGTGTAAAATAGCCATTCCGGTAGCACTGCAGAAACAGCCTATAGAGAGGCAAACTCTGTGGGGGAGCTGAAACAAATGGAGGCAGGGGTTGCCGGAACACTCGTGAAGTGTAAAGGGAACACTAAACGTAACAGAGTACAACGGCACTGTATAGGTAACGCTCGCTCCGTTTCTAAACCCTGTGTGTAAAAGTGCCTTTAGACGACTGAGAAGTTTCCCCCACACCACGGTTAAAAGGGGGATGGTTCATTTTAATTTTTGTTTTCTATTACACGTATCTGTTATACTTAATCTGTCTTCAAATTTGGATTATGCTGCTTGCTACATTGTATTTGCTGTATATGATTTTCCACATAACCTACCCCCAGGACGGATCTAGAAATGAGCTGTTAGCAACTCAGGATGTCTTTCCTGGTGAAACCTTTGAAATAAATTAAAGAAACAAACAAATAAATAAATAATTTGATCTTAGTGAGGAGTAATACCACCTATAACTATGCAATGTGGAACATTAACGGAGTACACAACCTTATCAAAAGAAAAAAATGTACTACAATAGACACCACATGTTTTATTTTACTATGACTGCTCGTGCCGTAACCTGTACTCAGCATAATGAACTGCGTATGTCAGTAGTTTGAACATTTTCAGTACAGAATTTTGTTTAAAAAGGAAAAAAGTGCCCTGACAACTAAAAATGAAGGCTGCCATTACTTTCCTACAAGAATGTTCTATTTATTTATTGGAATTTCGGAAACAACCTTTGAGTAAGAACTCTTTTACAAAGGGTCCATGTCCATTAAACAGTACAAATACAGACAAAATTGATTTTGCAGTACAAATACAGACATAGTTGAAATATCAGGACATAACTGAATTCACAGTACAGATACAGACATAGTTGAAATAACAGTACATAACTGAATTCACAGTACAGACGCAGACATAGTTGAAATATCAGTACAGAAAGTAACAAAAAACAGAAAATAGCTAAGAGTTTCTTATGAGTTTCATTAAGGGTTTAATGCTAAGTGCTGCATGGCATAAGGAAGTGTACGAGAGAGAAGAAAATGTAGGATGGGGAGAGGGTGGTTAGTGAATGGAGTGTGGGGGTAGAGCAGCCCAGGAGGAGCATTGTCACACTGCATTACAGCTCTGGAGCGGAGGAGCTGAGGATGGTGCATGCAAGAGTGTGTGGTAAGGTGGGACAAGGCGGTGAGACAGAGAGAGGAGGGGAGGGAGAGAGAGGAGGAGGGGAGAGAGGGAAGGAGAGAGTGAGAGACCAAGCGGGGAGGGGTAGTATCAGTGAGAGTGAGACTGATGGAGAAAGGGGGGTGGGAGGGGTGAGAGGAGAGGGAGGGAGAGAGTGAGAGAGAGAGAGGTCAGTGAGGCACGAGACAATGAGAGAGCACAACTACTAGTGGAATAAGAGCTATAGAGCAAGAGGTGCCAGAGTCTGGGGAGCAGAGGTAGGGAATGGGGAGGTGTGCACCGTGCGAGTGAGTCCATGAGTAGCTGCTGGTAGGCAGCTCTGAATGTCATTTAATTACAGTGGCAGTGGAAAAAACATTAGAGGGGATGGTTTGATCAACTGTTTTATAGATCCCACACCTGCAGGGGGCTGCAATTTGTCTCTGTGAAACTGCTAGTTTTACCCCTGAACAGGTTGAAAAGGATCAGAAGGGTAGGTTTATTATGTTTAATGTACTTTAGATAAAGCTATGGAGGATGGATTTTCAGAGCCCTTGAAAATTCCTCAGCTGCAGCAAAAACCCAGCGCACGTGTGTCTCCACTTGCAGAGCTGCAGTTTTTACGTAAATCATGGATTTTCAAAAAGTGGAGCCGGGTTTGTAACTGGTTCCATGATTAACAATGGCGGTTAAGTGGCCATGGGCACAGCTGAAGGGAAAAGGTATGCCTGGTGGGACCAGGTATAACATCCCCCACAGCTGTGCTGGCTTAAAATACAAAACTCCACGGGTGTGGAGATTTTTGTCCTGCAGCTAGGGCTGCGGCATGGGGCTTAATTCCCACGTCATTTGAAAACCTAGCCCAAGGTATTTATATGCTCCTACGGGCCAAATAAGAGTGAGCAAGACTTCCTGCAGAATGTACATACTGGGATTAGGAAAGCAGTAGGCTATTTTGATTAAAGCCCGCCCCCAAAAGAAATGTTAAGGGGGCTTTAACCCCACCATAGCCCCTACAATAGATATCAGCCCCACTAACTTTCTGGTGACTAGCGCCAAGCTTCTTCTCTGTAGCCATTGAATCTTACTTCGAGAGGGTTCCTTCAGTAGCTCATGTGACGTCGGGTGGGAGGTCCCCCGTCAGGTATTGCTGGAAAAGTCTGCTATGTGATCCAGACGCCAGGTGATGCTAGTCCTATATGTGATGACCTACTGAAGGAACCTCTTTCAAAGATCTACTGCTACGGTAAGTTTTTACATAACTGTACTTTTTGCATCTTTCTCTACAGGACATGTGCATGGCAGTTCACACCCGAGGGAGGGAATTTACTTTCTACTCTACTCCCACAAATGTCATTCCAGGCTGGATATGTTAATGGGATTCAGAAGCTAGATTGAGGGAGTTAGTGACTGTGCCATAAGAACCAGATCTATTTCAGACTGCATGCCAGTGAGTATTCATAATAGTATCGTACTTGATCTTTCATCCTGGGTTGCTCCTGAAAAAGGAACAGATGTTCCAGCACTCTGATGTGGTTAACAAATAAAAATAAAAATGATTATGACCTGTCTTTCCTCATGATGATCTCAGGGGAAAGTGATGCTGGAGATTAAACATTGGGTTCATTTAGGTGGAGAACACGAAACAACACATAAGAGACGTTCTAATGAACTATATAAAGGAAAATGTCACCTCTGTGGACAGCCAGGCTGCCTTTCTGGGAAGCCCAAAAGTGTACTGTGAGAGGAGAACTTATCCCAAAGTCTCAAGCTAACCAGAAGGCCAGTAGGGCCAACAACACTGTGGAGTTGGAGGTGCAACTGAAACTTTGGGAGCACAATGCGGTGTCTCACAACAGGACATTACTCATAATGATGTGAAAGGGACACTAGTGAATTTTGCAAGAAAACAATTGATTGTTTCCTATTCAGGATAAAGCAAGTCAGTTATGTGGGTAGGGACAAAACTGGGTAGTAACTTGCCAAACAGTTGCATCAGCTAAATGAGGACTGCCTAGTCCCTGCTCTCGCTTCCAAGGATAGTGAAGTGCAGTGGAAATTATGAGATGCTGCACGGGAGTTTCACAATTGTAATGCAAATCTGTATACCTGGGAGGGTCTTCATAACACGCAACAGCTTGGTGATGTTCTACGGGAGGTACCATAGCCTCAGGTTAATCACACCAAAGAGGAGGAGGAGGCCCTAGGAGCTGAGATCACAGTGCCAAACGTTGTTTGAGCCATTGGTGAAATGGTGACTAACAAGTCTTCTTGCTGTGACAGTTTCCGCACTGAGCAGTATAAAATGTATGGCACAGAACTGGCACCAATATTAGTGAAGATCTATGGGGAGGCCACAAAGGAGGGGATCTTCCCTCAAACAAAGAGGGAGATGGCTGTGATTCTCGAAATAGGGAAGACCACCCCCACCCACAGACCTGGGGACTTAAAGAACAATCAAACATCTCTCAAATTGACAGTGAACTCAAATGTATATATACAATTTGTTTTTATTTTTTTAGTATTTTTTTTAGTATTTTTATTTATGTCCTTTAGCGGGGGGGGGGTTGTGCCTTTGCTTCCCCCACTTTTTCCAGCCAGCCTTCACTGCTACTGCCTCAGTCACAGCCAGAGCTCACACCTCCCTGCCACAGCCCTTCCATATTGCATCACAGCGGGTACTTACCCCACCACTACGGTGGGCCCAGGAGGGAGCTAACTTGGGGGTATCCGTGGCAGCACCGTTGGGGCAGTCTTCATGCTGCCGAGGGGTGTTTTCTATTTTCTCCCCCTGTGGCGAGGGGCATGCAGTGACGCCAGTGGAGGGAGAACACATGCGTCCACACTTGCTCCTCCAGGCATCTGCCCCATCTCCGCCCCTCTTCTGCAGTGTTGGAGCACTGCTCCCCCAGCCTTCACTGGGGGTCATTCGAGTGCCAATCACTAATATCCCCCCTCCCCAGAGAAAGAGAGCAGTCCTTCATACACTCAATCCATCTCCAACTCTGCCAACCCCTGGCGGCCCATGCTCATTCCCGAACATGGGTCGCCGGTATGGCGTGAGGTAAGCCATCCAGCGCCTCAGCCCTCAGCATCACCAGGCCGGCAAACATACAGATTTACTTAAGTAACTTAGACTCACATCATCTAACACTCCAGTGCTTTGTTTAATACCGTAACTTCATCAGAGGTCAGTAAAAGAGCTATGAACATAATAACATGATTAGAAAGATCATTGAGTTGTGAAGAAAGGCTGGAGAACTTGGACATTGGGTAAGTAACTGGTTATCAGATAGAAAGCAAATGATGAGGATCTGTGATGTCACATCTGATTCCAAAGGGATAGGTGCTGCCACCTATGTTTTTCAACATCTGCATAGCACCCTGGATGAGGGTCTGGAGAACAGGACAATAAAACATGCAGATGATACAAAACTGGGAGGCAAGGTAGAAACCAATGGACAGGTACCCAAACTACAAAGGGAGCGGAATAGAATGGCAGGATGGGGGTGAGAAATGGACAAGAAAATATAACATGGATGTGCAGTGATGCATGTGGGGAGGGAAAATGCCCAAGCTAAATATTTATTGAATCAGAAAAGACTGAAAAGGACTCAGGTGTAATATTTTCATGAGATCTGAAACAAGGTGAGCAATGTGAAGAGGTCTCCAAACGTCAAACCAGATACAGGGTTGTGTAGGGAGACACTTTTCCAGCAGGATGAGAGGACTGGTTACACCCCTGTGTGGATCACAGATGAAGCCACACATGGAGCACTCCCCCAGTTTGGAGCACAAGTTATTATGAGACTGGTGCAGGTACGAAGAAAGGCAAACAAGATGATAAAGAGTGGAGGAAACGTGATATGTGGCAAGGCTGGCTATTCTTGGCCTCTATAGCCTGAAAGGGAGAGGAGAGAAGACTGAGGGGTGACTTGATACATGTCACAGCTTAAATATGGAATTAAAGAGGAACAGCAGAATTTAATGTTTGTAAATGAGCAAGGGTTAAGCTGCTAATTTTGTGTTTGTTTTACGCTTGGGAGATGTATGGCTCTATCATTAGCTGGCTCCCTATGAGACAGCTGCCCATTGGTTGAAGATCGTACCTTAACTAAAGGTCATTTTAGGCAGTGCACCTTATATAAAAGAAGCCACTTCAGGAAGCTACAGTTAGAACAGGGGCCCAACTGAAGGGTGGTCTACCTTGACATTTGGTAGCTGGCCATCTTCTCAACAGGGCCCTGATATGAACACAAAAAATCCATTCCTATTGGAGACAAAATAAGTAAATGGCCAATTGAGGCAGAAAGCATGTTATATTTGTTAAATCTACCATGGGAGAGGGGAAGGTGTGCACTGAATCCTCTGTTTTAATCAGTTAGTTATAAGCAACAACACATGACAGGGTGGGGTTGAGCTTAATATACCATGGTTATGGGTGCTAAACCAACGAAGAGAAAGCCACTTGGCTTTAAAGAGCCACTGATGTCTTGAGAAGAAGTTTGAAAAACACAATATTTGGACACAAAGCTGCTTATATTTCTTATTAGCTCTGTATTTCTTATTTTATTTATTTATTGAAATTTCGGAATTACAGTTCTTTGAGTTAAAGACTCCTTTGCAAAGGCTCCACGTCAGTCACAACGGAACAATACATCAAGACAGACTGTACATAGTTTACAAAACAGAACATTACAGTTTGACAAGTTGTACAGAAAATCACAGTACATGGTATTTACATTGCTTGGTTATCATCTCAAGGGTTGTTAGAGGACCCAGGGTCATCAAGGTGTGGTGGCACAGATTATCGATACAGGCGTACTTAACCAAGCCCTACATTGGGGTAAAATCTCCCTGGGTTGTAGGCCTCATTATGCAGTTAAGTTTTTTTTTTTTTTTAACAACTTCAGCCTAGGTAGGGTTATTGGAAACAGCCACAGGTCTCAGAGTCAAGAAGAAGACTCTTGATTCCAGATTTGAATTGGCCAAGAC
Organism: Neoceratodus forsteri; assembly: GCA_016271365.2. Lineage (NCBI taxonomy): Eukaryota > Metazoa > Chordata > Ceratodontiformes > Ceratodontidae > Neoceratodus > Neoceratodus forsteri. The sequence goes on from JADMNL010000036.1 coordinate 46,930,741, forward strand.
TAGGGGCAAGTGAGATGGAGGGTGGTAGGTTGTTAAGCCAGAGGGGAGCACGATAACAGAAGGCCCTTTGCCCTAGAGAGGTCCTGCAGTGGGGGACTATGTGGGAGGTGCCTGCCTGGTATCTGGGGGTACCCCTGTGGGGGGCTGATTGGATGAGGGGGTGTAGACCATTAGGTGTAAGCTTCATAAGTATCTTTTTGGCTTGGAATTTTAGCCTTTCTTCAAAGGTCAGCCAGTCAGCTAGTTTATAGAGCACACATGTATGGGTTAGCCTTTCGCTGCTTGTGACCAGATGGCAGGCTTTGTTGAGGGCTAGATTGATGCAGTTAAGGTCTGTTTGGTCAGCAGCGCCATAAATAATTATACCATAATCGACCAACGAAAGGACTGAGCAGGTAACAGCTGTCTGTAAAGAATCCCTAGTCGGGTGTTAACTGAGGAGGAGAGGTGTTTAATATGGGTGTGGTAGGTGAGGGATGTGTCCAGTGTGATACCTAGATATTTGAAATGTGGGACCTGTTCAATGCGGATGCCTTGTAGGCTTGAGATTGATAGCTGGGAATTACTGAGGGGGTTTTGGCAGTGAGCAAATATAGAATTTGTCTTGTTGTAGTTTAGTATTAGTCAGTGGTCAGTGAACCAGTATTCTAGTTCTCCAAAGCAACCTTGAAGTGTTTTTTGGAGAGAGATATTGGGTTGGTGTGTTTCCAGTATAGTACAGCATCATCTGCATATAGCAATAGATTTCCACTGCAGGCCTGGGGGAGTGAGTTTAGAAAGAGATTGAAAAGTAGTGGGCCAAGTGTTGACCCTTGAGGGACACCCGCTAGGACCAGTTGCTTGGAGGAGAGTGTTTTGCTAATTTTGACTTACTGTGTCCTGTCTGTGAGATAGTTTTTGAACCAGGAAATAGCTTCAGGGGCAAAGTGGAGGGAGGCAAGAGAGTGGAGAAGTAGCTCATGACTGACGGTGTCAAATGCTTTGGTCATATCAACATAGACTGTCCCAACTATTGACCCCTGTTCTAGCGCTTCATGAATGTATGATGTAAATTCGAGAAGGGCCGTGGTAGTGCTATGTCGCGGTCTGAAGCCATGTTGTTCATGGCAAAGGAGTTTGTGTTTGTCCAGGTATTCAGTGAGTTGGTCTGACACAATTTTTTCGAGAACTTTTGAGAGGGGAGGGAAGGATAGTAATGGGTCTATAGTTACCAGGAGTCATTGGATCCCCATTCTTTAGCATGGGTGTGATAATACCCCTTTTCCAGGGGGTAGAATTTTGAGGTCAAGGAAGTTGCTGCTGTAGCGTGAGTTGTGCAGGACTTTGGAAAGGTAGCATCTAGCCTCTTTGCAGGAGATGATATGCAGCCTGAAGGGGGGGTAGAAGTAGGAGATGTGACAGAGGGGCGGTTGGTGATGGGGTCAAAGTAGTTTTGTGGGAGGATGTGACTAAGGTCAGAGAAGTAGGTGTTAAGGGCATTGGATATGGAGGTAGGGTCCTGAGAGAGGGTTCCCTTTACTAGGAGTTGAGTTGGGTCAGTGGAGGTGACTTTTCCACAGAGTTCCTTGACATTGTTCCAGAAATTTTTTCCAGAGCCCCATGTGGAGGTGAAGGCTTGCCTATAGTAAGCTGCCTTGGCTAGCTGAATAGCACACGTGCATTTATTTCTTGCCTCTCTGTAAAGCTGTCTATCATGGGGAAGCTGGGAGTCCAGGGCCCTATGCCAGAGGTTATCTCTGTGGTGCATCAGTTCAAGGATGGACTGCGTGATCCATGGGGTATCCCTGGTTTTTATGACCTGTTTTGTGAAGGGGGCAAATATGTCGCAGGCAGTGTTGAAGGGGGTAATAAATGCGGTGAGCGCAGCGTCCACAGTCTGGGCAGTGTGGACTGGAGACCAGTCACAGACAGAGAGATACATTTCGAGGCACAAGAGGACACCTTTTTTGAGGCACCTTTGAATGGAAGTTTTAGGGCAGTTGGGAGTGTTTTTATTGTCCACCAGCAGAAGACGGGAGAGTGGTCACTAAGCACATCGGGAAGCACTTTAACTTTGGAGAGGTGGTTCGGGAGGTTTGTAAAGATAAGGTCAATAAGAGTGGAGGAACCTGTTCTAGGGTCACGCCTAGTGGGTGACTGTACTACTTGGGCAAGGTCGTAGGCTTGGACAGCGTCTTTGAAGGAAGCAGATGAAGGGGAGGCCAATTCACATTAAAGTCACCCATAATAATCAGTTCACTCTTAGTGGGGAGATATGTGATGCCAGACAGGATAGAATCAAAGGCAAGTTTCTGGTTCGAAGGGGGGATGTAGACTGCCATAATGTATAGCTGTTTACCAGGCGTGCCAAGGGTAACTTTGATAGTTATGGCTTGGGCGCCATGTTCAGGGGTGGGAAGGGGGACTAAGAGAGGCTGCAGATACATTCAGGCATAGATGGCACAACCCCTCCTCTTGCCTGTTCTATCAGCTCTGAAGATGGATTAGTTACTGAGGGAGACAGATGCATCAGGGATATTTTTGGAGAGCCAGGTTTCAGACAAGGTCAGGATGTCAGGGGGTTGTTGGGCAATCCATTCCTGGAGCGGTGTTAGCTTTTTTGGTAGACTGCAGATATTAAGGGAAGTTAGTAGTAGGCCACCTTGTCTGCACTCCTTAGTGATACTGGTCAGAGGGGGACCTGGATTGGGATGTACATTCCCTGAGATAATTAGGAGGAGGAGGAGGAGGAGAGCTTGCCGGAGGGCAGTTTTCCAAATCAATTTGGCTACAGTGCAATGGAGACATGGTTAATTGGGTAATTTAGTGAGCGTGGTTGGAATGGGGATGGTACAGACCAAATGGGCTAACGTGGCTGGGGATAAGTAATGGTAGGGGCTACATGTCAGGGGTTTGCAGGTGGGGGAGGGCATTCATGCCAACCAGATACCATTAGTGGTGCAGCTAAGGCTAGGGGTACAATTGGTGCTGTGTAGAGCTAAGGAGAAAGGTTTTATGTGATATGGCATAGGTGCACTACCGTGGTGGTAAACAGTGGAGCAGATGTGGGGGTCCTAAAAGAGGGGCTTATGCACAGAGAGGTAGGGGTGGGGTTGGGAGTGAGAAACAAATGTCAGTATTAAGATTGTTTGGCTTAGAAGCCAAGTGATGCTAGTCATGCTGTCAATGTAAGACATCTGTAATGTTAGGCAATGAGAGGGAGCCCTCTAGTGGTACTCAAGTATAGGCTGCAGATGGCAAAGTGGGCTGATTGGCTTCAGAAGATCATGTGATCGTCACTATATAGCCCAATGTCGACCAAGGGTGGTGGTGGGGGCGGCGGGGACTAAACTTCTCAGCTATGCAGACGGCAGCAGCACAGAAAGTGGCAGGCTCCTCAGTGCTTGGAAACCCCAGGCATACCTGAGTTCAGCTTCGGTGGGGAAGGGCTGCTGAAGTTCAGCCCCTTGCAACCTCCGGCAACAGCTGCATTTTTCTTCGGTGAGGGAGAGCTACTGTAGAGACCATCGCAACCTCTGGCCCAGCTGTGGACAAGGGATAGGGAGAAAGGAATGGGGTTAAAAAGGTTGCGGCTTGGGGGAGGGTTCAAGTTAAATCAGGCAACAGAAATTCAGCTTTGAGGGAGGATTAAATTAAAGCACTGGCACCTCCTAGAAACAGAGTAGGCTCTATGTAGACTTAATTCAATACCAAAGACAGGTGAATCTGGATTAAATAATTATTTCTTCTGTTTTTTACAAGTAAAATTTGGTTTCTACCATTATTTATTGCTAAAGTCGCATGCATGGAAATGGAATAATTGTTCCTTGAGGGTTCAACAGCACCTATTGCCTCTTCCCAACTTGATGACATAATATTCTGCTTGTAGCATCACAGGTATTCCCATGGCAACAGGCAGAGATGTCACAACACAGCATTATAATTCCAGGTAGGGAATAAGTTACACACGTGGATGAATTTTAAAGGATAAATATCTTGTTTTTAAGAAAATTTCTTTAAATAATAAATAATGGAGGGCTGATCATACCCCCGATGCAGTGATATTGCTACTACTTCTGTCACCGATGACCCATGCTTGGATGCCAACCCAGGATGTCAGAGGGTCAGCTGGAGGGAGGAGGGTCGAGCATCTAATTGACTGCTCTCCTCTTCTGGGGAGGGAGAGATGCAGTGCCCGATGGATGCCTGACTGTAGCAGCAGCTAGGGGTAGGGTAGCCTAGGGACTGCAACACTGGGTATGGGAAGAGTGGTGGGTGTCAATATCCTACAAGTGAGAGCATGTGTAGGGCCACCTAGGTGGCATTCTATGTCCACCCTCACAGGTGATCGAAACACAGGAGATGAAAACATGGCTACCTTGCGTCATGGAGATGATCCTTGCAGGCCCTGTACCCGGCGACATGGTGCACCTCCCACCTGAGGATCCATTTTGTGGCCTCTGGGTCCCCACCACTGGGTGGGAAGCTGTGATAAAGGTGAGAGTTGGACGGTAGGCCCACGAGGAGCCAGGGTGACAGGGCTGGGGAGTTGGTGCTTGATGATGTCACTGGCCTGTGGATGAAATGAAACAGCACTAATTGCTAAAAAAATAATGGCATGAAGAAATCTAAAGAATATTTTTTTTTTCTTCCCCGGGTTGGCACTCTGTCGGTCCACCGCCACCTCTCCCCATCCCCCAGGACTTACCTGCTGCCCACTGGTGTTCATCCTGGAGTTCCCACAGGACGGGGCCATCAGGAGAGCCACCCCGCAACTCTCTAAACAATGCTACATGGTTAGTCCAGTGGCAGAGTGCCTTGGCTTGCTGCGGGGGGCTTGGTGGGGGTGGATGTTATCTGGCCTTGGCCAGAGTTGTTTTCCCCCTTATTGTTGGGAGGTGTGGCATGCATGGACATAAGGGCACAAGTGCCCACATCTTGTACACCTCCCAGGATCCTGGAAGCATCAGCTGTGACATCCCCTGGCCTCTGCCAGGGATCGGTCATATGCCAAGTGTTACCCCACCTTCCCCCCAGAGAAGGAAAGCAGTCAATTGAACATTTAATCCTCCTCCCCTGACTGTCCCTGTGACTCCCTGGGCTCGCATCCGAACACAGATCTCCAGTGTTGCAAGCGGAAATCCAACTGCTGCACCAGCTGGCCTAAAGAAGATATTTGAAATACAGGCTGAACTGTGTCTAAATATTATGTTTTCCAGGTTTCCCAAAGGTGTCAGGTGCTCTTTAATCACCTGAATTTGTGGCATAGTGAGCACAAGCCACAAACCCCAGGGTGTGTTGCTGTATCTATAAAATGGGACTTGCTATTTACACGCAAAATGTAAGAAAGAGTGACAGAAGGGAAAAAAAACACCTAAGGACGACTGCTTGTAACATGAAGTTGAAACTGTTTTTCTTGTCGCGGAGATTTGGGGCTCTTCAAACAGTGGCATAGGTTAGTGCTTTGAAGTGTACTTTAGTTGTTGAACCTTTTTTTTAATTATTATTTATTTATGTGGTTTTCCCCTTTAATCCCCGCTCACCCTGCAAGTCACTGATGAGGACACACGCGTGTGGAGGCACTCGCATGCCCTCGCACCCAGGATGCCCCCACGCTACTGCCATACCTCTCGCTGTCTGCGCTACCACCGGACCTCCACCTGGTGGTGATGGAACTATGGGAGAGGCAGCGTCCGCCTGGGAGAGGAGAGTCACTGTTTGTCAGCTCAATTCTGTTCGACCCTCCCCCACCCTAGGTCATTCCTCAACCCGGGTTGCCGGCGTAGCGTGAGGTAAGGCACGATGCCTCAGCCCCCTGTGCCACTGGGCTGGCTAGCTGGGAAAACCTTCAAGGAACCCTAGCAGTAGTTGTGCAGATAATAACATGGTTCTCCACCAATCAGAGTGCAGGATTTTTCCAATGTACATGAAAAAGAAAAGAGTTACCGGCTGCACGTCATGAAGCACAATAAGTCCACTGTTAGGACATGTTAAAAACTGTTTTATTATAAAACAAACACAGGTGTAGCAGCCCCAACCCCGCACATGCATCAATACAAAAAAAATTCCTATAACCTTGATTGCTCAGTTAAGGTCTCTTTACTTGGGGAAACTCCTGCAATAACCTGCGGCTGAGAAAGGGCATTTAAAAAAATTGATTAAACACATTTTCAATTTATTTTACAAATGGGTCTGTCATATAATTGCAATAAAGAATTCCAGGATGTGGGTAATTGGGGGATTACCCACTTCTCATGTGGTTAAGTCACTCAACTGCACCTCATGACACACCATATTAGGCGTGGGAAAATCCCCCAAATACTAGGCGGGTTAAATCCCCAATAACTCCCACTCTGTCATGCCTTATTACATAAATATATGGTACAATGTCAAGACATAAATTTAGGCTGAGGAGTGACGGAGTAAGGGGTAACATCAGGAACTACTACTTCACAGATAGTGATTAGCTTTATGGAGTGACTTGCCAGATGTGGCTTTAAAGGTAGATATTATTTAGAGTTTCAGAGCTAGGCTAGGTTAATGCTTCACAGGGCACAGTATTAGCGGTTATGACTGTTAGTATAACGGGCAATGACTAAATGGAACTTTCAGCCAAGTCCCCAGATGTTGCTGTTCTTTCTGAATGGAGTGAAGGATTCCATCACTCAGTGCCATCCACTGTGTGATTCTCAATAGTCACCAGGTTTATGGGAAGGCTGTGCTTTATCCTACAGATCATTTCTCTCAGAAAAGACAGAGAGAAGAGAAGAGAACAGGCTGTCAGACATTTTCAACCAACAGAGAGAGAGAGATGTTTCGGATGGTTTACAATACAAAACCAACTCCGACTCAGCAGCCTCGCTCCACTGCAAAGGGGTGTCCACAGTCTAAGCTGAGCTTGTGCTGTCAACCAACTTTGGTTCTTCTGCAATCCACCCAACCACAAACACACATCAGACAATGTATCAGAGAGCACAGGCTCTCTTCCTTTACAAAGCTAGCTGATGTGCTCAGAACCGCAATCAAATTCTCTCTTTACTATGAGATCCTGACCGAGTGTGTAAATATTTTTTTTTCGGCAAAGCCACGTCCTTTCTTTGATCTGTTTCATCTGTTGTCTCTATGTTGTTTAAACAAGTATTGATGGGCGCAATGGCGTTTCTACCATCACCTAAACACAGATAATACTTGGCAGTTTTACAGCTTCCATTTATTTATTTTTAGTATAGGGTAGCCCAGCAGTGAGGCAGCATCTCATTTTCTGTGGGGTCTGAAGCCTTGTACACAGTGTCATGGCTGGGCGGACTAAAGACATGGAGGTGAAGGGATTTGCTCAATGTCAAACAGTAAGCAAGTGCACATGGTGCAGTAGGATCAGATGTTTGCTGTTTGCTGTTTGCTGTTTGCTGTAGGAAGAACCAAACACTGCAGCTCTGTCAAAGCCCCTAATACATGCTACTATATGAATGGACACAATGCAAAAAATGTGTCAGTGAGGGAATAAGAAATGGATTAATTACGAGCAGTATGGTGGGCAAAGAATGGAGATGCAGGGTTATGCCCAACTATCGCTAGAACTGTGCTAACTTTTCAAATTTCTCTTCTGCCAGGAGTCTGCAGAACTTTGGAAATGCCACCATATTACGTGGAATTCTGTTAGTTCTGAAAGAAGAATAAAATAGAAAACTGTGGATTAGTTATCTGCTGTCTGTATAAACCTTTATGTGAACCATGGATTCATTTTCCACTAACCATGGAATAATATTCCACTGGTAGCATAATCTGTGGAACATTAGTCCATGGTTCACATAAAAAATGCTTTTCTGAATTCCTGCCAAATTAAGAAAGAAATTTCAGAACGCATTTCTGAAGTGGAATTGCCATTCTGCAGGAATTCCATTGGCAAGATTTCACATTCCGCACAGCTTTAGCAGCCTTCCCTAACAATCCTTCTGTTTATCACTCAGAAGTGGTTTGAAGCAGTTTATTTTTAAGCAACAAGCCACGAGGGGGTGTGGGTTATCAGGGGATTTACCATGGCTGGAGCGGTGCGCCTCGTGGGTAAATACTCGCCAGCTGTGGTAAATCCCCCGATAACCCACATCCTCTGAGTGGCTTATTGCGATTATACCAAGATTAATTTTTTTTTACTGTAATAAAATACAAATATTTAAGAGGTAGATTTGTTTTTTATTTTTATTCTATTTATTCCTGGGCTGCAGATGAAAAGGTCACAGCACCACATCTGCCCTCCTTGAATTCACAGGAGCAATTCACAACTCCCTGGATAATAATTACCTCACTGGTTCGGTCTTCATAGACCTGACCAAGGCTTTTGACACTGTCCATCATCGAATACTCCTCACAGAGCTGCTAAAAAGCTGGGCTATCCCCTGAGTCTACAACTTGGTTGAAGAGCTACCTGGAAAACCATTCCCAAAGAGTGAAAATTGCTGATGTCCTCTCAGATGCTAGACCCATACGCTCAGGAGTCCCCCAAGGGATCCATTCTCAGGCCACTCCTCTTCAGCTTGTTCTTGAACAGTCTTCCACAATTCTGTCCAGAACAAATCCTACTCTATGCTGACGATGCTGTCATTCACACCACCCAACAGGACCCCCACCTACTCCAAAGCAAGCTTCAGAAGGGCTTCACCTCCATTGAAACATGATTTAGTAGGCAAAAGCTGGTTCTCAACTATAAGAAAACCAAGTCAATGCTTTTCTGTGGCTCCCACAACAAACACAGGCTTCACCCCCTTAATATTGCAAACTGCCTTGGTGCTGTCCTCGAACAGGTTCACTCCTTTAAATATCTGTGAATCTCCATAGACAGCAACTTATCCTACAGCATCCACATAGATAGTGTTGCCAAAGCTGCAAACACATGCATTGGTCTCCTCTACAGGCACAAGCAATGCCTTACCTCGGATGCCTTAAGGAGAGCAGTTCAGAGCTCGGTGGTCTCGCTAATCGACTATGGTCTGATTATTTACAGCTCTGCTACTGACACAGCCCTCAGGTACTTATCCTTGGCCCTAAAAAAAGCCTGCCGACTCATCACAGGATCCCACCGACTCACCCATATGTGTGACCTCTATGCCCAAACAGGGTGGCTCCAGTTATCAAACCGTATCAGGTACCGAACTTGTCTAATGGCTAAGAAAATTATGCTACATCTTGCTCCCCTTGGAGTCCAAATTCTTCTCCATACAGCACCCAACCCCCACCTCATCAGGGCTTCAGAAAATCAAATGCTGCACATTCCTCGGTGCCGTGCCACACTGGGCCAAAGATCCTTTGTGCACCGAGCTCCTAGCTAGATTAATGGACTCAACAAAGACGTCTCCTCTCTTCAAAAGCTAGGCCCATTTAAAGCCAACCTTCACCTCCACCTAGCTGCCTCTAGCTCCTGTGGCTGTCCCTCATAATCTGATCTCCCTCGTAGCACTTCTACTCCTACCCCCTATCTCCCTCATCCTATAGCCTACCCTTCCATTTTTGCCCCTACCCCACCCAAGCACTTTTTTGAGGCCTGACAAATGCCCACAACTACACCTGTCTTTTTGTGTCCATTCCAAGCCTCAGCTACCTCTGTCTACCCTGCCCCCTCTGGTACCCACTTTCCCTAAATGTGATGTATTTTAGCTGCTAAATAATGTCTGTACATCATTTCTGCATTGTTACTCAACTCTTTGTAATGTTTGTATTGTACCTCAATTGACGTGGAACCTTTGTAAAAGAGCCTTGGTTCAAAGGTACTTGTAGTCCTAGACTCTAAATAAATAAATATATAAATAAATAAAAACAGCCGTTGGTTATCAGAGGATTTACACCAGTGGTAAACCACCAGTCTGATGATTTCATTGGCTGTTCACTTATGTCCATGATATAATGTATAGTAGAGCATTGTTCTGTATAGAACGCCATCCCTTTCAAAAATGCTGTTGTGCTACAGTTCAAAGGTCATGAAATGTGATTGTACCCTTCTGTGGTATAACAGCATTCTGAAACCTCTGCAGACTGCACAAGCCTGTTTCGTTCTGAAAACAAAAGAACCGCTGCCCTGTATATTTCATGTAATGCTATACACTATAAAAAATACAGGATGAGCAACTTTATGCACAACCAGAGTGTTCCTCCACCTCGGGGTTCTGAGTTTCACGGACCTCTCAAGCTTCGCTCTTGAGGTCAGAAGAACCCCTCTGTAGCAGAACACACTGTGGTTCTGCATAGTTGCCCACCCAGTATTCTTTATATTGTTTGACTTGATGTCGTCTTTACAATTCAAAAACATACACAATACGTGTAAAAACTGGATGGACCATTGGACTTTTTCTGCCATCATTTTCTCTGTTTCTAAAAAAAAATTTTGAAAAAACTTTAATGCATTCACATAAATAAAAACGCACTATAGATGTGAACAATACAATGATTATATATTTATAAATACAGCGTTGAGAAAAAGTGTCCTATTATAGCCGGACCATCAGTGCAGTGGTTGAATTTCCACTCATGACGCCGGTGACCTGGGTTCTGGAGTGGACTCGGGTCATCAGAGGGCCGGCCGGGGGAGAAAGGCTTGAGTGTCCCATGACTGCTCATCTTCTCCGGGGGGAGGGAAGGGGAGGAGGCCAAGGTCTGCAGTTTGCCTGCCAGGGTACTGCAAGTCCTACCTTCAGGAAGGGCCAGCTGAGAGACGTGGTGGATGTTGGCACCTAGCGCCTTGACATCACAGGATGTGCACCACACTGAGGGGAGAAAAAGGAGGAAAAACTGGTGTCAGTCTCCTATATGACAGAGACCCAGCTGTGACCCTGATTGCCCACACCTCTCTGACGTCCCCAATGGTCCGACACAGCAAGATCATCGGAGCACACTGCCCCACCCTGTACCTACTTGGGGGATGCAGCCACGGGCCGATGGGGACCACCGGGGCAGAATCGGGAAGGCTGCGGTGCAGGGATAGACTGCACTATGTGCCTCCCGAAAGAGTGGAGACCGACACTGCGGGGGAGTATAAACAGAAACTTTACCTTGGAGATGGGGAATGGCATCGCAATCCGCACAGGGGTTGTATACAGACCCCCATCTCAAGGGGAGGAAATGGACAAGAAAATGATAGAGGACATTCTCAAAATGGCTGAAAAAGGGGAGATACTGTTGATGGGGGACCTGAATATGCCAGATGTTAACTGGAGGACATGTACTGCAGCCACATCCAAGAGCTCGGTCATTCTCGATGCCCTGCAGGGGGTAGACCTTAGACAGCTAGTGCTGGAACCCACTCGGGAGGGAGCAATACTAGACCTGGTACTCTCAAATGGAGAGAGAATCACAAATTTAGAAGTCAGTAGACATCTGGGAACAAGCGACCACTGCACAGTGTGCTTCACAATGAGCACAACCATGGAGATAAGCCATACAAAAACAAGAATACTGGACCTTAGAAGGGCTGACTTTGGCAAAATGGGTGAACACCTGAAGAATGCACTAGCAAATGGCCAAATAGGAGGGGTGGAAGAACAATGGAGAAAAATCAAAACTGCCATCATAGAGGTAACAAGTCTTTGTGTAAAACAAATAAAGAAAACAAAGTGGAGTAAAAACACTATGGTTCTCAAAGAGGTGGCGAGAAGGTTAAGGAGAAAAGGCTGCATTCAAAAGTATAAGGAATCACAGAGGAGCATGACAGGGAACTGTATCAATTAAAGCAGAAAGAAGTAGGAAAGGCAGTCAGAATAGCAAAAGGCACAAACCGAGGAAAAAATAGCTAACTCGGTCAAAAGGGGATAAACCTTTATAGGTACATTAGGAGCATAGAAAGGTTAAGGAGGATAGTGAAGATTAATAAAGGAGAGGGAGGTGGGCAGAGGAGACAGTGAAAAGGCAGAGATACTGAATGAATACTTTTGCTCAGTATTCACAAAAGAAGATGAGGAGCAGTTACCTAAACCAGACAATAGAAGCACTCTGGGTAGGGGGGTTGATACCAGTCCATTCACAGAAGAAAGAGTCCTGAAAGAACTCCTAAAACTCAAGGTGGACAAAGCAATGAGGCCTGACGGGATTCACCCCAGAATCCTAAAAGAACTAAGGGGGGACCTAGTGACACCACTGATCACACTATTTAACAAATCATGGCAGGATGGGGTGGTACCTGAGGACTGGAGGAGGGCAGATGTGATTCCCCTTAACAAAAGTGGGAGCATGGCAGAAGCAGGAAACTACAGACCTGTAAGTCTGGCCTCAGTGGTAGGGAAAATGATGGAATCACTTCTGAAAGAAAGAATTGTTGAGCACCTAGAGGCCAGCGGGGCACAGGACCCAAAGCAACATGGATTTACAGCAGGAAGGTCATGTCAGACTAATCTAATTGCTTTCTTTGACTGGGTGACCAAAGTAATAGACCAGGGAGGGGCTGTGGATATGGCCTACCTAGACTTTAGCAAGGCATTTGACACAGTCCTGCACAAAAGATTAATAATCAAGTTAGCCAGCCTGGGAGTGGGTCCCAGGGTGGTAGCCTGGGTAGCGAACTGGCTGCACAACAGGTCACAGAAGGTAATAGTGAATGGAACACATTCCGAAGAAAGGGGTTACTAGTGGAGTACCTCAGGGCTCAGTACTGGTCCAATCCTTTAACATCTTTATAAGTGACATTGCAGAGGGTCTGAGGAAAAGGTATGCCTCTTGCAGATGACACAAAGATATGTAACAGAGTTGATACACAAGAGGGGTAGAAAAGATGAGAAGGGACTTGGCAAGGTTGGAGGAATGGTCAGAATATGGCAACTTAGATTCAATGCAAAGAAGTGCAAAGTAATGCACCTGGGAAACAAAAACCCAGGAGAAGAGTACACAATAGCAGGGGAGGTACTAACAACAAAAATGGAAAGGGACCTGGGAATAGTCATATCAGATGACCTAAAGGTGGGTAAGCAATGTGAAAAGTCAGTAAGGAGAGCCAGGGGATACTGGGATGCATAAGAAGGGCATCAAGTAGAAAAGGGAAGTGATTATCCTCTATACAGACAGTTGGTGAGACCCCATCTGAGTACTGTGTGCAGTTTTGAGACCTCATCTACACAAGGACATAGACAGGATGGAAGCAGTCCAGAGGAGGCAACTAAATGGTGCAGGGTCTACATCAGAAACCATATGAAGAGAGACTGAGAGAGTTTAATATGATACCCTTGATGAAAGGAGGGACAAGGGGACATGATAGAAACGTTCAAGTACCTCAAGGAATCAACAAAGTCCAGGAGGGTAGCATCTTTCAGAAAAGAGATGTGTAAGAACAAGGGGCACAGTTTAAAGATAGAAGGGGACGGCCTCAGGGTAATGTGAGGAAATTATTTTTCACGGAGAGAGTGGTGGATACATGGAACAGCCTTCCTGAGGAGGTCGTTGGGTCTAAAACAGTGGGGGAATTCAAACATGCATGGGACAGACACAAAGCAATTATAGTGCGGGGTTGCAGGAAGCAGGCTGTTGGTTAATTAGAATCTGCAGCTTATCCAGTAGGTAGGGAAATGGGCAGACTGGGTGGGCCAAGTGGTCCTTTTCTGCCGTCAAAGTCTATGTTTCTAAAAAAAAAAAAGTGTCACATTATGTTGTTTGGATAGCTTCAAAGTACATTGCACAAGTCATTAAATTCTGCCAATACATGCTTACGTGCCAACAGACAAAGGCCTTCTGGTCTAGCTAGTCTGCTTGGTTGTGCAGTTCCCTAAGTATTTACAAATTAATACAACTCTTCTGTTTTTAACTCAGACAATTCTCTAAAAATTAATGTTAACACAAATCATGGATCAGATGACATACAAATGCATCTACGAGATGTCTTGGACAAATTGAAAGCAGTAGACACTAATAAATCACAAGGTCCGGGATGAAATTCACCCTAGGGTATTGTATGAACTGGCAGACCAACTTGCACCACCCTTAACTTATATTTTTCAAAATTATCTAAATACGGGACAGGTACCACAGAGCTGGCGTAAAGCATTAGTGGTTCCTATACACAAAAGTGGCTCTAAATCAGAACTGAAAAACTACAGACCAATTAGCCTGACATCGGTCATGGGGAAGATGATGGAATCTATTTTGAAGGATCATATAGTTGAGTATCTGGAAAAAATGGCCTACAGGATCCAGTACAACATGGCTTTCACAAAAATCGCTTCTGCCAAACAAATCTCTTAACAATTTACGAGAACGTTGGGGAGGCATTGGATACAGGAAATTGTGTCAATGTTATTTTTTTGGATTTTTTGAAAGCATTTGATAAGCTTCCACATCAAGAACTGATAAATACTCTAAAACACTATGCATTAAATAATGGCATAATAAACTGGATAGAGGCCTGGTTGAGTGAGAGAAGGCAAAGAGTGGTGATTCAACGTGAAAAATCAGAATGGGCAGCGGTGACTAGTGGGGTGCCTCAGGGGTCGGTTCTTGGACCTTGTCTTTTTAATATTTATGTAACCTCTTTAAAAATAGTAAACAAGGACATTTGGGTAACAAAATTTGCAGATGACTGCAGAATTGGAGCTAAGCAAATAACACAAAAAGTAAAAATGATGTACAGGAAGCATTAAATAAGGTATATAACTGGACAAAAAAGTAAGCTAGAATTAAATAAAAGCAAATGTATAACCATGCATCTGGGTAAAACAAAAAAATAAAATAGACTATTCCTATAGACTGGACAATACAGTACTCAACAATACAAATGAGGAAAGAGATTTGGGGATAATAATTAGTTCAGACTTAAAATTCAGTTCCCAGTGTAATAAAGCAATAAAAAAGGGTAACTAGATATTAAATTGTATTTTGAGACATATATCAGGTAGGGATAGGAAGGTGTTGATGCCCCTTTATGGTGCACTGGTGAGACCAAACCTGGAATATTGCGCACAGGTGTGGGCCCCTTATTAAAAAGTAGATATAAACAATATAGAAAGAATACAGAGAAGAGCAACAAAGTCAGTTGAAGGGTTAGGGAAAAAAACTTACCAAGAGAGACTAAAGGAACTGAATTTGTACACTTTGGAGTATAGGAGAACTAGGGGCGATTATTGTTTACTTTTTAGATCTATTCAAGATGACTTATTATTGTCAGAATTAGGACTTGCTTGGAGAAAATCCAGATATGAACCTAGGAGACATCCCTTCCAGTTTGAAGTTAAAAAATGGCAAACTTTACAACATAAGCATTAGTTTAGCAATAGAATCGTGTCTGGATGGAATTCACTACTGATAGATGTAGTATCCAGCACAAGCATGGACTCTTTTAAAATTAAATTGGATAATTTTCTTTTGGATATATAAATAGGAAACATTTTGGCAAGCATTATGGACGAAAGTCTAACTTAGCTTGTAATCACCTAGGAACCTATGAACTCATCTAATACAGAAGTATATAATTTCTGGCGGTTTCCATTTTATGCCAGCGCACTATTCAAATTCTTGGAAGTACTTTAAGAAAATAATACACAGGTTAACTATTCTTGGAATAAATCTATTTAAGATAGTTATACCTCTTTATAAAATGCCAGGAAAACATCTAGAAATTTCATTGGCAGAGATACATCACCTGACCATGCATTAAATCTCTATAAACACATGATCAGGTGCCGAATCTCATTTTCCTCCCCAAAAGACCTACTTAGAGCCATTTTATAAGTGTAATAAGCCACAACAGGGTGTTCATTATAGGATTTTAATGCACTTCCCTGGGCCATAAGGACAATCGGCCTTCAGCCTCATGTCTTACTGTACCCCTGGGGCATGCATTAGAATCCTATAATGCACACCCTGTCACGGCTTATTACTTACGTATTCTCTAAGTCCCTAATAACACTTTTTAATTAATTACTACAGACAGAGTTAAAGTAATCCAGAGTGATTTCAGGGTCCAACTATCTTATGCTAGTCTTGAAGGAAATGCTATAGACAGAATTTAACTAATCTCAGATTAATTCCAGTATGTAAACTGGGCTCTGCAGGGTTCAGGCCCGGTTACCTACACCCCTGTCAGTACATTGTACCAGTAATCGCTGTCATCTGTCTTGCAGACTTTAAAGCTATCTTTACAAGGCGGCAGCACTCTGATCTTTGTGCTGTTCCATACTTGATGCAGTCACTGTTGTGACTAAGTTCTGCCTTTACAGAGTCTGCCATCGCGTCAATGCAGGTTGCACCGACAGGGGCTGGGGGGCCAGGTTGGGAGCAGTGGAGGACTCTGGGAGTGACTACTTTATCCGAGTGAGTGTTGCAGTGCATTTACGTCACCACATTATATGCTCACCCCAATAAACGTACTCAGTCCTGCGCTGGTGCATAAAATTGATCCAAAGCACTCCTAACATGCTCCAGAGAGTGTCCAGACTGCCAACTATGCAGCGTATCAACCCATGCTCACAGGGTGATGCGCTGCAAAGGTGGCAGTGTAAGCATGGCTGGAGACTCAGGAGAGAAAGAAGCAGATAGCATCACAATAAGGTATGGACAACACCCTCCAAGAGGGTCTGCTAGTTCATCAGTGACATTTTGTATGTCCTGGTTACATCCTGTCCAACCAAACTGTCATCCCCTGAGTTTGGTGGAGGCAGGCAGAACCAAATCTATATAAAAGAAAAAAAAAGAATATCTAGAATCCGGCCAGGCATAAAATTCACAATCAAAAAAGAATTTCACACTAAAACACGCTTTTAGTGATTCACCAAGTAATTAATATAATGTTAGCAAATGATACCTACGCAAATGTATGTGGATTACTAGATCTGAAAATTAAGAACCTTATAGAACTTTTGGGCTCTAATTTATTTATTTATATAAAATTGGTAACTGGGAGAGGCACACTGAGCAGAGGCTCATTTTCAGGTGTGACCCAGGGGAGTGGGGGAGAACAACTACAAACATACAGTTGGGTGAAGTGGTCTCAATGAGGATGACATAAAGAGCATACATAAGGTGCAGTACAGACAAAATGGCAAAATATTGCATACAGAGCACTAATGGATTAGCATACAAATCATCTGTGCAACCTGGGCAAACTCCAAGTGCATAATACCAGAGTGAAGGGAGGCTTAACTTGTGCTGAAAGTAGAAGTCAAACAGGTTGATAAACATCAACAAGG
This sequence comes from Neoceratodus forsteri, assembly GCA_016271365.2. Taxonomy (NCBI): domain Eukaryota; kingdom Metazoa; phylum Chordata; order Ceratodontiformes; family Ceratodontidae; genus Neoceratodus; species Neoceratodus forsteri. Next base: position 46,947,867 of record JADMNL010000036.1, read on the forward strand.
TTGCTGGAACTATGAATCTGTGTGTGTGTGGGGGTGTGTGGAGAGGAAAAGGGTGGTCAAAAGCCGGGCAAGGGTAAGGCTAAGGAAGGGTTCAGGAAGAGGGTTGGCAGGAGGGGCTGGAGTTTTAACTCTTGCCTAATGGCGGAAGGGGAGGGGGAGAGATGAATGGGGGAGGGGAGCTGGTTCCAGAGCGAAGGGAGGTGGTATGAGAAAGCAGATTTCCTAGCTGAGGAGTGTGGGTGGGGTGAGTCTCTTGAGTGCAGGGAGTAGCAGAAGAAGGGGATAGGGGAGGGGAGATAGGATAGGATAGGTATGAGAGGAGGGACCCAAACCGGTACTTAGAGATGAGGGAAGCACAGTGGGCTGGTGACGTGAAGGGAGAGGGGGAATGGATAGGGAGGAGTAAAGAGAGCAGTGGTGTAACTACAAAAGGAGGAGCTGGTTGCAAAGCATCAGAAGGCATTGCAGAAGGTGCCCAGTCTGGCAAGGGAGGTGAAGTGGATGAAGCCATAAACCACATCCGCATAGTTGAAAACTGGGAGAACCATTTTGGTGACCAGCTCCCGATGGACCTGGGGAGAAAGGCAATCCTTATTGCAGTACAGGGCACTGAGTTTGGGGTGGAGTTTGGCACAGATGGCATCAATGCTGGCAGAGAAGTCAAGCCTGCTACCTAACCACACACCAAGGTACAAAAAAGTTGTAACTACTTCAAGCGGTGTGCCATCCAGCATGGAGAAGACTGGAAGGGGGCGAGCTAAGCCAGCTTCTGGCTGACATCAAAGGTAATAGACACTTTTTTTTAATGTTGACCCGAAGTTGGTTGGAATGGAACCAACACAGACCATTGTGAAAGTCTTGCTGAAGTGAGACTTTCAGAGATGCAGTCGAGGGACTGGAGGTATAGAGAACTGTGTCATCTGCATACATGTGAATATGCATGTTGGCACAGGTGGAGGGGAGGATGTTTAGGAAGATGGAGAAGAAGATTGGACCCAGACTGGAGCCCTGTGGGACCCTGGCCTGGATAGAGAGGGGTGGGGAGATGGTGTCTCTACCTGCACTGACTGTTGATGGTCCGAGAGGAAGGAACGAAACCAGTCAACAGCATGGGCTGAGAGGCTGGCAGAACTCAGCTTATCCAGGAGGAGTGAGTGGAACACCGAATCAAGGAGTTTGGCCAGATGGATAAAAATGGCTGCTGTGACACTCTCCTGATCCATCGGTGGCAGTGACCCTAAGTAGGGAGAAGATGGTAACATGATGCTTCCTAAAGTCAGACTGGAGGGGAAAGGAAGTTGGAAGAGTGGAGTAAGTCTGCAACCAAGAGTTGACTAGTTTCTCCTGCAGCTTTGCAAGAGAAGGGAGGAGGGAGATGGGGTAGAAGTTGCCAGGCGTGGAGGAATCACCCCCCCCTTGTGTGGAGGGAAAGAACCTTGGCAATTTTACAAAACTGAGGGACAGTGCAAAGGGTGAAGGAGAGATTTAGGACATGGGTAAGGGAAGTAAGACAATGGCAGGAGCTGATAGATGGAGAAGTTTGGGGTCAAAGCCAGTAAGGCTAGATTTGGAAGGGTTGACTGAGGAATGGGAGAACAGCATCTCCAGGGGAGTGACAGAGGGAAATCAAACCCAGTGTGGGGGAGGGAGAAGAAGGGGGGAGATGAGTGGAGCCATAAGGTCAGAGTGAGGGAAGAGCACAAGAGGTAAAAACTCTTTGAAGTGAGCAGCAACAGAGGGAGGGTCAGACACTAGTGAACCATTAACGATGAGGACAGGGGGAGAGGACTGGGCTGAAGGGTCAAAAAAGGAGCGAATCACCTTTCAGAATTTGGATGGGGAATTAAGATTATTCTGGAAATTGGCCTTGAAGTAAAGGGACTTAGTGATACGAACGACCTGCTGGTCAGGTAGAGGGTTATCTTTAAGCTGGGTTTACTCACCTTTAAAGGCCGTGCATGGACTAGGTCCTGGTTATCTGTCTGATATCCTAACAACCACCACCCCAGTCCACTCCCTCCATTTCTCCTCTAGGGGCCTCCTGGCGATTCCCAGGACAAGACTGAAAACTGCTGGCAACGGGGCGTTTAGTGTCACCGGCCTTGTGTTGTGGAATTCGCTACCGCCTGCTATCAGGGAGGCCCCTTCAGTTGAAGTATTTAAAGGTGGCCTCAAGACCCATTTATTTTCTCCGACCTTCCCAGATATAGATATCTGACCTGATTTACGAAATACTTGTAAGCTGAACTGTGTATTGCTTCTATTATATTTTCTTTTATGTTTTATCATAATTTTAAGATGTATTTATGTGTTATCCTGTTTTCCCCTTGCATGTTATTATATGTGAGGTGCCCAGAGCCTCTGGGAATGGGTGCCATAGGTATACATTTTGCCTTGCCTTGCCTTTCCTTAGTGCAAGAGCTCCTAAATTCCCTGTAGGAGAGGAGGTCTAACAGGGGGCTGGATAATTTATACCTCACCCAGGCTTGGTCACGGGCAGTTCTGGAGACCTTACCTACGTAAGGACATAGACAGGGTAGAGAAGGTTCAGAGGAGGGCAACAAAGATGGTGCATGGATTGCATCACAAGTCCTATGAGGACAGGTTGAAGGCACTGAACATGTACTCCCTGGAGGAGAGGAGGGAGAGAGGGGATATGATAGAGACATACAAGTATCTTACAGGGAGGAACAGGGTGCAGGAATGCACTATTTTTAAGCGAAAAAGATGTTCCAGGACTAGAGGCATGGGATGAAGTTGGAGGGAGGACGATTCAGAGGAAACGTGAGGAAGAATTTCTTCACAGAACGAGTGGTGGACAAGTGGAACAACCTGCCAGAGGAAGTGGTGGGGGCTCAAACAATCACGGGATTTAAGAATGCATGGGATAGACATAAAGGAATTCTGGAGGTCAGGGGTAAGGGGCAACAGACTTCCTGGAAAACATAAACTGAACCTACAAACTTAAATGGGCAGACTGGGTGGGCCATAGGCCCTTATCTGCCGACACTGTCTATGTATCTATGTATGTATGTATCTATGTCTTTCATAAGTTGATGAGATCAAAAGTGATCCAGAGGTGGTGAGAGGATGTAACCTTGGATTTCCTGTTGGGGGAAGGCTTGTACCAGACAGAATTAAAACCAACACCTGCCTGTAGGCTCTAGTTAAAATCAGTACCTGGCAACACTCATTCATAGTGCAAGGGGAGGTACAGTAGATTGATTACAATCCTTTTAACTCATTGCCTCCACAGGAGCTCTCTGAAGTTGCACCACTTGTCTCCTGTATACTGTTAACAGTGAATCCTGAGCCTTTCTAAGCAAAATCAGGCTATCATCAGCATGCCACAAACAAATCCTAATAGCTCAAGAACCATAAGTGCTAGACACAAAGTATGAGTGGCATATTTATTCAGCACAAAATTACCTTTCCAATGGTGGTATGCAAATAATAATATGTAATTCTGTTGTTTTTCTGTGCTGGTTGAAACAGCGAAAAAAAAGTATTTTTCACTAAAATAGGCACCATAAGCTATACAAACCACATCATAAACAAATGCGAATAACTCCTAAAGTATACATGATATACACAAAAGATCAGTGGCAAAGTTGTTTAGCACAAAATTACCTTTCTAATGGTGGTACGCAAATAATAATACGTAATTTGGTTTGTTTTCTGTGCTGGTTGAAACAGCAAAAAAAAATAGATTTCACTAAAATAGGCAACATAAGCCATGCACACCATACCATAAACAAATGTGAATAACTCCTAAAGTATACATGATATACACAAAATATCAGCGGCAAAGTTGTTTAGCACAAAATTACCTTTCTGTTATTTTGTATATTAAAATATATAAGTGATGTCTCCAGACGTTGCAAGGGCACACAGGAAGTCAGTAGCTGACTCCTGTAGGCATCCTCTGGGCACACCAGTGTATTTTACTGATGACTACAGGTGTCTGCTAGGAGACAATGAGTTAATACTATTCATAGCTCTAAATGGACTAGCCCCTTCCTATCACCTTGACCTCCTGGCTCCCAATGCACTAGGAAGAGTGACCCACTCCATAAACGTCCAGGGACTTTTAAGTATTCCTTCATTAAGACAGGAATCTTCAGTTAACAGGTTGTTTACTGTCGTCCTAAGGAAATTTGTTTGACTACAGCCCTGAGTAGTGTTTAAAATCAATTTTACTTCTTTTATTTCATCAGGTTTTTCTGACCTAGAGTAATCCTAGCTTATACCTATTTATTAATAAATTATTAGTTTATTAGTTTATATTTGTATCACCCAGTGTGGAGTGTTCCAAGGTTGCTGTTCTGACCATGCCAATTTGCAGTGTAATGCCACCCTGAGTCACAGATTGGTGCCATGAAGAAAATAAAGCTCTGTCTACTAACCCAGAGGTTTTAGTGACTCTCACAGCGGCAGTGCATGCTCCGATAACAGCGTTGCTCAGATACTCTCATAATCTAGTTCAGATTGTCCTTTTTCTCAAACTGTGTAAGATGTAAGATGCCCTTTCTTCCCCTTTTTAAATCAGCTTCACCATTTCTTCTAGATTTACAGTAATTAGAGGAGTGCCCCATTAAATATGGCAGCCTCCAGGATTTTATCTGGATTTGAGATGTACCAGACATAGAGCTCTCAATAAGAAGCGATGGTCAGCAAGTGAGTGGATCTCCTGATCTGTGCAAGCAAAGGATCATGGGATATACTGCCACATCCCTCTATCAATGAGAGAACTATGTTTTAAAAAAAAATCCTGCTTCCAGCATAACCAGTGGCATTGAGAGCGGAGGCACTGGGCACCTTGGGCCTGATTTTCAAAGGTTTTTGCAGGGCTTGTATCAAGCCTTGTATCAACCCTGATGTTTGGCACAACTCTGCCAAACTTCTTTGATGCAACTGCACCCAATTTTTGCACATTGGGCACAGGGTTCAGTTGTGGCACTTCTCACGATTTACGGCAACTTGCGCCAAATGTTTGACACAAGCCCCATAAAAAGGGTCCCAAGATGATGCAGACTTAGACGGGGTTGGTCTAACTTGTGGCATTTGGTGCACCTGACAGAGGACTATGATCTGCAAACACCCTGCGCCATATGTTTGGCACACCAGGGACTTGTGCCATCCACAAATCCTTCTAAAATTGGGCCCCTTATCTTCTGCCATGTCAGCAACTGGGTTTGGGAAGGGACCAGAGTTGCTGGGGGCCAGCTGGGCAAGGGAGGATTAAGCATCCGAAGATGACTCTTCTCCATGGAGTGGAGGGGGATTCTGAGTCCGGCCGCTTGCCTGCCACCTGACGGAGGCCAAGTGGCAGCACTGGAGGGGCATGTGCAGATACAGCAAGCATGTGTGTCAGCACACACATGTGTGCATGTGTCACACACAGATGTGCCACAGAGAAAGTGGAGGAAACAGTGGCGGCTCGCTCAACATCCCCCACAGCCACTGAATTAACTTGTATGTCAGGCCACCCCCAGTATGGCTCTGTGTAAGTGGTTAACCTGTAAATCTATGAGACTGGTTGGTGACGGGGGTGGAAGGGGTGCTGCCGAGACCAGGAACAGAAGGCAGAAGAAACTATAATAAAAATAAATCTTGCTGCCTTGCCCAACAGCTCTCCATGCTGGTGAGAAGGCCTGGGGACAATTTCTTTTTTAGGAGGTTGCATTCAGGTGCTTGAACTGTCTGGAGTGGCTGGTCTGGAAGGTGTGGAGGCATTACCACAGGGTCTCTCTGGCATAGCCTCAGAGTCCTCTCCTAGATCTCAGCAGCATGCATCTTGCACTGTGGCTTGCATGCAACATGGGCCCAAACCCTGACAGCCCCTCAATCTGACTGCCTCTGTACCTCCACAAGCGGAATGAGATCATTATTCAGACTGGCATTCCCTGAGTGAAATACTCGTCAGCATCCTGCTTTTATTTAGTGTATGAGAAATGTATAAACAGCTGGCTGTTTTATATCTATTTACATCTATGTATTGCTCTATCTTTTATATTGTTTTGTTAACATTTAAATAAAATTCTCTGTCGGCACCCGTTCGCCACCCTGGCAGAGGCTGGGGGGGACACAGCGTCATGCAGCAATTTTGGGGGAGAGCTGGGGCAGGTGCCTGGAGGGAGTGCATGCAGATCTGTGCATGCCCCCCTCCGCTGGCACCATTGCAAACCCCCAGCTCTAGGGGTCAAAGGGGAAGTAAATTAGGAAAAAGGATGCATCCAGATTGCAGCTTGATGGTCATCTGCACGTTTGCCAGCTCCAATGCTCTCTCGGACTGGATCCATTCCGGGGGGGGGAGTAGGGGGCTCCCCACCACCCTGCTGCAGGGGGTAGGCCACAGGAGTCTTTAAGGGGGAAGTTCAGAGATCAGCAGAGATGGACGGTGGCTGGAAATCTCACTACGATGTGCTGGATAATGGGAGTGAATCAGGTAAGGGGCCAAAGAGTATAAAGGGTATAGCAAAAAAAAATTCTCTGTCTGTCTGCCTGCCTGCCTACCTATCTGTTTATCCATCCAGCCATCCATCCATCTAAAACAAAAAGTAAAGGATTAAACAGCCGCTTGAACCCGACCGTAAACTGCGCTTGAACCCGACTGCAGCTGCACAACAATGTGTTTCTAGTTTATATAGTTGCTATGGTAAAATAAAACAAAAAAACAGCAATGATATAAAATAAAACATAGTGTGGTGTATAGAACTTGAATTTTATACACTCCCGGTGTTGGATGCTTAAATAAACCCCTCGAGCGTCGCTCTCAGGGTTTATGTAGCATGTAACACCTCAGGTGTGTGTGAAATTCTCATTAAACACACCACCCGATATATTATTCTACATATAATGTGCCTGACTGCTTGCCTGTAAAGTAGATATAGCATTTATGTTAGGAGTTTTTGATCTCGGGATTCAATATTTGTTTCTTCTGGATTTGCCTTTGCCCACTGCATAACATTTTAGGCACCCACTGACCGTATCAGTGCACAAAACCGCTGCTGGGAAGGAGACTTCCAATTCCACCTTAAAAAGATCAACATTGCAGTGCTTGCCACTGTCATTCAAAATCACACCCACATATCATAAATGAGAAGTTTCATAATGCCTTATTAAACTAAAGTGAATTATAACTATTGTGCCAGAAAAAAAGATATGGTGTACCGTTAATGGGGAGGCTGTGTAGCCTGCTTGGTAGAGTGCAAAGTTGTGAACCTTGAGGCCCAGCAGATCCTACCACGAACACAACCACCACCACAACCACCACCACTGCTTCTTGTGTGGCCTTCAGTTACTCAAAGTCTTCTCTCTACCTTTCTCTCACACTTCCTTTTTCACCTAACCTCCTGTGCATGCCCAATGGCTGCTCACAGTCACTGATAGGCTTGTAAAGTGCTTTGGGATACAGTGAGTATATGAAAGACTCTATATAAACACAAATTCCTTTCCTTAATGGCTGTTCCCAGCTGTTCACAGATTGTAAAGTGCTTTGGGATACTGTGTGTATGAAAGAAGGCATAGAAAGCCAATTCCTTCCTTTCTATCCAGAGTCACAGAGGCCAAATGTGGCGTTCTTTGCTACAGCAGCGGCACCATTATATAACTCCCACAAGACATATCACTACTTACCACTTACAGACAAGTCTCTGTGCTGAAAAAAATCATTGCATCAGTTCCTAAAGACTTTAAAAACAGGGAATTGTATTCCCCCTCCCCCTGCACCACCCCATGTTTTCCCAACAGCCACTCTGGTATACAAGACAGAACTTTCCCCTCTCCTACCAAAAAATAAGAAGAAGTAAAATTGAGTACATTCTGAAAAACCTGCTGTGCACCATGTTGCTTGAAAGTATCACAAGTAAGGCTGGCCTCGGGCGTATTCCACTGGCAGAGGTGTTCAAGCAGTCTAGATCCCTCTGGCCTGGCTGTACCAAGTAAGACAGAATGCTGCTGGCATCAGTGTTGCCCAACTTGACTGGCATTATGCACTAAACATTGCGGTCATTATTTAAAGGCTAATAAAATGGTACTGCAATCAGTGCCACGAGACTACCACCTGCATGCATTACAAGCCTAGAGACTGGAATTAAAGGGCAACAATTGTGAGGTGTCTCTGCCATGTTACAGAAAGAAGAAAGCCATGAAGAAGAAAACAAGCATTTTGGAATGTAGGGGTAAAAACTGGGATGCAAGTCGCTGAGAGCCAGGAGCTGGTGGAAACCTTACCTCCTTTAAAATGTCAGTCGCTGGTTCACAAACGAGCAGTAAATGCATCCACCAAACATTCAGGCAAAAAATACATTTGCTATTTTTCAGTATTCATCTAGACATTGAAGAGCTCCAACATGAAGTACTCCAAAGTATTTTGCCAAAATTTCTGACTGAGAAAGAGCAAGACCGTTTCTACTCATGCTGTCTGGGGGGAACTAGAACCCACTGACATCTTCTGAGGTTAATCGTACTTAACCAATACAAGCTTGACACTAAAACAAATTCAGTCACAGTCCCCAGATTTTAACATTTGAAGGACAGAAGTTCACCTTCTAAAAAAACTGTTTTCATACAGCATTGTACGAGAGAAACTATTCCCAAATGTGGAAAAACCTGGGTAGCAAATTCTTGAAATTTTCGCTGTGATTTTTCTGTACTGTACTGTCCTAACCAGGACCTCTTTGCAAATGAGCCTTGCTCAATCAAGCTTTTCCTGGTAAAACAAATAAAATGAAATATAAGGAGCTTCTGCTGACTTTGAGACCCGAGGTAGAATTGCACGGTGACTATTCCAGCTGTACTTTCACAGTAAAGACAGAATTGATCCTCTGTGTGTAGTATGCATATATGTGTGTGTGTGTGTGTGTGTGTGTGTCTGTCTGTCTGTCCTGATTGACTACTTGCCTCTGCTGCCTGTTTCCATTGAGCTGTTCCACAGAGCCAGCTTTATTTGACTAAAAATAAAAAAAAAACACACAGACAGGACAGCCTCTAAGCATGAATCACAGAAACTGTACTTATTTTATCAAAACGAACTTAGCAAGCTGAGATCAAGTTACTCACAAAGAGGCACACATACAGAACACAGAGTCAAAACAGATCGCAGAGTGAACTGTCAGAAGAAGAACTTACCTTTCAGGAGAAATCGTAGAGCTGTGCAACTCTTGAAATCCCCAAAACTTTCTCTTTCTCTTTCTGCCTCCCTCTCCCCGTCCCTCTCTTCTTACATTCACTAAGAAATCATTAGACTCTGCTGCTCATAACCCAGCAGGTCATGTGACGGGGCTCTGAAAATACACAGCACATTTTTCAAAAACCACAGAATGACTGCAGGGTAGGACTCGGAAAAAAATTTTTCTTTCTGTTCTGGGTTTGAGCGACTGTCAGATTAACTCTCGTCAGCCTGCTGGCGCCACTGATTGACGAGAAGAAAAAAAATAAAAAGTTTGCAAGCTTTCCAAAAGTTTCTTTTGTGGTAGGATATTTCTTGGCTCAGATCATTTTTTTTTTGCATGAATCTATTTCTTGTGGAAGGTACATGATTGACAACCTGAAGCTCTGCGATTATCCAAAGACCAGGTAAAGTTCAGGCAGTATTTGGGAATTATCACATATAATTCTCTTACTGACTCCTAACTAGGATCTGGAGGGACAGCCACCCACTAAGGCTGGAGACTGACATGTGGGGGTTGGGGGGAGGCAAGGTGAAGTCAGATTGGATTTGGAAGATTTGGTAAGGGCCACCATTGCAAATTCAGTGTGAGAGCCATATTCATGTTTTGCTTTAATGTTTAATTTTTTTACTTAATACTTTTGTATTTATCAGGATAGTGAGATAGCCACATGAGCTGTGATATCTTATTTTCATGGGAGTCCCATGAAATCCAGTATTGCAGATGTCAAGATGGGATGCCACCTGGGGACCAGCGAACAGTATACAGTGTGATTTGACATAAGGGTGGCAACAGAGACAAACCACGCAAGGAGGAGGGTTCTGGACTTCAGGAGGGCAGATTTTTAATTTTTTTTGTGCTGCCATGCCGTTGTCCCTCTGCCTCGGTCACGGTCCCCTCCACTCCCACTCCCACATTAGCCGCAACTCCCTGATACCACCTGGCTTGCCCCCCTGGGCGGGGTTGTGGCACCATCTCCAAGTGTTGCAATTGACTGGATAGGTCAAAGAGCCGGCCTGGGAGATCATCAGAGTGGAAGGGTAGGCATCATCCAGGCGGCTGGCTTTTTCCCCCTATATGCGGGGCCGGGGACGTGCAATGATGACCAGCGTCCGCCCCGCCCCATGTATTACATTAAGGTGCCAGTTGCTGTAGTGGCCCTGGCCTCCGCTAGGGGACTATCAAGCACCAGACACACTCCCAACCCTCCCCCCGGAGAAGGAGAGCAGTCCTTGGCATGCTCAATCCTTCTCCCCCCAACCAGTCCTCCAACAGCCAGAGTCCATTCCCGAATCTGGGTCACCGGTGTCGCAAGTGGAAATTCAACTGCTGCACTGACGGGCGGGCGAGGGCGGATATTTAAAAAAAAATGGGTGAATGCCTCTGAGATGACTGTGCAGGGGGTTTGCCTGGGTGGGGTGGAGGAACAGTGGTCCAGATTAAGGGATGGCATCACAATGGCAACAAACCTCCACGCAAAAGAAGTGACCAAAAACAGGAGGACAGAGACATCGCTATGGTTCTTGAGGGAAGTGGCTGTGAAGGCAAAGGCTAAAGGGGTGGCATTCAGGAGGTACAAGGAGATGCAGAGGGAAGAGGACAGGTGACCGCAATTGAGCACCTACAAAAACAGTGACTCAGTTACGGCACCTGTGCTCAGGGCTACCAGGCAGAGGGGCGACCAGATACTGGGGTGGGTGACATACGGCGACGGGAATTACATTCATATATGCGCTTGGGGGGGAGAGAGAGAGAGAGAGAGAGGGATGGTATGTTGGAGGGGGTGTGGTGGGCAACTGCCGAGCTGGACCACTAGCGTGGTGGGGAGGGTGGTCGGTTGGGAGGTGCAGGGTTTGGGCCTGGCATGGTGCATTTTTGTTGTTCTTTTTTGCTGGCAGGCGGCTTTTTGTTTTGTAAGTTTTTCACCCTCCCCCGACATGCACCCCCCCCCCGGAGTTGAGAATCCATTAGTAGGGTGTGAGGGGGAGCAAAATCCCTAGGTCTCGAGCCCCTCTTGTTTTTCGCTGAGAGTGTGCATCCCCGAAATTCATTTTCAGTGATGTGCACTCGTCCTAACGGCGATCACTATTCCATGATCGCTGTTATGACATAGAACTGGTGTACAGGAAGGCAGAGGGAAGCAGGATAGGCAGTGAGGGATGCAAAGGTACAAACAGAAGAAAGAATAACCGAAGAGGTAGCAAAAGAGGACAGGACTTTTTCAGACACATAAGCAAAATGAGGAAGACAAGGGGAGAGACTGTGAAGTTAAGAAGGGCAAGGGGCAGACTCTGCAGGAGAGGATAAGGAGAAAGCAGATATCCTGAACAGATACTGTTGAGGGCCTATTTCTCACTGGAACAAAATGTTCACTGTATTCACTGTTTTGAAAATCCAGTGAGAATTAAATGGCAGTGAAAATATATACTACCATTGACAAGTTAGCTCGTTCTTACACTTCAGCTAAATTAAACTGCCATGAAAATGTTGGAGTGGATGATACAGTGAAATTTAAGGACAGTGAATTCATTGTCCTCTACAGTACTTCTGCTCAGTCTTCACAGTTAAGGGAGAGGATAACGGACCACAAAGAAGCAGCAGGAATACTGGGGGAAGGGAGGTGGACACAGTTCTATTCACAGAGAAAAGAGAGTCCTGAGGTGACCTGCGAATCTGAACGAGGATGAGGCTATGAGGCTGGAGGGGGTACACCCAGTGGTGCTGAGGGAGGTCCTGGCTGCACTTCTGACAGCCCTATTTAACAACTTTTTGGAAACAGGAGTGGTTCCAGAGGGTGGAGGAGGGCAGATGTAGTCCCGCTTCGTAAAAGTGTTAGCAGGGAAGTGGCTGACAATTATAGACAGGTTAGTCTAAGATCAGTGGTGGGAACGTTAATGGTGACACTAGTAAATGAAAGGCTAGAGGAGTATTTTAAATCCAGTGTATTGCAAGATCCGAGGCAGCACAGATTCATGGTGGGAGGTGGGTGGTGGGAGGGCATGTCGGATGAGCCTGATTGATTTCCTCAACCGAGTGACCAGGGAAATAGATCAAGGTGAGGTGGTGGACGTGGCCTCCTCAGATTTCAGCAAGGCCTTTGACAATGTACCACACAGGAGGCTTATAAGGAAACTGGGCAGTTTGGGGGTGGGACCCAAGTTGATAAGTTGGGTATGGAACTGGTTGATGAATAGGCAACAGAAGGTGGTGGTAAATGGCACTCTCTCTCTAATGAGGGAAGAGTGACCAGTGACAGGCCTCAGGGCTCACTACTGGGACCAGTGTTCTTCAGTGTCCTCATAAGCAACATTTCAGAAGAGCTGGGAGGGAAGGTATTTTATTTATTTATTTATTTATGCCTCTTTGTAGATGACAACAAGATTTGCAGTAGGGTGGATATTCTGGGTTAAGGGTGGAGAGAATGATTAGAGACCTGAGAGAACTTGAGGAGCGGTTGTATGGCAGCTGGGTTTCAATACAAAAAGTGCAAAATCATGCACCTAAGGCACAGAAACCCAGGGATAGTGTATAAATTGGGAGAAGAAGTATTGACAGTTGCTAACTAGGAAAGGAATCTTGGGGTTATCTTATCTGATGACCTCAACGTGACAGGGCAGTGCAACAAGGCAGTAGGCAGGACCAGTGGGATTCTGGGGTGGATGGGGAGGAGAATCTCCATCAGACGGAGAGAGGTGGTGTTACCACTGTATCGATCGTTGTTGAGATCCCACCTGGAGTACCATGTCCAGTTCTGGAGACCACATCTCAGAAAGGACATAGACAGGGTAGAGGCTGTCCAAAAGAGGGCAACTAAAATGGTTCAGGGGCTGCATCAGATTCATAAGCCCTATAAGGAGAGACTGAGGGATCTCAATATGTACAACCTGGAAGTGAGGAAGGGGGGGACATGCTAGAGACCTATACCTTACAGGGGTGATTAAGGTACAGAAAGGGAGTATTTTTCAGAAGAGAAGGTGCACAAGAACAAAGGTTCACTCAATGAAACTGAAAAAGGGGGACCTTTAGGACGTATGTGAAAAAAGTACTTTTTCACTGTAAGAGTCGTGGACACCTGGAAAAATCTTCCAGTGGAGATAGTGGGGATGAAAACAGTGGTGGGCTTCAAGCATGCATGAGATAGGCACAAAATATTCTTGGTAGGAGAGCGGGGGTGGAGGGGAGCAGCCGTAGATGAGGTAGGATCTGCGGTGACAGTATAGGCAGGAACAAAATGAGCAGACTGGATGGGTCATGCGATCCTTATCAACCTACAAATTCTATGTTTCGGTGTCCCGAGGTGCAAAAGTTTACAGACATGCTCCTTCCATGCCAATGTAAGCCCTCCAAATGGGTTTACCTGGTGAGGGCTATGGCCCCATTGCTCCCCCAATGCTGTCCCCGTAAGTGGACCTGGTGGGATTCGGGCCTGGCGGCCCTTTGCTGTTTTGTGTCTGCAGCCACCAATTTCCTGCATGCTCGGCCCCATCAGATACAGCTGAGGGTTTTCACAGTTTCTTGCCCCCAGCACTCTCTTGTTTGGTTTCTCTAGGCACTGCATTGCTCAGCCCCTGCACAGTCTCTAGCCACAGTACTCTCAGGTTCTCCCCTTGCCAAAATCTGTACTTCCCACAAATACCCCTCCAGGGAGGGATTCAGGTCACTCTTTTCCTCTACTCACACCTGCAGCACTTTGTTCTTCAGGCTGCACAGTTTATAGCCACTGCGCTCACACTGCTGCTCCACTCACTTTCACTTTCTCTGCTGTACCTCAGAACTGGTTTTCTCTCCACAGTGACCTCCCAGCAGCTTTCTCTCAGCAGCACTGCCAAATCTGTCTTGCTTCAGCGAAATTAGTCCCTTCTCCTGCTGCAAAAGCACTCTACTAGCTTCCTTCCTTCTGGACCTGACTGGACGTGGGGTAGCTGAGGTGCAGGCCATGGGCTGGGAAGCCCCTCAATGAATCTATCCCGCACTCCACAGTTAGCTCAACTCCCATTTTGGCAGGGCAGGCAGTCCTGTTATACTTTTTCTCAGCCTCCACTGATTGGTTGCATTAGTCCCGGGCAAATTCAGTGCCCTACAACCTTTCCTAGCAGCCCCCTGCTTTCTGTAGTCCTATGGGGCTGCCATCTTTGTGCACATTAAGCCCCCAAACAGTCCAGCCCTTAATTTTAATACATATGCCCTTAAAAGGGCTGAAAACAGTTCCCCCCTAAATTGGAGGCTTTCCAGTTTTTATTTCACCTGGTCCCTAGATCCACTGTCTGCCCTGGAGGTTGGGATATCCTTTATTAATGGCCACTGGCCAAAAACACGTCAGTGGAGCCATAGCTCCTTTAAATGTAGATCCCTCAGTGGCCACGCATGCGTACTGGGGCACAGCTGCCACGCTTTTTATTTACATTTAGCAGCCTGTTTTTTTAAACACACCGTGACCTCTCCAGCCCTCCCAATGCGTCCAGAGGTGCAGAACATCCATCAGAGCTCCCCCCCCCCCACACACACACACACACACACACACACACACACACACACTGCAGGGCATACAGGATCCCTAATCCTCAGGGTTAGGCTTAACCAAGCCAATTCATTGCTGAAATGCTACAATATTTGGCAAAGCTCTTAATCAAGGAACTAACCTCATCCACAATGGATATGGATAACCAGTGTAGGCTTGAAGTTGTAATACCAACATTGACTGGTTGAGGAATGGTGCCAGGTACCCCACTGCCCTGGCAGGAACAAATCTCTCTCAAATCATCACAGAGCCCGTGTAGTAGTACAACATGACTCATAAGCACTCCCTCCCTGATTGGTTCATTCAGCTGGTCACACCAACCAGGTATCCTTTCTGAATTCTGCTGTGACCAACCCCAGCCGCCATGTCTGGAAAAAATCCAGAACCCCAAAACTCTCCACCAAAATGTATCATTGCCAGGTCCTACAATCAACTCAAGTATTTAGCCATGAATGACCTCTACTGCATCCCCTTGGAGCACATTGAGCTTATCCTAAATGTAGACTTTGTCTGGACCTTCTTCATAGATGGATTTGTGACCTCTGTGTCATGTTTAGAACTATAAGGGTGATGTGCCACCCCATCCCTGGATCTGTATTGAAATTGTTGACCTTCACTGGCTGCAGATACAAACCTGAGCCTAGGTAATGAATTCTAGGGATGTTGACAATGGCACATCTTAAGGCAGCTACATATTCATGGCAGGGCTGCCTCTAGGTCTTCCAGTGCCCACCACTACCTGGTATTCTGGAGGACTGTGTCTCAAATCCCAGACTCTTCTGGAACAGTATCAATGTGAGCCTCAGAGGCTCCTACAGTGACCCCATCTCCCGCATCCTGTCCCCAGTAGGCCAACCCCTGGATGTCCTAGCCAGTATACCCAGCGCCTTAAACCATCACTTTACTAACCTCCCATGGCCAAGTCAAACCCCAACCACCAAGCCAAGGGGGAAGAATACCCCACCTCATCCCCTTTGAGCATGTACCTCTGCCCTCAGCAAATGTGCTAAAGGCCCTTCTGAGACTTGAAACCATAAGAGTGTTGGGCTAGACAACCTGGGAACCAAAACCCCTTAGGTGTTCTACTTTTCCATTCGCACACCCACTAATTTTCTTCAATCCAGCTTTTTCTCCCCCACTGCCATCTTCTGTCTTTGGGTTTAGAGCAATGCCCCCCTCTGCCAACTCTCCCAGCCCCATCCTATATTGACCTGACATCATTTCCAGCGGGGGCCACTGGTGAGGCCTGAATGTGTCAGAGGTTATCATTCCAATGGCACTGGCATTTCCATCCCTGGTGTTTACCTCCCTCCTCACTGTGGTGCCTGGTGCAGCCTTGGTCAGCCTTGCATGTGCACCTCAAGTCTCTCTGGTGGAGTAACCTCCCTTGCCTTCCATAGGCATCACCACGGTGGCATACCCTGGTGTCATTCCTCTCTGGCTAGCAGTGATGCTGTGCAATAGGGTCATCCCAGCCTCCCCCGGGTAGTCCAGTTGGCTCCCAGGTCTGCTTATGGATCCAGGTTACCATTGTGCTGCCACTGAGCTACTGAGTGGCATTTGTCACCTTTCTCTTTAGCGTCTCTTTCAACAGGATGCCTAATCGGAAAGAGTGCTACAGCCACACTCCTACATAAAGGCACAAACAGGAAGTCAATAACTGAGGGCTTATCTCTATCCTGTCTGCATTGCCAAAAGGGCTAGAGAGAGATTCGTTCATGCCAACCTCTTAGGCCACCTGTACCAATACCAATACCAGCTCCTAATCCAGTGGGATTGTAGGCAAGGCAAGAGGTTGAAAGGCCATCTATGATTGCATCTTGTTTTAGTTTTCTATTTTATTATACATATCGGAATTACAACCCTTTGAGTCAAGGACTCGTTTCCAAAGGCTCCACGTCAGTTCCAACAGATTCAACACATAGACAGCAACAAACGTGCAATACAATAACAGGAGATTACAGAAGTTTTGGTACATACCAAACAGCGAACAGCAAACAATATCCATATAGTTGCAGGTGGCAGTACAGACAACACAGAGTACAGAGCAATTCAGTGCCCAGATAAAATTACAGCTTACAGTAGCAGTACAGAGGTCTATACAGTGTGATAGCTAGGCTCCAAGGACAAATACAGTAATTCAGAAGTGCAGCTTGAGATAAGGCGATTGTCGTCATGAGTCTAGCAAAGGGGCCCAGAGAGGGAGCGGGGGCACCTATAGGCTAGGATCCCGCCTGTGGAGTGCATTTGCAGCTGCGGGTGGAGAAAATGAGGCTCTGAAGAGCTGCTTTAAAAGAACTTATTTTAGTGAGTGAGGAGATCGAGGAGGGGAGGGCGTTGAACCAGTGTGGTGCCCTGTAACAAAAGGATCTCTGGGCGAGTGACGTCTGCACCCTCGGGACTCTGAGAGTGACCTTAGTGGAGCCACGGGTAGAGGCAGAGGAGGAAGAAGGGTGGAGGGAGGTGGACATCCCTGGGGTGAGAGACCTAGAAGCATTTTTTTTAGCCAGGAGGCAAGTCTGATATTGTGACCGCTCTTCTAGATTGAGTATGTTGGCCAGGGAATATAGAGTGCATGCATGAGACCATTTGTCTGCACCAGTGAGGAGCCTGCGGGCCTTATTTAGGGATAGTTGGATTCTCCTGAGGGTGGTGGCATCAGCAGCAGCATAGACAGGGAGGCCATAGTCTACAAACGACAGGACAGAGGAGGAGACAGTCAATTTGAGGGCATCCGGTGGAAGGCAGTCCTTATGATGGTAGAGAAGGCCTATGCACATGTTAGTTGCTGAGGTGAGCAGGTTGATATGCGAGTGAAAGGTGAGGGCAGAATCGAAGGTAATGCCCAGGTATTTGTAGCTGCTAATTTGTTCTAGTGGGTGGAGTGAGCTGGATAGTATATGGAAGGGTGAGTTTTTTCCCTTATTTTGATGGTGAGCAAACAACATGGCTTTTGTTTTTTAATGTCAATGACCAACCTGTGGTCATTGAACCAGTTTCCAATTTGACTGAAAGAGTGCTGGAGGAAGGCCTGAAGAGAGGAGGGGTCAGGGTGGGAGGAGAGGAGAACCGTGTCATCTGCATATAGCAGGACCTTGTTGGAGCAGGAGTTACATAGAAACATAGAAGTGGACGGCAGATAAGGACCGCAAGGCCCATCCAGTCTGCCCATTTCTTTTTCTACCTTATAAATGTGCCATTGGCCTTTGCTCTGTCAGTGACCTATCTATTCATAGTCATTTGTATTGCTCTTATGCCTATCCCATGCCTGTTTGAAGCCCTGCACTGTATTCATAGCCACCACTTCTTGTGGTAAGCCATTCCATGCATCTACCACCCTTCTGTGAAAAGAATTTCCTCACATTCCCCTTAATCGCCTCCTCTAATCTCATGCTGTGTTCTTTTGTCCTGCTATTTTTCTTATATTTAAACATGTTAGACTCTTTCACCTTGTTTATGCCCTTAAGGTGTTTGAATGCCTCGATCATATCACCTCCTCCCTCCTTGCTCAAGGGTATACATATTGAGCTCCGTTAATCTGTCCTCATATGTCTTCTGATGCAGTCCCTGCACCATTTTGGTTGCCCTTCTCTGGACTGCCTCAATTTGGTTAATGTCCTTGTGAAGGTGTAGCCTCAATACTGCACGCAGTACTCCAGATGGGGCCTAACCAATGTCTTGTACAGAGGATTATTACCTCCCTCTTCGACTTGTGATACCCTACTAATACACCCTAACACCCCTAGCCTTACTACTGCTTCAGAGGTCTGCTTGGATTATTTTAGGTCATCAGTGATGATGATGCCCAAGTCTCTTTCTTCCTTTGTGACTGCTAGCAACTCCTCCCAGCCTATAAGTGGCTTCAGGGTTTCTCTTCCTATGTGCATGATTTTGCACTTTGCATTAAATCCCAGTTGCCACTCTTCTGACCATTCTGCTAGTTTATCCAGATCTCTTCTCATTCTGCCCACCCCATCTGGATCATCTACTCTGTTGCAGATCTTGGTGTCATCTGCAAACAGACAAGCCTTACCTCTAGTCCATCTGCGAGGTCACTAATGAAGATGTTGAATAGGACTGGCCCCAGGACTGATCCCTCGAGGTACCCACTTGTGACTTGCATCTCTTCTGACTGTATACCATTTACCACCACTCTCTGTTTTCTGCCAGTCAACCAGTTTGCCACCCAGTTAACTCAACTTCTGACCCAATCTTCGAGCCTCACCTAGCTTATTTATCTATCTTCTATGTGGAACAGTGTCAAAAGCTTTGCTGAAGTCAAGGTAGGCGACATCATGCTCCCCTGGTCCACCACTTGGTTACCCAGTCAAAGAAATCTATGAGATTAGTTTGACAGGACCTTCCTTTTGTAAACCCATGCTGTCTTGGATCCTGTGCCCCTATGGATTCCAGGTGTTGCACTATCCTTTTCTTAAGGAGTGCCTCCATAATCTTGCCCACTACTGAGGTAAGACTGACCGGTCTGTAGTTCCCCGCCTCCTCCCTGCTACCACTCTTGTGGAGCGGGATCACATGAGCCCTTCTCCAGTCTTCTGGGACCTCTCCTGTGCTCAGAGACTCACTAAACAATTCTGCTAATGGTCTGCTAGTTCCTCCTTTAGCTCCTTAAGTACCCTGGGATGTATGCCATCAGGTCCTGTTGCCTTATCCACCCTGAGCTTAGCAGCTGTTGTAGGACCCTTTCTTTGTGAAGGAGTAGTGCTCACCTCCCTCCCCTGTGTCCATGATGCTGAGCTGTGGGCCCTGCCCTACCTTCTCTTCAGTAAATACCGAGCAAAAGTATCTATTTAGGATAGATGCCTTACAGGGTCCTCCTCCTCACATGCTCCCTTTTCTCCATTAGCTTAGCAATACCCTCTGGACTTTCTCCTTTCACTAATGTATCTATAGAAAGTCTTGTCACCTTCTTTACTGTTCGTGCTAGTGTTTCCTCAGTTTGGGACTTTGCCTGCCTTACTGCCTTACCTGCTTCCCTTAGGGCAGTTTGTATGTGCCTCTATCTTCATCCCGCTTGTGTTCCCTTATATTTCCTGAAGGCCAGCCTTTGGCTCTGACCTTTCTGCTACTGTATTTGAGAACCAAAGTGGTTTCTTCTTCTTTGCACTTCCTTTTCTGTCTAACACAATGGGATGTTGCTTCAAGTATTGCATCCTTAATGCTTGCCCACTTTGCCTGTACCCCTCACCTGTGTTTCTTTTGCCAGGGCTAGCTTAACTCTGTTGGCCATCTTATCAAAGTCAGCTCCTCTGAAGTCCCATATTTTTGCCTTGGAATGGGATGATTTAGATGTATAGCCAAATTGAACCATACCATGTGATGGTCACTGGCCCCTCAGGTGACCTTCTACCTGGAGATCTGTGATCCCATCTTTGTTAGTCAGTACTAGATCTAGGATAGCTCTGTCTCTTGTGGGTTGCTGCACCAGTTGTTTGAGGCCCTCCTGCAGGGAATCCACTATGAGTCTAGTTCTGCAGATGTTCCTGCTGGTATTGACCAATCTGTATCTGGCATGTTGAAGTCTCCATTATCAGAACCTCCTTTAGCTGTCATGTTTTGTATATCTTCTAACAGTAATGTGTCTATGTCCTCCCTCTGGTCTGGGGCCTGTAGACAACCCCAGTTCTTATGGCTGTCCATTTCCTGTTTCCAGGGTGACCCACAGTTCTTCTGGCTCCTTATGTGTATTCTGAATTTCTGTAGCTTTGATATTTTCATTAACATACAGGGCCACCTCCCCCCTTTTCACCTCGGTCTCTTCTGAACAATACATAGCCAGGTACTGAAGTCTCCATGTGTGGTTACTGGTAAACCATGTCTCACTAATTGCTACTATGTCCAGTTTAGCTCTGACATTATTGCCTGCAGGTCTGGGATCTTATTTCCAGGCTGTGAGCATTTGTGTACATGATTTTCCATTGGCCAGATTTTGTGTGTTAGTTGTTGGGTGAAGTTGGCATTACCCTGTGCATGTCGTATGGGAGGCAAACTTTTTCTTACCTGGTGATGCAAATGAACGGCAAACACGCTTGAATTCCTGTCTGACCACTAGCTGAGGGGGAGGGTGTTCTTCCCATTCGATGTATGGGGTGCTGCACCCCTCTCCCCATTTGCTAGTTTAAATATTCTGCAAAGACGTCAAACTTCTGCCCCAATGCACTGACTCCCTCTTTAGTCAGATGCAGTCCATCAAATTTAAAGAACTTTCGCTCCCAGAACTGTTGCCAGTTCCCTACAAATCTGTGTCCTTTTTCCTGGCACCAGTCCTTGAGCCACGTGTTTAGCTCCCTATCTCCCCTTCTCTGACCTTCCATCCATCTGCTCCCTTCTCCCAGACTGGCAGGATCTCAGAGAAGGAGATGCCGGACGAAATAGATGATAGTTTGTCACCCAGCCTAGTCAGGTGTTCCTTGGTCTCCACAACTGACCGGCTGGCAAGATCATTAGTCCCTATGTGTACTAGGACATCAATGTTTTCTCCTGCTTTGTGAACAGTTTTAGTAATGCGGTCAGTGTTTCTCCATGCTGATGTACCTGGGAGACATCTGACCATCACCCTGGCTGGAGATGGGTATCAACTCCCTAATCATGGAATCTCCTATGATCAGAAGTTTTTGATTTCCTTTGTGCTTGTTTAGTTTTGGTTCCTGATTTGGGTGAGTATTGTTGTGCTAGCTCCTGTGCCACAGTGTCCTGCTTTGCAGTGTCTTCTGCCTCTTTATTTGATTTCAGAGATAGAGGCAGATACCTGTTTGTAGTGTTTATATGGTTTTTGGAGGTAATGTGTTGGAGAGCAGAGAGTGATGGGGCACCTGATTTGCTCCTCCTAACCACCTGCCAACCTCCTGGACCAACTACCTCTGCGGTCGAGGTTTTCTGTTGGATGCTGGGGAAATGGTGGTGGTTCTTATAATGTATTTCCTCTTCAAAATGAAATTTGAGGCGTGCAATCTCTGCCCATGCTGCCGGAGCTGAGACCTAAGATCTCCAAAGGCCCAGCATGTAGGACAGTGTCCTAAATCCTGTAAGACTGTCCTTCTGAAAATTGTTCCACAGTACCTGCAGTTAATGAAATCCATTCCAAATAAGTTGCTGGGTTTGTAACCTAGCTAGAGTAATTAGAAGGGAAAAAAAAGGAAAAAAATGCAAGTAATGGTTTAATTGTGCTTTGTTTAACTTGTTATGACAAGTTAAATTACTAGTGCCCCTGTAAATGAGATCACCTTGTGGAGGCCCCACTGATCCGCCTCTTTCTGCTCTGCCACAGGAAATGTCACAACTGTGGTACCCTATAAAAGGAGTGTAGCGTGGGGTGGTTGGGG
The DNA here is from genome assembly GCA_016271365.2 of Neoceratodus forsteri. Classification (NCBI taxonomy): domain Eukaryota; kingdom Metazoa; phylum Chordata; order Ceratodontiformes; family Ceratodontidae; genus Neoceratodus; species Neoceratodus forsteri. The sequence goes on from JADMNL010000036.1 coordinate 46,969,898, forward strand.
ATGGGGTTGGGTGGCTGGTCCCTTCCCTTGGGTAGGGCATTTACATAGAGACTAAAAAGAAGAGGGCCCAAGATGGAGCCTTGCGGGACCCCGGAGCGAATGGGGCAGGTGCTGGAGAGGGTGTTATTTATTTTGACACACTGGGACCTTGAAGAGAGATAGCTAGAGAACCAGTCCAGCCAGGGGTGTAGCCAGGAATTTTAAACTTGTACTCAGAACTGATGCACTGTTGTCCCCCCCGTTACATAAACCTAAACCAAAATATACGCTTATTGCACTGCCATGTCACACTAACAATAGCTAGCCCCACCCCCCCCAATTTGCCATGTCTGAATTCAAGTAATCAGGTTCTTCCTGTATTTCTTCTTCCTTTGTTTTTCTGCCTTCCTGGTAACTTGTTCTTGGTCATGTATTTAGTTGGAGGCATCAGTGCCCCATAGTGTCAGTGGCTCAGCAGGTAGCACACTCACCTCTGAGGCCGGGAGAGCAGTAGGCTGTGGGTTCTATCTTCACACCAGGCACTTGGGTTAATATCCCGAGACTGACACTGTAGTGCAGCATAAGGGGGGGTGCTGTACTCCTGAGATGCTGTCTTTCGGATGAGACATTAAACCGAGGTCTCATCTGCCTGTTCTGGTGGTAGTTCAGGTGGATGTTAAAGATCCCATGGCACTTCTTGAAAAGAGCAGGGGAATTTCCCCGGTGCATTGGCAAAATTTCTTCCATTCACGAAAAATATTACCAACAACTTAATCTGGTTCAAGGTCAGTTAGCATTCATCTGTATCCCCCCTCCCCCGGGTCATGCCTGAAAATAGGCAGGATTTGTCTAGTGCACTTACCAGGTCAACAAAAACTAAATAAATAAAAAAAAAAAAAATAGTGAACAACAAACGCAAAAGGGTTTAGCATGACACAGACACAATGTGACAAGATATTTGTGACAAGAAAGGCAAGATATTCAGATAATTGGTCTGCCACTATTTTTTCCAGGGCTTTAGAGAGAGGGGGAAGAATAGAGATCGGTCAATAGTTGCCAGGGGAGGAGGTGTCACCACTTTTGAAGATGGGGGTGAACACAGGCTTTTTCCAAGCTAAGGGGAACTGGCTCAGGCAAAGGGAGCAGTTGAGTAAATCAGTCAGGGGGTTAAGTACTACATCAAGGACCTGCCGTAGGATCCTAGTATCCAGGGGGTCAGAGGAGGGGCTGGTAACACTGAGGGCTTTTGTTAGATCATGCCAGGAGTTTTGTGGTGAGATGGTTCTCAGGTAGAAAGGTGGGTGAGAGAGGGGCTGTGGCTGGGGGGGGGGTAGGGTTGAAGAAGTTACTAGGGAGAACTGCGCTGAGATCTGAGAAGGCGGTGTTAAGGTAGTCAACAATATTAGCAGGGTCAGTGATAGCGGTCCCATTAAAGTTGAGTAGAGATGGGGGCGGGGAGTGAGACTTCCCATTTAGCTCCTTTATGTTGTCCTAGAAGTTCCAGGTGGACATAGAAACATAGAAACATAGACTTTGACGGCAGATAAGGACCACTTGGCCCACCCAGTCTGCCCATTTCCCTACCTATTGGATAAACTGCAGATTCTAGTTAACCAACAGCCTACTTCCTGCAACCCCCCACTATAATTGCCTTATGTCTGTCCCATGCATGTTTGAATTCCCCCACTGTTTTAGACCCCACAACCTCTCCAGGAAGAGGTTCCATGCGTCCACCACTCTCTCCGTGAAAAGAATTTCCTCACATTACCCCTGAGCGTCTCGCCTCTGACTTTAAATTGTGCCTCTTGTTCTTACACACTTTTCTGAAAGATGCTACCCTCCTGGACTTTGTTGATTCCCTTGAGGTACTTAAAAGTTTCTATCATGTCCCCCTGCCACTCCTTTCATCAAGGGTATACATATTAAGCTCTCTCAGTCTCTCTTCATATGGTTTCTGATGCAGACCCTGCACCATTTTAGTTGCCCTCCTCTGGACTGCTTCCATCCTGTCTATGTCCTTGCATAGATGAGGTCTCCCAAACTGCACGCAGTACTCCAGATGGGGTCTCACCAACTGTCTGTACAGAAGGATAACCACTTCCCTTTTTCTACTTGTGATGCCCCTCCCTATGCATCCCAGTATCCCCCTGGCTCTCCTTACTGACTTCTCACATTGCTTACCCACCTTTAGATCATCTGATATGACTACACCTAGATCCTTTTCCATTATTGTTGTCATTAGTACATCCCCTGCTATTGTGTACTCTTCTCCTGGATTTTTATTTCCCAGGTGCATTACTTTGCACTTCTTTGCATTGAATCTAAGTTGCCATATGTCTGACCATTCCTCCAACCTTGCCAAGTCCCTTCTCATCCTTTCTACCCCCCCTTGTGTATCAACTCTGTTACAGATCTTTGTGTCATCCGCAAAGAGGCATACCTTTCCTTCCAGACCCTCCGCAATGTCACCTATAAAGACATTAAAGAGGACTGGGCCCAGTACTGAGCCTGAGGTACTCCACTAGTAACTCCCTTTCTTCAGAATGTGTTCCATTCACTATTACCTTCTGTGTCCTGTTGTGCAGCCAGTTTGCTACCCAGGCTACCACCCTGGGACCCACTCCCAGGCTGGCTAACTTGATTATTAATCTTTTGCGCGGGACTGTGTCAAATGCCTTGCTAAAGTCTAGGTAGGCCATATCCACAGCCCCTCCCTGGTCTATTATTTTGGTTACCCAGTCAAAGAAATCGATTAGATTCATCTGACATGACCTTCCTGCTGTGAATCCATGCTGCTTTGGGTCCTATGCCCTGCTGGCCTCTAGGTACTCAACAATTCTTTTTTTCAGAAGTGATTCCATCATTTTCCCACCACTGAGGTCAAACTAACAGGTCTGTAGTTTCTGCTTCTGCCTTGCTCCCACTTTTGTGAAGGGGAATCACATCTGCCTCCTCCAGTCCCTCAGTACCACCCATCTTCCCATGATTTGCTAAAAAGTGTGGTTAGTGGTGTCACTAGGTCCTCCTTAGCTCTCTTAGGATTCTAGGGTGAATCCCATCAGGCCCCATTGCTTTGTCCACCTTGAGTTTTGGAGGTTCTTTCAGTACTCTTTTCTTCTGTAAATGGACTGGTGTCAACCCTACTATCCAGAGTGCTTCTACTGTTTGGTTTAGGTAACTCCTCCTCTTCTTTGTGAATACTGAGCAAAGTATTCATTTAGTATCTCTGCCTTTTCACTGTCTCCTCTGCCTCCCCTCTCTCCTTTATTAATCTTCACTATCCTCCCTTAACCTTTCTATGCTCCCTAATGTACCTATAAAAGGTTTGATCCCCCTTCTTAACTGAGTTGGCTATCTTTTCCTCGGTTTGGGCCTTTGCTTTTCTGACTGCCTTCCCCACTTCTTTCTGCTTTAATTGATACAGTTTCCTGTCATGCTCTGTCTGTGATTTCTTATACTTTTTGAATGCAGCCTGCCTTTTTCTCCTTAATCTTCCCTGACACCTCTTTTGAGAGCCATAGTGGTTTTTTATTCCGCTTTGTTTTCTTTATTTGTTTCACACAAAGGCTTGTTGCCTCCATGATGGCAGTTTTGATTTTTCTCCATTGTTCTTCCACCCCTCCTTTCTGGCCATTTGCTAATGCATTCCTCAGGTATACACCCATTATGCCAAAGTCAGCTCTTCTAAACTTGACCCCCAGGAGGAGGCTAGTGTGGATCTGTAGTACTCCGCTCTAGCCTTACAAGTGGCCCACATACATCTGTTGCACTCAGGAGTGTAGGACTGCCTATCCTCAGGCTTGCCTGAGGAAATGGCTCTATGCCAGAGATTGTCTCTGTGGCGGAGTTGTTTGAGCAGTGATGGTGTGATCCATGGTGCACTATGTTGCTTAGTACGGGTTTTGACCAGAGGGATAAAGATGTCGCAGGTCTTAATGAAGGAGTGGGTAAAGTAGTCGAGTGCTTTGTCAATACTAGGGGCCCGGTTGTTTGGTGACCAGTCCCACTGGGTGAGGTACTGCTTAAGTCTAGCAAGGTTACCCAGTTGGATATGTCAGCAGGAGACCATGGTGTGCACAGGTTTTGGTAGTTGGCAGGACCATGTGAAAGTTACTGGTGAATGATCGCTCAGGGAGTTAGGATGAACAGTGATGTCCACAATTCTACGTGGGTGGTTGGTAAGTATGATGTCCAGTAATGTGTGAGAGCCGTTGGATGGGTTCAGATGGGTAGGCTGGGTTACCAGCTGTGTTAGGTCCAGGGCTGCAAAAGCATCCTTGGCAAGGGCAGATGAACTGGCATGCCAGTTAGTGTTGAGGTCACCCAGTAGTATCTGCTCGTCCTTATGCGGGAGGATGGAAAGGTAGTCAGTTAGAGTTTGGATTGCTTGGACTTGTTTCTTCGGGGGAATGTAGGCTACTGAGGTAGTCAGAGGGGCCCTGGAGGGGTCTGGGATGATCCTAAGTGAAATGGCTTGGGTACCATGGTCGAGCTTGGGGATTGGTAGAGCATGGCCCATTAAGCAATCTCGCATTTAGACGGTGCAGCCGCCCCCACGCTTACCAACTTTATCTTCCCTAAAAAGAGAGTAGCCAGGGAGAGAGACAGCAGAGTCAGGGGTAGACTTAGACATCTTGCTTGACTCCTGCCATCTTTGTAGCTGTAGCATTCAATATCAGATGAAATACCGGGAGCTATTATTTCTTAGGAAGGACTACCAATACCTGCTATGCAGTGCACCCAGCCTCCAGCCAGTTGTGCTGTCCCTCTGCAGGAGCAAAGCAACTCACCTGTGCAGTGCATTCAGCACCCCCCCATCAGCTCTTTTGTCCCTCTGTAGGAGCCCAGTACCTCACCTCTGCAGTGCACCCAGCCCCCAGTTAACCATGCCTTATCTCTGTGGGAGCTCAGCACCTGACATCTGCAGTACATTCAGCCCCCATCCCATCATGCTGTCCCTCTGTGGGAGCCAAGTACCTAACCTATGCAGTGTACTCAGCCCCCCAGCCAGCTGTTCTGTCGGTCTGCAGGAGTCAAGCACCTCACCTATATATTGCATTAAGCCATCAGCCAACCATGCTGGCCCTCTGCAGGAGACAAACATCTCACTTATGCAGTGAATTTGACCCCCACCCAACAATACTAGTCCTCTGTGGGAGTCGAGTGGCTCACATCTCAGCCCCCCCAAGCCAGCTATGCTGTCCCTCTGAGGAAGCAGAACACATCACTTCTGCAATGCTCTTGGCTACCAGTCAGTCATTCTCTCCCTCTCCAGGAGCCACGCACCTCACTTCTGCAATGCACCCGCCCCCACCCCAGCTGTGGTGACCCTCAGTAGGAGTTAAGTGCCTCACTTATGCAGTGCACAAAGCCATGACCACCCATGCTGTCCCTCTGCTGGAGCCAAAAACCTCACCTATGCAGTGCACTAGGCTCCTAACCACCTGTGCTTTCCCTCTGCAGAAGCCAAGCATCTCACCTATGCAGTGCATTGGGCCCCCAGACAGTTGTGATGTCCCTTTGTGGGAGTTAGGCAGCGCATCACTGCAGTGCACTTAGCCACCAGCCAGCTGTTCTGTCCCACTCCAGGAGCCACGTGCCTCACCACTGCAATGCACTCAGCACTCAGCCAGTTGTGCTACCCTTCAGTAGGAGCCAAGCACCACACCTGTGCACTGCACTTTGCCACCAACCAGCTGCGCCACCCCATAGTAGGAGCCCAGCACCTCACCTGCACAGTGAACTCAGCCCCCAGTCAGCTGTGCTGCCCCTCTGTAGAAGCCAAGCACCTCACCTGTGCAGCGCACTTACACCCAGTCAGCTGTGCTACCCCTCTGTAGAAGCCAAGCACCTCACCTGTGCAGTGCACTTACACCCAGTCAGCTGTGCTACCCCTCTGTAGAAGTCAAGCACCTCACCTGGGCAGCAAGCTTGCCCCCCCCCCCCCCAAGCCATACCACAGTGTGATTCCGAGGTTCTCACGTGACCACTTGTCTCCCAGGTGTCAGTGCAATGTACTGCACCCCTAGGTTGGTCCAATCTTAAACCTTCTTAAACCCACCCCTAAAGGGTCAATGACACATATTTTCTTTCTGTCCCACCCATTTAACGAATCACTGCTGCACATTTCCATTTTTTCCTGCCCATTTAAAGTGTCACTACCATGTATTTCAGTTCTGTCTTGCCCATTTAAAGCATCACTGCTGCATATTTCAGTTCTGTCCTGTCCAGTTAAAGTGTTACTGCCACATAGTTCAGTTCAGTCCCATGCTTAAAGAGTCACTGCCATATATTTCAGTTCTATCCCACCCATTTAGTGTCACTGACACATATTTCAGTTCTGTCCTGCCCATTTAAAGTGTCACTGCTGCATATTTCAGTTCTATCACACCCATTCAAGAGTCACTGCCGCATATTTCAGTTCAATCCCACCCATTTAAAGTATCACTGCTGCATATTTCAGTTCTGTCCTGCCCAGTTAGTCACTGCCACATATTTTGGTTCTGTCCCGCCCATTTAGAGTCATTGCCACATATTTCAGTTCTGTCCCACCCATTTAAAGTCTCTGATGCATATTGTAGTACTGTCCAAACCAATTTTTATTTTTTTGTTTACAATTTTTGACCAGTAAAGGCACACTAAGCTGAGGCTTGTTTCTAGCTGCATCGTAGGAGCACAGGGAAGTTAAGTGACTTGCTCATGGTCCCACAGTGTGCAAGTGGTGGCTGTGGGTTTCAAACCCAGTTCTCCAGGTTTGCAGCTCAGGGCTCTTAACCACTACGCTATCCTGCTTCCCCACTGCCAATAGTTCAGTTCTGTCACACCCATTTAAAGAGTCACTGCCACCCCCCCCCCAACACACACAAACTGACACAGATGTTACAGTGTCACTTTCTGTCAGTGTACAACAGAGTATTAAGCATAGTGTATTGCAAGGTGGGAAAGTCTGGAAACTTAAGTGTAGAGAATAGACTGTGTTCTGATGTGTAACCTCATCCACTGGAGTTGTGAGAAAAGGGTGCAACCAAAGCAGCCCTAAGGAATTAGGATCAAACCTTTTTATACAGTGCCAACATAGAGAGCATTTGGGAACAGTACAGTGGTAGCTGAGTGGGTTACAAGATCCACATAAACCAAGGAGGGAGACTGCTTTTAATAAAGACGTTTATCATCTGACTGGCGACTTTTACATTTTTTTGCATGAAACTGTACGTAACTGGCATGGGTGTCGGCCGGCAAACTCAGTGTGCTTTCCTGAATACAGTAAAATCTGTAAAATTCAGGGGCAACATGGGCCTCAGGCCGGGGCAAGAAGCACAAACAGAACCTAATGTACCTGAAGAACTTTTTCTGCACCTTGGACATTTTACTGTGGGTCTGTGAATGATCTTTGGAAGATGTGTGGGTACTAAACTTAGCAATCATGACTATGAGTGAGCTGATCAACTGTGTATGCTTCAATGCAGGTGTGAATAGACTTCTGGAAGGCTGGCTACCTTGATGTGGTACAGAGGCTTATCACAATGTATCCTAAACAATGTAACTAAAAGCCAACCAGCTTATGTCTGATTGGTAGAGTGTGTGTGTGTGTTAGATACAATAACATGTTGTGAAACTATTAGGTTCATTGGCTTACTACATATTGATGACTGAAATGGGCGTGGGGCAATGTTAGTGTGGCGGGGGGCAATGTTTGTGTGGCAGGGGGCAATGTTAGTGTGGCGGGGGCAATGTTAGTGTGGCGGGGGGCAATGTTAGTGTGTCGGTGCAACATATCTTTTGGTTTGTGTTTATGCATTAGGGCAACAGTTCCGTCAACTCTCAAATACAAGTTTGAAATTCCTGGCTACACCCCTGGTAACTGCGCGCAGCGAAGCACTGACAGCCCTCGATTTAATAAACTAAAACCTGACTGCTTCAGCTGGGATAAATCACCATTTTTGAAAAGGTACACTGGGCATGGTAAATGTTCCAAACTCACCCCACCCTCCCAAACATTCTAGAAGATGATGCTTCTTTACATGTGACTATCCCCTGCAACTCTTAAAAAAAAAGTGTTAAAGTCGTACTGACCCTTTATAACAGCAGCACCATTTCAGCAGAATAACAGGGTTTGGGTAGCTCTTCCACCTACCACATTTCATGTAAGTAAATGCCAGAAAAAAATCTTATTTTGAGGTATTTTAGGGGTTGCAATGGACATTGCAGGGGTTGCAAAGAAATCATAGGGGTCTCGATTGCAACCCCTAGCTACCCCCTAAGTGACAACTCTGCTTTCTAAACTCTACGGAAGTCTTTGCCGTTCAGAGGCTCCTGTACCACAACTACACAACTGAAAGTGTAGAGGCAGGTAGAGTACATGAATAGTAACACTCTATCATCAGATTATTTAGTAATCGTTGGGGGGGGGGGCAGTGCCACGCTTGAACAACACCCATTCTCCTTCAGTAACTTGATGTGCTAGAGGCAATACTGGCAGCATAGTGCACCCTTTATATGTGAAATAGTTTGTGAAAAGAGTTTTTTTTTTTTTATCATATTATAGTTTATCCGCCTGCTGTGGTGACTTACTGGTGGGGACATCCAGCCACCGGCCCTGTCCGCCGGGAGAGCAGCAGACTCACTCACATGATGGTGGGTGCGGTACGGCCATCACCGACTCACTGGGGACTCCCCTATGCCCTGCCTAGCCGAGCCGGCACCTAACCCCCCACAGCGCGATTCCACGACAGTCCTTCCAGCATCACAGGGCATGGCCATCAAGCTGCTTCAGTTGCACCCAGCCATTTTCCTCCAGTAGGTCCCCGATGGAGTGCAGACGTGCTGTGACATCCATGCACTGATGCACAGACATCCGCTATGCTCCCCCTCTGCTGACACCTGCGTCTGCAGTGCCTCTGGGTGTCCCCAGAGGCTGCCGCAGCGCTGTGTCCTTCCCCAACCCACCCCAGGACTAGGAGAGCTGTCTGCAGATGCTCGATCGTAGTTCTCCCCTGCCGACCCCCGACGACCCAGGCTGTTTCCCGAATCCAGGTCGCCGGCGTGGTGCGAGGTGTGGCGTCTGTGAAAAGAGGTTTTACTGGAAGAGCTCTTTAGCTGTGAGTGGCTGCTATAAATGGGAAAAGGTTAAAGTACATTTGAAACTGTAAGGGCCCCCTTTATAAATGATAATAACTAAGGGTGAGTTCTCCTTAAAGAGCTGCTGATGCCTCAAAAAAAACTTTGAAAAAAATAATATTATGTACAATTCAGCTTGCATTCCCTATGTATTCAATAGACTTCTCCCCATTCCTTATTACTGAGCAGTTTGCATGGAAGCATGCTCTGTATCCCTTAGAGTTCATCGCCTCTTTTGCTTACTCCCTACTTCATGTCATAGTCCTCTGTTGTGACATAACAATCTGTTGCCATGGGAGTAATTGTGATGCCACAAGTAGAACATTGTGACCTCAGGTAGGGAGAAAGCAATAGGAATAGATTAACTCTTCAATAGCAAAGATCCCATTTTCATGCAAATGGACTCAGTAATAAATAATGGGGATGAGAAATGCAGAACTAATGTGAAATATAAGCTGAACTGTGTCTAAATAATACGTTTTGTTGAAGTTGTCCTAATGGCATCAGGGCTTGCAGTCCGCAGTTTGCATCCCTTAGGCTATTACTCTGTTTGACCAAAAATACATCTTACTAGTGAGTCTGCCAAGTGACTGAGCCAGATACAAAATTACTCTGGGCATACTGTAGAGCTGGGTGGAGGTGAGGATTTCTGCTTCTGTGGAATCTTACTGCACATTTTTCTACAGATTGCTATAGAATCACAGATCTTTTCTATGTATTGAATTCCTACTATTCAGATAACTTTCAGTGATAGGTAATGCCCAAGATTTGTCCACCTTTTTGGTTTACTTAAACTTGAATGGTCAGAACTTCAGTCTGCCCAGAGATGCTGCTGTCTGCCTCCTCACGTGCATCAGAAATTATCCCATCCCCTCTGTACTCCGTGACCTTCACTGACTCCTCCTTCCTTTCTGGGATCAGTTCATAATGCCATGCCTTGTCTTAAAAACTCTCCTTGCTTCTGCCTCTCTCTCACTGACCATATCTCCTGCTACTGTCCTCCTCCTCCTCCTTTTGCCCTCATTTTGCCCCTCCTCTGCAGCTCTCCTCTCTGTTCCTGCCACCAACCTACCCAATGTTGGTAACAGCCTTTGTTTTATATATATGTATATATATATATATATATATATATATAAATATTTGGGTTTTTTTCTGCCTTTCATCCCTGGTCTTGTCGGCATCCCCCCAGCCCCGTTAGTGATGCATCTCATGGACTTATTGGTTAACCAACAGTTACCCAGAACCATATTAGTGGGTGGCCTGCATGCAGGGTCATGTGGTGCCTGCGGAGAATGCCAGACGAGTTGGGGCATTTTTCTTCTGTTTCCTCCCTGGGGCATCTGCTTGTGATGTAAGTGCATGTTGACACACATGTGTGCTGCATCAGCATATGCCCCCGCACCACCATACCTGCTGCTCCCACTGGCACTGCCACTCAGCTTCCACCAGGTGGTGGACAAGTGTCAGGACTCACAGTTCTTCCCTCCATGAGGGAAGAGAGCTGTCCTTCGGACACTCAATCCTTCCTCACCTGGCCGGCACTGAATGACCCTAATCCGTCCCTGAACCCAGGCTGCTGATGTGGCAGTTGGTAAGGTGTCAAAGCACCGCAGCCATAGATACATAGATGTTGTCGGCAGATAAGGGCCTTTGGCCCACCTAGTCTGCCCATTGCCACAATTTACTGTGCTTGTTCAAGCTTCCCTGGAACTAGGTTATCCCTTCCCCCCTGACTACCAGGATCCCCTTATGCCTATCTCATACATTCTTAAAGCCCTCCACACCACCATGCCAGACCAATGGTGTCAGAGCATTTCTATGGCAACCCCATCTCTTTGGAATTGCCTTACATACTCCTCTACCTCACTGAGTCTCTTCCACATTGCCAGCCTCATCTCAAAACTCATCTCGCACCCATTGCCTTTAACTATGGCTTCTGCACTTTAACAGAAACTGTTCCACAAAAATGCTGACTTTGTGAGAAAATCATGCAGTTTCAATGGGGAAAAAAAATCCTTCTCCTGTTTTTGCATGAAAATAGTGATTTTTGCAGGGTTTGTTTCTGCAAAACTGGTGATTTCTCATGGAAATGGCAAATTTCACATCTCTGTATTGTGCTAAACAAGCAAAATGACCAACTCCTCAAAGAGTTTTGAGAATGAAAACTGCACAACAAATGACGCTTTGCAAGATTTTTGTGTGTGAAAAGAACAAATTACCCATCCCTACCTATAACTCATACTATACCCTTGCTGTGTTGGTGACTCCTGCCCTTTGTCATTTTTCCATCCCTGATTATGTCTCAGTTGGCTTTAACTCATTTTGCTAAACCTGTGGAGCATTCTGTGCTACATTTTGTGTGAAAGACACTTGACAATTGTAATGCATTATACTGTATTACCTTGGAAGACAGTTATAGCAGACTGGTTAGTGTATGTGTAATTTTTCCGCTATAGCCACCCTCCATAATACCCGGTGGGGTAAAAAAATTTATTTGACATGCGGTCATGAGATACTGCTACAGATAATGCTGTCTGTTTGTTCATGCTGCTGTGCAGGGGTTGGTGCAGCAGCTAAAGCTTCTAATCCTTATTTGTTTCCATTTCTTAAAAAGCTGGAATGTCAGTGTTGGGCTGGGGGTCTTGTGCTGGTGCTTGTGTGACAGGGTGGGGCTTTAAAGAACCACTGACGCATTGACAAGAGCTTTGCAAAACAATATCTGGACACAAAGCAGCTTTAAATTTCTCATTAACTTTGTATTTCTTATCTCCATTATTTATTCCTGAGGTCACATACATGAAAACAGGAATGTTGTTCCTTGAGTGTTCATCAGCTCCTAGTGCTTCCTCCCAAATTGATGGCATAATACTCTGCTCGTGACATCACAGTTGTTTCCATGGCAGCAAACTGATGCCACAACAGAGCATTATGATTTCAAGTAGGGAATAAGCTATAGAGGCAGGTGAACTCTAAGGGATACAGATCTTGTTTTTGTGCGAATTTCTTCACTAATAAATAATGAAGATGATAAATCTGTAGAAATATGTACAGGAAATACATGAAATGACACCTGAACTGTGTCTGAACATTATGTTTTTTGAAACATAGGAACACAGAATTTGACAGCAGAAAAGGACCACCAGGCCCATCCAGTTTGCCTGTTTTCCCTACCTGCATCAGCAGCCACTGACCCTACTTGGTCATTGGCATTAGCTTCTCTTTCCCACCTCTAGGGTTCCCTTGTGCCTATCCCACACACTTTTGAATCCCCCACAATGTTCACCCCCACCACTCCCTGGGGTAGGCTGTTCCATGCATCCAGCACCCTTTCCATGAAGAAACATTTCCTCATGTTCTCCCTTATCCTGCCCCCTTCCAATCTTATGCCATGCCCACTCATTCTTGTACATCTCCTGTACTGAAAGATGTCTCCCACTTGCACCTTGTTGATACCCTTAAGGTACTTGAAGGTTTTAATCATATCTCCCCCGTTCTCGCCTCTCCTCCAGAGCATACATATTGAGGTCCCTTAATCTCATCTCACATGTTTTCTGTTGCAAGCCCTGCACCATCTTAGTTGCCCTTCTCTGAACTGCCTTCACCATGTCAATGTCCTTTCAGAGATGTGGCCTCTAGAACTGAACGCAGTATTCCAGATGAGGTCTCACCAGTGCTCTGTACAGTGGCATCACCACCACCCTTCTTCTACTAGTGATACCCGTTCCTGTGCACCACAGCATACCACTGGCCCTCCCCACTGCCTCTGTGCACTGCTCGGCCACCTTCAGGTCCTTGACGTTTTCCTAAAGGTGTCAGTTGCTCTTTAACATGTCAGATTACAGTACAATAAATGCTTTCACTTTTCAGCGAAGTCTGTGATCTTTTTCTGGACAGATTTTTTTTTTTTTGTGTAGGGGAGTCAGTCCTTCTCGGTGCATGACAGAATATCCCAATTTGGCAGGATATCAAGGTGCTGTTCCACCAACATGCATAATCTGTTTCACCACCATGCAAAGAGTGCCTGTCTAACATTCATCCACTAACAATTCTCTTGAACTGGGCGGGCTGGTGTTCTGAGTCCTGGACTTTGTCCTCTTTGACACTCTCCTGTTCTCTTATTGCCTTGATGACTTCTGTTATGTCATCTACCGCTGGCTCCAGGTCACTGTTTCCTAAGAAACCTAGCAGCTGAATTTGGTTTCGGTAAGGTCAGCTGTGGGAGAGGTGTTCTCAGTTTCTATTGGTTCTTCTTTTGTGGGTTCTTTGCTGACTCAGCCTTCCTATAGCACTGAATGATCATATTATGGCTAACATTATCCTATGCAGCCTTCACGAGATGGACTGTATCAAACAAATTTATCCTATGAACGTAGTATGTTGCAGACAGCTCAGCTCCTTCAGCCCCATTGAGTTCCTTTAGGATTATCTCTTGCATGACCCTGATGTTGTAATGTTTAAAGGAATAAATCACTCCTTGATCGAGCAGCTGAGTTATTGATGTTGTATTGGGTCTGTAGCAAATGTTTCTGCTCTTCCAAAGTTGGAGCCAGCCCTTAGTCTGATTAAAATATGGATTTCCAAGTCCCTTGGTGAGCTGTTTGGCCTTATGGAAGAATGGCAGGCTACTGATCAAGGCATTATGCTCACGCACATTGCTAAACCACTGCAGCAGTGTTTTCTCCATCTCACCATCATTGGATTTTCTTTTTCCTTCTGCTTAGAATGGGCTAGTGTGTCACTCTGTGAAAAGGGAATCCCAAGCTATCAGCAGATCAGACACTGTTGATTCAGGCTGGCTATGTGAACTGACAAGTTTCAAATGCTCATCTTTGGAACAGCATCGATCTGCTGTAAAATTTAAATTTTTTTGGAGAGTGGCAGAGAGGAACGCTTACCAGATGCCATCATTACAACCAGCGGTCAGGATGCAGTGAACACCAAGGAATGTGGTTAGTGTTATGACTGCATTTACTTGTAAGGCAATAATTATCACCTGCTTAAGCAACTATCAAACTGCCAGTGTCACAATTTGTGTGTCTTGGCAGTCCTACTTAGATGGCCGACAATGTCTGCTACATCCTTTAAAATACATAATTGCTGCTTAATTGATGCAGATGCGGTCGGCGCTTTTTGTCTTCAACAACTGATTGTCCACTATAGCTGTGTACAGCTTAAGTGCCTTCCACTGTATATTGTAATCCTTTGCATTGTATTGTAATGAACTCTATTATACTGTAGTGTAATGTTTTGTATTGTACTGTACAGTACTGTATTGTACAGAATTGTACTCTACTGTATTGACTGTATTTTACTATACCGTATTGTTAGGAAACGTAGCACTTTGCGAAGCTTTCAGAAGTTACTGACTTTGTCTCCAACTTCACATGTCGAAGTTTCTAATAAAAAAACAAACATTTTTTTAACAACTCCCAGCCCCATCTACTCTGGTTACGTGTACCCCTCCCCCCGATCTGTGACATGATTTTCCCTCACCTCTCCCATCTGCACAACAATCCCACACCTCATCCATCTTCCCCACTCCCAGCATAGTTTTCTGCCACAAGGAAAATCAATATACCCTTCCCCACTTCCACACCAAAAACATCTCCCCATCCAGACCCCCACTGACCCGATCCCTTTGCCCTTCCAATAGTACTATCCCAACCTAACCCCCCTGTATCCACTCCCTCTTTCCCTCAATCACCTCCTGAAAATTCAAATTCTTCTTTTACCTGTAACAAAGAAAACTGTTCCCTACTGCAGAGATGTCTGCCCTGCTCAGTGGTAAGTGTTGGAATGATGAATGGATGACGTCTCTGCCTATAGTAAAACCTGATTAAGACACCCTAAAAGAAGATATTTGTGAAACAAGCTTGTGTGCTTGTCAGAGTATAAATGCGGGAGCAACCTTCTTGTCTCTTGCAGGAACTGCTTCTCCGTTAGCTGTGGAAAGGACATATGAGCCATCTGGTCTGCCCCTCATGATATGAGGCAGTGCTAACTAATTTGAGTAGAACCACAGATTCATGTTTATCAAGAGGAATGCTACCTCCACCCATGCTGTGTAACCCTCAGAGCTATTCTTCTTAAAAAAATACAAAAACATAGAATTTACTGGCAGATACAGACTGCTTGGCCGACCTAGTCTGCCAATTTTTCCCTGCCTACAGTATCATCACAGATCCTACTTGATCTCCAGCCTAGTGACTCACCCCCTTCCCTTTCCCTAAGATTCCCTTATGCCTATCCCATTCATTCTTGAACCCCACCTCTGTTTTCTCTCCTGTTCTGACAGCCTGATCTAGCTGTGTGGAATTTTCAAATTCTGCTTACACGAGGAATAATGCGGAATTTCAGAAATTCCCTCTGATTCTGTGGAAATCCACCAGACGCAGAGTTATGAAGTTCTGAAAGCGAAATGTTTATTTCTTAAACTGCATATCAGTAATTTGCAGTTTACATAAATCGAGGAATAGTATTCATCAGTTTATGTAAACTGCAGATTTATGTTCCTTAAAACGTGGAATACAATTCCATGTATTATGTAATCTATGGAATATTATTCCACAGTTTTTACAGAAATTCTTTTTAGAGTTCCACTGAATTAAAAGAGAAATTCTGGAAAGCATTTCAGACGTGAACTGTCCTTCTGCATGAATTCTACTAACAGAATTAGACACTCCACATTGTTCTAGAGTCTGAGAATGATTGTTTTCTTTGCAGTTAGTTTCTACTCCTCACCAGATAAAGCCATCATCAGGAACTGATCTCTCCCAGCCCTGTCACCCCAGCCCCCTGTGGACTTTACTGTCTGTCAACCAACTACCCCACAGCTTCTTCCCACAGGGGATGCCTCGAGGCCTCAAAATGGATCCTCTGATAGGAAGCATGCCACAAGCCAGATGCAGGCCTGTGAAGGGTTGGTCTTCCATGCTGGCCATCCATCTTTTTCCCACCATCATTTCTGCTGATTTTCCCTGGGAGTACGGCATGCAGGGTTGCCTAGATGCTTCCTACCTATGCTCCTCGCACCCTTGATTGCCATAACAAGTGCCCAACCCCCAGAAACCTCTAGGGGTCACAACTGCATTGGACGCAGCCGCCATCCTTCCCTGGAGGAGGAGAGCAGTCATATGGAAACTCAACCCTCTTTCTGCCAACCAACCCTCCGACCACTCCAGCTCACTCCCAAACCTGGGTTGCCCGCACTGCAAGCCATAGCCCTACCGCCGTGCCTGTGGGGCTTCCTAAGCATGATTGCTGAGTGACAGTTAGAGACGGAAGGAATAGCCAAATCATGCTGGTCTTTTTTTTTTTTTTCCATATACAATTATTTTCTTTCTTTCTTTTACTCCGTACTCCTCCTCCCCAGGGCTATGGTGTACACATGCGTGTACACGCTTGGAGGCGCACGTACATGCTAGGATCCGGTGGCCCTTCCACCCCACCCTGACTTTTGTCACCACCCGTTACTGCCTACATGCCCTCTGGACCTCCACCTGGTAGGAGCGGGACTTTGGACGGGCAAGCATCCACCCCGTTGGAGGGGGAGAGCCATGGCTCAATCCCATTCCAGCCCTCCCCCCCAAGCTGGCACCCCAATGACCCAAGGTTGTTCCCGAACCCAGGTGGCCAGCATAGTGTGAGGTAAGGCACCAGTGCTCAGCCCGATGTGCTACCAGGCTGGCTAAATCATGTTGTTTTTAACAGACTAAATGGTTAGGTTTGGACAACGCCATGTCTGCTATTCAAATGTGTACTGTAGCTGGTTTGGATTCAGGGTGTGCTTATTTAAAAATAATTTCATCCAATGGCCCATCGACAGTGCTACATACTCCCATGTGGGTGACCCAGGTTTGAGACTTAGCCAGGATCTCCCACAATTCGGGCGATCTACTGCTGTACAAGTCTGGATCTCACAACTCAGATGAACTACTGTTTTGCTCAGGTCAGTTGGTTAAATAATATTATTACTGCCCATTTGGTCTCACAGTCACTTCCATGCTCACTGTTCTGTAAGCTCATACCCTCTAAAGTGTTTTGTGTCAGGTGGTATAAAGTGCAGTTGCTGGGTTTCTACATGCATTGCAGATGCAGCCCTGGAATCGGAATGCTTCCTACCTCTAGGCCATGGTTAGGTAGGAAAACAAAATCTGTAAGCCAGAACTCTTTGGTTCCACTTTGCTGTCCCCCTGATAGACATAACTGTAAATGTTACCCATGTCTCTTGTACATGCCATATTGTACTTCAAGGACTGGCTAATAAGAACAAACAATACAGCAGTACAGTGCATTCTACTTGTGTGCACATCGGATATATGCACATTTTAGCTATAAGCACAAAAATGGCATGTCCCAGTCCTGATCCTACTGTATGTACTTAATGATAAAAAAAACATGTGCTTGCATGTACACCAAATTTTGGATGTATGCACACTTTTTCCTCCAGACATAGGCTCCAGAGACATTATTACTATCAACCACACTTATAAAACAGGTGCCAACTGTGTTGCCAGTGGTTAAATACAGTACAGGTAAGTTTTAGTCAGTTTCAACATGTCTGTCTGTCAGAGCAAGCAGCCATGGAGAAAACCAATAGTTTAAATAGCTCAGAGTCCGCAGCATTTGATGAACTGGCATGTTTTAAATGAGTTTGGTACATTTAGTAAAAGTCAAAGTCAGTAGTACGTGAGAAAGTGTGTTTTACTGAATGGCTCCATTGATTGCAATACAATTTCGATTGTGTGCAGTTTCAGACGCATGTACAAAAATGGGATGTCCCAAGCATGTGCATACATCAGGAATTGACTGTACTTAGTTTTATGTATTTGACATTATGTTTAATTCAAACAGAGTACTACCATATTATAACACCAGTAGGGGTGGATGGATATTAGACAGTATGAGTAAACAAAATCAGTGGTCAGGGCTTAGAATGCCACCCCCCCCCCCTTGCCAGTCAACTTGTGAGCCATGGTTTACCTGGTGTATGTGTGCCTACACTATGTATGTATAGATATATATATATATGTATAGATGTGTATATATATATATATATATATATATATATATATATATATATATATGTGTGTGTCTTAAGCTGGAGGGTGGGAGGTTTAGGAGGAAGGTCAGGAAGCATTTCTTCATAGAGAGGTGGTGAACACTTGTGAATGCACTGCTGGAAGAGGTCATCTCATTGAAGACAGAGGGCAGCTTTAAGAGAGGCTGGGATAGGCATAGGGGGAAGGTAAGGATCATGGGTAGGGAGGATGGGAGGAGTGGGGAGGGAGGGCAGGGGCATTAGCTCAAGCTGTAGACCCTGAAATACCAGCAGACTTGATAGACCAAATGGTCTTCCTCTGCTGGCTTCTTCATAAGTTCATATGTACACTTATGTCCCTAAGTGTGTGCCACGGGAAAGTAAAGCCAGATTGGGATTTCCTGATTGATCCCAAGTTCTTTCTGGATAAAAGCCCTTAGCAGTAACGAGCAAAAACAGTCCGTTGGCCAGACTCGCTTCATTATGAACAAAGTCACAAATTTACACTCCCCCAGAAAGTCACTTTGCAAACCAGCCTTTTTGTTTTTTTAAAAGATTCAGAGTACAAGCAAAAACACATTTATCTAACTGACAGATCTTAATATCAGCACAATACTCAACATAATATCAAAACTAGCCAAGTTTAGAACTACATCAAAGTCAGTGAAACCCCTCACTGGCACAGTTACTAAAAGGAAGTCATGTGTCCTTACCGGAGTATATGCATATATATCTGTGTGTGTGTGAACATGAGTGTGTTACTTAACAGCAGAACAGCCTACTTGAAAGTGTCCCAGTGTGGTGCATTTTTACTACTTTATTAAAACCCTGTGGGTGTCTACTGTAGAAGTGACTGAATCACAATAAGATAGGAATTAGAAAGGAGTATTTCCCACCCAAGGGAGCAGGATCAATAGATCTGCAAGCTATAGGGCACTAGGTGCATGCTAGAGGGAGGGAGGAGTCAGGATGTCAAACCACCCCCCAAAAAAATGTTTTTTGGGGAAAACTTTTAAAAATGTGTTGGAGGAATGCGTCTTTGGGGGGGAGACTCTGATAACAATGGTTTTGTCATCTTGCCCACCCCCCCCTGCAAAACTGTAACCTGTGTCTGCAGCTGTGTAAGATATTGCTGCTTCAGGGTTCCTTGCTGGAGTTCACATTTGGGTCTTCCTAATGCAAATCAACCTGCTTATACCCCATCTCATCAGCACCTTCTACTGTGGAAGGCTAATAGATGAGGAGGACCACTATTTGTTTGATTCAGTTTTCAGACTAAAATGAGCGTGACTGTATCAGACTTGATAAGATCACCGTTTCTGTTGTTTTCGCGGGGCGTGTGATGCCAGTCATTTAACCTTAAAAATCAGTTATAGAAAACGGATGCCTAATCTTTTGTTTAGATTTGATGCACCATACCATCTGATGGTGTCTTTACATTAGTGTATATAAGGGCACGGCAGCTGCAGTTGACTGTTAACTGGGTGCGATGTTAATTTGGAGACTTCCTGCTGTACTGAGTCATGGTGCTACGATGAGTCAGTGAGCCGTATTCACGCAAGAGATTTATCATAACCTGGCTTATGGAAATGAATGAAGCTCTCAGTCTGGAGACCCAAATTACAACCAGCTAGAAAAGAGTGTGCTTGTTCCTTAACAGAACACCCTATAATCAAAAATTGTATAGAGCTATAACCTTTTCTCAACTAGCAATATGTATTTTTATCAGTATATACTGAAAAAAACTGTGCTATTGATATTTTGTGTCATGGCTTCTTTCAAATCTCAATAGAAAAGTAAAACTGATTTGAAAATGTTTTGCACTGCATTTGTAACACTTTATTTTGAATCCACTTCATCTTATCCCATGATGCTCCATGCCATTTGTACCCATCTATACCTTTATCCTATACCCTTAATTGACATGCTGACATTTCCCTTGCTGCTCAAGTAACCCTTAATCTTTCTTACTTTTGCTGCTTACACAAGCAACAGCACTGTAAGATAATAAAAAAGTTTGTTCAATACTCGTAAGTGCAAACTTCAGCTCTCTCCATATAGATTTGTCAAATACAGTCAAATGTACAAACAGGCGGCGGCTGACCCCACAACAAAGTGCATCCAAGTAGCGACATTCAATGTGCAAGGACCATATCTAGCCAGAGAAGTCTAAGACAGTGTCCCTATATCAGTGATGCCTCTTGCAGCAACCCCACACCCCCCACACCCAACTGACACAAATGTTAGTGTTACTTTCTGGCAGTGTATAACAGAATATTAAGCATAAAGTGCATTGCGAGGTGGAAGATTCTGGAAACATAAGTGCGGAGAATAGGTTGTAATCCACAGTGTAACCTCACCCACGGGAGTTGTGAGAAGAGGGTGCAACCAATACAAAGAGGGTTTAAGGAGTCCAGATCAAACTTTACAGCACTGTAAGAAAATAAAAAAAAATAAGTTTTTAGCTCTCATGTTTCCAAAGTTAGTCATTTTTCAAAGAAATTGTCTGTAGGAGGATCAAACTTAAGAACTTTAAGAGCTAGAAATTACATTGCATTTTAAATGAAAGCTTGGTGTCAGGATGACATGGAGATTTCCTGTTGAAATGTGTCAATAGCAGGTTGCTGTACTATATAGGTAGGTATAGCCTAGAGGTTAGAGTAATGAGCTGTGAATGAGCTTACTACGTCCAGCAGACCTGGGTTTGATTCCCACAACCTCCACTTGCATGCTGTGTGACTCTGAGCAAACACTTAACCAGCCCCAGTACTCCCAGGTCACCCTTGAAAACAGGCACTTGTGCCTAGTGGACCCCACCCATTTACCAAAAAAAGAATTTATATGTATATATATACATTTTTTAAATTAATTCTTTATGTACCCTCTCACTGTGCTGGACTCTGGTCTCATGTTTCTATTAGTGGCTTCCCACCCTGGATCTTAGATCTCCACTACTTGTCCCTGACCTCTCTCTGGCACAGTTACGGCTGTCTGCGTTACACAACTCCATCCGATTACAGCCAGACGTGGGGTTCCCTCTCCTTGCATGATCACTGCAGTCGAGAGGAGAATGTCAGATTCTATGGCAGTGTGGATGTGGCGATGGGGGAGGAGATCACATGTTCAGGCGTCTTTAAAGGAATAATGCCTGACAGGGTGGGTGTTATGCTGGGTTAACATCCTGCCTGGGGTGGTTGGACCCAAGGCCACTGGCCGAGGGCATCCAATACCCGAGAAGAGATGTTATCCCACTATAACACCCACCCTGGAGGGCATTATTCCTATTATACAATGGCTTGTTGTTATATATAAAATAAAAAAATAATTAAAATTTTTTTTTTTATTAGTGTGGAAAAATATTTTTGTTTCTTAAGAGGAGATGCAAAAAAAAAGGGGAGTCATAATGTCATCCAGATTGGTTCACGGTGCTGAGACTAGAGCAGGGATGTTATGCTGGGATAACATGTCTGGTCTAGTCCCAGACTGACCAATCAGAGGCCAGCAATCTTTCTTGCCATTGTATAATAGGGCATATGTCACAGCTGGAGCCTGGCAATCATTCTGTGCCAATGAGAAGACAATTTTACCCCTTGTGGACCACCCACTTTCCTATATTTTGGGCTTTCAACTGCCCTAGTAGGATGCTGTGCCTGGTAATGTATGTTCACTGCCATGCTGCCAATGTGATCGCTACAATGTAACCCTCAGCAGGGAGCACATTAAGCCACCACCGCCTGGGAGGAAAACATCCACACAAGTGCACTTACCCCTTCCTGCCAGCCTCCACTCCTGATGTCTCAGGCTTAGCATGTGATCCCAGGTCACCAGTAAGCAAGAGCTGCTCCTTGTTATTATTTGGCACCCAACTGCCACATCATCAGAGCCTGTTTAGCCACGAACTAGGCTGAAGTTTAACTGAAATTCAGAAAAAGTTTAAAAGTGAACTGCTAATTTTTTTCCGAAACCATTGTTTGTTTTTATTATAGAGGTGACATGGCACCGCCAGAGTTAGGGCTGAGAATGTACTTCCATACCAAACCAAATTTTGAGCCACTTATATTACTTGGTATTATTTGGTATATTTAGAGAAAAGTAGGCATCTGCCCATCTAGATTGTCTCCCACTCCTTGGTGGGTAAAATAGTCCCTGTTTACGGTCCACTTCAAACACTTATCCAGCCATTTCTCAGCCGTATTTTGACATGCTGTCATGGAACTTGCAAAAGGGTGTATTTTGTCCCATGATCCTATGAACGGCCAGTTTCTGAGAAATTTTGTTTGGTTTCAATTTTGTTCAGAAACATCAAAAAACATTAATTCTTCCTTGAATGGAGGTGGGGTGACTAATGGTACCACACATCTGCTAGATCATATTAGCTTGAAAATCATAAGATCCTTATGTTAAGAAAAATTCTTGCATGTCATGTAATGGGCCATCAGTGTTTATACTTGTCATCAGTATTGTACATGCCATATTGCAATATCTGACTTAAAGGGACATTTCAACCCTTTTTACATCATATAATTTCTATTTCAACATGTAATGTATATACCCTGTTGTTTTTTCCTCCCTCCATCCTATATGTAACTATGTACAATGTTTTGCCTCTTGTTATGTTTTGTATTTTTGTATTTCTGACATGAAGACTTTGGAAATGAGTCTTTGACTCAAAGGTTGTAATCCGATTATCCAATAAATAAAAAAATAAAAATACAATTTGAAAACTCACTTTCTCTTCAGCTCATTGATGTTGCTCACCGTATTATCTGTTTCCTTTCTTAGCAGAACTGAAATGCATGAGAATGCTGTAATTGTACCCAACCTTATTTTGTTTCATATCCTTGATCAGCTCTTACTGCATACTCCCACTGCATCTTGAGTGGCTGGACTGTGTTGGGGTGTTCCCAAGGATGCAGTGTGAGTTGACTAAGGACTATAAACAAACATGTTTTTGTGTGGTAACACTACTGTGGTGAAATCAGAATCAAACCACTAGCTACATCAGCAAATTCTACTGAATGCGAGCAATCATAAAATGATGTTTTAAACAGGAGACAATTTGAGGCCTAAGGGGGTTGACAGTGTCACTTTAATAAACCAAATTTAAAAAAAAAAGGAAATTCAGATTTGCGCAGATGAGGCTAATTCATGTGCCTCTGACATGTGTACCTCAACCAGCGGTGCATGAATTAGGCTGATCCAAGCATACGGAGCAAACAGTGACATCGCTATTACTGTTACTCAGCTGACTGGTGGTTGGGAGCCAATCCGCAGTATCAGCGCCTCTCCTTAGGGTTTGGAGGGGGAACATTTAAGACTTTTCTTAGGCTGACCTGGGGGCTGGATCACCTTGTGTGGATGATATGATGATTTCTCACGTCATGCCCAGGGATATACCATGGGCTGTGTGAAATAAATGATTTATTGTGAACGGCTGGTAAATAAATTACCTCTATTGACCTCATGAGTGCCGGAGCCACGAGTGAGGTCTATAGAGGTCATACTCAGCCATTCAAAATAAATCATGTATTTTCATGCAGCCCATGGCACGTGCCATTTATGCAATGCCAAGGGCTAGTAAGTTTGATTGGTTTGTGCCATTTTTTACGAGCAGGCCTGGACAGCATCTTAGGTATAAAGGAAGATTCTGCTCAGAATATTATGGAGCTGGAGTAAAAACATCTGCTGGTCTCTGAGATGGAGTGGAAATACATGATTTATTTTCACTCCAGCTCCCCTGCCCATGAAAATAAATGTATATACCCATTTTTTATACCCACAGTCACTGTATACATCAGCTGTTAGCCTAGTCTATCAGTTGCATCATCTGTAGCACCTTCTCCTACCACATTGTTTGTGGGCTGTGCAATAATGGCAATTTTTATCACAGTGAAACTGGTTGCTTGGACATTGTTCGTACGTGCTTTACACAGTTTTAGGCATTTTAGCTCAGATAGCATTATGTG
The DNA here is from genome assembly GCA_016271365.2 of Neoceratodus forsteri. Classification (NCBI taxonomy): domain Eukaryota; kingdom Metazoa; phylum Chordata; order Ceratodontiformes; family Ceratodontidae; genus Neoceratodus; species Neoceratodus forsteri. The sequence continues at coordinate 46,994,000 of JADMNL010000036.1, forward strand.
TTTCTTTAAATATATTACTTTCAGAGCTGACTAAACATGGGCATTATTTTGAAATACTATTGCAGTATCTCCTTCTAGATTGGTATTTTGGCATGTGTCAAAAAGAAAGATTTAACTGTTCAGAAAAAATTATTGACATAGAAACACAGAGGCACAGAATGTGATGGTAGGGAAAGACCCCTAGTTAAAATGGTTTACATGCATGCCTATTTTATGTGATTTTAATGCATGATATGTTTTTACCTTTCCTACATGTTGTATATTAATTGATATTTAGTCAAAATTATTATGTAAAAAAAAAAAGAAAGACCCCTGACCCATTCTGTCTGCTCAGCCCTACCTTCCAGCTGTGTGATGGCCCTGGTCACTGTTTCTGTCTTTCTTCCTCCCCCTTTACATCCTCTTCTGCCCTTATCAGGCCCTTGTGCCTGTCCCTCCCCCCTAACATGTTTGAATCCACTCATAAAAGAACAGAATGGAGTCTGACGGGGGATGTGATGTCTGTAATAATGCTTGTAAATTTCATGTTATGTATTTAGGAGTTTGGAAATTGGTACGCGTAAGATAGAATACAATGCTTTACTTATTAGCATATGCATTATGTTTATCAGAGTTGAGTTAAAAAATATGGTATACCGTTAGAACGGCAACTTAAAATTGTCAGTGCAATTAGGGTGCCTCAACGTGGCAACAGTGAAAGGGCAATCTTGATTTTAGATCACCTCTCATTGATGCTGTCCTGTGCACCCACACTGTTACTACTGCCTCCAGGGCATGCCTGCCGCGGAGGAGGTTATATATAGCTGTGATGGGTGAAAAACAACTGTTCCTGGGTGGGCGCTTTGGCACTGTAAGTCCTGGGAAACGTAATGCCTGGTGCTCTAATAGGTACATACGAACATACGAATGTGCCAGCAGAAACACACCACCTGGTCTATCTACATCTGCTCGAGTGTGCAGCTAGCACCCCTAGTTTGCAGCTGCCCCACCCCTTTCCTTTGTCATCCCACTGCCACCCCCCACCTCCCCCACCCTCACTCTCCTCTGCTCCCTGTCCCATGCACTTTTAAAGCTGTTCGCAGATTTACATGATACCACTCATTCTGGTAGTACGTTCCATTTTGCTACCACCTGCTCCGTAATCGGCATTGGCAACATGTTTTTTGCTCCAACATGGGTGAACCTAGAAATACATAGTACAATAGCAGTGTATTTATATTTATTTATTTGTTTATTTATTTATCCAAGTGACCATTTGAGAAGTATCTCTTTAAATGTTTTTGTAATAAGCCTATTAAACTATTTGGGTGCATTACTTAAGCCATTTTCAACACTGAACATTTTTTCCACCGGGGACTTCTATTCACGAACATGGTCATTTGTGCCCAAATTGAGCATAGTGGTGGGTGTGCATCCGCGGAGGCATGCAAATCATGTGGTATTCACCAACAACCCCATGCATGGACAAATTGGTGCATAGGGGTGCTGCCAAGTGTGGAGCTGGGAAGAGAAGGGACTACTGGAGACCGGCACGCCCCTTGACCCCACTATGCAGTGTATGATGATCTGCACTGCCACAGAAGCGCGGTACCCCGATACACATTCACGTCCATTCATGTAGTGGTTGCTGATATGGCAACAGTGCCACATTAAGTACAGTGCCACAGCCATGGGTGGCAGGCAATGAAGCGGCAGCCGTGCTGATGTCTCATGCCCTGCTGGTGTAGGGGTCATGGAGGCTAGACCGTCCACACAGTAGTGTTGTCACCTGTCTAGTGTGGGCACGGTAAGTGTATGTAGGAACATCATGTACATGTCACAGTACTGGAGTGCTGTACAGTCCAATGTGTTGCCCATGCATCCCTGCCCTGGGTGTGGCATCCCTGCCACGGTGACCGCCGTGGCTTGAGGCCCGCACCTCACATGTAAGTGAAATGGATTACTCAACATGAATCACTCTGAATGGGGATGGCTGTGATTGGGTATAAGTGGGACTCATGCCCTGGTGCATTCCTTGCCTCATCAGGTATGCAGAGACCATCACCGCCCACTCTGGGTCCCTGCCTGTGATAGGTTTGCCCACCCAAAAGGGGTGTGCAATGTACAGGGAGCCATCTGGCTCGTGGAGTTGGGCTAACATCTTGGGTGTGAACATGGAGCCAAATAGAGCCCAAGTCAGGAGCTGTACAGTCACCACTTTCCCACCACGGTAAGCACATGAACGGCCCCTCTGGTTGGTAGTCCTTATACCCTGGAGTGACCCGAATACTGCGAGCATCGCAGACATGTGGGACCAAGCCATGCCTGCAGTGGAGAACTGTTGGTAAGTGCTCCCTTCACCACATGAATGATCAGGGCAGGAAGGAATAACACCTGCAGTACTTGTCCAGAGAAGTGGCTGTGCAGTAGATGGTGTGGCAGCAAGGGACACAGAGGGACCTGTGTGAGCACTGATCCCAGTGTGCCACACAGATGTGACCTATGGATACAGTGCACAGGATAACCACCGCAATGGGTGGTCAAAAGATATGCATGACTGCACTGTATCAGCAGCCTTGCCTAGCTAATGATACAGTATAGGACAAATGCTGTGTAGCCGTGTTAAGGTAGCGCACAGTATACAATGGGACAGGAAGTAATCAGTGTGACTTTTTCACAGGGTGTCGGAATGGCTGGGATTGAAGACCCCCATGAGTAACTGTACCCCTAACAATGCTGAAATGGCTACTGCTGAGTGAGATAAGCACGGACCCTGCCCTACATAAACATGCCCACTGCAACATGTGCAGCCATAGGGACCCCAGTGTTATCACATGAAGCCTATGTGCTGTGCCAGAAACCCTCCAGGACAACACAGATGACAGCAACTGCTTCCAGGACAGATCCAGTCAGGCTACATGATGCATTGGAGGCTGGAAACTGGAACAAGTGCCTCCTTGCGATGCAGGGCCTGGTGCCACTACTGAGGCCACCACCTGGGATGTCCACACCTTAGGGGAGACATCAAGGACGTTAGCCCTGGTGACCGCAGAATGGAGTCAGAGGGGTGGCTTCTGCACAGCAATGTGGCCTGCCTCTCCAGGCCAACAGCAGCATGACATCAGCATGGATACACAGTGACCCTGTAAACCTTGGCAGTGACAGGACACCCCATGGACTCTGGGACTGTTGCAGTGGTACTGCCTTCCACACAACCATCAAGATGACGGCCCAGGATTCACGGAGCATCAAGGGCCGGAAGATGTGGCACAATAGGGCTGCTGCCAGCAACAGCCACCACGGGAGGATGTGGACAAGGAAATGACCCACCTCACCCAGTACAATAAGAGACAGTGGCTGCAGTTAGGACAGGCCCCAGGCAGCCATGTACGAATGATACCTGAGTGGTCCCAGGCACAGCGATTCATTCGCTATTGGGTGAAGGTGGTGTGCCCAGCACATAACTATCCTTATTTCCCAGAGGTGCTCTGGGACAACCTTGAAAGGAATGGAGAGGATAGGGTGTACGAGGTGGCCCCAGCAATGAACCACGTCAAACATGGATTGGGGAAGGACACTGCACTGCTGCATCTCCTGGAGGCCTGGGTGCATGCCAGGTCCCTCGTGGACACTGCCTACAAGAGGCTAACCATAATGAAAAACACTGGATGGCTCCAGGGCATTGAGGGACATAGAACAGCATGCTTGGTGGATGCCATGGACTCATTAGGCAAGCCTGCATCAAGCTGGACCCGTGTTATTGTTTTTAGCCAGCCACCAGGGACCACTGCACCCCTTTGGGAGTGGCCTATGGCATCTGTGATGTCCTGGTCCCAGGAGGACATGCTGGAATGCTTTGATGTGGGCCAATGTGTACAAGGGAGACCCATGGCCACATTCTGGATATATGTTTTTGATATACTACTAGATGGCTATTAGGGACACCTCTCTTATTATGCAATATGTTTATATAAGTGTGTTTTATGTGATGCTGTTACTACAGCTCTACCGGTGCCTGCTGCTTACTTATGAATATTGCACTATTTTGCTGGCTGCTGCATCATCTGCTTTATTATTTGGGTATGGAATTGGTCAGGCCCCTTAGCAGGCCAAGTATAGAGGCACCCCTTTTGGGGGACACAGACAGGAGTGGGGGAATGGGTACTCTGATATGTATGGAACCATGGGGTGGGTGCACCAGGTTATGGGACTGGAGGCCATACTGTAGAGTACTGGCAACACATGGCCTGCATCAAGGGTGCTGCATACTGTGTGGTATGGAGAGTCTGCCAGAGCTTCATTGTATGCCGTGCCCCCTCCACACATGCCTGCAGGAGATGTCAAACATGGTACTATCATATGGGGGATGGCCAGTAGGGGTCCCGCTCTAACATCCCTGCATCTCTGTGGCATGTGTGCACCATGGGGGGGAGGGCAGGTATGGCTGCACAGTTCAGGTACATTCCTGTATGATGGCGGCTGCTGGGGGTGCAGGTACGTTCCTGTGTGGATGGCAGCTGTTGGGCTGCAGCCCAAGATTTACAGCAGAGACCTGTCTGGTGTTAATTTGCTGAGGTCTATGCACAGGCCTTTTCAGAATAAACTGCATTGCATATATGTGTTATGCCACACGTGCAATCTGTAGCTGTCCAACACACCCTGTGTGGAGCTTCCCTGGGCCATGTACGCACCATGCTTATGCATGCTGTATTCCCCATCTGTGCATCTCACTTAGGCATATTGTGCACATGAATTCCACAGACAGGATACCGCGGGGCAGTTACGTGGTGCATAGCGTGCTACGCACGTTGCTGAATAGAGTCGAGGGGTGTATCTCAGTCTGGACTTCACTTACTAAGAATTTTATGTGGAGTCTATTTCTATATATGTATAAGATATTATTTCTATTCATACACACTAAAAGTCCGTGCCCTGATGAAGTAATATTTCTGGTACCAAATGTTATATAAATAACTTGTGGCTTTTACACTGATTGTTTTTTTTGGGTGAGTGCATTGGTTGTAATGAGGTGAAGCCTGCCACGATGAAACCCAGTTCTGGAGAATTCTGCAACAGAGTTACTGCAGGACATAAGGCCATTTCAATGGGAGTTAATCCCTTTTTCTCATGCAGAAAACTGGGACACTGGGTTTCATCCTAGTGAACTCTATTATAAATTGATTTTTGCTTGTTGGAGTACTGACTCCTCCTCTCAGTGTTTTTACTAATCTGTTTTAGTATACAGAGCTTGCAGTCCCCTTTCCTGTTTATCGGACGATATATAGACCATATAAATTGGACAGACCATCAGGTCTTCTTCTGCTGGCAGTGTTCTGTGTTTCTATGATTCTTACACTCTACTTAATATCCTGTCAACCGATGCCCCCCCACCATTGGGCTAGTTTCCTCTTTTAAATGGAAACATTCATGTACACTGGCTAATGTAGTTTGAAAGCCCATGAAAGGATCTTTCAAATGAGGCACTGGCCTTATCTGTAGCTGGAAGCACTCCAGAGATATTGATGATTGAGTCGGTTCAATATTAATGCTACACTACAGCCATTTGTAGAACACTGTGATGCATCAAAGAATAAGTTGTGCTTGACTCAGTGTGGTTAGATACAGCTTGTTCGTTGATGACATCATAATGTTTTAAAAATGGCTGCAATTTAGTCTTAATATTGCTCTGACTTCATCATCGTTATCTCTGGACTGTTTCCATCTACAGATGAACACAATATCTTGTTTGAAAAAGGTTTTCATGGACTTTCAAACTATGATGACCACTGGGCATGAATGTGTATCACGCCAGACACTCCATGACCTTCTCGGAGCATGTTGCACTTACTGTAAAACATATAACCAGAAACTGGGAATTGGTTATAGACTGAGAGACCTTATGATGCTAGACGTAAGGTTTGCAATCACAAGGGGTACATTGCTCCCCCTTCTGGACTACTAAATTACTAAATAAATACCACTACTCCCTTGTCTACATGCAGACTTTCATCTTTAGTTTGTCTAGACTGAACACAATTTATAGAATCTATAGATTTGCCTTAATGTCCCTTACACTACTCACCACTGTCCTCAGTACCAGGCCCATGGCTGGTTCTCCCCACAAGCTCGTTGAGAGTACCTTTTAGGTTATCTCACAAACACATCACTACAGGATAAGGAGCTCTTTCCCCTTGAAGATACTGTCCCTCCAAAATCCTAAATCATGCCACTGCAGCCTCAGGTCCTCTTGGCTGCTTCTTGAAAATCCCCCTGTTGGCACTCGTAGGGGACAAAGGGCCTTCTCCATTGCCGTCCCTCTCACTGGAACAGCCTGCCCCTCTCCCTCCACCCCCTAGCAGCTAATTCCATATTTAAATCTCATTATAAGGTTTTCCCTTCTGACAGCCCGTGCCTGCAAAGGCTCCCCCTGAATACATTACCTGTAACAGCGTTATTGACACATGTTTGCATTCTAATCTGTTGCTTTGTATTTTCTGGTGCATTTGTACTTATTTTATCTACTTAATGCATTTTTGTATTTATTGTTTACGTATTACTTTCTCACTGCAGTCATCATTTGCAGCGTTAGGTAACATACAGTACTTCTTGTCCTGTATGTATCTTTGCTATAGCTGTTTTCTTCCATCTTTATGGCCCGGGTTGTGCCTGAAAATGGTCTCCTGGACCAGTGCACCCTGTGGGTGAACAAATAAATAAAATATATCAATGTGCTTTTTATATTTTAATACAATATATGATGCTGATACTTCCATATATTGATATATAAAAATGAAGGACTTTGTTAACAAAATATTAGAAATGCATTTGAAAACATTTTTTTGACTTTGAATCTGCTTCAGCCTATTTTATGCTAAACTGTGCCATTTTTAGCCTTCTATACTTTTCTTTTATACCTCTAATCACGATGCAGATATTTCACTTATCCCACAGCACCTGCTTTTGCATGCTTTTGCAGTCTTCACCTGCGCAAGCACTGGAAGAGAATAATAGAAATCAAACCCTGTACAACAAGGCTATGATTCTATCAAGAGATTCTGATAACCTCATAAACCACAAAAGCAAAGCTTGAAGCATCTATGGTGTTTTCTAAATCACTCAATGGAATCACAGCCTTATTTTAGTTGATTTCCTATTTGTTTATTTGTTGGTTTTTTTTTTTACGTATATGGTTTAAATTAGGGCTGGGAAATATTTTTGTAGTAAAATTATGTGAAAACCCATATGCCAGCACTGCAGCGACATTTTGATAACGAAGTGCATTACAGCGGCAAGTCGCAGTTGCCACTGTATTGTACCTGCAGAATCCCAGCCCTGCTTTCTCCAGGTTTTGCTTCCCACCTCAAATCAACTCTGACTCGCAGTTGACAACCCTTAGTTACAAGGGGAGGGTTTGGGGGGCGTAGCCCACTGGAAAAAAAAACAGTTTCCTGATGGATTTATGCCAAACGCAACTTGTGGTCGACACAAATCCGTTGCTGTAGTGTCACATCGCAACAAAGTTCACTGTGGTGTCATGGATCTGTGAAAACCCATCTTTGCAAAATTTTTGTTTCAGGAAATATCATTGTATTTGGCCATTTTTGTGCAAGTTAAACTCATTTGAAAATGTCATTTTTGTGCAAATAATTACTACATAAAACACTTTCTGCACAAAAATGGCAGTCTTTTGATATCAAAATGGTGATATTTGTGCAATATGTTTTCTGAGAAAATAGAAGATTTTCACAGAAGACAAAAGTACCCACCGAAGTAATGTTGTTTCTTCTTAAGGGATCACTCACTGTGTTTACACTTTATGCAATCATCTTGGCCAAAAATGATGCCCTGGAAATAGAACATTTGCAAATATTAGAATTCATAATTTGGGTTCAGACTCTACATCTGCATTTCACTCTCGCCATTGCACAGATCTGTTTTCAAGCCAGGGTGGAGCAGCAGCTAGTGAAAGCAGCTAAAAAGGCTACTAAAAAATTAATACAAATGTTCATAGAATTTTAAAAACTTCCAATAGATTGAAAGCAGACTTGTGAAACCTTTACCACATAAACCATAACAACAAGCTTGCAAGTGTAGGAACTGCAATAGTAATGTTCAAGCAACCTCCACGAAAAAAATGAACCGATTCTTATGTGATCCTATCTCAGGTTCTAGAAGGGGAGGCAGGGTTAGGGAGTGTAAACATAGTGAGTGATCCCTTAAGAAGAAATAACATTACTACAGTGAGTAATTTTTTCTTCCAACCCCAAGAGTAAGGAGTTCACAGAGTTGCATATTGTGGAGGGGGATCAACACTGGAGAAAAACAATTCTTCAGGTATGTTAGTGAAAAAAGGAAGAAAGGTGGAGGAATTGTGAGGCTAACGGGGGCAGGATGATGGAGGTTGGCAGGCAAAAGACCACCATCCTTAACAATTACTTTTGCTCTGTTTTCACTAGGGAAGATGGTGGGCCCATACCAGAGAGGCGCATCAAAGTAGCCATTAAGAGGTTCCCGGAAATGAGGCAGCCAGCATTTACTAGTGAAAGGGTCCTGAATGAGCTGGCAGCCCTAAAGATTGATAAGGCCCCACAATCAGATGGGTTATTCAGGGAATTGGTAGCAGAACTTGTTGATCCCCTGGTAGGTCTATGCAACAGCTGTCTAATGACAGGGATGGTTCCAAAGGATTGTAGGGTGGTGTACATAGTTATGCTGCATGGGGTTGGGGGCAAGGAACATGCAAAGAACTACAGACCTGTCAGTCTTACTTCTGATGTAGGCAAACTGATGGGGTTGTTGGCCAAAGAGGATCTCATTGACTACTTGGAAAGCAATGGTCTCCAGGATAATAAGCAGCATGAATTCATGGCAGGGAGGTCTTGTCAGACTTATCTGATAGTTTTCTTTCTATGGGTGACAAGGGAATTGGAAAGGGACTGTGCTATGGATTTGTTTTACTTCGACTTGAGCAAGGCTTTCAACTCTATACCCCACATATGCTTGCTGAAGAAGATGGAGGATCTGTGACTAAGGTCACAGTAAACTGGGTAGGTAACTGGCTAAAGGGGAGGCAGAGGGTAGTGGTCCATGGGGATAAATCAGAAGACTGGGAGATCACGAGGGGGTTCCACAGGGGTCTCTCCTGGGTCTGGTCCTCTTTAACATGTTCATCAGTGACATTGTTGAGGGGATCCAGGGCACGCTGTGTCTCTTTGCAGATGACAGTAAGCTCTGTGGGAGGGTGGAGAGTGATGAGGGAATAAAGGAACTGTATAGAGACTTACAAAAGCTGGAGGGGTGGTCAAGGGTTTAGAAGTTGAAATTCAATGCACAAAAGTGCAAGGTGGTGCACCTAGGGAATAAGAACACCAGGATGAAGTACTAGATGGGAGGGGTGAGACTCAGAACCATGGTGGAGGAATGAGACCTTGGAGTTGTCATGAGAGACAACCTAAAACAATCAAGTCAGTGCAACAAGGATTACATACAGCAATGCAAACAGGATGCTTGGACGTATCAGGAGGGATACTGATAGCAGAAAAAGGGAGGTAATAGTTCCCTTGTATAGATTTTGGTGAGACCCCACCTGGAGTACCACACCCACTTCTGGGGTCATCACCTCAGGAAGGATAGGCATAGGCTCAAGACAGCGCAGTGCAGGATAACAATGTCCTATGAGGAGCACCTTCTGGAATGTATGTCCAAACTGTAGTGTTCTGTGAAGGTGTGCAGTGTTTTCCAGGTAGCTGCTTTGCAAATGTCTAACATTGGGATGCCCCATGAGGATGCCACAGAGGCAGATGTGCCTCTTGTGGAGTATGCCTTGAAGCTTCCTGGTGGCATTTTCCCAGCTTTTTCATAGCAGAACTGAATGCAAGAGACTATCCAGTGAGAGATAGATCTCTTTGTAGCTGGTTTGCCTTTGCCAACCTTACCATAGGTAACAAAAGGCTGGGTACTCTGAGACTTGACCTCTTTTGTCCGTTTCATGTATGTAGATAGTTAGGACTCACTTTACAGTAGGTCTAGGCAATGTAACGTTTCCTCACCTGGACCAGAATGCTCTGGAAAGAGTACAGGGAGGATCACTGATTCAGGTGGAATGCAGATACCACCTTAGGTAGAAAGTTTCTGCTGATTCTAAGAACTACCTTATCTCTATGTGGGATTATGTAATTTGGCTCTGTGCAGAGGGCTTGCAAGTCATTTACCCTCCTAGCAGAGGTCATTCTAACCAGGAATATGGTTTTCCATGTGACATACTTCAGATAATCAGTTTCCATAGACTTGAAGGGAGCCTCCATAAGCTAGGCAAGGCATATATTGATACTGAGGTCCCAATGTGGGGCAGGGTCTCTCACTGGTGGGTACAAATGGCTGAGGCCTTTAAAAAGCCTTTTGAAAATGGATTGTGAGGCCAAAGACTTTCCCTTGCCAGCTGATATATATGCTGATACTGCTGTTAAATGCATTTTTAAAGTTGAAGGCTGTATGCCTAATGACTGTGTACTAGGTATTCCAGAATTAAAGGCAACCCTGCCTCTGTTGGTTTTATTTTTCTGAGGGCACACCAGTACGAAAACCTTTTCCACTTACAGAAATAAACTTCCTGATAGCCGGTTTCTTTTACACCTTAAGTACCTTCAGGACTTCCTCCGAAAGATCCAATCCAGAAAATTCTAATTCCTCAAGAACCATGCCCTCCAGCATAGGGTCCTGGGGTTCAAGAATCTTAACAGAGTGTGACTGAGTGATGGACTGATTGGATTCTTGCTGGACAGGACCAGGAGCATTGATTACCAACTCTGTCTGGCCCAGTTTCAGGAGTACTTTCTAAATAAGGGGGAATGGTGGGAAGACACACAGAAATGTTCCTGTCCAGTCCAGTACCAGGGTGTCCTCTTGGACTGTCCCTCTTGTGGTGGTCTGCAATATAATTGTGGAGCAGATAGTTCTCTCAAGGTGTGTATAGGTCTTATTGGGAGTGCCCCACCTTCTGAACACTATGGCCAGAACCTGTTGATTTAAGACCCATTTCTGATTTTCCTGACTGATTCTGCTTAGGGAATCTGCCAGGACATTTGTTTTTGCCTGGCAGATGCACTGCAAATATGTTTGTTTCCAAGGAATATACTAGGTCCCAGATCCTCATCAGCTCTGTGCATAGTTTTGAGGATCTTGATCATCCTTGCTTGTTTATGTAGTACATTGTGGCGGTGTCTGCTCTGATTTAGACAGACCGAACCTGTAGCCTGGAGGAGAAAGACCGCACTGCTCTCAGCACTGCGCTGAGATCCAGGAGGTTGATGTTGTGATGGTGTTGTGTTCTAGTGACTCCTGTGGGCTCCATGTGCCATCACTGTGCCATCACTGTGAGGTCCTGTAGGTGGGCGCCCCACCCCAGAAGGGAAGCATCCATAGTAAGAATACTTGTTTACGATTGCTGAAGGAAGGGAATACCCTCTCGAACGTTGCTTTCTGTCTCCCACCACCCAAATGATTCCACTAGTGTCACTGGCACTAGCTTTAAAGGTGTATTCCATCTCTGAGACCAGGTGTTCCTTAAGTGGCAGTGGATATCTCTCATTTGTAACCTGACTGATGGAACCACAGCTGTGATGTGGCCCATGTGCCCTAGTAACTACAGGAAGTTGCTTGCAAACTTTGGCTGGCCTGCTATAAAAGACTCTGCTGTTGCTATCAAAGCTATAAGTCTGGCCAGCAGGAGGAAAGATTTTCCCTGTAGGGTATTTTGCTCTGCTCCTATGAAGTCTAGTACTTGAACAGGATCTAGCTGGAACTTCTGCAGGTTTATTAAGAATCCTGGGTTCTCCAAGGTGCTTTTTACCAACTCAGTGGAGCGCCTTGCATCTTGTTCTGTTTTCTCTGAGACTAGCCAGTCATCCAGGTTGAGGAAGACCACTCCGCCTTATTTTTTCAGATGTGCTGCCACCACAGCCTAGCACTGTATGAAAACCCTTGCAGCTAAGGTGAGACCAAATGGGAGAGCTGCAAACTGGTATTGGCAGTTCCCCAGCTTGAATCTGAGATATTTCCTGTGAGACTGTCTAAATAGGATATGAAGATAGGCATCTTTCAGATCCAGGGATCCCAGCCAATGTCCTTTCTGCAAAGATGGTATCACTCTCCTTAGTCTTGTTTTTTTTTTTTTCCAATGCTTGTTCTGAAACTTGAGATCTAAAATGGATCACTGCTCCCCATTTGTCATGTGGGTCAGGAGGAAATACCTTGAGAATAGGCCCCGACCCACTGGGAGGCAAGGACTTTTTCTATGGCTTGGGATACTAAGAGTTGTTTTACTTCCAGTTCCAGCAGACTTTTTTTTCCCCTCTGGGAGAGGGAGCTGGAAACCTGTGTTTCTGCAGGTTTGGAAAGAGTTTGAATTGCAGACAGAACCCCCAGTCAGCTACTTCCAGTGCCCACTTGTCTGTGGTAATGTTTGAGCATTCCTGGAAATAGCATGCCAGTCTTCCTTCACCTGGTAATGCTTGGGTGACCTGAGCAAAATTACCAGAGGTTTTGTTTTGTCTGGTGCTTAGGTGCTGGAGCTGCAAACCCGAAACGGGTTTGCCACAACTGCATCAACTTTAGTAGGTCAGACACAGTTGTGACAGTTTATGTGATTTACTGTCAAAAGGGTTCCCGAGACTGATGCAAGCTAGACCATAAAATGTTGTTCTATCTTGTGGCAGTTGTTGCATAAGATGTAAAGTCGCATTAGATTGCTGCAAACCAATGCGCCATATCGTCGGCGCATCTGTGGCATGCAGCAGTCAGTCCCCTTTGAAAATCCGGCCCATGGAATTTAACTCACTCACTCCCATAGTGTGTATATGAGTTGAAACATTCTGTTTAACCTTATTCAGAATGGCCACCTTGAGCTGAATGAGTTAATTGAGTTGTGTCTATATATTCTGTATTGAATAGCTTTCCAAGAGACATCAGTTGCTCTTTAATAGCCACCATTTTGCATTATAATTGCACATATAAACTCATTCATTATCAGGCTGTGATTGAACTGTTTTTACAGCTTTCTGGCTGAACTGTAGCATCAGCACCACATCTGGATTCCAGATCCCCTCACGACTGCATTAGGATTGGTTGTTTCATGAACAGATTGATTTTCCTGGAAAGGAGAGAAAACAAGGAAGGCAAGAGTAGCGGACCCATCCCATACCTACGTATGAAAATAGATAACATCTGTACCCACACGTCCTCTGCTTCACTGAAATAGGTCTGCCAATTTTTAAAGAAATGTATAAAAGTTGACTTCTGCTGCTACCCACTGCAGTTTATTCTGTGTATTAACTGCCATCTGTATGAAAAGCATTTCACCCAAATTATTTTACGCTCAAGCTTTTCCTTCCTGCCTTTTGCTTTTTTTTTAACTCATCTTGAAAGAAGATTTGGTTACATAAGCTTAAAACACCATTACTTCTGTGAAAACCATACAATGCATTAATAATGAAATGTAATACAGTGCTTGTATATTAGTCCATAGAGATAAATCCTAAGTTATTTAAGAAGGCGTTTTTCACCTGCTACTTTCTTAATTCATGACATCTTCTTGACTATACAACTCCTGTGTCCTTACAGAACTATACAGTCAGGTAGTATAAATAAGAAAGACTCCCCCTACTCCCCCAGCAACATCCTATTCTATCTCACCCCTCCCGTCCTCCCTCTTGGACAATGCCCGCATGGGCAGCTATTATCTTCCCACCACCACCACTCTGCCTGCACTTAGTAACCTATGGTGTCCTAACTTCTATACAGTCGAACTACTACTTAGCCACCCTTGCCCCATTGTGGGTTGAAGCTTTTGCCTAATTTCTCACACTTGTTGGAATTTGCCTAATCACTGTTATACTTGTTAGTCATGTTTATTGCAACAATCCTTATCTTTTGTTATGCCTGTTTTTTACTAACATACTATTTGCCAGCAGATTAGGCCTTACGGTCTATCGAGTCTGCTCGAACCTAGATCCTTAGTTGGGTGCCGAGACCCTCCCATCCCTTGTGCTCCAGAAACTCCTATCATCCATCCCCACCCCCACAGGACAGGCCATCATCTGATACATCCACTTTCTGTGTCTGTCCCACCCTCTCTTGAAGCCCTCCACTGTGGATCTCTGAACCAGCTCACCAGGCAGAGCATTCCAAGGGTCCACCACCCTCTCAGTGAAAAACCTCCTCCTCTTTTCCCCCCTCACCCTTCCACCTTCCAACTTCAAACCATGCCCTCTGGTGATACCTCCCTGCTTTAGTCTAAAGATCCCCTCCATGTTTACCTTATTTATTCCTTGAGGTACTTGAGACCTCAATCATGTCCCCTGCCTCTCCTCTCCTCCAATGAAAACAGGCAGAGCTCCTAAGTCTGTCCTCATAAGTCAAATCCCTAGCCCTCAGTATCATCTTTGTTGCCCTCCTCTGTACCTCTCCAGGAGCTGTATGTCCCTCTTCAAGTGTGATCTCCAGTACTGTACACAGTACTAGGTGTGGTCTAACCAGTCCATTGTACAGCAGCAGAATCACTTCCTTGCTCCTAGAGGTGATCCCCTCACGGTGCATCCCAACATCCTGTTTGCCTTGCTAGCTGCCCTCTGCACTGCTCAGAGTTATTCATACATGTATCCACCATGACCCCTAGGTCTTTTTCCCTATTGAGGCCTCCAGCGCCTCCTCCCAGGGTGTACCTGTGTTTAGGGTTTCCGACCAAGATGCAACACCTTTCACTTGGTGATATTGAAATTTAATTTCCATGTGTGAGCCCAGCTTTCCAGGGTGTCCAGGTCCCCTTGCAGGGACAACCTCCCCTCTCTCCCTCAACTACTGCTCCCATCTTGGAGTCCACCACGAATAGACTCATTTCACACCCTATACCCTCCCTGATGTCCGATATGTGTGCATTAAACAGTATCGGACCCAGGACCGAGCCCTGTGGTACCCCACTACCTACCTCTCTAGGGTTCTAGAGCTCCCCACAGACCACTACTCTCTGAGTGCATCCAGCTAGCCAGTTTTCAATCCATCTGACCATCAACGGGCCTACCTCCTAACCCCATCAGTTTCTCCACCAGACCATTGTGGGGGACAGAGTCAAACGCCTTGCTGAAGTCCAAGAATAATACATCCACAGGCTTACCCCTGTCCAGTTCTGATGTTACCCATTCATAGAACTCCACAAGGTTGGTTTGACATGATCTACCTGGTACAAACCCATGTTGCCAACTATCCAGACCTCCCACCTCCTCCAAGTACACCCCAATGCTCCTTTAGTATACTCCATTAATTTTCCCACCACCGAGGTCAAACTGATGGGTCTATAGATCTGGTACTTCCTCGACCCTCCCTTTATGGATTGGTACCACATGTGCCTCTCGCCAATCCCTAGGTACCTCCTGTCTCATGACCTGCTGAAAGCTCCGCCTCAGGGGCAGCCAGTATGTCCACCAATTCCCATAGCACTCTCGGATGAATGCCATCCGGCCCAGGAGATTTGTCTTTCTTTAGGGCCTTCAGGGCTAACCACACCCTTTTGGCGGAGATAGCATCATCCGTCCCCTCCACCTTACTGGTCTTTTTATCCTTATCCAGATGTGACACCCCTGGGGTACCTTTCCCTCCCTCTTGCTCCATTTCTGTTGCTCCCCTGATCCCACTCCCTGCCACTTCTATCCCCTTCATGCCTTGCTTTGTAGATATTCCATCCCCCTCCCTAGTGAACACAGAGGCAAAGTACTCGTTAAATACCTCTGCATGGTCCCTCGCCTCTTCCACCCACCCTCCTTCTGATCTCAATCTGCTGAGATGGCCCTTAGTTTTTCTCCGCTCCCCAATGTACCAGAAGAACCCCTTTTCCCCTCCATGTATCCCCTGTGCCAGCCATGCCTTTACTGGACTTTGCTCACCTCACCATACGGGTGACTTTTCTAGATGCAAGCTGGTACATTTCCTTATCCCTATCCCCTCTTGTTGTTTTATATTTTTTGTAGGCCGCCTTCTTTTCTCTGACTGCTACCTGTACCTCACTGGACCACCAGCATGGTTTATGTGACCTTGCTCCCTTACGTTTCAACTTAGCGCAGATCCTGACTGCCTCATGAAGTCCCCGTTTTATGACCTCCCATCTCCTTTCCACATTTGTCGTTGAGGTAATCCCCTTCAAGTGATCCTTGAGAATATTTCCCATGCCCATAAAGTCTGCCCCCCTGAGGTCCACTGCCAGTGTCCTAGATATCACCCCCACTCCCCCCATGCTTATTTGAAACCAGACAGTATTGTGGTCACTCCCAGTTTTTGCCTGTTAATAATTTACCAACCCTTACCTCTTGTATCTGTATTGTGTGCTTTGACTTGGAATGTTTGTATAGGAGCATCTTGGCTCAAAGGTTGTAATCTGAAACTGAAATAAATAAATGAAAAAAAGAAAGAAAGAAAGAAAGACCACACTGTTATAATCATGTGCCAACTGGGCTAGACGCAATGTGGCACACTACCCTAACTGTAATATTAAACGGGAACTGTCAGCATTACAAGCCTCACACTCAAGTGTGGGACTGGTCTTAACTTACACTTAGTGTGTAAAAACATTACTGTTTACTGCAGCATAATAGAGTGTATCACACTAAATCTGTTGATCTGCAAGCTGACATTTTCTGTAAGTACAAATCCCAGAATCCGCTGCAGCTGACCTCACAGGAAGGTTACAGCAGTGGGAGATTCAGTAACCTGCTGTACATGTTAATAGAGCTGGACGAAAACTGCGAATTCTGCTTTTACAGAACTTTCACAAGATTTCATAAATTTCATGAAATTTTCTGAGCTTCCACCCTTGGTGAGATCAGAATCTTATGAATGTGTTTGGCAGATTTTCATCCTGTTCTGTGGAATTTTTTGGCTGAACTGCCAGACTAGCAGTTCTGAAAAATGTTTTCTTCTGCACTTTAATGGATTATTCCGCGATACATGTAATCATTGTGCAGTTCAGTGATCACCTCTGTGGAATTTCTTTCTGTAGTATAATTCATTAATCCCGAGTCATGCATTCATTCCACAGTTCAGTGACTCACTGAACTGCGGAATGAATGTATGATTTGCTGATTAATGTATTATGCAGTGGAAAAAACTTCTGCAGAACTGACCACTGACAGTAATCAGTTCTGTGAAATTTTTTTTCTGCAGTGTAATACAATCGTTCACAATTCATACATTTACTCAGCAACTCTAAGTCAGAAGTTCCACGAAAGTTGCCAAAACGCTTTTAAATTCCTCTGGCAGATGTTTAATTTCGCACAGCCCTACATCTTAGAATTTTATGAGCACTGATCTTTTGTTTGCTGTTCTTGCTCTCCTGCCTGGGCTAAGTACAGTCATAGATGACTGTGCTTAGTCCTATGAGAACAGCTCAAAAATACACTGCAGGCTATTGAATCTCTAACTGCTGCAACCCTCCTCTGATGTCAGCTGTAGGGGATTTTGGGATCTGTGGTTATAGAAAATGGCAGCTTGCAGGTCAACAGAATTAGTGTGATACAACTTACTATACTGTATTAAACAGTAAGTAAACAAAATGTTTATGCTTACAGAGTACAAGTTAGGACCAGCCCCACACTTGAGTGTGGGGCTCGTAATGCTGATAGTGCCCCTTTAAATGTTTTCCATTGTATTAATCGTGTTGGTGGATGGCTTAGGGAAATTGATTATCTGATCTGACAGTCTGACCTGGGAGATGAAACTGAACCACGGGCACCCTTTCAACCCCAAACAATCTATAACCCCCACCCCCATCCTTGAGTTATTGTAACACTTCTGGAATTCCACCTAGCTCAGAGTTCTGTACGTTTTTCTAAAGACAATCTCAGTTTAGCTGTAATCCCTTCCACCCTTTGAATGTCATTAATCCTTTTAATCCATGATTCAAAGGAAGGGGCCATAGGTTTGAGCCAATTTGAAGTTACTTCATTTTGAGTTGCAGTGCATAGTATCTGAAACACACCTTGTTGTTTATTATCTCTGATTTCAGTGACCTTCATTCCTAATATAAGATGTTTCATATTGAGCACTAACACTGCTGACTGGCACGTTACCTCAGTACATATGCTCACTAGAGCACAAGTCTCACAATGTGTATGCACTGCGCACCTCAGACTTTGTGCTCCTAGACGTTTCCAGGACACATACTAATCAGGGCAGAGGTGCCATTAGTTCCGTCCTCCTATCTATATGGAACCAGCTGCAAAGAAACATGAAGCTAACTGAGATAGTCATGTTAAATTGCTTTAAGTCCCTAGCCAAGAAAGCATTTGAAATGGTCTGCTGCTGCTCTTCACGCTGAGCTAAATATGAATCCTCACCATCCCTTCTGCTTGTCACCCTATCCCTGTTTCCCCACCAACCACCCAGCCTAAACTCTCACCCATCTGCCCCACCCACCCCTTAGTCCTACCGCAACCCCCCCTTTACCCATTCTGCCTCCTAGCACTTCTTCACTTCCTCCACCTCCCTGTCTCCCTGCCCTCTCCTCCCCTACCCCAGTCAACCCTCCCCTAGACCCCCCTCCCTGTACTCCATCTCTGTGCACAATATTCCTGTTCTGCTGAACCTACCACCCTACCCTTCCCATACCTCCCTGTCTCCCTACCCCTCCTACCTCTACCCCAGTCACCACCCTCCCCTAGACCCCCTCCTTGTACCCCACCTCAGTCGCAATATTCCTGTCCCTGTGAACCTACCACCCTCCTCTGTGATGCCATCTACAGCCCCATGTTTTCACTTTTTTCTTTTTTCCTTTCCTTCTGCCCCCAGTGAAGACTTTTCTCACTCTATGTGCATCATCTACGTGCACATTAGTGCAGTTTGTTTTTTGTATGTAATGTAGCCGTTATTTGCAACAATCCAAGTTGTACCTTATCATTGCCATTGCTGTTTACTCGTGCTATCCAAATCTGTCTTGTATAAGATGTTGTACATCATTGTATTGTTTGAAATCTCCAGGACCTCCTTGTGAATGGGCTTGCTGAATGGAGTAATTCCTGTAATAATAAACTTGAAACTTGAATTCACAAGGAATGTTAGTTCCCTATACCTTGGTCAGCTCCTGGTGAACTCTGGACCAGTAAGCAGTAATCTTGGGGCAGGCCCAGAAGACATGGTAATGTGATCCTACTTGTCCACAACCCCTCCAGCAAAGGTTCACGTGTCCTGGTTTAAAATGGCACTTTACAATCAGGGTATGGAAGTATCATCTCAAACACTTCCATCTAAATTCCCCCCATCTGGGGGAAGCAATGACTCTCCATCTCTTTTCCCAGATTTTTTTTCCCATTCTTCTTCAGGTATGTTAAATCCTGCCTCTGCTTCCCATTTTTCCCCTCAAGTTGGTAAAATCTGGGTGGTTTTCCCCCAGTAGCATTGTATATGCCCCTTTGTGTTTTTTGATGCCAACCTGAACACACTACAGTCTAAACAAACTATCATACTTCCATCAGTCTTCTCTTTTCCCTTAGACTCTTGCAACTTTTTTTCAGGTCACCTTTTAGTCACTTCTTTTCCAAAGTATACAGTTTTGGAGGGACAACTATTCCAAATCTGCATATTGGATAGTGCATGAATAGGATCTACGACTGGAGGTCGACAGTTGAGATGTCGACCACCGTTACAGCAATACCATTATGTCAATCACATTTGCGGGTGGCATAACGGCGGTCACTGTCTACTGTGTGTTCTTCAGGGATTTGCCCCCCCGAATCCCCCATGTGGGGGGCTGTGCCTCCACACTTAAAATAATCAACTCTGAGTTGGAGTTGATTTGAGTAGGGGGTGCAAGACCCCTGAAAGCAGTGCCGGGGTCCAGCGCTGACACTACAGTGACCTGATGCTGTTGTCGCTGTAGTGTCGGTCGCTGTAGAAATGTCATGGTAGGGGATCTATACCCATTAATAAAGGTGCAATACAGGGCAATTGGGGGTATCAAGAGGTTCTGATGACATTACTAAACAGAAAGAGAGAAAAGTGCCAGAATGTAATGCAAGATACCTTCTACAAGCCCTGTGTTGCACAATTAGCTGGGCATTTCTCTTTGTAATACCTGGAGAAAAAAAAATGTAAACAATTCTGTTCCTATGCCAGGAAAGTCATCAGGTTTTTGTGAAAGATAGGGGATAAGACTGTTGACATGGAGATGTTTGATTAACAAACATGTTGCTATACAGAAGGGTGTAGCAAAATGCCAGTGTATATAGAAGGGTGTAACAGTGTTCTTACTTTATTTACAAGGATTCGAGGGACAGAAAATTACAGGTTAATTTTTTCCACTCCTTATACAGTAATATATATAGAACAATACATGGGCATCAGTGAATTATAGGGTGATCATTTCATCAAGGGGTTATTTAGACAACCTAAACCATGACAGCACAGCTTGGGTGGTTTATGATGTCTAAATTAGCCTGAGATTAAATTTGTTTTCCATGTAATTCCTTGATGCCTATGAGTTACTTTTATTATTTTGTGTTTTATAAGTGGAACTGCCAAACAACATGGATGATTAATGGTCATTTCTTTGTTAGAAGCAAGGAAACAGAGATATTGTCGGCAGAAAAATAACAGCCCTATTCAACAAATCGATAGAGACAGGAGTGGTTCCTGGGGAATGGAGAAGGGCAAATGTTGTCCCTCTCCACATAAGTGGGAACAGAGAGGAGGCTGGCAACTATAGGCCAGTCAGCCTGACCTCAGTGATGGGGAAATTAATGGAGTCACTGCTAAAGGAAAGGATTGTGATATTTCTTGAACCCAGCAGAGCACAGGAGTCAAGACAGCATGGATTCACAGTGGGAATATCTTGCCAAACAAATCTTTTTATTTTTTTATTTTTATTTTTTATTTATATTTTTCTAGTATTCCTCCCCCCCAGTTTACACCTGCCCCCATCTTGGAGGAACGTGCACGCTGCACTTTGAGATGCCCTCCTACTTACCACCCCCCTCCTGCCTATGCTGCCATTGGACCTCCATCCAATGGCAGCGGAACTATGGGGGAGGCAACAACCTCCCCAGGAGAGAAGAGCTGCCAATAAGTTGCTCAGTCTTGCTCCCTGTCCCCTCCCATGATGACTCCCCAGTGACCTGAGGTTGTTCCCAAACCCGGGCTGCCGGCGTGAGTCAAAAAAATCTGATAGATTTCTTTGACTGGATGACCAGGGAGGTAGATATGGGAGGAGTGGTGGTTGTGGCTTACCTAGATTTCAGCAAGGCCTTTGACACCATCCCACATAGGACGTTGATAAATAAGTTGGGCAGCCTGGGAGTGGGCCCCAAGGTGGTAAACTGGGTCAGAAATGGGTTGAGTGACAGGACACAGTGGGTTATGGTAAATGGCGTTCAATCTGAGGAGAGGGGCGTAACCAGTGGGAAGCCACAGGGATCTGTACTGGGGTCAGTCCTCTTTATTGTCTTCATAAGCAACATTGCAGAGGGGCTGGAGGGGAAGGTATGCCCCTTTACAGATGATACTAAGATCTGAAACAGGGTTGACACTCTGGGGAGGGGTAGAAAAATGAGAAAGGACCTAAACATGCTTGAGGAATGGTTGAGAGTGTCGCAGGTAAAATTCAATGCAAAGTAGTGTAGAATCATGCACTTGGGGCACAGAAATCCAAGGGAAAAGTATAAGATGGGAGGGGGAGGTACTGACAGTGACCAATCAAAAATGGGACCTGGGGGTAATATCTGATGACCGAAAGATAACCAAACAATGTGAGAAGGCTGTAGGGAGAGACAGTGGGATGCTAGGTAGCACAGAAAGAGTTATCACCAGCAGAAAAAAAAGGAGTTGGTTATGCCACTGTACAGATCACTAGTGAGACCTCATGTGGAGTACTGTGTCCAGTTCTGGAGGCCACATCTCTGGTAGGACATAGACAAAATAGAGGCAGTCCAGAGAAGGGCAACAAAAATGGTGCAATGACTGCACCAGAAGTCATATGAGGAAAGATTAGAGGACCTCAATATATATTTCCTGGAGGAGAAGAGAGAGAAGGGGGGGATATGATAAGAGACATGCAAGTTCATCAGGGGTATAAACAAGGTACAGGAGGGTAGCATCTTTCAGAAAAGAAGGTGTACAAGAACAAGGGGGCATCATATGAGGCTAGAGGGGGGTAGACTCTGGGGCAACGTAAGGAAGGAAGTACTTTTTCACAGAAAGAGTAGAGGATGTTTGGAACAACCTCCCTGTGGAGGTGATGACAAAAACAGTAGGGGAATTCAAGAATGCATGGGATGGACATGAGTACTCTAGTAATAGGGAAGAGAGGGTAAGTCAAAGATCAACTAGAGTCTGCGGTAATGCATTAGGTAGGGAAAAGGGGCAGACTAGGCGGGCCACACGATCCGTATCTGTGGTCGTCTTCTGCGTGTCTGTGTATCTGTGTATTTTTACACTAATGTGCACAGCTGATTTACATTTTGAGTATGAGGAGACTAGGAAAACATAATGTAAATAGTCCCAGGTGAATAAACTCAATCTTGTATTCAGTGTCATTTCATGTTCTTTTGGGTCACGTACAGGGCAAAGTATGGTTTGGTATTGCTCCTATTTATTTATTTGTTTAACTTTATTGACCGGGTGAGTGCTCTGGCAATG
Source organism: Neoceratodus forsteri (assembly GCA_016271365.2). Taxonomy (NCBI): domain Eukaryota; kingdom Metazoa; phylum Chordata; order Ceratodontiformes; family Ceratodontidae; genus Neoceratodus; species Neoceratodus forsteri. The sequence continues at coordinate 47,016,647 of JADMNL010000036.1, forward strand.
AAAGCCTTTTTCAGGCATGACCTGGGTGCAACAGCACAGACACAGGCGGTAATACATTGACATAGGAGGTAGTACATCATGGTTATGATACATCATGGTTCAGAATGTTTAATACAAAGATTTTACAAATATAATAAGAAAATGAAAAAAGTTGCAGGCACAGGGGTTGTAATGGAATAATACAGAGTATACATAGGAAACTTGCAAAGGGAAAAGAGGGTGAGGAGGCAGTGCAAGAATACAGCAACTGACACAAAGGGGTATGAAAGCTGGAGAGCTAAAAAAACAAGTGCCATGTAGTGTTGGCGTGAAAGATTGAGGAAAGGGGAAAGAGGAGTTAGTGAAAGCAGCTGCATGTGTACAACGAGGAGTGATGAACTTTCAAAAGCTTAGTGAAGGCTGCCAATGTAGTGGATTGTTTAATGGAGGGGTATAGAGTTACATATTGAGGCAGCTCAGCTCTCCCATATTGGTGCAAAACAGAGGGACTACAATGTTGTTCTTAGAAGTAGAGCAGACTGTGGGCAGATCAATGAGTGGGATTTGATTTGCTAGCTAAGCAGGGGTACCAAGATGCAAAGTTGTTTTAACAACTGTGGCAAGCGTTAGATTAACTTTGCTGTGGGGGTAGCTGATTTAAGATATTCAGCACGAGACAGTGGCGGGCATTGAACCCGCTGCCAGAGGCAAATTTGGCAATTTTGTGATATGATGTAGGCTTTTTCTGAAGTACTGATTTGCTGGCAGTGTCAATGACAACTGCACCATAATTTAGTGATGGGAGAAGATTGACTTGTGCTATTTAGATCCTTCTTTCAGAGGATAGGAACTTATAAACTCTGTAGAGTGACCCCAAGTTAGGGAGGTCTGATGTTTTTCAGTAAATAAAGGGCAGCCTGGGATATTTTCCATATCTCAGAGGAGGCTTTCTGTGACAGTGTTTTAGAACTAATGATGTATGTTATTTACTGCTTGAGAGGGCCTATACCCATTCTTCACACTGTCAACTTTCATCTCATTCTGTTTTGGATTGTCACTTAGCTCCATTTGTTTACATATCACTACATGCCTTTTAACCTTTTCTGTAACTAAGCCTTGCCGTATTTATTTATTTTATTTATTTATTTAGTTGCACCAGGAGTTGCACACTAAGCTGAAAGCTTTTTTTACAGGAGCGACCTGGGAGCACAGGGAAGTTAAGTGACTTGCTCAGGGTCACACAGTATGCAAGTGGAAGCCGTGGGATTCAAACCCAGGTCTGGTCTGCTGGATGTCACCAGATTTGCAACTCAGAGCCTTAAACCACTGCGCTATACTATAGCCCAGTTTGTGCCAGAAAACAGGCAAACTCTTGACCTAGAGCATCCACCCAGTTACCAAATAAATAAATTCTGAGGAACACACTGCCATTTTCTCTCCAATGTGCCACTTTCTTGGAACAATTTAAAAGTTGCCATAGACCAGGGTCTCTAGTGCTCTTCGGCAGTTTATCCTAATTTCTGTGGCATGGCTTCTAGACTTCCGTGGAATAATTCATTCATGTCTGTGGCAGAATGCAGCCCTGCCATTAGCTAAACTATGATGTGATGTCATCAATGATATCACATGCCAAGCACTGAGGAGAGGCTTCAAAATAAACTTGATGAAGAAGGGAGCTGGGCACTATGGAAAAACTGTATATTTGAATGAAAATTCACTGGCACTATATATATTCTGAGGCATGATGCAAATTCTGTGGAAAATTCTGTGACCTTGGAATCAGAGAATTCCAGGGGCCTTGCATAAGACCCGCTTGACTAGGATGGTAGGTCTTCCCAGAGTTTTAATGTGCAACCCTGATTAGAGAGTTACTGACTTTATCCTACGACACATGTGTTAGCCACAGTTCTAGTAGTACTTTGCTGCTCTTTTGTTTTCATTTTATGTTGTCTGCCATTTTATATAGGGTGCCCCAAAGCCCTGTGGATGGATGCCAAAGCGTCACTATATTTAGGGTTGAGTAGACTGTTTAATGTTAAACACCTAATTTGCACTTTAATAGCTTTGCCACCATTCAATGGAGTCGCACCAAATTTTGCATTTGCAGTCTCATGGAGAAGGTCTCTTTATATGTCAAGTTTTGTGCCAGTTGGATGTGCGGATTCCGAGATGCAGATAGTGAAACAAGTGAAAAAAGCGGGTGTGGTTGCTGTTTTTTTGTCATCATCTGGCACCCAGACAATTTGGAATTTTGCTCTGAAATGTTTGGGGTTCAAAGGACTTAGGCCAGAGTGGTGCCTTTCACTGGTTTGGTGAAAAAAATACAGATCTATTCCAGAGTTATAAGGATTTGAAATTTCAGTTCTGGGCATGCTTAGTATGGTCTTTTCAATAGCCGTTTCACACAAACAAAAAAAAGAATTTAGCCCATACAAAAAAAGATTCTGTTTCATATGGGGGGTAATCTTTTTTCATGAGAAAAAAATATTTTTTCATATGGCCACCATCTCGTGTCCATTTAAAAAAAATATTTTAAAAACTCATAAAAATGATATCCTGTAGAGACACCAACACGTGTATATTGCTAATCGGGACCCTCTTAGGTGGATTCTGCAGTTAGTTTTTGGAAAAAATCCCCCAGAAATGTGTTTTTAGCCATTTTTAAATCTTTCTTTGTGACCCAAATTTCTTTTTCATACAGCCATACGAAAAACGAAGGGGACCATACGAAAAAAAGATTTCCTTCATACAAAAAAGAATGTGGACTTAGTTTTTTTCACATTATTTTTTTGTATGAAGGAATATTTTTTCATATGAATGACACAACCTCATGAAAAAAGATGTCTTCATACGGAAAGAGAATCTGGACTTAGTGTTTTTTCCACTTTTCAACTTTAAGAAGCCATGACTCCACCAATATATATGCAGTTGTGGGACAATCTACATATCACAATAAGGATCTTAATGAGTACTACAAAACTAACACATAACACCCCACAAAATATTTAGAGGCTATATAAAGAAAACATAAAAATTAAAAAAATTACAATTCTCATAGGATGACATTGCAACTTTAACAAGCTGTAATTCTGTCAGTCTTTGGAGTTAACAGACAATGTATATATCGACAGATAGGTCTTAGTGACTAGTACAACACAAAGCCCCTAAGAAACAAGAACTGAAAATAGTCCATCCCTACAAAAAAAAGAAAAAAATTACAAGGCAGCACATAAATTGCTTCTCTAGAGGAGTGGACGTGCAGGGCCCTCCACACCCACATACACATGTGTATAAATGGCGGCATGGAAGCACTTGGCTCTCTCCATAATCACATGGATGTGTTTTGAATGATGATACAGTTCTACTTTAACATATGGGGAGTCCTCATTGTAAACTGAAATTGCACAAGTTACAATGCGGTTACACTATCGGTTTGACATCATGCTGTTGTTAACCTTTCTTGACTACGTCATACTGATAGCATAACAAAACAGAACGCTAACTAAAACCAGTATTCCTGTGTGAGAATGCTGATTGCTAGTCTCCACAAGCATTTTAAAAGTAATTCCATTCTGACAGATGCATCTTGTAGAAACTGTCGATCGCAATGTCAGACAACACATTTTCACGTTTTCACACTTTGATAGTTCTTTCATAATTACATTAGCCGAGGACTACTCTGAACCAGTCATAATGTGCTGCACACAACTAGGCTGTCTGAACTGAATGAAGTCTACTTGGTTACATTACCCATAACTCAGTGCTGACAGTCACCACGTGATCAGTGCCGACCAAACAGATCTCTTCTAATAGTTGCTTTTAAATATAATCAGTTTTTTTTTTAAATCTGCACAGTTTTTTTCTCTTCTTTGCTTTATATAAATGTTAAAAAATGTTTAGAAACCTTAGTTAATGAAGTAAACAGGTACGTCTGCATAACAGCTTCAGAATCTCCACAGTTTATTAAGTGTTAGAGCGTAGTTAATAACAAATAAGGATGTAAGTTTGTCATGGATGAGGTTTTAATAACTCATTGGTTGTTCATGAACTCATTAGTAAACTTTGCAGCACTGTCATCATTGCTACGTTTTGATGACAATAGTGAAAGTCATGGAAATCCTGAATAAAGTCCAAAAGTCATGGAATCCATGATGTGTCTGACTGCCATGACAAATTTACATTCCTAATAACAAACAATAAACTTTGTGATTTGATCATCCTGCCTCATAAATGCTAAGATAAGACCTTTATAGAAAAAGAGTACAATATGTGAATACACGGTCTTTTGAGACCCATACACTATAAAAGCTAATAATTTGGATAATAACCATACTGAAATCACTTCTCAAGGCTGCCATGACAACAGTAAACCTCGAGAGCTTTGCTCTCAAGGTTTACCATGTTGGCCTGGCAACCTCTCGAAGTGATTACAGTGTGGTTTTACCCGAATTCCAGCCATTATTCTCTATATCTCTAAATGTAAGGAAATTCATTGCAAACAACTTCATTAATGTATAGGTTAGAGTTAAATGGACAAAAAAGGGAAATGTGGTGTTAGGGTTTCCGACCCTAACAGCCCACCCCCACCCTGCAAGCAGCAAAAGGAAAAACATTATGGTTTTGGCTGTCCTGAGTCTTGACAAAGCAGGCTTGGGGTCTTCCTTGAGGTTATCAACCCAAATGTTCCCCCACATTTTCATATAGTCTGCACATCTGAGTATATTTGTTGATGGAATGGGGTGGGGGGGAGCGTTAGGGTTGATAACCCCAAGCCTTATTTGCCAAGACTCAGGACAGTCAAAACTGTAATTTTTTTTTTCTTTTTTCTGCTTGCGGGGGGTACTTTTGTTGGTTTAACCGTAACTAGTAGATTAATGAAGATTTTGGCAATGACTATAGTATGAAAATGTTGTTTTTTTTTTGTTGTCTCTCACGTGGTGCTTTCTAAAATAAGCATTATATGGAAAACATATAGTAAGATATCCCAATCAGTTCCCCTGCAATTTTGGCATGTATTATGTCCTAACAAAGTTTAAGAACTGACTAGTAATAACTCTGGGTAGCTGCAAATCCCCTCACTCTCTTAGTTTGCAGAACTGCAAATCCAGTTTTCAGGCTGATTGATTTACAGCTCATTTTAGTCAAAGCTACACGGCTAACCCTAAACCCCATTGTAAGTGATCACTAAACTATGTTTTACTTAAGTTCTACAGTTTTACCTGAAGATCTAGCTGGCAGACAGGTGGGGAGGGAGGGGGAAACACACTAAAGTCTCTCCCTTCTTTGTCAGCTGACAGCGAGATCCATCTGACAGTTACCTCTTGGATTTCAAAGACTATGCTCCTGATTGAGTTACTGAAATCCCCCTCATCAGAAACTATTATCCTGGCTTGTGACACTCAGGTCAAGTTGGGAGCTGACAACAGGAAGAGTGAGAGCTAGAAAGTGAGAAAGAGAACAATTTCAAGGCTATTAATCTCCAATTTCTTCTCCTTGCACGCAAACAATCATGCACATACATTTTAAACCAAATAAGCAGACAGCGAACTACAGCTGTAAGGCTGGACCCAAAAATGTGGTGAGTTGACTCAAGCAACAGTAAGGAAAAGACAAGAATAGCAAGCAATTACTAAACCTAAATAAAATCTTCAGTTTTATAGGAGTTACAGCGGGGTTGAAGGTTCAAGTTCTACCCAGAATTATTTCAGCAATAACTCACAACAGGACATGCATTTCTAGAGGATTGATGTATGCCGTGGGTGAATTGGAAGTGACTTTCAAAGCACCCAGAAAGTGCATAATTCTCAGGAAACCCATGCCCTGGAGTGGGATATTCTGTGTATTAAATGGAAGTAGTTTTTTTTTCAGTGAAAAAAAAGGTTTTATTTCCTTTAGTTAGGTTGTTGCTAGGTAGAAAATGTGAGTTTGGCAGCAAAGACTGAGTACCTACTGTATATACATTTATGTTGAAGAAACCTATGTCCTGTTGTGAGTTTTTTGTGATGAAAATATGAAAACGTTTTTATTTTAATGGAGCAAGGTTTTATTTTCATTTAGTTAGGCTGTTGCTAGGTAGATTAGGGCAGGTTAGTTTAGAACTGTGTGTATACCAGAGATTAACAAATGGTCAGGTGATTTGCTGGAGCTCCTCTTAAAAATAAACAGTCCTTGTCCTTGGGTTCTTACCTGGTTAACAAAACCTAAAATAAAAAAGTGTTCAGACCAATGAAGTTGCTAGGATTTTGTAGCCCATTTTATAATGACATTTCATTAGTTCTACCCCCCTCCCTAAGAGTGCCACTTTAAGTACAATGCTGCCTGTGTATAGCCAGGTGGCAGTATAGCAGGAGAGCTCACTGCTCACCTACCTTGGAGGAGAGAGTGTTTTGGATGCTCTGTCCTCCTCTCCTCAGTGTCTCAGCCTCTTTCCTAACCTGAATCAGTGATATTGTAAGCAGTAAGGCTGCTACTGAACCAGCAGTTCGATGAGCAGCACTTTGCATCTCATTTCTAAAGCAAATAGCCAAAAATTGTTACTATTTGTTGCAGATGGATATATTTTTTATCGTATTCTTTTTATTGTAAAAAGTAATACTAACATACTAAGAAGCCAGCAGATTAGGCTGTATGGTCTATCGAGTCTGCTTGATGATCAGTGCCTTCTCAGGGCACCTTTGTTAGCCCCCCCTCCCCCCTGCATGGTCCCCCACTCCCCAGTGGGGCTCTGGGATGCACCTTCCCCCTATACCTATCCCAGCCTTTCTTGAACCCCTCCACAGTTGTAGCAGCCATCAACTCCCAGGCAGTGCATTCCAGGGCTCCACCACCCTCTCAGTGAAGTAGCATCTCCTTGTTCCCCCTCAGTCTCCCCATCCAGCTTCATTGAGTGTCCCTGGTGGCCCCTACCTCCCTCAGCTGAAGCATCCCCTCAAGGCTTACCCTAGTCATTCCTTTGAGATATTTGAAGACATCTATCATATCCCCCTGGCCCTTCTCTCCTCCTGCGAGTACAGGTTGAGGTCCTCCGGTCTGTCCTCGTAGGGCTTTTCCACTAGCTCCAGTATCATCTTGGTCACCCTCCTCTGTACCCTCTCCAGTGCAGCAATATCCCTCTTTAAGTACAGATGCCAAAACTGCATACAGTATTCAAGGTGTGGTCTAACCAAGCAATTGTACAGTAGAAGCGGCACCCTTCGACTCCTTGGCTATGCACCCCAGCATTTTATTTGCTTAGTTATTTAATGTGCGTAACATTTAAAAAAGTATGCAGTAAAGTACATGGATCTTTAGAATAAATACATGTTGTTAAGTGTTCAAAACATTGAGTTTACAAGTGTCATTACATCCATCCTCTGCAATCAACCTTTCCTCCCCTCCTCATCTTTTTTCCCCTCCATCCCTCCTCCTCTCCCACCCCTTCTCACATCCCTTTTCATACTTCCCCTTTTTCCTTATCCCTTTTTCTCCCACTTCCTCCCCTGCTGCTCCTCTTTCTTCATACTCTTCCCTTACTGCATCACCTGCCTGTATGTACGAGTTTCCTCCCTTGGATTGAGCTCTAAGCCAGTGTCCTCGTCACCTCACTCCAAATATTTCAGCCTTAAATAAGTCCTATCTTTATTTGATTTTGTTACTATGGAGGCTACCCGCTTTGCAACAATTGTGGTTATTAAGATGCACTTATTTTAACTTGTCAATGCTCTGTAACACAATTGTATTCTGTATTCCTGTGCCCTCTGTATTTCAATTTGTCTGTATTCCCTGTGATAGTACTTGCTGTTTTCCCCTACCCCCTGCCCCCAGGATGCATCTGGAATCGAGCGTTGCACCGCTCAGCATGCCTTCCTGGTAAAACTTTTAAATAAATAAATACGTCCTCCCTCTCCCCCCCCCCCCAGGATGCACCGGAGACGAGCAACTTGCTGATCAGTGTGCCTTCCTGGTAAAACATCTAAATAAATAAATAAACTGCAAAACCATCGGAGTGATCAGTTCCTAGGTCTCACAAGAAAATTTGGTTGCATAACCAGACAGAGAAGAGACAGAAAAGGAGAGGACGGAACAGACAAATGGGGAAGGGCTTTCTTCAACCCTGTCACAGCCACACCCTTGAAACAATTCCCAAACAGTACAGAGTACCCAGGGAGGATGGCAACATCTGATATGCAGTCAGTAAATACTGCTGGATTATATTTTGTCTAAAGTAGAAAGGATATTATATTCTAAACTTTTAATTTTATTTGATTTGTTTTGTACAAGTTCCACCCTTTAATTATCTAGAGTACAAGAATGTAATTATTTTATATGATGATTGCTTTATGTATGTAATTCACTTTTTTGCTACTGAAAGTAATAAAGAAAAAAAAAGTATATGCAATCAGGATGGAAGGCTTTGCAGAACGGCAAGAACAAAGCCAGCATGTCTGTGTAAGACGATGCCCAGACTGTAGTGTTTTCTGAAAGTACGTACAGTGTTCCGTGTGGCAGCAGCACAAATTTTAGCTGCAAAAACATCCTGAAAACAGGCAACAGAAGTGGCCATACCACATGACGAGTGGCCATGCACACCACCAGGAAGTTCCTTACCATATTTCCTATAACAACATTCAATTCGGTGTTCCATACCATTTGGAAAGGCATTGTTTAGTGACAAGTATACCCTCTCCCCAGGAGTGAACAAGGCAAAAAGCTAAGAAGACTTTCTGCAATCCTTAGTGGGATCTAGATAGAAACATAGTGTTCCACAACACAACAAAGTTATTAGCTGCACCACAAACTTAAAAAATCTAGTCTTCCTTATCCATAACTGTTTTGTAGAATCTATTGTCAACTCTAAGCTGTAAGCATGCTACTACCTGCTCATGTTCTGTACTAACCCTATTCCAGCCCAAAGAACCAGTCCTAATGCGATTATACAATGGACTTCCTTATAGGGAACTGTCTGATCTGCTGTTGTGAAATGTCTTGAATGTAATCCAATGTTGTCTGCTCACTCATGTACTGTATATACAATATGTTTCTTACTTTATGTAACTAATTCCAGGTTGCCCCTGAAAAAGGGACCTCCAGGGCCCAGTGGGCTTACTTGGTTATCAAAATTGAATAAATAAATAAATAAATAAATGTACATCAAGGCCCGGATATTCAAAGGGGTTGCGCCTGGCACAACAGATTTACTCCAGCGAAACCCCGCACTGCATCCCGGTGGGATATTGAGAAGGCTGCATGGTGCAGTGCACATCCCGATGCATTGGGGCACAATCATAATGTATGTGGTGCAGATGCAGGGGGCCGCCCATGCATATGCAGCACATCCCAATATTCAGCCCAGGATGTGCGACGCATATGCCGGCGCACCCCTGCACTGCACCACATAGGGAGCTCAAAGTTGAGCCAGTGCAGAGTAGGAGCAAATCCCGGCCACCCACAGGTGGGCTGCTGTATTGCAGGGTGCAACACTGCAGCCCAGCCATGGGTGGCACCTGCCTGCCCAGAACACCGTCCGCAAGCACGTACAACCCTGATGGTCCAGTTGAAACCGTAGCCGTGATCACATGGTATATGTTTATAAAGATATCCCTGGTAGTCTAGTGGCTCCCCAGTCCCTGATATCCCAATGTGTAAGAAACATAACCATCACTGGTGGTGTAGTGGTTCCCTCTCCCACTCGAGTCCCCGATTCCCCGTGAAATGACAATCAGACTGCCCTGGTGGTCTCGTGGACACCCACCCCCCGCCCGTTGCTGCGATCGTGGTAAAATCCCATATTGAACTGCCCTGGTGAACCAGTGGCACCCCCAACCCCGCCTACACAGAACCCCTTGCCCACTCCACTCCCCCCCATCATCGCCAGGCAGCGCCATCTGCCCACACACCACCCAGCTGCCTACCGAACAGGTACAGTATGGGCTGTGAGCCCATTGGTCCCTAGTGTGGACCAATGGGCCTACAGCCCATACTGTACTAGACAATACCAAATATGGAATGGAGTGGGTGCGGGTGGGAAGCAGCCGCCACCGATGATGGGGTGAAGGCGGTGGGCAAGGGGTTCTGTGTGGATAGGTGGGGTGGGGTGCTACTGGATCACCAGAGCAGTTCAATACAGGATTTTACCGTGATCGCGGCAATGGGTGGGGGTCCACTAGACCACCAGGGCAGTCTTATTGTCATTTATTGGGGACTCGGGTGGGAGGGGACCACTTGACCACCAGGGATGGTCATGTTTCATACACATCGGGGCATCGGGGACTGGGGGGCCACTAGACTACCAGGGAGTACTTCATGAACATATACTGCATGATCGCGGCTATGGGGAGGGGGATGCCTCGGAATCCCCGCAGCTCACGTCATGCTGTGCAGGGCACCAGGCACAAGTCGCTGGCCTGTCCTGTGCAAGGCATGCAGATGGGGCCATAATGACATGCAAATGGCCCCATTTGCACCTTGCATATATTATGGCCTCATTTGCATGCCCCCTGCTGAATATTGCTGGTGATGCGCCTATTGCAACTGCACTTGTGCTGGCGCATCCCCTTGCTCCCTATCTGTGGCTTGCGCCGGTGCAGTACCACTGCACAATGTACAGTTTGTGCGCTGCCGATGCCATATTCAATGGTACTGCGCCATGGTGCAGCACCATTGAATATCACCTGGTCCTGGTCCTGGCCCCGGCGCATCACAGTTGCACTGTGCCCAGGCTTGGGCCACTACCTGGCACAGTCTAAATATCCCGGCCTACGTGTATAGAGCAATGTATCCACTTTATTAGTGTGCTCAGGGTAATACACTGGTAAGTTTATGGTCAGATGCAGCGTGAAGTCAGAAATAAAAAACAATGACATTGTTTCTCAGCAGGTTTGGTGAGCGGTTGATGGTGGAAGAAAGAACTGAGGAGCAAGGGGGCCACCCATGTTTCACAGACACATCATCATGGGCACAGCCCCCAGCTAGTAAAAGTTTCTGAGTGGTTCTAATGCAGACGGTCTACAGCTCCAAAGGGGTGGCCCAATGGAAGAGATATCATCGATGAAGATCATGTAATTCTATATCTAGAGGTCCACTTAGGGTAAATCAAAGTCATAGCTGAACTAACAACAGCCTTGTAGGTTGAGCTGTGGCTTTGATTTGCCCTCAGTGGATCTCTAAAATATATAATAATACATGTTTTAGCCCAGTGGCACTGAGGGTTGAGGCGCTGGATCCCACACCTCGCGCTACACTGGTGACCTAGGTTCAGGAACGAGCCCAGGATGCTGGGGGTCTGCTGAGGAGAGGGAGGAGCTGGACTGAGTCACCGATTGGCAACTCTTCTCTCCTGGGGTGGGTGGGTAGGACACTATGCCAACTAGTGGGCAGTGTCGGAAGGGGAGGGAGTCATTAGGCAAGTGGCAGAAGCCATGCCTCACCACGGCTTACTGCTTGGATGCTGGTCCTGTTCACTGGCATCCTCTGGGGCAGAGACGGGACAAACTAGCTACCTAACAAAAAATCCCACCCCACAGCCATGCAGAGTGATCCCTGATTGGGGAGAAGGAGCCCCAGATGGCGGTATGCCACCACTGAGCCCTAGCCAGAGTGGGCTTAAATAGACAATTTAAAAAAAAATAAAAATAATACATGTTTTAAATTACACTCTCATTGCTATCAATGGAGCGCACCCCCATGCTCTACAAACTCCTTTGTCACAAAACGTGGGAGTAGCATGACTGCGAAGCTGGACTACATCAGGACAAGGAAAGGATCTTTTGGCCAGCTTGCGTTTACCTCTAACATCTTTGTTTATAAGCTAATAGGGCCTCTGAATGATGTCTTTTTATGACATAAGAGACTCCGAGCATATGGTTTGGGTGAGAGAACTGCGAAGCAAAGCTAAGCTGTTCTGTTTGCCCAAACCTCACAAGAGGTCTACCATAAGAGATGTACCTCGAAAGCCCAACTATCTCATTATTAATCACTCAAGTCTAGCACCAGTGATTTATAATAAATTTAGAGTATTTTTTTTATTATATTGTTCCATCCTCCCCCAGGGACAAAGGTGGAGCACTCCCTCCTAGCTCTCCTGCACGAGAGCACTCAGCACTCCAAATACAAAGTACAGTGGCTCTGATGCTGATTGGCTGAAATCATATTAGTGATTTATAATGCCTTATATGCCTTGTCCCAACAATTTCTTGTCAATCACATGCCAGCGTTCCTTCCCCTTGCCTGACATTGGTGCTTCAGGATCTTTCCTGCACTGCGGTAATCTATACATTATAGATGCTCCTCCTTTGGGCATTAACCCAGCCTGTCATATTTCTGCCCTCTTTCTGCTGTCAGACAGTCTGAACCAAGGTGCCAGTATTGGCTCAACTGCCTCCCTAGTGGGGTCCACCAAATAAACACATGGTCAAAAAGTGCACTGTGTGGACACCCCAAAAGCACGTGGTCAATAACCACACTAATGTAAATAAACTACTCCAAACCATGCACACTATTTGACAGCGTGGCTTTTGACCATGTGTTTATTTTTTTGCGGTCTTGACGGTGTCCATCCCTGAGTGTGTAGGTATCTCCAGAACTGTGGCTGGAGTATATCGTACTGTTCTTGTTGAATACAAGCTGTGCAGAATGTGGGATTCTGGTGGAAGACAGTGGAATATTCTGCTTCTAAAATGCTTTTTGAAATTTCTTTTTGAATTCTATCAAATTCCAAAAAGTATTTCTATGTAAACCATGCAATCACTTTCTGAAGAAAAATTTTCCTGCGGTCTGTGGAACAAGAAATCGCAGGTTATGTAAGTCATTTTGCTTTTGAAATTTTGAAATTCCTCAGCCAACAGAATTCCATGGAATTAGGTGGACTTTTCTAAAATTTTGCAGAATTTTGTTCCTTCAGAATTTGAAAATTCTGTACAGCACTATAGCAGATATAAAGGAACACTTAGAACTTCGCCAGGGGGTTCAGGGACCCCAGAATCATGGAGTCTGATTGTCTCACTTGCCCTCCCTCACTTTCCTGTCCTTCTGTAGTTACAATATTATATTACGTGTTGCGCCCTAGCAGATGGCTATCTTGCAATGGCACCAGGTGTCTTCCTCAAAAGCACATGCTCTTTTCCCTGCTCATTGGGGGAAAAAAATCCTCACCTAATACAGAAGAGTTGCCAAGCATGGTGAACATGATTTATCAAACAATGAAGGCTGAGTAGATATGAGAGACTGTGGGAGGATGCGTTAACAATTAATGTGTGCTATGACTGGTATTCACCATCCAAAGGCAGGAAACTGATGGTGATCCTTAAAGAGCAGCTTCTTGCTACTGTCACCCTTCCCCCCCAAACATGTATTATAAAAAGGGTCTGAGAAATGGAGCTTTCTGACTGGCTGCAAACATTCTAACAGCCTTATGTTAATCTTTTATTAACATACATGTAGAGCTTAGCCATATGCTGAACAAGGTTTAACACTATTTAAAAACATTTTTTATTATAATAGCAATAAGGCACTCCCAGGGATTATGTTAATGGTCAGTTAATCGCCCTCTAGCATGTGGCACTCGGCTACACCTCGTGCCACGGTGCATCCCTAGAAGGTGATTAACAGACCATTAGCATAACCCTTGGTCATGCCTTATTGCTTAAATAAAACTTACATGGCCCCAAGTAGACTGCAGTGCAAATTTTCATTTATTTCTGCCAGTACTAAAAAATGTAAAGGGTCCCAGCCCAGTGGCATGGAGGGCAGAGGCGCTGGGTGCCTTAGCTCCTGCCTTGCTGGTGACCCATGTTTGGAAGTAGACTCAGGTCATCGGGGTTGGCCAAGGAGGCTGAGGATTGAGTGTCCAGAAGACTGCCCTCCTCTCCCAGGGTGGGTGACTTGTCATTCCCGCTGAATGACTGCCACCAAGTGATGACCTAGTGGTAGTATGAGTCTGGGAAGGTAATGATGGGAGGGTCCTGCGAGACTCTGCAACATGCACGTACCTCTACGTATGCACGTTGATGTATGCGACCCAGCAACGGAGAGGAGGGGAGGGAGAAAATAGAAAAAAGTGCTAGCAGGCATCCCCGATGCCTAGCTGGGCTGAATCGAGCTCTCTCAGCATGGGAGAGCTGAAGCCGTGCCTGCCAGCCCCTGCCAATGGGAAAAAGCAATATGGGGAAAAAAATGTAAAGGGTCAGATTTTCATCCATGGAGCTGAAATGCCACTGCTTCCTTATTGTAAGACATGCCCTCCCCCCCATTCTGCAATATGGCGGACACCCAGGAGGGGATGGAGAGAATGAAAAGAGATCTGGGCAAACTAAAGGAGTGGTTTAGGGAGAGGCAGCTGGATTTCAATGCCAAAAAGTGCAGTCCTGCACCCGGGGTGGGGTAACCCAGGGACTGTGTATAAGATAGGGAGGGTACTTACAGTTACCAAGCAAGAGTGGGACCTTGGGGTTATCATATCTGATGACCTCAAGGTGACAGGGCAGTGTGCAAGGACAGTAGGCAAGGTGAACTGGATGCATGCTGGGGTGCATTGGGAGAAGTATTTATAGCAGGAGGGAGGTAGTGGTGTCTCTGTATTGCTCACTGGTGAGATTCCCACCTGGAGTACTACATCCTGTTCTGGAGGCCACACCTCTGCAGGGGACATTGACAGGGTGGAAATGATCCAGAGGAAGGCTATTAAAATGGTGTGGGGTTTGCATGAGAAGCCATACAAGGAGAGACTGCAGGAGCTCTGCAAGTACTCCCTGGAAGAGAGAAGAGCAAGAGAGGACATGATTGAGACCTATAAGTACCTCAAGGGGGTGAAAAAAGTGCAGGGAAGAGCCCCTTTCAAAGGCAGAGCAGCACCAGTACATGGGGATGTCCTGTGAAACTTGAGGGGTGGAGTTTAAGATGAATGTGAGAAAATACTTCTTCACAGAAAGGGGGGTTTAGATGCCTGGAACAGCCAGAAGAGGTAATAAGGGTGAAGGCAGTGGGGAGCTTCAAACATGTGTGGGATAGGCACAGGGGTATTATAAGCAGAGGTAAGGGAAGAGGGAGGGACACCTGTGACCAAGTAGGGTCCAGGATGTAGTGTTAGGCAGGGAAACAGGGCAGACTAATTGGGCCTACTGGTCCTTTTCTGCTGACACTTTCTATGTTTTTATTTCTTTTTTTGTGCTTTAGTTAGGATTTTGTACTAGTAATTATCCATTTCCTGTCTACAGTTATTCTTTCTTTCTTTCTTTCTTTCTTTCTCTCTCTCTCTCTCTCTCTCTGCTCCCTCTCTCTCTCTCTCTCTCTCTTTCACACACTCTCTCTCTATCAACCGGGTAGAAAACACTGGGCCACGTGACCCTTTTACAGGCTTGTGTAACAGGACATACATTGCATGAACATACATCTATTGCTTAACACTAAATACAATAAACAATTATAACAATATATTCACACAACATCAACTCATGCATAATGTCAAGTAACTTGAAAATTAAAATAATGTTACTGTACTGTAAGTAAAAATACAAAAATTCCAATTACAAGCATGTCATCTGCAATTGTACTGTGTTTCATTTCTTTGTAAACCCTTTGATGTAGTTTTAAAAGTATGACCATTCTGTATATTTCATAATTGGTCCGGCAAATTGTTCCATGTTTTATCAGCAGCCTGCTTAAATGCTGTTTGTTTTTTCGAGGTTCTACAGATTGGTGTTATTAAGGTTACTATATCATCTGACATGTTATCATCTATTGTCAACACGTTAACACATTAATTTATTCTCAGTGCAAATATAGTGATATTATGGTCACTATAATGACATAGCAGAATCAGTTCATTATCCTTCATTCTATAGTTGTCTCCAGTTCACTGAGGTTTTCTGGTTGACCTGCATTCATACACATTCTTTGCAACTATTCTAATAGTACTTGGGGAATTATAATTACAATTTCTTGAAAACATCTTTATGAAAAGTTAATTACAAGAAAAGAAGCCCAAGCCAGCCACCTTTAATTTCATCAAGGAATTTCTGGAGAGTGTCTATGGTTTCATGCCTGAAGGGACTTGGGCTGCGACGAGTTCCTGAATTGAATGATTAATTTAAAAAAAAGGGCATCTGCCTCCGTTTGTTGAAAGTAAACAGCCAAATCATAATAAAAGAAAGCATTAGTGGTGAGGTGTGTCTCCTCTCACCAGCTGGGATAAAAGAAAAACCAGTAGCAGCTTGTTCAACTGGAAAGACAGGGCCTTAGCATTTCTGCAGACTGGCACAACCCCTCTGCTGCTACTGTTATTATTTTTAAGTTATTTAATTAATGTTTGTGAAGAACAGGAGATGGATGGCACTATGAAATGGAGTCCTCTGCTTACCCATACTGGGGCGGTTGGAGGGGGAGAATGGACACTAGCCTTAGATCTATAGACTTTAAAGAGAACCATTCTTGCTATTTTTCAAACTCCCCCAAAAACAATAAGAAGCTCTCTTACCTCCAGGGGAGATCCTTTGTGGTAAAAGCTGCCTTTGTAATTATACCCCCGAGGGAAGGGATTGTAAATTGCCCCCGAGGGGCTAGCAGCCCAATTCCTTTCCATGTTGCTGACCATGGCCTGTTTTATGACACGGATGTAGGGACAGCACAGGGGCATGTTCCATTGAAGTGTATGGAGCGTGATTTTACAGCACAGTTTTTTGGCCATTTAAGTGCTCATTTGGTAAAATTGGAGACAGGGTTCAACTAAAAAGACTCATGTTAGTTGAACCCTGGCTCTGGTTTTACCAAATGACAACATAAATGGCTGAAAACTGTGTTGTAAAGTCACCCTCCATAAACTTCAATGTAGCATGCCCACGTGTTCTCCCTATAGCCGCATCATAAAATGTCAGAGCATGGGAT
Source organism: Neoceratodus forsteri (assembly GCA_016271365.2). NCBI lineage: Eukaryota > Metazoa > Chordata > Ceratodontiformes > Ceratodontidae > Neoceratodus > Neoceratodus forsteri. Next base: position 47,033,480 of record JADMNL010000036.1, read on the forward strand.
TGTGGCCAGCAACAGGGAAGTGGAAAGGGATGGTGCTATAAGTCCCTTGGGGGCAATTTACATTCCCTTCCTGGGGGGGTATAATTACAAAGGGTACTTTTACCACAGAAAAGCTCCATGGAGGTAAGGAAGTCTCCTCTTGTTTCTGTGCAGCACAGGGAATGGGTAAGAGGAACATTTGTGAACAATGCCCATCGCAGCCTGAAAGCCCATCCACAAAAAACTCTTGTAATTGAGGTATTGAGTTTAGCTGTAGCTGTCAGCACTCCAGAGATATCAATAATTGTGTCTTACATTGATACTGGACTGCCACCATTTTTAGAACTTTATGATGTCACAAAGGGTGAAGCTGTGGCTAACCATATTGTAGTTGAGCACAGTTTCAGTGACATCACAAATGAAAAGATGAAAAACCAGAGGCAAAGATAGGCAAATATAGTTATTATCTTAAAATCTGCAAAACCAGTTATCTTAAAATCTGCAAAAATTAAAAATAAAAAATGTCACCATTAAAGGAATGTAATAGGGATTGGGGGACCCAAAAACATAAGATTTATCAGTAGCTGATCTAAGGTTGCCCTGAAGGAGAACTTCCTAGACTCTAAAGTTGCCAGTGCTCATTCTTCATCAGATATAGAAACTGCAATTATATGAGAAATATTGTATAAGTGGGTGTGCATCATATACCAAGTATAGGATCTCAGTTCATGTGCTGTTAATTCTGTAGGCAAAGGGATGGTCTGCAGCGGCACAAAATGGCAAATCAGACATGAAAAATAATGGAAACTTCCTTACAAAACCAGGTTTGGATGGTTTGGAATCAACTGAGTCTGACTCAAGGCAGAAAGCAGATGCACCACCAAGAAAAGGCCTTCCCTCTCTCGGGGTACATTCCAGAGCTCTTGCATTTGCAATTCAATTCGATATACACACTGTGGATGCTACCAGGAGTGTGCAGAGCTTACACTGGGGTTACAACTGCCTTAAGTGTTCCATGCTTTGGGGTTGAGCTGCCTGTACATTAATGTAGCCCTGAATGGCTCTTCGCTCTGCTCCCAGCTGTCCCAACCAGCATGGACGGCTGCATGACAGGACAGCAGAATTTATTAATTTTTTTTAATTTTAAAATCTTGCATGTAGTGGATATAGCAGTTCAGCCAAACTGCCGTGTCCCACAATACCCTGGTCTCACAGAGCAGGGTATCCACAATTTGTCTGACCTGGGCTACTTAATGAAAGTCCAGTGCCTGGTCCAGCTCTTCCCCTGGACTGCCCCCTTCCAGAGTTGCTAGGAATGGTAGATCTCAACTGAAGAAGATCCAAAAGTTATATTACATTTACTCTGATGAAGCCCAGCAGCATCTGGGTGAAATGTTGGGTAGTTCGGTGTTGGCCTGGTGACATCATCGGTCCTCTACTTTATTTATTTATTTATTACAGTCTCAGAATTAAACCACTTGAGCTCAGAGCTCTTTACATTGGTTCCACGCCAAGTTCACAATACAAAACATAGCAGTATAGAATTACGCAGGAATGGAAGAAGGAATTATTTAATGGAGCAGACAAGACAATCAGGAAGGGGGATTAGGGGCCAAATCACAGACTTACAGGTATTAGATGCCCGACGGCGAGTACCGGTCAGTTGTCTGTGGTGGCAGGTTAGTAGAGAGGAGATAAGTGCAGGGTGGGCAGGGGGAGGAGCCCCAAGTGCCAAGAGAGCAGACGATACCATGAGAATGAAGCTGGGCAAAGGGGGAGGGTGTGTGTACGGAGGCAGAGGGTGAGTGTGGGAGAGAGTATGCAAGAAGGGAGAATGGCAGCTGGTGAGGGTGATGGGAGAGGAGGCAAGGAGGAAGGAGCAGTTTCACGGAAGATAGGGAGTAGGGGTGGGAGGTGAGGGGCTGGGAGTTGTGAGGAAGGCAAGGGAAGGAGTAGGGCTAAGGGCGAGGGGTGAGTGGGTGGGAAAAGGGACAGGGCTCAAGGAAAGAGGGGGGAAGGGAGAGGGGCACCCCAGGGTATCAGTGTCAGAGGAGTGGAGGTGAAACTATGAGTGACAGTCACACTGGGCATCATTTAACAAGTGTTGTTCAAGATGGACTTTGAAAGCACACAATGTACACTGCCGCATAAGATCTTCCTGAAGAGAGTTGAACCAGAGCAGGGCACGGTGCACAAAAGACCTTTGTCCTTGGGAAGTGTGGCATTTTGGCATAATGAAGGACTGGTGCTCCAAGCTATGAGTGTGCCACGGATTAATACAAGGCACCAGGAGTTGACTAACCCTGGGTGGGAGGGTACCAAGACTGATCTTTTTTGCCAGGAGGCAGGTATGGAATTTTAGTTGGGCAGAGAGAGGGAGCCACTGTGCATTGGTATACAAATTTCAGGTATGAGTCAGCCTAGGTGCCCCTAAGGTTAGCTGGCAAGCTTTGTTTAAGGCAGTTTTTAAGCGCCAGAGGGAAGTATCAGTGGCTGAGCCATATATAGGTAGGCCATAGTCGACGAGGGAACCCACAGAGCTGTGGACTGCTATTTTGACGGCTTCAGGGGACAGGCTGTGTCTGTGACAATAAAACAGCCCAATACATTTGTTGATTGCTTTGGCGGTGTTGTCAATGTGGGCAGTGTAGGACAACAAGTTGTCAATAGTGATCCCAAGGTATTTAAAATGTTGGACCAGTTCCAGGGAGGCCACAACAGCATTACATATTGATAAAGGGTAGTTACAATGATTGTTATGGAGGCTGGCGAACAACATGGTCTTAGTATTTTTATAGTTTATAATTAGCTTATGGTCTATGAACCACTTCTCAAGACAGGTGAAATCACTTTGAAGTTGCTGCTTCAGTTCATCAGGATTTGAGCCATGTGTGAAGATGACTACTTCATCAGCATAGAGTAGGATGCGACACTGGCTGGCTTGAGTGAGGCTATTCAGGAATAAGCTGAATAGGAGGGGACCCAGTATCAATCCCTGTGGGACACCAGAGCAGACAGGTTTGCTATCCGAGAGGGTTGAACTGATTCTAACTTGCTGGGATCTATGGTCCAGATTGCTGCAAAACCACAAAACTGCTTTGGGAGCCAGGCCCGTTGAGGCAAGTTGCTCAGTTAGGAGGGCATGGTTAACAGTATTGAACGCCTTAGTCAGGTCGATAAACATAGCTCCAGTAAGTTGTCCACAATCAAGTGTTTTGTGGATGTGACCAGTAAATTCTAGAAGGGCTATGGTAGTGCTATGCCCAGCCCTAAAGCCATGCTGCTCTGGGCAGTGGAGTTTGTACTTGTCTAAATGTTCAACCAGTTGGTCCGCAACTGTTCGTTCGAGGGCCTTCGATAGAGGTGGTAGCAGGGAAATGGGTCTGTTCTTTTCTGTAAGGGCCCGGTCCCCACTCTTATGCACGGGTGTGACTATCGCAGCTTTCCATTTATGAGGGAATACAGCTAGTCGCAGTGACAAGTTAAGGATGTGGGTGAGTGGAGCCAGGATTTCTTCCAAGGAGAGAGAGAGAGAGATTAGATGCAGATCAAGGGTGTCCCCACTGAATCTCCCCTTACCGAGCACCTTCCGAAGATATTTCCTAGCATCCACCCACTACTGGAGTAGTACATGCACCTCACTCTAAGGATAGACTTCATGCTGATCAGCACACTGTTCACATGACTGTCTGAACAAAACTTGTAAGCCACCAATTTATTGTGTTCTGGTCATTTGCTCCATTTGGGTGGCCGATTGTTTGTTGCATTTATTGTATATTTTGGCAACAGCACCTCAGAGTTTTCCTGCTGCTTGCCCGATGTCGTGTTTTGCTCATATTTATGTATATGCCCACACAAAAATGACCAGTTGATGTTTTGTGGCATCTACTGCCACTTTATTAGCACCACTGCAGTACTGCACCTATACAGGCGTGCTGCTGGAGGACAGCCAATCCCTATGCAGTCACTTGAATCATTAAAAAGGGGTGTATGGGCAAGTGGAGACCGACAGCAGATCAGTAAGCGTTTTAAAGCTATTAGCTGCTGATGTGAAGCATATTTAAAACATAAGTCAGTAAGGAAGAGCCTTTATAGGTGCGGTACCACCAATGGTTCTAACGAAGTGATAGGAGATGCCTAGAAATGTCCACAGTTTGCTTTTTGCTGGTCATATAAATAAATATAACTCTTTAATCCTTCCTGTGCTAGAGACTGATATATCAGTCTGGAATTCCAATACCTTCTCATTCTGTCCGCAGTCCAAGGGTTAATTGACAGGAGTTTAATCCTTACTTTGTCTGGTTGAGACTCTTGCTGCTTAAGCATCCTGGACCAAGGTGGTGGTAGGAATGGTGGATGCCATCCTTTACAGATTGGAATTGGGATGCAAGGCTCCTAGCACCAGATACATGCATAGCCACTCATATCTGGACATTTTTTTGTGGAATGAGCCCTAAATCATGGCATTTATTTATTGAAAATTGGTTGCCGGTAAAGGCACACTGAGCCAAGTCTCATTTCCAGGTGCGACTCGGGGGAGGAGGAACAGGGAGAACAAAACATACCTGTACATGGTGATAAGGTGCGGTAAGTGCAAACAAAAACAGTGAACAGACTGTGGCGAATCTTAAGGGTCAGGTAAAACTACAGGAAGGCTAATAACAAGCAATGAACATAAACCATGATAAGATGGACAGTGAATAATATAGAGGATAATGTATGGCCTTTCGTTAATAACCATGCTGTAAACACTTCTCGAGGTTGCCATGACATCATTGAAAACTTTGAGAGTGCAGCTCGAGAGGTTTTTAGATGTCATGGCAACCTCGAGAAGTGTCTTCAGCAAAGTTGTTAATCAAAGACCATACATTATATTTTATAGTGTATGGGCTACCAAGATTGTGTAATCACAGATTGAATTACCTTGTTGATTTACTTTACGGAACATTGATTGTTGTGAGCATTCCATTTTGTTATACCATTGACATGACATTCTCAAGAAAGGTTACCAGCAGAGTGATGTCATAACGATGGCATAACATATACAATAAGGGACGGGGAAGTGTGCTTAATGAGAAATTGATGGTTGCCTGAGGTGTAGGATGCTACATAAACCCCGAGGGCGAAGTCTGAGGGGTTTATTAAGGCATCTCACACCGAGGGCAACTATTAATTTTGAATTTAACACACTTCCCCATCCCTTATTATATATAATTGCTGGTTTGTTTTACATTTTTAAATTTTACATTTATTTTGCGGTTGCGATCTTACCGCAGTTGTCTTCCCGCTGACACTTCCTGTTCTGTGTGGCCACTGAATGGCAGGATCAGCCAGATAGCGAGTGAGAGTCAGAAATGCTGCCGTTTTTAAATGGTAGGATCAACAAGATAAACTCATTTGTTTTAAAAAAAAAAAGAAAAGCGAGGAGAACGCTTGCTATGGCAGCTCCTCGCTAAGCGAGTAAGGGGCCGCCATGTTTTTGGAACTGAAAGCCTGCCCTGGACCACACACAGAGCCAGTCAGGGAGCAGGTTTTTTGTGACTGACCCAGCGCGTGTTACTCTGTTATAACTCGCGAGTTATAACAGGAAATTATAACTTGGTCTGGCAATGTAAACAAGCATTTGTCAATGCTGAATGTTGCTTGCTTCTATGTGCTGTTTAGGTATTTGGAAGTCATTGGAGTGCAAATATTGAAAGTTCGTGAACTTACGAGCATGTGTAGGAACTGTGCTCCATACATTGAGTTCGCACACCGACTGTGCGATTGTGCGCTACATGGGCGGAAACACGTTTTACGCAAGATGTGAAAAATGACAGCTGCACTGCTCATAAGGAGGTGTTGTAAAATGGAAATTTTGAAAATCTGGAGTGAAAATATTGAAAATTTGCAAACTTACGAGCGTGTGTAGGAACTGCGCAATGCACACTAGTAAAACAGTCATTTTTAGGAATTTTTTCACCAAATTTTCAACATAGCCATTTTAAGACATCTGCTAATGAACAGTGTCACTGTGATTTTCTTAATGTGCCCCATATGTTGATTTCGCACACTGACTGCGCCATTGTGCGCTACATGGGTGGAAACACATTTTGGGCAGGATGTGAAAAATGACAGCTGTACTGCTCATAAGGAGGTGTGGTAAAATGGCAATGTTGAAAATCTGGAGTGAAAATATTGAAAATTCGCGAACTTATGACCATGCATAGGAACTGCGCAACGCACGCTCGTAAAACAGTCATTTTTAGGAATTTTTCCACCAAATTTTCAAAATAGGCTTTTTGAGAGCCCACCTTTTGAACACTGGCAGTGTCATTTCGTTAATCATTCTGGAAAGGTGATTTTGTGCAGTGACTGCAAAATCACCCTTCGGGCCCGAATACCGCCATGAGAGTGACAGCACTCATGAGAAGGGGTCCCAAAAACCCCATGTTGAAAATTTGGTGCAAAAATTCCAAAAGATACCTGAGATATGCAATAAAGTTGAAAAAACCCTATCTATCCCATTATACAGCTTACCGGCATTTCCTCAGTTCACAGTCAGCTTTGAAGAGTGCAGACGTGTTCCCGGTCCACTGACGATCGTCGCACTGAGCTCCAGAGGTAAGTATGGGGTGAGGGTGTGGGGAGGCAGGGTCGTAGTGGGTGGGTGCTGGTTGTGGGGGGCAGGGAGACTACGAGGGACCTTTTTTATTCGCAGGTTTTTGGTTTTTACGAAGACGACAGTGACGCTTGCCACACTGGGGTGGGCTCTAGCATGGCAGCAGCAAAAGCTGTCTGGGGGACGGAGCTGACGGGGATCGGGCACCCCTGCTGGCTAAAATACTTTGCCACGCTGGGTGGCTCCCCAGCGGCACCAGGAAGCTTGGGGGCGGGTTTCCTGGAGCCGACGCTGGATTGGGCACTCCCATCGGCTATAACAGTTTTAGCCATGCTGGGGTGTGCTGCCAGCTCGGCACCTGGACAGCTGTTGAGGCGTGCAGCCGGCGGAGGATTGGGCACCCCGTCGGCCACAGTGTGTGCGTGGGGAGAGCACATCAGCACGCACTATGCGTGCTTGCGCATGTATGTGCGTGGGGGGGGAGCTTTGCTCACTGAAGTGGAGCTCTCCCCTTGTACTGTATGCCACTGCATCTTCAGCTTGTCATAGACAGCTGCAGCAGTGATTGGGGAACTGGGGCCGCGCCTGCAAACACACTGACTGCATTGGAAGACAGTCTGACACACCTCCGAAAGCTCGGATGATGGCACTATGTTTCTTGCACACGCATGCAAGCAACATAAAAATTGCTGACCAGTTATTATAAGGTTGTAATCTGCTTTATTTCAATTAATAATAAGGGCTCCCCATACATTATACTGTGACAGTGAGAAAAAATAAGGCCCAGGGAGTAAACGCTGATTAACTGTGTGCAAAAACAGATGAGACAAAGTGGCTGGTTTTACCAAGCCAGGACTGGCTAACAGGCAACGTGCAGAACAGGAGAAAGGGCACAGAGACTACAGATCAGCTGAAGTCAGGGCGAGGGTGACATAACACATTCTGAAGACAGTGCACAAATGCAGACATTAGGTATGAAATTACATATAACACAGCTTGCATTCTCATGAATTTGTTCTTTTTTTAAATTTTCAAACTGAGGACTGCTGGATCTCCAGGTTCACAGCTCAGTGCTTTAACTTTCTAAGCCATACAGTTCCCTCCCACCATGATGAGGCATGGGGTGTAGCCAAGTGCCTTCTCCACCCCATGGAGGGCTGTTAATTCATTAGGTTGCAAGCCCGGAAGTATGTTGTTGTGTTCAGTTGGACTTGCAGCGTGGCCACATCGAGAAGAAACCAAACACTGGGACATGAAAAGAGTGCTCTCTGTTTACTTAGACAGAACAAGAGATTTCAGACAATCAGACGGACTGTTTGTGATTTACAGCGGAGCCACATCTACCCCAGCCAGCTGGATCAAACAAGCCATTGTGGAAACCTACAAAACACTAGGGCTCCCACAGCCCCAAGGAGTCAGGGCATACTCCACCGGGGCAGTAGCTTCCTCCTGGACAGAACAGAACAGAACGAAGCCTCAATACAGGACATTTGTGCTGTGGCCACGTGGGCATCAGTACACACTTTCGCCAGACACTATAAGCTAGATATAGAAAATACTGAAAGAGCAAACTTCACAAGAAAGGTACTACTTTGTCACTAGCCCTTAGCTGTGCAGTCATCTGACCCATCCTATACAGATAATGATATCCTAACACTGCTTCTTACAACCTAGAAGTAATGGACAGGGGGATGCTGTATGGCGATGCAATATGCAATGGTAGTTTACTCACCTGGTAAAGGTGATTGCATAAGCATCACCTTACAGCATCCCCAGTCCCACCCAGGTGTTTTCAGATGACTGCTCAGCTAACACGCACCGTAATCACTAAGCAGAGACCATTTCTGGTTCCCCAAAAACCTATCAGTTTACCAGCATGCCATAAGGGCTGGATATACCTAGAGTGTAAATAATAGGAAATAAATGACAGACGAATGATTACGTACCTTCTCCTCAGCCTCTGTTTTATTACACAAGCATAACCTATGACTCTGCATTCCTCCTTTCACTGTGTGTGTGTGTATATATATATATATATATATATATACTGTATAAAAGACAAAGAACCTCTGTGCGCAAACACTGAGGCAAGGGTTACCCCAAAGGGCATTTGGCTGGGAAGCCAAGTTTCAGGAAAATACAAAAATCACACATGCCCACACAATGCAAAGCATCATGGGCTGCATATGCAAATCACCACAGAATGTTATGCTGGTCAACTTTAAGCAGAATTGCATGGTGCCAAAGGCCTCTCACACAGTTTGCAAAGGGTGCTAACAAAGACAGTATATATATATATATATCTATATATATATATAAGATATATATAGGATATACAATGGTGAGCTGTCAGATAAATGATTTATCTACACAAGTGCTGTTTGACCTCGGGGAACTTCACAGTGGCGTAAGCCCGAGTAAGTGTCGAGTCAGCAACGAAAAGTGAGATAAATCATTATTCTGACAGCTCACCATTGTATATTTCATTTATGCAATAGGATGCTTTTATCAGTGTGGGAACATTTGGTTTTGACTGTTTATGTTCTTTTTAAATGGTAATTTCTGGGACTTTCTGGGACTTTTGGTTAACTTTCCTGGTGTATGTCCGCCTAGCGGGGTGGTTGCTATTAAATGAAACACCACTCATTTTGTAGAGAACTTCTTGCTGAACAAATGTCATGGTGACAGTATCATGCTACCTTTTTTGTTTTAAAGTTATTCGCATTTGTTTGATGAAAAAGTGAAACAAAAATTTAATTTTATGCTGTTTTTTGCTAATTATAAAAAAAAAAACTAAAAGGTGTTTATTAATGAAATGCCACTCATTTTGTAGATATTTTCATGCTGAACATTTTTTGTGCTCATAGTACCATGCTATCATTTTTAGTTTTAAAGTGATTCACATTTGTTTGTCGAAAAAGTGAAAAGAAAACTGAATTTTATGCTGTTTTTTGCTAATTTTGAAAAAACTAAAAGGCATCTCTGAATGAAACACCACTCATTTTGTAGATATTTTTATGCTGAACATTTTTCGTGCTCACAGTACCATGTTATCATTTTTCATTTTAAAGTTATTTATATTTGTTTGTCTGAAAAGTGAAAAGAAAATAGGATTTTTGCTGTTTTTGCTAATTAAAAAAAACTAAAGGTATCTATAAATGAAACACCACTCATTTTGTAGATATTTTGTCCAGAACATTTTTCGTGCTCACAGTACTATGCTATCATTTTCGTTTTAAAGTTATTCACATTTGTTTGTCAAAAAAGTGAACAAAAAAGCTTTGATTGACAGTTTGCATTTATCCCACATATGTGGGATAAATCTAGGGTGGTTAGATTTATTCCACATATGTGGAAATAAATGGATTTATTCAATGGCTTTTGGTCTCACACCTATTGCATAAATATATATATATAGATAGATAGATATAGTATCTCTGTCTCTCTCTATGTCTACACTATAACAACTTCTTACCACAGCATACCAACCGAAGACACATCTTTGGAAAAATCGAACTGGAGACCTGTGGTAAGGGATGAAGCCTAGGCAGATCAGATTTCATTTCTCATCACATGTGCATTTGCAACCTATGAGGTGGACGTAACCCATGTGTTACGTGTCCTGCACCATGCTGCTAGGCCACGCACCCGCCCTTGGCCTGGCAGTGGAGTGCCCTCACCATTTCTAGCCTACAGGCTCCTCACCTCCCTCGGTTACCATATAGTTGCACTGGACTATGAATGCACTGTATTATGTATAAGACAAGGCCTCACTGAGGCGGCGTACTACCAACTCATATCATGCATCGCTTTAGCTACCAATTGTATAGGTCTTATCCGCTCATTAAGTAAATATGTCACTAGCTCTGCCCTGTTTTAGCTACCAAATGTGCTAACTGCTAGGAGCCAACATAAGCCATATGGAGAGAGGTGGAGGCTTTCTCATCCAGGCCCAAGATAAAGAGGAAGGGGGATGGGGTGGAAGGGTCTACAAGATGTCTTGACACAGGGTGTGGATCTTCCACCAAAAGGGAAGGTGGGGGGGTTCAGCTCAAAAGTATATGGAGCAGCCCTACTTCCAGGGATCCACACCTCTAGCAGGCATCATTAGGGAGAGGGTGTAGCTTGTGAAGAACTGCAGGTGTGTGGTACATTATCTATATTTTTACATTTTTCATGGTGGTGGTATAGTGGGAACCTAATGAACCCCCTGGAGAACAGAATCCACTGGGTTGGTTTATCCTTCCCCTCCACTGGTCCTCTGATGCCTCTAGCTAGTTCCCGAGCCTGAGTGGAAACACTGCTAATGGGCCAGTCACTTTTTTTATACTTGTGGTGGTTCCCAGTTCTTGACAGTTATCATGGGTGTCTTTGCTGATTTTCAAAGCCAGTGTTTTTGTTGATCTTAAAGATTTTTTAGAACAACAAGCAGGTAAGCAGTCATGTTTTTGATAGGCCCATTCAGCTGGCTCATGGAACTCGCATCCGAACTCAGGTTACCAGCATGAGAAGAGAACTTGGTATACACTGGGCCAACAACTGGGTTTGCAAACAACATTATTCAATATTTTTGGGGTGGCATTTTGACCCCAAAGTTTCAACATAGTCTTTTAATGACCCCCCTTTTCTGAATGTGAAAGGTGTCATTCATAAAATACTGGCCATGCACCACAAGGGGAAAACACATTGTGGCCAGGATTTGAAAAATGGCACCTGTCACATTCAGAAGGTGGTGTGAAAGAATGTCTGTGTTGACAATTTAGGGTCAAAATATTGAAAATGACCAAAGTTATCAGTGAGCGTTGAGAAACGTCAATGTGCCTTCATAACTTTGTTGTTTTTATTAAATATTGTTATCCCAGATTTTCAACATTGTCTTCTTATGACCCCATCTCATGGACCCATATATATATAAAATGTTCAAATCTTTCCTGAAAGGTGATTTCTTTGAGTGACTGCAAAATTACCATTCAGACCAGATTTTAAAAATTTCACCTACCTTAATAAGTCAGAGGTGGAAGATTTATTGCATGTTGTTTTACATTGCAGATGGTAGAACAAGGCCAGGAAAAAGTGGATTATTCTAATAATGAAACTATTACAATGCACTGACGAAAGAATTATACTTATGATCCCATTTTCAGCTGAAGATGACGTGATCATTACCAAAGTAGCCAACTATCTAGTGATCATACAAAAGGATAAGAGAAGGATGATTTTAAATCTGAAGAAGCCATAAGATACTCCCTATCTTTTAATCTCCAGTATTAGTTGCTTATTTTCTTAATGTCTCGAACATTAATGTTTTAATGTCTATGTTTTATTTCATGTACTTTGTTTATTTCTATTTCTGATGCCAGTATTTATTCTTTGTAATTATCACAATTTTAAATGAACAAATAAAGTTACGTACCTTATCCATGAGGTAGGGCACAAAAAGGTCACGTTGAAAATTTGAGGGAAAAGTGTAAAAAAAAACGACCAAGTTACGAGTAAAAGTTGAAATCACATTGAAATACATTAACTGCACTTACCTTATTTCTTCATTTTGCAGTCATGGTTTCAGAAGAAGGAGGACGTCTTTTGGCTCAAAGACTGGCTCTGGTCTGCATTTAGGTGAGTGAGGGGGATGAGAGGTGGTGGACATTGAGTTGGATTTAGGGGTGGGTGGGGAGGCGACAGCGGTGCAACAGACAATGATGGACCATATTCTACATTGCAGGTAATAAAAAGGTGGATAAGGTGTAGTGGGTGCTGAGTGGTGTTTGGGGTGGGTGGGAGGGATGGTAGTGCAACAGACAATGATGGACCATGTTCTACATTGCAGGTAGTAAAAAAACAGAAAAAGAAATTGAAGGACTGTTTTCATTATTATAGGTATCATCACTGGGGGATTGGGCACCCCATTGTCAGCTTAATGTTAGGCAGAACTGGGGGTGGGTACCCTAGCGTCTCAGACTGTTGGGTCATGGGGGAGAGGGTGGTCAGTGCTGACACAGGGTAATCATAATTGGAGGGTGTGGGGGACTGAACCATTGTAGATTACTTAACTGATACCAGGGAAGGGGCACCCTGGTGTCCTATTTAAAGCAATGAAGCCTTGGGAATTAGGAATGATGTGGCTAATCGCCACTAAAGGGCCAGTAAGGGAAACAAAGCATGCATAGTTCCATTCAATAGAGGTGAGGCTATGCAGTGATGCATAACCCCCCCCCCCGAACAAACATCATGGAAAGAGATAGGGACACTGTTTGCAGCATCTGGATAGCCCTGCCCCCTCAAACACAAATGCATTCTCATAAAACATTATGAAATGTGGTTCTAAAAATCCTTAGAACGCTTATTTTTCTGACCGCTCATGCTCAGAAATGGAACTATTTCAAAAACTACTAAAGTTTGGGAGATGAAAACTATGAAAACACACACTGCCAGGCAAACTCTATCCGACCTTCAAGTTTCAGGTTTGAAATACTTCTAGTTTTTTTAGTCATAGGTGAGCAAAAAAATGTATGTAATTTTTATGTTTTTTTGCACCTCTGTAACTTTGTCCCAGGTGAACCAATTGCTTACCAACTCTGTTTCTTTCACATTTCAAGTAAATCGGTTGAATGGAGCAGAGTTATTAAGGTACATAAATCGAGGGTTAACATCTGTAAAGTGCTTACTCAACTCTAATATACAGGCATGACAACATCTGTTTGTACACATGTATGTATGTGTGTATGTATGTTCGTGTATATGTATATGCATGTATATGTACAGTATGTATGTATTTGCATATATGTGTATGCACGTGTATAGAGGCATATGTGTTTCTGTGTATGTATGTATGATGTATATAGATATGTATGTATATATGAACCATGTGTGTTTATGCATTTAGTTGTTATTAGCACTTTTTAATTTACTGACTTTCTAAATAACTTGTAACTCTCCTGCAGTGTAACTGTTCCCCAGGGACCCTCCTGAAAATTAAGTGCTTCACCTTAACAAGGCCAAAATTCCTATTAAAAAAAGTTTATTTGTTTATCTGAAACAGATGACTGGAAAAGATCACTTGAAATACAATTCTTCTTTTCAGGGCTGCACTGGGCAAGTTGCAATTGACCGCAGAAGTGTGATATGATACCATATACTGTTACCGGCACTCAGACAAAACAAGTGCAGTACAGAGGTAGTGAACTATTTCACAGAAGAGGCATTGTTTACTGAATGAGCTTATGACACTGGGCATGAATGCAAGATTAAGAAAACTACTCTGAGACACAGACAGAAGAAAAATAAGCTAAGTGAACTGGATGTCAGGTAAGATTCTGAAATTTAACTGATGGAAGGACCAGTGCTGTTGGGAATACTATAAACACCAGTGTGTTTGGCCTATGCCAGCTTGACTGCACAGCTGGGAGAGAACTGCACTCCAAAGCAGGAGACTTGATTAGTGAGCCAGTGTGTCTCTAGCAATGCCTACAGGAGCTGGGAGGGCACGGCAGCAGTGATGCACGCATGCTTTGGCAAAAGGGCAGGAATGGATATATTAACAGAAATAATATAAACAGATTGGCTAATCTGGCTGGATGGTGGCAGTGTTAAGGTAATTCAATAAGTGGGACTTATCCAAATGGCTTTGAGGTAATTGTTTAAAGGCCTTTGATTCGGTGAGCAGTCATGAATACAGGGTTGTTTGATGAGGGTCTCATTTAGGCCTTGTTCACACTAGGGATTTGTAACATTACAGTTGGTTTGTAACATTACAAAACCTGCAGACACAGTTCGCGTCCACACTACAGCACGCTTTTTCCATGCTCTGAACCTATTTAAGAAACCATACTCAAAAGGCAACTTCCATGGGCTATCTTGGCAAATGTTTGCCTCCTGAAAGAAAAGGGGATAATACTGCTTACATCCCCGTCCTCGCCATGGGATCCCAAATTGATCAGTACCATTTTTAGCCCGGTCGGTTAACATGCTCGTTCCCGAGTATCCCGGCATGCACTGGGCACCTGCAATGCTTTGTGGAACTGCCACAAGTATGCCTGGGAACTTCGAGGGGCATCCTCCAAAGTCAGCTGTAGTGTAAATGGAGGGACAAACATTCTGAAAACAGTTATACAAAATGGTTTTCAAAACAATTTCCAAAAGCGCTGATAGTGTGGACAGGGCCATAGTCAAGGCCCCTGGAATTCTGCGATTCTGCGGTTGCAGAATTTTCCGCAGAATTTGCATCATGCCGCAGAATTTATATAGTGCCGCAGAATTCATTTTTTTGGTGAATTTTCATTCAAATATACTGGTTTTCCATAGCATCAGGCTTTCTTTCCCCTCTCGTTTATCCTGAAGCCCCTCATCAGCACTCAGCATGTGATGTCATCAATGACATCACATCATATTTAGCCAATGGCAGGACTGCATTCTGCCAGAGAAAAAAATAAATCATGCTGCAGAAATCAGAAAATGTTGCCGTAGAGCACTAGGGGCGCTGGCCATATTGGGAAGGCACAAAAGAAAAGGAGAGAATAACAACTGATAGTCTAATCAGTGAGTCAGTTTACTCCAATTTGGGAGTATTTTACTTCCAAAAATTAGGCAAAAAATTCCAAAATAAAGGGGGGAGGAAGTTATTGACTTTCAAATGTACAACAAAAAAAGTAGATGATTTCCAAATTTACTGGCATGGAAGCCAAAAAATGAAAGAAATCATTTTTATGTTTGTTTGCACGCATGTGCAAGAAACATAGTGCCATCATCCGAGATTTCGGAGGTGTGTCACCCCCTCTATCAATTCAGTCAGTGTGTTGGCAGGTGCGGCCCCTGTAAGCCAATGCATGCTGGAGCTGTCTATGACAAGCTCCAAAATGCAGTGGCATACAGTTGAAAGGGGGAGCTACGTTTCAGTGAGCAGCGATAAGATATCGACTGCTCATGCGCAGCTCCCCCTACACACACACACACACACACACACACACACACACACACACACAAACGCATGCATGCATACTGTGTGCACCCCCACGCACACACTCTGCTGGCCGAGGTGACCAATTCCCCGTCGGCTGTGCTGCGCTCCCCAATGCCTTCCAAATGCCATGGGTGCCCACCCCACCATGGCAACTTCGATAGTATAGCCGCCAGAGAGCCCAATCCCATCGGCATCACTGTCTCTCCCCCATGCTATCGCCGGCGGGGGTGCCCAACTCGCCGGGCTTCACTCTCCCCCAAGGTGCCACGCTGGGAGCCCACTCCAGCGTGGCAACAATGCCATGGCAGGCAGGGGTGCCCAATCCCCGTCAGCTCCACACCACCCCAGCCATCCTTCTGCCATGCTGGGAGCCCACCCCAGTGTGGCAAACGTCGCGTCGTCTTTTTTTTAACCTGTAAAGAAAACGGTCCACGCAGTCTCTCCTGCCCCCTCCCCACAACCCGCATCCCACCCACTGTGCACCCTGCCTCCCCACCCCCACCCCATACTTACTCCAACCTCGCGCGATGATCTTCGTGGACCGGGGAATGCTCTGCACTCTTCAAAGCCGACTGTTGAACTGAGGAAATGCCGTAAGCTGTATAATGGGCTAGATAGGGTTTTCAACATTGTTGCATATCTCAGGCATTTTTGGAATTTTGCATCAAATTTTCAACATGGGGTTTTGGGACCCTTCTCATGAATGATGTCACTGTCATGGCGTTATTCGAGCCGAAGGTGATTCGCAGTCTGGCGCGGTCACTCGCAAAATCACCTTCGGGACCGTTAATGAAACGACACTGCCAGTGTTCATAAGGTAGGCTCTCAAGAAGCCTATTTTGAAAATTTGGTCGAAAGCATTCAAAAGCACTGTTTACAAGTGTGCATTGCGCGAGTTCCTACGCAGGCTCGTAAGTTTGCGAATTTTCAATATTTTCACTCCAGATTTTCAACATTGCCATTTTAACACACCTTCTTATGAGTAGTACAGCTGTCATTTTTCACATCTTACCCAAAATGTGTTTCTGCCCATGTAGCACCCAATGGCACAGTCGGTGTGCGAAATCAATGTACGGAACAAATTAAGAAAATCACAGGGACACTGTTCATGAGCAGAGGTCTTAAAATGGCTATGTTGAAAATTTGGTGAAAAAATTCCAAAAAATGACTGTTTTACGAGCGTGCGTTGCGCAGTTCCTATGAATGCTCATAAGTTTACGAATTTAATATTTTCACTCCAGATTTTCAACATTGCCATTTTATTACACTTCCTTATGAACAGTACAGCTGCCATTTCTCATATGCCGCCCAAAATGTGTTTTCGCACATGTAGCGCACAATGGTGCTGTTGGTGTGTGAAAGCAATGATTGGGACAGATTAAGAGAATCACAGTTACACTGTTCATGAGCAGAGGTCTTAAAATGGCTATATTGAAAATTTGGTGACAAAAGTCCATAAAATGACTGTGTTACGAGTGAGCATTGCGCAGTTTCCACGCACCCTCATAAGTTCATGACTTTGTAATATTTTAAGTCCAGATTTTCACCAGTGGCATTTTTCCACACTGCCTTGTTACAGTACAGCTGTCATTTTCACAACATGGCGGTATGTTTCACACTTTCCAGCGCAGATATGCATGGTGGCCGTGGGAAATCATTGTTGGGACAGATAAAGAAAATCACAGTGACACTGTTCATGATCGGAGGCACAAAATGCCTGAGTTGACAATCTGCTGTAAAAAAATCCCCAACCTAATTATATTATGGGTGTGCATTGCACAGTTTCTATGTACGTCATGACTTCACCATTTTTAAATATTTTACTGCAGATTTGCAACATTGCCATTTTACACCTCCCCATGAACAGTACAACTGTCATTTTTACATCCTGTTCGAATGTTTTTACCTGTGGTGCTAAATGTCAGAAGTCGCTGTCCATAAGCAGCTTTGGCTAAGAAACTGATATTCCCCTGTTCATGAGGTGGGGTCACAAAAACATGTTGAACATTTGGAGTGAAAATACCAATGAATGCCTGAGGTATTAGAGTTTCCAACCATAATGCCCAACCCTGTAGAGAATGACAGGCATCAGGGGTGTGACTTGAGATTCTTGCCTGTAATGGTCATACCATTCCACACCCTTCAGCCAGTGAGAGGCATCGAGGTATGCCTTGGACTCTTCAGCCCCAAAGTTCACCCCATTCTCCTATATCGCACCCATCTCACTGTATTTCCTAATGGAATGGGGTGTGCATAAGGCTTATAAGCTTATAAGGGCCAAAGACCCCAAGGAACACCGTGACACTTGCCAGTGTCTGCAGGGTGGGGTGTGGTGAAATGGCGTGGTCGTTATGCCTGATGACCCAAAGGCACACCCCAATGCCTGTCACTCTCTGCAGGGTAGTGGTGGGGTTGGCTTCAGTCGAGTACTTCACTGCCATTCCTATTACGCAGCTCTGTAACTTCTACACTACCACTGCCAATGCCAGCAAGCAAACATTCGGCATTGACAAATGCTTGTTTATCACTAAAATTTATATGAACAAAAATTGGACTGGCTTCCAGATTTCAACTAGTGAAAGTTTTAGACTTCCACTAAAAATAAATGAACTAAACCACAGAGTGTATTGTCACATTACAGAGGAAGCTTTGCATCATGACAACCCATGCTGTACCTCAGGCAACACTACCTGTTTAGGAAAAGCTTTCACTGTGCCAGCCCAGCCTGTGCCTTAGACTACACTAGTGCTTGTATGGCTAGCTTGTACTGTGATAGCCCATGCTGTACCTCAGGGTAGACTATTCCTTGAAGGTGTAGCTTGCATTGTGACAGCCCATGCTGTACATCTGGTTACACTATTCCTTGAAGGTGTAGCTTGCACTGTAATCGCCCATGCTGTACCTCAGAGTACACTATTCCTTGAAGGTGCAGCTTGCATTGTGACAGCCCATTCTGTACCTCAGGTTAGACTGTTCCTTGTAGGGGTAGCTTGCACTGTGACAGCCCATGCTGTACCTCAGTTACACTATTCCTTGTAGGGGAAGTTTGCACTGTGATAGCCCATGCTGTACCTCAGTTACACTATTCCTTGAAGGTGTAGCTTGCACTGTAATCGCCCATGCTGTACCTCAGGTTAGACTGTTCCTTGTAGGGGTAGCTTGCACTGTGAGTCCATGCTGTACCTCAGTTACACTATTCCTTGCAGGGGAAGTTTGCACTGTGATAGCCCATGCTGTACCTCAGTTACACTATTCCTTGAAGGGGAATTTTGCACTGTGACAGCCCATGCTGTACCTCAGTTGCACTATTCCTTGTAGGGGAAGTTTGTGCTGTGACAGCCCATGCTGTACTTGTAGGGAGGCTTACACCCTGAAAGCTCTTACCTTGGGCTACACTACCTCTTCTGGGAAAGCTTGCATTGTGACAGCCAACACTGTACCTTAAGCTACAGCTCTTGTTAGGGAAGCTTGCCCTGTGGCAGCTTATGCCGTACTTTTGGCTACACTATCCCTTGTAGGGGAAGCTTGCTCTGTGGCAGCTTATGCAGTACTTCAGGCTACACTACCCCTTATAGGGGAAGCTTGCTGTGTGGTAGCTTATGCAGTACTTTAGGCTACACTATCCCTTGTAGGGGAAGCTTGCTCTGTGGCAGCTTATGCAGTACTTTAGGCTATGCTATCCCTTGTAGGGGAAGCTTGCTCTGTGAGATCCAATTCAGTACTTCAGGCTACGCTGTTCCTTTAGAGGAAACTTGCCCTCTGACAGCCCTTGCAGTACCTGGGTTACTTTAGCTCTTATAGGCAAAGTGTACACTATGGCAGCCAATGCAGTACGTCAGGCTACACTATCTCTTGTGGGGCAGGCTTACACTGTAACAGCCCATGCAGTTCCTAAGGCAAAGCTTGCACTGTGACAGTCAGTGTTGTAACTTAGGCTACCCTAGCTCTTATAGGTGAAGCTTCTACCGTGACAGCTAATAATTGAACTGCCTCTTCGAGGAGTAGTACACCCTCATATCTTATAAGTATTATTTGTTTCCTTGTCAGCAGACAACTTTTGTTTGTGTACCTGTTAGGGATATAAGCATTTGCTTTAGTTTGTTTTCACTGTTCACACCAGTCCCTGTAACTAACCTGGGGGTCTCCATTTTCTGGTTGTTAAAATCTCATCATCCCTGAAAGCTGCATTAGCACATGAGAACATGATGCGTCAGTGCCCTTTAGACTCCACAGTATGCCTGCCTCCTCACTTAGAATTCAACAAAACAAGCTGCAGCAAGGTATGAAACACCACATTTACATTCAATTAGCTTTACAAACTGTCTTAGATGTAATGCAAGGTTTTTTCCTTTAAACTGCATTCAGTCTGTGTGTTTCTAGAGAGCATTTTTAGGTTATGTGTACTTTCAGCATAGAGATACATGGTGTAAATGGGTGCTGTGGCATCATGTTCTCATATGCTAATGCCGCTCTCAGAGACAATGAGATTTCAACAACCAGAAAATGGAGCCCCCCCAGGCTATTTACAGGGCTGGAGTGAACAATGAAAACAAACTAAAGCAAACACATATATTATCAATGGTTCCACATTATATGAGTGACTGCACAAAACAACTGCCATATGAGCGAGTGCACATCACCAAAAAAACGCATCGGCGATGTGCACAATAGAGTGACCACAAATGGCAATGGGTCCAGACCACATGAAAAATGCAATGTAATACAGTATTTAATGCCCCATGTGGGGGACTGTGCACCTCACACCCCCGTACTAATTATAACTAACTCCAAGGGGGGGTCTGACATTGGGGTACAGGGAATGTTCGGGAGGGAGCCATACACGTGGAGGGAAACACAAAAAGAATGCAAGTGCACAAACAACAGAAGCAAAAAAATACAGAGCTGCTGCCCAGGTTAGAACCTGGGTCCTGCAGCACCAGAGACACATACACTGCCTCCACCATATCAGATGGCCAGCTCGAAACTGCCAGTCCATGCTACCTCCTATGACTTCCGCATCACAGATCCCTCCTACCCTCGCTTTCTCTACTCTCACTATTGTCAACCTTCCCTCGCTATTCACACAGTTGCTACTGTTTCATACTCGCTCTAGTCACAGGCGCTGACATTTAGATGCGCAAATTGAATCGCTCCAGTGGAATCGCCCATGTCGATGGATAACATCCCCAACAGCTACATGGAAAGAGTTATCTGTTGACAAGGATGTGTCGGTGTACTACTTCTATAATGGGGAAGCTTGCTCTGTGACAGCCATGCTATACCTTTGGGTACACTAGCCCCTGTAGGGGAAGCTCACTACAGCCCCTAGGTTGAGGTTGTCCCAGTCATGCATAAATTGAGGACTTTGGTCTCCACTGTTTTTACTCTGGCACCTTTCACAAACACTGAAACTTACTGCAAATTTAAAAATGAAAACAGTGAAATGATTAAAGTAATACATCTGATCATATTCTTCTGAAAACTTTAATAATTTTCACCCATTTATGTCACTGTCATGCATTTGGTTGTTCGTACTCCATCTGATAATGACTCCCATGTGATTTTCCATGCTATTTTCTCTCTCTGCGTCTTGCACAGTAGGCACTATTGTTTGGTTTTAGACTCTTGGCACCTCTCACCTCTTACATAGTGCTTACATGGCCTCAAGGCGGGACGTGTTAACATGATGTTCCAATTTCCTCCTGAATATACACTCTATTATGACCCCCCCTTAATCAGTTATTATATTCTGTAAATAGTGCTTCATTCTTACTGCACCACAGAAAGTCTTGTTGGCAACTCTCCCTGCAGTGCATCAAAGATATGTGCTACCCAGTGATTGAATAAAGGGCATTCATACAGTCCCAGAGCAAGTCACAGTGGCAACTCTCGCTCTGATGAGCCAAGGATATATGGTATCCATGACTGAATAAAGAACATCCCTACTGCATCAGAGCAAGCCACAGTGGCAGCTCATCCTCCAGTGAGCCGAGGATGTGTGCTATGCATGACTGAATGAATAACAAAACTTTGCACTCCCAACAGTTGTGCAGCAAAATGTTTTCTTTATCACAAACAGCAGCAAATCTTTAAATGTTCCAGAAAGGAGTACACAGGCCTTTCATCCTGAAGCCTCAACATTTTAATCCCACAGTATATCTTTTATCATGTAAGTGCTGTTTCTGAGTAAGGACATTTTTTGCTGCTGACCCTTTGAAGCTTGAAATCTCAAGCTTCATTCAGTCCCAGATAGCATGTGTCCTAGACTCACTATTGAAAGTCAGAGGTCAAACAACACTCTTAAAATATATTTCTTATATCAACAGTTGCCCCATGTCATATTTGATCGATCTATCTATCTATCTATCTATCTATCTATCTATCTATCTAGAAAGAATATCTGATAGGTAAGTATCAGATACCAGGAGATATAATCATTGAAGGGAGTTAATTAGCTTAATGACACTGAAGCTCCCGCCCCCGACCCCGGTGGGGATATTTCATGAGTATCTGGGACTTCAATCAATCAATCATCTTTATTTTACCAGGTGAGACACTGTTGAGGCAAGCTCATTTACAAGGTGGACCTGGGAAGATCAACAGGATAACACAAGCAAAGCAAAACTATTGCACAGAGATAAATAATGTAAGCACATGTAAAATAACAGTATGAACAAATACAGTAATCACTGGCAAGTACAACATGAGTACAAATAGAATAACAGTGTGTACAAGAATGGAACTCATTGGCAAGTACAAATAGAGTAACAGTATATTAGCATAGTGAACATTGACTTGGGCATCTTCTTAATCTTCTTCGAATGAGGCAAGGCCTTTTCTCATGAAAGCACTCAGTGGCTCTTGCTATTGCAAAGATTCTTTTGATATGAGAATCCTATATCTAGTACTAGATACAGTCCTCTTCCCACTGACTGACCTCATTAACAACTCCCTAAGTCTAGGGCAGTTCCCCGCAGCCTGGAAGACTGCCACAGTCACCCCAATACTGAAGAGTGGTGACAGCACCTCTCCCAATAACTACCATCCCATATCCATTCTCCCACCACTCTCGAAAGCCCTCGAAAAAATTATAGCCACCCAACTCACTGAGTACCTACTTGCTCATAAGCTACTTTGCAGGGAGCAGCATGGCTTCAGATCTGGGCACAGTACAACTACGGCTCTCACTGAGTTCTCTAATTTTATTCACTCTGCCCTGGATAGAAAACACCTAGCTGGAGCTGTCTTCATCGACCTGTCAAAGGCCTTTGATATAGTCTCCCACCCCTTACTCTTAAGCACACTCCAGCCATAAGGTCTGTCCCAAGGACCGTCTCCTGGTTTACCAGTTGCCTCACAGCTAGATCACAATGTGTCAAAATAAACAACACCCTCTCAACCACCTGCCAGTCCACTCTGGGGTACCCCAGGGCTCCATCCTCAGCCCTCTATTATTCAGCATCTACCTAAACACCTTGCCCAGTTCCTTCTCTGGCAACCTACTACTATATGCAGACGGCGTGGTTCTTTTTGCCTCGCACCCAGATCCCACAGTATTGCAGTCCTCCCTCCAACACGCATTTAACCAGATTGAAAACTGGTTCATAGACCAAACACTTGTGGTCAATGTAAAAAAAGACAAAGACTATGCTCTTTGCCCAGCGACAGAATAAGGCCAAGAATGCGCAGCTAACAATCCTCTCCCACTCTGTCCTTCCTCTAGAACAGGTCCATACATATAAATTCTTGGGCCTTACATTTGATTCCAGCCTCTCCTTCCATTCACACATTGACACTCTATCATCAGCCATAAATGCCCGTATGGGCCTATTGTATCGACACAAGGATTGCCTACCTCCGGAAGCCCTTAATCTGGCTGTCACCTCCTCAGTCCTCTCCCAAGTCGATTATGGGCTCACTATCTACTTGGCTGCTGACTACACGGCCCTCAACAAAATCCACCTTGCCATAAACAAAGCATGCAGACTCTTCACCCGGGGCAGACAAGCGTACCCATACCTGTACCCTATATTCGTTCTTCAACCCACCTGAGGTAGCCCATTATCCCACCATAACACACCCCCTGTCATACCTTATTGCTTAAGCAACACATCCTTTGGATATGTTCCCAGATCTGTAACTCACTTCACACAGGGACCTAGAAGCAGCACATCCATCAGGCAGACGTAAACGAATTACCCCATCCTTCAAATGTGGTGAAAAAATAAAAAGTTATATGTGTTGGAAAAAAAAAACGCTGATAAAAACAGTCATAAAAACACTAAATCCTTGCATATTTGTATTTCATAGGACTTGGGTTTCTTTTGGACAATTCTAACACCTATAAAAATGTTTTTTATTATGTAATATTTTTTTGAGTAAATGTGATGGTTGGAGTTTTTACTGCCCCAACCCCCATGAAAACTCAATTGGTAACTTGGCAAATTGTCCCAAATTTTTCAGGACTTAGGAATTTTTCACTTTTTTCCTTACCTGCAGAAAGAAGAGCACATTGCAGGACAGCTAAGGATTGCAAAATGGGACACAGAAGAATCATGGCATGGAATCTTAAGGAATCCAGAGGAGGGACATTGATGAATGGTGATGTAGGACCTGAGATGGTGGGCATAGATGGTGGGAAGGAGGGTAGTGTGAGTGCTAATGGGTGGGCAAGGGTGGTTGATTTATTATTTGGGATGGGTGGGAGGAAGAAAGTCAGGACTTGATCTTGTCCTGTACGTAGGGGGAACAGTTTGAGAGTTGGTGGTATATATGGGATGTCCCAGCAACAGGGTTGGGGGCCCACCTTAGATTTATTTACAGTTGTGGCAGCAGGGATGGGAATATGGCATGGAGTTCGGCACCCACTGATGGTTGGTTTACATTGGGCAAGCAGGTGGGAGGGGATACTGGAGGTGGGGTTTGGCAACCACTGCTGGATGATTCACAGTTGTGGTATGTGGGATGGGGATTGCAGCACAGGGCTGTACACCTGCTGCCAGTTGGCTTACAAATGAGGTGGGCAGGCAGGTGGGAGGCGATATTAGGGCTGGGACTGGGCACCTGTTGATGGTTGATTTACAGTTGCAGTGGACAGGCGGGAGGGGAATAACAGGGTGGGTTTGGGTACCCCCTGCCAGTTGGTTTACAGTTGTGGCAGGCAGACAGGAGAGGAATAATAGGGCACGGTTGGGCACCTTCTGCCGATTGGTTTAGGGTGGAGGTGGGTAGGTGGAAGGGGGGGTTACCAGCAGTGGCGCTGGGCATCACCCTTTTGCCAAACTAATGAACCTGAAAGTTTCAGATTTCACCTCTCAGATGTTCTTTTGCTATTGTTGAGCAAAACAAGCTCTTCATTTCCATATTTGGAATTCTTGTCAATCATCTAGATATTTTAAACTTCTGAACCAACCATTACCAAAATTTACAGGGTCCAGAGATCCTTGAACCACCTATGTGCTTGCCAGATTTCAGGGGTATACCGTGAAAAGGGCAACCGAGATTGAGAGACTCAAATATGAGTGACTCAATCTCAGCGTCTGTGTTGTGGGTTACCCTTCAAGGGTAGCTTCAGGAAAGGGTAGGGCAAGAGCACAGTGACAGGATACCAGAAGGTATTCGTGAGGTATGTGGGGAGTGGCGAGAGGGAAAATCACCGAGTTGGCCCTGTGGCGTGGTGATTAGGGAGACTGGATCTGGTAAGGAGGGTGCAAGGTTTGGGGGTGGAACATAATGTTTTTGTGCTTTTCTGTGCCCGTTTGTGTTTTTTTTTTTTCTTGCATCCTGATTCTCCCCCTCCCTGACATGCACCCCTCTGGAGTTAGTTATTTTATTTAGGGTGGGTGTGGGGGTGAACCCCCCCTTTCATGGGGGGTGAAGCCCCCTCGTTGAACAATGAAGTGTGTTTCCTCGCTGTGAATGTACATCACTGTTTTTGTTTTCGACGATGTACATTCACCGTAACGGTGATCACCATTCTCACATAGAACCATTTCAGGGTATCTTGTCCAGCAGCAGCTGCATTATTAAAGTGCAAAATCAGTATTTAACATTAAACTGCCTACTCAACCATAATGTAAGTGTGTTACTGCACCCCTATAATATATAGATGGATGTGTTATACGTGGTTTGGGTCATACAGTCAAGTCACCTGGTGACGTGGTGGAGTTGATCATGTGGATGGCCTGTTATACTAGAAGAAAGACTCAAGTAACAGTGCACTCTATGCAAACAATGCTGAATATCTTGACAGCCACAGTCTTATCAGTACTACTCATGCGGTTGGACATGAGGACCTCTCAGTGAATGCTCAACAGCCAATAGCCTCAAAAGCCTCTCAACTGTTGGAGCATCTCATGAGGGATGAGTCCTCTAACACAGTCTCTTTTGTAGTGGACCTCTAAGAAGAACAGTAGCACATGATGTGGGCCAAGGCAAAAAGGCAACCGTGAAAATGGCGACAGCTTTACGGTGAATGGAAAGATGGCGACATTCGCATTCCTCCCTCCCCAAGGTGGTATTACCTCAGAGTTGGTATATTTAGAAAGGAGGGCATGGGGGGCATTTACATTTTCTTCTCCAGAACACCAAGTGACAGTGATGACAGGTGCATCCTGTCTGGTGTAGGAGAACCTTGGCAGGGCCTTCAGACCCAAAGAACCTGGTCAGTTCCAGAGCATCGCCTCCACATAAATGTGTTGTAAATATGAGCAGATCTTTAGGGACTGCAAGCCCTATTGGGCTCAGTCAAAAACAGATTAGTACATCTTCATATGTACAACAAGGGTGTGATCAGCTACCTTAACAAGTAAAGCAGTACTCAATCCTGTTCTCTGTGATGGAAACTGATGAATGTTTGGGAGTGGGGACTGGAAAACAGTATTCTGATCCAGATCACTGGTAGCCCTTTCCATGGTCTCTGGGTTAGGCTGATTTTTTTTTTCAGTAGGGGAAGAATACATATTAAATGAATCGCTTACTTGACCTCCAGGACTGATGTTAATCTTCCAGGCAACTGCCGACCAGGATTGCAGGGACAGGGCTAAAAAACAAAGGTTAGTGACACAACCAGCAGCATTACAAAGTAAAGGTCCACAGTGGTGGATTAGAGTCTAAACACACATTCATTTTATTAAGCATTACTTTATTTTGCCTGCAGGAAGGGGCCAATTCAGCATTTCATTTTCAAGCAACTAAGTCACAGTTTCATGGTTGCGGAATGACCCCCCGGGGCAAGTCCTTCAAAAGGCACAGCTCCTTTCAGGTTTCAGTTTATGTCCTGGGAATCTGCAAATAACCTGACAGGACAGTGGCTTTGAATTTTGTTTAATTCGGAACAATCCAACAGCTACAGCTGGAGCAAAAAAGACTATGACTCAACACTGTATCCACTTTGAGTAACTTGTTTCTTCTTTCAGAAGGGCCATAGTTATCTTGTGTTACACTTATTCACACAGAGCATTCTGGGCCAGGCATAGGGTGGTGTCCTGTACTCAGCAGGGACTCCAGAGGTTCCAGACCTCTATTAAGGGCTACTTTGGAGGACCATTCCATCATCCACAGATCCATAACTCAGAACCAAATGTTCATTAAGCATGCATCAGACCGTAATTACCATAGGCCCTTGGGGCATCTAAAGGGTTTCCCCACCTCCAACTCACATAGGCAATTGCTTAGGCTGCCAAGCCTGAATAGTGAATCCCTTTTCTTCTTTTCCAGTCTGAGGTAACAGGTGGTACAGTTACACTTTCCAAAGCTCAGTTTCATTCCTTCTGCCTAGAGTGGGTGAGTAGGGGACCAATTTGTGCCCAGTTACAACCTTTCACACCTCAAGGCAAGAATCTCTGCTATCTCCCTTTTTTCTTGTAATCATTAACACGATGGTTGGGCAGACAGTCCGAGTTGAACAGTGACAAACTAACATGAATGATCTCCCACAGAAGACGTGGTGAAGGACATTCTCAGGGGGGAAGGACTACAGCAAAAGCCTAGTGGAATCCTAGGCACTCTGGGCAGACTGGGTGGGCCTGGCAGTCCTTTTCTGCCATCACATTCCTATGTTCCTATAGAAAAAAGAGATTGATTTTGAGTATTCAAACACGATGCAAAACTGCTGCTATTTTGCTCCAGAAATCTAGAGTATGGAACTTTTTGGAAGGATGAGTTGAGGCTACAGTGGAGAAGTCAATGACACTATGTATACCCACTAATACCCTGGATTCAGAAGGTCCACCTCAGACTGGCGGCCAATAGAAGGATAGTTAAATGATCCTGATAGTACTATGTTGGCTGCAGCAGATATGGTACCCACTACTACACCAGATAGTAGTAGACAGGCCACTGGATCTTTCACTGATATCCAATCTACTGCTGCACTACCAGGGTCAGTTGATGTATTCCAACCTTTGACCTCTGCATCTCCATGTTTGGCATTTGAGAATGTAGATGTCAGTAGGTTCAGTGTATCAAACTGGGTGCCCCACTTTCTGCTGACAGCAAGGAAACCATCCGCCAAAACGATCTACTGTGCCAAGTGGAAGTGGTTTCCCATCTGGTGCACAAGGAAGTACTGTAGTCCATTCATCTGTCCTGGTGGCCAGGTATTGGAATATCTCCTGGTCATTTCTGAGTTTAGATTACAGTACTCCTCACTCAAAGCCCATTTGTAGATCATCTCAGCTTTTCTTGAGTTAGTGAGTGGACTTCCATTGAAACAATTGCCATTCTTCAGGAGGTTGCTCAGAGGGGCACTACAGTTGAGGCCTCCAGTGAAGAAGAAGCCAGTAGCCAACTTGGATCTCCACTTAGTACTGCAGAGACTAAACCATTGTTCTTTCGAGTCAGCTGTCACATGTAAGTTAAGTTTCTTCACTTGAAAATGGGTTTTCTAGGTAGCCACCACTTCAGTTTGCAGAGTCTCAGAACAATGATACTCCTTAGTGACTGGTCCTCCCCACATTGTATTACATAACGATAAGGTTGTTCTCTGGACACACACCCAACATTTTGCCTATGGTAATGTCAGAGTTCCATATTAACCAATCCATGATGCTGCCAAAATTGTTTCCCAAACCAAGGAACAGTTGCTCCATTCTCTCAACAAAAAACAAATCCTCAAATTCTGTCTCAATAGAAACATGGAGCTAATTATCTCAACTGTGTATTTCTTTCAGTCCCAACCGTAAAAGAATTCCATTTTCTAAACAGTGTCTGTCCAACTGAATTGTCATTTCCATTCAGTACTGCTAGTCCCTGACAGGGAAGAAACTGGAAGGCTCTCTTGGAGCCCATTCCACTTGATCTGTGGCCACCTTGGATTTATTGAGATCAATCCCTGTTGAAGAGCTATGCAGCATAACAACCTGAAGTAGTGTTGACATATTCATGAAATCTTATGCTCTAGATGTACAGTCTATTAAACATGCAGGTTTTGGTCTGGCTGCACTAATGGATTTGCTCTCCTTGCGCACCCAGTTTGTGTCCAATCAAACCAATGTAAAAACTAATAGTATTGGTCACTCGACCAAACAGTGGGTCTCTATTGAGGAGAATGACTCTTAGAAGATACAAAAGCTACTTACTGTAACTCCCGATCTTCTTGAGTATCTTATCCATACTGACATGACCATCTACCCACTAACCAACTGGCTCACGAATGTACTTTGTGTGTTTGTTCACCCCCCCCCCAAGAGGAATAGGAACTGCAAAGCTAGGTTGTGTCTCACATTCCTTCTTACAAGGACTTGTGGGCTAACTTATGACTTTTTCCTGATTGCGCTATGTTTATTCAAACAAGTTTCTGATCAGTAGCATTTTCACTCTCCTTAGTAAAAAACAGTACAGAGGTGGTTGAGCCTGGTGCCATTGTATATTTATTTGGTTAGTTTTTGTTAACCAGGCAAGTGCACTAGGCAAATAAATGACTATTTTCAAGCACAACCCCAGGTTACAACAGATTAAAGCCAACAAGAAGCACATACAATATGGAAGGCATATAAAAACAGATGAGATTAAGCAAAATGTATATGAAGAGTACATGACATTATCGTTTTAAGCAAACATGTACAAAAAACAAAGTACAGTATCAGGATGTGGTCTGAAAACAAAACAAAATGGTAATATTAAATGCATGCTGAAAATAGAGTTAGAATCGATGTTTTGACCATAGGTCTTATTTAGGAATTATTTAAAAGAGAAGAAAGCAAATTTATTTTCTTTCCTCACATGTATATATCCGTTATTTCCCCTTACCTGTCCACTAACTGCCTTTTACTCATTTAGTTAATTCCTGGAGAAGACGTATGGTCAAAGCATCAATTCTAACTGCATTTCCCATCTTCAGTGTGCATTTAATATTACCATTTTGTTTTGTTTTCAAACAATTGAGCAGAATACTTGACATGAATAGCTCAACAAGCAAGGTACTAAACATATAAACACTGTGTAGTGCAGACAAGCGAGTATACGCTGGGGGCATACAGTTAGTCTTGAAATTACACACGACCAGAGTCTAACAAGTAAGCTAGGTGCATGAACACACTGATAACTTGAGGAGATGACTGCGGTATATGCTGCCGGCACATGCATGGTACCATACTTTGGTGTTGTGAAATGATATTGCCAATCCCCAAAATTCTGGTTCCTGCCGGGTACTAGTGCCTTTCGCTGTAAGACCAAAGAGTAGCTCTGTAGAGAAGATATGCTAAAAGAACAAGAATTACAGTAAGTAACTTTTCTTTTTATTGGAATGATGCTTTCTTATTTTTCTGAGACTTCCCTCCCCTTCTCAGAAGCCTCATGGTCTGCATCTTTCCTCTGAACAGAAAAAGAGAGATGAGCAGCTGTCTTTGCAGCTAATGCCAAAGATGCTGAATGGTAAGCCTGCAAATGGTAGTGGGGAGGGTGCGCATCAACCAACTACTGACCTTCCATCACTTCCATGACATATGTGCTACCACTGATCCCAGATCTGCAAAGCAGGAGTCTGAACAGGAACCATCTCACAGGAGTCAGCCTCCGCCAGGGAGTACTACCACTGTGCTACTGGGTTGGCCCAATTTTATACCCATTATTGGGTAAGGGTTAACACATGACATGATGCACAGTTATAAAGGATTATACAATGGCAAGGACATTTCCTGTATTCTGATTGGTCAGTGGGTGCCTGGGACAGTGAGGTTATTACACAATAACATCACTGTATTGATTTATTGGATCATTTGATTGATCGCTGTTGTCTCATCAGAAACACAACAAATCTACTAAAAACATTTACATTTTTATTTTTATTTTGTATAACATCGAGCCAGTGTATAATTGTAATAAGGCACTCCAAGGTGTGTGTTATTGGGTAATAACATCACTCCTGGGGTGTGGAAGCACGCGGCCTCACCTCATGCTTCAACCCACCCCAGGAGTGATGTTATTACATGATAACACACACCTTGGAGTGCCTTATTGCTTAAATAATGCAAGCCTCAGGTGGTTGTTAGGCATGAGGCAAAGCTGAATGCCACAAGCACCCTACAAGTGCATTGCTTCCTTATGACTGCACACCCCAGAGTGCATTATCAAACTTATAAAATGGGCTTTTATTTGTTAAAAAATGTGTTTAGGAGGTGAGGTGTGCAGTTGTCAAAGAATACCGAAAGGTCACATAATGTGTTTTAACCGTTAAGGTTGCTGTATTTTCATTGCCCATTATACAAGAGCTCAGTTCTTATCTATCTCTGTAGATAGTAGAAGTAGAACACACTGTACAGAATAATTGTAAAACAAAGTATTTCCTTGGAACATGGGTTATGAAATTAACAGATCTCAAACTATAGAAAGCTAGATCCTGTTTTTCTCTTATTGGATACTGTCGGCCCTTTTGTGAGCTCTCACTGTGTGTAACCAAGTTGTGCATACAGAATGTGTGTCCTTTCTCTTATGGGTGAATATAAACGAGTTGGGTAATATTAGCTGGCACAGAGCTCCCACAACTAAAGGCCAAGGTCAGTACAGTAGAAGGGCATGTAGGATGAGTGAGTCACTTCAGTGAGAAAGTGAGTAGAGGCTCCCACAGAGGATGTCCCCTGGAGAAAGCCATGTGGCAAACCACCATTAATGAACAAGTGAATCCACAATCTTATGTCCCCTAATGTCTTGTAGCACTGAATGGTTTTACATGCAACTTAACCTATAGCAGTAGTTTCTGTAGTGGACACAATTAATCAATTCATTAAGAAATGCTATTTTCTAACAAACCTCCTAGAATACCTCTGAATATACTTAGAACCAAACCAGAAAAAGGAAGATCCTCATTGACTGCTGGAAGACATATAGCAGTGCCTTCATGATTAAAGAAACCATATCAACAATCATTAGCTAAAGGATCCACACCTCATAGACATAGAAACATAGACTTTGACGGCAGATAAGGACCGCTTGCCCCATCTAGTCTGCCCATTTCCCTACCTACAGGATAGGCTCTGGCTAACTATCAAAAAATATCTAATTCACCCTCATTTTATACCAGATTTTTTTTATACTCTCCCTTCCTGAGAGAACTTAAAACTAACCCAAACATTAATCAGTCTCTTAAGATAATTAAAAATATTGTCAAAAGGCTAGACATTCAAAAGCTGGTGGGTAAAAAACAACCACTTTGGAACAATTTCAATGTTTGTTACAGTAGCAAAAGTATTGCTGACCCAGGCCGGAGTAAACTAGGTATCAGAAGATTACAGGATGTAATCAACCTTCAGACAAACTTGCTATTACCTTTTTTTGACCCAAGAGAGAAATTTGGGCTCCACAGATTTCGATTCTATATATACCTACAATTCAGAAATGCTCTTAATACTGCTGTTATACACTTGAACAAAATATTTTACATATAAATATTTGTGATTGAGACCAGCTGGTTAAAATGTTCACATAATGGGGGGTCACACTATGTTTACAGATATAGAGGACACTCGTACATTATTAGAAAAAAAAATATATGGGAAGGTGGACTAGGGGAGATCATCTCATCAGCAGAATGGGCTTCAGCCTGGTTCAAAGATTACCTGCATAACACCAGCAGGCCGTCAAAATTGGAAACACTATTTCCCTCATTAATCTCATATCCAGTGGAGTCCCCCAAGGCTCCGTTCTAGGGCCTCTGATGTTTTCAGTTTTTATTAATGATCCTCCTACCATCTGCAGATCAGTAAAAAATCCTCTTTATGCCAACGATGCTCTCCTTTATACCCATAGCAATAATATTGCCTCCTTCGACAACTCCCTCAACACCTCATTTGCCAAGCTACAAGTATGGCTTTCCCAAGAAAACATGGTTCTAAACCTACCAAAAACTCATTCCATGCTCTTTGGATCCAAACAAAAGCTTTCCAAACTATCTCCTCTGTTTACTGTCAACACTATAAATGGCTCCCCACTTGAAAAGACCCTATTATTTATGTATCTTGTTGGATACACCTCGACCTCTCCCTTTCTTTCGAAACATACCTCCAATAGATGAAATAATTACATACATACATACATACATAGACAGTGTCGGCAGATAAGGGCCTATGGCCCACCTAGTCTGCGCATTTGAGTTTGTAACTTCAGTTTATGTTTTCCTAGAACTCTGTTGATCCTTACCCCTGACCTCCAGAATTCCTTTATGTATATCCCATGCATTCTTAAATCCCATGATTGTTTCAGCCCCCACCACTTCCTCAGGCAGGGTGTTCCACTTGTCCACCACCCGTTCTGTGAAGAAATTCTTCCTCACATTTCCTCTGAATCGTCCTCCCTCCAACTTCAATTACAAATTACTCCCGGACCCTTCCATTCTGCATATTCATCTGAAAACTATTAACTTTAATAACCTTTGCCATTATTCCAGATAAGCACTCAGTTAACCCTAGTTAATGTGTATTTTGTTTTCATTTATAGTCATTAAGAACTCTGCACTAGCATAGTAGCGTGCATTATTAATTGAATATGTGATGATGCTTTTGTATCTATTTTTTTTTAAGAAATTCAAAGAAATAAAATGTAATAGAAGTTTCTGTGCTGTATTATTAATCCATGAAAACCATGTCTCATACAAATGTCTGAATTCTGCTGCCAACGTAATTCCACAGTATGGTCTGAAGTTCCACAGAATTCCATTTGGTCGGAATTAGAACATTCCGCATAGCCGCAGCTGCTAGCGTGTACAGTGAATCATGTTCCCCAAACCACCCACCTTCACAGAAAAATGTAGCTATTTCTATTCTCTCACCTTAAGCAGTATGATTTGTTAGTCACCATGCAGAGGATCGTGTATGCGCTATCATACACAACAAGGCTATGTTTCATTTGAGTGATTTCTGTGGTAACAAGAGACCTCGAGAACACAGCTCGAGAGGTCTTGTTACCACAGAAATCGTGAGATTGAAACAGATCCTTGTTGTGTATGATAGCTCATACACAGTCTTGTATAGTGTATGGGAAGCAATTACAATAAGAATGTGTCTTTACTGATCCATTTCTAACATCATCGCTCATGTCCTGG
Organism: Neoceratodus forsteri; assembly: GCA_016271365.2. Taxonomy (NCBI): domain Eukaryota; kingdom Metazoa; phylum Chordata; order Ceratodontiformes; family Ceratodontidae; genus Neoceratodus; species Neoceratodus forsteri. Next base: position 47,067,551 of record JADMNL010000036.1, read on the forward strand.
GTCAGTGCTCACTGCAGCGGCTACTTCCTGAAGTGTGGTGGATTCACTACTGCACATGGCTGTAGACGTTCTATGTTGTGCTGCACTAGTGATGTAGCTAATGCAGCACAACATCATGACATAGTGAGTGCAGCACAACATCATGACGTAGTGAGTGCAGCACATCATGACATAGTGAGTGCAGCACATCATGACGTAGTGAGTGCAGCACAACATCATGACGTAGTGAGTGCAGCACATCATGACCTAGTGAGTGCAGCACAACATTATGACGTAGTGAGTGCAGCACATCATGATGTAGTGAGTGCAGCACAACATCATGACATAGTGAGTGCAGCACATCATGACATAGTGAGTGCAGCACATCATGACTTAGTGAGTGCAGCACAACATCATGACATAGTGAGTACAGCACAACATCATGACATAGTGAGTGCAGCACAACATCATGACATAGTGAGTGCAGCACATCATGACATAGTGAGTGCAGCACAATATCATGACATAGTGAGTGCAGCACATCATCATGACATAGTGAGTGCAGCACATCATGACATTGTGAGTGCAGCACAACATCATGACATAGTGAGTGCAGCACAACATCATGATATAGTGAATGCAGCACAACATCATGACATAGTGAGTACAACACAACATCATGACATAGTGAGTGCAGCACATCATGACATAGTGAGTGCAGCACAACATCATGACATAGTGAGTGCAGCACAATATCATGACATAGTGAGTACAACACAACATCATGATATAGTGAATGCAGCACAACAAACTGGTTCCTCTTACCAAATTCTATCAGCAGTAAGGCTCTCCCATACACTGTATAGTCTTTTTCAGCAATAATCTTTGGTAAAAATATCAAGATACCTTTTTTGATTTTATTGCATTCTTGAACCAAGATATGGTATTTTGAAGTTGTTACATTCCCACGCATGTGCCATGCCTGTCATGGAAATAATTACATATCTTGGTGTAGTGCTGTACTGTTTACCATAAGAAACATGTGGTAACCCCAGCCTAATATATCCACATTATGACTACAGCATGCATAATCAACAGATGACCTCAGTGGAGAAGCTTTTTAAAAATTGTGAGTGGCAGCAGTCTTTAATTATGTGACTCATTAGTTACAAAATTAACTATAAAAGCTGTTTTAACAATATCCGTGAAAACTGAAAAAAAATAATGAGGATGAATCTAAGGATGTCAGAAATACATTTTTACTAAAAAAAAACTATATGATGGCGTTTTTAGGCAACTAACAAGTACTGCTGCTTTAAACTTAGTCTTTGGACATTTCCTTTTTTAGCTTGAGCTGCATGTAATTTTCAGATGCCGGTTCCAGTGGAATTTCGCTGACTTTGGGAAATCTGTGGAAAAAAGTGGAATTTCTGTTTAAAATATACATGAAGAGTGGAATAGTATTCAGCAATTTAGGCAAACCATGGATTCATTTTCAACAAACTGCAGAATAATATTCATGAGATTACACGTTATGTGGATTAATATTCCACCATTCACATGGAAATGCTTTTAAGAATTCTGCAGAATTAACAATGTAATGCCAAAAAGCATTTTGGAAGTGGAATTACCAGTCTCCAGGAATTCCACGGCAGAATTCCAAATACTGCACAGCTCTATTTTTAACACAGTTAGTGGCACTAAGTAGTTTATTTATTTTATTTTATTTATTTGTCTTTGGTAACCGGGTAAGGCTCACTAGGCACAAGTGCCTGTTTTCAGGGGCGACCTGGGAGCACTGGGCAGTTAAGTGACTTGCTCAGAGTCACACAGTATGCAAGTGGAGGTTATGAGAATCAGACTCAGGTCTGGTCTGTCGGATGTATCAAGCTCGTTCACACCTCGTTCCTCTAACCTCCAGGCTATACTGCCAGCCCACAATGACTTGAGCCCTATGCATGTAGGGTATGGTGAATAAGATGACTCTATATATTATTGCTGTACTCGGTGACCTCCTCACATACACCAAGAATCATGATCACATCACTCCTGTTCTCCATGATACCCTCACACACACACCAGGAAGCGTGATCACATCACTCCTGTTCTCTGTGACCTCCTCACACACCAGAAAGCATGATTACATGACTCCTACAAATATGCACGCATATGGCAAAGCCAGCAGAATATTAGGTCTATCTTGTGTGCTCATAGTGCAGGGTCCTCAGCATAAGTTACTGACCCTGCCCTCCTCCCCAATTCACCTTTTCCCTTCATCTGCCCCTCCCTTGCCCTCTTATTTTCCCCATAACTTTATCCCAGCCTTTCTTGAAACTGTCTACCACTTTCAATGAAGCCACCTCTTCCAGAAGCATGTTACAACCTGCCATCACCCACTCCTTGAAGAAGTGTCTCATAGCCTCTCTCCTAAACCACCCCCAACTTTGACTGTGTCCTCTTATGTTATAGTTGCCATTAAGATTGAAGAGACCCTCTTTATCCACCTCATTTATTCCTTTCAGTACTTGAAGGTCTCAATCAAGTCTCCTCTCTCTCTCTCTCTCACCTTTCCTTCACGGAATATATGTTCAGGGCCTCCAGCCTTTCCTCGTACATCCTACCCTACTGGTCCAAGATCATCATCATTGCCATCCTTTGGACTGTCTCCAGCAGGTTAATGTCCTTTTCATGGTACGGGCACCAGTATTGTACACTGTACTCCAGATGTGGCCTCACTAATGACCTATACTCCTGTTCGCCATGATGTCCTTATACACACCAGGAAACATGATCACATCACTCCTATTCTCCATAACATCATCAAACACATGAGGAAGCATGGTCAATTGGCTTCTGTTTTCCATAACCTCCTCTCATACACCAAGAAGTGTGATCTCATCACTCCTGTTCTCCGTGTTGTCCTCATACACACCAGAAAGCATAATCACATCACTTCTGTTCTCTGCATTGCCCTCTCACACACCAGGAGCATGATCACATCACTCCCGTTCTCTTTGATACCCGCTCACGCACCAGGAAGCTTGATTACATTACTCCTGTTCTCTGTAATACTCTCCCACACCACAAAGTGTGATCACAGGACTTCTGTTCTCTGTAATGCCCTCTCACACACCAGGAAATATGATCACCATCACTCCTGTTCTCTATGTTGCCACATCACACACCAGAAAACATGATCACATCACTCCTGTTCTCTGTGCTGCCCTCTAACACACCAGGAAACATGATCACATCACTCCTGTTCTCTACGTTGCCCTCTCACGCACCAGGAAACATGATCACATCACTCCTGTTCTCTACATTGCCCTCTCACACACTAGGAAGTATGATCACATCACTCCTGTTCTCTACGTTGCCCTCTCACACACTAGGAAGTATGATCACATCACGCCTGTTCTCGGTGACCTCCTTACACACACCAGGAAGTGTGATCACACCACTTCTGTTCTCTGTAATGCCCTCTCACACACCAGGAATCATGATCACATCACTCCTGTTCTCTACATTGCCCTCTCACACACCAGGAAACATGACCACATCCCTCCTGTTCTCTGTGTTGCCCTCTCACACACCAGGAAACATGATCACATCACTCCTGTTCTCTGTGTTGCCCTCTCACACACCAGGAAACATGATCTCATCACTCTCGTTCTCTACGTTGCCCTCTCACACACAAAGAAACATGATCACATCACTCCTGTTCTCTGTGTTGCCCTCTCACACACCAGGAAACATGATCACATCACTCCTGTTCTCTGTGTTGCCCTCTCACGCACCAGGAAACATGATCACATCACTCCCGTTCTCTGTGTTGCCCTCTCACACACAAAGAAACATGATCACATCACTCCTGTTTTCTGTGTTGCCCTCTCACGCACCAGGAAACATGATCACATCACTCCCGTTCTCTGTGTTGCCCTCTCACACACCAAGAAACATGATCACATCACTCCTGTTCTCTGTGTTGCCCTCTCATACACCAGGAAACATGATCACATCACTCCTGTTCTCCGTGTTGCCCTCTCACACACCAGGAAACATGATCACACCACTCCTGTTCTCTGTGTTGCCCTCTTACACACCAGGAAACATGATCATGTTACTCCTGTTCTCTGTGTTGCCCTCTCACACACCAGGAAACATGATCACATCACTCCTGTTCTCTGTGTTGCCCTCTCACACACCAGGAAACATGATCACACCACTCCTGTTCTCTGTGCTGCTCTCACACACCAGAAGACATGATTCATCTCTGTTACTCCTGTTCTCTGTATTGCCCTCTCACACACCAGGAAACATTATCACATCACTGCCGTTCTCTATGTTGCCCTCTCACACACCAGGAAACATGATCACATCACTCCTGTTCTCTGTGTTGCTCTTTCTCACACCAGGAAACATGATCACATCACTCCTGTTCTCTGTGTTGCCCTCTCACACACCAGGAAACATGATCACATCACTCCTGTTCTCTGTGTTGCAATCTCACACAGCAAGAAACATGATCAAATCACTTCTGTTCTCTGTGTTGTCCTCTCACACACCAGGAAACAAGATCACATCACTCCCGTTCTCTACGTTTCCCTCTCACACACCAGGAAACATGATCACACCTGTTCTCTGTGTTGCCCTCTCACACACCAAGAAACATAATCACATCAGTCCTGTTCTCTGTGTCGCCCTCTCACACACCAAGAAACATGATCACATCATTCCTGTTCTCTTTGTTGCCCTCTCACACACTTGGAAGCATGATTACTTCACTCCTGTTCTCTGCGTTGTCCTCTCACACACCAAGAAACATGATCACATCACTCCTGTTCTCTGTGTTGCCCTCTAACACACCAAGAAACATGATCACATCACTCCTGTTCTCTGCATTGCCCTCTCACACACCAGGAAACATGATCACATCACTCCCGTTCTCTACGTTGCCCACTCACACACCAGGAAACATGATCACATCACTCTTGTTCTCTGTGTTGCCCTCTCACAAACCAGGAAACATGATCACATCACTCTTGTTCTCTGTGTTGCCCTCTCACATACCAGAACACATGATTACATCACTCCTGTTCTCTACATTGCCCTCTCACACACCAGGAAACATGATCACAGCACTCCTGTTCTCTGTGTTGCCCTCTCATACACCAGGAAACAAGATCACTTCACTCCTGTTCTCTGTGTTGCCCTCTCACACACCAGAATGCATGATCACATCACTCCTGTTCTCTGCGTTGCCCTCTCACACACCAGGAAACATGATCACTTCACTCCTGTTCTCTGTGTTGCCCTCTCACACACCAGAAAGCATGATCACATCACTCCTGTTCTCTGTGTTGCCCTCTAACACACCAGGAAACATGATCACGTTTACTCCTGTTCTCTGTGTTGCCCTCTCACACACCAGGAAACATGATCACATCACTCCTGTTCTCTACGTTGCCCTCTCACACACCAGGAAACATGAGCGCATTACTCCTGTTCTCTGTTCACACCAGGAAACACAATCACATCACTCCTGTTCTCTGTAATGCCCTCTCACACACCAAGAAACATGATGACATCACTCCTGTTCTTGGTGACCTCCTCACACACCAGGAAGCATGATCATATCACTCCTGTTCTCTGTCACTTCCTCACACACCAGGAAACTTGACCTCATTACCCCCTTTTGTCTTTGATGTTCTCATGTACACCAAGAAGTGTGATCACACCACTCCCCTTCTCTGTGGCCACCTCACACACGCCAGCACCCACATAGCCTTAGAAAATTTCCTGAACCAATTTTCTGGGAAGGAGACTGTTGGCCTAAGCATTGGGGAAAATTGCCCTACTCTTTGAAAAGTGCCAAGGGGTCCTTTTTCTTCCACATGGAAACCCACTAGGGCAGCACCAGAGATAAGCAAAATGGACCTCATTTTAAAATCTCATCTGAAGGACAGTAAAGCATCCAGCTAGTATTGCACTCCAGTACTACCTTTTATGATGAGTCCAACTTCCAGTATGGGACTGGAACCCATGACTAAGGCTGTAAGAAAATCACGGCAAAAATCACCATTTTTCATGCTTCTGCATGGTAAACAAATAGCACTTTTCACGGTAAAAATGCAAATAATCTAAAAACAAAGAAACAACCAAATAAATTTGCGCTGATTATTTTATTAAATTATATCATGTAAAAAGCATAAAATACTTCAATTAAAGTGCATCAGGGTGCATTAATTTTGTTGCAGCATTGAATACGTTCTTAAGTTTTCAGGTTTTATAGTGCATCTGTTATCTTGCAGCATTGCTCCGTATCATGAAAACGAACGCTCAACACTCGCACTGTGTACTGGTACACTTAGGCAAGTAATAGCAATTGTAGATAGATGCACAAATCTTTCCTTGCAGTCAGTCCAATATTTTAAATTTTCTCTCTTTTCTGTTACTTCGGCGCCACGCTGTATCTCCGAAATGTAGTTTCTTAGCTTGGCTTTTGCGTCGATATTATCTTCAAACCAGGGGATGCCCTTACATATAGTTTGCTCTGTGACAGCAAATGTGGCAAGTCTCGACGGATTAAAGAACCACACAGCAGTAAAATAATTATTAGCATACTGATGAAATCTCCCAGTCCCTGTCATGTAATCTCTTATTTTCCGGGAACAAGCAGACAGTGTGTTCTTAGTAGGTAGATGCTCTTTGGTCTCAGACTTAACTTCTAGGAATGTAGCAAAATCTAGTAGTTCGTCAAACACGACATGAGCTTTGATGTCATCTGCCTCATATTCTTGAAGTAGCTGTACCAGGGGTGGAGCATTTTCAGCAATTTCATTTAATTCAAACTTCACTGCATCACATTCACATAAGCTAACAATGTCCACACATGCTGCGCTCTCATCTCGAAAAAATTTGGAGTACTCATTCAGATGAACTGCATGATAAAATACTGCAAGAAACCATGCATTCCAGCGAGTTAAGACTGGCATAGGTGGCAAAGCATTTGATTGTCCTTTTGAAGACAGATATTGCTTGAACCGTGCCTTCCTTGCTGGGCACGCAGTAAATGCTTTTTTTACTGAAATAACAAAATTATTCACAGCAGGAAAGTGTTTATGCCAAATGTCACCCAGTAAATTTAAAAGATGAGCTGAGCAGGTAACGTGGACTGCATTTAAAAGGATATGCTTCAAGCTGTGGTCCCAACTTTTATTCATATACATGGCGTTGTCAGTCACATAAGCTGCAACTTTTGTGTAGGAGATTTCATATTTTAATAAACAGTTCAAAACTGCTTGTGATCCTGTTTTAAAATTAGTAGCCTCCAACATAATGCATTCAAGGAGGAATGATTCAAGCTTTGCAACACCTTGTTATTGTGAAGAGATGGCACAGCAACAATATTCTGTCTCTATTGTCTCATCACAGACAATAGAGACAGAAACTGCTTCCTGCATTTTACTTTTTATTTCAGCCATATGGAATGCAAAAACTTTAGGCAAATATTTGGCTCGTAACCATTGTGAGGAGGGGATAACACCAACTGATTTAAGATTTTCTTCCAAATAGCAGTGAAGCACTGTATTATCGAGGGCATGTAGTGGTATATTTGCTGATGTAAAAGCTTCAACAAGATTAAATAATGAAAGCTTTCTAGTAGCTTTGTGTGTTGCTTTTGTTGTAAATAATTCTCGAACAGTTACCTGCTTTTTGACTGCCCCTTCCGATTTTGACTCAAGCTTCCTCTTCTTAGAAAGGTGTATTGATGATTCCAAGTGGCGGTCACAAGAAGCTTTGCGTTTATGGTCCACCGGGATATGGATCCATTCACATATCTGGACTGTGTAGCATGGTACGGGCTGCACGCCCATTGGCTCACGCTGCGGACCAATGGACGTACAGCCCTACTGTACAGTGTCAATCAGAGGGTGGCAGGGCGGCAAGTGGATGGGAAGCTGATGCCTGCCGCTGACCGGGGGGAGCGGGGTGGTGGGGCTCAGTAGATGGGTGGGGAGAGGGGTACTGCTGGACCACCAGGGATATGGGACTAGTAATTTTTACAGCATATGCCCGCGATCGGGCTGCAAGCAGTCCACTGGACCACCAGGGATATTGGACAACCTTTATTATTACTTATGCCCGGGATCGGGCTGCGAGCGGTCCACTGGACCACCAGGGATATTGGATGAATCATTTTAATATTTAAGCCCATGATCGGGCGTGTAGCGGTCCACTGGACCACCAGGGATATTGGACAATTTTTTCATTCTATATATGCCCACGATCGGGCAGTGGGGCACATTGCTGCGCAGTACAGGGGGTGTCGGTCCCCGACGGCTGCAGTCTGGCAGGGCGCGAGATGCAAATCGCCGGGGATCAGTGCACCTGCATGCAAATGGGGCCATAATGACATGCAAATGGCCCCATTTGCACCTTGCATGCATTATGGCCCCATTTGCATGTGCACTTTGAATATCGTTGTTGTTGCACCTAGCAGTAATGGAACTTGTGCTACGCATCCCAGTGCTCCACTCTGGCCACTTGCACTGGCGCAGTGCCACTGTGCCATACACACTGCGGGTGGCCAGGGTGCGATATTCAATGATGCTGTGCCATGGCGCAGCTCCGTTGAATATCGCCCAGTCAACACCCCTGCACAGCCAAGTTGCGCTGCGCCCAGGCTTGAGCCACAGCCTGGCGCAGTCTGAATATCCGGGCCTCAGTATCAATGGTATAAACATTCAGAACCAATGGCAAAAACATTCAGTACTAATGGCATAAACATTCAGTACCAGTGGTATAAACATTCACTATCAGTGGTATAAACATTCAGTACCAGTAGTATAAACATTCACTATCAGTGATATAAACATTCAGCACCAGTGGTATAAACATTCAGTACCAGTGGTATAAACATTCAGTACCAGTGATATAAACATTCAGTAGTACCAGTGATATAAACATTCAGTACCAGTGGTATAAACATTCAGTACCAGTGGTATAAACATTCACTATCAGTGATATAAACATTCGGCACCAGTGGTATAAACATTCAGCACCAGTGGTATAAACATTCAGTACCAGTGATATAAACATTCAGCACCAGTGGTATAAACATTCAGTACTAATGGTATAAACATTCAGCACCAGTGGTATAAACATTCAGTACTAATGGTATAAACATTCAGCACCAGTGGTATAAACATTCAGCACCAGTGGTATAAACATTCAGTACTAATGGTATAAACATTCAGTACCAGTGGTATAAACATTCAGCACCAGTGGTATAAACATTCAGTACTAATGGTATAAACATTCAGCACCAGTGGTATAAACATTCAGCACCAGTGGTATAAACATTCAGTACTAATGGTATAAACATTCAGTACCAGTGGTATAAACATTCAGCACCAGTGGTATAAACATTCAGTACTAATGGTATAAACATTCAGCACCAGTGGTATAAACATTCAGCACCAAGTAACAGAATCAAAGGTACAGTGAGGCAATATCACAATCAAGCACTGCAGGAGAAAAATACAAGTTACCCCAGTTATGAAGGTTATACCATCAGGGTCAGTCTCAGGATTATTATGTCACCAATGTATGTATTATTTGGCCATCAAACTGTCTAGATACAACCAATAAGAAGCTGTACACCTGTGGCAATCTCGATAATTACTTATGCTTAAGAAAATGCAAAGAGTAATTCCCATTACTTGTGTTGCCTCAGGTTAACATTGTATGGGTTCTTACTATTAAACTAAATGAATGACCTGGTTTTGATTTCTTAAAAGTCAGCTTTTATATCAAAGACAAGAATCCCAGCAGTGGTAGTAAACAACTGCTTGCCCCAGTGAAGAGCAGGCTTATCATGGCCTTTAGAAGGCATGTGGTTTTTGTGGCATTTACTATGAAAGGATGTTTTTGACCTAATTTAAAAGAAATAACTGATTTCAACTAGTTTACAAAAACATGGGCCTCCAATTCAGTTTTATTGCAGTTCCAGGTGCTTTAGAAACCAGCAGACGCCCAGTGTTCAAAGTGAAAAGCCAGCTGGCACTAATTTCAATGTTCACGCTGAAACTGAATATATTATTTACATGTGCAAGTGTTTGAAGTAGTCATATGCAACAGGTATGGATGGCAACTTGAATCTGTAGCCCATATTGTTTTTGGAGCGTACACATTGGATATGAATCTAGTACAGCATGCCACCAGACTAAAAATGTTACTCTGAATACGGAATACACAAGTATTGATTGGTACACTCAGTCTCATGTGTGGATTCATTTAAATGGAATTCTCAGTTCTGTGATACAGATATGCAACAGGTATGCCAGGACCGAAAAATGAAAAACTGTCATTTAGGTATTCCACTGTTAGCTGTTGCAACAGGTACCATGCATATTGACCCCAGATATTCAAAGGGTTGCACATGGTGCAACAGTGTTACCACATCGCAGCCAACTGATGGTCTTGCACGATATTCAAGCCGGAATTGCGCCTGGCAGAAACCCGATGCACCGGAGTGCATCAGTAATGTATGCAGGCGCAGGTAGGGGAGGCATGCCTATGCATACTCTGCACAGCCTGATATTTGCTGAGCCATGCATGCGCAACCCCTACCTGCGCCGCACAAAGTTGAGCAAAAAAAAAAAGGAGCAACGGCTGGCTACCCACAGATGAGCTGCCATATTGCAGGGTGCAACACGGCAGCTGCCACCTCTGGGTGGACACCCGAGATCCAGGCTGCACCTCCGTGGTGGCACCCCCCATGCCTGGATCATGGGCATTGGTGTCTAAAAATAGAATCCGATATCCCTGGTGGTCCAGTGGACCGCTGTCAGCCCGATTGCGGGCTTGAGTAATATGATAAAGTCTCCTATATCCCTGGTGGTCCAGTGGACCGCTGTCTGCTCAATCACGGGCCTCAGTAAAAAATAACAGAATCCTATATCCCTGGTGGTCCAGTGGACTGCTGTCTGCCTGATCGCAGGCTTAAGTAAAATAACACTGACTCCCATATCCCTGGTGGTCCAGTGGACCCCCCTCCCCACTCGCCCACCAGATCCCCACCGCCCGCTCCCCAGTCAGCGGAGGCGGCAGCACCCACCTGCCACCCGCCGCCCGCCGACTGACTACCGTCGGTGGGCTGTGCGCCCATTGGTCCACAGTGTGAGCCAATGAGCATGCAGTCCATACCGTACTACACATTCCAGATATGTGAATGGATCCATTCACATATCTGGAATTTATAGTCTGGTATGTTCTGCAGCCCATTGGCTCACGCTGTAAACCAATGGGCATACAACCCGATGGTGTCGATCGGCGGTGGTGGGCGGCAGGTGATGGTGCTGCCATCCCCACTGACGGCGGGGAGCGGGCGGTGGAGCAGTGGGCGGGTAGGGAGGGAGTCACTGGACCACCGAATATAAGGAAATCAGTATGATTTATGTAAGCCACGATCAGGCAGACATCGATCCACTGGACCCGAAAATAAATTCTGTTATTTACTGAAACCTCGATCGAGCAGACGGCGGTCTCTGGACCACCTGGACTATAGGATTACCTACCTGCGCGCCGCTGCCAGCACAGCGAGCTCAGTGGGCCTGCGCTGCCCGATAGTTTCCAGAGCAAGAGCCAATGGGCGTACACCCATACCGTACAAAGCAGTCCAGATATATGAATGAACCAATGGGTGTGCAGCTCGTTCATTTCACATATCTGGTTTCCTGCTTATTATAGGCTACATGCCGATGGCTCTTGCTCTGAACCAATGATGTAGCAGCCCTACCGCAGCTGTCAGTCGGCGGTGGCAGGGCGAGGCGGGTGGGTGATGCCGCCCACCGCTGACGGGGAGTGGGGTGGTGGGGCTCGTGGGTGGGTGGGGTGGGGGCCACTAGATCACCAGGGATATTGGACTTGAGGGGTGGGTTTGACATTATGCCCGTGATCGGGTTTCTGCGTCCACTGGACCACCAGGGATATTGGTCTTTGGGGGTTGACGTTATGCCCGCGATCGGGCTTAGCGGTCCACTGTCCCACCAGGGATATTGGACTTTGGGGGGAGGGGACGTCTGATGCCCGCGATTGGGCTGCTTGGGGTGGGAGACATAACGTTCTGCCGCGATCGGGCTACGGGGGGGTGGAAATAACGTTCTGCCCATTATCGGGCTAATGGGGAGGGACACTTCAGCCTGCGATTGGGGCATGGGAGGGCACCGCCGGGAATGAGTGGGGGGCCACCTACAGGTGGCAGCTGCTGTGTTGCACGCTGCAATGCGGCAGCTCACCTGTGGGTGGCCCTTGACTTGATCCTTTTTTTTTTGGCATAAAGTTGTACAGGCACAGGTAGGGTCTTGCGCCTGCATAACTCTGCATGGCCCGGCTGAATATCAGGCTGTGCAGTTTATGCATGGTTCCTCCCCCTTCAGTTGCACATGCCTTCATTAGCATTGCGCTGTTGCTCAGCATGATTTGGGGGGTGCAACTGCCTCCTGCTGAATATCGCAGAATGGCGCATTTCGGACTTGCGCAGGCACAACCCTATTGCGCATGGCTCAGCTCTTTTGAATATCTGGGCCCTAGTCTTTTATAGTTATGAAATAGCCATGGTGAGTAGGTGCTGTATACTACAGGCATTGGGTACCATGTTCTGCATGAAGTGAGCTCTGCCCCTTCAGTGCTTTGCTGATGGGCTCCAGTAGTTATAGTATACCACCTCATAAAATGAGGTCTGGCAAAATCTGGCTCCTCATTGGTCAGAACCCCATCACATGGTACCACATTAACTTAGCACATACCCTTATTCTGATGATATCTTAGGGGCACATTTAATAGAGAGTGCAACCAATTGGGGTCAAAAAGGTTAATATGCTGATTTCATAACCTCAGGCTCACAAAAGATCGTAATGCAAATCAAGTAACCAAGTAACAGCAAAAAGAAATTGTGCAAACAGAAAAATTATAATTCCTCACCCCACTGCAACATTGCTCAAGAGCAAAGAAAATCCATCCCAACATTGAATAAAACTACTTCATATTCAAAAATCCAAACTTGAAGAGCCTCAGTGGTGCTCACACAAGAAAGGAAACACCTAATTAAAACAAAATAAAATACTCAAATACTAAAATTCCACCCAACGGCAAAAACATATATGCATATAGCACTAAAGCATCAGCAAATCTTCTACAACGTTGCTCTAAAATCTAGCAAAATATACACTTACCTCTCTGAAATGCAGCAGTGACGACACCCCGGCATGAAACTCTCTGCTTCCACGTTATCAACTACACTGTGATGTGCACCCAAGCTGGATTGCATGGCATCTAACAGTCCAGTCTTCCAGCTCAGACTCACAGACCCATGGGAAATACAGGAAGCAAAAACTCAGCAATACCCATTTAAAGCATTACTAGGCTGAGGGGGGAGGGAGAAATAAAATTGGAAAGATACTGTGAAAAAGCAGAGTTTTTAAATAAGTTCTTTAGCTCAGTATTCATGGAGGAGGAGGAGGATGGAAGGGGGCCTGAGCTAAAGTTGAATGAGAAGGAGGGCAGTTCACTGTGTATAGGGTTAGGGCAGAGCTAGATAGATTGAGGCTGGACACAGCAATGGGGCCTGATGGGTTATACCCCAGGGTGATCAGGGAATTGAAGGAGGAGTTGGCTGCACCCTTGACAAGGCTCTTCAACTTGTCCCTGGATACAGTGAGAGTGCTGGAGGACTGGAAGAGGACCGACGTAGTGCCTTTACACAAGGGCGGTAGTAAGGAGGTGAAGGGAAACTACCAACCTGTCAGCCTCACGTCAGTGGTGGGGAAGGTGATGGAGGCATTAAGCTACCTGGAGGAGAGTGGTCTGCAGGACAGCAGACAGCATGGCTTCATGAAGGGGAAGTCTTGCCAGACAAACTTAATTCAGTTCTTCGATTAGGTGACTTGGGTGATTGACCGGGGTGGAGGGCGGTGGATGTGGCCTATTTGGACTTCAAGTAAGGCCTTTGACACCATCCTTATAGGAGGCTGGTAAGCAAGATGGAAAGCCTGGGGTTGGGTGGAAAAATAACAAGCTGGGTGGAGCACTGGCTGTCAGGAAGAACTCAGAGGGTGGTGCTAAATGGGGTGCACTCTGGGACAGTGAGGGTGAAGAGTGGAGTGCCACAGGGGTCGGTTCTGGGTCCACTTCTCTTCAACATCTACATCAGTGATATTGCTGAGGGTTTGAGGGGGGAGGGTGTGCCTATTTGCTGATGATACGAAAATATGCAGTAGAGTGGACACCCCGGGGGAGGGGTGGAGGACATGAGGGAGGACTTAAAGACATGTGAAAAATAATCTGGGACATGGCAGCTGAAATTTAATGCCGAGAAGTGAGCTGTGATGCACTTGGGGAGTAGGAACAGAAGAGCATGGTACACTCTAGGTGGGGAGAAAATTAAAGTAATGGAACAGGAGAGGGATCTGGGGATCATAGTCTCCTCGAACCTTAAGGTAGGAATCCAGTGTAGCCAGGTGGTGGGAAAGGCAAATGGAATGTTGGCATGCATAGGCAGGGGCATTACTAGCAGAAAGAAGGAGGTAATACTGCCCCTCTACAAAGCTATGGTGAGGCCACACCTGGAGTATGGGGTTCAGTGCTGGAGGCCTCATCCCTGCAAGGATATAGATGCGCTGGAGAGGGTTTGGAGAAGGGCAATCAAGATGGTGCAAGGTATGCAGGGAAAGTCATACGAGCAGAGGTGTAAGGAGCTGGATCTGTACACCCTGGAGACAAGGAGGGAAAGGGACAACATGATTGAAACTTTTACATATGTAAAGGGGCTCAACAAAGTGGGAGAAGAGTGTTTACTTAAGAGGAAAGAAGGGGTCAGGACTAGAGGGCACAGCCTCAGGCTGCAAGGAAAAAGATACAGGGGCAATGTGAGAGGGCATTTCTTCACAGAGAGGGTGGTGTAGCCCTGGAACAGACTACCAGATGGAGTGGTGGGGGCTAAATCGGTGGAAGAATTCAAGAGGGCATGGGATAAGCATATGGGGCTGAGTATCGGAGGGAGGGTAGGGGCTGGCAGGAAGGGGGAGGTGTAGGGGAAAAAAAGGGCAGACTAGATGGGCCAGTATGGTCCTTTTCTGCCATCGAGCTTCTATGATTCTGTGAAAGCAACAAGACCAACTATAACCCATGTGCTGCAGTGCAGTCACACTAGGGCTGGGGGACATTAGCGAATTCCATAAAAATCTGGGAATTTTGTAGACTTTTTGGAAATTCAGTTATTCTTACAGCTAAAGACCTGCAATTTAGCATGCTTACTCTCTGTAAGTGGTCCTAAGGGGTTGCCAAGTTTAGTGACATTTGGAAGATGGGCATGGAACTTAAAGAGGCTCAAAATCTGGAAGGTTGTTTTTGTGTGAAAATGTTTTAAAACATTTTTTCTGCTTGCAACTTAGGGGCTACATAACTAAAATATATATGCATACTTCCTGGGGAGGGCATTAGAAACTGCTAAATAGGGAGGTATTTTTGTTCAAATAAGGTAGCCGCACTCAAAAGGTTTTTGTGCAAAACATGCCAAATATTTTTAATATGCGGAACAGTTTATAGCCCATCTTAACAAGCCGAATGACCCCACCAACACCCGTCAACCTTTCGGGCACATGCGCTTTAACAAGAACCTGATAGCGCATACAAAATGAATGGTATAAATAGCATTAATAATTAATTAAGAAACACATCTAAAATACCCTATTAGCACACGTGAAAAAAAAAACATCAAGCACACATTCTAACAATTAGACAAACAGCATACTTTAAAGAATGATATGCCTATCACATATACAGAATTGTTATTTAGCACACTAATTCATTCTTATTCTGGAGGTTTTAGATGTAGTCATTGTAATTTTCATTCACAGTCTCAATCTTGGCTACCAACGCTTCCTCCTGGATGTTTTAGATGTAGTTGTTGTAAGTATTGCCCGACTATTAATGTAACTAAATATTTTCTAAATGGGATGGATATAATTAAAATATTAAGCTTTATTAATTGTGATACAACAAACATTATATATTGAGCAGCACGCTCACGTGGCAGTATATATGTAGGGAAAACGAAAAGAAAGTTTAAGGAATGTGTGGGGGAACATGTTAGGGC
Organism: Neoceratodus forsteri; assembly: GCA_016271365.2. Taxonomy (NCBI): domain Eukaryota; kingdom Metazoa; phylum Chordata; order Ceratodontiformes; family Ceratodontidae; genus Neoceratodus; species Neoceratodus forsteri. The sequence continues at coordinate 47,083,689 of JADMNL010000036.1, forward strand.
AATTAATGCTGGCAATGTGGTGTGTGCAACAGCAGCACATGTTAAACATAGTGCAGTGTCATCAGAGCACAAATGGACATTTACTGGAATAAAATGTATCACTTTGGGCCCAAGAGGAGGAAATTTACCTAACAGGTTATCCTGCAGAGATGGATATTGGATTTTCAGGTTGAAAGCACTGCACCAAAGTTTAAATGATAAGATTGAAATTGTGCAATATTTATAGCGAGTGCATTCACCCTTTGCCTGTATTCACATTCCTGATATTAAATAAAGAATTAGCTTGGGCATTTCTGAATATGTAGATTGTTTGTTGATCCATTATAAGTAGAAATTAGAAATAAATAAATTATCGGCATTTAATAAGAATGAATTAGCATGCTAAATAATTATGTATATGTGATAGGCATGTAATTCTTTAAAGTATGCTGTTTGTCTAATTGCTAATATGTGTGCTTGATGTTTTTTTCACGTGTGTTAATAGGGTGATTTAGATTTGTTTCTTAATTAATTATTAATGCTATTATACCATTCATTTTGTATGCACCATCAGCTTCTTGTTAATGCGCATGTGCGCAAAATGTTGAAGTGTGTTGGTGGGGTCATTTGGCTTGGTAAGATGGCTATAAACTGTTCCACATAGTAAAAATATTTTGCATGTTTTGCACAAAAACCTTTTGAGTGCGGCTACCTCATTTGAACAAAAATATATGGCCGTGGTTGGTACAACGCACCTTGTGTCTGCAGCAGCCATTTTGTATCTTAAATAGGGAGGTAGTTTGTTAAGCACAAATTATGTGTTAAATTTTGTGAAAATTTCCAAAATATTAGGACGTTTCTAGCTCCACTGCTAATGCAGGGCTACACCCACAGTTTGGCATGTATACCCAACGTAAATAGGTCCTGGAATCTAGTAGGTTAAAATTTACTGTGAACATTTCAGAAATTACTAATTGGTGAAATGTGCTCAAAAATTCATGGCCACATAATAGAGAATGTCTTTAGAATTCAGCTTGTAGAATTTAGCTTTCACAAACCTCCTATCACTATCAAATCCATTTTGCTGTACTGAGCTGATTGCAGTCCTGTAATTCCTTTCTGGTTGACTGTTTTGTCCCCCCTGCTTTTTTTCTCTCTGCTTGACCAGATGGACTCTGTAGACCTGCTTGTTACACTGCTTTCCTTCGTATTTTCACCGATAAGCAGCTCACTTCAAAAGAGAGCCGCCTACTGCTTTACCTGCAGGACCAATCGGTTTTTGGAATAGCCAGAATATCTTCTTCTTGGTCCCTAGTCATTTTCTTCTCCCACCAGGTCTCTGTGAGTTCCTCTCAGTTCTGGACCTCCAAGTGTATTTGGTGCCCGGTCTAGTCAGTTTTGTAGGGAGCGATTTTCATATGTCCTGTTTTCAAGTGAGTATCATCCCTGTATGCTTCCTTGTGCCAACTGATAGTTTACTATTCTTTTGCTACTCAGCCCAGCTGTCATTCGCTTGGTGAACCTATGCTTCTAACATCTGCCACTGGTGATCCCTGCACTAGTTGCCTCTCCTATCCTATAGTTCAAATCCTCATGACTCCCCTTTCTGTTGAGATGACCATACCCCCTCCCTCTTCTAGGACTTCAGTCCATCTTGACTTGGCCATTGGTCACATTCATTTGACTTGTACTGCAGGCAGGTGGGCAGGTCACCTTACCTGCACTGGCATCGAGGCCCTGCAATGCCCCTCCAACACTCCTGTGACAGTGATGCCCAGCATCATGCTCCATCATGAATCACCTTACCTGCACTAGCATCATGGCTCTGCAATGCCCCTCCAACACTCCTGTGACAGTGATGCCCAGCATCATGCTCCATCATGAATCACCTTACCTGCACTAGCATCATGGTCCTGCAATGCCCCTCCAACACTCCTGTGATAGTGATACCCAGCATTGTGCTCCATCATGAATCACTTTACCTGCACTAGCATCATGGCCCTGCAATACCCCTCCAACACTCCTGTGACAGTGATGCCCAGCATCGTGCTCCATCATGAATCACCTTACCTGCACTAGCATCATGGCCCTGCAATGCCTCTCCAACACTCCTGTGACAGTGATGCCCAACATCATGCTCTATCATGACTAAATATACTTCTATCAAAATTTCATATGTCGCAACTAGTTGTAATGCTTGGCATCGCTTAGCGCCGCTGTTTTCAAATTCTAAAGTTATACATTATTATTTACAGGGTTGCTAAAACGTCAGCCAATGACATTGTACTAAAACAATGCTTCACGTGCATATGCTTCCACAAGTCATTTATTTAGTGAGCTCTAGTAATTAGCTGACATGTTGCAGGAAGACAGGATAGTGCACAGAGATGTCCGTGGCTATTTTTCATGGCTCTTCACTCATAATACTGACCTGAGGCTTGCCATCACTTCATTTTTACTATGGAGCTTCCTATGAATGCTGTCTTCTTGCCACTTCAGTCTCCCCAGCCTTTTCTTTCCTCCACGATGGCAGCTCAAGTGTATGACTGGGCAAACCTTCCTCCACAATGGCAGTTCAAGTGTATGACTGGGCAAACCTTCCTCCACAATGGCAGCTCAAGTGTATGACTGGGCAAACCTTCCTCCACAATGGCAGTTCAAGTGTATGACTGGGCAAACCTTCCTCCACAATGGCAGCTCAAGTGTATGACTGGGCAAACCTTCCTCCACAATGGCAGTACAACTGTATGGCTGGGCAAACCTTCCTCCACAGTGGCAGTTCAAGTGTATAGCTGGGCAAACCTTCCTCCACAATGGCAGTACAAGGGTATGACTGGGCAAACCTTCCTCCACAATGGCAGTACAAGGGTATGACTGGGCAAACCTTCCTCCACAATGGCAGTTCAAGTCTATGACTGGGCAAACCTTCCTCCACAATGACAGTTCAAGTGTATGACTGGGCAAACCTTCCTTCACATTGGCAGTTCAAGTGTATGACTGGGCAAACCTTCCTCCACAATGGCAGTATAAGTGTATGGCTGGGCAAACCTTCCTCCACAATGGCAGTTCAAGTGTATGGCTGGCAAACCTTCCTCCACATTGGCAGTTCAAGTGTATGGCTGGCAAACCTTCCTCCACAATGGCAGTACAAGGGTATGACTGGGCAAACCTTCCTCCACAATGGCAGTACAAGTGTATGGCTGAGCAAAATGCATGATATGGCTTAGACAAAAGTATCACAAAATACCACAATTTTCATGAAAGCTCATGAATTTTAACTTTAATTACTAATTTTATTTTGTAGTCATTGACTGCATATAATTTGACCAGCCTTTGAGCAAGAGACTAGAGATCACACACACACACACTATTTTTAGGGTTAATGAACCTAACAAAATTGGTGATATTGTGTCCTCTAATTTTAAGGTTATAAAGGCTTAAAATTCTACAGTTTACCTACTTGCAAAATGTAATTTAGTATTTCTGAAAGTTTTGAAGCTTATAACTCAGTCTCCTTTATAGCCCGATATCTGAAACCTATTGTTCTACTCAGTATGGTTTGGTAAATTCTGTATACCAAATGTGGTGCAATTTGGATTAAGACTTAAAATTAGATGGAAATAATTAAAATTTAAATTTTGAAAAAAATGAATTTTTTATGGAAATTTCACAAAATTTCAGGGAAGCCAAATCATAATTTTGCCAGAATTTTGCTGTCAGAAGACAGATTTTGCTTAGCCCTAAACCACACCCAACTACATAAGTAGTCCATCTATTACCTAATCCCTGCTACACATCTAATACATGCTAATGTCTTAATACTGCCAATGTATTTATTTAATATGGGCTGGCAGTATAGCCTAGAGGTTAGAGTAATTAACTGTGAATGAGCTTAGTACATTCAGGAGGTCTGGGTTTGATTCCCACAACCTCCGCTCCACTTACATGCTGTGTGACTCTGAGCAAGTCACTTGACCATCCCAGCGCTACCAGGCCATCCCTAAAATCAGGCACTTGTGTCTAGTGGGCCTCACCCAGTTACCAAAAGAATAAAATAAAAGTACAATTTTTGACCAGAAAAGGAACACTAAGCTGTGATAGCTTGTTTCCAGGTGAGTCTGTGGTGGGGAGGGGGACATGGACCTGTTTGGGTGTCAGCGTGGCTCAGATAGTAGCACATCTGCCTCTGGACCAGAAGGTCATGGGTTCTCGTCCCACACCGGGATGGACTTGCACCTAAAAATCACTGTCATCTGAGTGCAGTATTAGGGGTGCTGTACTGCTGGGGTGTGCCATCCTTCAGATGAGACGTTAAACCGAGGTCCCTTCTGCCCATCCTGGTGTTGTCCTGGTGGGTGTCCAGGTGGAAGTAAAAGAACCCAGGGTACTCTTTGTAAAGAGCAGGGAACATTCCTGGTGTCCTGGCCAACATTCCCTTCCCATAAACTGGTTCATGCAATTATCCAGGCTATGTGTGGGTGATGTGCGATATAGCCACCACCACACATTCAGTCACTTCACTACCAGTCTAGCATTGCTTGTAAAGTGCTTTGGGATACTGTGTATGAAAAGCGCTATATAAATGCTGATTCTTCTTCTTCTTCTTTGATTGGGGAATGTTGGCCACGACACAGTGGAAACTCACATACTCTTCATCTATAAATGCCACGGGACCTTTACTTCTACCTGGACAGAGACCAGAGAAAAAGGGAGAAGGGACCTTAATGTATTATCTCATCTGAAGTATGGCACCTCAATTATGCAGTACCCCCCCAGTACTAGTGTCAATTATGGGTATTACTCCAAGTACATTGTACATTGCAATATAGGAAGCCTGTGGGAAGCACTGTTAGCTTGCAGTACTGTTGACAATCCTCTGCACAGCAAGAAAACATGGAGTGGGGTGGGGGCTAAAATAGGGGTAAAGCATTACTAACGTAAATGCTGTTTCAAATTGTAACTATCCCAGAAGGGTATACATAAGCCTTGGAGGAGTACATGTGATTTTCATGCTGGGAAACACTCCTAGAAAAACAACGAAAGCAAATGTGGGGATGTGGAGGTGAATAATAAGCTGACAAGGCCCTTCATCAATACAGATGTAGATAGCACGGAACAAAAAGTGAGCATACGACATCTATGTAAAAAATTCCTTTTCTTTACTGTTCCGTTCCACCACAACATACTGTACAGTACCAATGTATCATGGCATACACCCCTTCTTCTTGACTGTATGGGGTTTCTACTTATTTGGGGCCTTAAATGTGCTTCAAAATGCTTACGGTACATTAAGTCTAAATTATTCCTTACTTTTGCAGCTTTGTCGACCCTCCCAATACCACATATTGCTAGTAACCTAGTTCACCTGACTTAGCAAGTTTACCTCTCTCTGCTAATATTTTTAGAAGTCCAAAGATTCCATTGCTTAACCTTAATGCAAAATGGCAGCCTCAGAGTGAATGAAAGAAAAGACTTAGTATGAAGCATATGGGAGTCACTGTCTCCTGTATTCAAGGACAGTGCACACACAAAGTATTAGTAGACAAGGCATTTTATTGGTACTTGAAGTTCAAAGGAACATCAAACAGTACCCCTAGATATCACCTCTGGAATAAGGTTTTCTCAGGGGGCCCCTGATCAGTACCCCTACGTAACACCTCTGGAATAAGGCTTTCTCAGGGACCCCAACAGGAAGCCTCATTCCAGAACCAATATGTAGGGGTGCATAGATGGTGTTCCTTTGAGCTTTTTGCACCATTAAAACTCCTAGTTCACTAGTACTTGGTGTGCGTGCCATCTTTGTGACCACTTTTTTGTTTTCCTGACAGCAGCATCTTTGTTTGACAGGAGTGCTCTTTCTACTATCTCCTGTACTGTGCATTGTGAAAATTTAAAAGGGACTCGAATACATAGTGACGTTCTGTAGTAACATAGTAATTTATGGTCAGAAGGTATTCTTGGTCCGTCATGTTTGTCCCCTCCCCCATCATTCTTCATAAGACAGGATGAATAAGTGTGCTGTGCAAAGATATACTAATGTATAGGGATTACCTACCAATGATGATAATATACAAATTTAGTTGTACGTGGCTATTGGAGTTTAACACGGGTAAATGTTAAGTTACCCACCTTGAAGAAAAGGACAGGAAATGAAGATGCATATGCAAGGACATCCCATTGCAGGGACTTGAACAGAAATGGGATGTTGATATCAAACACTCCTTTTTTTTTGAAACGTCATGGTTATTTAAGCAATAAGGCATGACAAGGTGTGTGATATCGTGTAATAATGTCACTCCTGGGGTGGGTTGAAGCACGAAGCGAAGCCGAAGTGCTTCCACCACCCCAGAAGTGACGTTATTACACGATAACACACACCTTGGAGTGCCTTATTGCAATTATACAATGGCTTGATGTTATAGAAAACAAAAAATAAAAATAAAAATGTTTTTAGTAGATCTTTAGTGAGGCAGCATATCTTTGTTTCTGAAGAAAAAAAAAGGATCATAACAATCATCCAAAAAATCAATACAGTGATGTTATTGTGAAATAACATCACTGTCTCAGGCACACATTGACCAATCAGAGTTCAGGAAATTTTCTTGCAATTGTATAATGAGTTATATGCATCAGGACTGACAATACATTACATATGTATAAGGTGTCATCCATGGCATATAAATTACTGTGTTCAGTCATTACTCTGAATGAAGATATAGGCTGTTAAATTACAATATATACACATACTGACCATACTATGGAGCATGTTTTCAACTGTGTCATGACTAATCTGAGCTGTTTTCATTTTTGTTATAGGATAGCCAGAGTTTTAATGTGGCATACCTTCTCTTCTAGTTAAGCATGAAGACAACAACAAATTTATAACAACAAGAACTAATAACATCAACCTTGGTCCCGAAAATATAACTGTGTTTTCATCGTTGTGTACAAACACACCTTGAATCCTACTCAGATAACCTAACCCCCTCCTTTTTCGGTTAGATTCTTCGATAAGATTTGTAACAGATCCCTTACAAAAGAGTACTTCTGGTGTCTATAGTGCTTGTGTGCATAGACTAATTATTCCCCACCGATTTTCTGTTTCACTGGATATCCTGATGCCCAGGAGAGGGGTTCAGGAGCTTCACTCAGTCCTGCTGGGTTACTTGGTCCTGATGCCACAGCTGCTACACCTCCAAAAATTCTGGGGTCCAGAAAAGACTCCTTTAATATCATATAATATTTTATTGGGACAGTACTTGACAGTGTTAGTGAAGATATATAGGGAGAGATTTTCAAATCAATCTTCCAGTGATCTGTTCATTGCTGTTCTTAGACTGCTGGATCCATCAGAGCTGTTAGACCATCCAATAGATGTCTAACTCTATCCAGTTTTCTCACGCATTTGCAGCCAAAACAGCAAGGGTGAGAGAAGTGGGTATTTGGCAACTTTGGTTCGGTTTTGAGTTGGGGCCCAGAAATCCAGTTCAGCTTTGAGAACTTGGCTAAACCACTTTGGCTCCCAGTGCAGTAATTGGTATAGGGCAAAGCAGAATACTCATAGGGTTAAAAAAAAAAATCAGCAGTGGCATTAAAATGTGTAGCAGTTATTTACTGTAGCTTTTTTGAGATAGGTGCTGTCGGCACACATCTGCTGTGGAGTATTATTTGTGGTGCTGTCACAGAGTCTGCAAACCCATTAATACCACCAAGGCCGAGTGTGAGTTCAAGTAATAGTTACTATTCATTGCTGATATCAAGGCGTATAGCCCTGGTAGTCTTTGCTTTACCTCCATGCTATGTACTACATTATACAATGGCAAGAAAAAATCCTGGACTCTGATTGGTCAGTCTTGGGCTGGACCTGTGATGTTATCCCAGTACAACATCATGGCTCTACTCTTGTCATGATGCTGCTATGGAGCTTGATCTCTTTTTTTGCATCTCCTCTTAAGAAACAAAATTATTTTTTTATTTTATGTATAACAATGAGCCATTGTATAATAGCAATAATGTCCTCCAGGGTGTGTGTCGTTTGGGATAACGTCACGCCTCAGTTGTTGGATGTACTCGGCCTGCAGCCTCATGCCCAACCACCTGAGGCGTGACGTTATCCCAGCACGACACACACCCTGTCGGGCATTATTGCTTAATTATCTCTGGAGTCTGGCCCCATTGACGCTCAAATTATGTACTAATACCCACTTCCAAAGTATAATAACAAAAATTATGCTTTAAAAAACAAAAGAAAATATAAAGAAATGAAAATACATCAGATGTAGGGTGTTACATTGCCTGTGTTGGGTCTTCTTTAACTGATGCTAACTGTGTGTGCTCCATGTTCTCAGCACAACACTTTATCGGCGTGAGCTTGTTGAGCTTGGCAATGACAATGTGAATGTTGCTATCGGTGTCATCAGGAGGAGGAGTTGTGTTGCTGCTGGGAGTGGTGAGTCAGACTTTGTTGCCAGTGGAAGAAGTCCAGAGAGATTTGCTGCCAGGAGGTACAGGAGTGGGAACAACAGTGGATGTCCCTTGCTGGACATGGGATTAGAACTCTGCAGAATGTGAAATTTAGCCAGAAGAATTCATATGGAATGGCAATTCTGCTTCTGAAATACTTCTTGGAATTTCTTTTTGAATTCTGTGAAATTCTATAAAGCATTTTTCAGGGGAAACCATGGACTAACTTCCCATGGATTATGTAAACCTCATAACAAATTTCCACGGATTGTGCAAAAGTAATCTGTGGTTTATGTAAATTACGAATTACTAATCTGTGAAAAGCATTCCCCTTTAAATTGTTGGACGTCTGCTACCAATGGAATTCTGTGGAAATAGACAGAATTTTCCAAACTTTTGCAGAATTCTGTTACATCAGAATTAAAAAATTCTGCATAGCACTACCTGTGAATAATGCAATGAATAGTTAATGTTGATTCCTTGATATGTTGAGATTAAGAAAGGCTATGAAATGGCCACTGTGATGGCACTGGGCAGGTGACTCAAGTTTGGGATCAAGCTTGGGACACTGCATAGGGAGGGAGGCCTGCCAACAGCAGCAGCTGTGTGTTGGCAGAGTGATGTGGTCAAGATGGATGAGGCTGTGCATCCGGTGCTGCAGTGACCCCTGTTGTGTACCAGAGAAGCTTGATCCCTCTGCAGGGACAACACTGCATACAGCCATAGAAATGAAGGGGCTACATCATGCCAAAGGGGAGGAGGGAGGGTGGGGAGAAAACCAGGGAGAAAAACCCATGAGCCGTCTATATGATGGTCTGAGTTCCTGGGCTCCCCTGTGTCCTAGTGCCTGCCTGACCCTGGATTCTCCCCCACAGTGGGCTGCCTTAGGGAGAGGATGCTTTTCACCTGGGAGCCCCTGCCACAAGGGGGATGTCATGGGGGATGTCAGTGGTGGAGTTGGAACCAGGAAAGACTGGGGATTTAATAAACCAGAACAGTACATATCCTGGGATCAAAGTATTTTCCTGGATGTCAGGCATGGCCAGGGAGAAAAAATTAAATTTAAAAAAAGAAACACTAAAATTACAAGATTCTCAGGCTCCAGCTTTGACAGGAAGTCTGCAGAGGAGAAGGAGTACAACCATGAGGTAGTGTATATATGTTTCTGCTAGTTTCATCAAGTTGTCTTTGCTGCACCACCATAAGTGTACGCAACACTTTCTGTTTGATATAGTCTATGCATCCATGGGGAATTACACCTTTATAACTGGGATGCCAAACTGTATGCCTGATCTAATGTTGTCAAACCTATCTGCAAGCTATATTAAAAACATCTCTGACACTTCATTAGTTAGTATTCCATCCTGCTGCTGCAATGACTCATATGAACTAGTGGTGTCACCTCCTTCTATAATTACGGATGCCAGTCCTACTGTACCATCTGATGTGCAGTCTGCAGGGAAGAAGGCGGTGTCACCCATATGCTACAATGATACATGACAAGAAACACGTGATTTATGATGGAGCATGGAGGAGAAGGATGAAGAGGATGTGTTGTTTTCCGATCCAGTAAACTTCTATGGCTTTTGTTTTACTGTAATTATTATTTTTAGCTATTATTGCTAAATTTGTCTTAATTAATATGCTGAGAAAATGTGATTTTTAATGAATGGGGAGGACGAAGATAAAGAGACTGCATTGCTTTCAGAACTAGTTGACTTCAATGGTTTTTATTTAAATTGTACTGTCATTTTTATTTATTTATGTATGTGTTAGATTTTATTAACTGTGGAGGCTCACTGAGACTTGTGTCCCTTTTTCAGGAGTGACGCACGTTTAATTACATACAGTAAAGAAACATTTTTCCTAGGTACAAAAAAGCAATTTACAGAGATAATATTCGAGGCAGTATAACAACGTTAGTAACAATTCATATATTCGGGTCCAGGAGGCATATATTCAGGTCCAGGAGGCAAAGTGCAATGTGTATATCCTCATTGTGCAGTACATCACATCTGACAAAGTGGAACATATTATTATTGTGGAATTATTATTAGTTAGTGTAATTTTTCAATTTGACTTTATTTATCTGCAGAGAAAATTTGAATCATAATGATGGGAGGATGAGGCTGATGAAGATGTGTTGTTTTCAGAACCAGTCAACCTCTATCCTATTTATTTTAATATAATTATTAATTTTTCTTACTAAATTAAGCTTTATTTATATGCCTAGAAGCTGGTATTTGTGATAGAGAGAGAGAAGGAGGGTGATGAAGAGGATGTATTATTTTCTGAAGCAAGACTTGAGACAAAATAGAGGGAATTGGGCTGCAAATGAAAGATGTTTTTTTTTCAGCAACTAGACCGTAATTTCTGGATGGATCAATAAAGACAGACTGGGTGGGCCAAGCAGTCCTTATCTGCTGAGAAATTCTACGTTTCTGTGTCCCATGTAGGGGACATGAAAATAGCTGAAGAAGAAAGAAGAAACTGATGTGCTTCTGGATTGCTCAGGTTGGTTTCATCTCCAGATGCACTGGGAGACCATCAGAGAAGGCTGCTTCCACTGAAATGGCAGTGGAACCAGCGGATTTATGGAGTCTAATGAACCACTGTTTCTTTGGCTGTACTATCACATGTCCTGTAGACCATGTCCTCACAATCTACAGCCGTGACTCGTAGTCCCTGTTCCACCATGCCCTGCTTCGATCTCACCACCCACCACTTGCAGAACTTATACTTGGTGGAACTGGTGTGGTGGAACATTTACCTGTGCCTTTCCTCCACTCTTCATCCAGTTCTCCTCTTGTTCTTCTCTTCACGTTTTTGGCAGACATTGACAACACATGGCTGATGTCGACATGGCGCAGCCACTGCCGGACGCTAGCAATGATAACTTGCAGTAATTGTCAGTGATTCTTAAATGCCCACATGACATGCACAGCTGGTGCATGCAAAAGCCACAGTACCACATGACTCATGAGGTGACAGAAAAGGGCAGCACCACAAAATCAACAAGCCCACTGACAGACCACACCCTACCTCACTGACAGACTTTGTGTCTCGCATAACGGGTTGCTTTACTGTTTACTTACTGACTGGCAAGCTCTCACACAGTAGTAAAAGAAAAAGATGGATTTCTGTGTGCCCTGCTATACCACCAGTAATCAGTCAAAAAAAATGGTTTGTCAAATAGTCCTTCAAATTCCCCCTGCAACTTTAACAGGCTGTTAAATTTCCTCTGCCCTGCTCCTGCGGCTGGGGGCAACAAATATGGATTTCTGTGCCCTCTACACTATCAGCACTCAGTAAAAACAAAACTTGTCAAATAAACCTTTCAAAAAATCCCCATTACCCCTTTCTCAGTCTACTGGATTTCCTTGGCCTTGCTCCTGCTGCCAGGCCTGCAGTTGCCAGAGCAGACTCGGACTCTGCCTCTCTCCTCTCCTCTAAAGCACAATTTTCTTCAGCCTGCCTGCCTGAAACTACAGTTAAATGTATTGAGACATAACTAACTGGAATGATAATGCAAGCTTCTATGATGATTTTGAAAGTAACCTAATAAAAGTCCTTTTTTTAACATAAAAAGATCTCCATCAGGAGCCACTGCCAAGCCCTTCCCCTGTGAGACAGAGCAGGAAATGGCACCGAGATGTGTGCAGTACACAGAGTTCTTGATCTCCAGGGTCAGTGATTGGCTGCTGCAGGTCATGTGGCATGCTAACAACTTGGGCATGCTCAGTGTGTGCTCCCTGTAAAAAGTGCTGTGTCATGACGTTGAAGTGCTGAAGGGAAACTGAGTTCCTTTGGGTCTGCTTTCCCGGTGCCCAAAATGCTGGATTTTGGCATGTTCACTGAATGCAAATTTAATATTGGCTCATCCTTACAAAACAGTGCAGTTGTGAAACAAAATAACATTAATTATCAAGGTGTCATTTCTGGATACAAATTGCCACAAATCATGACTTTCATTTCAAACAGATGAATCAGTTTGAAAATAGGACACCTCACTTTGGATGCAAGTCATCAGACACAGGCATGAGTAGCTCATGCACCTGTGTCTACATCTGACCCTTCTGAAACTCCAGCCCATAGAAAGTTACCTGTCTGTCTGTTTATCTGTTGACAGCAACTGTGAAGGGGATTTTCAAATGGCTGGATCCAACACTTGCATCCGTATTTTGGACATGTGCTGTATCCAGGCGAATGTGTCCAGATGCGTGTGTCAGATTTCCAAAATTCTGATGCATTTGTGACACTTACCATGGTTTACGGCTAAAAAATGATGCATGTATCAAAATTCTGATGCATTTTCGGGGTACAAGTTTCAGCAGTCGCTCTTAGAAATCAATGAATCAATCACTCAGTCAATCAGTGTGTCTGTCTCTCTAGCTATCTGCCTATCTGCCTGTCTGTCTGTCTGTCTATCTATCTATCTATCTATCTATCTATCTATCTATCTATCTATCTATCCATCTCTCTTGCGTGTCTGTCTATCTATCAAAAGACAACATCTATACACAGCACCTATCTGTCTGTCTATCCATCAATCTACATTATTCATCAACATTATCTATTGACAGTATCCTATCTGCAGTATCTATCTACCTACCTATTTGTCAACAGACAGCATCTATGTATCTATCCACAGCATTTATCTATCTGTCTGTCTGTCTGTCTGTCTGTCTAGCTATCTATCTATCTCTGTCTACTGGTCTGTCTATGTCTCTATCAAGATTATCTGGCTATCTATCTATCTGTCTGCCTGTGTGTCTATCAACACTATCTATCTAGCTAATGACAGTATCTATTGATCTATCACAAAAAAAAAAAGCTAATGCATCTGATAGGGTTTTAAAGCTGCAAAAGTCAGTAAATGTGATATTCTGTTTTTCAACCCTGTCACCTACTCCCCTGCCCTGTCCCCTACCCTCCATAGCCAAAAGCCAAGCTACAGTCCCTGAGCCATGGCCCGTGTCTTATTTGATGTACAGCTCTACGCAGAGTACCCGAGTCATGGGGAATGTCCCCAAATCTGTACTTTGTTTAGTGCAAGGTGCTGCAAGCTGTACATGGTGCAACACACTGATGATCTGTGTTTCAGACCTCTAGCCTATTTGGTACAGGGTCTACATCAGACCCATAGTGCAGGTCAGCACACCTATAATTTTCTTCATGAAAAGAACTTCAGGCATACAGAGCACAACAGACCTGTGCTGCAGTACCCTGGACCCACTGCTTGCTTCACATAGGGGCTTGCAGTTCTGACACAAAGCGGCATAACAATGCTGCATAGCTTGGACCTGTACCTTGTTGAATATGGCTTTGCTGGCCAGACTCATAGAAAACAGAATCATAGAGCACGGCAGTAGCTCTATAGGTAGCTTTGTGCTGGGACCTGTGGCCCATACATGAAATAGCAGATCCATGCATTCCCAGACCTGTAGGCTGGGCTTGGGACATGAGGATATGTGGATGTGGGAGGGATAGGTGTCTGAGCATGCTTTGTGCAGGGCCCTATCTTGCACACTCTAACACCGCATTTCCTTTCTTTTGTGGCTTTATAACCCTAATAGTAGCATTAACATAGTTTTTTTGCAATTTATTTCCTTTTTGAGAAGGATATATAACAACTAACACCCATAAAAGGGTTGTTACGGAAGTTACCTTACAAATTGACTCAGTATGTGTTTGGTTATGATTTTACTACTCATCATTGTATAATGTTTGAAACATTGAATTTGCAGTCTTTGGACACAAGAAATGCCAAAACCTGGTTGAACTTACTGCATAGGAACTTGTTACTACAACCAAATCCAAAACCAAAAAAAGAGGCAGTATAGTGCAGTGCTTTAAGGCTCTGAGCTGCAAATCCGGTGACATCCAGCAGACCAGACCTGGGTTTGAATCCCACAGCTTCCACTTGCATACTGGGTGACCTTGAGCAAGTTACTTAACTTCCCTGTGCTCCCAGGTCACACCTGTAAAAAAGTTTTCAGGGCCAGGGAAATTAAGAGAGGGAACAAGGGGTTCTTTAGATACATTGGGGAGAAACAAAGGGTGAAGGGGCAGATTAGCAGGATTAAAACAGGAGGGATGGACACACAGATCCGGGGAGCAGGCTGAGGTACTAAAAGAGTATTGCCTCAGTTTCCACCAAGGAAAATGGGGCTGCATACATGGGGAGGAGGAGAAGAAACTGAGGGGACCTTACTCATTGGCGGGTCTAGGGAGGGCATCACTGGCAGGTTGGGGAAGGCAAATCAGGGGACAAGGTAGCAGAGGTGGAAATCATGGCAGAGAGAGAGAGAAGCCCTCAGGTCCCTCAAGATGGAGAAAGCACCAGGGCTGGATAAATTACATCCCAGAGTGCTGAAGGAACTGGCGGATGTCCTGGCAAAACCCCTGGTGGAGCTCTTCAGCATCTCTCTGAGGACAGGGTGGGTGCCCCAGGACTGGAAGGTGGCGCACATAGTGTCTATCCGCAAGGGGGGATCAAGGGAGGTGGCAGGGAACTATAAGCCCATCAGCCTGACATAGGTGGTGGACAAGGTGATGGAAGGCATTGTCAAGGAGAGACTGGGAGGGACCTGGAAAAGTTGGGGTGCTTGGACGATATACAGCATGGATTTGTCCTGGGGAAATCGTGTCAGACAAACCTTGTGGAGTTCTATGACTGGGTGACGAGAGCCTTGGACCTGGATAGACCAGTGGATGTCCTCTTTCTTGACTTCAGCAAGGTGTTTGCCTCTGTTCCTCACGGGGGCCTGTTGGCTAATCTGGGAGAAATGGGGGTGGGGAACCAGATGATCAGATGGATAGGAAATTGGCTCCAGAACCGAACCCATAGGGTCGGCGGGATAGTCCCATCCCCAAGGAGGGTCATTAGTGGAGTCCCTTAAGGATCGGTCCTTGGGCCCCTCCTGTTCAACACCTACATCTCTGACATAAGGAAGGGTATCAGGAGTGAGATGAGTCTCTTTGCGGGTGACTCAAAACTGGGGGCGGTGGTGGACGGGGAGGAGGTGAGGGTGGCCCTACAGGGGGACCTGGAGGCCCTGGAAAGGTGGTCTAGAAAGCAGAAGCTGAGGTTCAATGCAGGAAAATGCAAGGTACTGCAACTGGGAGCCAGAAACCCGGGCCAAGTGTACACCCTGGGGGGGGAATGCTGCAAGTCTCGATGGCTGAGAGGGACCTGGGGGTGGTGGTGGTGGATGCCAAGATGAACAACTCGGAGACTTGTAGGAGGACAGCAGCAAAAGCCAACAGGATGCTTGGATGCATCGCTAGAGGGCTCACCTTCAGAAGGAGGGAAGTGATACTCCCACTGTGTAACTGCTTGGTGAGGCCGAACCTCAAGTACTGCGTGCAGTTTTGGAGGCCACATTTAAAGATGGACATTGAGCTCCTGGAGAGGGTCCAGAAGAGGGCAACCAAAATGATTTGGGGCTTGGGGGATAGGATCTATAGGGAGAGGCTCGAAGAGCTAAATATGTACACATTGGAAGAGAGAAGGGACTGGGGGGACATGATAGAGGTCTTCAGGTACATGAAGTTGGTAAATAGAGGAGACGCAGTCAGAATGCTCCGAAGGAAGGAGGGCAGGCAACTAGAGGGCATGGGTGGAAGCTGGAGGGGGGAGATTCAGGGGAGAAAGGAGGAGGTGCTACTTCACTGAGAGGGTGGAGGAGCCATGGAATGTGCTGCCCAGGGGGCTAGTGGAGGCAGAAATGGTGGAGGGGTTCAAGAGGGGGTGGGACAGGTACAGGGATAGGGTTCTGGAAGCAAAAACCAGTGCAGTGAGAATATCTGGGACTGGGAAGAGAGAAGCCAGAGAGGGAGAGTAGGTAGCAAGGTCAGCTCCCAGGTTGGGGGCTGACCAAACGAGCAGACACGAAAGACTGTTAGGCCTATTCTGCTGGCATTTTAGTATGTTAGTATGCTACTCCTAGTTAAACAACTAAAGAAAAAAAAATCATTACAATAGTCATACAGTATTTAGCAAAAGGGGAACTTAGCCTGTGATCTAAACAGATCTGTGCACATTAACAAAATTGGATTTTGTCAGGCACAGTTCTAGAGTTAGTGAAAAGACACTGGGCTAGATTCACAAAAAATCGCAAAGTGCAGAGCGAATGTTTGCACTGCACTTTTCGATTGCCCAGGTGATAAAAAAATGCCATTTACAGATGGATAGCATAGGGTGCTATCCAGCTGTGACAAGGGTTATGTAGAGGCACCAGTAGCCACATTACTGCTACCTCTAACCCCACTAGCGTTGCCCCCAACCTACCATACCTCTAAATGTCCCCATAATGAATAGTAGTGGTACGCTATTTCTTATTCACAAAAGCAGCCATGCAAATGATCCACTGGGCTTGCAAGCTGGCCATTTGCATGCCCATTATGGGCTCATTTACATGGGCTGTGATGGAGTTTTGCTGGCCCTCCCCCTCCGCCTCAAGGAGGACTGCCAGTCCTGTAGTGACCCAAGAGCCTCCTTGGTAGTCTAGTGGCCCCTCCCCCCCCGGTTCTCTGATCACCAACCTGTAGAATAAAATCCTGTAATCCTGTTCCCTGGTAGTCTAGTGATCCCTCCCACTCCCTGTTCTCTGATTGCTGTCCCGTAGAATAAAATCCTGTTGCCTGGTAGTCCAGTGGTCCCTACCCTCCTCCCCATTCTCCGATTGCCATCCCGTAGGTAAAACAAAATAATGTCCTGTCCTGTG
This sequence comes from Neoceratodus forsteri, assembly GCA_016271365.2. Lineage (NCBI taxonomy): Eukaryota > Metazoa > Chordata > Ceratodontiformes > Ceratodontidae > Neoceratodus > Neoceratodus forsteri. The sequence goes on from JADMNL010000036.1 coordinate 47,100,860, forward strand.
ATTCAAGTACAGAAAAAGAGAGGCAGTACTGGTGGTAACCCTCCCCCCAGACACACACCATGTCCTCTGGTCACTGGCCTGTCATCAAGCAAGGACTGTCCCTGGTGGCCAGCAGTGCCCCCCAACCGATAACCTGTCCAGAGTGTATAACTCATTACCATTGGTGTCCAGTAGTTCCTCCCCCCAACATCCCAATCCCTTGTATGAGACCCTTCTCCAGTTCACTGGTGGTCTAGTGGACCCCCCACCCTGTCAGGCGTTGACCCCCTCCCCCAAACCTGATCCTCAGCCAGTGACCAGCACAACCCTCCTCTCACCTCTGCGGCTGACTGCCGACTGAGCTCTCGATGAGCGCACACCGTATACAGTCATCATTAAGTAGCAATTGTTTTGGACACCGCTACAAAGAGCTGGGTTGACCTTAATAACTCAGTATTTCTCAAATGACAGTACTAGATACTTGATATTTCCAATGGGAAAAGAAAACTTTAGAAATCTAGTTTCACTGTATTGTAATAATTAGATGATGTTAGACAGTGTGCATGTAGCATTAAAAGTTGCCATGTGTGGCCACTTTTCTGTGTTGTCTGATCAGTCTCCTTTGATGCTTTTTCTGTAATTCTGTTCCTTTTTGCTACAGTATATTTGTGCCCAGAGAATCAATCGGTCAGCACTTAAAACTCATCCCTTTCATTCAGTTTTCTTCGCCATGGTTACGCTGATTGAGCGTAATGCCTATAAATGTTGTGTGAACAAGCTCTTCGAGTGTACTAGTATTCCAGGGAACGTAAATTGTTTAATATCATCAGCAGAGCTCTGAGAGGCTCTTTATGTCAGATGTCAGCTTTTCTGTCTTGTTTCATTTTCATTATTGCAGCCGAGAACATTTGGAGATTTTGATGAACTCGGTGTTATGAACAAAAGCAGTTCATTCCTGCCGCTGCAGTCCATACCATGCATTTCTTGCATTTACTCGGCTGTCCAGCTTTCTCACTTTGGCATACTCCCAAAGTAGGCTGTTCTCACACACGCCGTGTTATAAATGTGACTGTACTCAAACTCAAATTATGTTAATACTGTATATTACGGGGGCATGGCAAGCAGCCGAGATCAGACACTCTTTTACAGTGCTCTGCCAGGCAGTTTACAAATTATTTTTTAATAGTTTTCTGCAGCAACATTAAAACCTTTTTTATACCATTTGATTGCCTTACCTTAGTTCTATTACCTGCATCAAAATCGTAACATTCCTTGATAGGGAATCGATGTCAGAATGTGTAGCTGGAGCCTGGGAAGGTAAAACAGGCAAAGTCACCAGAGAGTGTGAATCGGAGTGTCCCTGAGGCTATAGTGAGTGGGAGTGAAGGGCCATCCCTCAGCAAGGTCCTTAACGCCATGAGGGACTCAGAATGATTTGTGGACATGAAATTGGATACGGTTACTAGTAAAGTGACTGTAATGGCAACCAAACTAGACTTGTAACCTCCGAGGTACAGCAAGCAGTGAATATAGCCAACAAATCAGCAATTACAGTTGCTGGCGTGGTTCGGGAAAATACAATTCTATGACTGCATCTGGAATATGTTAAAAAATGGTAGCACGATATAATAACGCTGGGGATCGGGTGCCTACAATAATGGCAACCAAATCCCCGGTGCATGTCTGCAGGGCTACTGTAGGGTAGGGTGGCGGATGGGGGTTGGAGAATATAGCGATGGGATGTCGCCTATACATATGTGCACGGGGAGCGAGCACACAGCAAGGCGGGGAGGGAATGTAAGGGTGGTGCTATGGTGGGTTGCTGTCAAGCGACCCGTGACATGGTGGGTGGGTTGGCGACATTGGTGGGCAGGATACTGGGTTCTGGTCTGGGTGCTGGTGCGGTTTTGTTGTGCCTGGCCCAAACCTTTTTTGTTTAATGTTTTCACCCCCCTGACATGCACCCCTTGGGGTTGAGAATCCTTAAGTAGGGGAGTGCGGGGGCAGAGCCCCCACATAAAAAAAACTAACTCCCCGGTGCCGTTTTGCTGTGTGCCGGGGTGTCAGAGTGCTGAAATAAATTTTCAGCACTCTTGACTTCACGATAACGGTGATCACCTTTAGGCTTTCACCGTTATCACATAGATCCTAAAAAATAGGGTATGTGTGTGTTATGTGAGCATATTAGCATCCTGGAGTGGTGTAGTGCCAACACTGTGTCTTATTTCTCATGGAGTTATTTAAAACAGTGATGGGACTGAATCTGGAGGGTCAGTGATGCAAAACATATAGAATTACACCAAGACGGCGAACGACTTACTTGAAACTTCTGCAAAGCATGCGGGTGATAACAAAGGGCTCTCATATTAGAGACAGAATTTTACAGCCAACCAAAAATGCAGGATAGTTGCATCACTGGCATAGTACTCAGTCCTTCTGCTTTCCAGATCCCATTTATTTGACAAGACAGTGCCAAAAGGTGCTCAATGCTGTAAGGGCTGGCCTGAAAGAACATGGTGTAACACATGTGTTACAACTACCTCTGAAACTTTGTGTAGTGTATGCTGACAACATTTTCCTATATAGTGATTGATCCTGAAGGAGCTGACAAAAAATTTAAATAAATTAAGGAAGATTTTGCCGACCAGCCTCCAGAGTTGGAATCAGATGCTGAGGTCTACTTTTCATGTTTTTCACTGGTTTTACACCCAGTAAGTGGGAGGGAGCCATTTGTGACAATCTATTCTTTCTTTCTTTCTTTCTTTCTTTCTTTCTTTCTTTCTTTATGTCAGAACTTTTACCATGAAAGACATACTGAGCTTGTAATAGCTCACTTCCAGATGCATCCTGGGGGATGGGAGAAGGGGAGTAAACAGTACAAGATGAACAGTAAAAGTACATTGTGTAAGATGCAGTAGTAATAAAATAAGTACAGTAAAAAATGCATACATTCAAATCAGATATAAATCAGTGCGCAGTCACAGTTGTAAGATATAATGCGTATTAAGAAACAAGTGCCAAACAGTGCAGGGAGTAATGCAGATGATAGTAGGATAGCACCACCGAGACTAGAGCGGATGGCTAACTGGGCGGGGCTGGAGGTATTACTCAGGAACACAGATACTAAAATAGATACTGAGGCACAGTTAGCCTTGTGGGGGGAGAAGTTGATCACAGCGGTGCCGGCCCGCTGGCGCAGCGGTTGGATTTCCGCTTGCGACGTCGGCGACCTGGGTTCAGGAACTAGCTCAGGTCATCGGAGGGCCGGCCGGGGGGAGAAGGATCGAGCGTCCCACGACTGCTCTCCTTCTCCAGGGGGAGGGCGCGGGATGCCACCGATGCATGGGGACACCTGGTGGAGGCCAGGAGTACCTCAGCATATGGGGCAAGAGACTTCCAAGGGGCAGGACGGACGCTGGCATCATTGCATGTTCCCGCCCCTCTATGGGGGGAGAAAACTCAGCCCGCCTCTCGCTGCCTAAGTGATGCCCGCCCCTCAGGCTGCAATCGGCTCCCCAGGCCAACTCCCGCCCTGTCCCGTTGTTTGTGGCACCCAAATAGAGGGGATGGGTGCCATGTCTCTGCCCTGGGAGGAGGTATCAGGGGTCAGTGCAGCTCATGTGGGGATGCCGCAGCAGAGGGAGTCCTGACCGAGGATAAGCTGGAGAGGAGGAGGGGTGCAGAAAGAATAATAAAAAAAAAAAAAAAGTTGGATCACAGCTGGGGTGGACAGGATATATCAACAACACAGAAGTGGGGAATAGCCAAGGGGACATCAGCAAACGGGAGGAGGGAATACAAGGATCAAGGGTCAGGAAAAGTTGCAGGAGGGGGTAAAGTCCTAAAGAAGGGCTTTGAGGGAGGGAAGGGGAGGGGAAGGACATGGCTAAGCAAATGGACAGGTAGCGGGAAGACCAGAGTTTAGGAAAGCAATACAAAAAGGCAGCTTGGCCTTTGAAAATTTTCCTGTTGAGGAGGGAAAGAGAGAGAGGGAAGCAGTGTTGTGAAGGGGGTAGGAGGAAGGAGAGTGGATGAAAGGAGGGTAGAGAGGTGGGGGGCAATGAGAAAAATCTGAATTTGGGGGTAAGGGTGGTGCAGGAATGAGGCATCTGGCTTCGAGGGAAGGGAGGGAGAGGGAGCAGTAAAGAGAGCAGTGGTGTGTGTGAGAGGGGCAGTCCAAGGCAAAGTGGCAGAATCAGTGGATGAGGGTGTCCAGTCTGGCAAGGGAGGATGACGGAGCTGTGCTGTAGACAATATCATTGTAGCTGAAGATGGGAACTATTATCTTCTTGACTAGCTCCCTTTGGGCTGGGAGATGGGTGCTTGCTTTGTTTCTAGACAGCATATCCAGTTTGGGGTGAAGCTTGCGCTGGATGTTATCAATGTGCTCTGAAAAGTCGAAGTGCTGGTCAAGCCAGACCCCAAGCTACTTAAGCGAGGGTCCATCAACAAGCAAAGTAACATCAAGAGTGTGGAAGAAGGGGAAGGGAGAGAGTCTGGTGAGTCTCTGATGGGAGCCAAAGGTCATAGAGACTGTTTTCTTAGCATTGAGAGACAGAAGGTTTGTACGGAACCAGTGCTGCACACTGTCAAAGTCCTGTTGGAGATTGGCAGTCAGGTCAATGGCAGAGGAGCCAGAAGCAAACAGCACAGTATCATCTGCTTACATATGGATAGATGCAAAAGAACAGGCAGAGAGAAGGTCATTAAGGAAAATGAAGAAGATTAAGGGACCAAGGGGAGACCATGGGGATGCCAGAGCAGATAGGGAGTGGGGGGGGGAGGAGAAGGAGTCTACAATATGAACAGCTTGTGACCTGCCCTCAAGGTAGGAGTGGAACCAGCTGATTGAGGAGTCATTCAACTTCTTCATAGATGTGTCACCCAGTTTGACATGCCTGGTTATATTTTATTCCTATCTGTCTATAGATAGATAGATAATGTCTGTAGATAGATAGATAGACAGACAGATAGACAGATGGAGAGATAATGGATAGATAGCTAACTAGTAAGATAAATATCTCTCCAAAGAAAATAAATTCCACACAATAAAAAGTGATATTTAGCCATCAGAACATACAAACTATGCTAGTAATGTGACAATGACAGTGTGAATGTGGGGAACTGTCTGGGCTAAGCCTATCCTCTTCGAGCTGCCTTCCAGAACTCTGAGCAACCACTTCAAATGGTTCCAGTAAGGTAGCCAGTGATAGGAATTTATAAAACAGAATGGCTGACTGCAATTTTGAATAAAAAATGAGCCCATTTTGAATTTAGTTGGATGCGTTGAGTACTCTATATATCCCCTATCAGGCCAGATTTCATCCCCTGATTTAGCTCTGTTATTTAGAAATGTATTAATCTATAGCCTATATGACTGATCTATGCATCCGATTTCTGATTATATGGTTACCAGATGAAAACGGACACATGTATTTATGGTTATACCTGATGAAATGTAAAGCTATGTATTGTTAATATGTATTGTTTGTCACTGATATCTGATTCTTAGTATGTTACTGTTGAAATCTAAATGAACCGCCTGACTATACCTTCAGTTAAAAACCATATTCTGCAGCTGAAGGGAAGAACACATGAACTAGCCATCAACTCATTGCAATCACATAAAGAGAACGGATTGCAAACTGGCTGCAAAATAAGTTTAATGTGAACTGTACTGTATATCTGTGCCAACAATATTATTTACCAGCAGATACCTGAGGAAAGTCAATTCCTTTACCAGGAATAATTTTAATATGTAGTAGGTTGAATTCTACTAAGTTACAAAATCCTTTTTGAGGTGAAGTTGTGACAGTTGTTTTGCCTGCTGGATACAATTCAGTGGCTTTCATGTCTGTACAAAGTAGAAGTGAGCCATGATTTTTTCACTGTGCAGTAATCTTGCTGGCCTGGCAGTTCATGAGCATGAAACCCCACACCAGCATATTAATACAGTGTGTAAGACTAGGCACATGTGCAATTGCCCTCAGAAACAGCTTTCAGTAAATGAATCCCTTGGTCTGTTACCATAATCAGTTGGTTTACATTGTGTGGCGTAAACCAGATGTTAAACTGCTCCTGCAATGCTCTCAAAATATTTCCAAATGTACAGTCTTTTTACAGCCACTCAAGCACAGGGTTACCCACCATCTATACAAGAGCTGACACATTTTGGAGCCTGCTTGCTGGTAGGGTATAGACTGGTAAATAACACCCACTGCATTAGTCAATCAATTGTTTTCCACGTCTGTTGTCAGATGTATGGAACTGCTTACAGACGCAGGAAAAGGACTACACAGCACACCAGCATGTACACACGCATGCATTCATGCATGCATGCACACATGCGCGCATACATACGCACTGCAATACTGCTATGGCAGTACCCTACCAGTGGATAGCCAGGCAGTGAAAGCCGACACAAACTCTCCCAGATGGCATCCTGCAGCCCCTCTTGACACTGCTCTGTCATCTGCTGACCCTGATGGGGATCCTAGGTTCAGTATGGGAACTCAGGGGGGGCCCACATGGTAAGTTGACACGCTTATCAATAGACTCTCAGGTCAGCCCTATCTCTTTGTTTTACAAACAGCATAGGAGCTGGGAACCTATTTATAAACACACAGACACACAGACACACACACACACACACACACACACACACACACACAAACACACACACCACATCAAGGAATTTATTATCCTGATTCAAATAGAGTATTTGATAGTTTATAGCAGGACATTTTATGTATCAGTGCACACAGTGGAATATTTAGTACACTGTTGTAGTGGCAAACACAGTGGAGCAGCTGGGATCATGTCGTATGATTCACAACAGGAGGCGAGAGTACAAGACATGAGCATCACCCAGCCTTCAGATTGACTGAGGTTATTACACTCACACCAACAAATATCAGCAGCCTATCAACACCGTGAAGGCTGATTACTTCACAAGGCTGCTAGAAACTGAGAAAAGCAGTCACCACTCTGTTTTGGACTATAGTCAACTTGCAGCAGTACATTCTGAATAACTTAATCAGGATGCAGAGATCTCCGAGGAGAAAAATGAGTAACGCTGGCTGTTCTTCAGTGGGAAAAATCTGCAATGTGAGCTTACCACTGCCAATTTGAGCAGCAAACTGCAAAATTGGTCCAGCCATGAGTCCATGAATGGCAATGATCTCTGCTGCAGGTTTTGGCCAGTTACTCCACAGAAACTAATAATATACTATTTGGAATTCATCCCACAACCTGTGGCCTTGACCTATCCCCTTCTAGGCTTACAGACATGTGCGAGGAGGTCATGGCTCCATGGTTCACTAACTACATGAAAAGTTCTCTTTAAGAGGGACCTTTCCCAGATGCTTTGTAAAGAGTGCTTGTACAGGGACGTCTTAAGAAGCCATCTCTAGATCTCAATGTGCTGGAAAGGGCACTTCTGAAGAAGCCATTTCTAGACCCAGATGTACTGGTGAACTATGGGCCTATCTCTTACTGCCCCTTTGGGGAACATTTTGCTGAGGGTTGTGGCAGTACAACCAAATAAAAAGCTAATATCTTTGAGTCCTACTGATAAGCTTCGGAATAGTACTTAGACTGATCTTGTTTAGATCCTAAATGATCGTCTGGTTGCAAATTGCAACTGAGTGGAAGAATGTCTCCCTACTCATCCAGCTGAATCTGTCAGAAATATTCAACACCATGCACATCTTGTCATGCTCAGCCCTTTGAGGGTCACTGGTGGGCACACAGCAGGGCCCATTATATATAAGTTTCTATTGAACCTGACTGATAGAATGCAGTATGTGAGCCTTGCTTATTTTACTCTCGGAGAGTTCCCCACGGGTTGGGGCTGGCTTTGATTCTTTATTTGGTGTCTGTATATGCTTCTATTGGGGAATATCATTAGGAAATAGAGTTTGGGTATCATACCTATACTGATGATATCCAGCTATATCCAACATTCTCAGCAGAACCCAACAGCATGGTTAAGGTCTTGTCCAGTTACCTTACTGAGCTCAGCCAATGGCTGGCCAGTAGCTGGTTAATATGGGATCCAGATGAACCTAAGGGGATTCCTATGGTCACAGGGAGGATGATGTGGGAACTTGGCTTATCTGTTGGGATTCCATGTATCAGTGGGGTGTCCCTACACAGGTCAATGTTGTCTGCAGCTTATAGGTCTGATTTATGAGGTCCTTGGTCTGGTAGCAGCTGTCACCAGTGCTTTAAATGTGGCCACCCAATAGCCAGTGGGTTGAACTGCATGATCCGACATCAACAACCCAGGTTCTGAAGCGAGCCAAGAAAGTTAGTCCGGTGACCCTGAGGGTCAGGTAGGTGTTGTCACCGGGCAGTGCGCCCTTCCAGGGAGGGGTAATAGTGGGTCCCACTCCTCTGGTGACCTATGTGGTGTGCCAAGGAGCTTGCCTCTCCTGCAGTGGCACTCTAGAGCAGGCAAGGCCATCTTGGGGCTTGGCCTGATGTCAGGGAAGAGGTGGGTCAAAAAAATGGAAATACCCACAGCAAGTTGCAGGATAAGTTACCAGTCATTACAGCTTCCGCACCACCTATAGGGAACTAGGGGATATCCGGACTGTGCTTCAGGGGTGGGGAGGATGTCCCTCCTGCCTGTGACCCAGCAACTGGGATATATCTCTTGAGCACCTCCCACCAGATACAGTGGGTCATGTGGGCAGGTGACCGGGGAAGAAGGAGTAATATGAGAAAAAAGAGCACTTTAAATATCTCTGCAGTATTGCCCATTCCTTCCCCATTTGGCCCTTGGGACACTGGTCAATGCCTTTATGACTTTGCAATTCAATTACTGTAATGTGCTCTTTACTGGTCTTCCCTTTCAACTCATTTGAAGACCACAACTGATATGGAATGCTGCTGCTTGACCATTAACTAGGAGCGATCAGTTTGACCACATGACACCAGTGTTGCAAGAACACAACCATCTGTGAGTTCAGAAACTGAGTTCATGTAACTTCTGCCTTTAAAAGTCATTCACAGGCTGAGGTCAGAACAGATCACTGATCTCATGATGCCTTATGCCCCTACCAGTTATCTGCATTCTGCCACCAATGGTTTGTTGGCAGTGCCGTGTGTGTCCAATTGTCTTACAGAGTGGACCTTTTCAGGCTTTATCTTGGAGCTATGTTATGCATTGCTACCCCTAATGCCCTAATGTTAGGTCAGCCGATTTAGTAGAAATCTTCAGGTGTAATATGTGGAGGTCAAGCAAACATGAGAGAGAGAAAAGAAGTAAGTGCCTTAACTGGGACTTGAACACAGGCCATCTGGAATACCGTAATACGTGGAGGTACCTGTGAGCCATCTGATTTAAGTGGTGGTGTTTTACTGTAATTAATTTTCATGCTTTATGTTTTATGTTCTCTGTGGTGTTTCTATATATTGATTGACTGCCCTGTGTACTTCGGCGCAGTAGAAGGGTTCCTTAAAAAAATAACGACAGCTATATCTACCCTTGTGTCAACATACAAAATAGAGCATCAAGAAACCCATTATGCATCACACCCATTATGCATCACACAATAGTGCATTGTGGTGTTGACATTGTTCAGTACAATTTGCATTAAACTGTCCTACCAATGAGCTGCTTTAGCATTTCTCTCGAGTTGTATTAAATGTTACTGCATCCAGCACAAAGCATTGCAAAAACTGTCGCATAATTGTTGCTACTCAGTTTTGCATTGGACTGTGACAGAACTGCTAATACTGTGCATTTGTGTTAAGTTGCAAAAAACATTTAATAGGCCGGCCCACTGACACAGTGATAGAGCTACTGCCTGCAGTGCCAATGAACATGGTTCGGGAGCGGACCTCAGACGTTGGAGGGTTGGCCAAGGGGAAGGAGGCTGAGCATCCAGGGCACTGCTTGCCTCCTCCAGGGAGGGAGTGGGTCTGCTACCCAACACCTACTGACCTCTAGCGTCGGTCGAGGGGCGCGGCAGCTTCGGACAACGCTGAGTGCTCATCAGGATAGGGACCGGCAGTCCTCTGCACATCGGGGGCGAGAGCATGCCTGACTGTGCACTCAGGTCATTACATGTCTGGCCTTGCTGTAGCAAAAGGGAAGGGGGGAAGGGAATTGTTTAACCAGGAAAGGCACACTAAGCTGGAGCTTGTTTTCAGGTGCGACCTGGGAGCACAAGGAAGTTAAGTGACTTGCTCAGGGTCACACACTATGCAAGGGGGAGCTGATGGGATTCAAACCCAGGTCTCCAGGTTTGCAGGTCAGTGCTCTTAACCACTACACTATACTGCCTCCAAGGGAAAGGGGGAGGCAGCACGTAAGGCTAAAATACCTTGGCCTGAGCCCCATGCTGCCCAGGACCCCAGAAAGTGCCAGGACGAAACCAATATGTGGGGTGTCCCCCGCCCCCCGGCAGTGACCGAAGCCAAAAATACACACATAAACAAAAAATAAATAAATATATATATAAATAGATAAATATATAGATAGATATAGATATATACATATATAAAAACATTTGGTAAAAGTTACTCTTGAGCTAATGAGTTGCCAATGCATTACCAACTTCAGAAAAAAAACCTCATTGTCATAGCAATTTTAATATGAATTACACTGTAGTGTTCTACATAAAAGAGCATCAAGAAATCTGTTGTACTTACACACAGTGGGATATCTAGGAATTTGTAACAAACTGTCACACATAAAAGAACACCAAGGAACCTGCTATGTTGGCATGCAATAGTGCTTCTTAAACTTATATTGTCACACATAAAGAGCACCAGGAAACTTGTTGTACAGACACAAAACAGCATCTCAGAACTTATGTCGTGATGCATAAACGGACACCAAGTGCAAAAAACCTGTTGCACTGACATGCAGCAGGGCACCTTGGAACTTGAACTGTGACATATAAAAGAACAATGAACTTTCAATGCATTTTAAACTTGTACTGTTACACATACTGGCACATCAAGGAACCTGTTATACTGACACACAGTAAGGAATAATAGAATTTGAAACAGCTACATCAGAGCACCTGGGAACCTGTTGTAACAACATCTGGAACCTGTTGAATTGACACATTGGGTGCAACAGAACATTTGGGAGTTCATTTTATTGACACACACAGCAGGGTGTCTAGGAACCTTTTGTACTGTCATATTCAGCAGAACATCTGGGAGCATATTGCAATGACACACGGAGCAGTGTATTCGGGAACATGCTGTATCAACCTAGGAACAGCATCTGAGAACATGTAATAATGCATACAACAGCCCATATAGTAACCTACTCTGTCAAAACATAGAAATGATTCTCTGGAACATATTAGAACTTAAGAACATAAGTAGCTGGCCAGCAAAAGAAGACCTTTTAGTCTGTCAAGTCTGCCTGATGCGGAGCCCTGAACGGCAAAGATTTCTGGTGCAGGTTTTGGCCAGTTACCCCAGCAGAAATTCATCATATCCTTTCTGTTAACTTAGGGGCTCCTATTGTTTCAACACACAGAACTAAGCAGCTGTGAAGCAGCAGAGGTGGCCTGAAGTGGATCCTAGTCTAAAAACCTGGGACAGAAAAGAAAACTCGGCGTTTACAGCACATGTACTGTAATTGGATTACCTTTATATTACAGCACAACTATGCAAATCATAAAACACAGAATACCCACCGCTTATGTAACGCTGTGTCTTTACTACTGTATTTTACAGCACAACACTTGGAAGCCTGTTATGTGTCGACAGAAATTCACAAGAGAGAAAGAGCATGCCTGGGAAACCATGACATTTATACCCGACTATATTCCCTTGCAGCATCATATCTGAGCATCCGGCAGTCTGCATTACTGAGATGTGATTGTAATATTGCTGCCGTTCTTCACAGAGCTAAAAATACATCAGCCTTGCCAAGCTTGGCCATTTGCTATTGGTTGCTGTCCACAAACACTTCAGAAGGAAAAATTAACTGCAGTATTTTCTCATTTAAAGTGTGACTCAGCACAGCTGAGAAAACAAGACTTTGCTCCAGGTTTCTTGTTATTGATGAAAAGATCTATTTTTCTATTCAAAATATTATTTGAAAATGAATACACCAGTTTTATCATGCAGAATTTGGGGGAAGGGAATATTTCACAGGGACCAGAGATACTGTTTCCATCTCCTCAAAAGCTGTGTATTTTACAGTGAAGCAGTCAAAACATGACAATTTGTGACAGTAATAAGGACATTTTTCCTCTGCCTTTCTCAGAGCTGCAGTTTCTAGGCTAATGACTTTCTGCTGCGTGGGATGAGTAGGAGGCTAACTAACAAAACATCACTGTTAAGGAAGACAGAGGCTGGGACCTTGATAGTGCTCCTCCTTCCCCACATATTTAGAGCTACAGCTAGGTTTCTCAGTTGGTCTGACTCCCCCAAACAAAACCTGAGGACACCCCTTCCCTAAGTCTGCTGTTCCCTGCCCTAGGGTGCATGGGTATCCCATGATAACGGCAATCTCAAAAACAGTGAGGCGGAAAACTGCAAAGAAAAACAGTGTGGACACAGAGTGACTGGCACAATATGGCGATCGCGGAAACGGTGACCTATGACTTTTCCCCCTCCCCGAGTTGCTTCTCCCTCCGAGTTGGTTATTTTAGTAAGGGAGGTGCGGGGGAAGCCGCCTGCAAGAGTGTGTGGGGGGGCAAAGCCCCCCTCAGAAAGCCACCATTACATTGCTGTCACCATTTCAGCGATCGCTGCATTGTACCCCTTGCCCTATTTGGCCACACTCTTTTACCTTCGCCGATTTTGGCCTCGCTGTTTTTGACTCACCCATATCACATACCATAGAACTGGGAGCATGAAAGCACAGGTGGGGGGGGGAGAGGGAGAGGAAGAGGTCATTCTTTACTGGAAATTGATGGGGGGGGGTTCAAGAGTGAAGTGAGAATGCTTTATTTTATAGAAAGGGTGGTGGAGCCATAGAACAATCAGTCAACTAATGTGATGAGCGCCAAAAGTATCAATGGTTTCAAACATGGCTGGGACAGAGTGAAGAGCTTGGAGCTTAGTGGCTGTTCAGGGTGATAGCACTAGGGCAGGAAGTATGGGTGTTGATATTGTGGGTTAGAACCCTGTGTGGACAATAGGTCCCAGGTTTATTAGGGTTTATGGGCAGACTGGATGGACCAGTTGTCTTTTTCTGCTGTCACTGTCTATGTTTCTAGTGATTCCATACACCTGAAATATTGTTGTTCCCTAAGAATTTATCCTATCTAGACTGAAGGCAATGCATGCCATCTGCATACAGCACAACGCCTGCCAATCTGTTCCAAACCCCTACCACCCTCTGAGTGAACAAATGCTCCTTGGGTCCTTTCTGAACTTTTGTGCCCTCAGTTGACTGACCCCTTGTTACAGACCCAGCACTCTGATGATCAGGCAACATTTGCCTCATCTTATGATCACTCCTGCCAGCCTTCAGTTACCCCAGTGAGGGACAACGGCTCTTCCAATGTGGGGCACATTAAACAACATGAAGATTGAAGCTCAAAATTCCATAACAACTCTAATTCCAAAGGAAAACTGTAGATAACCTATTTTGATCAGTCTGAAGTCACTGTTACCTCTGTTACAAACAGACATGTAAAATATATTTTTTGAAATTGTAATGTCTGTTAAATTTAAATATTTTGAGATGCTGTAAGTCCCCCATACCTACTGTTGGCGCTATGTTGTGCAGTAAGCTCTATGTGCTATGCAAATGCATCATGAAGTATGCCTTCAGGCAGAATAAAGTCTGTGATACTTCCTGAGTAGTACTTGGTGAAAGCTCTATAACGCTTGTCAAATTGTATGAAATTGCCGATTCCACATTTTCACATTTTTTGAGAAACTGCACCAAAATTAATCATAATTTTGCCAAAGCATTTTTATTCAAATAGAACCATTTTCTCCAAAATTCTGCTTTTTTGTTGTTAATTTCTTTTCTCGTCCTATGATTGGTGCAGGCTACCCTCAGAAGCATCGCAGGGGCTTACCTTCCAATCCCAGTCTTCCTCCATGGCTTGCCCCCCCCCATGACAGGGTCAGTGGCTCCCCCTGCCATTGTCAAGGGATCCGGTTCTGGGAGAGGGCCCTGTAACAAGTATAGAGCCTGTGAAGGGTTGGTCTGTCATCGTGCTCTGCTGCCGATTGATTTTGCTACCTTCATTTATCTCCGCAGGAGAAGCAGACATGCAATTCCATACAATCCCACACACACTCCCATGCGTAGGATGTCACAAGCTGCTACTCCACTCCCTTACATGCAGTCCATGACTGCTTTGCTGTCTAGCCTCCACTAGGGGTCAGGCTAATGCTCGGCACCACAACTGTCCTGCCCCAGAGGAGGACAGCAGTCCTATGGACATACAATACTCCTCCCCTTGGTCACGCCACCAGTGCCCCAAGTTTGCTCCCAAGCTACAGTCATCAACACTGCAAGCGGTAGCGCTACCACTGCGCCAGTGGGCCAGCCCATATTGTGCATTTTTAAAATTGCAATTTCAGCAAGCAGCACCATTTTCCCCAAAATGCAAATTTTAAAAAAAAAAGGTGCAGTTTCAACCAAAATTACAAAAAGTGCAATGAACAGATTTCACAAATTTTCCCAGCCACTATTACTGAGTTTTATGTCACAAGATCTGTTTTGCCTTAAGCCATGCTTCACTCTATATTTCCTTTGGTCCAATGGTGTCTTGTCACACAAAGTGGCTCTACACTGAATAATGGTGAGAGAAGTAAGTCTTTGGCAAATTTGATTCTTCGTCCAGTCAGGCTCCAAGAATTCAGTTTGACTTTGAGAATTCAGCCAAACCACATGACTACCAGTGCTGTAATTGACCTGGGGTACAGCAGACTGTAAATAGGGGGTAATAAACACCCTGAAGTAAGCAATTAATACTGATTACCTTAGCATCTTTGTAGTAGGCAGATACTGCTGCTGCAGGGTGCTATGTCAGGGGTGCTGTGACAGAGTCTGCAGCCCACTAAGACCACTATGGCCCAATACTGAGCAACAGTAATAGTTAAAGGGGAAGTAAACATTGCAGGGGTCACTGAAATTGTGAAAGCCCATGAAAAGATATTTCAGATGAGGCACTGGACTTCCTTGTAGGTGTCAGGAGTCCTGAGCTATTACTAATCTGTAAATCAAAACAAGGCAGCAGCCATTTTAAAACAGAAAGTGATGTCACTGAGGGGGCAAGCTGCATGTTGTTAATTACAGCTTGCCCCTCAGTGACATCACTGTTGGTCTCATGATTCAATGAAATGGCTGCTGCCTGGTTTTGAGTCACAGAACGTTTAGGTATTCATATCTCAGGACTCGTGACACCTACAGTGAAGTTCAATACCTCATTTGAAAGATTTTGTTATGGGTTTTCATAATTTGAGTGACGCCTGTAATGTTTACTTCACCTTTAATAGCTACTGCTGACCTTGAGGCTTATACCTCCATGTAGTCTCTGACTTTCAAAAAAATACATTATCAATCAATCAATCAAAATCTTTATTTATTCAGGCGGACATCATTGAGCAAAGCTCATTTACAAGATGGACCTGATAGGTCGAGGAATAACATGAAGGTACAAAGAACAGACATATACAAAACACTTCTAAGTAAACGGGTTACAATAATATAAACATATATACAAGCAGTGCAGCTGGATAATACAGGCTCCAGGGCAATCTAAACCAAACAGATATGATTGATGATTAATAAAGTGTTGATAGCAGCCTCTGAAAAATGACACGGGGGGGGCTGGTGGGAGTTTTGGATAGGGACTAAAATCAACTAGTAGTGAGTGAATGGGGCAGAAGTAAGTGCCAGGGGTAGCAGAGGAGGTCTTGGTAAGGGGTAGCAAAGCTGCATAGGAAGAGGGGGGTGGGGGTAAAGAATGTGATTGGACTAGGCCTTATGAAAGCAATTGCATTTCTCTGGGAAGAGGCTTGTGTAGAGCTTTTTAAAGGATGTTGGGGGTATAAAGGTGGTCAACTTTAGGGTCTTCTGCAGTGAATTCCAAGCCATTGCAAGAGAGTAACTGATTGCAGATCTCCCATGCCGGGTGAAGGCTTTGGGTAGCTTCAAGGTGATGAAGTTATTGCTTCTTAGGGCATATGATCTAGCTGTGGCCAGTGTAAAGCAATCTAAAATATAGGATGGAAGTTTGTTAGACAGAGCTTTGTAAATCCATAATGCAGCATTTTTGTTCCTTCTGAGGTGTAAGGATGTCCAACCAACTGCAGCATAGAGAGAGCAATGATGAGTGTTGAATGGAAGATCTGTGATGAACCTTACAGCTCTATGGTACAAGGTATCCAATTTACTTAAGTAGGAAATAGTACAGTGGCCATAGAGGAAATCTGCATAGTCGATAAGTGATAGAAATGAGGCCTGGATTAGTCTCTGTCTTGAATCTCTGGTTAAATAATGCTTGATTCTGAAGAAAGGCCCGAGCCTCTGGCGAGATTTTTCAGAAGTTCTTCAATATGCTGAGTATAATCAAGCCTGTTGTCAATCCATACCCTAAATATTTGAATTTGTCAACATAGTCAAGGCTTTCACCAAGGATGGTGGATAGTTGGGGAAGAATGCTTGATGAGAAGGCGTTATTGGTGGAAAAGAACATAGCTTTTGTCTTCTTTGCATTTAGGAGGAGTTTTTTTTCAAGTAGTTGGTATTGCAAAGGAGAACTCTGACTGTAGTATTTCACAGGCCTTTATAGGTGATGGGTTACTGGCATATAAGACAGTGTCATCTGCAAAGAGGTGAACATTGGCTTTGGTGAGATTAGAGTCAATGTTGTTAATGTAAATGGCAAAAAGGATAGGGCCCAGGATAGATCCTTGAGGTACTCCTCTTAGGAGTGGTTTTGATGAGGATAGGTCGCCTTCATTTTTCACCTGCTGCGTTCTATCAGTGAGGTAACATCTGAACCATTTAAGAGAGGATGGATCTAGGCCTATGGAGTGCAGTGAAGAGAGTAGCAGCTCATGATCCACTGTGTCGAAGGCTTTGCTTAGATCAAGAAATACAGCACAGACGCTGTTCTTTTTGTCTAGCTCAGTTTGCCAGTCATTAGTGACTTTTGCTAATGCAGAAGTGGTGCTATGCCTGTTCCTAAACCCAGATTGAGCAGGGTTTAGGAGATTATTAACATCAAGGTAGTCTCTTAGTTGGATGCTCACTAGTTTTCTAGCATTTTGGAAAGCACTGGCAGGATGGATATGGGTCTATAATTGTTGAGGTCCATGGGGTCCCTGATTTAGGAGGGAACACTTGTGCTGACTTCCACAGCGAAGAATAGAACCAGAGGCTAAGAGAGATTAAAAGATGTGTTAAGGGAACTGCAAGCACATGTATTGCAATTTTGAGAAAAAGGGTTCAAGAGAGTCTGCACCTGCACTTTTTTAATGTCCAAATGCAACAATAGGTCCTCTACTTGCTTCAGTAGAATTGGTTTGAATGAGAATGAAGAATTAGCCCTCTGAGCCTCAGTAGACTGGGATTTAAGTTGTGTCCATGATAGATTAGCTGGGGAGGAATCAAAAGCAAGGCCAGCCGTTGTGAAATGATTGTTGAATGCATCTAGTACGTCCCGTTTGTCAGAGATAGCAACCTTATTAAGGTGCACTTGAGATGGCAGAGAAGTGCTAGAGTCCGGCCCTAAGATCCCCTTGACGGTGACCCAGAATCTAGCAGGGTTGAGGTAGGAGGCATCAAGTTCAGCCGTATAGAAAGCAGCCTTAGCGTCCCTTACTTTTTTGGTGCAGATATTTCTGGCTTTTCTGAACAGCAACCAGTCATTTGGTTCCTTAGTCTTTCTTGCCATTTTCCATAGCTCATCTCTCTCAAGCAGTGCAGATTTAAGGTCGGCTGAGAACCAGCGGCAAGATTTGCTTTTCACTCTAACACTAGTGATTGGTGCATGAGTATTGAGGGCACCTATGATTATGCTGTTTAACACATGAAGTGCTATTTCCACAGAGTATGTGAGGTAGAACTCTTGCCAGCGTGCAGAGTGGCATAGATCGTGGAGATATCCCTCGATATTAAGATTTTTTTTAGATCTTCTCTGGAGAAATTTTGCTGGATTAGCGGGTTTGTCTGATGATCTTATTCCTGCTATAAGACAGTGATCACTTATGTCACTGAATAATACTCCAGCGTGTGAGAACAGGTGGGGTTTGTTTACCAGCATGATGTCAAGTAGGGTGCTGCTACTTCTGTTCTTTAAATTGATTCTTGTCGGTTCATTTATTAGTTGAGAAACCCAAATGTATCACAAAAGATACTAGGGTGCAGCTGTCTTGGAGAGCCAGTTTAAATTCAGATCACCTAAGATAATGGTATCTTCAGGGCCCAGTTTGATTATATTCCCAGGTGGGTTAGGAGCTTATGATCGGCAGAGGGGGCCTATAGCATCCAACTAGTTGAAAAGCTGCCATGTTGGGAGAGCTATTTTAAGGATAAACATTTGAATTCTTTGGGCAATGATGTTGCACTAAGGCAAGATGCAGATATATTCGATTTACATAAATAGCTACTCCACTGCCCTTGACAGGCGGTCTGATCTGAATATTTGGTAATTGGGTAGATTTACCTCCTATCCATTGTTGCAGGTTTGAGCCATGTCTCGGATATTACCAGAAAATCTGGCATGGTGTGGCAACCCAGGCTTGTATTAATGAAAGCTTTTTCAGGAGGCTGCATGCATTGATGTGAAGGAAGCTTAGTCCTTTAATGGAGGCTAGATCTGCTGGGGAGGTGATACCCTCTGGAGGTCCTGGATTGATTTCAACATTACCAATGCAGATCAGCAGAAAGAATAAGAGTTTTGTGAGGGCTTCAAAGGACAGGAGGAAGGGACAGTCAATGGGCCTTCTCTTCTTGCTCGGTGGCTAGTGCCTAGAGATGAACCACTCTGGATTGCGGCTTAGTAACCTGTCACAGAGTGCTAGTTTGGTGGACAGGTATAAGGGGCACTGTAGATCCAATAGTGGGCGTGGGCGTAAAGTACATGACAGGTTGTGTCCTTTTGGGGTTACCCCACTGATTGTGGTGAAGCAACGGTAGGCATATGTGAGGAACCGATCGGGCATCCACTGGAGGCATCACAGGGAAGCTAGGCTGACAAGTCGATTATACAATAAGGCATGGATCGGTATGGCATCATCCTCAGAGAATACAATAGATGAGAGAGAGAAACAGTAAGAGGAGCTTCCCCAGCCCCATTATGATGCGGTAACTAGGGGTTAACAACAATAAGGACAAGGGGAGGACTGCTGAGCAGGTGACACCGCAGAGCTGCTGATAGATTATTGGATAGACTTTTGCTGTGGGCGGAGATAAAAAAATGTTGGCGCGAAGATGCGTATAAAAGAAACACCCAAGGGGGGGTGGGCAAAAATTTTGCGGCTTTCCCGTACCTTCCTGGCTGTCTGTCCCGGCCTCCTGGTCCCCTGGGCGGCCTTGCGGTGCATGACGACTGCCCGCTGGTGGGCGTAGCGGGGCGCTTACTGGGTGCTTTCGAGGGCAAGGCGGCTAGAGTGGAGGAGACAGAGGAGAGCACAGTCAAATAAATAAAATTGCAGCAATCAAGTGATTGCAAATAGTGTGAAGTTATTTTGCACAACAAAGACTGGGGTTCGGTGCCTAGCGTCTGGCCCACTAGAAGTCCCACCAAAAGACTGTAATCACATAGGCATTGTAAAAATACAGCAGAAATCATAAAATTTTAGCAGTAAAAGTAAAACAGCTCTTTGTAGGTAATTTACTTTAAAAAAACACACAATCCCCAGCCAGCTTCAGCAGTGCAAAGCACAACAGCAGTCTGTGGAGCAGGAGGACCAATCGGAAGCAAGGCTCAGAAAGCGCTCGCCTTCCGATTGGTTGCGGCTTTCCCGTACCTTCCTGGCTGTCTCTCCCATTAACAAACATACAAAACAAATGAAAACAAATTTAATTTAGGGGATTATTCACAATATTTTACCATACATGATTCTATTTCTCACATTTTATATTCTTTAATATTGTTTATGTATCTTGCATATTACTCACTTTATTTGTGGCAGCATGGTAACGCCACTATGTTTGGGTTAAGTTTGTTTGTGTCAAAACCCCTATTTGACAGTTTATATCCACTGCTTGCAGCTAGTGCAGAATGCGGCAGCACGTTTGTTGACTGGGGCATCTAGAAGATCTCATATCACCCCAGTGCTGTACGCTCTGCACTGGCTGCCAATACAGTGGCAGATCACCTTTAAAGTAGGTCTGTTGACTTACAAAGCCCTACACGGATTGGGTCCCGATTACTTGAAAGAGCTCCTGGTTCCTTACACCCCTTTGCAACAGCTCGGCTCGGCTGATGAGGGGTTGCTGGAGATTCCGAGGGTTAACTTAAAGTCATCTGGCGAGCATGCCTTTGGGTTTGCAGCACCTACCCTCTGGAATTCTCTACCCCGTCAGCTCCGGGAGTGCAGGACGGTGGGAAGTTTTAAGCAGGCACTTAAGACTTTTTTATGGGGGAAGGCATTTCCTATTTTATCGTGATTTTATACTATATGTATTTGTATATGTGTTTTGTTCGTATTAATATTGTACAGTGCTTTGAAATATTGAAAGGTGCTTAATTAAATAAATTTTATTATTATTATATTATATAACTCGGATGTCTTAAAACCCAGCACTGTGAAAATTGGTATGTACCATCTCAGTCCTAGGGGCTGATTGCCTACCAAATTTTTAAAACATTGTTTAAGCGGGGTTTTAGTTACAGATTGCACAAGTTACATGAATTAGAGATTTTTTTTTTTTTTTTGCTCAAAAATTATGAGTTAAACTGTGAAACTTACAGGTTCATTTGTAGGTGCAGGTGAAGTCATTAAACATTTTTAGGCATAACACAATGCAAAGTGCTTCTGCTTTGCATAGCCCTTCAAGAAGCGCTATGTGTATTGAAGTGTCAGCCTCACCAAGCAAAGACTACCCTATGTGGCACTCTTTACCTGTCTAGTGCCACTTCTCATAGCACTTCGCCTGACAGAGACTCCCTGAAGTGGCACTTCACTTGCAAAGTTGAGCAAATGTCACTTTGAGGAGATAGCTTGTCACGCAAAAACAATGTCCCCTCCCCCCACCTTCTGTAGCACCCACACCCACCTTCCTCCCCACCCAATTATCTATGGGTGGGAGGGTTGGATGCAACCCAGTTCTGATTGTGATAGATTTATTTCAGAAAGGTTCTGCTTTACTTTGATTAATTTTAAACCTGTTTTTTCCCTGTTTGACTATGAGAAATTCATCTGAATTATTATTTTTGATCCTTTGTCGTATAAAATGTTAAAATTCAACTTTGCAAAAAATGTTTTGTGTCCTTTTACCATCCCTGAGTATGACATGCTTGTTTGAGGGAAACAGGAAGCACGAGTAGGAGATGTGATGGGGCACAGGCAATCTCTCCCACCCTTTTGTGATGTTATTTATATTTAACTGGGAAATATACAGTCTGAGATGTGACAACCACCTTGTCGGAGGGAAGTGGCCAAGGATGGGCGCAGAGTCAAAAGGTATCAGGTTGGACCAAGCAATTGCTAGGCAAATTTATTTTAAGCCAGCATGATAAGCAAAGCAAATAAAAAAAAGACGAACTGAATACGACAAAAACAAACAGAAGCAAAAGAAAAAGAATACATCAATATACACTTCTCTAGATATGGCTAGAGCATAACAGCATGTCAGTGTACTACCAACCTCTCCACTCACTATCTATCTGAGGAGATGCATAAAAGCTGCTCCTTTTATCTCAGTGGGGGTCAGGTGATTTACTTGAAGCTCCACCCACTTACTTCCAAAAACCTTAATTTTAAAACTAACAATTATTTTCACATATTAAGCACAGGACAGCTACAATTCAGCATACGACTATGTAGTATAGCATTTAATATCAATAAATATGCTTTGTTTCTTTTATTGTAATGCTGTTCCTGGTAGCAGACTCCTCCTCTTGAACTGAGCAGTATATAGGACTGAGAAACAGGGCCGGCCAGCTCCTAGAAACAATGG
The DNA here is from genome assembly GCA_016271365.2 of Neoceratodus forsteri. Classification (NCBI taxonomy): domain Eukaryota; kingdom Metazoa; phylum Chordata; order Ceratodontiformes; family Ceratodontidae; genus Neoceratodus; species Neoceratodus forsteri. Next base: position 47,122,920 of record JADMNL010000036.1, read on the forward strand.
AGAGGCCAAGGAGAAAGTTCTGCAGCCAGGTTCGGTAATGTCTTTCTGGTCACTATTCATTGTCTATATGCTTTTCTTTCAGCACTTTATTCAGTTTATGCAGTTCAGTAAAAAGCAACTGAGTGATACATCAGACTTGTATTATTTATACATATGTAAAAGAGACATAAAGCAACATAAATATAGACAGGGTTTTTGCTGTTTTTACCTTAAACATGTCTGGTATATCTGCACAGTACCACAGAAATTTGTCTAGCTGCTAGCTAACTGTCATCCAAAAACAGAAAACCACAAATAAGTATTCTTTTTTGTTTAGGGAGTTACAAGATAGCTGTAACTAACAAAAACAAACCTCCTATTCTACCTTCTGTTTTTTAGTGCGCACTGGTACGTATATAAGAAGGGCTCCATGTACCGTATTCCAGCACTTCTCTATGCTATGCCTGCATCGAGTTGTTAAAGATTACACCGCAGAAACAGGCATTCAGAACCTAAAACTGTACCTCAGTGTCATGATTCCTATTCAGCATGAATATTCTTCACTTACATTACTCCCTCAGAACTCGGACCATTACTTTAATGAGTAAAGAAAGGACAGCATTTACATCACTGCTGTCAGCTGCATTCTCTTATAATACATTCTGCAGCAAGAACTGACTTAGTCAGTTCACTATTATGGGTATTCCATAAGGGGGGGGGGCATGAAGACATTGTTCTTCCCGAAACCATAGAGAATCACAGGGATAGTACAAAGAGCTTTCCCAGGTGGCCTGTCTGGGAAAGGGAAAATAAAGCAAAGTCAATAGAGACAGGATTGATACAGAAGGTGCTGCTACAGCATACTTGAAGCAGGAGAAAGAGAAGAAGGTTCTAGAAATACAAATGGTCTTACAGCACCCTGTGACACACCCCAAAGCAGTAAGGCACTATGGCCTAGTAATTCAGGCGCAGAGCTGGAGAACAGAATGTGAAACGTGAACTTCCTTCCCAAATCAGGGAGCCACTGTGGCCTAGCAGTGCAGATGCAGACCTGGGGAACACAGAATGTGAGACGTGCACTCCCCTTAAAATTAGTGAAGCACTATGGCATAGTAGTTCAGGTGTAAACCTGTGAACAGGGAGTCTGAGATGTGACTCCCACCCACCACTAAAATCAGTAAGGCATTATTGCCTAGGTGCTCAAGCGCAGTGCTGGGGAACATGGAGTCTGAGATGTGTCCGCCCCCACAAATCAGCAAAGCACTATGTTCAGGATGAGACCTAGGGAGCATGGCGTCTGAGACATGAGCCTTCCCCCAATCAGTGAGGCACTGTGGCCTACTAGTTGAGGTGTAGAGCTGGGGAAGATGGAGTCTGACACATGACCCCCCAAAAAAAAATTAATTAGCCGATTTGGCCTAGTTGTTCAAGTGCAGAACTGGGGGAACACAGATTATGACATGTGACACCCCCCCAAATCAGTTGGAGTCACCCTGTTCCCCTTCTTAACCAATAAAAAACGTACTTAAATGTTTTGCTTTTTTATTCGTTTTCCTAAATAATTTTTTTTAAAGTGCTTCTAGTAGTGGCTGCTCTCAGAGGTATACCATTCCCACAGTGATGGAAACCCAGCGAAGACCATCACAGTGATAAAATCAACAGTTCGTTGTGATGATCTGCTGGTTTCCCAATGCTGCTGTCTATGGGAAGTTTGCCCCTCTTCAGAACCAACTCTGACTCAGAGTTGGTTATCTAAAGTGTGGGTGGGGGAGGGGTGGGCTGATGCCCCACAAAAACACACTTTTGTACAGTGACAGCACTGCGGCGACGTGGAACCGCTATCAGACCGTTATTTTTCATTAGTTTGTTGCCGGCTGATGATCACGCCCACCTAATGGCTCTGACTGCAGCAAAGCAACATCAGATGAGCTGCCTGTGGGGCAGGCTAAGCCTTCTTGATTTTTTTTTTGTTTTGAAGAAAGAAAGTAAACTAGGGGGTGGGTGAATAAGCCCTTCTTAATGTAACTATCTCTTTTCTTATTTCATAATTTTTTTTTTCAACAGGTTAGTATAGGGTTTCCATACAATTTTTAATTTTTCTAACACATGGATCATCCTCATTTTTCATTTTTATTTAGTTGTTTAACCAGGAGTAGTACACTAAGCTGAAAGCTTTTTTACAGGAGCGAACTGGGAGCACATGGAAGTTAAGTGACTTGCTCAGGGTCACACAGTATGCAAGTGGAAGCTGTGGGATTCAAACCTAGGTCTGGTCTGCTGGGTGTCACCAGATTTTCAGCTCAGAGCCTTAAACTACTGCACTATCTTGCCTCCTACTGCCTCATAGCACTGCAAACCCCCAAATGAGTGACCCCTCAGGATTACAGGAGTGGCTATGTAGTAAGGCGAGACACCATAGGCTAGCACAGATGCCAGTCTCATTACCTTACTCATAACTGGTTCGCTTCTGTCCAGAGTAGTGATCATGAATGTGCTGCTAGTTTGGTTATTAGGATCCCATCTCCCATGCTGCTGAACTGCACACTGGTAAGTTGCAGCCAAACTCACTGACCTTAGCTGTGTCATCCCCACTGAGTCAACCCTTCCTTCCAACGGAGGTTGTGGTCCTTTTGATAAACAACCACTAGACCTGGAGCCAGGTTATCTTAAATTCTATTTTAAAGTAAATTTCTGTGGTAAGGCAGCCACTCACACATAGTGGTAGCTGCCCTCATTGGCAGTTATTCTAGCCTGGTTTTAATTAACAACAGCAGCCCCTACCTGAATAACTTCACTCGTAACTTACCTTTAGCAGAGGAAGCCCTTTCCATTCCTAGTGCCCAGGTTCGGCCACCATGCCCCCGCACTCAAGCACGTAATGACCTGTGGCCAGGGAGAGTGTGGGTGCACACATCATTGAAATGAATGGGGCTTGGTTTCTCATTCATTTTTAAGCTACAAAATGGTCACTTGGCGATTAATGAAGGGCACCGCTCGACTAACAAGGGCATGTTACTCCCTGGCCATACATCATTAGTTGCTTGAGTGGGGGATGCGGCAGCTGAACTCGGGCACTAGGAATGGCGAGGGCTTCCTCTGCTAAAGGTAAGTTACGAGTGAAGTTATTCAGGTAGGGGCTGCTGTTGTTGATTAAAACCAGGCTAGAATAACTGCCAATGAGGGCAGCTACCACTATGTGTGAGTGGTAGCTGCTCTCAGATAGGTCGGAAATTCTCTTTAAACCTGTCTCAGTAAGAGACACCTCTAATTATATAAGAAAGGTGCTTGGTAAAACCAGACTTGGGGGTGATTCAATTGATATGAGGCTATTTGTGCTGGTAGTTGAGGAACTCTCCTACCCTATTTCCAAAATGTTCAACATCTCTCTGTGCTACTTCCAGTTCCCGGAAAAGTGGAAATCCATGTTGGTTACACCAGTTTTTGAAAGTGGTGACCATTCTAACCTTTCCAGTTACAGGCCAATTTCCATACTCTCCTCTCTGTACAAAGCCATTCAGAGAACAGTGTCTGATTAACTTGTTTCTTATCTTGAACAATATGAAATACAGTGTCGCCAACAGCATAGAGTTCAGAAAAAAACACAGCACCAATACAGCATCAATTGAGTGTTCCAATTTAGTCTTTAAGGCCTTGACAAAGGAGACAAGGCTGGTGCCATCTATATCAACTTGACAAAAGCCTTTGACTTGGCAGATCATGAACTCCTTCTCTACTGACTTCATGGCCTAGGCCTGTCACCTGGTTCCAGAGTTATCTCACTAATCACACTCAGTGTGTCAACTCATTACCTCCAATAGCTTCTTAAGAAGTCCGAACTATCCATTGTTTACCTGACACAAAATGGCCGCCCAAGGTATAATGAGTTAAGATAGATGGCTCCTTGTCAGATGTTAGGAATGTATCCATTGGTATTCCCCAGTGCTCCTTTCTGGGCCTCCTACTATTTGGTGTATTCATAAACCACCTGTCTGATGCCTGTCAGTTTGCAAATGTACTCTTCTATGCAGATGATGTTGTTATCTATTCCAAGAACCCTAACCTTGGTAGCCTCACCTCCATCCTCCAGGGTAATTTAGAGGCCCTTGAAAAATGGTTCTCCCAAAACAAACTGGTTCTAAATTACCCAAAAAAATCTAAGATCATGCTCTTCACAAGCCCACAAATGAAGAAAAAGTTACCTTCCCCTTGTCATCCGCAATGACTTGAAACACATGCTTGAACAGGTGGAAACCTTTAAATACCTGGGGTGATCCTGGATGATACCTTATCTTTTGCTCCCTATGTTGTCCACCTTGTGTCCACGGTAAACGGAAGATTGGGAGCCCTGTACCATAACCAGGTTGCCCTGACTGCTAATGCTAGATGCCTCATAGGGGCAAGCTCAGTACTGTCATTAGTTGATTATGGCCTCCCTGTCTACGCAACTTCTTGTGACTCAATTCTCAGTAGAATAATTCTGATCTGTAATAAGGCTTGTTGCTCTGTGCTTGGGGTTGACAAGTGCACCCATTGCTGCACCCTCTACACTCAAACAAATGGGTTACCCCTACCTAGCACAATTACGTTCCAGACATGTCTGCTAGCCAAGAAGGCAGTACTGGGCCTAACCCCCCCCCGGCCCTAACTCATTGCTTCTGCCCTGTCATAAGTCTCTACAACACCAGGAGCATGGCTTAGAATGCCCTTGAACTGCCTTTCCATCGTACTCAGTTGGGCAAGCATTCATTTCGCTGTTAGGGCTCCTGGCTGGTTAAATGAATGTACCCTGTTAACTGATTACCGTCTTTACTCTGCAACTGTTTTTGCAACTTTCTGTAACCACTTTTGCTAATGTACAAGCTTCTTTGTAACTACTGTGCCTTATTTGTTGTCATTGTATCTGATGTCTCTGTATATAATGACGTGGAACCTTTGTAAAGGAGTCTTTGACTCAAAGGTATGTTATCCAATATCTTCAATAAATAAAGAAAAATGAGCTGGCTGATACCTTGCTTGGTTTACCTAAGTTTGACCAGTTTAAGACAGCACTATGAGTAACCCCAACAGCTCAGTGCAACTGTAACTGCTAACCTTCCTAAGTCCCTCCCAGTACACTCTTTGAACCATGTCAGACTCTGGCTCTGAGGCCACGTATCATTACTATGCTTGTTCTACCCTGACTCTGTCTACCTGCATTGTTGTAAAATTTTATGCATTTGATCCAGCCTAAATATTTGTACTTTTTCAACTATATTTGTACTTGTTTGACTTCGTTCCACTGGATCTCGCTTATTGTATTTTTTATGTTGCTTTTTAATCTCTGTTACTGATGTGAAAACTTTGTAAAAGTGCACTTGTGCTTAAAGGTACTCTCCAAAATTTTCAATAAATAAATAAATGTATTTTTTTGTGTTTAATTAGCCTTTTTTGTTTTATTTGTAAAGGAATAGCCAGCCACTGCCACTCGCTTACTTTTTTACAGTAAGTCCTGTTCCAACTCCTATCTTCATGCTAGCATGTCCCCATACTGCAGTGCTGCTGCTTCCCCCCCCCCCCACTCAGCTGGCGTGCTTGGCGTTCTCACAGTGAGTCCTCAAGCGTGACAGTGAAACAGCCATTGATAATGTGTCTTGGACCAGACCTACAGTTCTGAACTGGGCCAACTTGATAATTCGGGTCGAGCCATGAAAGACTCTGTGCTTGAGTTTAGTCGGCCTGGTTTGAGAAGGTCCAATAGTGCAACAGAGCTGGTTCCCCCCCCCCCCCATAATTGTCACCAATTGCACTGGATGACCTGGGGAGGATGCTTGCAGTGGGAGTGGAACCAGTCAACTTTTGTGTTTTCTTTTAATTTAATTTTTTGTTTATTTCAACTCAGCAGCACCCAAGTAGTTCCGACTCCCAAGTCCTGATCCCACTGATGGCACAGATCACAGAGCCTCCTACCACCAAAAAGAGATACTGACAGATCTAACCTGTTTCTTCAAATGCAATACACGATGCAACAGATGAAACTACAGTGATGCAGTGGCTAGTGACAGCCAAAGATTAACTATGATGACTCACTCCAATTGTCACTAAAAGATTTTTGACAGTACATGACATGACATGACTTGCAAAGCAAGAAGGAATTCATGTAGTGTGGTACTGGGTTAAGGGGGTTGTCAGGTAGGATGGTAATGGGGTAGGGTGTTATTTCAGTTGGAGGGTAATGGAGGAGGTTGTTATTCAGATTGGGTGGTAGTGGAGTTGGGGGTTATTCATGGTTTGTAGTGCAGTTGGGGTTATTCAGGAAGGTGACAGTGGAGTTTGGAGTTATTAAAGTAGGATAGTAATGGGATAGGGTGAATTCAGGTGAGGCGATGATAGAGTTGGGGTTTTTCATGTGGGGTAGTAATGAAATAGAGGTTATTCAGGTGGGGTGGTGACAGAGTAGGGAATTATTAAAGTGGGATGGTAATGAAGTAAGGGATTTTTCTGGTGGGTTGGTGATAGAGAAGGGGGTTATTCAGATGGGGTAGCAATGGAATAGAAGTGTAACCACTCCCACCCATGAGATGTGCTGACTAAGCTTGGAGGTAGTAAAGGGCAAAATCTATTATGCCTTCAGAAGAATGGTGCCTGGGTTTGTGCTTAGAAATGGACTTGGAAAGTGGCCATCGTGCCTCCACCTATGGGGATCCTTATGACAGAGGACTGCTGGGGTGATTCCCCACAGGAAATAAATACAGCCCCCACCCTCTGTAACAGGGAACACAATAACACAATTCTCTCCTGATTTATCACTCTAAGCATACAAATAAACAGCAAGACAACAATGGCAAAATACATTAGCAGCTGCTTTTAGTGTTGGAAAACTAGGTAGAGGACAAGGGAAGCAAAAGTAAAAATAAACAAGGGCTGCAGTTTGCATTCACCCCCATCATAAGGCGTATCTCAGTACGACTCCCCCTACTGGCGCACCAGTTAATCCCACAGTCCCTCTGGGAGCTCTGAATTATAGTTCAAGTGTGCACACAGACACAGAGTTGGAAGCCTGTGATGCTTGGAGTTCAGTATGGTACTGTGTAAATTCGGTTGTTGGCTGCTGCTGCTGACTGGCAAATTACACAACTGGATGGATGGTAAAATAGTTGCTCCTCGCTGGAAGCTGTAACGGTGAGCTTGATTCTAAGGTCACACAGGAATGCCCAGAAAGTATCTAGCTAGCTAACTGAACAATATGAATATGTTCTGTGGGTAAAACTCAGTACTCATGACCTTTAGATGACAAGCTGGTGCTGTTTCCATGGGGATGTCTCACCTGCTTAGGCAGATGATGGCTGGATGGACTTTGCTGTAGGTTGGGTACAGGTGCAGCAGACCCAATGTACTCCAGGTGGTGAAGGGTGCAGGCCATGATGACTTTGGATGATGGGAGCTCTGTTCTGTAATCTGCTTATGGGTGTGGCAGACCTAACATGCTTCTGGTGAAAAGTAGCATGGACTGTTATGCTCTGGATGACAATGGTCTTATTCACCCCAGAAGGGTACTTGCCTTCACCCACCCTGACAGGTGGGCAGACACTTGGGACCTGAGCTGTTTGGTCCCGTGTCAGGATAAAATACTAACAGTAGCAGAAGGCAGTGGCTCACCACTTTCTGAGATGCAGAACAGCTTTCAGGGTGACCCCTGCTCTCATTCAGTGCTACATCTCAGGCTTGGAACTCAAGCTGCATCAATCCCCTTTTACAGGGGTCTCAAGGCTGTTTCGGAAAACTTTTTAGTCAGACAGGAATAGCAACTGGGAGCTTTTCAAAGATGCTCTTCTCTCCTTAGGGATTTCTCTCAGACAAATATGCTATACTGCACATAGCTGTCCCTTGTGCAGAAATCCAGGGATCAAACTTCAGTGGCCAGCATCTCATATATTTTTCATTATGCTAGACTCCTGGCTCTCAGTGGCTGTCAGTTGCAGGGGAAAGCATGCATACAAGTCATGAGCCAGCTTGTAATTCAGAGCTGTTCTGCAGAACTGAGCTCCAAATTGATGTCAGTTTCATATGGATAGGATGTACTAATTTAATTGTTTGCACAGCTGAACTGGTCTCCAAAGGTCGTGCTCCCGGGGCATGAGTGGTTTTGTACTTTATGTAGGTTTGTGAGCTGCTTGAAATGGAGCAACCTTCTTGTTGTGGGCCCCTGACCCTGAAGGGAGTCCAGTGGCCGGTTGAGTAAAGAGAGGTGGGGGCACACTGGCCACATTGAGAAGGGTGTTGAACAAGCCTGCAGAACAAGTACAGTGTCAAGTTTCAGGTCCTGCATCTGTAATCTGAACAGGGAATGGTGTGAAGGATAAGTGCAGGTAAAGGTGGCAGTAGTGCTTCAGAGAGAGACAATGGTAAGCGCCCTTTAAGAAAGGGGTTACAGAGGTTATTCAGGTGAGGTGGTGGTAAATTTGGGGGCCATTCAGATGGGGTTATAATAGAGTAGTGCTTATTAAGGTGGGTTAGTAATGGAGTAGGGGGTTATTCAGGTGGGGTGGTGATAGAGTAGTGGGTTATTCAGGTATGGGTTGTATACAGTACAGTGCTATTCAGGTGGGGAGTTAATGGTGTATGGGTTAATCACTGGTGGTGGATAGGGTAGGGGGTTATTCAGGTGGGGGAGGTAACAGAGTAGGGGTTAGTAGGGGTGATGACAGAATAAGGATTATTCAGGCAGGATGGTAATAAAATAGGTTCTTCAAGTAGGGTAGTAATGGGGTAGGAGGTTATTCAGGAGGAGTGATGATAAAGTAGGGTGTTATTCAGGTAAGGTGTGATAGAGTAGGGGGTTATTCAGGTGGTGTGGTAATGAAGTAGGGGGTTATTCAGGTGGGGTGATGATTGAGTTGGGGCTATTTAGGTGGGGTGGTGATTGAGTAGTGGGTTATTTAGGTGGGGTGGTGATACAGTAGAGGGTTATTTAGGTGGGGTGGTGATGGAGTAGGGGTTACTTAGATGGGTGATAGAGCAGAAGTTATTTAGGTGGGGTGGTGATGGAGTAGAGGTTAATTAGCTAGGATGGTGATAGAGTAAGGAGTCACTTAGGTGGGGTGGTGATAGAGTAGGGGTTATTTAGGCAGGGTGGTGATGGAGTAGAGGTTATTCAGGTAGGTGATGATAGACTAGGGGTAATTTAGGTGAGATGGTGATAGAGTAGGGGGTTATTTAGGTGGGATAGTGTGTAGAAGGATTTAGGTGGGGTGGTAATAGAGTAGGGGGTTATTTAGGTGGAGTGGTGATAGAGCACGGTGTCATTTAAGTGTGGTGGTGATGAGCAGGAGGTCATTTTGGAGGGGTAGCGAAAGAGTAGGTGGAGTGGTAATGGTGTAGGGGCTATTTAGGCGGGGTAGTGGTAGACTAAGGGGTTATTTAGATGAGGTGGTGATAAAGTAGGGGGTTATTTAGGTGGAGTGGTAATGAAGTAGGGGGTTATTCAGTTGGGGTGGTGATAAAGTAGGGAGTTATTTAGGTGGGGTGCTGATGGAGTAGAGATCATTCAGATAGGGTGGTGATTGAGTAGGGGTAGTTCAGGTGAGGCAGTGATAGAGTAGGGTGTTAATTAGCTGGGGTGCTAATGAAGCAGGGGGTTATTTAGGTGGGGTGATGATGGAGTAGGTGGTTATTTTGGAAGAGTGGTGATAGAGCAGGTGTTATTTACGTGGTGTGGTGACAAAGTAGGGGGTTATTTTGGTGAGATGGTGATAGAGATGGGGGTATTTAGGTGGGATGGTGATGACGGAGTAAGTGGTTATTTAGTTGGGGTAGTGATAGAGTAGGGGGTTATTTAGGTGGAGTGGTGATAGACCAGGGGGTTATTTAGGTGGAGTGTTAATGGAGTAGGATTTTTTTAGGTGGGATAGTGATAGAGTAGGGGGTTATTTAGGTCGGATAGTGATAGAGTAGGGGGTTATTTAGGTCAGATAGTGATAGATTGGGGGTTATTTAGGTGGGATAGGAATATAGTAGGGATTTTTTAGGTGGGGTGGTGATAGAGCATGGTGTTATTTAGGCGGGGTGGTGATGGAGCAGGTGGTTATTTTGGAAGGGTGGTGATAAAGTAGGTGTTATTTTGGTGGGGTGGTGATAGAGTAAGGGATTATTTAATTGGGGGTGGTGATGGAGTAGAGATTATTCAGGTAGGGTAATGATAGACTAGAGGTAATTTAGGTGAGGTGGTGATAGAGTAGGGGTTTATTTAGGTGGGTGGTAATGAAGTAAGGATTTATTTAGGTGGGGTGGTGATAGAGTAGGGGTTATTTATATGGAGTGGGTGATAATTTAGGTAGGGTGGTGACAGAGTAGGGGGTTAGTTAGGTAGGGTGGTGACAGAATAGGGTTAATTTAGGCGGGTTGGTAATGGAGTAGGGGTTATTTAACTGGGTTGGAGACAGAGTAGTTTTTTTTTTTTTTTTGCATTGTACACATTCTTGAACACAAACAGTGCATGTTTCTTTGTACTGCCAGAGGAAACTAAAATTGAAAGCATCAACATTGTATCCCAAGAGATAATTCTTGGAAAATTGCCTTTTTATTAGCTTTGATTTAATTAATCACTTATTTGCAGGCACACCCTTAAAATATGGCAGGAAGCATAACGTTTCACAGTTACCATCTCCAAAACTTTTACGTCATTATGACATCTCCCATTTTGAAAATTGTTATTAAAGCCAGCTGCTGGCAAGGATTGGACAACTGCTTTCATGAATGCATGTCAGCATGGTAGGGCAGGCTTGGGGATCGCAACTGTGAAGAGGGAATGTAGGTTGCCATATTCTCAGTGCCTGCCGGTAAATCAATAATTAAACTAATAAACCTTTGACGAATGACCTCCACAGATACCACTAATGGAGCTGAGGCATTTCAGTGATGCTTTCACCTTCAGCCCATCTGTCTTGTACAGCTGTTCTAATTGGCGTTGGCATTTCCTCTGTACACACAAACTCTCAAAAGACATACCACACCGAGGATGACTAACTCTCCTGTATCTCATGAGATTTCAGAAAAGGCTTCTCCAGCCTTTGTGCTAAAGATAGTTCCTTTTGTTACAATGTTCCACTGCTAACTAAATCCCAGAAGAAACAAAGTAAAAAAAAAAAAAAAACTATGTACAGTGCTGGGAGTTTTCGTTCCATTGAGGAAAATGAGCGTGTCTAATGTGAACTGAGGAGAGACGGGACATGAAAGATGAGACCCCTCCCATATCCAAAGTTTTTAGCCTACACCAAGCAAAGTCTCTATCCTGAGTGCAAATTAGTGCATAACAAGTTTAAAGCACAGTGTGAGTGTCCAAACTTATTTGAATATAGCCAGGGCCCCTAGTGCTTTGAGGCACTTTGTTGTGATTTCTACAGCAGGGCTGTTGGGTGACTGCAGCAGCATGTTTTGATTTCTGTGGTATGATTCATTCATTTCTGTGGCAGAATGTAGTCTTGTCATTGGATAAAATATGATGTCATGTCATTATTTGTGGTTCAGAGCTCAGTGCTTGTGTTACATACTGCATCTTATAATGTAGATTTCAGTTTGGATACAGAGGCCAGACCAGTAGGTAGAATGATGCTTCCAAGGTATAGTTACATGAATGGATAGTGCTTAAGTACTTGGACGTAGACATGAATAAGTCAGTGATTATAGTTCATGGTGAACTTGACAGTACGATAGTGCTGATACTGGAACAACTGAGTTGAACGGTATAAGCTGATGGTGTGGCTTTACTCTGTATCCCACCGTAGGAAGGAAGGTTAGTTGTTTTGGATGTGACACCCCACTGGTGGGATAAGAGTGCTGGAGAAGGAGGAGGTGTAAAGGGAGGATGGAGGGCGAGTGCATCTCGCTCTAAGCAGAGCAGCAGGTTTCTGCTACTTAAGTAGGATATAGGGGAGGAGCTCTTCCCCCATATAACTACAGGCAGAGCCTTTCAATTATATGTGGTTCAGAGCTCAGTGCCTGTGTTACATACTGCATCTTATAATGTAGATTTCAGTTTGGATACAGAAGCCAGACCAGTAGGTAGAATGATGCTTCCAAGGTATAGTTATATGAATGGACGGTGCTAAAGTACTTGGACATAGACATGAATAAGTCAGTGATTATAGTTCATGGTGAACTTGACAGTACGATAGTGCTGATACTGGAACAATTGAGTTAATCGGTATAAGTTGATGGTGTGGCTTTACTCTGTATCCCACCGTAGGAAGGAAGGTTAGTTGTTTTGGATGTGACACCCCCAAAAGAAAATATGATATCCATGATTATCTTCTCCAACTCCGGAGAGTATGGCCGGCAGCACACAGGAGAGGAAAACCCCCCTTAGAGGGAAACCTCTGAGGACCCATGGCTACCAACCCCCCCGTCCTTCTGGGCACACTAAAGGAGCATAATCCTACATTAATTAATTATTGGCTAGTCCAACTTGCAGATTACATATTCAGTGGAACAGTTCATAGCCAAGATAAAAGATCAAGAACAGGCTCCCAAGTCTTGCATGACCGAGGCAGGTAGTAGTATGAAAGCGTGCAGGTAGATGAGCACTGAGGTGAGCATTGTAGAACATGTCCGAAGTTCAGGATAGAACTGGAAGTGAGAAGCTCCTGAGGCTAGCAAATGATAGATAGGTAGATGGAGTAATTATATCCAGGCTTTGACGCAGGTGAGGCAGGATGAAAATAGAAATAGTTCGACTTTCAGGTTTCTGCTAATAGATGGCTTATATAATATGTGGAATGGTAGAAGGTTTGCATTGAGACTATTGACTGACAAACCCAATTTCGGTAAAGTACAGTAGGAGTAAAATATATACTTGGGTGATAATAAAGAAGGCAACGGCTGTAGAGCTGAGCTGGAATATTGGCAGGCTTTAAGGGTGGTAAATCTGAAGCACTGGTGCGAGGTTAGGAAGCATACATGAAGTATAACAGGGCGAGCCCAATAAGTAAGTATGTGCGGGTGGACCGCATAACTTAGGAGATGATGTAGCAACAGCACTGGTTCCATGCAGGCACATTGGAAGCAAATAGCAAAAGTGAGAATAAGGGCAGCAACCAGGAAATGCAGTAGTAGAGGGGGCTAGTGAGCAGAACGAATTTGAACAGTTAGTAAATCGGAACTCAAGGCAGAAAAGAATGCGATGACTAGCAGTTAATTTCCTCTAGAAGCTAGGGAATTCCTCAAACAGTGAACTGGTTCCAGCAGTCCTTGCCCAGTGAGGAGCAAGTTCCATTAGAAACTGTGGCATGTAGTAACGGCCGGAAATAAGTTGTGAGGCTGTGGCTGCTAAGAGATAGCCCTGTAGTAGCAGTGCAGCAGGGGGAAAGTAAAAGCCCAACAGACGGTGGCGGCAGTGACAGAAGCTGAAATGCTCCGGCCCGGTGGTGCTGAGGGTTGAGGCGCTGGACGCCACACCTCGCGCCATGCCGACGACCCGGGTTCTGAAGCAAGCCTAGGTCACCGGGGAGAGGAAGGACTTGAGCATCCGGAGGACAGTTGTCCTTCCTTGGGGGGCCAGGGATTCTCTTCCCGGCACCATGGCAACCTCTGGTGGAGACCAGAGGTACCGCAATGCTCAGGGCCAGAAATAGAGGGTTGCGGGGTTAGGGCAAGACGTTCCCTGGCGTCATTGCATGCCAGACTCCATCAGGGAGAGGGAGGGAGTAACAAGGAAGGGGGTGGGGACAAAGCCAAAATACCCAGCCAAGTGGATAGGCGACAGCACCTGTATCAACCAGGACCACACTCCACTGCCAGGGGCACTCCTTACCTGGGCCGAGCCCAGCCTGAATTTGCAGATAGAGTGCCCTGGGTGGATAGGGCAGCCCTACCTTGGGGGGCTCAGAGCCGGGGGATAGCCAGGCTGGTACCTAGTTTCAGGAGGCCTCTCAGACATGGAGGTAGAATCAGGGTGTACTACAGGATGCCTGAGAGAGTTCCACTGGCTGGAGGAAAAAACAGAATTAAAAAAAAAAAAAGAAGAAGCTGCAAAGCAAATACCAGCGGAAGCACAGTTGGACTTCTGCAGATTAGCTCTCCATGAGAGTGGAAGACCCCAGCCATCTGAAGGACAGGTAATGAAGCATGTCAGGTGCACTGCAATGCACATCATAGAAACCAGAGGCTCGTAAAATGTGGAGGGACTCCTGAGGCATACAGACTATGGAGCTTGTATGAGAAGTACATGGGAGCGGCAGAATCCAGGGCAGCAACGGCAGCAAGGTACAAGCAGCCGCCCCTGGGTTATGCTCCGGTGTAGTAATGGCGGCTGGAAGAGCTTGCAAGAGGAGGTGGACCATGGGAAGACACAGAGGACTCTTGCAACTGGGAAACAAAGCCAGTAAGGTACGGGAGCAGCGGCAGACAAACTAAGGCGCGGCTGGCAGGGAGAGCCCAAAAGAAGAAAAGAAACAACTAAAACGAGCAAAGAACAGCACAGGAAGCACAAAGCAGGGGGAAGGCAAGCAAATATGGGGGGACAGCAAGGTAGACAGAGAACAGGAGGCAGAGGCAGAGAGCACAAAACATGGTAGGGGAAAGGGAGGCCAGCTGTGCTACCGGGAAGCAGTGCATCTCACTTAAGCAGAGCAGCAGGTTTCTGCTGCTTAAGTAGGATATGGGGAGGAGCTCTTCCCCCATATAACTACAGGCAGAGCCTTTCAATTGATCACATCCTGACATAACAACTACGAAGGAGTTGCTTCAGGATGAATGAGATGGAGAAGGGAGCCGGGCACTGTGGAAAAACTGTATATTTGAATGAAAATTCACCAAGAACAATGAATTCTGTGGCAAAATATATCTGCTCTGCAGCATGATGCAAATTCTGTGGAAAACTCAGTGGCTGTGGAATCATAGAATGTCAGGGGCCTTGAATATAGTTCCCCCAGAGCAAATCTCTGTCAAAGGCATTAAAAGGAATGCTCAACACTAAGCACGTCCCCCTGATCACCACACAGAGTCATGTGCCTATACTTACCCTAGGAAGGCAAGAAGCAAAAGAAGTTAGGGAACCCCAAACTTGGTAGCACATTTTCTTCAACTTGCTGTAATCTAAGGTCCCCATGCAGATGACCTCTTAGCCCAAACAAGGCGCTAAGAGGTCATTTGCATTCTGTTATGGCCGCATTAACTAGTGAGGCAGATAGTGTGTGTTGCATGGAATGTATGGAGCACTGTTCCTACCCACAACCCTTGTTGTAGTGCTGTGTATCCCAAATACAACAAAACCACAGGCTAGGGTCCCAGTCATCGATGGTATTACAACATTATCCTATCCCTGATTGTCTAGTGGGCCCCATTCCCAATCCACATATAGCATGCCCACCCCATTGCCCCCCAACCACAACCAACACAGACCCACCTCTCACCTATTCAGCTGGCGATCATCTGCCATATGCAAATACCATATCACCACACGAGTCCGTATAGCGATATGATACTTGCAAGGTGACTAAAAGTCTTGACAAGAACTAAGCCAATGTGCATGTGCACTTTGTTTTTTGTTGGATATAGTTTTTTGTTATGACCTTCAGACATTACATAAGCACTGTTTCACTTTACAGAGTTAAACAGTGGCACATTACTTGCATATGGCAGAGGGTAGCTGACAGCGGAGGTCAACGATGGGTCTGTGCTGATCACCATCACCACTGGGGGGGGAGGCGGGGGGGCATTCTGTACAGTTCCTGGAAGGGGATCCACTAGACTACGAGGGATAGTATAATGTTATTATACTACCGGAGATTGTGTTCGGATGGGGGAGGGTTCCACTGTACTATGAGGGAGAGAAGAATCATAGTATATGGACATGAATGGGTGCAGGGGGATGACCACAAAGCACCGTGCATGCTTCTAAAAGTAGGTTTCTGCAGCATTAACTAGTGCATTGCTGCCAGCCTGTTAGTCCTGCTGAAAATGTTTCAATATGCCAGTGTACCACTATGCAGCACTCCAGTATTCATTGGCATAGGTAACAGGCACTAGTTAGTGCTCTCATACTAAAAGGTTAGAGGTGCGCTAACTGGTGTTTTGAATACAGCAGTAGCAGTCATGGAGGCTGTCAAATGCACTATTCATAATTAGCAGTTCCAAACAAATTGCTGTGAACTGCAATATGAGGTGGGTGCAGTGACGGGCTGCCAGACCAGTTGTAAACACCCTCCAAAGTAACTGCCCTCCAAGGCAAGAACCACAAAAAGCAATCTCTCATAAAGTTGAAATGAAGATTTATTGTGGTACACAGCAGCCCACTACCCCCAGCACTTCGGCGACTGCCTTCGACAGGAGGGTGTTTGTGGTTCTTGCCTTGGAGAGCAGTTACTTTGGAGGACTATTCATAATTAGAACGGTGTTACTCCCGTTAGCACGGTGTTAACCTTTTGAATATCTGGGCCACAGTTTGTTATATTTGATCAGCTATAGGAAGCACTGGAAAACAAAACCTCATATTCATACTAGAAAGGATGGCACGAGTATTCATAATTACCTGAAAGCATATGAATCACAGAAATGAAAGCTTCATTCTTTGTGTTTGTTCCCACACAGTGACAATAGCTAGGATGTGTTACCGCACACAAAGAATATTACTGACTACTTATAACTCCATGCATTTGGATATTAATACAAATGCATCTGTAGATAACATGAAAGCTTGTATAATCCATACGGAGAATTGTATGATTAGTAGGGTATGTGTTTCATTTGTTGTTCATCTTGTATGTTTGACAGAAAATCAATAAAATCAACTTAATAAAAAAAATAACAGCACTGAGGAAAAATTTACAGAATAAACAAAGCAATAATAATTATCTTTCTCTTTCTGCCTAAACAATAAAAATACCACTAACAGCTTAATCTGGTTCAATGTCAGTTGGCATCCATCTGTATCCCCCTCCCCGGGACAAGGCTGAAAATAGGCAGAATTGTCTAGTCCGCCTTTCCCGGTCAACAAAAACTAACAAACAAGAATTTTGTTGGTACTTGCAATTTTGCATTGTTCTCACAAGGCTTCTTGACCAACATTTTTGCCCTAGCCCTAATCTGGAAACCCTCCCAGGCTATGTGGAATGCTAATCCCTCGAGTATGACAGAAATAATTTATAAATCTTTACTGAGTTCTCTTCATAGTCATCTGCATGCACCAATCAGGAAAGGGATCTTGGGGTTATCATCTCTGATGACCTCAAGGTAGGGAAACAGTGTGACAAGGCAGCAGGTAAAGCAAATAGGATGCTGGGATGCATCGGCAGGGGCATCACCAGCAGGAAAAGGGAGGTCATGATTCCACTATACAAGACACTAGTGAGGCCCCACCTGGAGTACAGTGTACAGTTCTGGAGACCATACCTACGTAAGGACATAGACAGGGTAGAGAAGGTTCAGAGGAGGGCAACAAAGATGATACATGGATTGCATCACAAGTCCTATGAGGACAGGTTGAAGGAATTGAATATGTACTCCCTGGAGGAGAGGAGGGAGAGAGGGGACATGATAGAGACATACAAGTATCTTACAGGGAGGAACAGGGTGCAAGAATATATTATTTTTAAGCGAAAAAGATGTTCCAGGAATAGAGGGCATGGGATGAAGTTGGAGGGAGGACAATTCAGAGGAAATGTGAGGAAGAATTTCTTCACATAAAGGGTGGTGGACAAGTGGAACACCCTGCCTGAGGAAGTGGTGGGGGCTGAAACAATCACAGGATTTAAGAATGCATGGGATAGACATAAAGGAATTCTGGAGGTCAGGGGTAAGGGGCAACAGAGTTCTAGGAAAACATAAACTGAAGTTACAAACTCAAATGGGCAGACTATGTGGGCCATGTAGGCCCTTATCTGTCGACACTGTCTATGTATCTATGCATAAAGTTAGACAGAAATGGGAAAATTGGCTCCAGATTATTATCTCAATAGAAGTTTGGTCTCACTGCATCTTGAAAGGATGTACTGTTTTTAAAGATTTGCAGAGCCACTTAATCCCCTCCTCAAAAAAAAAAAAATCTGAACTCAATGGTGCCATACCACTAAAGAATTAGATGACAGAAGTGTGACGTCTCAAAACACTGCAGATGTAAACAACCAGAGGCCACTTACCACACATTCTATGGATGGGTCCAGAGCTTGCTGATTTAATGGGGAAAGTGTTGCTAGTGCTTGAAAGGTATTTTTGCCACTGTTCCCAAATATCCTATTATATCTCATTATGGATTACAACCCGATTCTACAATTAATGAGATATCTAAGTGATAGGGTAAGAGTAGCGTTAATAGAGGCTAAATGCCTCTTCCTTTTGAAATGCAGAACAGACAACACTCGTTCTTTTGGAGAACAGCATGAATTAATGGGTAGCTTAGCCAATTATGAATGACTCGGTCATGCAGCAGGGGATCATTTAGAGAGATAGAAATGGGTGGGATACCTACACTCTCCTTTATGTAAAACCTTTTGTATATCAAACAGCCACAGATAGTATTCCTCCGTCAGTGCTACCACATACCAATTCAGAGGTACTGGTTCATTGCATTCTCATACTTTATTTTAGTTACGTAGAAACTGGTGACCGGGAAAGGCACACTAAGCCAAGGCTCATGTGTGACCAAGGGTAATGATACATGTGAGAGTATATTGTATAGGTAAAAACAAAATAACTGTATAAATACAGTACAAACAAATACATGTTAGTGCAAGCGGAAAATAGTATGGACTTACAAGATGAGCAACAATGGAACTATGGTGCGCAATGCAGAGCCACATGACAAATATGGCGCAGAATAACTAGCGTGATTCTGAACGATCAGAGAGGGGTACACAACCCAGCAGTCCCTAGAAAGAGTATTGGGTGGTCAGAGAGGAACTAGGCACAGAAACAGGAGTAAGTAAAGTGACCAGTTAGAAGCTGTTTGAGTGCGCGGAAAGAGAAAGAGTGGAACAGCTGAGTGGGTAGATTATTCCAGAAGGAGGAAAGGTGGAAGAAGAAAGCAGCTTGCCCACAGTAGTTTTACAGCAAGGGAGAGTGAAAGATTGAGCATCAGCAGATTGGTTTTGGTAGGAGGATGGGAGAGGGGGAAAGAAGGGAAAATAGGAAAGGGGCAGAAGAAGCAGAATGTGGAGAGAAAGGGAAGTGCTCTTATTTAATAGCAACCCATATCATTGGAGTGTGTTACTGCACTTATAAAATGGTTCCCACAAGTAAATATTTTATGATTAAAAAAGGAACACAACATAATTAAAAACACTTTTAATTATTTTTTTTTTAATGTAGAATAGTTCTATTACAGTAAACGTAATGGAGTTGTAGCATACAATTGGTAGGGTGCTAGTAAATTGCACCTGTACTGTTGTCACTCATATGTTAGGTTTGTCACCCATCCATTATGTTTCTGTTTTCCCCCCAGTATCATCAGGGAAATTACTCATATGTTAGTAGCCCCACTATATATATTCCCCCCTTCTGCTAGTCTTTCCCCTCCAAGCAGATATTAAAAAAACACCAGTGTTGCCAGGTTTTTATTTCCAATTTTTTTAACTAGCTCTTTTCACTAGGAGCGGTCAGCGGTGTCAGTGGAGTGAGTTCCGGATTCTGACTGGGGTGCTCACTACTGGTTTCAGTCCTGTGGATGTAAGCTTTTTTTTTTTTCTTAGTGAATTTGCTCACTTGCTCCATTCAGTCGGAGCTTACAGCTGCTTAGATGACTTGCTTTCTGGTTCGCCGTTGGGGGCGTGCATTGGATCATGATGTTCGCAGTTTCATTTTGCATGATATTAAAAAAAAGCTAACCTTTGAGAAAGTCTACAGATTTTTATGAAGAGAGCCGCTGGGTGGCTGGAATCCTGGGGGAGGGGAGTCAGTAGCATTGGTAGTATGGGCGGGGTGGGTAGCAGCGTGGGTGGGTGTTGGCGGTGTGCACAGCCTGGAACAGATGAGTAGATAATGCCAGCAACTTAGGGCCCTGTATTAGAGGCCTGAAAAAAGGAAATGCACAGGAATTGTCACACAAGGTTAGTTAGTTATGTAAAACTTTTATGTGCCATGTATTCCTTACTTATGGGTAGGGATGGGTATTGTCTGTGATAGATGATAATGTTAGTTAGTGGGTTGGGGCAAGTAATGGGTGTTGAATTTTGTAGCAGTTATTAAGGAGCTGTACCTGGGGCGCAGTGCAGTGCTGAGGTTCAGGTAAGCAATCAATCAATCAATCAATCAATCAAATCTTTATTTATTCAGGCGAACATCATTGAGCAAGGCTCATTTACAAGATGGACTTGATAAGGTCAAGGTTCAATAGTTGATACACAGCAAATACATCATACGCTTTATAAGACAGTTATACATACAGAGAAAAATAATGTTTATAACACAATGATGTACAGTGAATTCACATGTTAAAACTCGGTTAAAGGAAGGTTAAGCTAATATTTACAGTATGTACAGTACATACAGATCCCTATGGGGGCCATGACAGACACACAACATAATGAATGGATGGTGAAGGTATTATTGGGTGCCATAAGCTGGGGGTGTCTGACTGGAAGGAATATGCCATATATGATTGTAAGCCAGATTTGTAGGATGACTATTCTAGCTCTAGCGGTAACCTGCATTTCTCTGTGAAGAAGGCTGTACAATGCTGTTTAAAGGATGCAAATGGAATGATAATGGACAGTTTTAGGGATTTTTGTAGGGTGTTCCATGCTATAGCTAGAGAATAGCTGATTGCTGCCCTCCCTAGTTTGGTGTTGACTTTGGGCAATTTGAGCAGGGTGATATTGTTGCTTCTTAGGGCATAGGAGCTAGGAGCGGTCTGGTTGAAGCAGTCCAGGATACAGTTTGGGAGTTTTTTTGATAAAGCTCTGTAAATTCATAGAGCTGCATTTCTGCTCCTCCTGATATGAAGGGAAACCCATCCAACTGCGCTATAAAGAGAGCAATGGTGGGTATTATATAGCAGATCTGTAATGAACCTTATTGCTCTATGATATAAGGTATCCAACTTGTGAAGGTAGGAGATGGGGCAGTGACTATAAAGGAAGTCTGCATAGTCAATAACTGATAGAAAGATGGCCTGGACTAACCTCATCTTTGAGTCTCTGTTAAGGAAGGGTTTTAATCTGTATAGGAGGCCAAGCCTTTGCGGACTTTAACAGTTCTTCTAGATGATGAGTGAAGTCGAGTCTGTTGTCAATCCACACACCTAGGTATTTGAAGTTTTCAACATACTCCAGATTTTCTCCAAGTATAGTGCATAGCTGGGGAGAGTGATTGAAGAGGATGTACTGGTGGATTTTGAGTTGTGAACATCATTGCTTTAGTTTTCTTTGCATTTAGCAGAAGCTTTTTCTCGAGTAGCTGATGTTGTAACAAGGAGAATTCTGTTTGTAGGATTTCATGAGCGACTGTAGGCTAAGGGTTGTTGACATACAGAACAGTGTCATCAGCAAAGAGGTGCACTAGGACTTGGTAAGGGTTGAATCAATGTTATTTATATAAATGGCAAAAAGGATAGGACCCAGAATAGAGCCTTGGGGGACTCCTCTTGACAGTGGTCTTAATGGGGATAGGTCACCTTCAGCTTTTACCTGCTGTGACCTACCGGAGAGGAAGCATCTGAACCACTTAAGGGAGGGTGGATCTAGGCCAAGGGAATGCAGGGATGAGAGTAGCAGCTCATGGTCCACAGTATCGAATGCTTTGCTCAGGTCCAGGAATACTGCACAGACATTATTCTTTTTATCCAATTCGGTTTGCCAGTCATTTGTGACCTTGGCTAATGCAGTGATAGTGCTATGTTTGGCCCTGAATCCAGATTGAGCTGGATTTAATAGGTTAACATTGTCAAGATATTCCTTAGCTGATTACTCACTAATTTCTCCAGCATCTTGGATAGCACAGGTAGAATGGAAATGGGCCTGTAATTATTAAGATCCATAGAGTCCTCTGATTTTAGAAGGGGGACCACTTGGGCTGTCTTCCACAGTGTGGGAATAGAGCCAGAGTTTAGGGAAAGGTTAAAGAGGTGTGTTAGGGGGACTGCAAGTACATGGCATGCAATCTTTAGAAAGAAGGGGTCCAGAGAGTCTGCTCCTGCACTTTTTTTGGTATCCAGATGCCATAATAGATCCTCAACTTGTTTCAATTTGATCTGGTTCGCCGTTGGGGTAGCAGTAAATGAAAAGTTATTGCCAGCACCTGCTTAACAGAAAAGTACTCAACTGATATTTTTGTACTTCTCACAGTCAGCCAAAATAAAATATGAGGAGAACAACCTTTTGGTGTAATCAGTGCTTCATTTTATTTTGCCTACCACATACACCATGTAGGAGCTCCCTCCAGTACTCCCCTTCCAATCAAACTGGTCAATGATGTGTCTCTCTTATTGCATTCTACGCTCCTTGGGGCTTTGTCACAGGATGACGGGTATCAGACATATTGCCAATGACATCTTAATCCATTTAAAGATACTGTACCACAAAATAGTGAAAAAAAGTGCATAGTGAGTTAAAATCATTTTGTATAAAAGCATGTACCATAAATACTACCATCACACATATTACAAACATTTTTTTCTTTATTTTCATTTTCTTTAAAAAGCTGATATATTTTTCAATATTTTAATGTCTTATTGCACATCGATGTTAAGCTCTTGCAGTATATATTTATAGCTTGTGTCAATGTTTTTAAAGTTCTTAATTTTATCACTCTGAAAGAGTCCACTGGCAGTGTTCTTGTTACTTTTCATGGTTTCCCACAAGCACTCACTACAGTGACGTCCCTTCCAACAAGCCACAACAGGATCGAGGAACCCTAAACGTTTCAAACAACAATTAAATCCACTAAAAGCGTGAAAGATTTAAAAAAAATGTTTTTGACAAAGCCAAACATGCCTCACTTTTATATAGCTCCTATTAAATCTGATTACTGAATTGTATTTCTCATCTGGTCTCCTCAGTATGAAGGCTGATTTAAGCCCAAATCCACCTTCTGTCCGCCATTAACACCTGCACTTCGGACTTTTGTGAAAAACTGTGAAAAAGACTTACAAACTTTGGACAAAAATGTTCAGCATGCTAATTTCTATCACAATCTGAGTAAGGCAGAAAGTATGGCTAGTAACTATTTAGGAGCTAATAAAAAGATAACAATGAAACCTGCCGACGGGGGGGCTTTATAATAATAATGAACACAGTCAAGTATGATGAAGTACGCAGACAGAATGGTGCCGGAACGGTTTGAAAAGTGGTAGGGCCAAATATGTAAGAGGTAAATTCTCCCCTATTAAATACAGTAACGTGATTGCAAAAACTGATAGGGTCACTTATGAAAGTGGTAGGGCCATGGCCCTAGTGGCCCCCCCATTCCGGCACCTATGCGCAGACAGTTGGGAAACGAAGTATTCTATGAAAAACTGTTGAAGGATCCTACTAGTGATTTAAAAAAAAGAAATTGATGAATATTTATTGGAAATAAAAAATAATAATTGGATTCCACAAGAAATAGATTATTTGACTGTTGAAAACCCTGTTAGAGCAAGCTTTTACTGCCAGGGGTGTGTGTAGGAGACACATCATTGACCCAGTTTGAGTGGAAGGAGAGTGCTGGAGGGAGCTCCTACATGGTGTATGTGGCACGCAAAAATAAAATGAAGCCCTGATTACACCAAAAGGTTGGTCTCCTCATATTTTATTTTGGCTGACTGTGAGAAGTACAAAGATGTCAGTGGTGCTGAATTTTGTTTACCTAGCTAAGATGGCTGCTGGAATTTTTTTTTTCAAAGTTTCTGACAGGCACGGATATGCTGGCTGTGTGGCATCCTGTTTGGCATTAAAAGTGCCAGCCACAGGGTTGTTGTCCTATAAGGACATGGGCTCTGACCAATCCAGATGCAGGATTTCCCTTACTGATTTTTATAATATAGTATAACTAATATAAATGTTGATAATGCAGGGAACTCTATTGTATTACATTACAGATATAGCACCACAGCATAACTCTGGTCTACACCACAGCTATTTTTGCTCAATTGGTCTATTAAATAATTTTAGCGTGTGTGTTGCTTGACCTCTCGGACATACTAAACAACATCTCCATCATCATCTTCACCCCAGGACAAGGTATTTCAGCTTCAATGGCAATTGACTGCCTAATACCCATGCTTTGGGCAAGTAATCTATTATTTTTATTGCACGCAGCATGACTCCTGCCTACAAACTTAAGAAGAAGAAATGAAACAATGGATGTTTCTATGTGGACATGTAGACTGCATGTTGCTATAGGCACCGGGACACTGCATGTTACAGTATGGATAGGATACATATACAGCACATTTTTGTAAGCACTGGAACACTGCATGCTACAATATGGACACATATAGCACATGTTGCCATAAGTACTGGGACACTGCATATTGCATTATGGACACATATAGTGCAAGTTGTCACAAGCAGTGAACACAGCATGCAGCATTATGGACACATATAGGGCACGCTGCCATAATCAGAGGGACACTGCATGTTGCAATAACATCAAATATAGTACATGTTGCCATGAGCACTGGGACACTATGTTACAATATAGACACATATAGTGCATGTTGTCATAAGCATTGGAGCCCAGCATGTTGCATTATGGACACATATAGGGCATGCTGCCATAAGCAGAGGGACACTGCATGTTGTATTATGGACACATACAGAACATGTTGCTGCAAGCACTGGAAAACTGCATGGTGTAATATGGACACATATAGTGTATGTTGTCATAAACACTGGGGAACTGCATGTTGTAATATGAACACATAAACTGCATATTGCTGTAAGAATTGGGACACTGTATGTTGCAATATGGACACGTATAATGCATGTGGCTGTAAGCACTGGAACACTACATGTTGAATGATTTTTTTTCCATATTAGACACACTGTTTCTCAATTAACAGACAGCCTCTGACAATTTTACTTTATACCCCTCTTGCATGTTCCATATGCTTAATATACAATACATACTCTTATAATATTGTGTTTTATTAGGTCAGCTATTAAAGTTACTTCCATATTGTCCAAGAATAGTAATGTTTAATGCATTAGTGTGAAATACCTCTGAGGAACTTATTACCTTATCATTATATTAGTGCTGTATGGAATTTTCAAATTCCAGTGGAACGAAATTCCATGGACTTTTCAAAATTCTGCTGAATTTCACCAGAAACAGAATGGTGGCATTCTGTAGCAGAAAATAGTTGCGGAATGATTTTCCATGGAAAAATGCTGTTCCATGGAATATTATTCCACAGATCACAGTAGGCAGAATTCCATAGAAGAACTAGCGAAATTCCAGTGGAAATTCTGCTGGTGGAATGGTCATTCTGTGCTAATTCTGTGGTGGAATTCTGCATTCCACACAGCACTACATTATACCATACTTGTGTTTTTATCTTTTTTTTTTTATATCGTTTATCCCCTTTCACTAATGTGGCCCTCACTCTGCTGTGCTGGCCCCCAGCACCATCCTTTCCTTCTCCAGGTCTTACCTCAACATTTATTTATTAATTGAAATTTCGGATAACACCTTTGAGAACAAGCTCATTTCATAGGTTCCACGTCAGACAACAATACACATTGGAAAAGTATGAGATGGAAAACAAATAAAACAAGGAATTATACAAAACATTACAAGAGTGTATAACTGGAGAACTTCCAATACATGTGGCATTGTACAATGTATGCCAAGGTGCGTATTTGATTAAAATCTGGAATTCAAAGGATCATATTAGAGGGGGTGGGGTCTTATGAAATGACCCTTTACAGCAAAATGAGAACAGACTCAGCCTAATATCTAATACTCAACAAGGTAAGGGATGGCATCAGCTCAGGGGCCTCGTCAGAGGTGAGAAGGTATGGGACAAAGCATTTTAAAGTGAGCAAGGGAGCTCAGGAGATATAACGGGGAGGGGAAAGCCATAGAGTGGGTGAGGGGAAAGAGGAAGGGATCAAGAGGAAATGTGAAAGGAGAATGATTAGCAACTTAGAACAGTTATTTACATGCTGAGAACAGTTATGCATAAGGTCAGGATAGCACAAGGTTAGAATAAGTGCTGGTCACAAGAAGGAAGGTCATTGGAAGCAATCACAATTGGCATCAGCAACTAGCTGTTACTTAGTTTAACCTTAAAAGAGCCCAAGATGGATGCTGAAGTGATGTCATGGTGCAGAGAGTTCATCCATAGTGGGGCATAATAGGCAAAGGACCTTTGTCCCAAAGAAGTGCAACAGCGGGGTATATTAAAAATCTGGCTAGTAGCGCTTCTGGTGCAATGACGGTTGATAGTGGGGGTAATAAGCTTTTGCACACCTGGGGACATTTTGCCTAAGCTTACTTTTCTGGACAGTAAACATATCTGGTACATGAGTCTACCTTTGAATTGGAGCCAGTTAGCCTGAGCGTACATGTCGCAGGTATGGGACAGATGGGCTGAGCCGGTAAGGAGCTGGCATGCTTTGTTGAGTGCAACTATGATGCGGCGAAGAGTTGTTTCAGTAGCTGATCCATAGATTGGTTAGCCATAATCAATAAGTGAGACAAGAGAGCTTTGAATGGCCAGATTAAGAGCCTCTGGGGTCAAACATTGCTTATGCCTGTAAAGTAGCCCAATGCAGGTGTTAACAGCCTTAGCAATGTTGTCAATGTGATAGGCATAGGTCATTGTACTATCAATTGTAATCCCCAGATATTTAAAGAGCTGAACTAGCTCAAGGGGAGAGCCCTCTTCGTTGGTGATAGAATTTGGGGGGGGGTCCATTACACAGCTACTGCATTCTTGGTGAGTTCCTTTCAGAGAGGAGACAGGGACTTCCCTTCCCCCATCTGGTCTGTCTTGTATGCAGGAGTCTGAAAACAGTCGCGTTGACAGGGTGTGGTGGGTACCAGCATCATGCTGTGCCACCAGGGTTTTTCCGCTGTGTGTTGCTCCCCCCAAGATGCTAGTATGCAAGGCATCAGGGAGCACCTGAGACATACCCAAACCCCAATGTGGCCATCACCCTCCTACCTATCTGCTAGGGGTGTGCGAGTAACGAATAGTATTTCATGACTACCACAAATAATGCACTCTTTGATATTTAGATATGAATAACAAATAGTAGCACTATTCATGCCGATTCCTGCTCAGGAAATACTATTAAAAAAATAAACTGCTCTCACCCTTCTCCCCAGCCCACATCCATAAATTTAAGGCCCCTCCCCCACCCTTTGTTAGAAACCTAATCCCTCTTCCCTCCTCCCCTGCACATACAGTTTTATAAATATGGATTGAAAACTCCTATGATGGACGGCTGGCACAACCCCCCTGCCTTTACATCTGACCACCATCTAAGTGCCCATTTGTGCTAAAAGAAGAAGTACCCCCCCCACCCTTGCAGCACCCTATGACCAAACCCGCCTCCTCCACGAACACTCTACCTTCTGTAGAATGAAAGCACTCCCATGCAGGCTTGCTCTGTATAGTGAAATCAGCTGATCACATAATCAGCTGGTTTTACTATAGTAAGCAAGCACAGGAGCACTTTCATTCTGCATAAGGCATAGTACTAGACAATGCTACAGTGCAGTACCAAACATTGCTACTATGCAGTACTAGACACTGTTAGAGTATTATGTGCAGTGCTAGTCAATCCTACAATACTGTGTAGTACTAGACATTGCTAAAGAACTGTGTAATACTAGACATAACATTATTGAGTAGTATTAGACATTGGTACAGTACTGTGTTGTACTAGACATTACTACTGTGCAGTACCAGGAATTGTTACTGCAGTACCAAACATTGCTACTGTGAAGTGCTAGACATTGTTACAGTATTGTATGGTACTAGACATTGCTACAGAACTGTGTAATACTAGGCATAACATTATTGAGTAGTACTAGACATTGCTACAGCCCTGTACAGTACTAGGCATTGCTACAGGGCTGTGTAATACTAGACATAACATTACTGTGCAGTACTAGACATTGCTACAGCCCTGTGCAGTACTAGGCATTGCTACAGGGCTGTGTAATACTAGACATAACATTGCTGTGCAGTACTAGACATTGCTACAGCACTGTGCAGTACTAGACATTGCTACAGCCCTGTACAGTACTAGGCATTGCTACAGGGCTGTGTAATACTAGACATAACATTACTGTGCAGTACTAGACATTGCTACAGCCCTGTACAGTACTAGGCATTGCTACAGGGCTGTGTAATACTAGACATAACATTACTGTGCAGTACTAGACATTGCTACAGCACTGTGCAGTACTAGACATTGCTACAGCCCTGTACAGTACTAGGCATTGCTACAGGGCTGTGTAATACTAGACATAACATTACTGTGCATTACTAGACATTGCTACAGCACTGTGCAATACTAGACATTGCTACAGTACTATGCAGTGCTAGTCATTCCTATAGTGCTGTGGAGTACTAGACACTGCTACAAGGGCTAGTGGTGACTGTGTATTTCCTGGCAGAATTTTACATGATTGATGTAGTGCAGACTTCGTACAGGGGCAGAGGCAGCACCACAGCTGTGTGTGTTTGTTTTTCTTTGACATTGGACATTTGTAAATAAGCTGTCATTCTAGTTGTACCAAGTAGCAAATCCCGTTTCCTTATAGGCTGGAGACTCATGTGACTGTCATTTTAAAGAGGCAGTACCATAAACACACTTTTAATTGTTTTCCTGAGTTGTGTAACTAGTAATTAAGCAGTGAGGACACTAGTCATTTACCTAAGCCCAGTGGCAAATAGTTTCTCTGGTAAGCTCATGTCACTGCTGCTCTGAAGAGGCAGTTCCATGACTGTACGTGTTTAATTGTTTCTTAGTAATGTGACTCATAAAGCAATAGTAGTGTCGTGAGTCATTCCAGCTATGCCAAGGGGATGCATCTGCTTCCCAATTATGTGCAGCATCACATCCCCAGTAACAGCCTTCCTCTGATTGGGATGCCTCTCCATAGTATAGAGTACGAGACAGAATTCCCCTTGGTAGACACATCCTGCATCAGCCTTTGCAGGGACAATGAATTTGAAATTTTTAAAATGTGCACGAGTACTGGTCAGGGATTTTGTGTGAGTGCCTTAGCAGACTGCCAGAATATTGGTCGTCTTTCAGGAAGCCGTGCCCCAACTAGATATAAACAAGAGGCAAAGCAGCAGAACTGGTGTTGCTACCATCTCGTATGGCTTTCACAACACTGGGACCATTGTTGGATGTCAGACACCCTGTCGTGAGCTTCTTGGTGGCAAGCCAATTATTAAACTGCTCATTTAACGCTTCCAGAATAGTCTGGGAAGTGTGCTATTTCATAAAGGCCATGAAACAAAGAATCCCATGTATTCCACAGTGTGGTGCAGGGGTGATGGTGCTGGGGTACTGTTATGTTTTGCCTTGTTGTTGGCTGAAAACATACCCAGGTTGAAGGTATGGCAAGTAGATCACATGTTGGCAGAGATGTGTGCGGTCACTGGCATTCTGATTTTGACTGCAGGGATTAGAAAGCGTACTTGTAAGGCATAACACTACGTGCAGTGGGAATTTCCTGCAGATAAAACTTTGAAGAGTCTCACTGATAGTCTTAAACAATTACTGCCACTAGGATGCAATGTGTGAGGGTTGTGTATATGGTATTTTCTGCATTTTAAAGCTAACCTGAATCATTGATGGTCTGAATTGCTATGAGAATGGCATCATTCTTTTTTGCATAGCCAGGCTGTTTAAAATGCCAGCTGCAGGTGCACCCAGGGTGTGGGTAACGTCATAATAATTAATGGGTTTAATTTTTTGCCATAGAAAACCCGTAGCATAATTTGCTATAATACAGAAGCGTTTATTATGGCAAACCCACACCGGATTTTCCATCTGCTACGCTTGCGCTAGTGCCAGCCACTGCTCTTCCCCATTGCCAGAAGCCAACCTAACCCACAGAGACCAGACCACCAATCTGACTCAGCGGTAAGTACAATTTTTAAAAAAAGAAACAAACGGCTGCACTAAAATTATTTAAACTGGATCCTTAAAACTGAAAACAAAAACAAAA
The DNA here is from genome assembly GCA_016271365.2 of Neoceratodus forsteri. Classification (NCBI taxonomy): domain Eukaryota; kingdom Metazoa; phylum Chordata; order Ceratodontiformes; family Ceratodontidae; genus Neoceratodus; species Neoceratodus forsteri. The sequence goes on from JADMNL010000036.1 coordinate 47,152,986, forward strand.
CAAAACAAAAAAAAATAACTCTTTCTTCCAGCAGCAGCATCCAACTACTGACCCTGCCAAAACCCAGTCAGACATAATGATATATTTATAATAGTAGTGGTAGCATGTCCAGGGTGAAGGTGATAGTATATATTTAGTAGCACAGCATTCAAGGTGGGAGGAAATGGTGTATTTAAAGCAGTAACAGTGTGTCAAGATTGTAGGTAAGGGTATGTTTCAAGAAGTGGTAGTAGTAATAGCATGTCCAGCGTGCGGGTAATGGTGTACTTTTAATAGCCATAGTAGCAGTAATAGCCTGTCCAGTGTGTGGGTAGTGGTGTACTTTTAATAGCCACAGTAGCAGTAATAGCCTGTCCAGGGTGTGGGTAGTGGTGTACTTTTAATAGCCATAGTAGCAATAATAGCCTGTCCAGGGTGTGGGTAGTGGTGTACTTTTAATAGTCACAGTAGCAGTAATAGCCTGTCCAGAGTGCGGGTAATGGTGTACTTTTAATAGTCATAGTAGCAGTAATAGCCTGTCCAGAGTGCGGGTAATGGTGTACTTTTAATAGACATAGTAGCAGTAATAGCATGTCCAGCGTGCGGGTAGTGGTGTGCTGTATGCATCAGTAGCAGTACTAGCATGTCAGTGTCACGGGTAGTGGCGTTACTTTTAATATACAGTAGCAGTATAGCATGTCCAGCGTGTGGGTAGTGGTATATTTTTAATAGCCATAGTAGCAGTAATAGCCTGTCCAGGGTGTGGGTAATGGTGTACTTTTAATAGTCATAGTAGCAGTAATAGCCTGTCCAGGGTGTGGGTAATGGTGTACTTTTAATAGTCATAGTAGCAGTAATAGCCTGCCCAGCATGTGGGTAGTGGTGTACTTTTAATAGTCATAGTAGTAGTAATAGCCTGTCCAGCATGCGGGTAATGGCGAACTTTTAATAGCCATAGTAGCAGTAATAGCATGTCCAGCATGCGGGTAATGGCGTACTTTTAATAGCCATAGTAGCAGTAATAGCATGTCCAGCGTGCGGGTAGTGGTGTAATTTTAATAGCCATAGTGGCAGTAATAGCCTGTCCAGGGTGCGGGTAATGGTGCACTTTTAATAGTCATAGTAGTAGTAGTAATAGCCTGTCCAGCGTGCGGGTAATGGCGTACTTTTAATAGCCATAGTAGTAGTAATAGCATGTCCAGCATGTGGGTAGTGGCGTACTTTTAATAGCCACAGTAGCAGTAATAGCCTGTCCAGTGTGTGGGTAGTGGTGTACTTTTAATAGCCATAGTAGCAGTAATAGCATGTCCAGCGTGTGGGCAGTGGTGTACTTTTAATAGCCATAGTAGCAGTAATAGCATGTCCAGCGTGTGGGTAGTGGTGTACTTTTAGTAGCCATAGTAGCAGTAATAGCATGTCCAGCGTGTGGGCAGTGGTGTACTTTTAATAGCCATAGTAGCAGTAATAGCCTGTCCAGCATGTGGGTAGTGGTGTACTTTTAATAACCATAGTAGCAGTAATAGCCTGTCCAGCGTGTGGGTAGTGGTGTACTTTTAATAGCCATAGTAGCAGTAATAGCCTGTCCAGCGTGTGGGTAGTGGTGTACTTTTAATAGCCATAGTAGCAGTAATAGCCTGTCCAGCGTGTGGGTAGTGGTGTACTTTTAATAGCCACAGTAGCAGTAATAGCATGTCCAGGGTGTGGGTAGTGGTGTACTTTTAATAGCCACAGTAGCAGTAATAGCCTGTCCAGCGTGCGGGTAGTGGTGCACTTTTAATAGCCACAGTAGCAGTAATAGCCTGTCCAGCGTGCGGGTAGTGGTGCACTTTTAATAGTCATAGTAGCAGTAATAGCCTGTCCAGGGTGTGGGTAGTGGTGTACTTTTAGTAGCCATAGTAGCAGTAATAGCATGTCCAGGATGCGGGTAATGGTATATTTTTACTAAAAGTAGTACTAGAAGTAGTTGTAGCAATAGTGCTGTGGTTGTAGTAGTAGCAGCAGCAACAGCATGGCCAGGGGTGGAAAATGGTATATTATAGTAGTAGTGGTAGCAACACAGCCAGGATGTGGGCAATGGAAAATTTATAGTAGTACTAGTAGTGGCCCAGCATGGTATGTTTATAGTAGTAGTATACTGTCCAGGTTATGGGTAATGGTATGTATATATGAACAGTACCTTGTGCAGGGTTTTGGTAATGGTATATATAAAGAAATAGTGGTAATAGCATGTCAACGGTGTGGCTAATGGTATATTTGTAATAGTAGTAGGGGTGGAAGTAGTAATAGTAGTAGCGGCATATCCAGGGTATGGGTAATGGCATATTTACAATAGTGGCAGCATGCGCAGGGTGTGGATAATGGCATACTTATAGTAGTAGTGGTAGTAATAGTAGTAGTAGTAGTAGTACTGTGTCCAGAGTGTCAAGGGTGTGGATAATGGTATATTTATAGTAGTAGTAGTATTTACCCCAGGGTGCAAGTAATGCTATACATTTTGTAGTAGTAGCAGTATATTAGCAGTGCTTGGCGGCGGCAACAGTGGCAACACTATTGCCCAATAATGCTGAGTCAATGATCTATTTTATAGAAACAGTAGTTGTAGTAGTAGTGGCATCTTCAGAGTGTTGGTAATGGTACAGTCACAGCCAAAGACATGGTCAGATATGTTCTGAAATTTCTGTGATATTTCTAGAGAAATCTCATGCTTTCTGCATGTCCACAATAGGGGCAGCAGAGAGAAACTCTTTAGAAATTTTGCAAAATATCTGGAAATATCTGACCATGTCTGTAGCTACTACTGTAGCAGTAGCTTTCCCAGGGTTAGCATATCTAGAGTGTGAGTAATGGTATATTTATAGTAGTAGTCACATATTCAAGGTGTGAGCAATAATATGTCTATGACACTAGTGGTGCTAGCATGTACAGGGTGTGGAAAATGCTATATTTTTAGTAGCAGAAGTGCTGTATCCATGGTGTGGGTAAGGGTATATTTATAGTAGTAGTAGCATCTCCAAGGTGTTGATAATGGTATATTTTTTCCCCTCTGCTGGATTTTTCTCCCTCCCTTGGTCCTCCATCCTTACCACCTCACCCCATCCCCTGGGACTTACCCACTGCCACTGGAGTGGTTCCTGGATTATTTTCCAGGATGGGGCCATCAGGGAGCCCCCTACACTACTCCCCAAATGGTGCCATGTGGAGATCCGGTGGCAGAGTGCCTCGGACAGCTGTGTGGGACTCGGTGAGGGAGGCGGACATCCTCCATGCCACAGCCATGTTTTTCCCCCATTATTGGGAGGTGTGGCATGCAATTATGTGGAGGCACACAATGCACCAACACCTGGCACACCTCCCAGAACCTGCAAGCCTGGGGCACAACATCCCCGGCCTCTGCCAAGGATCAGTCAAGTGCCAAGTGCTATCCCACCCTCCCCCCTGGAGGAGGACAGCAGCTCATCGGAAGATCAATCCTCTTCCCCCCAGCCAGCCCTCTGACTCCTGGGCTTGCATCCGCCCAAACTGTCAGCCTCACAGAGGGAAATCCAGCTGCTACACCAGCGGGCCTGCCAATGACGGTATATTGATAGTTGTTATCATAGAAGTGTGTCCATTGTGTGGGTTTTGGTATATGTATTGTAGTAATACTAATATCATGTCCAGGGTGTGAGTAGGTGTATATTTACAGTAGTAGTAGCATGTCCAGAGTGTGGGGTTGGATTATTTATAGTAGCATGTCCATGGAGTGGGTAATAGTATATTAATATTAGTAGTGGTAGCATGTCCAGGGTGTGGGTAATGTTGTATTTAAAGTGGTAGTAGTAGTAGTAGCATGTCCAGAGTTTAGGTGATGGTATATTTCTAGTAGAAGAACTGTTGTGACCAAGGTGTGGATAATCATATAAGTACAGTATAAATAGTAATATGTTCAGGATATGCATAATGGTATATTTAGTGTAATAGTAGTAGTAAAATGTCCCAAGTGTGGGTAATGTTATATTTATGGTGGCAACAGTAGTAATGTGTCCAGGGTGTGGGTAATGGTATATTTATAGTAGTAGTAGTAGCAGCACATTCAGGATGTGGGCAATGATATATTTAAAGTATTAGCATGAACAGAATATAAGTAATAGTGTGTTCATGTAGTAGTAGTGTGTCCAGGGAGTGGGTAATGGTATACTTATAGTAGCAGTATTAGTAGCATGTCCAGAGTGGCAAATGTTATATGCATAGTAGCAGTATCATATCCAGGGTGAGGGTAATGGTATATTTATAATAGTAGTAGTAGTAACATTTCCACAGTGTTTGATATGATACATTTATAGTAGTAATGTGTTAAGGATGTGGATAAAGGTGTATTTGCAGCAGTAGTGGTGTGTCCAGTGTGTGGGTAATGGTATATTTATAGCAGAAGTAGTAGTAGAATCTCAGGAGTGTGGATAACGGTATATTTATAGTAGTAACATGTTCAGGGTGTGGGTAATAGTATATTTATAGCTGCAGTAGTAATATGTCCAGAGTGTGGGTAGTGGTATATGTATAGCAGTAGAAGTAGTACTAGTTACTAGTTTCCCCCAGAAAAATTTGAAAGTATGGGGGCATTTGTTGAGCAACACAGACATGGTTTATCTGGTCCCCATCTTTGATCTTTGAATTTCCCCCATTTCTTTCTCTGAGCCCTTTTACTTTTCTTTTTCTTTCCTTCTTTCCATGTTTTTATTTTATTTTTATTTCTTTTGTAGTTCTAGGTCACTTTTCTTTTATTGTTTTCTTCTACGAGTTCCCCCAAATGCTCAGGGACCAGAGCTCCACATTATTTTTTGTAGTTCTAGGTCAGTTTTCTTTTATTGTTTTCTTCTACAAGTTCCCCAAATGCTCAGGGACCAGAGCTCTGCTTTAAACATGGGGAGAAGCATGGGGGTGTTACAAAAGGATTGGGGCACCTAATGCTTAAATGCTTTAGGGGAAACCCTGTAGTAGTAGTAGTAGTAAGTCCAGAGTGTTGGCAATTATTTATTTTTAGTAGCAGCTTGTCATGAGTGCGAGTAATGGTATATTTATAGTAGTAGTAATAATGTGTGAAGGGTGTGAGTAATGGTTTATTTATAGTAGTAGTATTAGTAGTAGCAGTAGCATGTGCAGTGTGTAGGTAATGATATAATACAGCCTAGAGGTTAGGTTAATCAGCTGTTAATGCGCTTGATACGTTTAGCATACCTGGGTTTGATTCCCATAACCTCCACCGGCACACTCTGTGACCCAGAGCAAGTCACTTCACCTCCCCAGTGCTCCCAGGCCACTCCTGAAAACAGGCATTGTGCCTAGTGTGTCTTACCCAGTCACCAAAGAAAAATAAGTATGTGTATATATATATATATATATATATATATATAGTATATATGTACTGTATATGTCCATGCTTTGTTTAATGGTATATTTAAAGTTGAAACATTGTGTGCTCAGAGTGTAGGTAATGGTATATTTATACTAGAAGTAGTAGTAGTACAGTATTAATGCATCCAGGGTAGAGTAACAGTCTATTTACTATTCAAAATCAGTCCCAGGAATGCTGGAGGAATGGACAAAATCCCAAAAATATTACTTAAGTATTCTGCCCCAGAAATAGTGTCTCCCTTGGAAGACACATTTAACCTATCTATAGGTACAAGTGAGTACCCACAAGAATGGAAAAATGCACAGGTTTTTCCCATTTTATGACAAACCACAAAAATAAAACAGAACATTTTTGTGCAATATCACTCCTGCCTATTATCTAATGTTTCTGAGTAACCGATTTGTAATCAGCTAAAATACATTTTGGAAGAGGAAAATTTGTTGACCAAATTCCAACCAGGATTCTGGCCACTCCACAGCAGAAACTCAGCTTTATCAAAAGTTACTGGAGATTTCCAGGAGGCTCTGGACAGGAGGATCTCTGTTAGAGCCATAGTTGTAGATCTTTCTAAAGCTTTGACACTCTGGACTATGGACTATGACATCCTCCTGTCCTGCTAAAAAGCATAGGAATTGCAGAGGATACAGTGGACTGACTTGGGTCCTATTTGTAAGGCCATCAGCAACTGGTTGTTATTAATTAATCAAGTCCAGTCTGGTCCCAGTAGCCTCAGGTATACCCCCAAGGTGCAATCATAGTGCCAATCCTTTTCAACATATATATGAATACACTTGCTTTGAAGAACCCTTGAATAAAATACAGTACTACTTATATGTGGATGACACTGTAATTTACACAGAAGGTAAAACCCCTTCCCAACTTGAGACCATGTTACTGGAGGCATTCAATAATTTATAGGATTTTTCTTCTCAATCTAGACTTGCAGTTGATGCAAAAGAAAAACCTCAAATTATGTATATCAGTAGAGATAAAAATGTAACTTCATCTTCAGTTTCCCTGTAAATTAAAACTTTAGACAACATTATTTTGTAACAAGTTCAGAAGTACAGATATCTGGTGGTATGGCTTGACAAAAGAATCAGATAGAATGTCCATACAGATAATCAAGTAAAAAGCCAGGGGGAGACAGCTGGGGGCTTTGTATAAAATAAAGCACTCCATGAGCAGATTAGTTCAAAAACAGGTGGTTAACACTATGATTCTGCCCATTTTCCACTATGGGGATTTGGTGTTTGATGGGGCATCAGGCTGGAGCTGACAAAACTGGATGTTCTGTACAACAGATTTACCTGCTTCATCCATGATGCCTCCTGCAGGACACACAGATGCAAGCTTTATCATGAACTGGATTGGATGAATTTAATGGAGTGAAGTAGAGACCATTACCTTTCTTATATGTATAAATGTCTTAAGGACTCAGTCCCTGGCTAGCTTTTGGAAAATGTACAATAGAGAAATATAAAACAATTCTCCCAGATCTGCAGGAGAAATGGAATTTAATCCCTTAAAAAAGTTTTGAAGTTTGTAGGTCCCACTTTTACTCAATGGGTCCACAATTTTGGAATAATATCCTACCTGTACTAAGACCAACTTTGGGCAAAATAAGTCAGATTAAAATAAAAAAAAAATGGCATTATGAATGAGCAACAGGGATATCAACATGCTGCTGAAAACTAAATAGTGGTTGACATTTCCCTTAACAAATGATATATACAACTTTTAGTAGATTCTCTTTTTATATGTGCATTGTTTAAAATGAATGTCTATTATGCAGAACAGATTAGTACAGTTTTTTAACACACTAGTGTTGCAGTGTCAGTGGCTCAGTAGGTAGCACACTCGCCTCTGAGGCTGGGAGATCAGAGTGCTGTGGGTTCAGTTCCCACATCTGGCACTTGGGACAATATCCCAATACTGACACTGTAGTGCAGCATGAGAGGGGTGCTGCACTTCTGAGGTGCCGTCTTTCGGATGAGATGTTAAACCGAGGTCCCATCTGCCTGTATTGGTGGTAGTTCAGGTGGATGTTAAAGATCCCATGGCACTTATCGAAAAGAGTAGGGGAATTTCCCCGGTGTCCTGGCCAAATTTCCCTGATTCACTAAAAATACCACCAACAGCTTAATCTGGTTCAAGGTCAGTTGCCTACCATCTGTATCTCCCCCCCCCCCCCGGTCACCCCTGAAAAAGGGACTTCTAGGCCCAGTGGGCTTACTGGGTCAACAAAATTCAACACAAACACTAGGCTACATATGTCGGTAACATTTTATATTGACCCTATGTATGGTCACATATACAGAACTTCATTACTAATATGAAGCTTTATTTTTTTCAGTTGTTTTACTAGGAGTAACACACTAAGCTGAAAGCTTGTTTACAGGTGCGACCTGAGAGCACCGGGAAGTTAAGTGACTTGCTCTAGGTCACACAGTATGCAAGTGGGAGCTGTGGGATTCAAACCCAGGTCTCCAGATTTGCAGCTCAGAGCCTTAAACCACTGCACTATACTGCCTCACTTTAACTGTGTAACTGTAACAAGTGTGAATAATGTAACCTTGTGCGTTAAGGATCTCATTGGAAATTAGCTTGGCTCAACTGAGTTTCTGCTTAATGAACAGTAAATAAAATGTTTACTACTTTTACCACTACTAGTGTGTCCAGAATGTGGATAACAGTTTATTTGTAGTAGTAGTAGTAGTAGCAGAAGTAGCAGTGTGTCCAGTGTGTGATTAATGGTATTATAATAACCGGGTTAGGCTTTTTCCCATAGGGAAACCGTGACGTAATTTGCCGTTATAAAGGAGTGTTTATAATGAACGCCAGTACGATTCCTTGCTGTGTGCATGCTCATGCAGCAGCGAACTGATAGACTGCTCGTAGCTTCCATTTCACCTGAAACAGAACCGCCACAAGAACGCCATGTAAGTCCTTTTCTTTTATTTTCCTCCCCCATATACCCTAGGAACACACAAAGACCCACAGAAAGGAAAAAATCATTTTAAAAATGAAAATCTCGCACCGGACTAAAAGGACCGACTGTAGGATACACTTGGAGAATACACTGGAACCTGCTTATTTTATATAATTGCTGTGGTGAAAAAGCCTAATACAACAATTATATAAAATAAAATATCGAGTGACAAGCTCAAACTTTACACACCTCGAGGTTGGATGCCATATAAACCCGAGAGAGCGATGATAAACCTCGAGCTGCCTCCAGGGTTTATATGGCATCCAACCCTGAGGGTGTGTGTAAACTTGCCAACACACACCACCCCGTACTTTATTCTATATGTTATTAGTAGAAGTAGTAGTAGAATCTCAGGAGTTTAGATAATGGTATATTTATAGTAGTAGCATGTCCAAGGTGTGGGTAATGGTATAGTCATATCAGTAGTAGTAGCATGTCCAGAGTGCAGGTAATGGTATATTAATGTCAGTAGAAGTAATACTAGTTACTAGTTTCTCTCAGAACATTTTGAAAGGATGGGGGCATTTGTTGAGCAACACAAGCATAATATCTACAGTCCCTGTCTCTGGTCTTTGAATTTTCCCCATTTCTTTCTCTGAGTCCTTTTACTTTTCTTTTTCTTTCCACAGGTTTTTCTGTAGCTCTAGGCCACCTTTCTTTTACTGCTTTACTGTTTTCTTCTGAGTTCCCCCAAATGCTCTAATTACAAAAATCGTGAGGGTCAGAGCACCGCTTTAAACATGTGGGGAAGCATGGGAGTGTTACAAAAGGATGGGGGCTCAAAATGAGATGATGAGGCACCCCCATGCTTAAGTGCTTTAGGGGAAACCCTGTAGCAAGTCCACAGTGTGAGAAGTAATGTATTTATAGTGCCAGCTTGCCCAAGGTGTGAGTAATGGTATGTCTATAGTAGCAGTAGTAGTAATAGTAGTAATGTGTCCAGGTTGTGTGTAATGGTTTATTTGTAGTAGTAACAGTAATAGTAGCATCAACAGTGTGTACACTGTGTGAGTTATAGTATCTTTATAGTAATAATAGCAGTAGTGGTAGTAGTAGTAGTAGTATATCCAGAGTGTGTGTGTAATGGTTTATTTATAGTAACTGTAGTAGAAGTTGCATATCCAGAGTGTGCGTAATGGTTTATTTATAATAACAGTAGTAGTAGTAGCATATCCAGAGTCTGCGTAATGGTTTATTTATAGTAACAGTAGTAGTAGTAGCATATCCAGAGTGTGAGTAATGGTTTATTTATAGTAACAGTAGTAGTAGTAGTAGTAGCATATCCAGAGTGTGCGTAATGGTTTATTTATAGTAACAGTAGTAGTAGTAGTAGCATATCCAGAGTGTGCGTAATGGTTTATTTATAGTAACAGTAGTAGTAGTAGCATATCCAGAGTGTGTGTAACAGTTTATTTATAGTAACAGTAGTAGTAGTAGCAGTAGCATGTCCAGGACATAGGTAATCATACAATACAGATTAGTGGTTAGATTAATGAGCTATGAATGAGCTTGGTACATTCAGCAGACTTGGTTTTTATTCTTACAACCTGCACTTGCATACTGTATGACTCTGAGCAAGTCACTTCATCTCACCAGTGCTCTTGGGTCGCTTCTGAAAAAGGCATTCTGCCTAATGCGCCTAACCCAGTTACCAAAAAAAGTATGTATGTGTATATATATATATATATAGATGCATATGTTCATGGTTTGTTTAATTGTATATTTAAAGCTGAAATAATGTGCTCAGAGTGTGGGTAATTGTATTTTTATAGTAGAAGTAGTATTTGTGTATCCAGGGTGTCGGGAATGATATTTTTATAGTAACTGTAATAGTGTGTGCAGGGAGTGGATGACAGTATGTCACTAGTAGTAGTAGCAGTGTGTCCAAAGCATGGGTGATGGTTTATTTATAGTAGTAGAAACAGTAATAGTAGTAGCATGTTCAAACTATGGGTAATGTTGCATTTATAGTATTAGGGAACATTGTTTAACCAGGAGTAGCACACTAAGCCGAAGCTTGTTTCCAGATGCGACCTGGGAGCACAAGGAAGTTAAGTGACTTGCTCAGAATCACACAGTATGCACCTAGGCAGCTGTGGGATTCAAACCAAGGTCTTCAGATCTGCAGCTCAGAGCCTTAACTCGCTGTGCTATACTGCCTGCCTATTAGTAGTAGTAGCATGTCCAAGGTGTGGGTAATGGTATATTTATAGTAGAAGTAGTAGTATTAGTGTATACAGGGTATTGGTAAGGGTATTTTTATAGTAATAGTGTGTCCCAGGTATGGATGATAGTTTAGTAGTAGTAGTAGTGTGTCCAGAGTGTGGGTAATGATTAATTGTAGTACTGTAGTAGTAGTAGTGCTAGTAGTAGTACCATGTCCAGAGTGTGGTTAATGGTTTACTATCATAGTAGTAACAGTAGCATGTTCAGAGTATGAATAATGTTATATTTATAGTATTAGTAGTAGTAGCATATCCAGGGTGTGGGTAATGGCATGTCCAGGGTAAGGTGTGGTATATTTATAGTAGAAATACTATTAGTAACTTGTCCAGGGTTTGGGTAATGTTATATTTCTGGTAGTTGTAGTATTATTTCCAGGGTTGGTTTAAAGAGCTACTGATATCTCAAAGAAAACTTTAAAAAACATAATAAAACAAAGAGGTTTCACACCAGGATGGTGGTGCTTCAGTTGAAAACAACAATTGCAGACAATATTCAATAAAATATATATTTTTGCTCTAATCTCTGGTGTCCATGTTAAATGAGGTGTTGATTGTTTGGTTCCTGTGTCTGCAAAAAACACAATTAGGTACAATTCTGCTTGCATTCCATTTATATTTTATATATTTCTCCTCCCCATTATTTATTACTAAGGAAATGTGTATGAATATATGATCATTGTCCCGTAGAGTTTATTTTGAGTTCATCTGCCTCTAGCTTACTCCCTACTCCAAGTCATAACCCTCTGTTGTGACATCACAGTCTGTTGCAATGGGAGTAACTGTGAAGTCAGAAGCAGTGCTCTATGACTTCAGGTAGGGAGAAAGCAGCAGGAGTAGAGGAACTCTTCAGGAGCAGAAATCCTGTCTTCATACAGATGACCTCAGTAATAAGTAATGGAGAGGCGAAATACAGAACTAATGGGAAATACAAGCTGGACTGTGTCTAAATATTATGTTTTGTTAAAGTTTACCTGAACGTGTCACCAGCTCTTTAATAGATGCAGAACTGTCAAAAATCCTTTTCCTAACTGAAAATGGCTGCTACTGTGTTGTCTAGCAAAGTAGAACAAATACAAACAGCAGTGCTTTCAAACACAAAGTAGGCACCTAGGAAGACAGTTTTACTGAGACCTGCATTTCTTTTTAGTACCACACTGCATTTCTACTGAATCCTCCTTGGTTTGGCTGTAGAAGAACTCCTCTTTCAGCTTTTATTTTCCTTCTAAAGTAGACTGTATCTATGTGTGTATATATATATATATATATTTATATGAACAAACAAAACTGCCGGCAGAAAAAGGCTCACAGGTCTATCAAGTCTGCCCGATTGTGCAACTCTTAGTTTCATATCACTACAGCTGCCCCACCCAAACCCCTCCCCTACTCCTCTTTCCGGGTCCTTCCCCCTTTTGTGTTTTTGTCTGTACTAACCCTGCCCTTGACTCTGTCCCAACCCCACTTAAATCTATCCACTGTCCTTTGAGCGATTAACTCCTCTGGCAGTGCGTTCCAACCCACCCCAGTCTCTCTGTGAAGTAATGCCTTTTCATCTCCCTCTAATCCTTCCCCTTCAGACTGTGCCCCTACTGACCCTTCCCCCCCTTTAAGAGGAAAAATCCTCCCTCCCTGACTTTGTTTATGCCTTTCAAGTACTTAAAGGTCTGTATCATGTCCCTTCTTACCCTTCTGTCTTCCAGTGAGTACATGTTGAGCTCCTTTAGCCTTTCCTTGTATGCAGCTCCCTAGTCCCATGATCATTTTTGTGTGTGTATATATATATATATATATATATATATATATATATATATATATATATATATATATAATCAAACAACAGTACTTACAAACACAAAATAGGTACTCAGGAAGATAATTTTGCTGAAAGCTTTTTCTTTTCCTGTCTCATTTTAGCATAAATGTTATTAAGTATCTAATTTCATAACATTACATACAGAAAACAAGTAATATATTACAGTTAGTATCACAAGAAAAAAATAATGCAAAAAAATTAAGTCTGTACACTTATAAAGTTATAGTCCCCATCTGGGAGATTCAAACTCAGAAAGATGCATTATATAAAGGCACTAGTAGTTGCTTATGTATAGCTGGTAATATTTAAAAATTGTTTGTAATTGCAACATCATAACAATTTGTATGTAGATAATAAAAAGGAAAAAAAAAAGACCCTAGCAATACATTAGTTCACAAAAAAGTCCGAACATGACCTATTCAAATGTGAAATATTTAAGAAAAAAGAAAATGATTATAGAGCGAAAGTGTAAAACATTTAACTGATATATTCCAAGAGCAGAGAAAAGAACTATATTCAGTATCTGATATAAAGGCTTGTACTCATTCGTTTAAGATAGTGTAGGTTTGTTTCTTTTATGTCCCTGCTAAGGATGCATCCATAGCCTTTACTGTAGCCAGAAGCGCAGGTTCTGAGTTAGTCAAAGAGGGGTTACTCAGTCTTTGGTCAGGTTGCCTAGATCGAATAAATTCCACAACCTAAGCAGGATCAAACAAAATGTGCATTATGCACTGGTGAACTATTTTAACTTTTGCAGGTGAATTCAAAGTGAAAGTCATTCTGACTGAAAGCACATCTTCTCTCAGATTTAGAAAATTTAGTTTTTCTACTGCATTGCCAGGGCATAGTCCCAGAATACTGAATACTTAAAACCTTGAAAATTCAGTTCCTTTGTAATACGAGCCAAGTTAATGATCAAATTCCTATTTTTTCAAGCACAAAATGAACCAATACGGGTGGCTTCAAACAGCTGGGTTCCGCTTTTTAGCAAACATGGTAGGCTTTGATTATCGTTGGAGGATTTTCTTCAGGCAGTTAAAATGTTTCCAGCAGGACAGTTTTGCAAAATCTCACAGAGGGATATTCTTTGTCAAAACTTGTAAAGATTCTTAATATTCTCAGGTTGTGATATGTTCGTGATTTCAAACTACTCCAATGTATGGTTCATTGCAGTCTGACCCACTATGACTGTATTCATTTTAGCATCTAGTGTTGTTATTTTATTTTCACAGATGTCTGTCTGCTTTTAATCTCAGTGGTATTTTCTTTCAATGTTTGCAAGTCTGTGTCCATTTGATTGTTATTTTGCAGATAACTGCAGCAGATTATCTTCAATACTATTCATTCTCGTATTGAGTTTAGACATTCAAGCACTAGTGTTCTCAACTGCCGAATCATTTGAACTTCCCAGCCTTCACCTGACATAGATGTATTCAAACTGCTCATGGAAAAGAATGTCCAGAAGTGTGTAATGGTAAGCGATGTTTTGTGGTTCTGTTTTAGAAAGCAAAAGAGACCTGTACTGGTCCGTGCTCACCTCCATTTCCTGCTGCATTGTCCGGAAACTTTTATCAATGATTCTGATGTTTGATGATGGGATTCCACTTTGCTTGCACTTGCCATCGAGGGGAAGGGGGGGCATACAGACCTTGCCACAGCCCCAGCCTGTACCTCCTCACATCTTGGGTATGAGTACCAGCCTTGAAGAATTTGTCCAGTGGACTGCATCTAAAAAAAGAAACGTCCCCCTGAAGATGACAATCCTCTTTATGTTTTTCATCCATTTAGTTGAGGACTGGTAAGAGGAAACAGCTACAGTAAAGATTTTTAACTTCAAGAGTCAGCACCTCTAAACAAAGCAATCTACTCAGTGGTGATCATCTTATTCTTTTCTTTCTAAAGTAAAATATACAAGCAAAAGTATTTCCAAACAACATAGGCACACAGGAAGATGTTTGTTGCATAAAGCTTTGTTTTGTTTTCAGTCTCATACAGCAATTTGCTGAATTCTGCTTGGTTTGACTATAGGTTCACTCCTGTAATCCCATTCCAACAATAGAAAGACCAGGAAGGCACACAGCTGGAGCACAGTAGTGACAGCACCACATTAGTTCCTCTGTGACAGTCCTCCTTGGAGGGACTATGTTACAAAAATGGTCACATTGTTTTAATTTTTCATTAGTTTGTGTGTCTGTCTATCCATCATCTATCTAAATAGATATATTTTAATTTCTACATAATCTCATTTTATAAGCACAATAAGACACTCTAGGGCATTCAGAGAGTGGTTGAGCCATGGAACAGACTACCAAAGAGGAGGTGGGTACAAGAAGCAGTAATGGTTTCAACACAGCTGAGACCACAGTAACAGGCTTACAAATTACACATGGTGAAAGCAGCAGTGGGGGCAGGGGAAGGTGAGGGAAATTACCCAGCTGCACATTAGGTTCTGGGGTAGGAGAGGTAAAACAGAGCAGACTAGATGGACCAGTGCTTTTTCTGCCAACATTTTCTTTGCTTCTCAGTTTCTAGTAGTAGTAGCATGTCCAGAGTGTGGGTAGTGGTATATTTCTAAGAATCCTGGTAATGTGTCCAGGGTGTGGGTAATGAC
Organism: Neoceratodus forsteri; assembly: GCA_016271365.2. Classification (NCBI taxonomy): domain Eukaryota; kingdom Metazoa; phylum Chordata; order Ceratodontiformes; family Ceratodontidae; genus Neoceratodus; species Neoceratodus forsteri. The sequence continues at coordinate 47,167,995 of JADMNL010000036.1, forward strand.
ATATTTAATATATATGTTTATACATATATATATATATATACAATAATACCTGACTGAGTGGTATTGGGAAATGCCGGACCACCCAGGGCATGATGATGCCTGACGCCACAGGCTGAGGGCCTTATAGCCCCTGGAAGGTCCGTATTTCCCAATGCTGCCAACCCTGAGCGATTATTATGCTTAGAAAATGGGCACTGTAAAAATTTGGTTGAATAAAAACATTTAATAAACATAGAAACATAGAATTTGACGGCAGATAAGGACCACTTGGCCCACCTAGTCTGCCCATTTTCCTACCTAACAGATAAGCTGCAGATCCTAGTTAACCAACAGCTTACTTCCTCCTACTCCCCCACTAGGACTGCCTTATGTCTGTCCCATGCATTCTTGAATTCCCCCACTGTTCTTGACTTCACGACCTCCTCAGGGAGGCTGTTCCATGCATCCACAACCCTCTCTGTGAAAAAGACTTCTTCACATTACCTCTGAGCCATCCCCCCTCTATCTTCAAATTGTGCCCCCTTGTTCTTGCACATCTCTTTTTCTGAAAGATGCCACCCTCTTGGACTTTGTTGATTCCCTTGAGGTACTTGAAAGTTTCTATCATGTCCCCTCTCTCTCCTTTCCTCAAGGGTATACATATTAAGCTCCTTTAGTCTTTCTTTGTATGTCTTCTGGTGCAGACCCTGCACCATTTTGGTTGCCCTCCTCTGGGCAGCCTCCACTCTGTCTATGTCTTTGCGGAGATGGGGTCTCCAGAACTGCACACAGTACTCCAGATGGGGTCTCACCAACTGTCTGTACAGAGGGATAACAACTTCCTGTTTTCTACTATTGATGCCTCTCCCTATGCATCCCAGTATCCCCCAGCCTTCCTTACTGCCTTCTCACATTGCTTGCCCACCTTTAGGTCATCTGATATAATTACCCCCAGGTCCCTTTCCATTTTTACTGTTGTCAGTATCTCACCCCCATTGTGTACACTTCTCCTGGGTTTTGTATCCCAGGTGCATTACCTGCACTTTATGCATTGAATCTGAGCTGACATACATTTGACCATTCCTCCAACCTTGCCAAGTCCCTTCTCATACTTTCCACTCCACCTGGTGTATCAACCCTGTTGCAGATCTTTGTGTCATCTGCAAAGAGACATACTTTTCCTTCCAGTTCCTCTGCAATGTCACTTATAAAGACATTAAAAAGGACCGGTCCCAGTATGAACCCTGCGGTACCCCGCTAGTAACCCTCCTTTCTTCACTGTGGACTCCATTTACTACTACCCTTTGCGTCCTGTTGTCTAGCCAATTTTTTATCCAGGCTACCACCTTGGGACCCACTCCAAGGCTGGCTAACTTGAGTATTAATCTTTTGTGTGGGACTGTATCAAATGCCTTGCTAAAATCTAGGTGCCATGTCCACAGCCCCTCCCTGGTCTACTACTTTGGTCACCCAGTCAAAGAAGTCTATTAGATCTGCCTGACATGACCTTCCCATCGTGAATCCATGCTGCCTTGGGTCCTGTGCACCACTGGCCTCTAGGTACTCAACAATTCTTTCCTTCAGAAGTGATTCCATCATTTTCCTACCACTGAGCTCAAACTAACTGGTCTGTAGTTTCCTGCCTCTGTCCTGCTCCCACTTTTGTGAAGAGGAATCACATCTGCCCTCCTCCAGTCCTCAGGTCACCCTATCCTCCCATGATTTGTTAAAGAGAGTAGTCAGCGTGTGTCACTAGTTCTACCCTTAGTTCTTTTAGAATTCTTGGGTGAATCCCATCAGGCCCCATTGCTTTGTCCACCTTCAATTTTATTAGCTCTTTTAGAACCCTTTCTTCCGTAAATGGACAGATATCGACCTCCGTCTTCAGAGTGTTTCTCTTGTTTGGTTTAGGTACCTCCCTCCTCTTCCTTTGTGAATACCGGCAGAAATATCTGCTCGGTATCCCTGCTTTTCACTGTCACCTCTGTACCCACCTTTTCCCCTTTATTAAGCCTCAGTATCCTCCTTTGGTCTTTCTTCACTCCCTAATGTACCTATAAAAGGTCTTATCCCCCTTCTTAATAGAGTTGGCTAACCTTTCCTCGGTTTGGGCCTTTGCTATTCTGACTGCCTTCCCAGCCTCTTTCTGCTTTAACTGATAAAGTTCTCTGTCTTGCTCCTTCTGTGTTTCCTTATATTTCCTGAATGCTATCTTTTTCTCCTTAATCTTCCCTGCCACCTCTTTTGAGAACCATAGCGTTTTTTTTCTTCATTGTGTTTTGTTGATTTGCTTTACACAAAGCCTTGTTGCCTCTGTGATGGCTGTTTTGATTACTCCCCATTGTTCCTCCACACCTCCTTCTTGCCTGTTTGCTAGTGCTTTACTGAGGCAGTCTTTCATTTTCCCAAAGTCAGCCCTCCTAAAGTCCAATACTCTTGCTTTTGTATGGCTTGATTGTATGGCTGTGTTTATTGTGAACCACACTGTTTGGTGGTCACTTGTTCCCAGATGGCTACCCACTTCTAAATCTGAGATTCTTTCTACATCCCTATTTGAAAGTACCAGGTCTAAGATTGCTCCCTCCTGAGTGGGTTCCAATACTAGCTGTCTGAGGCATGCCCCTTGTAGGGCATCAAGAGTGACCCTGCTATTGGATGTGCCTGCAGCAAAGGTGCTCCAGTTAACATCTGGCATATTCAGGACCCCCATCAACAGTATCTCCCCTTTTTCTGCCATTCTAAGGAAGCCTTCTATCATTTCCTTGTCCATTCCCTCCCCCTGAGATGGGAGTCTGTATACAACCCCCATGCAGATTGTGGTGCCATTTCCTGTCTCCCGGGTGACCCAGAGTGCCTCATCTGCTCCCTGTTTACTCTTTAGTTCTGTTGCATTGATCCCTTCCTTTACATAGAGAGCTACTTCTCCTCCTCTTTTACCCTCCCTGTCCCTCCTGTAGATTGTGTATCCTGGTATGTTGACATCCCAGTCATGGTTCTCTGTGTACCATGTTTCTGTGACTGCCACAATATCCAGGGAACTGTTTTCCATCAAGGCCACTAGTTCAGGAGCTTGTTACACAGACTACTAGTAAAGTTTGTTTAAAGTAAATTTTATAATAAAATAGTTCCTCCGCCTGTATTACAATGTGTGGGTTTTTTTCTTTTGAGCTAGGCATTTTGTCCTTGAGGTGCCTTCATAGTTGTGACCGGAGCTTATTGTCATGGTTAGTCCCCCTCCCACACACACACACACACTCTCAGCCAGAGATCATGACTGGTATTTGTATCCTTTCAGAAAGTTGACTGTTCTCTGTCCCCCCACAAGCACACATGAAAGACATGCAGGCTATGTGAATATACTGGCATCAGTGCGTTCCCCCCCACCCCACCATCTCTTTCTCTGCAGTGCCAAGAACAGAGTAAGGAAATGAAGGCAACAATAAAGAGGTACCTTTATGTTTCTGAAGAAAAAAAATGTGAAGCTGCTGTGGTTTCTCCTTTTTCTGTTTGTGTGCAGAGAAAGCAGCTAGAGAAAGGGGTAAGAAAAGAGACCAGTGCTGTGAGAAAATGGCTGAAGGGTAGGCTGAGAGAAACAGCCGCAACTGTGTTGCCAATCCTGCTTAGAATAAGAAAAGAGAAGACTTATTTTTACTTTTGCTGAGTTTGTAACTTTTATGGATGTTCCCATGTGTATCAGGGCAGTTTGGGTCCCATCATATCACCATGTTCAGGAAGTCAGTCTCACCAAGTGAGACTGAAAAATGGTGATTGGCACAACGGAAGATTCAGGGTGCCCAAGAATACCCTTAGTGATGGGGCACCCCAAATTGGCACTTTTTAAGTGGGCTCTATTGAAAAATACTTGCCTACTTAGGTAGGTGTCCTAGCCAATCAGCATGCTAGATTCTCTTGCCCATTTAAAAATGTATATATATATATATATATATATATATATATATATATATATATACATATATATATATACATATATCATTCTGGAGGGCTTACAAAGTCCATAACTGGTATGTGGAGGGGTAACTACTGTCTTCCATACCCACTCAAACATTCTGTGGATCCTTCCTATGATAGGCCACTCATGGAAGCAGTTTTGCCATCTGGTAATACCTCTTTAAATTTGGCAGAGCCAAACCTCCCTGTGTCTTGGGTCTTAGTAATGTTGTCCAAGCTACTCTAGGTTTTTTCCAGCCCAGACAAAACAGTATAGGGCTTTGTCTATTTTCCGCCGTTCTGCATTGGGTATATGTAGTGGGAAGGAGCTAAACAAAAACAAAAAGAGTGGAAGGATGTTCATACGAACAGATTCTACTCAGCCTATGGACCTCTGCATCTACTGTCTGGAGAGAATTCAGATGGAAACTCGTAAGTAGATTTTTTATCCCCCCAACCAGGACAAAACATTATAATACCACCTATTCAGAACTCTGTTGATGAAACTGTGGATCAGTGGGGACCCACCATCACATCTTCTGGGATTGTCCAGTACTGCAGTCCTTCTGGAGGGAGGTAACCTGCAGATACCAGTAGATGGTGGGGACTGAAGAGCCAGTGTTGTTCCAACATATGATCTTAGGGGTCCTTCACAGGGGAAGGATAAGTAATAGTCAAAAGTCTTTTCTAGGAATCTTGCTTGCTGCAGTGGGGAAGGCCATTACTACAAAATGGCTAACTCCCAACTCCCCAACATTGCAGGACTGGACAGATATAATTAAGGATATACAGCCAGTAGAAAGGATTATAGCTGAATTGTGTTTGCAGAGGGACAAGTTTAATGGAACCTGGCTCCCCTTCATTAATTGAGAAGACAGAAGGGATATCAGTTCTTTCCCAGCAGACTCTCACACTTTAACTCTTGGAAATTAGATCTTTTATATATCATGCAGTCACAATCAATGTCATTTAAAATAATAAAGTCTAGATGGACACAATGAAATAATATACCAGCCAGCACCTTGAATATTTATGGTTTTAAAGTTGCTTATTGATTTATTGTTTTCTTTTGTACACAGTAAGAAATGTACAGATAAAGTTAACTACAAGGACATTTTGTTCACTGCTTCTCACTGAAGAATTTTGATCAACTTGAGTCCTACAATGAAGTCAGACCCCTTTTTCCTTTGTTGAGAAGACTCACAGAAACAGAAAATACCTGGACAGGGAAAATATAAGAGAGACTATATTACATAAATATCTTCACAACTGGACTATTATAGTTAAATCATCTCTTTGTTGTTTTACTACATGATTGATATATGTATGATGCCTGACTGCTTTGGAAAATTTTCTTTACAAATCTGTGCAAATCTGAAATAAACATGAAGTTTAAAAATATATGATTTATATTTATACAATATATATTTGCATATACAAGTATGCCACCACCCACACCCCCGATGGCAAGTGCTAGCAAAGTGGAATCCTAGCATCAAACATCAGAATCATTGACAAAGATTTGCGGACAATGCAGCAGGGAACAGAGCTGGTATAGACCTATACAAGTCTCTTTTACCCTTCTAAAACAGAGCCACAACACATAACATTACTACTGCAGACTTCTGAACATCCCTTTTCCATGACTGGTTTAAAAATTAAAAATATATATATATCACATGTTTTGGACTATCAAGAGAGATAAAAACTACTATCTGAAGCAGAGAATGGAGCTATCATTGATATCTCCATGTTCCTGTACGTCATTCTGATATCATCACATTCCTATATGTCAAGCAGAAACATATCTGGTTGATCCTGCCATTTTCACACTGTCATTCCGATCAACTACTTTCACTTTTTTTCCTCTATCAATCAAGTCAATTTATTGTTTGGCTAATTAGCCTTTACATTCACAATACTATATAAACATATACAAAATGATAAAATCAATCCAAGAAAATGGAACAGATTTTTGCATACAATTTCACTTAATAAAAGTACAAATGTACATCCAGAGTCGTTGACGGAGAGAGTACATACATAACAGCCCACAGTCAGCTTAAATACAGAAAAACAATTACACAGGAGGTAGCAATTCAAACAGGAGCAAAAATTAGCAGAAAATGTCATAGCACTTTAAATTACCCTTATTAATTTTTCAGTCTGCATAATGGCATCAAAATATTTTGCCATCCTATCCAGCGACTAGGATCTTCTGTGTGGATTAGGATATTAGTTAATAGTACCCTGTCCACATTATTGTAGGCAGGAGAAAGGGACTCAGCCAGTATTTTCTCTGTTTCTCACACCATTTACAGTACCATAATACATGGCTTAAATCTTCCTGCTCACCATGCCCACAATCACATTCATTTGATTGGACTCCCATTTTTATATCTAAGCGCCAGGACATTGCTACTAAACTGCTCAAATTTATAGCTCATAAAATGTCAGTCTGAGTTTTAAATCGGTAATTATATCAAGATAGGGTTTATATCCATGATAAAAATTGTTTGTAGAAACCACTGAGAATAATGAGAAACAGCAATTGTTTCCATATCGGTCTCATCCCAATGCCTGTCTATCATTTTTGATATATATTTTTATATTTCAAACTGACTATAATGCCTTCTTCTACAGCCCATCTAAGGTTAGTCACTTTAGGCAAGAAATCAAGTCAAAGTGAACCCCTGTATCCCGAACAATATAGTACTGCATCCCAGAGATCCGTCTAGCTGGCAATGTCCTAAACAAAGAGTTAATGAGCTGTCATAGACAAGCCATCAGCTTAATAGTGCTTGTGGCAAAATGCTGATATTCTAAAAGTGGATGAATAACAGACCCTAAAATTATCATGAATGGCTGTAAGAAATGATAGAAACAGTAAGGCTGGAAAAGTTAGCACACAGTAAGAGGAGCAGAGTGCAGTCCTTTTATAGGAAATCTGTCTCCCACGCACTCCTAATTCCTCTTAGATATATCAGCTAGGTAGGTGGGAGCAACACATAAGTAAGAAGAGGATGACACCTTTAACTGTCATCTTATATTGAAAGAAGGAGGAGGCACTAGTTCATTTTCAAAAGAGAAAGTCCTGAAGGATTCACAAATCTGAAAGTGGACAAAGCAGTGAGACCAAACGGAGTCCACCTTAGGGCATTGAAGGAGCTCAGAGAAGTATGGCTATGCTCTTATGGTCCTGTTTAACAGCTCATTGGAAACAGGAGTGGTTCTGGAGGACTGGAAGAGGGCACATGTAGTCCCACATCACAAAAGTGATAGCAAGGAAGAGGCTGGCAATTAGGGACAGTCAACTTGACTTTGGTGGTGAGAAAGTTAGATAGCTAGATAGATACTTTATTTGTATAGCGCCTTTCCAAGGACTCAGAGCTTCACAATCAATACAATACAACATTTTATAAGTATACAAAATACAATTAAAATCAGCACTAATATCCAATCAGACATAATAAATAGAACTATCTGTCAAATCAATCCCAGTAAACTCAATTATCTAAAAACTAAAAGCCTGGTTAAATAAATAAGTTTTAAACCTTTTTTGAAGATATCCATCGAGGGTGCCTCCCATAGCTGTTTAGCTAGTAAATTCCATAGGGTAGGTGTAGCCACCGAGAACACTTGATCACCCCAGTGATGCAACCTCACCTTAAGAATATCCAGGAGACAACCCTCGGTGGAACAGAGAGCTCGGGATGTGCAGTGAGGCACAAGGAGCTCTTGCAGGTAGACTGGTCCCTCTTCATGTAAGGCTTTATAGGTCAGTAACCTGACCTTAAAGGTAGTCCTCCACCTAACCAGTAGCCAGTACAGTTTGCAGAGGACTGGAGTGATATGATCATACTTACACACACCCATCAATAATCTTGCCACTGTGTTCTGCACCAGCTGCAGTCAGCAGAGGTTACCTCCCAGATAGCCTTAGGTACAGGGCATTACAGTAATCCAGTCTGGATGTTACAAAAGTATGTACTAGTGAGGCTAGGTCCTTGGGGGGTAACATGTTCTGAATCTGAGCAATGTTCCTCAGATGATAAAATCCACTCTTAACAATGGCCAACACCTGAGCAACAAGTATCAACCCGCTGTCAAGGATCACACCCAGATTCTTCACCCACTCGGATGGGGTCAGGGGCACCCCCCCAGTACAAGACTAGGTGGTCTCCACAAACCCCCATCCCCCCCCCCATGATGACCTGGGTCCACCACCAGCACCTCTGTCTTGTTTGGGTTGAGTCTCAGCCAGTTTTGGGACATCCAAGTTCAGATCTCAGACAGACAGCTGTTAAATACAGAGTCTGCCATGTGGTTACTTGGTGCACAGGACAGGTGTAGCTGGGTATCATCTGCATAGCAGTGAAAACCCAGTCCATACCACCTGATAATGTCTCCCAATGGCAGCATGTACACTGTGAACAATAAGGGTGGAAAGACAAAATGTGCATTATGCACTGGTGAACTATTTTAACTTTTGCAGGTGAATTCAAAGTGAAAGTCATTCTGACTGAAAGCACATCTTCTCTCAGATTTAGAAAATTTAGTTTTTCTACTGCATTGCCAGGGCATAGTCCCAGGGCATAGTCCCAGAATACTGAATACTTAAAACCTTGAAAATTCAGTTCCTTTGTAATACGAGCCAAGTTAATGATCAAATTCCTATTTTTTCAAGCACAAAATGAACCAATACGGGTGGCTTCAAACAGCTGGGTTCCGCTTTTTAGCAAACATGGTAGGCTTTGATTATCGTTGGAGGATTTTCTTCAGGCAGTTAAAATGTTTCCAGCAGGACAGTTTTTGCAAAATCTCACAGAGGGGATATTCTTTGTCAAAACTTGTAAAGATTCTTAATATTCTCAGGTTGTGATATGTTCGTGATTTCAAACTACTCCAATGTATGGTTCATTGCAGTCTGACCCACTATGACTGTATTCATTTTAGCATCTAGTGTTGTTATTTTATTTTCACAGATGTCTGTCTGCTTTTAATCTCAGTGGTATTTTCTTTCAATGTTTGCAAGTCTGTGTCCATTTGATTGTTATTTTGCAGATAACTGCAGCAGATTATCTTCAATACTATTCATTCTCGTATTGAGTTTAGACATTCAAGCACTAGTGTTCTCAACTGCCGAATCATTTGAACTTCCCAGCCTTCACCTGACATAGATGTATTCAAACTGCTCATGGAAAAGAATGTCCAGAAGTGTGTAATGGTAAGCGTATGTTTTGTGGTTCTGTTTTAGAAAGCAAAAGAGACCTGTACTGGTCCGTGCTCACCTCCATTTCCTGCTGCATTGTCCGGGAAACTTTTATCAATGATTCTGATGTTTGATGATGGGATTCCACTTTGCTTGCACTTGCCATCGAGGGGGAGGGGGGGCATACAGACCTTGCCACAGCCCCAGCCTGTACCTCCTCACATCTTGGGTATGAGTACCAGCCTTGAAGAATTTGTCCAGTGGACTGCATCTAAAAAGAAACGTCCCCTGAAGATGACAACCTCTCTTTATGTTTTCATCCATTTAGTTGAGGACTGGTAAGAGGAAACAGCTACAGTAAAGATTTTTAACTTCAAGAGTCAGCACCTCTAAACAAAGCAATCTACTCAGTGGTGATCATCTTATTCTTTTCTTTTCTAAAGTAAAATATACAAGCAAAAGTATTTCCAAACAACATAGGCACACAGGAAGACGGTTTTGCATAAAGCTTTGTTTTGTTTTCAGTCTCATACAGCAATTCTGCTGAATTCTGCTTGGTTTGACTATAGGTTCACTCCTGTAATCCCATTCCAACAATAGAAAGACCAGGAAGGCACACAGCTGGAGCACAGTAGTGACAGCACCACATTAGTTCCTCTGTGACAGTCCTCCTTGGAGGGACTATGTTACAAAAATGGTCACATTGTTTTAATTTTTCATTAGTTTTGTGTGTCTGTCTCATCCATCATCTATCTAAATAGATATATTTTAATTTCTACATAATCTCATTTTATAAGCACAATAAGACACTCTAGGGCATTCAGAGAGAGTGGTTGAGCCATGGAACAGACTACCAAAGAGGAGGTGGGTACAAGAAGCAGTAATGGTTTCAACACAGCTGAGACCACAGTAACAGGCTTACAAATTACATGGTGAAAGCAGCACGGTGGGGGAGGGGAAGGTGAGGGAAATTACCCCAGCTGCACATTAGGTTCTGGGGTAGGAGAGGGTAAAACAGAGCAGACTAGATGGACCAGTGCTTTTTCTGCCAACATTTTCTTTGCTTCTCAGTTTCTAGTAGTAGTAGCATGTCCAGAGTGTGGGTAGTGGTATATTTCTAAGAATCCTGGTAATGTGTCCAGGGTGTGGGTAATGACATATTAATATATATGTTTATACATATATATATATATATGCATAATACCTGACTGAGTGGTAGTGAAATACCGACCACCCAGGGCATGATGATGCCTGACGCCACAGGCTGAGGGCCTTATAGCCCCTGGAAGGTCCGGTATTTCCCAATGCTGCCAACCCTGGAGCGTATTATTATGCTTAGAAAATGGGCACTGTAAAAAAATTTGGTTGAATAAAAACATTTAATAAACATAGAAACATAGAATTTGACGGCAGATAAGGACCACTTGGCCCACCTAGTCTGCCCATTTTCCTACCTAACAGATAAGCTGCAGATCCTAGTTAACCAACAGCTTACTTCCTCCTACCCCCCACTAGGACTGCCTTATGTCTGTCCCATGCATTCTTGAATTCCCCCACTGTTCTTGACTTCACGACCTCCTCAGGGAGGCTGTTCCATGCATCCACAACCCTCTCTGTGAAAAGACTTCTTCACATTACCTCTGAGCCATCCCCTCTATCTTCAAATTGTGCCCCTTGTTCTTGCACATCTCTTTTTCTGAAAGATGCCACCCTCTTGGACTTTGTTGATTCCCTTGAGGTACTTGAAAGTTTCTATCATGTCCCCTCTCTCCCTCCTTTCCTCAAGGGTATACATATTAAGCTCCTTTAGTCTTTCTTTGTATGTCTTCTGGTGCAGACCCTGCACCATTTTGGTTGCCCTCCTCTGGGCAGCCTCCACTCTGTCTATGTCTTTGCGGAGATGGGGTCTCCAGAACTGCACACAGTACTCCAGATGGGGTCTCACCAACTGTCTGTACAGAGGGATAACAACTTCCTGTTTTCTACTATTGATGCCTCTCCCTATGCATCCCAGTATCCCCCAGCCTTCCTTACTGCCTTCTCACATTGCTTGCCCACCTTTAGGTCATCTGATATAATACCCCCAGGTCCCTTTCCATTTTTACTGTTGTCAGTATCTCACCCCCCATTGTGTACACTTCTCCTGGGTTTTTGTATCCCAGGTGCATTACCTTGCACTTTTATGCATTGAATCTGAGCTGACATACATTTGACCATTCCTCCAACCTTGCCAAGTCCCTTCTCATACTTTCCACTCCACCTGGTGTATCAACCCTGTTGCAGATCTTTGTGTCATCTGCAAAGAGACATACTTTTCCTTCCAGTTCCTCTGCAATGTCACTTATAAAGACATTAAAAAGGACCGGTCCCAGTACTGAACCCTGCGGTACCCCGCTAGTAACCCTCCTTTCTTCACTGTGGACTCCATTTACTACTACCCTTTGCGTCCTGTTGTCTAGCCAATTTTTTATCCAGGCTACCACCTTGGGACCCACTCCAAGGCTGGCTAACTTGTGTATTAATCTTTTGTGTGGGACTGTATCAAATGCCTTGCTAAAATCTAGGTGCTATGTCCACAGCCCTCCTGGTCTACTACTTTGGTCACCCAGTCAAAGAAGTCTATTAGATCGCCTGACATGACCTTCCCATCGTGAATCCATGCTGCCTTGGGTCCTGTGCACCACTGGCCTCTAGGTACTCAACAATTCTTTCCTTCAGAAGTGATTCCATCATTTTTCCTACCACTGAGCTCAAACTAACTGGTCTGTAGTTTCCTGCCTCTGTCCTGCTCCCACTTTTGTGAAGAGGAATCACATCTGCCCTCCTCCAGTCCTCAGGTACCACCCTATCCTCCCATGATTTGTTAAAGAGAGTAGTCAGCGGTGTCACTAGTTCTACCCTTAGTTCTTTTAGAATTCTTGGTGAATCCCATCAGGCCCCATTGCTTTGTCCACCTTCAATTTTATTAGCTCTTTTAGAACCCTTTCTTCCGTGAATGGACAGATATCGACCTGCCTTCAGAGTGTTTCTCTTGTTTGGTTTAGGTACCTCCTCCTCTTCCTTTGTGAATACCGAGCAGAAATATCTGCTCGTATCCCTGCTTTTCACTGTCACCCTGTACCCACCTTTTCTCCCTTTATTAAGCCTCAGTATCCTCCTTTGGTCTTTCTTCACTCCTTAATGTACCTATAAAGGTCTTATCCCCTTCTTAATAGAGTTGGCTAACCTTTCCTCGGTTTGGGCCTTTGCTATTCTGACTGCCTTCCCAGCCTCTTTCTGCTTTAACTGATAAAGTTCTCTGTCTTGCTCCTTCTGTGTTTCCTTATATTTCCTGAATGCTATCTTTTTCTCCTTAATCTTCCCTGCCACCTCTTTTGAGAACCATAGCGTTTTTTTTCTTCATTGTGTTTTGTTGATTTGCTTTACACAAAGCCTTGTTGCCTCTGTGATGGCTGTTTTGATTACTCCCCATTGTTCCTCCACACCTCCTTCTTGCCTGTTTGCTAGTGCTTTACTGAGGCAGTCTTTCATTTTCCCAAAGTCAGCCCTCCTAAAGTCCAATACTCTTGCTTTTGTATGGCTTGATTGTATGGCTGTGTTTATTGTGAACCACACTGTTTGGTGGTCACTTGTTCCCAGATGGCTACCCACTTCTAAATCTGAGATTCTTTCACATCCCTATTTGAAGTACCAGGTCTAAGATTGCTCCTCCTGAGTGGGTTCCAATACTAGCTGTCTGAGGCATGCCCTTGTAGGGCATCAAGAGTGACCCTGCTATTGGATGTGCCTGCAGCAAAGGTGCTCCAGTTAACATCTGGCATATTCAGGACCCCATCAACAGTATCTCCCTTTTCTGCCATTCTAAGGAAGCCTTCTATCATTTCCTTGTCCATTCCCTCCCCTGAGATGGGAGTCTGTATACAACCCCCATGCAGATTGTGGTGCCATTTCCTGTCTCCCGGGTGACCCAGAGTGCCTCATCTGCTCCTGTTTACTCTTTAGTTCTGTTGCATTGATCCTTCCTTTCATAGAGAGCTACTCTCTCTCTTACCCTCCCTGTCCCTCCTAGATTGTGTATCCTGGTATGTTGACATCCCAGTCATGGTTCTCTGTGTACCATGTTTCTGTGACTGCCACAATATCCAGGGAACTGTTTTCCATCAAGGCCACTAGTTCAGGGAGCTTGTTACACAGACTACTAGTAAAGTTTGTTTAAAGTAAATTTTATAATAAAATAGTTCCTCCGCCTGTATTACAATGTGTGGGTTTTTTTCTTTTGAGCTAGGCATTTTGTCCTTGAGGTGCCTTCATAGTTGTGACCGGAGCTTATTGTCATGGTTAGTCCCCCTCCCACACACACACACACACTCTCAGCCAGAGATCATGACTGGTATTTGTATCCTTTCAGAAAGTTGACTGTTCTCTGTCCCCCCACAAGCACACATGAAAGACATGCAGGCTATGTGAATATACTGGCATCAGTGCGTTCCCCCACCCACCATCTCTTTCTCTGCAGTGCCAAGAACAGAGTAAGGAAATGAAGGCAACAATAAAGAGGTACCTTTATGTTTCTGAAGAAAAATGTGAAGCTGCTGTGGTTTCTCCTTTTTTTCTGTTTGTGTGCAGAGAAAGCAGCTAGAGAAAGGGGTAAGAAAAGTAGACCAGTGCTGTGAGAAAATGGCTGAAGGGTAGGCTGAGAGAAACAGCCGCAACTGTGTTGCCAATCCTGCTTAGAATAAGAAAAGAGAAGACTTATTTTTACTTTTGCTGAGTTTGTAACTTTTATGGATGTTCCCATGTGTATCAGGGCAGTTTGGGTCCTATCATATCACCATGTCAGGAAGTCAGTCTCACCAAGTGAGACTGAAAAATGGTGATTGGCACAACGGAAGATTCAGGGTGCCCAAGAATACCCTTAGTGATGGGGCACCCCCAAATTGGCACTTTTTTAAGTGGGCTCTATTGAAAAATACTTGCCTACTTAGGTAGGTGTCCTAGCCAATCAGCATGCTAGGATTCTCTTGCCCATTTAAAAAAATGTATACATATACATATATATATATATATATATATATATATATATACATATATATATATACATATATCATTCTGGAGGGCTTACAAAGTCCATAACTGGTATGGCGGAGGGGTAACTACTGTCTTCCATACCCACTCAAACATTCTGTGGATCCTTCCTATGATAGGCCACTCATGGAAGCAGTTTTGCCATCTGGTAATACCTCTTTAAATTTGGCAGAGCCAAACCTCCTGTGTCTTGGGTCTTAGTAATGTTGTCCAAGCTACTCTAGGTTTTTCCAGCCCAGACAAAACAGTATAGGGCTTTGTCTATTTTCCGCTGCTCTGCATTGGGTATATGTAGTGGGAAGGAGCTAAACAAAACAAAAAGAGTGGAAGGATGTTCATACGAACAGATTCTACTCAGCCTATGGACCTCTGCATCTACTGTCTGGAGAGAATTCAGATGGAAACTCGTAGTAGATTTTTATCCCCCAACCAGGACAAAACATTATAATACCACCTATTCAGAACTCTGTTGATGAAACTGTGGATCAGTGGGGACCCACCATCACATCTTCTGGGATTGTCCAGTACTGCAGTCCTTCTGGAGGAGGTAACCTGCAGATACCAGTAGATGGTGGGGACTGAAGAGCCAGTGTTGTTCCAACATATGATCTTAGGGGTCCTTCACAGGGAAGGATAAGTAATAGTCAAAGTCTTTTCTAGGAATCTTGCTTGCTGCAGTGGGAAGGCCATTACTAAATGGCTAACTCCCAACTCCCCAACATTGCAGGACTGGACAGATATAATTAAGGATATACAGCCAGTAGAAAGGATTATAGCTGAATTGTGTTTGCAGAGGGACAAGTTTAATGGAACCTGGCTCCCCTTCATTAATTGAGAAGACAGAAGGGATATCAGTTCTTTCCCAGCAGACTCTCACACTTTAACTCTTGGAAATTAGATCTTTTATATATCATGCAGTCACAATCAATGTCATTTAAAATAATAAAGTCTAGATGGACACAATGAAATAATATACCAGCCAGCACCTTGAATATTTATGGTTTTAAAGTTGCTTATTGATTTATTGTTTTCTTTTGTACACAGTAAGAAATGTACAGATAAAGTTAACTACAAGGACATTTTGTTCACTGCTTCTCACTGAAGAATTTTGATCAACTTGAGTCCTACAATGAAGTCAGACCCCTTTTTCCTTTGTTGAGAAGACTCACAGAAACAGAAAATACCTGGACAGGGAAAATATAAGAGAGACTATATTACATAAATATCTTCACAACTGGACTATTATAGTTAAATCATCTCTTTGTTGTTTTACTACATGATTGATATATGTATGATGCCTGACTGCTTTGGAAAATTTTCTTTACAAATCTGTGCAAATCTGAAATAAACATGAAGTTTAAAAATATATGATTTATATTTATACAATATATATTTGCATATACAAGTATGCCACCACCCACACCCCGATGGCAAGTGCTAGCAAAGTGGAATCCTAGCATCAAACATCAGAATCATTGACAAAGATTTATGGACAATGCAGCAGGGAACAGAGCTGAGTATAGACCTATACAAGTCTCTTTACCCTTCTAAAACAGAGCCACAACACATAACATTACTACTGCAGACTTCTGAACATCCCTTTTCCATGACTGGTTTAAAAATAAAATATATATATATCACATGTTTTGGACTATCAGAGAGATAAAACTACTATCTGAAGCAGAGAATGGAGCTATCATTGATATCTCCATGTTCCTGTACGTCATTCTGATATCATCACATTCTATATGTCAAGCAGAACATATCTGGTTGATCCTGCCATTTTCACACTGTCATTCCGATCAACTACTTTCACTTTTTTCCTCTATCAATCAAGTCAATTTATTGTTTGGCTAATTAGCCTTTACATTCACAATACTATATAAACATATACAAAATGATAAAATCAATCCAAGAAAATGGAACAGATTTTTGCATACAATTTCACTTAATAAAAGTACAAATGTACATCCAGAGTCGTTGACGGAGAGAGTACATACATAACAGCCCACAGTCAGCTTAAATACAGAAAAACAATTACACAGGAGGTAGCAATTCAAACAGGAGCAAAAATTAGCAGAAAATGTCATAGCACTTTAAATTACCCTTATTAATTTTTCAGTCTGCATAATGGCATCAAAATATTTTGCCATCCTATCCAGCGACCAGGGATCTTCTGTGTGGATTAGGATATTAGTTAATAGTACCCTGTCCACATTATTGTAGGCAGGGAGAAAGGGACTCAGCCAGTATTTTCTCTGTTTCTCACACCATTTACAGTACCATAATACATGGCTTAAATCTTCCTGCTCACCATGCCCACAATCACATTCATTTGATTGGACTCCCATTTTTATATCTAAGCGCCAGGACATTGCTACTAAACTGCTCAAATTTATAGCTCATAAATGTCAGTCTGAGTTTTAAATCGGTAATTATATCAAGATAGGGTTTATATCCATGATAAAATTGTTTGTAGAAAACCACTGAGAATAATGAGAAACAGCAATTGTTTCCATATCGGTCTCATCCCAATGCCTGTCTATCATTTTTTGATATATATTTTTATATTTCAAACTGACTATAATGCCCTCTCTACAGCCCATCTAAGGTTAGTCACTTTAGGCAAGAAATCAAGTCAAAGTGAACCCCTGTATCCACGAACAATATAGTACTGCATCCCAGAGATCCGTCTAGCTGGCAAATGTCCTAAACAAAGAGTTAATGAGCTGTCATAGACAAGCCATCAGCTTAATAGTGCTTGTGGCAAAATGCTGATATTCTAAAAGTGGATGAATAACAGACCCTAAAATTATCATGAATGGCTGTAAGAAATGATAGAAACAGTAAGGCTGGAAAAGTTAGCACACAGTAAGAGGAGCAGAGTGCAGTCCTTTTATAGGAAATCTGGTTCCCACGCACTCTAATTCTCTTAGATATATCAGCTAGGTAGGTGGGAGCAACATAAGTAAGAAGAGGATGACACCTTTAACTGTCATCTTATATTGAAAGAAGGGAGGAGGGCACTAGTTCATTTTCAAAAGAGAAAGTCCTGAAGGGATTCACAAATCTGAAAGTGGACAAAGCAGTGAGACCAAACGGAGTCCACCTTAGGGCATTGAAGGAGCTCAGAGAAGTATGGGCTATGCCTCTTATGGTCCTGTTTAACAGCTCATTGGAAACAGGAGTGGTTCTGGAGGACTGGAAGAGGGCACATGTAGTCCCACATCACAAAAGTGATAGCAAGGAAGAGGCTGGCAATTAGGGACAGTCAACTTGACTTTGGTGGTGAGAAAGTTAGATAGCTAGATAGATACTTTATTTGTATAGCGCTCCTTTCCAAGGACTCAGAGCGCTTCACAATCAATACAATACAACATTTTATAAGTATACAAAAATACAATTAAAATCAGCACTAATATCCAATCAGACATAATAAATAGAACTATCTGTCAAATCAATCCCAGTAAACTCAATTATCTAAAAACTAAAAGCCTGGTTAAATAAATAAGTTTTTAAACCTTTTTTGAAGATATCCATCGAGGGTGCCTCCCATAGCTGTTTAGCTAGTAAATTCCATAGGGTAGGTGTAGCCACCGAGAACACTTGATCACCCCAGTGATGCAACCTCACCTTAAGAATATCCAGGAGACAACCCTCGGTGGAACAGAGAGCTCGGGATGTGCAGTGAGGCACAAGGAGCTCTTGCAGGTAGACTGGTCCCTCTTCATGTAGGCTTTATAGGTCAGTAACCTGACCTTAAAGTGATCCTCCACCTAACCAGTAGCCAGTACAGTTTGCAGAGGACTGGAGTGATATGATCATACTTACACACACCATCAATAATCTTGCCACTGTGTTCTGCACCAGCTGCAGTCAGCAGAGGTTACCTCAGATAGCCTTAGGTACAGGGCATTACAGTAATCCAGTCTGGATGTTACAAAGTATGTACTAGTGAGGCTAGGTCCTTGGGGGTAACATGTTCTGAATCTGAGCAATGTTCCTCAGATGATAAAATCCACTCTTAACAATGGCCAACACCTGAGCAACAAGTATCAACCCGCTGTCAAGGATCACACCCAGATTCTTCTCACCCACTCGGATGGGGTCAGGGCACCCTCAGTACAAGACTAGGTGGTCTCCACAAACCCCATCCCCCATGATGACCTGGGTCCACCACCAGCACCTCTGTCTTGTTTGGGTTGAGTCTCAGCCAGTTTTGGGACATCCAAGTTCAGATCTCAGACAGACAGCTGTTAAATACAGAGTCTGCCATGTGGTTACTTGTGCACAGGACAGGTGTAGCTGGGTATCATCTGCATAGCAGTGAAAACCAGTCCATACCACCTGATAATGTCTCCCAATGGCAGCATGTACACTGTGAACAATAAGGGTGGAAAGACAAAATGTGCATTATGCACTGGTGAACTATTTTAACTTTTGCAGGTGAATTCAAAGTGAAAGTCATTCTGACTGAAAGCACATCTTCTCTCAGATTTAGAAAATTTAGTTTTTCTACTGCATTGCCAGGGCATAGTCCCAGGGCATAGTCCCAGAATACTGAATACTTAAAACCTTGAAAATTCAGTTCCTTTGTAATACGAGCCAAGTTAATGATCAAATTCCTATTTTTTCAAGCACAAAATGAACCAATACGGGTGGCTTCAAACAGCTGGGTTCCGCTTTTTAGCAAACATGGTAGGCTTTGATTATCGTTGGAGGATTTTCTTCAGGCAGTTAAAATGTTTCCAGCAGGACAGTTTTTGCAAAATCTCACAGAGGGGATATTCTTTGTCAAAACTTGTAAAGATTCTTAATATTCTCAGGTTGTGATATGTTCGTGATTTCAAACTACTCCAATGTATGGTTCATTGCAGTCTGACCCACTATGACTGTATTCATTTTAGCATCTAGTGTTGTTATTTTATTTTCACAGATGTCTGTCTGCTTTTAATCTCAGTGGTATTTTCTTTCAATGTTTGCAAGTCTGTGTCCATTTGATTGTTATTTTGCAGATAACTGCAGCAGATTATCTTCAATACTATTCATTCTCGTATTGAGTTTAGACATTCAAGCACTAGTGTTCTCAACTGCCCGAATCATTTGAACTTCCCAGCCTTCACCTGACATAGATGTATTCAAACTGCTCATGGAAAAAGAATGTCCAGAAGTGTGTAATGGTAAGCGTATGTTTTGTGGTTCTGTTTTAGAAAGCAAAAGAGACCTGTACTGGTCCGTGCTCACCTCCATTTCCTGCTGCATTGTCCGGGAAACTTTTATCAATGATTCTGATGTTTGATGATGGGATTCCACTTTGCTTGCACTTGCCATCGAGGGGGAGGGGGGGCATACAGACCTTGCCACAGCCCCAGCCTGTACCTCCTCACATCTTGGGTATGAGTACCAGCCTTGAAGAATTTGTCCAGTGGACTGCATCTAAAAAAAGAAACGTCCCCCTGAAGATGACAATCCTCTCTTTATGTTTTTCATCCATTTAGTTGAGGACTGGTAAGAGGAAACAGCTACAGTAAAGATTTTTAACTTCAAGAGTCAGCACCTCTAAACAAAGCAATCTACTCAGTGGTGATCATCTTATTCTTTTTCTTTTCTAAAGTAAAAATATACAAGCAAAAGTATTTCCAAACAACATAGGCACACAGGAAGACGGTTTTGCATAAAGCTTTGTTTTGTTTTCAGTCTCATACAGCAATTCTGCTGAATTCTGCTTGGTTTGACTATAGGTTCACTCCTGTAATCCCATTCCAACAATAGAAAGACCAGGAAGGCACACAGCTGGAGCACAGTAGTGACAGCACCACATTAGTTCCTCTGTGACAGTCCTCCTTGGAGGGACTATGTTACAAAAATGGTCACATTGTTTTAATTTTCATTAGTTTTGTGTGTCTGTTCTATCCATCATCTATCTAAATAGATATATTTTAATTTCTACATAATCTCATTTTATAAGCACAATAAGACACTCTAGGGCATTCAGAGAGAGTGGTTGAGCCATGGAACAGACTACCAAAGAGGAGGTGGGTACAAGAAGCAGTAATGGTTTCAACACAGCTGAGACCACAGTAACAGGCTTACAAATTACACATGGTGAAAGCAGTACGGTGGGGGCAGGGGGAAGGTGAGGGAAATTACCCCAGCTGCACATTAGGTTCTGGGGTAGGAGAGGGTAAAACAGAGCAGACTAGATGGACCAGTGCTTTTTTCTGCCAACATTTTCTTTGCTTCTCAGTTTCTAGTAGTAGTAGCATGTCCAGAGTGTGGGTAGTGGTATATTTCTAAGAATCCTGGTAATGTGTCCAGGGTGTGGGTAATGACATATTTAATATATATGTTTATACATATATATATATATATGCAATAATACCTGACTGAGGTGGTATTGGGAAACACCGACCACCCAGGGCATGATGATGCCTGACGCCACAGGCTGAGGGCCTTATAGCCCCTGGAAGGTCCGTATTTCCCAATGCCAACCCTGGAGCGATATTATGCTTAGAAAATGGGCACTGTAAAAATTTGGTTGAATAAAAACATTTAATAAACATAGAAACATAGAATTTGACGGCAGATAAGGACCACTTGGCCCACCTAGTCTGCCCATTTTCCTACCTAACAGATAAGCTGCAGATCCTAGTTAACCAACAGCTTACTTCCTCCTACTCCACTAGGACTGCCTTATGTCTGTCCCATGCATTCTTGAATTCCCACTGTTCTTGACTTCACGACCTCCTCAGGGAGGCTGTTCCATGCATCCACAACCTCTCTGTGAAAAAGACTTTTCACATTACCTCTGAGCCATCCCTCTATCTTCAAATTGTGCCCCCTTGTTCTTGCACATCTCTTTTCTGAAAGATGCCACCCTCTTGGACTTTGTTGATTCTTGAGGTACTTGGAAAGTTTCTATCATGTCCCATCTCCTCCTTTCCTCAAAGGTATACATATTAAGCTCCTTTAGTCTTTCTTTGTATGTCTTCTGGTGCAGACCCTGCACCATTTTGGTTGCCCTCCTCTGGGCAGCCTCCCTCTGTCTATGTCTTTGCGGAGATGGGGTCTCCAGAACTGCACACAGTACTCCAGATGGGGTCTCACCAACTGTCTGTACAGAGGGATAACAACTTCCTGTTTTCTACTATTGATGCCTCCCTATGCATCCCAGTATCCCCCAGCCTTCTTACTGCCTTCTCACATTGCTTGCCCACCTTTAGGTCATCTGATATAATTACCCCCAGGTCCCTTTCCATTTTACTGTTGTCAGTATCTCACCCCCATTGTGTACACTCTCCTGGGTTTTGTATCCCAGGTGCATTACCTTGCACTTTATGCATTGAATCTGAGCTGACATACATTTGACCATTCCTCCAACCTTGCCAAGTCCCTCTCATACTTTCCACTCCACCTGGTGTATCAACCCTGTTGCAGATCTTTGTGTCATCTGCAAAGAGACATACTTTTCCTTCCAGTTCCTCTGCAATGTCACTTATAAAGACATTAAAAAGGACCGGTCCCAGTATTGAACCCTGCGGTACCCCGCTAGTAACCCTCCTTTCTTCACTGTGGACTCCATTTACTACTACCCTTTGCGTCCTGTTGTCTAGCCAATTTTTTATCCAGGCTACCACCTTGGGACCCACTCCAAGGCTGGCTAACTTGTGTATTAATCTTTTGTGTGGGACTGTATCAAATGCCTTGCTAAAATCTAGGTGAGCCATGTCCACAGCCCTCCTGGTCTACTACTTTGGTCACCCAGTCAAAGAAGTCTATTAGATTCGTCTGACATGACCTTCCCATCGTGAATCCATGCTGCCTTGGGTCCTGTGCACCACTGGCCTCTAGGTACTCAACAATTCTTTCCTTCAGAAGTGATTCCATCATTTTTCCTACCACTGAGCTCAAACTAACTGGTCTGTAGTTTCCTGCCTCTGTCCTGCTCCCACTTTTGTGAAGAGGAATCACATCTGCCCTCCTCCAGTCCTCAGGTACCACCCTATCCTCCCATGATTTGTTAAAGAGAGTAGTCAGCGGTGTCACTAGTTCTACCCTTAGTTCTTTTAGAATTCTTGGGTGAATCCCATCAGGCCCCATTGCTTTGTCCACCTTCAATTTTATTAGCTCTTTTAGAACCCTTTCTTCCGTAAATGGACAGATATCGACCTCCGTCTTCAGAGTGTTTCTCTTGTTTGGTTTAGGTACCTCCCCCCCTCCTCTTCCTTTGTGAATACCGAGCAGAAATATTCGTTCGGTATCCCTGCTTTTTCACTGTCACCCTGTACCCACCTTTTCTCCCCTTTATTAAGCCTCAGTATCCCTCCTTTGGTCTTTCTTCACTCCCTAATGTACCTATAAAAGGTCTTATCCCCCCTTCTTAATAGAGTTGGCTAACCTTTCCTCGGTTTGGGCCTTTGCTATTCTGACTGCCTTCCCAGCCTCTTTCTGCTTTAACTGATAAAGTTCTCTGTCTTGCTCCTTCTGTGTTTCCTTATATTTCCTGAATGCTATCTTTTCTCCTTAATCTTCCCTGCCACCTCTTTGAGAACCATAGCGTTTTTTTCTTCATTGTGTTTTGTTGATTTGCTTTACACAAGCCTTGTTGCCTCTGTGATGGCTGTTTTGATTACTCCCATTGTTCCTCACCTCCTTCTTGCCTGTTTGCTAGTGCTTTACTGAGGCAGTCTTTCATTTTCCCAAAGTCAGCCCTCCTAAAGTCCAATACTCTTGCTTTTGTATGGCTTGATTGTATGGCTGTGTTTATTGTGAACCACACTGTTTGGTGGTCACTTGTTCCCAGATGGCTACCCACTTCTAAATCTGAGATTCTTTCTACATCCCTATTTGAAAGTACCAGGTCTAAGATTGCTCCCTCCTGAGTGGGTTCCAATACTAGCTGTCTGAGGCATGCCCCTTGTAGGGCATCAAGAGTGACCCTGCTATTGGATGTGCCTGCAGCAAAGGTGCTCCAGTTAACATCTGGCATATTCAGGACCCCCATCAACAGTATCTCCCCTTTTTCTGCCATTCTAAGGAAGCCTTCTATCATTTCCTTGTCCATTCCCTCCCCCTGAGATGGGAGTCTGTATACAACCCCCATGCAGATTGTGGTGCCATTTCCTGTCTCCCGGGTGACCCAGAGTGCCTCATCTGCTCCTGTTTACTCTTTAGTTCTGTTGCATTGATCCCTTCCTTTACATGAGAGCTACTTCTCCTCCTCTTTACCCTCCCTGTCCCTCCTGTAGATTGTGTATCCTGGTATGTTGACATCCCAGTCATGGTTCTCTGTGTACCATGTTTCTGTGACTCCACAATATCCAGGGAACTGTTTTCCATCAAGGCCACTAGTTCAGGGAGCTTGTTACACAGACTACTAGTAAAGTTTGTTTAAAGTAAATTTTATAATAAAATAGTTCCTCCGCCTGTATTACAATGTGTGGGTTTTTTTTTTGAGCTAGGCATTTTGTCTCTGAGGTGCCTTCATAGTTGTGACCGAGCTATTGTCATGGTTAGTCCCTCCACACACACACACACACACTCTCAGCCAGAGATCATGACTGGTATTTGTATCCTTTCAGAAAGTTGACTGTTCTCTGTCCCCCCACAAGCACACATGAAAGACATGCAGGCTATGTGAATATACTGGCATCAGTGCGTTCCCCCCCACCCCACCATCTCTTTCTCTGCAGTGCCAAGAACAGAGTAAGGAAATGAAGGCAACAATAAAGAGGTACCTTTATGTTTCTGAAGAAAAAAAATGTGAAGCTGCTGTGGTTTCTCCCTTTTTTCTGTTTGTGTGCAGAGAAAGCAGCTAGAGAAAAGGGGTAACAGTGCGAGACCAGTGCTGTGAGAAAAATGGCTGAAGGGGTAGGCTGAGAGAAACAGCCGCAACTGTGTTGCCAATCCTGCTTAGAATAAGAAAAGAGAAGACTTATTTTTTACTTTTGCTGAGTTTGTAACTTTTTATGGATGTTCCCATGTGTATCAGGGCAGTTTGGGTCCTATCATATCACCATGTCTAGTGAAGTCAGTCTCACCAAGTGAGACTGAAAAAATGGTGATTGGCACAACGGAAGATTCAGGGTGCCCAAGAATACCCTTAGTGATGGGGCACCCCAAATTGGCACTTTTTAATGGGCTCTATTGAAAATACTTGCCTACTTAGGTAGGTGTCTCAGCTAATCAGCATGCTAGGATTCTCTTGCCCATTTAAAAATGTATACATACATATATATATATATATATATATATATATATATACATATATATATACATATATCATTCTGGAGGGCTTACAAAGTCCATAACTGGTATGGCGGAGGGGTAACTACTGTCTTCCATACCCACTCAAACATTCTGTGGATCCTTCCTATGATAGGCCACCATGGAAGCAGTTTTGCCATCTGGTAATACCTCTTTAAATTTGGCAGAGCCAAACCTCCTGTGTCTTGGGTCTTAGTAATGTTGTCCAAGCTACTCTAGGTTTTTTCCAGCCCAGACAAAACAGTATAGGGCTTTGTCTATTTCTGCTCTGCATTGGGTATATGTAGTGGGAAGGAGCTAAACAAAACAAAAAGAGTGGAAGGATGTTCATACGAACAGATTCTACTCAGCCTATGGACCCTCTGCATCTACTGTCTGGAGAGAATTCAGATGGAAACTCGTAAGTAGATTTTTATCCCCCAACCAGGACAAAACATTATAATACCACCTATTCAGAACTCTGTTGATGAAACTGTGGATCAGTGGGGACCCACCATCACATCTTCTGGGATTGTCCAGTACTGCAGTCCTTCTGGAGGAGGTAACCTGCAGATACCAGTAGATGGTGGGGACTGAAGAGCCAGTGTTGTTCCAACATATGATCTTAGGGTCCTTCACAGGGAAGGATAAGTAATAGTCAAAGTCTTTCTAGAATCTTGCTTGCTGCAGTGGGGAAGGCCATTACTACAAAATGGCTAACTCCCAACTCCCAACATTGCAGGACTGGACAGATATAATTAAGGATATACAGCCAGTAGAAAGGATTATAGCTGAATTGTGTTTGCAGAGGGACAAGTTTAATGGAACCTGGCTCCTTCATTAATTGAGAAGACAGAGGATATCAGTTCTTTCCAGCAGACTCTCACACTTTAACTCTTGGAAATTAGATCTTTTATATATCATGCAGTCACAATCAATGTCATTTAAAATAATAAAGTCTAGATGGACACAATGAAATAATATACCAGCCAGCACCTTGAATATTTATGGTTTTAAAGTTGCTTATTGATTTATTGTTTTCTTTTGTACACAGTAAGAAATGTACAGATAAAGTTAACTACAAGGACATTTTGTTCACTGCTTCTCACTGAAGAATTTTGATCAACTTGAGTCCTACAATGAAGTCAGACCCCTTTTTCCTTTGTTGAGAAGACTCACAGAAACAGAAAATACCTGGACAGGGAAAATATAAGAGAGACTATATTACATAAATATCTTCACAACTGGACTATTATAGTTAAATCATCTCTTTGTTGTTTTACTACATGATTGATATATGTATGATGCCTGACTGCTTTGGAAAATTTTCTTTACAAATCTGTGCAAATCTGAAATAAACATGAAGTTTAAAAAAATATATGATTTATATTTATACAATATATATTTGCATATACAAGTATGCCACCACCCACACCCCCCCCGATGGCAAGTGCTAGCAAAGTGGAATCCTAGCATCAAACATCAGAATCATTGACAAAAGATTTGCGGACAATGCAGCAGGGAACAGAGCTGAGTATAGACCTATACAAGTCTCTTTTACCCTTCTAAAACAGAGCCACAACACATAACATTACTACTGCAGACTTCTGAACATCCCTTTTCCATGACTGGTTTAAAAATTAAAAATATATATATATCACATGTTTTGGACTATCAAGAGAGATAAAAACTACTATCTGAAGCAGAGAATGGAGCTATCATTGATATCTCCATGTTCCTGCACGTCATTCTGATATCATCACATTCCTATATGTCAAGCAGAAACATATCTGGTTGATCCTGCCATTTTCACACTGTCATTCCGATCAACTACTTTCACTTTTTCCTCTATCAATCAAGTCAATTTATTGTTTGGCTAATTAGCCTTTACATTCACAATACTATATAAACATATACAAAATGATAAAATCAATCCAAGAAAATGGAACAGATTTTTGCATACAATTTTAATAAAAGTACAAATGTACATCCAGAGTCGTTGACGGAGAGAGTACATACATAACAGCCCACAGTCAGCTTAAATACAGAAAAACAATTACACAGGAGGTAGCAATTCAAACAGGAGCAAAAATTAGCAGAAAATGTCATAGCACTTTAAATTACCCTTATTAATTTTTCAGTCTGCATAATGGCATCAAAATATTTTGCCATCCTATCCAGCGACCAGGGATCTTCTGTGTGGATTAGGATATTAGTTAATAGTACCCTGTCCACATTATTGTAGGCAGGGAGAAAGGGACTCAGCCAGTATTTTCTCTGTTTCTCACACCATTTACAGTACCATAATACATGGCTTAAATCTTCCTGCTCACCATGCCCACAATCACATTCATTTGATTGACTCCCATTTTTTATATCTAAGCGCCAGGACATTGCTACTAAACTGCTCAAATTTATAGCTCATAAAATGTCAGTCTGAGTTTTAAATCGGTAATTATATCAAGATAGGGTTTATATCCATGATAAAAATTGTTTGTAGAAAACCACTGAGAATAATGAGAAACAGCAATTGTTTCCATATCGGTCTCATCCCAATGCCTGTCTATCATTTTTGATATATATTTTTTATATTTCAAACTGACTATAATGCCCTTCTCTACAGCCCATCTAAGGTTAGTCAGTTTATGTTTTTCAAGTGGTAGATTTATACCATTATACCAATAACCCTTCTTAAATCCCATACTATGCCAGACTTCTTTTTCTTTAAGACACTGTTTTGCTATTCTACTGTCTTCCATCCTCGTTAATTTTATCCAGTAGCTCAATTTTTTGGTTTCAATTGATGCATTGATATTTGTAAGTCCTAGTTCTGACCTCAAATAGGCCACCAGGCAGGAATGACCCAATCTTAATACGTTACAAAGAGTCTTATAGAGCGGCACCATAAGCTTAGCTATGTCCTTTATGTCCCAGACCTTGGATCCATAGAGGAGCTGCATGTAATATTTCATTTTTATTACTTGAACTAAGGGTCTGATAGTCATTCCTTCATATTTGTGGTAAAACCTGCTTAGCCCCAATATGGTATTTTTTAATTTTGCTTGAAGCACTTCTGACTGCTTTGTCCAGTACGGATTTACTTGTACCATCACCCCTAAGTACATGTAGATCAATACTACCTCAGCTTTGTCATTTCCAACATGCCAAAGTCCCTTGGCCATTTTCCCCGCAAATATAAGAACCTTGGATTTACTCATATTAATCTTAAGTTTCAATGACTTAGATCTTTCATATAAGAAACTTAATTTATACTGTAATCCTTTTTTTAGTCAGAGAAAATATTACAATATCTTCTGCATAGGCTAGCAAATGGCAAGGCATATTCTGAATTTTTGGGGAGTCCTGATCAACGGTACTAATATCAATTAGCATTTTTTCTATGTACAATGTAAAAAGTAAAGGGGCGAGCAGACAACCCTGTCTAACGTCCTTATTGCTATCAAAAGAACTGGATAGTTGTCCATTACGACCCATTCTGATTCTGGCCCAAGTATTAGAATATAACTGGGCCATAATAGCAGCCAAATTCTGATCTATACCTCAAATGGTCAGGAGTTCCCATCAAATTCCCCTTGAGATACTATCAAAGGCACCAGAAAAATCAATAAACACAGTGTACAGTTTTTGACCTCTCAGTCTAACATATTTCTCAACCAAATGGTTCAGGACAAATAAATTGTCTATGGTAGAATAATTGGACCTCAATCCGGCTTGCGTACTGAGATCCCACCTGTCCGGTCTACTTCTTTTCTAAGCCTTTAAAGTATTACTTTGGAAAATATCTTTAAATTAACATCTAAGAGGCTAATGGGCCTATACATTGCTGGATCTGCTAAACTCCCCTTCTTGTGTATGGGAACAACATTTGCCCCCTTCCATGTCTCTGGATAATTGTTAGACTCAATACATTTGTTATAAAAAATGGTCGAAACTTACACCACAGTATAGCTTCTGTTAAATATTCTTCTGAGGGAATCCCATCTGGCCCTGCAGCTTTATTCTTTTTTAAGGAATATATAGCAATAAGAACCTCATCCACTGTAATGTATCTAAAAGTGCAAATAGTTGGACGTGTCAGAATAATGTTAGATTTATCAGCTGGATCATAGAAAATACTTTTAAAATACCCTATCCATTTTTGCTCAGAAATGTAGGTGTCAATATCAACTTTTTGTTTATTTGTCCCTTTGGTCACCAATGTCCAGAATACCTTAGTATCTTTGTTCTCAACTGCTACTAACATTTGATGCCATTGTTCCTCATAATACATCTTCTTTTTATCACCAAGTAGAATTTTATAAGTTCTCCTTGCCTTATTTAAATCTACCAACATCTGCCTAGTTTTAAATTTGCAATATAGCCTATAAAGTTTCCTTATATTTGCTTTCAATTTCCTACATTCTTTGTCATACCAGGTGTTTATGCCCATATAGGGAATTCCGCTGTCAGGACATTCAAGCTTACACTTTATCTCTTTCTATAATGAGTCCATACCCAAGAACAGAGTTGAGAAATCCCAAGCCCTTAGCATTTGCGGTGTACTATTTAAGAGGGATTTTTTGATCAATATGGATATATCACCCTGTAGGGTCTGTCTCCATAAGCTCTTTTTTGATGCTCTAATTTCTGTAAATAACAGAGCATCCATCGCTCTGGCTTCGCTATTTTTCTTAGAGATCTTAGTTTCAATAACTACAGGAAAATGATCACTTTCGGCTCTTGTGAAAATTTTAAGGTCTTTCCAAAAGTCCATTTGTCCCGTCCAGCAAATATAGTCTATGATGGAAGCACCCCTAGTTGAAACATAAGTGTAATTACCGTCACTATCCCCCTTATATCTACCATTTAAGGGATACATATTATGCTTCTCTAATTTTTTTTTCTCTAATGTAGCATGATAGAGCACTGTTAATACTGGTAACTGACATGCTGGCAAACATTTAAACTAAGGCACTTGCTGTTCAAATAGTAAGAAAAGTCTGTTTTTTATGTTGAAACTTATCTGGTTGATCCTGCCATGTTCACACTGTCATTCTGATCAAACACTTTCACTTCTGTGTCTCTAATGTAGTGTGACCAAGTGCTGTCAATAGTGCCAACTGATGTGCTGGCACAGATTTAAAACAAGGTATTCTCAGTTCAAATGGTAGGAAAAGTCTGTTTTTTATGTTGAGTTTCCTTAGCTTTCTCTAAAAGAAGCCGCCAACTGTAGCAAGAAGAGAGCAAGCAAAGAGAGAACGAATCAGCGGCTTCAGAAGAGTAGATGCGAGACTGAGTGACTGTTACTATAGCAACATATGCTCACAATTGTGTATACTTTTCTTAAGCCAGTGACTCACTCCCTCTGCACACTCTCTCCTCTCGCTACAGTCGGCAGCTTCTTTTAAACAAAACTAAGGAAACTCAACATAAAAAAATATGACTTTTCTTACTATTTGAATATACAGTGCCTTATGTACATCTCTGCCAGCACGTCAGTTAGCACTAGTCACAGTGCTCGGTCATGCTACATTACAGACACAAAAATGAAAGTGTTTAAACATAACAATGGTGTGAACATGGCAGGATCAACCAGATAAGCTTTAGCATAAAAAAACAGACTTTTCTTACTATTTGAACAGAGAGTGCCTTATTTAAAATGACTGCCAGCACGTTAGTTAACACTATTAACAGCAACTTAGCACTATGAACAGCGATCGGTCACACTACATTAGAGAAACAAAAGTGAAAATGTTTGAACAGAATTATATTGTGAACATGGCAGGATCAACCAAATACATTTTTTAAATCCCAAAACATAGGTTGTATAAACAGAACACATGAGATATCATGACATCATTGGCCTCTCGTGAAGATAAATATGGTATCTTCAGTCAGGCCATGTCATATCCCAATAGACAGATAGATAGATAGATAGATAGATAGATAGATAGATAGATAGATAGATAGATCTGATATATTTATAGTAGTACTGGTAGCATGTCCTGGATGTGGATAATGGTATATCTATTGTAATAATCGTAGTATGTCCTGAGTGTGGGTAATGGTACTGCATATTTCTAGTAGTATTAATAGCATGTTCTGGGTGTATGTTGTGGTACATTCATTGCTGTAGTAGTAGCATGTCCCGGGTGTGATAACGGTATATTTATAGTAGTTGTAGTTGTCAATTTATTTTTTTTAAGATCCCTTCAGATGCTCAGGGGGCTAGCACAAAGTTTAGATTACAAATTACAGAAAATGAGAAGAGAAATACAGTATATCCAGCAAGCAATACAGAATGGAGGTATAACAATAAAAATATAACAACATAACAGATAAGACAAAAACCATGATCACAGGATAGTCTATTGTGGCAAAAAGATCTTCTGCTCTAAAATCCCCTGAACACATGGTGTAGATCATTCAGGTTCTGTGACTTGTCTCCCTTCTCTGTGATCTTTGCAACACCCATTGATCCCCCTTTTCTTAACTGACCCACATTTTGTGTTCCATCAGAAATGTTATTTTATTCAAAAGTAAAATCAACATTACAAGGTTTAAAAATGCATTTGTATGATCACACAGGTTATATACAGAGGAGGTAACTATCACTTGTGGATTTGCATCATATCTACTTGTCCAATATGTTAACAGAGTTAATTAAACAATAAGGCACAACAGGATGTGGGTTATTGGAGATTAATCCACGCCTTGTGTGGTGTGTCATGAGGTGCAGCCGAGTGACTTAACCACACAAGAAGTGGGTAAATCACCCAATAACTCACACCCTGTAGTGCCTTATTGCAATTTTACAATGGACCCCATGTGTAAAATAAATTTAAAATATGTTTAATTATGTTTTTTATAAATGCAATTCCTCTGCCGTGGGTTATGCAGGATTTTCCCACAGTCATGTGACATGTTTTGACAAATGAGGTTACAGAATGTTCACACACCATTGTATAATACAGTATAAGTAAAATATGAAGTCTTTTATATCTTTTGATCCACAGATCCAATGTCCAAATTTTACAATTTTTTTTTTTGCTGACTACGTTTGGGATGTTTTGTAGCATGTCAAAACATTTTGGCATCTATAATCATTTTAATGGTCTGCATTTTCCCCCATAGGGATAGATTCAATTTACTCCACTTTGCAAAGTCCATTTGCATGTCCTCTATTAGTGGTTGTAGATCATTCTCTAAGATTTTTTCAACGTTACTTGTAATATCTAGACCCAGATAGATAATTTCTTTCCCAAAAATTCCCAGTTGTATGAATCACCTCAGTGACATCTCAAGACACTTAGGACAGTACATAGACATTACTTGAGTTTTGTGCCAGTTTAGATTGAGCCCTGGGATTTCAGAGAAGTTTTTGAACAGTCTTTTGAGTCCTACAAGGGAGTCCATGGGCCTACTTATAGTGAGCAAAATATCATCTGCAAAGGCAAAGACCTTTTGCAGATGTTGTCTATTTTTATTCCGTGGATTACAGGTGAGAACTGGTTTGCTCTGATTAATGGTTTGATGGCTAGGATAAATAAATATGGGGAGAGTGAACACTCTTGTCTGGTGCCGCAAAATAGTCAACATGACGGAGAGTATTCCATTTGAAATTAAGTCGGCTGTCGGGTTGTGCTATAAAGTAGCTATCCATCTAAGGAAATTACTTAAGCAATTCACCTCGTTCTTCAACCCACCCCAGGAGTGACATTATTACACGATAACACACACCTTGGAGATCCTTATTGCAATTATACAATGGCTCGATGTTATAGAAGACAAAAATAAAAATAAAAATGTTTTTAGTAGATTTTAGTGAGGCAGTATATCTTTGTTTCTGAACAAAGGGCAAGCTCCATAAAATCCACACAGTGCTGTTATTGTGTAATAACATCACTGTCTCAGGCACACACTAACCAATCAGAGTCCAGGAAATTTTCTTGCCATTGTATAATATCAAATTCATACTTGCGTCAGAGTGGCTTGCATAAAATTCCAATTTACTAAATCGGAAGCTGTGATCATATCAAGGGAAATGGTTGTTCCAGGTATTTTAAACTTGTCAGAGTGCCATAAAACCTTACCAAGCCTCCGTATGTTATCTGCTTCAGATCTTCCCTGTATAAACTCCACTTGTTCTTTACCTGTCAGACCTATAATGATTGTTTGCAATCTAGATGATGAGATTTTTGTAGCCGCCTTGTATCATTAACAACTGGCATAATCCGTGGCTTCTTTCCCCTTCTTTAATATGTGCAATATATATATGCATTAGACATTGTGATTTGAAATTTCCCTGTTAGATGTGTTCCATTTATGACTCTGTGTAAATATTTGGCTATTTCTGGGTTAAGAAATTTATAGAGTTCTCTACAACCTGTCAGGGCCTGGGGTTTTCCCATTTGGTAGCCCTTTAATTGCTTTTGTTACTTCTTGTAGAGCAACTGGATTCCCTTTCTTTAGTCTGTCCTCCGGTATTTTCAGTAATTAACTTTACTTGGAAATTTGTTTGTGTCTCATCCCTCTGCCCCTTGCCTTTCTTTATATATGTCTTTATAAAAGTGAGCAAAGGTTCTGTGTCTCACTGCCAAGCTGTATCTCTTGTTTTCGGTTTGTAATAGCCAGTATCAAATGTTGTGGGTTGTTTTTTGGCCTGTAGGTTAGTAGTTTCCCAGGTTTTTCTCTGGACTCCCAGTAGTGCTGATTTGTACGAAACAGTGAATATTCTGCTTGAGCCAAGTATGCCTTGTTTATTTCATATTTGAGATTTGTTATTTTATAAAGTGTCAGTGTTTTAGTTAGGGGGTTAGAATTGTATAGCCCTTGTATGTCTTTAAGACTGGTTTCCATTTTAGTTTTTTTAGAAGCTTCGTTTTTCTTTTTGGAGGAGTAACTAATTATTCTTCTATGGATATATACTTTGAAGTAGGACTGTGCAAGGGCTGAATGTTATTTCTTGAATGCCATCAATAATGGGCTATCTGAACATTTAGGGCTGAATAACAAATAGGCTACTCTTTGAGTGGCATTTGATATTAGGCTCGGGCATTTTTCCTCCTTCCTAGGTGGCCAGGGTTAGTCTCCTGGCCACCTTTCTGGCTTTATTATCATTAAATTTCCCCCTCTATACTCTGTGTCTTCCCAATATTTAAAAAATGGGATTATTGCCAGCTCCACTAGGAGTTAAAACTGATCTGTCTCCTCTGACAAGCACTCCACTTCCCTTTGCTCTGACTGATGAATGGGGGTAATGGGTTGTACCTTCAGTTCCTTCAAGCTCAGTCGGACACCCTCAGTAGCATGGTGGACTACTGCTTCCCACTCGGTAGTGTCAGCCATAGCCAGCCAGTGTCATAAGCAAACAGGCGGCGCACGATCATGAGGAAGGGGGCAGGTCAGTACCATCAAAGGGATGCTTGGCAGGCTCAGCCAATCATGCTGTCTAGCATCACTTTCATGTTACTGATTGCTCCCTTCCTCACAAGACACACTGCTTGCTCACTCCCTTACGACACTGGCTGACTGTAGCTGGCACTGTGGAGCTGGCAGCAGGAGCCCACAGTAATGGGGTTCCAGTTCAGCTGGTTGAGAAGTGATGGTGCAGGCCCCACCCAAATCATCAGTCAGGGCAAGGGTGGGGGCCTTTCAGAATTAATATACTACTATTGGGGAGTGTGAGGCTTGTTAGAGGAGACAGGTTGGTGTGGACTCCTGGTGGAGCTGGCAATAATCACAATTTTTAGATATTAAACAGATGCAGCATAAATAAGGGAGCATTAATGTTACAAGAGCCAGGAGGGTGGGCAGAAGACTAGCCCTTGCCACCTGGTGAGGGGGAGAAGGTTTTTTTTAAACTTCCCCCAGCCAAACAAATCTAACAGATTTTGTCAACTAGGTAACAAAAACTGTGGCTCAGGGCAGCACTGTGGATGTAGTATATCTGGACTTTAGCAAAGCCTTCAACTCTGTTCCACACAGGAGGCTGCTGAACAAGCTGTCCAACAAGGGAGTCGATCAGAAGGTGGTAAACTGGATAAGAAGTTGGCTAAGTGTGAGGACCCAGAAGCTGCTGGTAAATGGCACCTTATCAGAAGAGAGGGATGTGACCAGTGGAGTGCCACAGGGGTCAGTGTTGGGCCTTGTCCTCTTTAGTGTCTTCAATGGGGACATATCTGAAGGCCTAGAGGGCAAGGTAAGCATGTTCACCGACGACACAAAAATTTCAAATAGGGTCGATATTTCCAGTGGGACGGATAGGATGAAGGCAGATCTCAGAAGATTAGAAATGTGGTCCAAAACATGGCAGCTGAAATTCAATGAAAAGAAGTGCAAAGTCATG
Organism: Neoceratodus forsteri; assembly: GCA_016271365.2. NCBI lineage: Eukaryota > Metazoa > Chordata > Ceratodontiformes > Ceratodontidae > Neoceratodus > Neoceratodus forsteri. The sequence continues at coordinate 47,202,812 of JADMNL010000036.1, forward strand.
CATCTAGGTAGGGGTAACCCTCTGGAGTGGAATATCACATGGGGGGTGTTAAACTAGAGGCCACAAAGCAAGAGAGGGATCGAGGGGTGATTATAACAGATGATCTAAAAAAGAACAAGCAGTGCGAGAAAGCTGCATCAGAGGCAAACAGTATGCTGGTATGCATAGGAAGGGGTATTGCCAGTAGAAGAAGGGAAGTCATAATGCCACTGTATAGGTCACTGGTGAGACCACACTTAGAGTATTGCATGCATTTCTGGTGACCCCATGTTAGAAAAGACAGAGAGATTGGAAATGGTGCAAAGGAGAGCCACAAAGATGGTGCAGGGACTCAACATGTATTCCTTGGAGCAGCAGAGGGAAAGGGGAGACATGATTTAAACATTCACATACATGAAAGGTATAAATAGGGAACAGGTTCAGGACTTACTTCAGCTCAAGAGTTATACAAGAACTCAAGGTCATGATATAAAGCTTTAGGAAAGACATGTTTGAAGCACTGTGTGAAATAAAGACTGAAGTAAAAACAGTTAACACCTCATAGGGCAAAACATGTTAACCCTCTTTTTTTCATTATAAAATATTCCAGGCATATTACAGTTTTATTTGGTGGTTCAGTTTTCTAATTAAACCAAAATTTGAGTATTTTATAAATGTGTAAATTTAATTTTTCTCAGGAAATAAAGATGGCCACATTTTCCACAGAAAGAGCATTGTAGTCCTGGAAAGGGTTAGGTTTGAAAAAATAAAAAAAGACTCATGGTACACAGCATAGAAGGCACAGAGACCAGTACATTTGACAGGTATGCTAATATTTTACTTAATTATAGCTGAAACTAGATTTCTTGGAACAACATTTTTTGTTGCACTGCTGCTTTAATAAAAAATAGCGGCACTAGCTCAAAGAACTGGGTAACTGCAAACCAGAGTCCTGCCAGTTGAGCGGCGGCTTTCATTAATGGCACAGGGTGCTTAACCATATAAAACGATGTATTTAAAATTCCCCACCATCAACTAAAATGGGGGTCATCCCTGTGCTCTCCCTGGTGAGACGTCATAAAACTTCAGAGCGCAGGGGCTGTATAGGCAAACAGGGAAGTGGAAGGGAATCACTTGCCAGTCTGTTCGGCATCAGGTACGATCCCTTCCCTTCCTTAAACCAGTCACAAAATAATAATTTTTTGGGAAAAGGCTGACTATCACAGCCATGATGTAACGGGCTGTAAAGCTCATAAGTTTATATCAGAAAATCCCTTTAGGCAACAGATTATGAACTTTTTTGTAGACAACTCAGAAGAAACTGTATCTGGCTGAATAAGCCATAGAAGTTGCCTGTCTTAGCAGTAAACGTGACATGCACACCTGTTTTCCCATGCTGTCCAGAAACTGTATCTCAGCTAGTAGTATGGGATGCATTCAAGGCTAGGGCCAGAGGAATCTTTCAATCTACTTCTGCCTACAATAAAACATTACTTACTCAACATTTATCACAGCTAGAAAAAGACACACATTTGGAAGAATTCAATGCATCAACATTTGATAAAATATATAATACCTTAGTACAAAAGAAAGAATTATACAGCACGCTTTCAACAGGAAAGCAACTACCACATCTTTGCTCAGATTACTATTATTTGGCAGACAAGCCACAAAGGTTACTTGCATGGCAACTTAAAAAAGATCAGGAACATAAATCAACAATCAGTCTGAAAGATGATAATGGCAACATAATAGATAAACCCTCTGACATCAATAATCAGTTCAAAGCGTATTACCAATCAATATATAAGTTACAGCACCAACACTCCCCTCATTGATGTTAGTGATTTTTGAAGGATATAACATTTCCCACTGTCCCAGTGGAAATGTTGGAAAAAAAAATTCTCAGAACAGGAAATATTAGTTGCTATTAATAGTCTCCCCAAAGGGAAAGCTCCAGGCCCAGATGGCCTCATAATAATGGTTTATAAAATCTTTAACCAAGAACTGGTACCAAAACTGACTGATATGTTTAACTCTTTCAATACATTACATGCAATCCCTGACTCATTCAAAGAAGTCATTATACAAGTTTTTCATAAAAAAGCTAAAGACCCTCAGTTATGTTCTTCATATAGACCAATATCACTGCTTAACACATATCTCAGAATATTCTCTAAAGCGTAGATTTATGACTTGAAACAATTTTACCATTAATAATTCCACAAGATCAAAATGGAGCTATGAAAGGCTGCAATATTAGAGACAATATCAGAAGAACTATAAGCATAATAGCTAATAATACACTACATATTGCAGTACCCATGACAATTGATGCAGAAAAGACCCTTGACAGGGTAGAATGTGCTCGTATACATAGTACATTGTCACAAATAGGTCTAAGTATGCAATTTATTAACCAGATTAAATGTCCATATCAGTCTCCAACAGCAAAAATAAAAACAAATAACATCATTTCAGAAAAAAATTAATAAAGCATAGGGACCCACCAGGGATGCTCATTATAGCCACTCATATTTGCCATAGTAATAGAACCTTTTGCAATATTTATATGTGCAAACCTAGCTATTAGAAGAATCCAGATAAAAAAATGTCAGTCATAACATGTCTTCTTGCAGATGATGCACTATGCTATCTCACAGCTCCAAGTGTTTCCATAAAGGAGCTAATCTCACTATCACATCAATCTGGTCAGGTCTCAAACTAAGATTAATTGGACAAAAACAGAAATTATGATTCTAAATCAAACATACACTCTCCAAATCCCTGAGAATTGCCCATGAAAACAAATTAATAAAATACATTTGAACTAAATTAGCCACCAACTTAGATACATTATTTTCCTTAAACTATATACCACTACTTACACAAATACAAAATTGTCTTAAAAATGGATCTCCCTACCACTCACACTAATTGGAAGAATTAGTACTGTTAAAATGAATACCTTCCCCAAACTGCTATTTTCATTCCAATCACTCCCGTGTACAATTCCCCTAATTTATTTTAAGTATCTTACAAAAGCAATCATATCATTAATTTGGAAGAATAAAAAAACTGAATTGCTTATGAAAAATTAACACTACCAAAAAATAAAGGAGGGTTTGCACTATTAGACTTCCATAGGTATTATCTGGCAGCACAAATTACTGCAACTCATTCTTGGTTCTGCTCACCAACATGTAACTATCTTTTGGAATGGAATAAGAATAAAACACATGTTTTTTTCAGCTAAGATATATTATTTACTCAAACTATTATATGCAACAAAAACCCACATTCATAAACTTTGCAACCGAAACCACCGTAGACTGTTGGCATAAGGTGCATAAAACAATAAACACACCTGATAAAATTAGCCCCTTCTCATCAATATATAGTGGTTATTCATTTGAACCATCAATAATAGATCAGACTTTTAAAAATTGGGAACAAAAAGGCATAATAGAAATAGAAGCTCTACATGAAAACAGCATACTATAATCATTTATGGAAATGAAAAAAAGTATAATCTACCAAAATAACCTACCAAAGTATAATCTACCAAAATCCATTTCTTTAGGTGCTTACAAATCAGGAATTTCATCTTACAAACTAATGGATCCTTAACATTACCACCGAATTCTCCGATAGTGGATATATTAATCAGACAAGTGGACAAACCTAAGACTATATCTATATTGCATGAATGTCTGATAACATATAATGGAACCCCTTTCTGCTGTCTTACTGTTTATTCTGTGTGGTCCATATTCTTATACATGTTTGATTGTTGCAGCCCTGTAAAGAACCAATGTACTGTTCTTTTCTCTAATTAGACATTATGCTGTTGCTAGGTCACGTGGGGCCTCCCACTTATTTTCACATTGCCTCTACTGCCAGTTTTTTTTGCATATGCACTGTGAATGTCCTGTAATTGCTCTACATGTCTGTACTCTCCTCCCCCCTCCCCCATCGGGTTGCACCTGGAAACAAGCCATGGCTCAGTGTGTCTTTCCCAGTTACCAACAATTTTAAATAAATAAATGAAACTGTCCTAAACACGTAAAAAAATGAATTCAGAACCTAAATTTACAAATATCCAATGATCTATGGAATTAAATTATACTCACACCTTCAACCAATGTCAAAGCATCTAAATTTCAGCAAATTCAGTATAAATCATTACACAGAACATTGTACGCCCCTAAAGACTAAATAAAATGAACAACACAATCTTACCTATGTGTCCTAGATGTACTCATACATCTGGAACCCTTATACATCTTATTCATTCATGCCCCTACCTCACTAATTTTTGGACCAAAATAATTACTACCCCCTCGAGGGCCACTGATTTCAAATTATCTTTTACTATACTACTCACATAATTTGGCATACCAGACTCATTCTTAAAACCTTTTAGATACAAAACCAACTTTATTACAATGACTATAACTATAGCAAAAAAATGCATTTTAATAAACTGGAAAGACACTTCCACTCCGATGTATGAAACTTGGGTTAATTTAATGCGTGATATTATGAACTTGGTAATAATTTAATATTACAGAATTAATAAACAGGATGTGGTTGAAAAAGTCTGGTCCCCCTTCCATGCCACAATTCAAAGCGGAATTACAGAATGATCTTAATAATTTATAAATTCCCATCCTTTATTCTACCCTTTCATATCACACACACAAGTAAAATGTTTAGAATTCTAGAAATACAATCTACCTCTGTACATGTCTTAATAATCAGAAATATTTTATGGAAGATGGAAAAACTGTACTTTTCATGTTGCTCTGTATGTCTTCTTAATTGACTGTTTGATTCATGTGCAAGTATTTAAATGTTTCTTCTGCTAAAAAAAGGACTTCCATCTGAATGTTTGCTCCTGTTCCCCTGTAGTGTAACAACTGCACAGATGAGATAGTCTGTTAGAGTAATGTTATCTATTTCTGTTTGTACTAGACCCTCTATAGTTCCTTGTGCATAAATATTTAATCTCTTCCACTGTATGTGTAGTGCCTATCCAAGTAAAAGGTATAGTCCCTGTCGCTTGGATGAGCTAGGCACCAAATGTCTGGTAAAGCTGAGTCTCCTAGTAGGTTGGTTAGAGAAGCTCTTGACTTGGTCACCTCTAGTTTAGGATTGGGTTTGTTTTGGTCCAAGGCTAGGTCCATTAAAGTCACCCTCTGCTATTAGTTTATAATCATGTAGTGTACTTAGTTGCATATTTAAATTATCAATAACTTAGGCCTGGCCTGTATTAGGGGAGTAAACATTACATAACTTGATATTTCCCCTTCCAAATTGCCTAGAAGTGTTTGCAGTTTACCCTTTGCATCTGTTATATGCTGGTGTTTGACAAAATTAGTTCCTTTCTTAATGAGAAGAGCAGTTCCCCATTTTATGTAGAAAAAAACAATTACGTTCTACCTGAGACATCCATTCTCTACATGGCTTCTCAGCTTCTTGACATTCAGGGTGTGTCTCTTGTAAAAAGACTATGTCAACATTTGTTTCATTAAACAATTTAACACTTTTTCCCCTGTTATAGGGGATCCCAATCCGTTCACATTCCTAGGTGCAGCTTTAAAATAAGTCATGTTATGTAATGATAAACTGGAGTCTAACAAAAATAATGTGCTGCTCTTAAATATCCAAGAGGCTACGTGCCAAGTTGTAACAGACTATTAATAAATTATCTTCCTACTATTACTTACAATGTGTATACATTAACTAATTAATAAAGGATAGACTATCTCCTGTAATAGTTGTGTTTGTGACACTTTATAAACAAGCAAGAACCTTAAGCTATAAAAGTACAAAGACTTAATACAGAAAGAATTAAGTACAGGAACATAAACACTAAAGAAAAAGAAGAGTTAAACAATATGCTAATTGATTAATGAACTAATGAGTGATTGTGAAAAAAAAGGAGGGGCGGTCAGTCAGTTATTGTGGGTTAAGGTTGCATTAGGGTACAATCCTGCATTTGTATTGCTGAGATTGCTGGAAAGTGAAAATCCAAGGCAGTGGCACACTGGTAGCTAGTTGTGCTCTTTAAATTCTAACACTGTGAGATTATGCTGTCATAGACCTTCAGTTGAAAAATCATCGACTCATTTAATGTGTTCCAATATCAACCAAACATGATTGGGGTATATACTGTAAGGTACGATTTCTTTTTTTTTCTATCTACAGTTTCTCTTCCGAGTTGACCAGCACCCTTCCACAGGTCTCCCCAGCCCTGCCACCATGACATCCATTGGTACTTACCTGGATGGCACCGAGGTGCCAAACTAGCCAGGTGCGGAGCCTGCAGAGGACCTGTGTCATCCTGCCGGTGGACCATTTTTCTATTCCCCCCCCCCATTGCTGGGATGACACATCAATGTGCATGCATGGAGGCACACGCATGTTGTGGAGTCCCGCAGAACTCTCCATTCTATTGGTGTCTCCTACCCATTCTGCCCTCAGGCCTCCACCTGGGGGCAGTCATTCGGTGGGATTGCCAACCCATCCTCCCCGGGAGAGGAGAGCTGTCCTTCAGATGCTGGATCCTGTCCCTCCTCTACTCACCCCTGTCGACCTGCTCACATTGTAAATATGGGATGCTGGCATGATAGGAGGTAAGGCAGCGATGCCTCAGCCCTCCATGCCACTGGGCTGGCTAGGAGACAATTTTTTATAGCCATTTGATAGTGCTGGATTCTTAAAAATATAGTGTCATGACTAACTTAGGTGAAGACCCAGAAGTGCCTCTTATTGTTATTTTATTAGATGTCTGTAAGCCTTGAACAAAAACTGGCTGTTGATCTCCTACTGTCCATCTTATTGATTCTAAGCAGATTCTGATGGTTATATTATATAATGACAAGCTTGCTCAACTGCAGTGTCTGGGTTTCGGGAATGGTTCGAGAAGGTCACTGTATGGTTAGAACTCCATCTCAAGGATCTTCAATATTTAAACTGCATATTGGATATACTCCTTTGCCCCGTGGGGAATGTTAGACCAGTTCTGAGCTATATTCAGTGTTAGATGTTTGCTGACACCTTTCTTATTTGTTCAGAATCTGCTCAGCATCATTATAATCTGATAGCCACCGATTTCATTTAACTGGGACCTGGATAGTGTCCCATTCTAAATAGATTTCATAGGAGAACAGTCAGGTGGGGAACTGGATGGCTCAGTAGATTGGTAGTGAGTTAAAGGGGAACTATCAGCAATAACAGCCTCTCACCCAAGTGTGAGGCTGATCCCAATTTTTACTTTGTGTACAAAAACATTTTTTTTTTACTTACTGTTTACTGCAGTATATTAGAATGTATCAGGCTAATTTTGCTGCCTTTTAAGATGCCATTTCCTGTAACCAGAAATCCCAGAATCCCATGCAACTGAAATCAGAAGAGGGCTGCAGAGGTGGGAGATTCAATAGCCTGCGGTATACATGTCAAATATTCTGTAGCTAAAATCAGATGTTTGCTGGTCCTGCTGTGCTCACAGGGCTTAGTACAGTCCTCTGTGAATGTACCTAGCCCAGGGAGAACAGCAGACCAGCAAACAGAAGATTACAGCTTATAAAAAACTCTGACATTCACTGCAAGCTATTGAATCTTCCACTGCTGCAGTCCTCCTCTGATGTCAGCAGCCGAGGAGTCTGGCATTTCTGATTACAAGAAATGTCAGCTTACAAGTCAGTGAAATTAGCCTGATACATTCTGCTACACTGCAGTAATCAGTAAGTAAAAAAAAGTGTTTCTGCACACAAAGGGCTAATTGGGATCTCTTATTGCTGACAATTCCCCTTTAAGGAGCCTTTCACCTCTAGGTCACTGGTTCAAATCCAGCACAGGTTGATAGTGTTTGAAAGCCATTATCACCTGAGAGCTGTTCAGTGCCTCATGTGACATGGGTTGTGGTGGTCTCAGTCCAGTTCCAGTAAGCATGTGTTCACATCACAAAACCACCAACACAACTGGAACTGATTTGGCACCCTTGTTGGCAGTCTCACATGAGAGGCCAAGGATTGAAGGGGCATGGAGTATGAACTATCCTCTCACCTACGTGGTGGTCCCTCTATGGCAGGGTTTAGGCACATTGGTGGAACAATGTGGGAAATCTTGCACTGAGATGGCCCATGCCGTACGGGTCATGTGGATAAGCAGAAGACTGCAGGTTCCAGTGCAGTCAATCCAGCACCTTTCACGAGTACTAAAAATACACACACTGGGGAAAAAAGAGAGCAGCCGGACAGCACCCTTTTCTGTTATCTACATAGACTAGGATGAAAAATAGTCAAGCAACCTAGAAATAAGTTCTGGTAGGTCCCAACATTCTACAATTTGTCTAAACTGAAACTATAAACAGAGCATTTGCTACTTGATATAAGCTTGACTGGTAATGCTGACAAGAAAACCTTTTTCTAGACATTAATTGTCACAGGGCTTCAGGATGCACAAACATCAACATATTGGAACTGTATTATAGTCCCCCTTATTTATTTATTTTTTTGCTAATTCTTTCTTTTCCCTGCCTGGGTCAGCCTCTTGTCTGGCTGCCATCCCTAGCCTCCGTTCCCTTCAGGCTCTCACCCTTGTAGCCCCCATGGCTTACCCCCCATGGGGGGCAACAGGGAGCCCCCTACTCACCAGGATATGGCTCAGGGTGTTACCTCCAGGAACCAAGTGCCAGGGGACAGCGATCAAGCTGCCATGACCAGCCACCAGGGTCTTTTTGCATTTTTCTCCCCTGCGGGAGCTGGCATGCAATGATGTTGGTGACAGGCATACACAAGCTTCCATGTGCATCCCCGCCAGGCATCCGCCATGCTTCTGCCCCCATGTAGTGTCAGCAGCACTGTGCCGAGCCCCAGCCTCCGCCAGGGATCAGACGCACATCAACTGCAGGGCACCCCCTCCCCGGACATGGCGAGCAGTCCATTGGATACTCAATCCAGCTGCTTCCCTGCTCACCTCCAGCAACCTGCACTCATTCCCGAACCCAGATCACTGGCATGGAGTGAGGTGCAGTGACCAGAGCCTCAGCCCTCAGCGCCACCAGGTTGGCCGATAGTCCCCTGTATTTAAATGCGTTAGTCCTTAAGATAACTCATAGCCAAATCTGTCACATTTGAAATGAATAGTTAGTCTTTTTTTAATGACTTTGTCTCAAGTTATCCAAATACATAAAGGAGAAGTCTCATAATAAAGGTTTGTTTTGTCTTTTGTTTGAAACACACAGTTGGTGTCAAAGAGTTCTTTTTTTCCACTTCTGTTTCTCACAGTGCTCTGGTGGGAATATCCCGACTCAGTGCCTCCTCGCCCATCACTGGCATCCCCCAACAGCCTCCCAGACCCTTAGCCCGTGACTTGCCCCCTGCAGTGGTGCCCCTGAAGGGAAGACCGAGATCAACAGTTCGGTCCCATGACTGGCTGTGGCATCATTCAGACTGGGGTGGAGGACTTCACTTTGCACAGCTGCACAGGGTTTTCTGCTTTTGTCTCCTGGAGGTGCAGACATGCAATGATGCCAGTGCAGAACAGGCGTGTATCTGCACCCATTCCATAGACATCCATTGTCACCTCCCCACTTTAGAGTGGCCCTGGCTGTTACACACCCAGCCTCCACAGTGGGTGTTGCTGATAGCCAGGGAAACCACGGCTCCCCCCCCCCAGAGGAGGAGAGCTGTCTGCAGATGCTGATCCTACCTCCACCCGGCTGACCCTCTGATGTTCCACAATTGTGTCAAAGAATTCTTAAACTGAAACGATAAGAGAAGTGATATCGCCGGACCTCCCAGAGATTAAGATGTAGAGTATGGGCTGCATTTCTAGTCCTCTTATTACTGTCTCTGTGCTTCATGTATCTTTTATTTATTGAAAAGTTTCACCAGGAAAGGCACACTGAGCAAATACAATTGCTCGTCTCCTGGTGCATCCTAGGGGGAGAGGAGTACAGTATCTGTCCTATAAGTGGCTGGTTCAGCATTAAAAGTAGAAAGCACTAATTTTCTTTAAACATTTTAAATATTATTTATTAATGAAGCTAAGATCATATAGCAGTAATGTCTTGTCTGCAGAGTTCATACCCTTGACGGGCATTGCCATGCCTGAATGTGCTCTTTAACCCAGATATGTAGATGACTTCTTGAGGGGATAGGACAATATAGTAACAGTGAATTGTAAAAGATGTCGGCAAAGATGTATTCTTCAGCTGGATATTCTTCCCACGGCATGCAGGATGTCATCTGACAGGTCAGGAGATGATATGATAGGATCTCTGTGGTGTCTCTGCTTTCTCTACTTCTACTGTGCCCTCTTTTCTAAGGATTTTTCTGAGACGGGTGTTTGTTATAGGATGTGTAGGGGTTCTATGTCATAATAGCGAATGCAAAACGGGCAATTGCTATTATGATGAGTGTATATCGCTGAAAAGCAATTTGGTGCTATACACATGCCGGTGACTAAACATCCGGCAAATAGACTTAGTGTCTATGCCTCCCAGACTCCACTCATAGGGGGCTTTTCCCCCTGTACCCCCAGCACCCCCCTACTGAAGGATTCCTAACTCCAGGGGGTGACACTCTGGAATTAAAAAAACAAACAAAAAAAAAACAAAGGCAGCCACAGCCAGTGGCAAAGGCTCCCCTCCAATCCCCAGTACCTGCTGCATCAGAGTTAGCCACCCTCACCACCACACCACACGGCTGGCTCGGCTGTAGTAGGCATACTACATGGCAATAACCCTCTTCCCTATCCCTTCCCTTCCCCTCACTATCCTCCCTTTCTGGTTGCCCTCCCCTATTCTCGTGGTAGCAGTGCATCGCTACCCTTGTGGGTTGCCCATGATAATAGCGCAGGATATTAGTCACCGTTTTTACGGTCGCCCACATTCAGTCACTGTTATCACAGGATACTGATGTGGTTAAGAGAGTAGGCAGTTTACTCATTCTAGCAATGGCAGGTTGGGGACTTCCATTTACTTTTGGTAATGGCAACATATGTGGCAGGAAAAGATGGCTTAGAAATCTCAGTCTGGTTTATAACTGCTTGGGCAAGCAAATCGAAGTTAGTGTCTCCATTGACTGTATTGTGTTATGGGAGGTAAGTACATCAGTTTTTGCTCAAGCTTGAGCTGTTAGCCTCAGTTAAATAAGGTTTGGGAGTTCCATTTTAATGGCTGGCAAAGTGTTCATTAACACACACCCAGGCTGAGTTGGGGGACTCACACTGTACACTTGCTCTCCCTTGTGGTCGAATAACTAAAACAGCAGGATATTAGACAAAATTAGCAGTGTCAGTGGCTCAGTAGGTAGCACACTCGCCTCTGAGGCTGGGAGATCAGAGGGCCGTGGGTTCAGTTCCCACATCTGGCACTTGGGTTAATATCCCAGTACTGACACTGTAGTGCAGCATGAGAGGGGTGCTGCACTTCTGAGGTGCCGTCTTTCGGATGAGATGTTAAACCGAGGTCCCATCTGCCTGGATTGGTGGTAGTTCAGGTGGATGTTAAAGATCCCATGGCACTTATCGAAAAGAGTAGGAGTAACTTTATTAGAATAAACACATACAGATAATACACAGCAACATATGAAATCAAACAGCAAACTTCCACAATCCTGAAAATGTAGAAACAGAAATAGAAACAAAACTACTTGCAACAAGCCCCCATACTTTCATAATCCCAATCTTAACAGTTTAACAAATCAAGTGCAAAAGACAGTTTTTTTCCAAAGAAACAAGAAAAATTAGTGAAAAGAAAAAGCAAACCATAAGGACCACATAAATATATACATAATTGTTTACACCATTCCCAACCCCTAGAAAAAAAAGAACCACCCTCAAAACTACTGACATCTCACTTTATATATATATTATTCATTTTTCCTCATTTATATTTAATAAAGTGCAGAAATCCCCTCCACCAGAATCTAACTTTACCAGAATTATATAATTGACATTCTTCGATGTAAATCCTGTTCAGCACATTAGTAACACATATTCTAAAACCCTCCAAAGTTGGACGTTTCTGATATAACACCCATTGACATCTAGTTTGCCATAAGCAAAACCGCAAACTAGCCAAAAATAAGCGTAAAGTGTTTTTCTCTAAGCTGCTCAGATAAGGGGGAAAGTTCCCAATCACCAAAATATCATAATTAATCTGTGCCAACCAAGGAAGATCCCAAACCTGAACTAAAAAACACCATGGCCCAGATATTCAAACTGCGCTCAAAACTGGCGCAACAGCAGGAGCAAGCACAGACCAGTTGCGCAAATGCGCAACAGGTGCGATATTCAAACATGGAGCAGAGCAAATTGCGCAAGCAACCAACGTCTGAATATCGCACATACTGCGCCATCGCGCAACCAGGAAGGAGAAGCTGAGCCAAAATGCTGCGCTATGGCGCAACCATGGAAGCTCAGCTGAGCAGTGCAGAGCTGCCATAGCGCAAGCACAGCCCCCCAGAGCAATGGAACTGCACATCCAGGGAGGCAGGCTGGGGCCCACCGCCAGCCATGCCACACATGGGCACAGGAACTCACTGCAGAACCCACACCACACTGGCACACCCCAAGCACAGCATCACTGGGGGTGGGACGGCTGATCCACGTGCCCATGGGGACAAGCCAACTAAAGCATAGCAGAGCCATGATGCCCCAGCACAACCACTGGCAGGCAGAGAGTGCCACACCCAGGGGGTTGACAACCACAGTGCACATCAGTCCCCCCTGTACGCACAGCACAGCGTGCACCGTGCCCCCAAGACACCGCTCATGTGCAGTGACAGGCACTGCAGGAAACACCATGCACCCCCCGTGCCACACGTCAACCCCATGCTGCAGAGAAGCAGACCACCCAGACCACCCTGTGCACCCAGCAGTGGGTGGCAGCAGATGGCAGAGCAACAGAAAGGAATGCTATGCTGGTGATACCTCCCCATGGACACACACACACATATATCCAGGACCATAGTAGCCCAGATGGCATGTACACCTGGCAAAGAGCACCCAGAGCCAGTTGCAAAGCGAACACCAACACAGCAGTTGTACCAAAATAGAATTTTATATTCAAACAAAAAGAGGTAACAAAACAGCTAAAACTATGTAGAAGTTGGGGGACGGGTAAAAGGCAGGGTGTGCAAGGGGAGGAAAACAACTTGGAGAGGGAAGTCAGGGTGAAAGGGATGGGGGAAGGGCAAATAAAAGGTGGGCTACGGCCCAGCAGGCTCCTGCTCCTCCCCCTGCCGTCTTCTCCTCCTGTGTCTGTACCGCCGTTCCCCCTGTTGCTGTAGGGCTTGCAGGAGCTCTCTGTTGTCGCCGGCCAGCTGTGTCAGGCGCCGGACATCGTGCGCCATGTGCTGAAGCACACCGAGGCCTAGGAAAATGGGAACACAGTCAATGGCTGAGACTGACCACAACCTGAACACCACCCAACCTGCAACCCAGCTAACCCAATGTGCTGCACATGTGATGGCATGCACCCACCCACAGTGAACATGCACATGCCATCACAAACAGGCGGCACCAGCCATGCGCACCACCGCCCACACACACTGCCCACGTCAATCACAGTACAAACTAGGCTGTCATGTGATGTTGCAGCGTGATGCGATGCCAGTCACACAGCTATGTGCCCAGTGCATGCCTGGACCACCTGTGATGCATACACAGGCGTGTCGTGATGCTGCACTGTGATGCAGGTCACCTGTGTTCGCCTACATACATGGATACATAGACAGTGTCGGCAGATAGGGGCCTATGGGACACCTAGTCTTAGCCATTGGCCTTGTCGATCACTCTCATGTCCTATAAGTCCATTCCCCCTCACCCCTGACCTCCAGAAGTCCCTCATGGCGAGCCCACACATACAGATCTCCCGTGACCAAGTCAGCCCCCACCACATCCTCTGGCAGGGTGTTCCACTCATCCACCACCCATGATGTGAGGAAACACATTCGCATGTTTCCCTTAAACGAGCCCCCTCCAACTGCATCCCATGCCCTCTACACCTGGAACATCCTCTACGCTGACAAATATTGGTTCCTGCACACTGTTCCCCCCTGTACAATACTCGTATGACCCCATCATATCCCCACACCCTCCTCCCCTCCAGGGAGTACATGTTCAGTTCCGTCAACCTGTCTGCATAGGACATGTGATGCAATCCATGCACCATCCATGTCGCCCTCCTGTGAGCGCTCTCCACCCAGTCCCTGTCCATCACGCAGCTATGTGTTCCGAACTGTACACTGTACTCCAGTGTGGGGACTCACTAGTGTTACGTGATAGTGGAACTACTACCACCCATCTGGTTGTGTCCATCATGGTTGGTGGTCCTGCCCCCCAGCATGCAATAGCATCCATGGCGTAATGATACTCACACTCCTCCAGCAGCTCAGTCTGCCACTGCTGCTGCTGCTGTTGATGCTGCTGCTGCGCTGCGGGCGGCGGCCTGTGGGACTGGGGCCCTGGCATGGCCCATCAGCAGCGTCCGGCGCCGTCACCATCCGGCCTGTGGAGACATATGGTGAGACAAACATCAGTGTGACTCAAAGCAGAGTGCCCCTGCCCCAGTAAGACTGCCTGCCCACACAGCCATAACCATCCATCACACAGCTGCACACTGACACCGATGCACAGCCACCCAGGCACACACACCCCTACAGAGATATGGGTGAATAGATGGCACCTCCGTGGCCTAGGCACAGGCCCCACCTGGCGCGGGAGCGCGGCAGCTTGACAGCTCGGGTCCCTCTGGCGGAGATCACTGACCCGGTGCGGCACTGCTCCGCAGACCGGCCCGGCCAGTGACCCCACCAGGTCAGTGGCCACCTGCTGCCACACATGGGTCCTGGTCGGTGAGGGGCCCTCACCATACAGTTGGTCATAATGGGGCTCCACTAGGGCCTGGGTTAGCCACCTCAACTTGGCTTCACGGCACCGCCTCCTCCCAGCCATGGCACCGACTTTACAGCAGGCAATATGGCGCCCGCTGCGCTGTGACCCCGTGGAGTTGTTGCGCAATAGACCAGCACAGGCACCTATCGCGCTGTTCGCAGCGCCATCACTTTACATGGCGCTCGTAGCCAGACAGCGCAATAGGACGCAGACACATGGCATGCATCAGCGCCAGGGGTCAAGAGGGCATACCCAAGGTCACGGCAATGACGCCAAGGCTCGGACAGTGCTATAGGATGCATAGGTATCCTGCGTGACTCTAAGCACAGCACCAGTGCCACAGGGGACTATGGCGCCCAGAGGTGCCACAGCGCCATATAGTGCCCAGTGCTGCAAGCGCCACTGGCACAATGGTGGCCATGTCCAGAATAGCCTACTCGGCGCTCAGCAGTTCTGCAGCATGATCAGCGCGCTCGTAACCCGTCTGGGCTTAGCGCAATGCAGTGTAACACACAACCACAAACATCGCCATCGGCTCAGCGGACCTTCCCTATTGCGCTAAGCGCATTTATGCGATATTCAGCCGACATATGCAAAGCAGGCGATCAGCCATTCAAAGCGCAGTGGCGCGATTAGCATGTCATTAAAGTTCGCCACACCTCATTTGCATGTGTTGCGCTATAAAAACTACGACACTGGGTTGTAGGCCAGATTTGGTTGTTGCAGCTGAGGGTGAGTTACATGCTGATGTGATGCTCAGGACAATGCACATGGGCAGGGGTGCTGGAGGGTGTCCGCGGGATGAGGGCTGAGGCATGATGAGGGCACTTAGAAGGGGCAGAGGGCACCCTTTCCATCCAGTATCTGCCAGGCAGCGAGGAAAGGGGCTTCTCGCCCCCCGCTGCAGCTATGCTCATGGGAAATGCTGTGGACTGCAGAGTGACAGGTGTCCACCTCCACCCATACAGATCAGCATGACTGGCGAGAACCAGGCCGAGGTGTGGATGGCGGGCATAGGAGGGCCGAACTCACCACAGCAGAGACGAGGCCCTCTTCCAGGCCTACCTGGAGGATGAGCCGCTTTTGAGTGGGCGAGGGCACCCTCAGCAGCGTGCAGCTGCATGGGAGGGGTAGCTCTGGCCATCAACCTGCATGGAAGCCACCAGCGCTCCGTGCAGGAGTGCCTGAAGATGAGGGACTGACCGCGGGAGGCTGAAGGAGAAGGTGGCAGCCTTCAGGGTGGTGACGTGCTGCCACTGGTGGGGACCACCAGTGGTGTTGCAGCTGACCCGACCGAGGAGACACTGGTCGCGGCCATGCAGCCAGTGCCATTGGCGGGTGTTCCTGGTGGAGGATTCCAGACAGGTGGAAGCCCATCACTGCCGGTATGTCATGGTGATGTTGTGGGGGCAGCTGTTGTTCACATGCACTCACATGTACTCTTTTCTGTTTCAGATCCTGTTCATCTGCAGGAGACAGTGGTGGTGGGTGCTGACAGTGAGGCAGACCTGCTGGACCGGGAGGAGGACCTTCCACCTCCGCCAGCAGCCTGCACTGCACTGCAGCAGCAGGCCGGCTGGGCTGACAACTCCGCCCGGCAGTGGTAATCACGGGTGCAGGGTGCAGCCTAACTCATCACAACAGTCTGGCATGGTGTGCCAGCGCCACTGTGCCTATAACGTGCTGCGCGCGGCACTATTGAGGGATGGCGGGCCTGCAATGGCCAGTGAGGTGTGTGTCCCACGAGGGACTGCGGCAGGCTCATACGTGCCCCAGGCCGTCACCTCCACACCTGTGTACCAGCATGCTGGCACAGTCACAGAGCTGGGCCTGTCAGCACCGGTGGGGCAGCACGGTGGCTGAGCAGGTGTCTGGCACTGTAGACAGCACAGGGGTGGAACAGGTGGACCTGGGGAGCTCAGCAGTTGGAGGGCGGCAGCAGCGGTTGCACACCAGGCCTGGGGACAGCGTCAGGCAGTGGCGCTTGTCCACCGCCTTGGATCAGCCATACCTGGTCCTGGCGAACAGAGGCCACCCTCAAGGGGTGCTGTGCACCAGGACCATCCACACCCTGGGGTCACGATGCCATTGGGGCACAGTACCCTTTGAACGTGCACCCACCTGCTGCAGGGAGTGTGTACAGCTGCAGGGGCGGGTTGCAAGGTCGTGGAGGCACCTGACTGTGTCCGTGGAGGCGGCATAGCAGGGAGTGTGCTCGGGACTGGGCGAGATGGTCCATATCTGCGACGGATGTGACGCTGCCGCCGACAGGCTGGCCCAGGCAGTGGTCTCTGTGGCGACCGCGATGACCATACTGTCTGGTGACCCTGTACCACGCACCCCACACAGTCGCCTCCTCCCGTTCCAGCGTCGTGCGACACCAGGCCTGTCGGCGCGGGTTCTGCTGTGGGCATCCCGAGCACCCTGGTGCAAGTTTCTTCGTTGGATGCAGACCCTGTGCGGGCAAGGTCGCGGTCACGCACTGGGACCCTGGTGGTGCAGTAGTGCCACCCGTGTGGCCCTCGCAGCCTGCCAGTGCTGCTGATCCGGCGGGGCCGCCGCCCGCATCCGTGGTGGCCCTGGGACAATGCTCCTGACTGAGCTGTCTCCCAATGCAGGCCCTGTCTGGTGCTTTCCTGTGTGCAGTTGTGTGTCATGGTGGCAGTGCACTGCTGGGTCTCTGCTCACTATACTGACACGGACCACCTGCACTCTCCCAACTGCTGTCCACAGGTGCGTGTGGATGATGATGCCTGCATTGCACTCTGTACACGCGGTGCAAGGTTGCCCAGGTCCTGACACATATGCGTGGACGGTCAAATAGTGAGGGGTGGTTGGTGGTGTGTGTGCGTGTAATTTCCGCATTGCTGTGCTGCTGCCCTGTATGCTGCCTGAGTGTGTGTGTGTGTTTGTTTGAGTGCTCACCCTCTGCTAATGTGTTGGTATGCATAGACCCTTCAACTCCCCTGACCTTCACGTGCAGGTGTGTTCCCCTGTGCCTGTGGTTTTGCGCTTGACAGTGTTGCCTGCACCATGTCCCCTTGACTTACCTGTGTTGTGCGTAGTGCTCTTCTGCAATGGTGTCCCGGTGCAGCTGGGCCTGCTGGCAGGTCAGTCGGGGGTCCCTCCACCATCCTAGAGGCGGCTCATCACCCATATCCCTAGCGCCACTGGCGTCCCCGCCAGCTGTCCCCTCTTGGACCTGTATTGCTATCCCATGGTCTTTGGCCATGTTGTGCAGGATGCAACAGGCTGAGAATATCCACAGGCCTTTTGGGGTTGTATTGTGAGAAGCTCCGCGGGTGTCCAGGCATCGAGCGTGCCTTGAGTATCCCTAACACCGCGCTCTATGATGTTCCGTGTTGCGGCGTGTGCCTCTTGAAACCGTGCTGCGGCGGCTCTCGGGTAAGTAGGCGCCCGGTATGGTCAATGAGCAGCCGGGGGCGGAGTGGGTATCCACAGTCACCTGTGTGGAGATAGTGGAGATCGTTAGGTCAGGTCCATATTGCCCATATCCTTGTGTTGCCACTACCATGGCACCTGTGTCATTCCACCCTGCACAGAGTTTGCATTCCATACATGTACTCACCCACTGAGATGACCGGTGGGATGTTCCCTCTCGAATCGATGGCACAGTGCAGATTGGTGCCATATGAAGGCATCATGTGCTCCGGCCGGTGTGTGGCACAGACATTGATGATGCGCCCAGTGGCATCACACACCACCTGGCAGTTGACACTCGAGTAGCCCTTCGGTTCCGATATTCTTGCTCGTCGGGGCCAGGTGGCGTCTGAATGGCACATGGGTGGTCTGGCACCCTAACACGGCGGGCATTTGTGCTACCCTGTGGAACTCCTGCATATTTGCTGTGCATGCCACGGTGCTGGAAATGGATGTACTCCGCGGCATGAGGCAGCAGAGTGCGCTGAGGAATTGGGTGAGGATGCGTGGCGTGGCTGACTGCGTGATGCCTGTGGTGTCCCCTGTCGGCCTCTGGAAGGTGCCCGTGGCGAGCAGGCACATGCAGGCTGTCACCTGGTCTCCACGGACAGAGCGTGACTCCGTCGTGAGGTGCCTGCATCACATCACTGCACAGCTCACTGGGCTGTCTCAGTGCCCTGTTCAGGCGGTGCGGGCACGATCTCAACATCACTGTACAGCTCGTAGCTGATGCGTGGCGCGATACACCGGCCTGTCGGGGGCATCACCGCTTGACGGGCCTCTCTGCTCGCACGTCCCCTGCAGCATGCTGTCTCACCCCTCATTACAGCTTCCATGTGGAGCTGACACTGTCCATCTCCTGGCTTCTGCCCCTCCCAGCTACTGTTCTGTGTTACCCCCCTGCCCCCACTGCTACTTCCACTGCAGGCACCCCACTGGCCTCTCTGTCCTCCAGGACCCTGTCCTCTCTGTCCTTCCTGCTCTCTGTCTCTGTCTCTGTCTCTCTCTCTCTGTCTCTCTCCCGGTTTGCGGCCTGCTCGAGTTCTTGCGCGCTCCCTTGAGCCGTTTATTTTGGCTCAAATCCGGTGCCTCGCACCTTCCGGCTGAGCCACTCTTGCGCGTGCGCAAGTGTTCAAATATCGCATTGCGCACTTTATGCATGGACCAGCCCCCCTTGATTTGCGCATGCCTTCATTTCCGATGCGCTGTGGCTCAGCGTGTTTCGATGGCGCAAGTGGCCCCTTCTCAATATCGCAGAATGGCGCATTTTTGGAGTTGCGCACGCGCAACCCTGTTGCGCATGGCACAACCCTTTTGAATATCTGGGCCTATAATTTAGAGGGAAAAGAGCAATGCAGAAAAAAGTGCTCCATCGTCTCTTCTAGATTAATGCATTCTGGATAGGGACAACATCTTTCCTCAATTGCTTTATGTTTGGCCGTACCCCTTACATTCAATTTCCCATACATTATGAGCCATAAATTTTCCCACATGTAAGGGGGCAGTCTAGTATTTCAGTTGCTCTAACACATTTCTTGTGTTATCACTTGAGCAATTTTTAAAATTTGGCTCTAAGTGAAAAAATTGTACCATAGTTTCTTTGTACAAACCCTTTGCTGAACACCTTCAAATCATATCTTTTGAAACTTTCCATTTATATATAATTTTTGGGCCGCTGGTTTCAAAATACACGGAACCTTAATCTCAGAGACCATTTATTAGCCTGGGGCCTCCACATACTGAATATGGCTGAAACAGATTCCTAAAGGCTAAACTATCTAACTCTGTAGAAAAACCCAAGCCCTTTTTAAGGAATAGGGAGAAGAAAAGGGTAAAACAAAACACAACTGGGTCCGCCATCCCCAACTCACCTTGTTTTCTGTCTAGGTATGTACAGCCTCTCTTTACCGGGTTCAATCTGTTTCCCCATAGCATCTGAAAACAAATGCTATATAGTTTTGTTTCTAACTGCACAGGCAATGGAAAAATAACTGCTATGTACTGTAATTTTGGTAAAATAAATTGCTTTAGTATCTGAATCCGTTTTATTTTAGAAAACTGAAACTTTTTCCAGATTAGCACTTTCTGTGCTATTGAGTCTAGAACCCCTGACCAAATATCCAACGGGCTAGTCTGACTTGTAAACTCCGCCCCTAAAATTTTTAAAGGTTTTAGGGAAAACTCTACAGACCTAAAGAAAAACAATTCTCTTTGATAGTTGCCTAACAATAAACCTTTGGATTTATGTACATTCAGTTTAGCATTAGCTACACTTGCATAGGCAATAAAAACCAAGTAAAAAACTGAGAAGCCCATATGGTTGGAAAAAAACAGGCAAATATCATCTGCATATGCTTGGATGATACAAGGACCTGATGCCCCTGGCACCCTTATCCCCTGCCACAAGGGGGGGCATAGACCGCCCTTATCAAAGGTTCTAATGAGAAATTATACAAAAGCGGGCTTAATGGACACCCCTGCCGAACTCCACATTTAATATAAAAACCCTCCCCCAAACCACCTTTCAAAACTGGGAAAACTTTTGCATTGTTATATAAACCCCGTATTAATTTTATAATATTCTGAGGAATACCAAACCAATCCAGAGTGGCAAATAGAAATCCATGATCCACTCTATCAAATGCTTTCTCCAAGTCTAATGACACAATCACCCCTGACTGACCCTCAAGCTTGACTTGTTCAATAATGTCTCTGATCAAACATAATACTGAATGAATTCTTCTGTTCGGAATCCCACTATGCTGAATAGTAGGAACAACCCTCTACAACCCCTTTAAGTCTATTATTAATCAAAGTAGCCAAAATTTTGTAATCTGAATTTAACAGGGTTAAAGGCCTCCAGTTTATAAAATCACCTCTATCACCTGCTTTAAAAATGTATGTCTGACGACCTTCCGAAAAGGAATTCAGCACCACCCCTTCAGTAAGGAAAAAATTAAACACTAACAAAAGACATTCCACTATTTCAGTTTGAAAAACTTTATAAAAACCGTTCAATAACCCATCTAGACCCGGGGCCACATTTAGTTTTAGGGACTTAATGACATCCATAATTTCAGTTTTCGAAAAAGGCAGTCCTAATTCCTTCAGGACTACTTTGTCCTTGTTTTCCTCTAAAACTTGGCCTAAAAACTGGCTAATCTGAAAGGACGATGGAGCAACCCTAGGCTCTAAATTCCTAAAATGCTGCCTAATAATTTCCCCTAATGCACTGATGGAAAAAACTTTAGTGTCCCCTTGATATAAAAATTCTAATGCTTCCTTCTCCTTAATCGTTTTACATAACTCAAAAGGGTCCGCAAGTACAGATTTTTTCAAATGATTCTGGACTAAAGCTTGAAGAGTTTTTGATCTATCATACTGAAGCTTCTTCATTAGACCTTTAATTTCAGCTATTTGATCCGAAAAATTACCTCTAGAGGAATTAGCCCACGTCAAAACATTTTGAAGCTGTTTTCTAAGTTTAAGATATTCAAAAAAATCTGCGTTCTTCTTCTGAATCCCATATTTTTTAAACCAACAAATACAATCATTTTTCGTTTCTTGCCACCATACCCCTAAATCTTGATACAAAAAGACAACTGACAACCTGGCTTCCAGAACACAACGAATGGAATTGGTTACCACTTTCTCATGAAGAATTGAGGTATTTAATTTCCACATAGTTTTATGACTGAAAAAACTCTGATGCGCCCCAACCTTAATAACCACTAAAGCATGATCAGAAAA
Organism: Neoceratodus forsteri; assembly: GCA_016271365.2. Classification (NCBI taxonomy): domain Eukaryota; kingdom Metazoa; phylum Chordata; order Ceratodontiformes; family Ceratodontidae; genus Neoceratodus; species Neoceratodus forsteri. The sequence continues at coordinate 47,224,895 of JADMNL010000036.1, forward strand.
TTCCATAGGAATAATCAGCGGACTATGAATCGGGATTCTTTTAGATATAAACAGATAATCAATCATAAAGCTTTTCCCCTTTGTAAAATAGGTACCTGTCAAACCACAATCCCTATTATTAATACAATTCACTAAATCCGCTGTTTTTATAATGTTATTTAGACACACAGAATCACAATAAGTCTTTTTCCCAGAATCCTGCCTATCCTCACCTCTATTCCCCCTTAAATTACAATTAAAGTCCCCCCCCAAAAAACGGGGATTGTTGTTATCAAAAAAGGCCGAATGTCAGAAAAACACTTAACCCTACCTGCTTTAGATTGGGGGCCATAAATGTTAATTAATCTAATCTACCAGGACAGACCTCAATTAACTTATGTAGCTTAAAATTAAAGGAGTTGAAAAGAATCCCCACCCCATCAGCCCTCTCCTCCCCAAAGGACCAAAAAGAAGGCCTCCACGGCCAATCTTTAGCAAAAGAAACAACTTGATTGCTAGCAAACATCCATGTTTCTTGTAAAAAACAAATGGATATATGTAAATCTAATATCAATTGAAAAACTGCTCGTCTTTTCTGCGATTTCAGAAGACTATGGGTATTTAAGGTAGCCCATGTAAAATCCATCTGCCTAGCCTACCAGTAGAAAGGACCCACTTCTATATTTTCATTTTTTTCTTCTCTTCTTCTTTTTCCCTTTATAATCATCTTTCTGTACTCTCCCTCCCTCCTGTACTGAAACTTGGGAATCAGTGTCTCCCATATCCATTTCTGAATCTCCCCAAGACAAATCAGCAAAAAGATTTTTTGATTCAATACTTCCGGGTTCCAAAGGCACCAGATTTTTAGCTGTTCTACTTGACCTCATTAATGATAAAGGGGCAACCGGAGGTTGTAATCCATTAACACCAGTCCCACTCTTTCCCTCCAAATTATCAGAATACCAGACAGGCTGAAGTAGATTCGGAACCACCTTTCCTATATCCTGATTCCGAACCACGTTATCAGCCACCTCTAATTCTTCCTTCAGTTTAACTACGCTCTGGAGAACAACCAGGTCTTTAACCACCGTGGACACCTTTTGCTGAGACGCACCTGCATCTTGTGCTTGTTGGATCAGCAAATCAGAATCTCCACAAGACTGTTTATTCTGGGCCGCCCAGGGACAATCTTTAAAAGCATGATTAAGTTCTTCACATAAATCACATTTCAATGCATTTGAACAAAACAGAGTGATATGACCTACTTCACCGCAATTGTCGCACTTAGGCTGATCACAAGCATTAGATAAATGTGTTCTAGACCCACATCTGTAGCAGGCCCTGGGCTGTCCACTATAAAAACAGACCCCCCTATCCCTCCCTAGCAAAAATGAATTAGGGATATGTTCAACACCTGTCACTGATTGTCTTAGTTTCACCTTAAACTTCCAACCCCCTGTCCAAAAAAGTTCTGAATCTAATATAGGATCTGGTTCACTCAGCACTTCACATTTTTGAGATAACCAACATTTAATGTCCTCTACATGAACCCCCTCATTCCTAAACATCACCATCACAAACTTAATTAAAGGTTTGAGACAAAGGAATAACAAAAAAAGGGTTCATAAAGGAGAACTTTACTTGATTATACCTTTCCAGAAGAGGTCAAGTAAGGCTGAGGGCAAGCTAATATCATAGTTGTCCTCCTGAAATGTTAATAAAGTGAATCGTCTCTGGAAAACTTTAAAGAATCTTTAATTAAAGTTCTACCAACATAAAATCTATTTGGCTTTCCTTTAAACCCCCTTTATATCGGATCCTTACAGCATTTCTCCTTGGAGCAGCCTCTCTCTTACTTTGAGTAAATAAGCTAGACAATAGGGGTTTTTCAGGCTTAGCTCTACTATCCTCTGTCTGCTCAGCATTAACTTGATTAGGCCTCCCTTCATTAGCTCCAGACACAGTATTAGTTTGTTGCACAACCTCAGGAAAATGATTCTCTTTTTTTAAAGCAACATTATCATCAAAAACATGATGCCTGTCTCTCCTCCCCCACCCTGGTTTCCATTCAGGGTAGCTGACTGCAAACCCAAGAATCCTCCAAGTAGAGTCTGGTGTCCAAACCCCATGCTCCCTGTGCTTCCAGCCAGCAGCTGATAAAGCAGCCTGCGGAGTCCAGGACTTATCATGTTCCCCCAACAACACAGTACTTCCATCAAGAACATTTTTAGAAAAATCCAAGTCCTGTTTTTGAGAAAAAAGAAATGATTTATTTCCATGTTGGGGCTTAAAACTAAAGTCAGTCACTCCTTCTTGCACCCCATTCTCTTTTTGAAAAACAACAGGGGAAGCCCTGGAAACCGCAACAACCTTAGGGTTGAGAACAAAGCCCGAATCCTTTGAGATGGGTATGGTAGAAAAGACATTTAGTTTGTGCAGAGTACTTACAGGCCGTGAGGGATCTACAGCAGAGCCATTACCTCTCGCTCCTGCCTCACGTCGATCGCTTGCTGAAGGACTCACTCTCTCCTTCTCTGGTGTGTCCACCCGACCTCCGGCTGAATAATCCAACTGTTGCTGCTCCACCCGAATCATTTTCCTCACCAACTCCGCTAAACTTGGTATCTGCTTCCCGCGAACCATCACTTCCGCGTTGCCGGCCGACCGCCCTGCGCCTTTTGCCGGTTTTAAAGGAGCCGCTTCTCTGACTCGCTCACCATCCGTCAAGGGATCCTCCGCATCAGCTGCCTTAAAGGAACTCCCCATCCTTCCAGAAAATGCAGTCGCCTCAAGTACCTCCTCCCAAGAAATCTCTTTCATTTCACAAAAGTTAGATGAATCTTCATGAAAAAAGCTTTCTTTACGTTCCAACTGCTCAGCGCCTACCAGCGCCCTCTCCACCTCCTCCACCGACTGAGCCATGGCCACCTCAGTCACAGCTCACCAACACCCATACTCCCCCCACTGGCTACTGAGACCCAGCAGCAGTAGGGGAATTTCCCCGGTGTCCTGGCCAAATTTCCCTCATTCACTAAAAATACCACCAACAGCTTAATCTGGTTCAAATTCAGTTGCTCACCATCTGTATCCCCCTTCCCCCTGGTCGCCCTGAAAAAGGGACTTCTAGGCCCAGTGGGCTTACCGGGTCAACAAAATTCAACAAACAAAATAAGCAATTCCATAGTCCTGAAGATCTTTCTTTATTTCCCTATACGCTTTCCTTTTTTCCATAACTGCTGAAGAAAAGTCCTGGAATATCAGTACCTGCTCCTTTCTCCATATTAACTGTTTCCTATCCCTGACAACACGAATAAAGTTCCTCTTTGATTAAGTACCTCAAAAAGTTATCAATGAGTGTTCTTGGTCTGCCACCTTTCTGGGGTCAAGTAGCAAGAGATGGATGTGCTCTCTCGATCTCCAATGGCCATGACCACTGGAAATTTAGGATTTCAGGTAAAATCTGCTGTAACAACAAGCACATATTGATGCCTTCTGCCCTCTCTGGTATGGCTATTATGTGGATGTTGTTCCACCTTCCCCTCATCTCAGTATTATCAATTTTGCTTAACAGGTACTGAATTTGTCTGTCCTGATATTGTTTTTTTTTCCTTCTAAAATGTATGCAGTGTCTTCTAACACTGACCATCTATTTTCTGCCTTACCCACTCTCCCAGCTTCTCTCGGTAGTCATTCTGTATTTTACCCATAGTTGCCTTATGCTCTCCTATATCTAGTTTGATGTCTGTCAACATTTCTTTGATTGGGTTAAGAGCTGACTTACTCTGCTGGGCTGATGATAGAGCAGTGCCCCACTCATAGTGCCCTTCTGGCTCTCACTCGGCTTTGACACCGGTGCCATAACATTTACCCCATACTATAACTATCAAAAAATAAATAAAACACAAGAAGTACCACTTTTTTTTATTTGTTTAACCACTGTGTCATCTAACAAATTAGGCATTTTCCTCCTGAAAAAGTTTCTGTTAGACTGCAGTTTTGAATCAGTTTAACGGGTTGACAGCTGCTTGTCTTCAGCGGCCATCTCCACTGGCTATCCGTGTGCGCTCCCTTCATCTACCCACATTGACAGTACCCTAGCCCTGTTCTACTTCAAATTCATATCTGTCTGAAACAAGCACACCCCCTTCTGGAGTTCCTATGTAAAAGGCTCTCATCTTCCTTCTATTTTAGCAGACTGTGTCACTTTTCTGGGACTCTGCCTAGTGCCATCATAGAACCTCAGGGTAGCCTGAGGTCATGATGTAGTATCAGCATCTTCATATTGCTAGTACAAAGGCTAGCAGGGTAGCCAAATCCAGATACTTCTCCATAGCTCCCACAACAGACATAACTTCCTTGCTAAGTTCTGGAAGGTTATCCACTCTGTTTGTGATCCCTCTCCCAGTTAACCACCCCGGTCCTCAAACTGGGGAGATCACCTGCTACAGAACCTACTGATGTTACCTGCAGTCCTTTTTAAATAATTTCTTCAGCTCCTCGCACTTGTACTTCTCTTTACCTCCTTTTATACACCCAGTCCTCCCCATTCCTTCTCCTCTTTCTCCCCAAGCTACCCTCCCCTAGTATTAACCCCATAGTTACCCTACTCTCCCTCTCTTCTCCCTTTTTTCCTGTTACCCTTTTTGTGGCCAGCTGTCTTGACCCCACCCTCACCATCCTCCCTGTCCTTCCCTTTTCTTTCTGCTAACCTTCCCAATGGCCGCACTTGATACCTCTCTTTCTATGTACCCCTCCAAGGGTAAGATCCCTACTGGGCTGGATCCCAAACGTATGCGTGCAGTATCTTGGCTTATGTAATGGCTGCCCTTATGTCCTCCCTTCCCAACCTCTCCATTTACCTTGACAAGGTTCCCAAGTCTTCAGAATGTTCTAAAGTCCTCCTGCACTCCAATGGTGGTACAATAATATGTCTTCCCTAGGGGGAAAAACCACTCCTCTTCCCTTCTGTTGCTAAAGTGCTAGACAAACTTGTCCTTTCCCAGTTTTCTTTTCTGTATTCCTCCTCTTTTCTCATCACATCCCAGTCTAATTTGCACAAGTTCCAGTCCACCTCCTCATCCTTTCTCCAGTTTACTGATTCTATCCTGATGGGGATGGATCAGGACCAGTTCAACTCAGCCATCTTTGCTGACCTGGCCAACTCTTTTGGCATGATAGCCACCACATCCTACTTGAGAAATTAGTTGGGTTGGGTCACTCAGACCTGTAAGTCAGTTGGTTCCACCCCTACCTGTCTGAAAGACTGCAGTCAGTCCAAATAGGTGATGTCCCCCACTTACTCTGGTGTCCTCCAGGGCTATCTCTTGAGTCCTTTTCCTTCTCCATCTTCCTAAATGACCTCCCCTCAATTTTTCTCCATGCAGAGTCATGTGTGTGCAGATCAATGACAATGTACTTTATGCCTCTGAAGCCTCAGTCCCTGAGCTTAAAGTGTTACTGCTGCACAACTTCAGTGCTTTCCATTGCCATATCCTTCAAATCAGCCCTTGATTAATGCCAACAAACCCATCTCCATGACTGTTGGCAGTAAGCCAAGACTCGCAAAGTTAAAAAAACAGTTCAGTTGTGCTTTTGCAATTGGATGAGATGATGCTTGTGTGACTTGATTTGATTGTGGCTATTCGCCTCTCTATCCATGGGATATACCACCCTGCAGGGGTACGACACAAGGAACCCTAAGAAGAAGGATCCCCCCATAGGTGCCATGGGAGTGATTCCATTAGCTAAAGGTAGCTTAGGAAGAAGCCCATGCGTAAGAGAGACAAGCCGCTGGAGGAGGAGGGGTGGATGGCGTGGCAAAGAGAGACGAATCTTGAGAAGGCCTAGGATGATTGGCCATTTAAAGCCCAATGGGAGGAGTGATGTAGTTGCTCCACCCATTGAACCCTGGGCTTAAAGCCCTCCCATTCAGTTATGCTTATGCAACTGACCCAAGGCAGCATGGTTTCACCAGGGGGAGGTCATGTCAGACCAACTTCATTGAATTTTTTGACTGGGTGACTAGGGAGGTGGATCGGGGGAGGGCAGTGGACATGGCCTATCTGGACTTCAGCAAGGCCTTTGACACTGTGCCACATAGAAGACTATTGCACAAACTGGGGAATATGGGTGTGGGCAGGACAGTAGCGTGGTGGGTAGGTAACTGGCTGGGCGGCAGGACATAGGGGTGGTGGTAAATGGCTGTCACTCCACAGAGGAAGAGTGACCAGTGGGGTACCACAGGGATCAGTGCTGGGACCGGTCCTATTTAATATCTTCATCAGTGACATTGCGCGAGTACCTAGAAGGCAAAAATTTTTACTGTTACCGCTGATGACACAAAGCTCTGTAACAAGAGTAGACACACCAAGAGGTGTAGACAGAATGAGAAGGAACCTGCAGAAACTTGAAGAATGGTCAGGGGTTTGGCAGTTGAAATTCAATGCAAGGAAGTGCAAGATAATGCATATGGGGCACAAAAACCCTGGCACAATATATCAGTTGGGGGTGAGGGTATAGTATGCCAAAGCAGGAGAAAGGATCTTGGGGTTATCATCTCTGATGACTCAAGGCAGAGAAACAGTGTGACAAGGCAGCAGGTAAAGCAAATAGGATGCTGGGATTCATAGGCAGGGCATCACCAGCAGGAAAAGGGAGGTCATAATTCCACTATACAAGACACTAGTGAGGCCAACCTGGAGTACAGTGTACAGTTCTGGAGACCTTACCTACGTGAGGACATAGACAAGTGAGAAAGGTTCAGAGGAGGGCAACAAAGATGGTGCATGGATTGCATCACAAGTCCTTTGAAGACAGGTTGAAGGAACTGAACATGTACTCCTGGAGGAGAGGAGGAGAGAGGGATATGATAGAGACATACAAGTATCTTACAGGGAGGAACAGGGTGCAGGAATACACTATTTTAAGTGAAAAGATGTTCCAGGACTAGAGGGAATGGGATGAAGTTGGAGGAGGATGATTCAGAGGAAACTTGAGGAAGAATTTCTTCACAGAACAGGTGGTGGACAAGTGGAACACCCTGCCAGAGAAGTGGTGGGGCTGAAACAATCACGGGATTTAAGAATGCATGGGATAGACATAAAGGAATTCTGGAAGTCAGGGGTAAGGGGCAACAGACTTCTTGGAAAACATAAACTGAAGTTACAAGCTCAAATGGGCAGACTGGGTGGGCCATAGGCCCTTATCTGCCGACACTGTCTAAGTATCTATGTAACTGGATGAGATGATGCTTGTGTGACTTGATTTGATTGTGGCTATTCGCCTCTCTATCCGTGGAATATACCACCCTGTAGGGGTACAACGCAAGGAACCCTAGAAGAGGGTCCCCCCCCCCATAGGTGCCACAGGAGTGATTCTGTTGGCTAAAGGTAGCTTAGGAAGAAGCCCCAAAAGAATACCCAATCAGGTGTCAAGCATCGAAGATGGGCTAAGTAGCAGATATCAAGGTTGGAAATAAATCAACAGATGTAGACAGGAATTACAGCACAAGATGAGAAGAGGCGAGGACGAGGAATGAAACAAAGCTGTCAAGATGTCAAAGGGCAGATTTCCTAAGGAGAGAGAGAATTCTGGGGCCACCATCCGACTCCATCCACCAGCAAAACCTAACAACGGAATCTATGAAACCACTAGTCCTATCTAATATTAGGACCATCGGCATGGAGGAGAGGGAAAAAAAACCTTTAAGGAGGAAACCTCCAGGGATCTAAGGCCTAGGTCACCTTCCCTCCAGACTGAAATACATTTGATTAAGGACGGTTGTCATTTAAGGATGTATGTCACTAAAGAGAAGAATATGAGTAGGGAAGATGATGACGGGATAGGAAAAAACCCCAAAAGAAAGCACAGATCGAAGAAGGAACAGGAGGCAGCATGGACCCGAGAGGGTATGCTCAAGTAGTCAATGGGAAGGAGTAGATTCATGTAGAGATTAGATGAATGAGGGGTATCCAGATGCACTGAGAAGACTAAGGATGATGAAGACTGATGATGATGATCACCGCAGGAGCACAGCAGTTCAATGGCATAGCATAAGACTCAATGAGAGGTATGCTTGAATGAGCGATGTGATGAAATAGACTCTGAGGCCAAGAAGGCATGCCTGTACCCAGAGAGGGTATGCTCGGGTCGAATGATTGATGGGAGCAAAATGGATGACGGACAACGATGGAGTGAAGCCATGAGTGGAGTGAATCCTTGATGGCTAGTATGAAATAAGGCATGCCCACAACCAGAGGTATGTCGGCCAGGCGATATGGTGATGTAGAGACGCCTTGAGTGGAGGCATGGCATAGGGTTCAAAGATAGGAATGCTTGAGTAAGAGATGTAAATAGAGGAACCATGGGGTAAGGATGAGTGAATGATGACTGGAATCATGAACCTGACACATGCGGTAGGAGGGCCGCAGGCAGTGAGGTGGCATATGATTCATGATAGGTATGCCCAAAGAAATAACGATTGCAGGGCAGATAGAGTCAGCCAGAGACAGCCAAGTGATGTGGATGGCAGGGCGTGAGAAGGCAGATGGTGAGAACTGCAGGACAGCAGTGGTTTGATGAGGAAGTATAGGCCTAAAAGAAAGCAAAGGAGTGGGGGAAGGTGAGGCCATAGCACGATGGAGTAAGCAGACACTGAGACCAAGAAGACGATGATGGAGGGAAGATTTGAAGACCGGAACAGGGAGGTATGAAATGAACGATGTATGATTAGGAAATGAAACCCAGAAGGCTGGTATGGGGTTTAACAGGTAGGAGGGTTTTAACAGGTAGAAGGAATTACAATAGGGAAGGCAGGTAATATAGGAGGGCAGAATAAAATGGGGGCAACCTGCCAAATGCTGCAGTAGAAAGGCCAAGACCTCAGGGAGCCACTGGAACACAGCAGAAAAAGGGGAACAGGCAAGGTGAGGTATGAAATGGACTATGTATGAAGATGGAGGGAAGCCTTGGAGGCTGGCACAGTGAAAGAGAGGTGCTAAAGTGAAGGGAACAACAACTGTTGATGGTGGTACCTGGATGGTCTCATTCCCTGAATGCAGCTATGCCATGAGGCAGAGGCGGAAGGTGTGTGTCCACATTCATATCAGCCTAAAAATCTCAGAATGTGACATACCTGCCGCTCCTGGGTAAACCCTGAATTGCATATGCTGGAAGTGCATTCAACTTTTTTGACCCAGGAAAAGCAGGGAAATGATATGAAAAAGGAAGATACAGCAACCCAAACACAACTCCGACTCAGACGGGGAGGAAACTTCGAATGACTTAATGTGACTGTCAACGTTACACACCCAGGTGGGCTGGTAATAGTCCCCAGAGCACCAACATGATAAGGAGATGTGCTGTGGTATTAGATGGTCCGAACGACTGCCTGTATTATTGACTACAGTTATACCTCTTAAATTTGAGTGCCACCACTCACCGTTGATAGTACTTCACAAGTGCTGCAGCAAGCACAGATACAGGTGAGATTAGAAGTCAAAGGGAAAACGGGAGGAAAATTCTGCGAGGAGTCTAGATGGAGCAGTGGAGGAGCTGAGGACTGAAGCAGTGAGGAGCGAGAAAAACATCGAGTGACAACCAGAAGCAGAAACAAGATCGCGAGGCGAATGCGCTGCCAGGGCGTGCGGGTGGTACACCAGCAGGAGCAGCGCGGTGGGCAGAGAACAGCATCAGGCCAGCAGTGAAGGCAGGTTGCCAGGGCAGCAGGAGGAAAGAAATGGTTCCAATGGCGGGGAAGAGCCAGCAGAAACTTGAAATGAACACTAATGTGTTCAGCATCTGATTGCTTTGCTGGCAGGGAAGGTCTTTCCGACAGCAGGTGGTCCGGTTTATAATCAACAATTAACCATCTTCTGCAGGACGCTTTGTGAGGTGGTACACTGACCGACAGCAGATCTGTTGCTCCCACGGATTTTTAAGTGCAAGAAGTGAATAGAAGGTACACTGACAACAGAGCAATGGGGCAGCCAATCGGCCACCATGAGGGAAAGAGGGAACAGAGGAGTGGAGGCAAGCCGGCAGGTGATGTCACACCCAGGCACCAGCAAGTAGAAAGAAGCAGCGGCTGGATGCAGGAGAAAGCCCAGGAAACAAAATAAGGATGAGCTGCAGACAAGGGAGCTATGGTAGAGACACAGCAATGAGAGCATGATGCGGAAGGGGGGGACAACAAAAAGTCCAGAGGCAAATGGACAGAAGAGCGAGGTAGTGGGAGAGCAGCAAGCGAACAGCTGAGGAGGTCTCCGGCTGCAAAGAGAGATGAATCTTGAAATGGCCTAGGATGATTTGGCAATTTAAAGCCCGATGGGGGGAGTGATGTAGTTGCTCTGCCCATTGAACCTCAGGCTTAAACCACTCCCATTGAGTTGGGATGGTTCTCTCCCTTGAAGAAGCTCCCCACTGCTCCCTTTACTCTGAGTTCAACCCCCAAACCCACCACTACTCTCTTTACTCTGCGATCTCTCCCCACACCTACCACTGCTCCCTTTACTTTAAGCTGTCTCCCCATACTCACCATGCTCCCTTTAATCTAAGCTCTCCCCAACACCCACCGCTGTTTCCTTTACTCTGAGCTGTCCCCTCACCCTGCACCGACCGCTGCTCCCTTTGCTCTGAGCTCTCCCCTCACCCTGCACCCACTGCTGCTTCCTTTACTCTGAGCTTGTCCCCTCACCCTCCACCCTCCGCTAATCCCTTTACCCTGAGCTCTCTCTTCACCCTGTACCCACTGTTGCTCCCTTTACTCTGAGCTCTCCCCTCACCCTGCACCCACCACTGCTCCCTTCACTCTGGGCTCTCTTCCCCTGCACCCACCACTGCTCCCTTTATTCTGAACTCTCTCTCACCCCACACCCACCACTGCTCCCTTCACTCTGGGCTCTCTTCCCCTGCACTCACCACTGCTCCCTTTATTCTGAACTCTCTCTCACCCCACACCCACCACTGCTCCCTTTATTACGAACTCTCTCTCACCCCACACCCACCACTGCTCCCTTTATTCTGAACTCTCTCTCTCACCCCACACCCACCACTGCTCCCTTTATTCTGAACTCTCTCTCACCCCACACCCCCCACTGCTCCCTTTATTCTGAACTCTCGCTCACCCCACACCCACCACTGCTCCCTTTATTCTGAACTCTCTCTCACCCCACACCCATCACTGCTACCTTTATTCTAAGCTCTTTCACCCAAACCAGCCAGTGCTCCCTTTACTCAGAGCACCCCTGCCCTACACTGACCACTACTTTCTTGACTCAGAGTTCCCTCCCCCTGCACCCACCTGTGCTCCCTGTACTCTGAGATCTTCTCCATACACCCGCCACTGCTCCCTTTACTCTGAGCTCTCTCTCCCTCCTGTGCTCCCTTTACTCTGAGCTCCCCCTTAGACCCACCACTTCTCCCTTTACTCTGAGCTCTCTCCCTCCTGCGCTCACCGCTGCTCCCATTCCTCTGAGCTGTCTCTTCTCCAACACTTAACACTGCTGCCTTTAGTCTGACCTCTCTTCCTCTCAGCACCCCTGCTCCCTTTACTCTGAGTTCTCCCCCATCTGCTTCCACCCCTGCTCCCTTTATTCTGAGCGCTCTCCTTCCAGCATCCACCCCTGCTCCCTTTATTCTGAGCGCTCTCCTCCAGCATCCACCCTGCTCCCTTTATTCTGAGCGCTCTCCCTCCAGCATCCACCCCTGCTCCCTTTATTCTGAGCGCTCTCCCTCCAGCATCCACCCCTGCTCCCTTTATTCTGAGCGCTCTCCCTCCAGCATCCACCCCTGCTCCCTTTATTCTGAGCGCTCTCCCTCCAGCATCCACCCCTGCTCCCTTTATTCTGAGTACTCTCCCTCCAGCATCCCCCTGCTCCCTTTATTCTGAGCGCTCTCCTCCAGCATCACCCTGCTCCCTTTATTCTGAGCGCTCTCCCTCAGCATCCACCCTGCTCCCTTTATTCTAAGCTCTCCTCCAGCATCCACCCGCTCCCTTTATTCTGAGTACTCTCCCTCCAGCATCCACCCCTGCTCCCTTTATTCTGAGAGCTCTCCCTCCAGCATCCACCCCTGCTCCCTTTATTCTGAGCACTCTCCCTCCAGCATCCACCCCTGCTCCCTTTATTCTGAGCACTCTCCCTCCAGCATGCACCCCTGCTCCCTTTATTCTGAGCACTCTCCCTCCAGCATGCACCCCTGCTCCCTTTATTCTGAGCCTCTCCCTCCAGCATCCACCCCTGCTCCCTTTATTCTGAGCACTCTCCCTCCAGCATGCACCCCCGCTCCCTTTATTCTGAGCACTCTCCTCCAGCATCCACCCGTGCTCCCTTTATTCTGAGCACTCTCCCTCCAGCATCCACCCCTGATCCCTTTATTCTGAGCGCTCTCCCTCTAGCATGCACCCCTGCTCCCTTTATTCTGAGCTCTCTCTCCCTCCAGCATGCACCCCTGCTCCCTTTATTCTGAGCTCTCTCCCTCCAGCATCCACCCCTGCTCCCTTTATTCTGAGCGCTCTACCTCCAGTATCCACCCCTGCTCTCTGTACTGTAAGCTCTCTCTCCCCCAACACCCACCCCTGCTCCCCTTACTCTGAGCTCTCTCCCCCTTCCCACACCCACCACTGCACCATCTCTCCCCCAGCACCCACTACTGCTCCCTTTATTCTGAGCGCTCTCCCTCCAGCACCCACTACTGCTCCCTTTATTCTGAGCGCTCTCCCTCCAGCACCCTCTACTGCTCCATTTATTCTGAGCGCTCTCCCTCCAGCACCCACTACTGCTCCCTTTATTCTGAGCTCTCTCCCCCTTCCCACACCCACCACTGCACCATCTCTCCCCCCGCACCCACCCCCGCTCCCTTTTCTCTACACTCTCCCCCCTTACACCCATGACTGTCCCCTCCACTCTAACTTCTACCTTCATCCCCTGAACCCAATGCCCCTCACACTCTGCCACCTTCCTTGCCAAGTTCTGGACTGACTCCCTCTCATGTTATTTCTCCTCACCTCTCTCCCCATCCCTTCTGTCATCTTACTCCCCTTGCTTTTCTGATTCCTACTCCTCTGTTCCGATCTGTAAATCCTTCTTCAGTCAACCCATCTTCTCCTCCCACTCTCCCTCCTCTGAAATAACCTCCCAACAGCTTGGGCACATGTATAAACACAGATCAAGTACAAGTGCACAAAGACTTTAGTAATAAAAACAGTTTGAGTATGGATTTAAAACAAGTGTGAAAACAGATGATCTAAACTAGAAATACAACATGTTCCAAAAATGAAATGGATCTTTGACCTATTCTACTAGAAAGCCTGTACTCTTTACACACACTTTGCCTTTGAGTGGAATCTAACAACTGGAACAGACTGAAAAATGGAGAACAAACATTTGGGAGATTGACTGTTGATCAGATTGTCAATGCACCACTCCAGAAGTAGAGACAATAGAGCCTGTTCAACATTAATACTATATTGCAACTATTTTTAGAACATTTTGATGTTACAGTATTGGGTAGTGCAGAATTTTCAAATTCCAGGGTAATAAAATGTCATGGAATTTTCGAAATTCCATCAAAACGTTACCAGATTTCACCAGAAATGGAATGGTGAAATTCTGCAGCAGAAAAATGCAGTATGAGCTTTTCTGCAACATTTCTGCAGTGTTTTATTCCATGGGTCCCACTATTTTCTGTCGAAATGGTTGCGGAATGATTTTCCGCAGAAGAAAATGCTGCTCCATGGAAAATTATTCTGCAAATCTCAATATTTTCCACTGGAATTACTGCGGAATGATTTTCTGTGGAAAAAATGCCGTTCTGCGGATCACAGCAGGTGGAATTCCGCAGAAGAACCAGCGAAATTCCAGAGGTAGTTCCATTGGTGGAATGGTAATTTTGTGCTAAGTGCACCAGCAGAATACTGCATTCAACACAGCATTAATATCAGGCAACAAGCTGTGCCTAACAGTGTCCACAGGCAACATTTTCAAATAGGGCTCTTTGAGTCATAAAGTTATCTACTAATAAAAATATTTATCTCTCTATCATCTGTCTAACTACACTGAGTAGCACAGCTTGTTACTCGATGACATCACAACATTTTACAAATTGCTGCTACGCAGTGTTGATATTGAACAGATTCAGTCATCTATACCTCTGGAATACATCCAGCTACAGGTGAGCCCAATAACCCATTTGAGAGACCCTTTCATGGGCTTTCAACTATGACAGCCACTGCATATGAATGTTTCTCTTTAAATAGCTCATCCTTATGTGTCCCTTGACAGAGGAGGGCTACCAAACTGGTGTGGGGGTTTCCCAAGAAACTATATGAGGAGAAGCTGTGGGGGCTCAACATGTACTCCTTGGAGGGAGGGAGAGTGAGAGGGGACATGACTGAGACCTATAAGTACCTTCAGAGGAGAAGGAGTACCAGAACACAGCGACATGCAGTGAAGCTTGTGGGGGGAAGATTAGGAGGGATGTCAGGGATTTATTTAACTCTAAAAATTGATTAGCGTTTTGCTCATAAAAGTGCTAAATCTTTGTGAAAATGCATAGCTCTTGCCTCACTGTGTTTAACAAACACAGCACTTCTAGAAAATCCATATAAATACTTTCTGTACAGTTAGTATAGTCCCAAGAAAAAAACTGCTAATCAATTATTTAAAACCCTGGATGTAAGGAAATACTTCTTCACAGAAAGGGTGGTGGACACCTGGAACAGACTGCCATAAGAGGTGGTGGTGTCACACACAGTGGCGACTTGAGGCACGAGTGGGATAGGCACATGGGCATAACAGTTGAAGAAAAGGGAGGGGGGATTGACACCTGTGACAAAATAGGGTCCATGGTGTTGGAATTGGTAGGAAAAATAAGGCAGACTAGATGGGCCTACCAGTCCTTTTCTGCCAACAAATTCTCTGTTTGTATGTTTCTATGAATCTTCCTTCCTTGAGAGATAATGAATGTCCCCTTGTCCTCTCATCTTGAAGAGTTGCATGTGGTCTGATGATGTTACCCCTTTTAAGATACTGAAATACTGTGATACTGTGACTGCCTCCACTAGCTGACGCCATGAATATTTCCCTAACCTTATGCAGTTCTCTCTCCTATTAGCACTTGGTTACCCCTTAGCATGCACCTCCCCATGTTACATCTACGACAATGCCTCTGGCTGCGCTCCTCCTCTATAGCTCTCCGCCCCCCTCTACTCTTCCTCTCTCTTGTCCTCTATCCTCTCTGCACCTCATTGGCTAGCTCCTTGTAACCTAGCCTCCAAAACTTGTTTTGTTTCTCAGCTGCTTTGTAACTCTGTTTAGCTTACACTTTTGTAACCTTGTCCTGTGTATTGAATTTGTAATCTGACTTACATGTCTTAATGTTTTGAATTGTAACCTGACGTAGAACCTTTGTAAAAGTGCCCTGGCTCAAAGGTATTGTAATCCTAGACCTAATAAATAAATACATACCATAAGCAGGTCTCCCCTGAGACTTCTCTCTTCCATGGAAAATATCCTCAATTCTTCCATTTGGTTCTCACAGCCCAGCTTCTCCAAGCTGTAAACCAACGTAAGGGCTCCAGTCTGTACCCTCTCTATTATAACAATATTCATCCTCAGATGTGGGGACCAGAGCTGTACACAAGGTGGAGTCTGACCAAACATCTGTATAAGAGCATTATAACATCCCTAGATCTACTGATAAAGTTTCTCTCAAAACATAATTATCAATGAAGATTATAAGATGTTATCACATTAAGGAAAAACCATATGACCTAAAAAAAAGGGTTTCCCTACAGGCAGTCTGTTACTCAAAATATCCTAAGTGCTATTGAAACTGCAGGTTTTACTAGATACATCCTTGATATCTAGGGTACGTTAGAGAATACCTTACTGTGCTTTTTATTTCAGAGTTCTGAAAGGTAAAACTTTGGAAAAGTTAATGCCATTTAAAGCAACATAAAGCACCAATGCCAGTTCCCTGATCAGCCAAACTACCCTTTCGATACTTTGTCTTTATTAGTTTCCCAAAACCAACGTACATATAGAAGATCGAGCAGAGTACATACAAAGGGTCACGTGAAACAGCCAAACTACCTTTTCACCTTGTTGCATCTCCAGTACTTCTGAATGATTGTACAAAAATGTTTTCATATCTTCCCAAACTGTTTTTCAAGGTCATTCAAGTGGGCCAGGGCAGCAAGTGCCCCCCCAGGAGGAAGGGGGCAGCTGTTTATGCAGAGTCATGGACAGATGAAATTTCAAAGCGCATCATGGAACCTCCCGGCCAGCAGCTGTCAGGCAGTCCATTACTGCGCGAATGATTAATGGGAGGAAGAAGATAGAGGGAAAAGCAGGCGAAGCTTTAGGAAAAGACAGAGACTTCACATTTTCTTAATAAACATCAGCTTTTTAATGACTTTTTAAGCTTCAGTCTCACTGAGACATTTTTCAAGAAACAGCGGGCCTTGTAAGAAGATAGAGCCATAGCCTGTTTTAGGCACCAGCGATCCATGCTGTCGCTGGGGGCCCCCTACTCATGTGGGGGGCAACCAGAGCCATTTACCTTAATAATTTTTACTTTTTTTATTTCATTTCCTTCTTAAAACAGCAACAAAGGGCTGTGCAGCTCTTTCTGGCGTGGCATCATTATGTCATGAAATGCCTCACTATGCAATGATCCAAATTAATCATAGGAGGCAGATGGGCAGCAATGGATGGGAAGGGAAGAACTGCCCCAAGGACTAACACTGCCATCTCCCCATAAAAAACTTTAAATATATCACTGGTTGTACTGAAAATAATGTCAAAATGAGGCTTGTATGGGTTACAGTTAAACATGGGGAGAAGGTGGACCAAGAAGGGGGGCCCCCATGACCTCTCTAATCCTGTTGGGGGCCCCCAAAATCCTAAAGCTGGCCCTGGAGAGAGCTTAACCCTTACAGAAACCAGAACACTCCCTCTACTGCATGCTCTACCTGACTGCCTCCAGGCCAAAACATACCACTCTCAACAGGATTGCACCACGGGAGACCATCATCTCAACTAGCAAGAAAAGTCTATGTAATGACTACATCAGATGTAACACATCCTTGTCAATCAAACACCATGCTGTAGTGTATAGAAAGAGTGAGTGAAACTTGGTACACACAGTGAAGTCGTACTGAGATCTCAGAACATTTTGTGAGAATCTAAAACATGGCATTCCATGCAATGTAGAAGATTTCTGCATAGAAAAGGAGAGATTCTGACTGTCCAATGCAACGTTGATGGCATATCACTGTGAGGATGGTCCTAATGCCATTGTTGCAGCTTTAATTACCACCAGAGGATGCTGATCTGCATAATTAGTGAGCCTGATGTCACTTAAATGAGAAGAGGGTAGGGTTCAATTTCTTTACAGTTTATTTTCCCAGGATAATTGAGCAGACATACATCTCATTTTCAGTGGGGTCCTGCTTCTCTCCTTTTCTGCAGCTAGGCATATCTGAGCACTGGGTGGTTTTGACTTGCTCAGCATCACACAGTGAGTGTTTGTCTCTAGTGGGATTTGAACCTTCAATCTCCTACTTCCTAAGGTGGCCCTCTAACCACAAGACCATACTGCCCTAGGGATTTGGAATGGGTGAAGCAGCTGTGAACAGGCTCGGAGTCCATCCAGGACCTCCAGGAATTAGATCTGAATCAAAACCAGTCCCAGGCATTTCACCTCAGGGGAGTGGGTGAAGGGAGAGGCAGGGGAGCGGGGGTGGGCAGTACTGGATCTAAGCTAATCAAATGCACCTCACCCCAGTGGAGTGAGGATAGGAGGGATTGTAATCTGAGCCAGTCCCCAGCAGCTCACCTCAGAGAGCAGAGAGGGGAGGGGCAGATTCAAATTTGAGCTGATAGCAGGCAGCTCCCCTCAGGGGGGGTGGAGAAGGGAGGGGTGGGTCACAAGCCAAGCAAATGACAGGCAGCTCACATCACAGGGGCAGAGAGGTGAGGGGGCACAGCTGAATATTACCTATGCCAGGCAGCTCCCCTCAGCAATGTGGAGGGGGAGAGAATCATAATCTGAGCCAGTCACAGGCTGCTCACCTTATAGGTGTGGAAGGGGAGAAGCAGATCTGAATTTGAGCCCATACCAGGCAGCTCATGTAAGGGAAGCGAATAGAGGAGGTGTGGCTGTGATCCCCAGTCTATCCTAGGCAGCTCACCTAAGGGGGGTGGAGAGGGGAGAGGCATATCTAAATCCAGGTCAATGACAGGTATCCACCTCAGGGGGGGTGGAGTAGGGAGGGGTGGGTCAAAATCTGAACTAATGACAGGAAACTCACCTCAAAGTGGTAGAGAGGTATAGGACACATCTGGAACAGGGCCAATCTCAGACAGCCCCTTCATGGGGGTAGTGAGGGAGAGGAGGGACAGGATCATAATCTGAACCAATCCCAGACAGCACACTTCCAAGAAGTGAGATGGAGGAATTGTGATCTGAGTCAGTAACAAGCAGCACACTTCAGAGAGTGGAAAGGGAAGGGGTGGATCTAATTCAGAGTGAAAGTCAGACAACTCACCTCAGGGTAGTTGACAATTAGAGAGGTAGATCTGAATCTGAGCCAATTGCAGGCAGTTTACTTCAGGGAAGCAAAGAAGGGAGGGGTGGGGCACAGGCATTGCCAATGATAGGCAGATCACCTTACAGCGGCAGAGAGGAGTGGGACACATTTGTATGTGAGCCATCCCTAGGCTGCATACTTCCGGGGAGTGGGTGGGGAGAGAAGACTGTAATCTGAATGAATCCCAGGCAACTATTTTCAGGAGAGGAGGGGCAAATCTAAATCTGAGCCAATCCTAGACAGCTCCTCTAGGGGAGTGGTGGGGGAGTGGCAGATCTGCATTCAAACTATTCCTAGGCACCTCACCTCACCTCAGGGGGGTGATGGGGAAGGGAAGGATCTGAATCTGAACCAATCCCAGGCAGGTGAGTTGTGGGGAAGAGGTGGACCTGAATTTGTTCAAACCTCAGGCAGCTCACCTCATGTAAGCAATGAGAAGAGGGGCATTTCTGAATCCGATGACTTGGGCTATGAAGTCATACTCAGAGAAGCTCTGGCCAACAGTGGCTATAAGAGCCAAATATTAATTTTTGGCAGAAACAGAGAGAAAATTGATGGGAAAACCTACAGCATGCTATTACACAAGGTAGACTTTGAACAAATGAGACTGATTTCAGCAGAAGTAGATTGAGAAAACATTATTAAAAGAAAACTAAAGTCAAAATTTACAAAAAAAAATGTACAGAGTGTTTTGATTTGTAGCTGTACTCCTAGTAACTCCTTCCCTTTATTTGCTGAAAATAGTTTTTTTTCTAAATTGGCTTGCTGGTTTTATGGCCCTGTGGATCTCTTGTTAACATTTTTTATGACTCTTCTTGTTCCTACAATGTCTCCTGTCCCATGTGACAGTGATGCATCCAGGACTATTAATTCAACAAGAGCTGTTTTTTTTTCTCAAGTTTATAGTAGAAGAGTTGTGATTTTATGTAACTCTCCTTGCCAAGAGAGCTCTAACTACAGATGGCAAATGCCTGAGGGATAATTGAGTGGGCTACTATGTAAAAAAATAGTTAGAGTCTTCACTAATTATAGCATTTGTGACCTTGGGTGAGTGTTTATGTGTGTGTGTGTGTGTGTGTGTGTTTAAAGCTGTATGTAGTCTGATGAAATGAAAGCTTTAAAAGCAAAACATTCACTTCTGTTGCTAGGATATAGGATGCCTTTGCCACAAGAGGCAACATATAATGAATCAATTACAACATTCTTTAATGAAATGGATAATTATTTAAAGCAGTTGTGCAACAAAAAATGTTTTTCACCAAAAGCTATTATTCAAAGTACCTGCTATGCTGCACACTATGAATTTCTTTTATTTTCAAATTTTGGCAAACTAGAAAATTATACCCTCATATAAAACTGGAATTTGCCCAGAATCTTTTATAGTGAAAAAAGGTAGGGTAAGCTATTTTGCCCAATTTTTGTTGCACTGCTGCTTTAAAAATGAAGAAAATTTAAGAGCATGGAGAATTTTTTTATTTATTTTTTGTTGACCAGGTAAGTGCACTAGACAAATCTTGCCTATTTTCAGGCATGACCCGGGGGAGGGGGATACAGATGAATGCCAACTGACCTTGAACCAGATTAAGCTGTTGGTGGTATTTTTACTGAATGAGGGAAATTTGGCCAGAACCCCAGGGAATTTCCCCTACTCTATTCGAGAAGTGCTATGGGATCTTTAACATCCACCTGAACTACCACCAATCCAGGCAGATGGGACCTCGGTTTAACATCTCATCTGAAAGACAGCACCTCAGAAGTGCAGCACCCCTCTCATGCTGCACTATAGTGTCAGTACTGGGATATTAACCCAAGTGCCAGATGTGGGAACTGAACCCACAGCCTTCTGATCTCCTGGCCTCAGAGGCAAGTGTGCTACCTATTGAGCCACTGAAATGACTGCTGATTCTGAGACTGCTGCATTCTTGTCACCACTTTGATTCAAATTTAACGCATTGAGGTGCTCCTCCATTTTCATTAATGTAGTCAGCCCGTGCAAGCGGTCGTATCAGCATCAGGTTCTACTGGTTGTAATTAATGATGTCACTGGCAGCAGCCCCCTATACTAGTGTACTAGTGGAGCTATATAGAGAGCTGGTTTATAAGAATGTTCCCTGGTGTTTCTGTACCCAATGCCAAAATTTAGATTTTTTTTCACCCTGTACATGATGGCTATATAAACATGTAAAAACTACAAAATAAAACCATGGGTTGCCATGCTAGTTTGAGTTACATGGTGAAACATAATGCCTCTTGCTGGAAAAAAAGTAAGGGGTCACCTTTTTTTGATAGTTATAACGTTATTTTTTAGGGATCAACATGAAAGTCAAGACACAATGAAACCTGGAACGTAACATTTGCCATGATGTTTGTTTGCATCATTTTTTGAGTGATGCAAAAATACAATATCAATATAAATAACACTCTCTCGAACTAAAATTTGGGGAATTTATTTATTTATTTATTAATAGTATCAGAATTACAGACCTTTGAGTCAGAGACTCCTTTACAAAGGCTCCACGTCATGGTAGGCAAGGATACAACAGTCACTGTGACATAAGACATACAAAGTTGAGCAACAGTGACAATCAAGATACAGTGCAGAAAAGTACAAACAGTGCAAATAAATATTCAAAACAGTGCAGCAATAGTACAAAAAATATATAACAAACAGAGCAGTTTATATACATTCTAAACAGGAGCATATATACCTTACAGGCATACATCTAAGAGGGAAAGTGGGCTGGACATTGGTGCATTGTCAAAGGTAAGTAGGGATAGGTAGAACGGAGATGATCACGAAGGCATAGGCTATAGGCAGTTGCAGCAGTGGGTGGAGTGAAGGTGGTTCTGGAGTGAGGATTTGAAGGACCCAAGTCTGTTTTCATTGGAGATGGAAGCAGGGAGGAGTTTATCCAGACTAGGGTTCTATAGACGAAGGATCTCTAGGCCAGGGCAGTCCTTACTCTGGGCACATGGAGAATAGTATTGGCGGAGCTGTGGGTGGAGGGAGCTAGGGGGGCAGGTTGAAGTAAGAAAGAGAGTCCAGGGTGGGGCAAGACCAACCATAATCTTTTTGGCGAAGAGGCAGGACTGGTGTTGGAGGTGCTTCTCAAAGTTGAGTAGGTTGGCTAGCATGTAAAGGGTGCACGTGTGGGTGGGTTTGACACAGCCTATAAGGAGGCAGCAAGCTTTGTTGAGGGAGGTCTCGATTCTATGGAGAGCTGAGTTAGCAGCCGCCTCATAGACTAGGAGCCCATAGTCAACGAGTGAGAGGACTGAGGAGGTAATAGCGAGCCTTAGAGCTTTGGGAGGAGGCAGTCCCTATGGCGGTATAGTAGGCCAGTATGGGTACTGACATCGGAGTAAAGGAGATGGATGTGCTCATGGAAGGATGGCATCAGGTCAAAGGTTATACTAAGATATTTGAAGCTGGGAACCTGTTCAGAAGGAGGAACGGAGAATGTTTGTATGTGTATGTATAAAACAAAGAATATTCCATGTCATTTTCATAAAATTTTTTAATAGATGTAGAATATGGCTTCAGACATGGTTGGGACAGAGCTAAGGGTACCTTAGTTACTCAGCGGGATAAGGGAGGTAGAAACGTAGAGAACAGATCAAGGATTAAGGTAAACATAGATGCCACAGAGACAATAGGTCCTTCCTGGGTGTGACAGGGTAACGTGGGCAGAGTAGATGGACTGTCGGCCTTTTTATGTCTTCAATGTCTATGTTTCTAGTTTTCTATATAGTTGTGAATATTGCAAAAGAAAGAAATCTAGGGTTCGCCATGGTGCTTTTGGCTGTATCTGTTTTAAAAGCAGCAGTTTCAGAGCTGGTCGACTCAAGACAAAAATAAATAAAAATCCACATATAAGATAAAACATACCTGAAAGCCATTAAAACCAATCAGATATCCATAGAGACTGACCAAGACGTTAAATATAAAAGAAGCAAAGTAACCCAAGACAGACAGACAGACATGTATATAAATTGTCACAAAAGATGCCAATGGCTGTAACTCTGGGAGCTTATTTCCTCACTGTCGTCCTATTTAGATCTTTAGCTGGACATAATATAATTGGGTAAATTATAAATCTAATGAATGTATCTGTGCCAGTAGACAACCATGAAAACTTTTTCTGGTGCATAAGAAAAATGTGAATCTGAAACATCAGGAAACAGAACAAGAGACTTACAAAGGAGAGAGGTAGATAGATAGAGAAAGAAAGAAAGAAAGAAAGAAAGAAAGAAAGAAAGAAAGAAAGAAAGAAAGAAAGAAAGAAAAAGACAAACAAGCAAATATGAGCAAGAAAACTGCAATATTTTCTGTCCCCTTTAATGTTTTTGCACCACAAAATCTCAACACACCAGACATTCAATACTAGGCTCCTTCCTTCCAAATTAAACAAGAGTTTTGACCAATTTATTCAAAGATTTAACATCTAATTGGTTATTTAGGTTTTAAAGTAGCAGTGCTGTCCAGTTATTGCTTAAATACACCTGAACCCTTTATACTGTCTTATCACTGTTTACTGTATTTTTAATGTGTGGGAAACATAATTGGAAAGGCTTTTGCATGGAGTTCGGTGGCCAAGCAGCCAGCCACTCCCACTTCCTGAGCTATATAAGCAGTTCCTCTCAGCTTCATTGTGAAGCATTTTTCTTTGCAGCCGGAAGCTCTGTTGGTCTGTCCTCTGAGCTGGCTGGGGCCTACCCCCCACCCGCCTGCTGTTTCTGTGTGTCTCTGCTGGACTTGGGTGTTTGTTTGTCAACTTCTGGATTGTATGTTTCCTCCAGCTGTGGGTTTCCTTGTGTTTTGAGTGTCTTGTTTTGGGGCCTTGTTCCCTGTTTTCTGTTACTGTGTTTTGGTTTTGTCTTTTGGGGCTTTGTTTCTAAGCTTCTAGCATACTGCTACTCAGAGCTCATACTACTGCTTTCAGTTACTTACAACTGCAGCCACTGCTACTGTTTACTCCAATTACTATTGTACCCAGTGCTTGTGTTTTTACACTGTTGCTAACCACTCTCAAACTACTGCAATGCTACTGCAATCATTATCTGTATTTTTCAGCTCCAACATAGATCCTCCATGTTGCATACTCAATTGTTTTCACCTGACACAGTTTACTCTGACTCTAGCTATGATGCTCATTCATGCTCTCATTCTACTTGCAGCTTCATTGCACACCTGCTTTCAGAGCACTGTCTCCATGTCTTATTGCAGTTACAACTCTGAGGTCAGCCAATTAAGCTCCTGCTGAGGCTGTTAATATACCTTTATTATAAAATCCTGCCTCGCCACCAAAAATCCTCAGAGTATTTGTCACCTTGATTTGGCTATTCATGTCTGGCTGGCTTGCCCACAATTCAATGCTGTTTCATTGCTACGTTATGCAGCCCTCTGTACAGGTCCACCTATCACTACTACTGTTTACTGACCTACGTGCAGGTTCACACTTGCTTACGCAATCATTGCTCCTTGCATTCACAAACCATTGCATCATGCCTACTGCCATCCCCTCGGCTTCAGCCTCTGGGATTCTGCTGCACTCAATTCTGCATTCAACCTTGCAAGTTCTCACCACTCAATGCTTATTACGATCCCAGCACGCCATGCTCATTCAGCTCACCAGCTTTCAGCTCTCAATTAATTTCTGGGGCATGCCAGCCATTCTGTTCTAGTGCAGGGTTCCTGCAGCTGACGGTCTCTCTGCATTTAGTCCACATCTCAAGCATGTCCAACTTGGGGTGGGATCCTTCTCACCTGGCCCATACCTGGGAATGTCCTCACCCTGGGCTTGGCTTTAGCTGCCTGCTACGCGACAGCAGCTCCTGGTGTAGAATTTAAGACTAGCAGTGAAGGGTGGAAAAAGTTACCTCCTTTGGCTCTAGTGTTCCACTATAACGGTTAGCCATCGACTTTATTGGTTTCCCTAGCAAGGCACCTTCACTGCATTCTCCCTATGACTGCCTCTGGTTCACCTGGTTTGATTTTAGGGTGGGTAGGCCAGGTGAGTGCCTCAGCAGTCGTTGCTCTCCTCTTGCGCCTTGGTTGCACGTATTATTGCAGAGTTTTCTTGCAACCTTACATGGCATTCCCGCTAGAGGGTTTGAGTGAGAGCCTTCCTCCAAATTGGAGTATTTTCCACCTCCCTTTAATTGGGTTTTCCAAATTGCAGCTGCAGAGCCATCACTAAATAAAGTATCCCAAGCCTGGAGGAAAGGCGACCTAGGCCTTGGATCCCCAGAGATTTCCTCCTCATATGTTTTTTTTTCTCTCCTCTGTTGTCTCAGGTCATAACTCTTAGTCGGCATAGTAGTGTCCCCTAATTTCTTTAGGTAGGTTCCACTGTTGGATGGAGGTGGAGGATGTCCTGCCATTCCCTCTCTCCTTAGGGGATCCCCTAGTCTCAATGCAAACCATTAGTATCATGTTACACAAACCTTGGCATTTCATTATGTTATCAAATAGAGCATCTCGTTACGTTCTCAAACTGTCTATGCTTTGCTACTACTAAGTCACAGTTACTGCTTGCTCATATGCTTCATGTTGCCTCCTTCTTTGGGGATGATTATACATTTCTCTTGGGGATTCCTAAGGTACCTTTAGCCATGGTAATCATCCTGTGGCACCTCTAGGGGTGGAACCTTCTCCGAGGGTTCCTTGCCTTTTGTACCCCTACAGGGTGGTAATTCCTCTGGAATAGAAAGTGCGAATGGCCAAAACCAAACTAACACAGTTGCACAAGCATAACACTATACTGGCTGTGTAGGACAGTAAATTGGAATGGCTTTTGCCTGGAATTCAGTGGCCAAGCAGCCAGCCACTCCCACTTCCTGAGCTATATAAGAAGTTCCTATCAGCCTCATTGTGAAGCATTTTTTCTTTACCCCACCATCCTCCCCTCCTCCTCCAGTGGCAGCACTTCTCTCCTTGGGGGGATTCCTAAGGTACCTTTAGCCACGGGAATCGTCCCGTGGCACCTCTGAGGGTTCCTTGCCTTTCATACTCCTACAGGGTGGTAATTCCTCTGGAATAGAGAGTGCGAATGGCCAAAACCAAACTAACACAGTTGCACAACCATAACACTATACCGGCTGCGTAGGACAGTGAACAAGTATTTAAATAATTCAGAGTTTATGACCTAATTCCAACTAATCTCAGTGGCTCAGCAGGTTGCACACTTGCCTCTGAGACCAGAAGGTTGTGGGTTCCAGCCCCACATGAGGCACTTTGGGTAAAATCCCAATACTGACACTATAGTGCAGCATGAGGGGGATGCTGCACACCTGAGGTGCCTTCTTTTGGATGAGATGTTAAACCAAGGTCCTGTCTGCCTGTGCTGGTGGTTGTTTGGGTGGACGTTAAAGATCATGGCACATCTCGAAAACAGTAGAGGAATTTCCCCCATTTCCTGGCCAGATTTCCCCCATTCACTAAACAAAATACCACCAACCGCTTAATCTGGTTCAGTTCCAGTTGGTTACCATCCGTATCTCCCCTTCCCCGGGACAAGGCTGAAAATAGGTAGAATTGCCTAGCCCTCCTTTCCTGGTCAACAAAAACTAAATAAAAAAAAAAAAGCTGCCTGCATAGGTCTTTTTAACAGCGGCAACTTGAGTTCTGGGTTTTCTCCTATCTAAACCTGTCGACACATGTTTTGCCTGTTCACTTTTTGTTAACATTGCTACGGCTGAGTTTCTTTGTATTAATCATGAGCACTTGGCTTATCTTGGTTTTGCATAATTTCACTTTATAATGTTCCATGATGTACCACTATCTTTTTGTTTCAAATATTTTTGTATTGTGACTGCACTTTACTGCTGCAACTTGAATTACACATAATTTGTTTCTTGTTCCTCCTGTTTCCTTCTCCCCCGAGTCACACCAGAAAATGAGCATCAGCTCAGTGTGCATTTCCTGGTCACCAATTTTAAATAAATAAATAAGTCCCTGCAACATTTAGTTCCTTTTTTGTCTGCTTTCATATCAGATATAGCTGTGGGCATGAGAGTAATTGAACATCCCTGGCAGTCTAGCCTACTGGTTAGAGTAATGAGCTGTGAATGAACTTGGTACATCCAGCAGACCAGACCTGGGTTTGATTCTCACAACCTCCACTTGCACACTTTGTGACTCTGAGCAAGTCATCTGACTGCCCAATGCCCTCAGGTCACCCCTGAAAACAGGCACTTGTGCCTAGCTCTTACCCAGTTACCAAAAAGACTAAAAAAAAAAAGTTGTGCAGCCATCTTTCTTTTGTTCTCATGAATTAGGTTTAAATTTTACAAGTTTAAAATGCTTGTCAGATTTCCAGTCCCATTAAAACTACATGATTTGAAGTAGAAGGGGTCTAATATATTCAGAAGATGATTGGAGGCATTTTGTTGCAGTACTGTCTAAATTTTATTTGGAAGGATTATACATTTGTACCTCTGCAGGCAATGTGCATTTTTACGGTTGTAGTCCAGCCAGAATGTGCCACTTTGAGTGCACAGTCTGGTGGCGCACCTTATACGGGTATTTTACCTTGTACTTCATGTAAAGTAACTCTGATTTATTAGAGTCGCTTGCTGATGGCACATCCATTTCACATTTGAGTCACAGCTCAGTGCATATGAGAAAAACATAAAGCGTATTCCACAATCACTTGAGCACACTGCACAGATGTGAATCTGAGATGCGAAGCGGAGAAGTCATTTCATGACAGATTTCTTATGTCTGAGTCAACAGTGGTGAATAAGATGGTGTCTGTTGGACCCCAGGCAGTGGTTATCATGCGGCCCCTTGTCAAAAGATGAGTGTTCTTTGCCCAGTTCCAAATTTATTAAGAGCAATTACTGAACTTCTTCCTACTGCTTGAAAGCAACATTTGACTTTTGCCCTGAGGCACAAACACTACTTAAATCACAGCTGTCTCTGCCATTTGCAATACTTAAACAAAAGAGCCATTTAACAGGGAAATCAAAACAATGATTAGCACTTCAGAAACTCTACACTTCTGAATCATTTGCTTAATAAATCAAGCATACTATCTAAAGGATTAGTAAATCATCTATTCTGATCAGCTCAGAGAAGTTCATAAGTCATTGATATTAACCATGGTCATTTGTGATTATGTTCACACTTGCTGGTTTTATGGTTAATAATTTGTATTTATCTGAGTGATTGTTATTTTGTGTCAGTGGCTCAGTAGGTAGCACACTCGCCTCTGAGGCCGGGAGATCAGAGGGCTGTGGGTTCAGTTCCCACATCTGACACTTGGGTTAATATCCCAGTACTGACACTGTAATGCAGCATGAGAGGGGTGCTGCACTTCTGAGGTGCCGTCTTTCAGATGGGACGTTAAACCGAGGTCCCATCTACCTGGATTGGTGGTAGTTCAGGTGGATGTTAAAGATCCCATGGCACTTATCGAAAAAGAGTAGGGGAATTTCCCCGGTGTCCTGGCCAAATTTCCCTCATTCACTAAAAATACCACCAACAGCTTAATCTGGTTCAAGGTCAGTTGGCATTCATCTGTATCCCCTTCCCCTGGGTCGTGCCTGAAAATAGGCAGGATTTGTCTAGTGCACTTACCCGGTCAACAAAAAATGAATAAATAAAAATTGTAATGTTTTGTTTGCTGTCTAGATTCTTTGAGTCTGTGTGCATTTGTGTGTTTGAGTCACTTGCTGCTGTGAGTTACTTGTTATTGATTGCAACTGAGAGGTTTGAGTTTGTACTGAAGCATCCAGTTTTGTGGAAAAAGTGGGGTTTGCTGTCATCTCCTTTCAATGTCTTCTCTCACGTGTTAAGTAAGCCATGCCTCTGCCTTGAACTATTGTAGTTAATATTTTTTTTTTTTTTATTTAGTTGTTTAACCAGGAATAGCACACTAAGCTGAAAGCTTTTTTACAGGAGCAACCTGGGAGCACAAGGAGGTTAAGTGACTTGCTCAGAGTCACACAGTATGCAAGTGGAAGCTGTGGGATTCAAACCCAGGTCTGGTCTGCTGGATGTCGCCAGATTTGCAGCTCAGAGCCTTAGACCACTGCGCTATACTGCCTCCTAATTAATAATAATCCCAGTTAATAAAATGTTTACTGTTCTTGTTATGCTGTTATGTTATGTTGTTATGTTTCTCAAGGAAAAAAGATGGCTGCCTCATTTGACTTAGAAAAGGTATAGACCGGGTAAGGGTTAGAAAAATTATTTCCAGAGAGAGAGCACAATGGTGGAGTACTATCGAGCAATGAAACAAAGGATCCATAGAATACAGCTCAATAACTTTAATGAATAAGGTGCAGTTTGGCAGCACGGCAAATGCTAACCCCTCTATACGAATCCTCAGTGGTATACTGGTGAAGTGCCGGGTTTAGCATTTACCATGCTTTCAAACTGCACCTTATTCATTCAAGTTTTTGAGCTGTATGTATAAGAGTTACAGACTTCCTCTAATTTATGAATTTGTTGGGGGTTCACACAGGTTGTTGCCTCTGCTACCCATAATCACGGTCACTTACTTGACCTGGTTTTCCTCCTGGGGAATAGAGACCTCCAACTTGGTGGTGGAACTGGTCGTATGGTTGGATCACCACACGGTAAGGTTCAGTCTCCAGGCTCCCCCCTTATAGGTCTGCCCCTTTGGAGATGGTCAGATACCGCCCTTTGAGGGATGTGAACCCAGACGGTCTACTGGCAGTATTAGACATATTGGGATTTTTAAGGGCAAGCGAGGACCAAGAGAGTTTAGTTCAGGCCTATAACAAGGCTGTTACTGAAGCTCTGGATTCTATCACTCCTGTCTGTGTTCATCATCTCTCTCTCTCTCTGCCCTGGTCCCCTTGGTTTGATGGGACTCTGAGGGAGTTGAGATGAGTTGGACGAAGGTTAGAGCAACGCTGGTGGAAATTGGCCCTTGATGCTGATCACCTTAGATTGATGGAACATTATCAAATCTATCAATCAGCAATCACTCGTAAGAAGGCAGAGTACCTGTCCAGTGAGACTGCTGCTGCTCAGAATCGACCAGTTCAGCTCTTTCAAATGGTGGACAGGTTGTGCAACCCAACCTTTTTGCAGGTTTGAAGTGTGTTTTCACAAGCTAAGTGTGATGAGTTTGCTCGATTCTTTGCGGATAAGGTGGCCAACATCAGGGCCGAGATCCACCCTACACTCTCTACAGGGGCTGACGGTGGTCAGGGCTTGGTCACCCCTCCTCGGTTTTCCTGGATATCTTTTGACTGGCTGGAGATCACGGACATCATGTGGATTGTCCAGAGTATGCAACCAACATGCTGTAGTTTGGATCTGGGCCCAACACGCCTGTTAATGGGGTATATTGAGTCCATCAGCCTTGTCCTTGTGAAGATTGTCTGGTACTCCTTAGAGTTGGGTGAGTTCCCTAGCTCCCTGAACAAGGAGGTGGTGACACCGCTCCTTAAGAAAACTGCTCTGGACTGAAACTGCTTTGCCAACTATAGGCCTGTCTCTAACCTTCCCTTTGTTGGGAAAGTGATTGAAAAAGTAGTTGCGCTGCAACTCGAGAACCATCTTACCATCCATGATATCTATGATCCTCTCCAGTCTGGTTTCTGGAAGCGGTACAGTACCAAGACTGCTCTGGTTCAGGTGCTCAATGATCTTCTGATGGCAAGAGATCAGAAACACCATTCCATCTTGGTGCTTCTTGATCTCTCCTCTGCATTTGACACTGTGGACCATGGGGTGCTGCTTGAGTGCCTGGGGGTTATCTGTGGCATGGCTGATTCAGTCCTTAGATGGTTTCAATCATTCCTCACCAGCAGATCCCAGAAGATGGTGTCGGAGATTTTTTCTTTGGATCCATTCTCTCTGCCATGTGGGGTCCCCCAGGGCTTAGTGCTGTCCCCTATGTTGTTCGCAGAGTATATGCTGCCCCTCAGAGACATTGTATGATGATATGGACTGAGGTTTCACTGCTATACAGACAATACCCAACTCTACCTGTCTTTTGTACCCAACCAGGATAGTGCGGTCTTGGTCTTTAACAACTGCCTGGCAGAAATCCATGTCTGGATGAAATCCAGCTGGTTGAAATAGAATTCTGAGAAGACTGAGGTGTTGGTGGCGGATCCAGGTTACTGGATAGAGAGTTCAGTAGCAGGGCTACCTTCTGGACTTTGGCTCGGAGGTGCCCAGCTGCCTTCCTCCGAACGGGTGTGCAACCTGAGGGTGATTCTTGATGATGGGCTGACACTCCATTCACAGGTGTTGGCAGTCATCAAGTCCTCCTTTTACCACCTTAGGAACATTGCCAGGATTATTCACCTTGTTCCATCCGGCGAACTTCTGACACTGATCCATGCCTTTGTGACTTCGCGCCTAGACTACTGCAACTCCCTTTACCTTGGGCTTCTGGGGGTTGATATCCACTGCTTGCAACTGGTGCAGAATGCTGCAGCACAGCTGCTAACAGGGACTCTTCATTCAAGTCATTTCACTCCTGTTCTGCGCGAACTGCACTGGCTGTACAGTGGCAGATCACTTTCAAGGTCGGACTTCTGACCTGTAAGGCCCTGCATGGACAGGGTCCAAGCTATCTGCAAGAACTCCTGAATCCCTACAGCCTCAGCCATCCTCTCTGCTCAACTGATGAAAGGTTGTTAGAGGTTCCCAGGTTTCGGTTGAAAACATCTGGGGCCCGTGCCTTTATGTATGGAGCCACCACCCTGTGGAATTCTCATCGCATCAGATGCGAGAGTGCAGGACTGCAGAGAGCTTTAAGGTCACCTTAAAAAAGCACATTTGTTTCAACAAGCATTTAGTGAATATGCTATTTAATTTACTTGTATTTTGTATTGTTAGAATTTTATGAATTTTTACTATTTTATTGAGTTTAGCATTTTTTTGCATTTTATTACTGTACAGCGCTTTGGTTTGTAGAATTGAGCTTTACAAACAAAGTTTATTATTATTATTTGACTGCCACCTAGTGGAGGTGGAGTGGAAGCGGCTGCAGGGGATGTCTAGGCATTGGGGACTGCTGTAGATACTGACCCATACCTGTGCATGTGCACATACCACATCTTTGCATGCTGGCAGTCTCTGTGGTAAAAATGGTGGAAAAACAACCACCACGGCATGCTGGTGATGAGCTTTTTAAAGCCCCCACCCTGTTGACCAGGCACCCGTTTCTTGGACTTGGATTTTACTTCCACTAGGAAAAAACACACTTCCTACAGGGCCCCACCAAGGGGGGGGGGGTGCGGGGACACAAACCATGGAGGTACTTGGAGGATAGGATAACTACTTGAGGATGGTGGCATGACAGAGCTGGGGGAGCCGGTACGAATGGGTCCACCCAGTAGTCCATAGGAGAAACAGTAGATTAAGGGAAAAGAAATTAAAACAGCAGTGCAATGGGATTGGGCAAAAAAAATTGACCATACCTTTTTCTCACTATAAAAGCTTCCAGGCATCTTCCAATTTTATTTGGTGGTAACATTTTCTAGTTCCACCAAAATCAGAGTACAGTATTTTATAAATGTTTTCATTAATTTTTTTCTCAAGAAAAAAAACAAAAAGATTGCCGCCATATTTGGCTTAGAAAAATGATGGTAGACCTGGTAAGGGTTAGAACAGAGAAAATAAAAAAAAAAAGATTTTAAGAGGTACCTACAAATGTAGATTTGACAGATGTGTTAATATTTTTATTAATTGTAGCTGAAACTAGATTTCTGGAAAAGCATTTTTATTTCACTGCTGTTTTAAGCTCCTAAACTTAAAAGACAGCTCTTCCTAAAGATATGTTCTGTGAAAATAATGCCTTTGAAATCATAAGGGCTTGGATCCTAATTTTTTCTTTTAAATGAATGCTTGTGCTCTGCTCTGCATAATATATGCATTTCAGTATAGTTTGCCTGTACCGATACATGTTGATCTATTAAAATCTGTGACGGCAGTACAGCAATGCTTCTTGACACATGTAGAACTGACACATAAAAGCTGTTCTGACAGGACATTACCACGTGGACCTGACTCTAATCTTTCTTTAAAAAATGAAATTCCTAGCCTAAAATGTTTCAAAGTTAGTCTTTTTTATTAATAATTTTTAAGACACAGGCTAATGTTGGAACTGTTTGAGCTAGAAATGTCTTTGTTTTCACTGAAAGCTTGGAGTCAGGTCAACATGATAGCTTGTGTTAATATATGTTGTAACGTGTCGATATCCAGTATCTGTACAGCTAAAATCATAAAGTTCTTTTAAAAATGGTAAAAGTGTTAAACTTTTTCTATTTGTTTCCATGTACTTAAATAATGCATTTGTCCATGCTGAACGTTTGCTTGATGTGTATGTCTTGCAGATCACTGTGACTCCACCACTTGTTGTCAGTGTTACAGAATGGTGACTGGTAAAAATGGCAGCAAACAGTGAGTGAACAGCAGGCCCCTAGCATCCAGGGCCAGTCAACAGCAGTGCCATGGTCCCTGCTGGCATGCCCTCATACTGTGCTCCCTCGCTATAACGTACCCACTACAGCGGAATATTACTTGTAAGGAACATAATGCATGGCTCCCAAAGAAGAATCACTATCAGCTGCTCAGCAGTCAACCGGCTGGTCACAAGCTCAGTTCAATAGTTTAGCTTCTTACTTTCAACAGAAGTTATGGGATAGACATAAGGGTGTATTAGACAGGATAAAGGGAGGTGGGAGGGTCGACAGAGACCACATAGAGTCTGCGGAGACAGAATAGTTGGGGAACATCTGGGCATACTAGCGGACTAAGCAGCCCTTTTCTGCCATCAAGTTATGCTTCTATGTTTCAGTAATATCAGCTAATTAAACCTGTCTTGAGTCCAACTTTTGTTCACTCACCCCTTACTCTGACATCCTGACCCCACACCCAAAAAATGACAGGAACTGCTCCTGGACTTTACCTAGAGGAAAATTGCCCAGGGCCACAGGCCCAATCCTGGGGGTCAACCTTCCCTGGTGGACAAGCTGGGGATGGTCAGACCAATGGGCCTGGTCCAACTCCAAGCAGTTTGGCCTTCCCCATGCCCTAAGAGTGGGGTCAGGCTCAAGGTCTTAAGGCCAGGTCAGAGAGGTGGCCATCCTCCTTGTCCTGTGCCTTTGTTGTGGGTAGGTAAGCTAAGGGGGGCCTAGAGGCCTCCATGTGCAATGTGCTAAGCCTAGGATGATGGCATTTCCTGCATATTTGGTTCATGGGGTTTTCTGTGAATGTTAGTTTCTGTTGTTGGGGTGGTGCATGTTTTCACTTTGATTTTCACAGAACATAGAAACATAGACTTTGATGGCAGATAAGGACCGCTTGTACCACCTAGTCTGCCCATTTCCCTACCTAACGGATAAGCTGCAGATCCTAGTTAACCAACAGCCTACTTCCTCCTACCCCCTACTAGAATTGCCTTATGTCTGTCCCATGCATTCTTGAATTCCCCCACTGTTTTTGACTCTACGACCTCCTCAGGAAGGCTGTTCCATGCATCTACAACCCTCCCCATGAACAAATACTTCCTCACATTACCTCTGAGCCGTCCCCCCTCTATCTTCAAATTGTGCCCCCTTGTTCTTGCACATCTCTTTTTCTGAAAGATGCTACCCTCTTGGACTTTGTTGATTCCCTTGATGTACTTGAAAGTTTCTATCAAGTCCCCTCCCCCCCTCCTTTCCTTGAGGCTATACATATTAAACTCCTTTAACCTTTCCCTGCAGCAACAGTCTCCAAGCAGCTCCCCCACTGCCACCATCACCCCCCAAGAAATTACTCCACTATGAGGGCCCTAGTCATTTGGGGAGTGCCAGAGGCAAACCTGGAAGGAAGACTATCCCAGCCGCTAGTGCTGGAGACAGTGAGAACAATCACCACCATATTTCACACCGGCCCAGGGCTGGGTGCCTGCTGCATTTGCTGCCTCTACGTCAGATGTTCTTTTATGAACGTCACCCACCGAACGTCATGGGGCCTCATGGATGTTCATTTATGCTTCTGTACTCCTAATACCTTTACAGCTTTCTGTGGCACTTCAGAAATCTCGTCAAAGCTAGCAGACATCTCTTTGAAGCGGAGACCAGGTGTAGCACAACAACCTCTTTGCAGCTCTGCCTAGAATACAGGTGTTATTATTCAACAGAATTCCCTGGAGAAAAACATATCCCATATAACCCCATAACTCATGCTCCTCTCTTTCATCCCATTCACAGTGACAGCTACTGTACACACAAACCTCGGCAAATCACCATTGGTAACATCCTGTACTGCTGCATGTCTCTCCTAAATTTTATGCTCCTGTTTCTTGAGCAGCCCAGCCCCCACACACACACACACAGACAAAACACACTCTTTATGTCTAGGAGAAAATGTGTCCTGTGGAGTGCTTATTGTCTTTTAAAGTAATGACTTCTACAGTAGATTATTCAATTAAATTTTATTGCAAAGTGAGACCAACAAAAAAATAAAACACCATAATACTTAATCAGATGAATCATATGGACTATAAAGCAGTTATTTACAGTTCAGTGTAACAGAGGATGTATGCAAGTATGATACGTTACAAATGTCAATGGTTATATGCCAGGGAGTAAAGACTGTTTTTTTTAGTAAGGACTTATAATGGGAAAAGGAGTCAGCTGATGAACTTCAGAAGAAGTCTACTCCGTATGGCCAGTGCAATGTAGGAAAAAGCACGCCTGCCAACTGTAACTACATTCACAACAGGAATAGAGAGGAGGTTACTTCTTGCAAAGATTCTCTACTCTGTATATATATTTATTGTTGTACTGATCAGTCTTTACTGATTGTATCTTTATATGCTGTTTTTTATATTTTGTCAGTGATTACGGTGAAAGCTAAACCCAAATATTTACAAATGTATTACTATTACAGTCTTGCGAGGCATAGTCAGATCATTTCATGAACAGCTTCAGTTCGGCTGGAAAAGTTTTTTTTTTCTTTTCAAACCCTCTGTTCAGCAGATTACTTGCATATAGTCAATACACAATTTACATTAACTGATTTTTGTGCATGGCAATCCACTTGGAATGGATTCCATGGGAATAGGAAGGAATACAGTATTCCCAGTTTGTATAGTGTGCCATTAGATGCTCTGACCAGTGACATCATCAGATACAGTCAGTAAATGTCTCCTTATACTGATTCCACTACTGACACATGCTACTGCACTGTTGAAAATGAAACAGCCCCTCAATGTGTTCAATTTTCCCCTGGGAAACCTCAGAAATTAGTTGTTTTACAGCCCAGTGGGCCTTTCCTGGTAAACCCTTTAAACAAATAAATAAATAAATGAGTGAAATAAAAAATTCTTGAAAGTACCAGCTTATGCAATTAGCGGTACTTGTGTCAGGAACCACAAACTAACTGCAAGAAATGACGTTATTGGGTGGGTCCCCTACTGTTTGTAAAATGGCCCAAGAAAATCCTGTAACCTTATTGGTCGAAACATGCCACATGACCATTGTTTATTCTTTGACAACTGCACACCTCACCTGATTACATATTTTTTAGCAAGTCAAATCCCATATAATGCATGAGATGACACACTACAGGGTGTGCAGTTGTAAGGGAATAATTCACTTCTCAGGTGATTGCAGTACTCGGCTGTGCCTCAGGCCTAACATCTACCCCAGGCATGCATTATTTCCTTATAACTGTATACCCTGTCATGTATCTTCCCTTACTTATTAATACTACAAGAGGCTCCATACAGAGCTGATTGTAAGGACCAGGGAGGCAGAAAACAAAAAAAAGGAAGTTATGTACCAAAAGAGAGCTGGGGCAAAGCAAATGCGGAATTGGGGATACAGGAAAATACAAATTCACACATGCCCACACAATGCAAAGCATCATGGGGTGCATATGCAAATCACCACAGAATGTTATGCTGGTTCAACTTTAAGCAGAATTGCATGGTGCCGAAAGACCTCTCACACAGTTTGCAAAGGGTGCTAACAGATGCCCCTGATCCCCAGGGATCAGTGCTGAGATACAGAACTACTTCTCTTCCCTTTAAGCAAGGCCTGAGTTAGTTCAAGATTTAGAAATGTCTTGGAGAGAATGCTTTTCAAACAGGTTTGCCCATCTTTGTCTTGTACCAGCCTTCATAGAAATACTAGAGGAGCTGTTATACTAGGGGAGAGCTTTTTTGCAATGAGACCATGCCAGTAGGACAGTAGTATTAGATATTTTTTAAAACATTTTATTTATATTAGTTTATACATTTATGGATAATCACATAACCTGGTTAACAGAAAATTTAGATAATGCAGTACTTTGGTTCCATACATAAGAAGCATTTATACAAACACAGTGAGAATTGTAGTAAGAATAATATAATAAGAATAATCATATAATAATAAGATATTGAAATGATACACAGGTAGTGTTGTGTAAAACTAATCCCCCAGGGATCACTGCTGAGGCTATTCAGCATTTACATCAACAGACTGAATGCTGAGGTTTCCATCAGGCTGTTTTAGCTCACTGGTGAGAATCATCGGGAGAGGGCAGAGGACTCCCTTGAGGATGGAGACAAACTACAGGAGTATCTGAACAAGCTTTGTGGTCAGTCCGACTCCTTGGGCTGGATTCTCAAAGGGCAATGCTGGCTTGACTCAAGTCCTGTGCCAAATCCATGTGTTGTCGCAGCTGCACCAACAACTTTGCCACACACTGTGTCCGATTCTAGTAGATTGGGCGAATTTACGACACTTTTCCTGATTTACGCCAGCCTATGCCAAATATTTGGCACAAGCCCGTAAAAAGGGTGCCCACAACTGAAGTAAGCTAGACTCGAAAAAGCTGGTTGTGGCAATTGGCGCATGAGATCAAGAATCCTGATCACCAGCCAGGAGAATGCCACAAGCCCCGTGCACTAAATGTGTTCAGTGCACCCAGAGGTTTGTGGCATTCACAGCCCCTTTGAGAATCCGGCTCCTGGAGTCTCAGATTCAATGTAGTCTAATGCAAAGTGTTACACCTTTTTTTTTTATTTTTAGTTGTTTAACCAGTAGTACACTAAACTGAAAGCTTTTTTACAGATGCATCCTGGGAGCACAGAGAAGTTAAGTGACTTGCTCAGGGTCACACAGTATATAAGTGGAAGTTGTGGGATTCAAACCCAGGTCTGGATTTGTTGGATGT
Organism: Neoceratodus forsteri; assembly: GCA_016271365.2. Lineage (NCBI taxonomy): Eukaryota > Metazoa > Chordata > Ceratodontiformes > Ceratodontidae > Neoceratodus > Neoceratodus forsteri. The sequence goes on from JADMNL010000036.1 coordinate 47,262,616, forward strand.
CACCAGATTTGCAGCTCAGAGCCTTAAACCACTGCACTATACTGCCTCCCTTAGGGAGGAAAAAGAGAGCTAGGACCTACACACTGAGTCATGGGACTGCTCTTGCTGAAGTAAAGAAGAAAAAGGACCTGGGGGTCATCATAAACATGGGGTTGAATCATGAGCAGTAGAGTGCACCCACTGCACCAAAAGTCATATAAGGAGAGACTAGAGGACCTCAATATGTATACCCTGGAAGGGGGGGGGATATGATAGAAACCTACAAATACCTCAAGGGCATAAATAATTAGGTTCAAAAGAGTAGCATCTTTCAGAAAAAAAGATGTTCAAGAACAAGGGGTCATGAGATGAGGCTGGAGGGGGTAGACTCAGGAGTAACATGAGGGAAGTATTTTTTCACATAAAGGGTGGTGGGTGCATGGGACAGCCTCTCAGCGGAGGTGGTGGGGCCAAAAATGATCGGGGAATTAAAGAATGCATGGGATAGGCACAAAGGAACCCTAGCAATAGGAAGGAGAGGGTAAAAGACAGATCAAGTAGGATCTGGAGTATTGCAGTAGGTAGGAAAATGGGCAGAGTAGGTGGGCCAAGCGATTCTTATCTGCCATCAGTTTCTATGTGTCTGTATTTCTATGTTGCTGCCAAAAGGGGTGACAGAATGCTGAAGTGCATCAAATAAGGGTGACCTGCAGAACGTGGAAATTAATCCTCACCCTCTTTACAAGGCCCTGATCAGGCACCAGCTGAAGAACTCATGCAGTGCAGTGGTCCACAATATAAGAAGAACATTGAGGCAGCCAGACAGGGTGCAGTGCAGAGCCACCAAAATGTACAGTGGTATAGAAGACAAAACCTATGAGGTGAGACGATGGCCATTTGCATGTTCAAACTGAGAAATGGAGGTGAAAAGGGGACATAATCCCAGTTGTCTGCATACTGAGTGGTATCAAAAAGATCAGAAATGTTTGGTTTGATCTGGTGTAGAAATGCCCTGAAGCTCCGAGAGTGTTAATTTCAGGGGTAGTGTTAGAAAGCATGTCTTCTCACAGACAGCAGAAAACATATGGTGCAGCCTGCCAATAAAGACAATGGATATCAAAACAGTACAGATCTCCTAGGTAATCCTGGACAAATGTTTGCTTGCTAAGGGACTTAGTACATACCATAAATAGTAGAGGGGCTGAGGCATCCCTTGTAAATTAGTACATATCTACACAGCATACTTACTCAGACTTGCATATAATGCGGAGGTGCGGGCAGTCGCAGTAGACCTAGAGTCCCTTTGGACTTTAAAATGCTGAGTTATTATACAAATTTACATTCTGTCGGCAGAATTTAAGTGGAATTATCACTTTTCTGATCATTTGCGTAATTATTTGGAAACATTCCTGGAATTATTTGGAAAACAAAATCCACAAAGTATTGCCAGTAAGTAAATGGGAGGAATTTTAGAAAGAACATCTGTGTAATGTATGGAATATTTTATTTTCCATAAAAACATAGACATATAGAAAATTACAGCAGATGAAGGCCTAGCAGACCATACAGTCTGCTAAAGTTTGTCTACTTTTGGGACTGTGCCATTTTCAGACCTTCCTACCTCCCCTCAGTCTGCTCTCTTATATACTATTCCTATGTGCCTGCTACATCCCCCTTTAGAACTCTCCCCCTGCTTCAGTCCCGATGACCACCTCTGGAAGCATGTTCCAGTCCATCACCACTGTTATCAAAGACTCAACAGGGAGAGAACTCCCCTCCACACATAAGATTAATAATGTCTTATGGGACCTTTACAGACAGCAATATGATAAGAGCATTATGGGAGAGCTCGCTGGTATGGACAGATTCCTTAGAGCAGCTGCCTTGCTAAATTTATCTAAGGTGGATGTGGAGCTCCCTTAGAAGCCTATTTCTGCAGATGAGTTATACAGAACAGTGACAAAACAATAAACAGAACCTGGCAGTCGTTGCAACAGAAAACACTGTAAGGCCGGTTTATAAGGTTTAAAACGCCTTTATTTTAAAGGGAGAACATACTGCAATTAAGAGGTCAAATACCTCTGGGGAAGATCCTTGCAAAACCTGACGTTTCACACAGAAACTCTGTGCCGTCCCAAGGGTACCTTGTAGGAGAAGGTAGATGCTGTCACTGTACAGAGTCAGAAGGCACTGCAAATTGGGAGAAGCAGGGAAAACTGTCCGACTACGCATAATGCCAAGTTTGTGATGTCAGGTAAACTTTGCCAGCAAAGTTCTAATTTGTCATATCTCTGCTCATTTGTCCCTGGTTTTTTAAAGCCCATTCTCTGATTTGTGTGCCAAGGGTTAGGAGGCAGGAGACATTCAGTCAAAGAGTCCACTGAGATTCAATGACATTTTTTGTCTTTCTCTGGAGACTGGGCACTGGACACTTGATTTACTGTCCTTGGGCACATTAGAATGTTATACTTTTAAAATATATGGAGTGTTAAAATACTTTCTTTCTTTGCAAAACTTGTGACAAATAGCAGAAGATGTTCCCGACACACAGAGACCAAATACAGTTGCCTAATCATCCAGAGGGAACTACAGTCTACCAGTGAGGCTGGCTAAATCACTACATAATGGACACTGCTGCTTCTCCAGAAAATATATTATCATTACACCTCTGTTTTCTCAGAGAGATGGCAGCAGTAATGGAGAAGAGTCGTGAAAGCTGGCCATCAGAAAGCTCCCCGTTTTATTAACTGCTGTATAAATCACCATTAGCGTCAGAGTCTGGGAGCACAGAGTGACATAATGATGATGGAAGACCCATTCTTAAAGGGACAGGCTCATTTTTCAAGGGCTGCACAGCCAGTAATTGGGAGCGGGTCACAAGATTTCAGAGGAACTCAGCAGACGCACCCCAAGCAGTATCTGCACAAGGAATGGGTATAATCACACAGCCAAGATTTAGGTATGAAATATTATACAGAATCCAATGATCATGCAGAATTTTCACTTTTTCTGTTAATTTGTGCTACTAGTCTTTAGATTACCAGAATTGTGCATTCAGTTGGAAATTCTTTGCTGATGGATGCACAGGGTTTATCCTCTACCTCCCGTCTCTGTTCTTCTGTTTATTGTTTTTTCAGAGTGACTAATCTCACTGAAGAAGATGACAAAATGACAATATCTAAGTGTCACAAATTTGTACGTAACAGTCAGGTGGATTTCATTGGGCAGATACTGGATTCGGTACTCCAAGTGACTTCTGACATACACAGTGTAGGGCCATTTATCCTGCAACTGTGAGTATTTGCTCTATTTCTAATCTATTAAAAAAAAAAGATCTGACAGGACTGTTGCTAATACTGTCCACTGAAGCTAGCCACTCCATTTAGATCTATGAGTCAGTATTCAGAATAATGGGATAATACTGAGAAGTCACAGGGTGGTTCATGAACAGAATGGGTTTTGTCCTCCTGCAACCCCACCCTTCATGAGCAATTTGTATTACAAATGGGATGCTTGGCCAACTAATGATATTGTAGCTCTCTCAGCCAGCTACACCTCGTCTCAGCATGCTGCATGTTGTTTGATCCTTCTGTGCACCATATATATCACTATCGCCTGTTTTCTCTACAATGTTCCATATTTTTATTTCTATGGTTTGTAACACCCCCCCCCCCCCGGTCACACCATGAGACAAGCATCTTTTTGCTCAGTGTGCCTTTCCTGGTGAAACATTTCAATAAACAATAAATAAAAAAAAACTATTTATTATTAGTGATTATCACCAGTTGTGGAAATATCATCCCCTCAAGTGTACAAAAAATTCTTATTCCATATGGATTCTGAAAAATTTGCATCAGTGTCACGCTACTCGCAAAGAGTTACATTGCAAAAGTTGTCACATACTGGGGGTGGGGAGACAGATTCACTCATGCTGAATAAGGCTATTAAAGTCTGATGGGGGGATCACTGAGCTGCTTTTCTGAGACAAAAGACAATGTGGGGGGGGCTCATCCCCTGCATACCTATGAATGGGAAGCTTATCTTGCTTAGCCAATAGAGAAGCAACTCCAGAACTGGTCAAAAGTGGCTCGGGTTTGAATGTAGTCGATTGGAGGTGGCTGAAAAAAAACGAACAAAACAAAAAAGCTATCTGCCAATGAGGATATCGTGTTCCAGCCCTGTGGCACACTACATACCAGCACATATGGTCTATCCAAGTCCAGCTACTGTAATCACCCAAATTGTTCCTGTCCTCTGGTCTCCGGATGTCTGTCCCCATCATCAAGACAGTCCACCACCCTGGCCAGCTTTGTGTCATCTGCAAATGTAAGTAGCCTGAGAAAGACTCCGGCTTAAAGATCATTGACAAAAATGTTGAACAGCAGTGGTGCCAGTATCAATCCCTGACAGATACTGCTGCTGAGTACTCCTCTCTACTTGGAGCAGTGCCTGTCACTCTAAAGGTATCCATACAAAATCCTAACATCTGGCTGTCCGACACACAACAGCCCGATGCCGTTTTCCTGACACTCAACTGCCCGACGACTGTAAAATCCCGACATGACGCTGCCCAACAATGGAAGTATGAGCACTGTGGAGGTGATTATATTTTAGTTATGGGGGTGTGGGGGCAAGGTCCCCTATAATGGGGGATGCAGGGGGAAAAGTCCCCCACAAAGAGAACTAAAATACAGTCACCTCCGAAGTGGTTATGCTTCCATTGTCAGGCAGTGTCATGTCGGGATTTTACAGTTATTGGGCAGTTGAGTGTCAGGAAAATGGCATTGGGATGTTGTGTGTTGCACAGTTAGATGTCGGGATTTTGTACTAGACCCCACTATCCAACCCTCTGCTTTCTGCTGTAAAGCCAGTTAGCAATCCACATTATGTATACCACACTGGTGTGGTGGCTTGGAAGGACTGGCCCCTAAACAATTCAAGTTGAGAGTTGGCCTCAGCCAAGTTCTATATTATTCTGATCCTTGAAAATGGCTTCCTGGATCTTGCCCAGTATGGATTTTAGGTTGACTGTCTTGTTGTTACTTGGGTTTGCTCTTGCATCTTCTTAAAGATAGAGGTGAGTACTTTGGCCTCAATGAAGTGAGGCATTATTCTATCCTTGAGAATGAATTTCAGGACCCTGCCCAGTGGGCATGGTAGTGCCCAGCACTAAAGTCAGTCTGATGGGCCTCTAGTTGCTTAGGTCTAACCTTCACTTTCTTGAAGATGAGGACCACTTTGACCACTTTTGAGAGTCACGTTATGCTTTCGGCCTGAATAGATGCAATGACTTCGGCTCCGCTTCCCCACTGGGAATAAAAGCATAATTTTTATATTATAAGTAGCTTACGTCTTCTTTTTCTTTGATTTCCAGCGATGGCTGATCTAGCTGAGCAGAGTCGGAGTCAATCAGCGGCAATGGAAGTCCCGTTCAATCAAGAAATAGCAGCTATCTCAGAACTGAATGATGCGCAACTGCCCCGGCTGCTGCCGCCTCTCAAATGCCCCACACCGGATTCCCCCGATTCAGACACTGAACCCAACAAGCTTGACATAATAATATTTTGCAAAATTTGCCCATTATGTAAAATATTTAGTCGGGTGTGAAATTCAGAATTTCGCCTGCGTAATGCGAAATGTTGCCTTCCACAGGCAAAATTTCACCTTCCACAGGTGAAATTCCACATTCCACAGGAAAACTTTCACCTTCTGCAGGTGAAATTTCACATTACACAGGCGAAATTCTGAATTTCACTTCTGTGAAAACGTCGCAAAACCGGCAAATTTTGCAAAATATTTTGCATAATGAAATTTTCCAATTTTGCCTATCTCTAGCAGTGATAGATGTTTTACAACCATTTGGATATATCTCGGGTTATAAACTTAATTTGCCTAAAACATTCATCATGCCCATTAACCATAGAACGTACAGACACATGATACCTCCTGAATTACATCAGTGTTGGTCCCTGTCTAAACTTACCTATTTAGGTATCAGGGTAGCCTTGAGTACCAAAATGTCAATTGCTCAAAATGTTACTCCTTTATTGCAAACTATCACCACAGACATAAAGAGATGGCAGGCTCTACCATTATCATTATGGGGGAGGTCTCAACTATACGAATGAATCTTCTACCACGTTTACTATACCCGCTTACAATGATAGGGGTCCCTCCTACCCAAGTTGTGGTTTGTGAAGTTACATGGCCTCTTATCATAATTCCTTTGCAACTGGAAGAGAACCCCGACTTACTTGGAATAAGTTAGCATGCGCCAAATATTGGTGGGGGGGGTTGCAGTTGCCCAACTTTTACTGGTATTATCTGACGTCTCAGGCCAGTAAATTTTTAAATTGGGGTCTTCCTGATGTGGGTAGATCAGAAGGTTACCCTGTACCATCCTGGAAAGACACTGAAGAACATCTTTGCAAAATACATAATATTGCACCCAGGGCCTTATTACCAAGGCCCCTGGAATTCTGCGGTTCTGCGGTTGCGGAATTTGCCACAGAATTTGCATCATGCCGCAGAATATATATAGTGCCACAGAATTCATTGTTTTTGGTGAATTTTCATATAAATATACTGTTTTTCCTTAGTGTCAGGCTTTCTTTCTCACCTCGTTTATCCTGAAGCCCCTCCTCTATGCTCAGCATATGATGTCATTGATGACATCACGTCATATTTAGCCAATGACAGGACTGCATTCTGCCAGAGAAATGAATAAATCATGCCTCAGAAATCAGAAAATGTTGCTGCAGAAGTCAAGGAGCCCTGCCACAGAAATCAGAAAATTCTGCAGCAGAACACCGGGGGTCCTGCTTATTACATATCTCTTGGTCTAACATGCCCCCCCCAAAAAAATGTTCACCGATAGGTTGATCGGTACAAATCAATATACAGTTATGCCAGTTAATTGGTCATAACCACCGGAGGGACCCTTGCCAACCCATATGTAATTATCCTAATTTTAAAACTGATAATAAGTCTGTCTCACAGTCCTTTTTGCCCCCTGTCAGGACTGCCATTCTTCAGGATTTAATAACTGATGGTCCAGTTCCAGACATTTGATCAGTTTCGGGTAGCCTGTGCTTTGCTAGTGTCTTCCATCTTTGGTTTTTTGTTTAGCTATTACATGCTATTAAAGGAAGTTTAGGGCCTTGCCCATGGCATATAAATGATAGCATGGTATTGGAAGAATTGATTGCCCAAGTAAATAAGGACCACGCAGTTTCTTTGTTATATAAAGTTTTGTGGGAGAAATTAGGAACACCAATGAGGCTGAAAAGTAAATATTAGGAACAGGAATTCCTGGATCATCCAGAATTTTTTGATATCCCAGCCCCATGGGAATTCATTGATTCATATGCTTATTAAACTGGATAAGTTACATCTTCTACAGTATAAGATTCTGCACAATGTTTATTTTACACAGCAGAAATTACACAAGATGGGCAAAAGGTCGTATCACAACTGTCAAAGATGTCTGACATCTCTTGGCATATTGAAACATATGCTATGGGATTGTCCCCTGGTCCAGAGTTTTTGGAAGCAAATCCAAGCTAAACTTGATCCCTTGCTAGGTTTGAATGACCAATTTACACCTGAATTACGTTTATTGGGCCTGGGACTAGATCAGTTGACAAGAACGCAAACGTATCACTTAACTTTGATTGCGGCTGTGGCAGAATTGATAATACTGCGTCACTGGATAGCGGAAGAATCTCCAACATATCAGGAATGGTGGAGTGAAATGTGAGTGGTTTTGAGAATGGAAAAAGTATTAGCGAGTATGAGACACACACTTGCTAAATACCGAGAGACGGGAAAAGCTTTATACACTTTTATTATTTGCATAATCACCTGTTTAACATGGTGAACGTTCATCTGAGTTGCTGTGTTTAAGTAGATCATGTACTGTCCTTGTGGTTGGGATTGATTTGCATAGTAATGCCAACTGGGAGGGATTTATGTCACCTTTCATTGGTTAACTTACATATAGTGGTGCTAACTAGCATATGGTATCATTTTATCAATGGAACGTTGGTGTAAGCGATCCTACAGTACATTGGACAGGAATTGTTTTTAGGCTACCAGACGGTATAGGATAGATCTGCAGACTGAGGCTGTTGATTCACTTTTGTACTTGATGCGAGGTTCTTACATATGTTTTCTATGTTTTTGATGATTTTATGTCATTTTTTTTATTGTCTGTATGGATTACTTTCTATATATCTGTTTCCATCCTTGGCTAATTAATTTTTCCATGGGGTTTTTATTTCCGTTTGTTTTGGTTTTCATTTCTGTATGATATGCTGGACATTTCACTCCACCATTCCTGATATGTTGGAGTTTCTTCCACTATCCAGTGACGCAGTATTATCAATTCTGCCACAGTCAATAAAGTTAATTTAGTTAAAAAAAAAATAATGGGGGATCGGGGCTGGGGAGGGTGGCCGCGGCACATTGCTGGAGAGTTGACACAGGCTGCCTTTGAGAATTGTTCCCAGCGCATCTTCTGGCACAAGGGGCACTTTGCACCATTCTTTGTGGCACAAGCCTTTTGCATCATGCTGAGAGCTTTGAGAATTGGACCCTTAGGCCCAGATATTCAAACTGCGCCAAGCTGTGGCGCAAGCCTGGGCGCAGCTCAACTTGGCTGCGCAGGGGCATGGACTGGGCAATATTCAACGGAGCTGCGCCATGGCTCAGCATCGTTGAATATTGCACCCTGGCCACCCGCAGTGTGCATGGCGCAGTGGCACTGCACCAGCGCCAGTGGCCAGAGTGGAGCATGGGGATGCGCTAGTGCAAGTTCCATTGCACAAGGTGCATCAACTGCGATATTCAAAAGTTGACATGCAAATGGGGCCATAATTAATGCAAGATGCAAATGGGGCCATTTGCATGTCATTATGGCCCCATTTGCATGCAGGTGTGCCGATCCCCGACGACTTGCACCTGGCATCCTGCCAGGCAGCAGCCGTCAGGGACCAATGCCCCCTGCAGCGCGGCAATGTGCCACACAGCCTGATCGTGTGCTGAAGTAAAATATAGAACAATTTAACATCCCTGGTGGACCGCTGTCATCCTGATCGCAGGATTGAGTAAAATACAGTACACTCCAATATCCCTGGTGGTCCAGTGGACCACTGTCATCCTGATCGCAGGATTGAGTAAAATACAGTACACTCCAATATCCCTGGTAGTCCAGTGGACGGCTGCCCACCCTATCGCGGGCTAAGTAAAAAATGAGATGAATCCTATATCCCAGGTGGTCCAATGGACCTGTCTGCCTGATCGCGGGCTGAATGAAAAGGAAAAGAAAACTATTATCCCTGGTGGTCCAGTGGACCTGTCTGCCCGATCACGGGCTGAATGAAAAGGAAAAGAAAACTATTATCCCTGATGGTCCAGTGGACCCCCCTCCCCCACCCGCCCACCAATCCCCACTGCCCCGCTCCCCCCCAGGTCAGCGGTGGAGCCACCACCCGCCTGCTGCCCGGCCGCCCGCCAACTGATACCGTCGGTAGGGCTGTACGCCCATTGGTCCTCAGCGTGAGCCAATGGGCGTGCAGCCCATACCGTACTACACATTCCAGATATGTGAATGGAAAATCTGTTTGTAAAGTTTGCTTTTTGGTAAGGGAACCCAAACTGTTTGCAAAACTGTTTTATGAATTGCTTTTAAAATCTGTGTGTTTGTCAGAAAAACGGGGTTTTTTTTAATAAAGGTCTGCTGCTTTGGTAGATGAGCTTAAGAAATTTAAAATGTTGTCAGATGGTTATGTGATAATTGATTAATTACTGTATTGATGATGTCACAATTGCTTTAGTACCATGGTATATAGCCCTATGTACTATGGTACATGGTGTAGTAAACATACACCTTTCCTATGGAGAAAGGTCAAATTTTGTATATAAATTAATAGAGTCAATATATGTTTAAAAGAATAAAAGAAAATGAATGAAATAATATATTCTACATATATTTCAGATTAAGATATATGTCCAATATATACAAATCATATTTATTAAATATAAAAGCTATTCATTAGCTACATTAAACATATATTACTCACATAGCATTTGCAATATATAGTTAGCAGTATACAATAAAGATACAAATATATAATACATGGACTTTGGACCAAGCAATAGAACCAGTAGTGACAATGGTGACTGTCTGAAATGAAGAAACATATGGGGCTAGAGTCGCAAAAAATTGCAAAGGCAGCGCAAAATTTTGCATTGCGCTTTGCAATTGCCCAGATGTTAAAAATGCTATTCACAGATGGATAGCGTACCGTGCTATCCAACTGTGAACAGGGCTAGTACAAGTCAGCAGTAACCCCATTACAAATACCTCTAACCCAACTAACACTGCCCTGACCTGGGAATGGTCCCGCAATGAATAGCACAGGTGCGCTATTTGTTATTCACAAAAGCAGCCATGCAAATGAGCCCATTGGGCATGCAAGGCACTAGGTGGCCATTTGCATGCCCATTATGGGTCCATTTACATGGGCTGCAACAGTGTATTCAATGTGCCCCCACTGAGCACCCACCCAAGTAAAACAAAGAATAGTCCCTGTGCGTGCCCCCAGTGATTGCGGTCACCAGCCTGAAAAAAGAATAGTCTCTGGTGGCTAGTGGTCCCTCCCCTCACCTGATCACCCACCCAACATAAATGAAAAGTGTCTCTGGAGTCCAGTGGCCCCTCAGGTTCAGGATGGGGGAGGAGCAAGGTGGTTGGATACTACCTGCTGGGGTGGGGGGGGCATGGGTCCACTAGACACCAGGAAAAATGATGACCACCAGGAAATATCTGCATTTTATATTGGGCTGACAATCGGTGAGGGGGAAGAACCTTTGGACACTTGGGAATATTGATTTAGACATGAGGAAAGGGATTGGATGGGGGGATGGACCACTAGCCAAGTGGGACACCTTTATTTCATATTGGGTGGGGGATTAGGTGGGGGGAGGGACCACTGGACATCAGAGAGTATTGTTCATTTTTACTGGGGCCGGTGATAGGCGGAAGGGGGAGATCACTAGCACCAGGGAGACTGTTTTTTATTACTCAGACCAGTGATCGGTGATGGAAGGGGCAGGTCACCACTGCAGCACCTCTGCCAACCACTAAGGTTGTACGGCATTAACATAAGGTCTCATTCCACAGTATTTTCTCCACGCAAGGGAACCCCGCAAAAGGCCCCTGCGAGGAAAAAATAACTTTGTGAATGGGACTGTGCTAATATGCAGATCCTCTCCCCCTCATTTGTGTTGTGGCCCCCCTCCACACTTTGTGCAATGAATACCACTTCAGCGCAAAACCTGGTTTGCACCATGCAAACCGGGTTTCCACCGAGGCAAAGTTTTGTGAATCTGGCCCCAGATCTGGTCTGGTTAATATATAAAGGAGCAGCTGTCATGTGCAAATAAAATGAAAGCCACACGTACAGCATCCATAGTCAGTGATGCTGACAAGTATAAACCCCCTTCCACTGCTTCCTCTCCCAGTGCCACAGTTGCAGTAAGCAAACTACCATCACTTCCACAGGTGCCCTACAACTGTCTCTCCCGCACCACTGTGGATCCTTCTGTCCCTCTTCTAGTGGGCTGTTTGGAGCATATTGCTCCTGCTTTTGCCTACCTTCAGCTAGAGGAACATGCTGTGGACCCATTTCAAATCTGTATCGAGACGTGAATAAAAACTTGATACGAAATCCAAGATGCAGTGTGGTCTTCTTGAGAATTTAAGGCATGTTGGCCTATATAGGAAAGGAATAAATAGTCCCTTTGTACTGGCAATACTTGGAATTCCCTGCTGCAAAAATAACACCAGTCAGCATGAGTGGTGAAAAAGCGTAGTATTTTAAGATAGGCAAAATGCAAAAGTCACTTTGTTTCCCTTCTCACCTAGTGAGAGTTTGGACAAACCTCTGCTCTCAAGATACTCACCCAATTCATCATTTAGACATGCTGACATTTATAATCAATTTCTAACCAAGTTTCTCTAAAATATTCTACAAAGTGTCCACTGTTGCAGAGTTTGGATAAGACTGCGCTGTGCTAATTAATCTGTTTATGACATCCCTGGGTGCCGGAACATGGAGAAAAGTGTGTTGGGGGAGCTACAGTAATTACAAAATAGACCCTGACGGCTTTCCATCTGAATGTGTACGCAGGAGCACTTTAAATACTCATGGACAAAAGTGTGTGTGTGTGTGTGGGGTGGGGGGGGGGCTAACACCACCCCTTGCCCATAGGTTCCAGCACCTACGATGACATCGTATGTGCAGCACAAAACCAGTGAACATTTCTGACAAAGGTAAAACCATACTGTTCTTGAACTTAAGCTTTAGAAAAACTGTAGAACAGTTTACAAGAACAAGAAAGCAAGGCCAGTGTGCCTTCCTGAAAATGTTCAATGATAATCCACTTTAAGGCATCCTTGATTCATACCAGGGCAGAAACTGACACAGAAAAAGAAAGAACCAAAAAAGGAAATGTAATTTGCTCTGAGAAGCGGGTAATGACCTTATCCTTTCCTGTCATCTGTTCGATACCAATAGAGAGTTACATCTTGGGCACACTTTAGTAATTGTGGCCGTCTCCTACCCAATTAGCCTTAGGAACATGCAGCCACAGACACCACTGACTTCATAACTAAACTCCACTTGCCGGTCTGAGATTTAGGCTGCATGTTTGTTGTGCCCATACTAGAATGCTGACTTTTTTCCCCTTCATTTTTCTGTACTCCTCTGACTGCATAACAAGTAAGCAGTTGAAGGGCAACTGCTCAAGACCTTTTGTGGCTTATGTATGGTTTAGAAGCATGGCAGCAATACTGTGACTTGAAATGAGAGGATGTGGTGAAACGGTGCCACAAGACGCATCATTTGCTTACTGTACAACTGCCTGGTAAGAGGTTGGTATGACATTTTACAACTTTTAATGGCCTTATTTGCAAGGACCTTTCTGATTACTTTTAAAGGGCTAAGCAGTACCTCTACAGTTGAGCATGTAAACAATAAAACACTCTTCATAGTGTCTCCCCTTCCTGGAGTCACCTACCATTGCATGAAGGTTGCAGCCAGTCATCACTGCATTTAAAAAAAGTTTAAGACTCATTATTACCTGCATACGCTTTTTGAAATCTAATTTTCCATTATTTAATCTCGATACAAAATGGCAGTCCAGGCAAAATTTAGTTTTATGCAACTCTGCCTTAACTTAGCAGGCCATGAACTCACACTCTCCCCCACGAAACATGCTTACAGCCTCAGTTTTGCAAAAGCCTGTTTATCCCCTTCCCCAGGGAATCAAAAGGAGAGGCCATCAGGAGTCACCTTATAAACAGGTTCTCAGAGTCCATTGAGTCTAGGGATTACTACTAATGCTGTAATTCAATATATGTCACATCACTGCCTGGGCCAATGGTGCTGAGGTATTGCAGGATTCTATATCTGGGCTCGGCAATAGTCCCTACAATGGGTGGGTGGAGTCTGAATGGTGTTTCCGAGGTGACATCTTCAAAATATAAGGGGATGGCCCAGGTCACCAGATACTAGAGTGTGTCATAACAGATGACCCAAACCATGACTACAACTGTGGAGTTACCTGTGTGGTTCACATGACCAGGGGTGAGAGAGAGAGAGAGACAGTGTGTGTGTGTGCACGCGAGTGTGTGTGTGTGTGTGTGCGCACGCGCACATGAGTGTACGTGTGTGAGTGCATGCACACACTCATGCACGTGCACACTCAATGCAATAACTCAGTGGGATGAGAGATGGTAACAGTTTGGTTGAAAGACCAGGCCTTTAGTGCTTAGCTCCCCTTACACTCTACCTTGGGCAGCTCCCTGACCAAGGCACAAATAGTAACCATACTGTGACAGCGGTAAAGGGAGACGGAAGGGAGTAAGGATATTCATCTGAAGCAATATCAGCGGCTAAATACACTGAGTATTTGTCTTTGTGGTCAAAATACAAATATCCATATCACTCAGCTACTAGTCGACAGCTCAATATAGTAAGATTTCCAAACCTTGTGTGAGCATTTTGTCAAATCAGGAGCCCTTTTAGCAAGCCACACCATGTGACCCTGCTATCAGACACAGAGAAAAAGATATACTACTGCTGCTGCTCTCTTGCTCTGTCACATTTGTTATCCTATTATGATAAATATAATAAAGTGCAAATTCTGTGCACGTCCTGGTATTACTTTCTAATGGTGCACTGCATCACTATGTGGGAGAACCATGTTCAAGCCCCAAGCCCAACTCCTCCACCATGGGTGGCGGGGTTGGGAACATGATGAGAAGCCTTGCAAGCTGAGCCCATGGGGAGGGTGATGAGCATCCCGCTCTCTAGGTGCCTTCTTTGGTGGGCAGTGGTGCTGGCATTGCTGCACTGGGTGACCATCTCAAGACTGCAGTGACAGCTGGCTGACACTTCTTTTACTTGTTGGTGTGCATGCATTACAGAGTTATACTGAAGGTCAGGCAGCTGCTGGGACCTAATCAATGAGTCAGGCATAATGCACTGAGGGGTTGTCTTTTTTTTTTTTTTTCCTTTGGGGTGGGGCATTTTCAATACAATTTTATATTGAACGTGTTACATACATACTGTTCACACTGTACACAGATTGCACCAGCACAGTAGAAGGCTTGCCAGAGAAATGTCTTCATAGCATAAGGGGTCACAGCAACTTGAAAGCTCTTTGCTCTATTAGGAAGTCTAAACATTCTGACAAACAGAGGGAGAGTTTCAGGTGTGTATCTTAATGTAGCAATAAAGAAATCACAAACTAAGTCCCATGCTATTTTCTCTGAAGTCTCTAAAAGCGGTTAGCCCACAGTTCTGAGATTACGTTCATCGTGTACTGAGTTTTCAAGGTTCTCTATCTGCTTGGGAGATATTATCTTGCAATACTGATTGCAGGAGTGTGGCAGTGGATTTAATTTTGACTGCAAATGCTGTTTGCTTTTTATCTATACTTACGTTTTTTTTTAGTCTCAGCAAGACAACATTCTGCCGTGTCTCATTGGGTGGCAACCATCTCCCATTTTGCATCAAGTTTTTGAATGATGAGTAATAGTGTGGCATATGACTTGTTTATTGCTTTGAAGGAATTATGTTTTGTTGTTTGTGGGACATCCTTATTTCTGCTAGTCCCTGTCTCAGAGGATGCAGGGTTTAGCTTATTTCTTCAGGGGTCCAGGGCTTGTGGCCCCAGCCACAACTGGCAAACCAACTCCCTGGGGCCACCTGAGACTGCAGTGTCTAGGAATTTGTCCATGAGCCCTGAGCACTCCATCTTGCCAGGGTTTACCAGATCCAAAGATGAATGGCTCATTTCCTATCTTTTCTCCTCACTCTCTCACTCTTGAAGTTTTTTTCTCTTGCTTTTTTAAAAATATAAGAAATAACTAAAATAAGTATCCATTTGCAGAAAGTGAGGGAAGAATCCTATAAGAGAAATAATGGAAAAGGTTGATTTAAGAAAGTTCCACAAAGCAGCTCAGACACAAAGTCACTTTCTGTTGCCACTTATGCTCAGGGGTTGACTTGTCCATCCACCGTTGCCTGTGTCCAGGGATTGGTTCAGGACCAGTGTAAATCCTACTTTAAAACTGCTACAGTCATCAAACATGAAATACTTACTTACTTACTATCTATCTATCTATCTATCTATCTATCTATCTATCTATCTATCTATCTATCTAATCTTATAGTAACGCAGTAGTGCCATTATAGTTCGGATTGAGCAGGGGTTTCTATGTTAAATCACAAACTTTGTACTTTAATAACTTTGTAACAGTTCAATGAATGCCCATGAAATTTTGCATGTGCAGTCCCAGGGTAAATCTCTTGACATGCCAAGTTTCATTCTGGTTGGATATGTGGATTCTGAGATCCAGATAAAAAAAAGTAAAAAAAAATGTTTTTTATGCTGCTTTTTTGTCATTGCCTAGTGCCCAGATGGTTTGGAATTTTGGTCTAAAATTTTCAGGGTACAAAGGGCTTGGCCCGCAGTGGTATCTTTAACTAGTTTGGTGAAAAAAATACTAATTCATTCCAAAGCTATTAAATTTTAAAATGTAAGTTCTGAGCATGCTCAGTATTGTCTTGTGGATAGCTGCTTGAAAGGAAAAATAATTTGGTCCATACAAAAAAGGATCCTTTCACATATGGAGTAATCCTTTTTCATGAGAAAAAAAATATTTTTTTATATGGCCACCATCTTGTTTCCTTTTTTTTACAAAAAAATTTCCAGACCCACAAAAATGACATCCTGCACACACAACAACACATGTATCTTTTTTTAATTTTTTTTACCTGACAGGTCCTTTTGTCTGTCTCCACCCTGGTCATGGCCCCTGGGGCTTCCACCTACCATCCATGGCCAGCATCTCCCAGTTACCCCTGGCTTACCCCCAAAGGGTGGGGCTGTGGCACTGGTCCCCTGTCCAGAGCTGCGGGGCCAGTATCTAGTCAGGAGAGCTAGGCGATGGTGGCCAATGGAAGCTCCAGAAAGGGCTTCATGGAGACAGAGGATCCACCCATCTTCCTTTTTCCACCATTTTTCTTGGAGGCGGGGACGTGCAATGATGCCAGCATCCACCCTGCCTCCCATACGTGCGAGCGCCAGTGGCTTGAGTGACTCCCGGCCTCCGCAAGGTGTCCCCCATGTGCCAGACACTTCTCCACCCTCCCCCCAGAGAAGGAAAGCAGTCCATAGGATGCTCCATCCTTCTCCCCCAGCCGGCCCTCCAGTGACCCGGGCCTGTTCCCGAACCCGGGTCACCAGCGTCGCAAGTGGAAATCCAACCACTGCACTGACAGACCAGCTACCAACACATGTATCTTGCTAATCGGGATCCTGATAGGTGGATTCTGCACTTAGTTTGTGGAGAAATTACCCAGAAATGTATTCTTTATTATGTTTAAAAATTATTTTTTGTGAGCCAATCTTCTTTTTCCTATCAGCATATGAAAAAAGAATTGACCCAAACAAAATATGATCCCTTCATACAAAAAAATAATTTTGACTTAGTTTTTTTCCCCTAGCACCCTCCTATGCATATTTGTTCTTAGCATGGTGGGCAGAGAGAATGGTCTTTGTGGACTCCAACGCTCAGCTCAGACACTTTGAACATTGGTACTGGTTTATTAATGACATATGTGTCTGGGCCTGGGATCAGGAGTACATTCCTAATTTTATGGCGTGGCTAAATGATAATTTAAAAATGCACTGCACTCATCACTCTGTAAAGGACTTGTGTAGACTATGTGGATATCCTTTTGAAATCAAGAGACAGTGGTTTGGCGATCACTGAACCCTATAGAAAGTCAAGTCTCGGGAAATACACTGTTAAAGGCTAAAATTACCAACCCCAGGTCCCTTGTTGAGAGCATCCCCTATGGACAATTTCTCAGAATCCAGAGGAGTTGTACCTCTGAAGAAACATTTGAAAGAGAAACAGGGATGCTGTCATCCAGGTTCAGGAATAGGGGCTACTCTAGAGTGATCACTAAAGATTATCAGAGGACTGAACAGGTAAGCAGGGACCCATTGATAATTCCAAAAAAGAGTAAAAATATTCCCTCAGAATCCACAATCACATTTGTGATGGATTACCATCACAAATCTAACAAAATCAAGATGTTATCTGTAAAAGGTGGGATATTTTAAAATCAGACCCTGAACTAGCCGCTCTGGTGAGACCAAAACCCAAAATGTCTCATAGGAAAGACAGAGCATTTCTGATCTAGTCACACATAGCCACTTTGTGGCAAAAGATGGGAATACATAACAATTGGAATTGCACAGAAGGTTCCAAAAATGCTACAGTAACATCTGTAAGTATGCTATTACTAGTCCCAATTTTATACAGCCTGGCACTAGTGACATATTTGGTGTGAATCATTTTGTGTTTTGTAAAACCACTTATACAGTTTACGTGGGATGGTGTGAGAGCAGGATGCTGTATGTGGGGAGAACAAAACACCAGTTAAAACTCGATATACAACAGCATGTTAGGGCAATCAGTACAGGCAACTGCCAAAATGCTGTGGCACACCATTTTATATAAAGAAACACAACAGCAATCCAAAAACATTCAGAGTTTAGAACTGTCTGATTTTGAAAGCAGCACAAGGGAAGTCACAGAGTTTGGAACTGTTTGATTTTGAAAGCAGCACAAGGGAAATCACGGAGTTTGGAACTGTCTGATTTTGAAAGCAGCACAAGGGAAGTCACAGAGTTTGGAACTGTCTGATTTTGAAAGCAGCACAAGGGAAGTCACAGAGTTTGGAACTGTCTGATTTTGAAAGCAGCACAAGGGAAGTCACAGAGTTTGGAACTGTCTGATTTTGAAAGCAGCACAAGGGAAGTCCAGAGTTTGGAACTGTCTGATTTTGAAAGCAGCACAGAAATCACAGAGTTTGGAACTGTCTGATTTGAAAGCAGCACAAGGAAATCACAGAGTTTGGAACTCAGTGCTTTGGCTTCTCAGAAGGAACTAGAAGGGGACGAGATCAGATCTACAGTACAGCAGCTTCTTGTTGTTTTACATTGTTTCTTGTGGATTCTACTTGGCAGAAGGTTATTTCTTTTCTTTCTTACTACTAAGGGGCTAGCAGGGTATTGTTTGGGGCTGTTGGAATTTTGAAACCTGTTTTGGTAGCTATAAGTGGGCTCATTTGTTTGAGTCACTGTGTGGCAGGCTGCATTTGTAGAGACCTATTTCTTCTGTTTTATAACATAATTGGTGTGATTTAACTGGGTCTGTTTCTTTGAATTGGAGACATATATCTTCTAATTCCATGCCTATTTTGATGTGTTGTTGGTGAAGCTGTTTGAATTGGAGTCCTGTTTCTTTGGGTAGCAAACTTATTTTGGGGGCTTTGAGTAGAATTGTGATTCATTGTTGCTGGCTTCACTAGCTGCAAAGTTTAAGTGCAGAGTGGGGGAAGGGTGCTAATGGTCTGACCAGAGGCCTCAGCTACCTGATTGCTTCTGGAAGACTTGGGCTGGTCCCACCCTTGGTCCATTATTTCCTTTATACCAGGGGTTCTGACATCACTTCCTCAAACAGGCAAATGATATGCACCTGTAATAGCAAAAGCAGACATCCAGGAAAGGGACAGCAGCAAGTGAAGAGGTGACTGCTCTCTCAGTGGAAGGGAAGTAAATGCAAATCTAGGAGCTTTCATTATTACTTCTTCACATTGATATTGCATTGGGGAAAGGAGGTAGGAGTTTGAAGAAGGTTGTGCAATAGCTACTTAAAGTCTGTTTTTGAGTGTGGATAGGAAGGATAGGAATATAAAAAGCAGTTGCTCAATATATCTAAACGTGTGCAACAAAGGAGGTAAGGGAAATAAAGAAAATGTTTTGCACTGATAGAGGAGGGAGAGGGGAGACTTGGGGGAGTGTTTGGTATCCTGCATCTGGAAGGTGGGGGGGTCGCTGGTGGGCAATGACAGCAATGGGTAGGGTGGTAGGCTACAACAACTGCGGTGCACCAATCTTTCTAAAGATTGCCTGGAGTGTGGGAGAATGTTTAGTGTGCAACCACATAGAAAAACTTAGAAAGGAGATTGAGGGTCTGCAGTAGAAACTAAGACAGGCAAGGTAGATTGGGGGTGGGTTTAGCCCAATACTGGAGGGAGGAAGAAGGGGAGATGAGGGAGGGTGATTTAAGCCAACAGTGGTGAGGAGAGGGTCAGAAGAAGGGAAGCAGAGACAAAGGGGCCCAGGCCAGGAAGAACAATTGCTGGGGAAACCAGGTCAGGAGAAAAAAGACAAATGGAAGGAGGAGATAGGGACTTGTGAGGGGAGGCGAAGAAGTGGCAAAAGTCATGGAGTGGAAAGGAGAGAACAGGTTACTATGAAGGGAGAGGGAGGGCATTTGTGAAGGGCCTTCAGAAAATAGTTGTGCACTGCTAGAGAGGAAGAAGGTGGAGGAGGGAAATGATGAAATTAGAGGAGTAATTGATAAATGCCTGGACCAAACTGGAGTGGGGGGAAGTTCTGCTGGGAGAATTGCAACTGGGGTAAAAGGGGGAAATAATGTGCAGGAGGAAGAAGAGGAGCTGGAAATGAGAGAGGGAGATGAATGGAAGAAAGCAGGGAGTAAGAGGGGTGGAATCTTAGTGCTGGGGACTCAATACTAAGAGGAGTTAGGTGAGGTAGCAAGGAGAGGCATAGTCGATTTGGGTGGAGGCCATGCCAGAAATGACAGCGGAAAGGGTGGACAGTCTGTTCTGAAATATGCTAGAAGGGTAGGGACAAGCCTCATTTAATTATACATCTTGGGACAAACGACCTGGCTGACAAGACAGTAGATACAGCCCAGAGGAGGTTTGAGGAACTAGCACAATTATGTGAGGGCAGGAAGATCAGTAACTTTTTCAGAGATACTTCCGGTGCCAAAGGCAAGCACAACAAGAAAGCTGAGAATAGAGGAATTTAACGGATGGCTAAGAACCTGGTGTTGTGCTAAAGGGTATGGGCTGTTGGGGGTGGGGAGGGACCTGGGAGGACAGTAGTCTCTATGCCAAAGACAGACTACACTTGAGTGAGGAGGAAAGAAAGTGTTGAAACAGAGGATGGAGGAGTACATAGAGGAAGTTGGGAGTTTAAACTAGGAGTGGGGGTGGCAGTTGGGGAAGAGATATGCAGAGACCACAGGTTGGGAAACCATATGAGCTAACCCCCCATAACAGTGACAAAGGACAAATGGCAAGTACTGTTGGTGATGCTAGGAAAGGGGGGCAGGATGGGAGGGGGTAAAAGGGTGGAAGGTGGTTACCCTTAATGCTAGGAGCCTTGGGAGGAAAACTGCAGAGTTACAGGTGCTCATGGCAGAGGGAGAGGTGGACATTGCAGCCATCACGGAAACATGGGCCACCCAATACAATGACTGGGACCTGTCTGTACCAGGGTACAGGTTATTTCGTAGGGACAGGGTGATTGGGAAAAGGAGGGGTGGCACTATATGTGAAGGAAGGACTGAAGTGTGTAAGGGAGGAAGGGGAGGAGGGTAGTACAGAGTCACTTTGGATGCAAATCCTGGATTCCAAGAATAGGATTCTTAGAATGGGAGAAGTGTACAGGCCACCATCTCAGATGGAGGAGTTAGACAGGGAACTAGCAGGACAGATCAGGAGGACCTGTGAGAAGGGTAGTGTGGTGATTGTGGGGGACTTCAACATGCCAGGAGTGGACTGGAGCACCCCAACAACCAGGAACAGAAGGGAGCAGGTACTGCTGGATGCCTTCAGGACAGCTTCCTGTTGCAAATGGTTAGTGAACCAACCAGGTTAGGAAATACCCTTGACCTTGTGCTGGCAAATGGGGACTTTGTGAGAGAACTTACAGTGGAGGAACCGCTGTCAGGGAGTGACTACCGCTCAGTATGGCTCACATTGGATATGGTCAAGGAAGGAGTGGAATCTGGCACAATAGGGCTGGACTTTAGGAGGGCCAACTTTGGGAGGATGGGGGAAGTGGTAAAAGGGTACCTGGCCAGAATTCAATCTAGTATGGACACTAACCGGAGGTGGGAGCTCATAAAGCTGGGGATAGTGGAGGCAACCAAAACCTGCTGCAAAGCCCAGAGCAAGAAGCCTAGGGCTAAGAAACCGATCTGGTTGAGCAAGAAGGTCATGGAAAAGGTAAGGAGGAAAAGAGCTGCCTTTAGGAAGTACAAGAAAACAGGAGGGAGGACAGGGAGGTGCTTGACAGAATGAAGGAGGTGACAAGGGCAGTAAGGGAGCCAAAGCATCTATGGAACTCATGCTGGCACAAGGCATTAAGAAGGGAAGAAGGACTTCTTAAGACATCAGGAGAAAAGGAGCTGTAAGGACCACATAGTAAGGATTAGGAAGGAGGGGGTTGGGTGGAAGCAGGGTGCTATAAGGCGGAAGCACTAAATGAGTACTTCTGCTCAGTATTTACTAAAGAGAAGAGGGGGTGACACCCAAGGTGGGAGAAATGGCAGAAGCAGGGGGAAGTGGTGACAGATGGGGAAATCATGGAGAGCAGAGTTCGAGAGGGTTTGAAGGCACTGAGGGTGGACAAGGCGCCAGGCCCAGATGGCATCCACCCAGGGTACTGAAAGAGCTGGCAGAGGTCCTTGCAGGACCTTTGGCGAACCTATTTAATACCTCACTACATTCGGGTGTGTACTTCAGGACTGGAGGATGGCTCATGTGGTGCCCTCCACAAGAGTGGCCCCAAGGATGAACCGGAAACTACAGACCAGTGAGCCTCACATCCATCGTGGGTAAGCTAATGGAGACTATCCTGAAGGGAGGCTGGTGGCCCTCCTAGAGGCCAAAGGACTACAGGACAGCAGACAGCATGGCTTCATACATGGCAGATCCTGCCAAACCAACCTGGTCGAGTTCTATGACTGGGTAACTAGGCAACTGGACAGGGGCCATGCAGTGGATTCCTGTATCTGGACTTCAGTAAGGCATTCGACTCAGTGCCACCTGGGAAGGAAGTTAGTAGGCACAGGGGCGGGTGCAAAGCTGGTGAGATGGGTAGGAAACTGGCTGCAGGGAAGGCAACAGAGGGTGGTGGTGGGTGGGGAGCTCTCACACCCAAGGGCAGTGATGAGCGGTGTTCCACAGGGCTCAGTGTTGGGACCAGTGTTGTTTGGGATATTCATTGCAGACATATCATGGGACATCAAGAGCAAGATCAGTCTGTTTGCTGATGATACCAAGGTAGGCGCGGTGGTGGATGACCTAGGGGATGGCAGGGGTTGCAGGATAATCTGGCAAAGCTTGAAACCTGGTCAGACACCTGGCAACTGGGCTTAATGCAAAAAGTGCAAGGTGCTGCATTTTGGGATGAAGAACCCAAGGAGGAGTTACCAGCTAGGGGAGTGCAGCTAGCCCAGACAGAGGAGGAGAAGGATCTGGGTGTGCTCATTACAGGGTCAATGAGCAACTCGGCACAATGTAGGAAGGCAGCATCAAAGGCCAACAAAATGCTGGGTTGGCTGCAAGGGGTATATCCTCGAGGAGGAGGAGGTGATTCTGCCACTGTATAGGTCATTAGTTAGACCACACCTGGAGTACTGCGTGCAGTACTGGCGTCCGATATCTGAAGAGGGACATTAAGTTACTGGAGGGGGTGCAGCACAGAGCGACAAAGATGATCAAGGGGCTGGGGGACTTATCATACGAGAGGAGGTTGAAGGAGTTGAACATGTACTCACTGGAGGGAGAGGAGAGACAGGGGTGACATGATTGAAACCTTTAAATACATGAAAGGAATAAACAAGATGGGTACAGAGGAGCTGTTCAAAGTAAGGGAGGGGAGGGCCACCAGGGGCCATGATATGAGACTGGGCGAGGAAGGTTCAGGAGGGAGATGAGGAGACACTTTTTTACAGAGAGGGTGGTGGCTGGGTGGAATGCTTTACCTGCTGAAGTGGTATGCAGTAGAACAGTGGACTGCTTCAAATGAGGATGGGACAGGACAAGGGGGAGGGTTAATGAAGGGGAAGGGTGGAAGAGAGGGGCAGCTGCAGAATAAGGGGTGCTAGCTGCACATTCGAGCAGACTTGATGGACCTCTAGGCCTTTATCTGCTGGCAAATTTCATATGTTCGTATGTTCGTAACATTCAGCTAACAGACCACCAGAATTTGTGCCAATTCTGTCCAGAGGTGGCGACAGACTGGACACTCTGAATAGAAAAGAATCAACATGGATTTATAGGTTAACTACACTGGCCCCAAATGGCCTAAATGAGTCTTTTGACCATGCCCATTTCTCTAATTCTGTTTTGACCGCTCACAGTGTGCTTATGAGTAACATCTCAACACTGTTATTGTTGGTGAGAATAAATGTAGCAGAATTGTTTTAATAGTATTTTTAGATTCCATATGTTTTCATCTGCATATCTTGTGAGATGCTTTTCATAGATTTGCTTAATAAATTAGCAAAGATATGCTGTGTCTTTTTGGAGAGGGTTGTCTATTTTTGCAAACAGAATGAAATGTTAAATTTTCAATTACAAGAAGAATTAAGGCATTTTGCCACCTCCAATCTCATGCTTCCAGCAATATTTTAAGATATATTCATCTGATAGTGTGTTAATCTCTGAGTACAGTACAGTCCTATTTATCCAAACTGCTCGAGTGACAGGTTTTCAGTTCGGATATATGGGAGTTCATAAACAAACATTTGTCAATGCCGAATGTTTGCTGGCTGGTATTAGCACTGGAAATGCAGGAGTTAGAGAGATACAGAATAGGAATGGCAGTGAATTATTGAACTTCATGCCAACCCCACCTCCACCCTGCAGAGACGGACAGGCATTGGGGTATGCGCCTGGGTTGTCGCCCATAATGTTCATGCGATTTCACTTCACCCTATGCTGCAGACACTGACATGTGTTGAGGTGTGTCTTGGAGTGTTCAGCTTTACAGTCACCCCATTCCACAAGGACATACACTGAAATGGGTGCAGTATAGGAGAATGGGGTGAACTCTGGGGCCTAAGAGTCCAAGGAACATCTCAATGCCTGTCACTGGCTGCAGGGTGGTGGGGTGGGGGTGGAATGGCATGAGCATTACAGTCGGCAATCCAAAGGCACACACCTGATGCCTGTCAGTCTGTACAGGGTAGGACTTTATAGTTAGAAACCCTAACATCTCAGGCGTTTGTTGGTATTTGCACTACAAATTTTCAACATGGCCTTTTTGTGACCCCCACCTCATGAAAGCATTTGGGACCTCTTCTCATGAACAGTGGCACTGTGATTTTGTTAATGTGTCCCGAACGTTTGAGTTCCCACAGCAACCATGCCATTGTGCGTCATATGTACGAAAATACAGATCGGGCAGGATGTGAAGAATGACAGCTGTACCATTCATAGGGAGGTGTGAAGAGATGGCAATGCTGAAAATCTGTAGTGAAAATATTAAAAATACTCGAACTTCCGGGCTTACGTGGAAACTGCGCAACACATGCACGTAACACAGTCATTTAGTGGAATTTTTTCACCAAATTTTCAACAGAGGCATTTTGTGACCTCTGTTCATGAACAGTGTCACTATGATTTTCCTAATCTGTCTCAAACATTGATTTCCCACAGCGACCACGCTATTCTGCGCCAGATGTGTAAATGCATGTTTTAGGCAGGATATGAAAAACGATAGCTGTACTGTTCATAAGGAGGTGTGGAAAAATGGCAATGTTGAAAATCTGGAGTGAAAATATTACAAATGCACAAAATTACGAGGGTGCGTGGAAACTGCACAACGTACGCTCATAACACAGTCATTTCACGGACTTTTGTCACTAAATTTTCAACATAGGCATTTTAGCATCTCTGCTCATGAACAGTGTCAGTATGATTTTTTTTAATCTGTCCCGAACACTGACTTCCCACAGCGACCATGCTATTCTGCATCGGAAGAGCAAAAACACATTTTGGCCAGGATGTGAAAAATGACAGCTGTACTGTTCATAAACTGCACAACGCATACTCGTAACACAGTCATTTTATGGACTTTCATCACCAAATTTTCAACATAGGCATTTTAGAACCTCTGCTCATGAACAGTGTCACTGTGATTTTCTTAATTGTCCCAAACACTGATTTCCCACAGCAACCACGCTATTCTGCGCCGGAAGTGCGAAAACACATTTAGGCCCGGATGTGAAAAATGACAGCTGTACTGTTCATAAGGAGGTGTGGAAAAATGCCAGTGTTAAAAATCTGGAGTGAAAATTTTACAAATTCGCATACTTATGAGCGGGCGTGGAAACTGCACAACACACACTCATGAAACAGTCATTTTTGGGATTTTTTTTCACCACATTTGCAACATAGGCTTTTTGGGAGCCCACCTCATGAACACTGGCACTGTCATTTCATTAATCAGTCCCAAAAGGTGATTCCGTGCAGTGACCGCAAAATCACCTTTTGGGACCGAATAATGCCATGACAGTGGCTGAACTCATGATGAGGGTCCCAATAACCCCATGTTGAAAATTTGGTGCCAAAATTCCCAAAAATGCCTGAGATATGCACCAAAGTTGAAAAAACCCTATTCATGCCATTATACAGCTTACCGGCATTTCTTCAGTTCACGGTCAGCTTTGAAGAGTGCAGACGTGTTCCCGGTCCACCGAAGATCATTGTGCCAGGCTCTGGGTAAGTACAGGGTGGGGTTGCGTAGGGAAGTAGGGTGCACAGTGGGTGGGTGGGTGTGGGTTTGGGGAGGGACGGTGACTGGTGTGGGACCATTTCCTTTCTTTCAGGGAGAAAAACAAAAGATTTTGCGGGAAGGTTTTTTTTTTTTTTTCAGGCTTGCTTTCAGTACACTGGGGTGGGCTGTCAGTGTGCCACCTGCCTTTTTTGGGGTGAGGGACTTAAGCCAACAGGGACTGGGCCCCCCATCAGCAAAGAATGACTGTTTGGGGGCATGATGCCAAAGGGGATTGGGAACCCCCTCAGCACACAACAAATGGGGGAGAGGTTACATTATGCCAACGGGGAGTGTGCTCTCCTATCGGCAAATGAACTGGGTTGAGGGCATGCCAATAGGGGGATTGGCCACCCCTGTCAGCTTTCATGGGGCTGTGAGGCAGCAGCAAGCCACCGCCATGTTTGCAAAAAATATTACACTAGGCAAGGTACCACCCTGCAATGACGGGTCGCTCCCTCATTGCAGCAGAATGGCTGATGCTGCAATGATGAGGCAGCCCCTCATTGCAGTGATGAAATCGTTTCAACTTGGTGGCACTTTTGAAAACCAATGTCATCAGCACAGTGTGCCTGCATTGGTCCACCTGTGCCAAGCCCCCAAATGCAGTGCCGCCGTTAGCTGCCACAGTGCCACACCTCCACAACCCGCTTCTCTCCTAAGCTGCCGCATAAACTTTCTTGTGCATGTGCTCAAGTAAACATAAAAAGGGATAAATGTGTAGTATGTGCTGTAACCGGTAGTGACTGATGTACTGTTGGGTATTCTGGTGCTTACAGTATATTGATGGTGTACTGAAGGTGTTTGGGGTGTGTTAAGCAAGAAATGCATTTGTTTGTTTTTTTGCGGAGTGCTGCATATTCATGGTGTTCTGTGTGGCAGGGTATTAAGGCAAAGTGATTAACAGTGGGGTGAGTTGGGTTTTTTTTATGCTGTGTTGCAGCCTTTGAATGGAGACCTCACAGTAACATCACCTGCACAGGGTCACCTGGCTGATTCTCCAGACATACCAAACATTTTTTAAAGCAGTCTGCAGCCTCAGAATACATAGCGATGGGTTCTGCACTGTCAGCATCATTACCATCACTTTCTTCTTTGGTGTTACTACCCTCCAGTTGCTGCCTCACTGCATCAATGATGACCTCATCAGACATAAGCTTATGTCCTTCCTCCATGCTGTCACAGAGGACACAGATCTCCATATCTTCCTCAGTAAGTGAGACATTGAGCTTGCTTATCATGTCCTTTGCCAGTGCAGTGATCTCTGGGTCATCGTCAGGGTCCATCAGTTCTCTCACCCCCTCTGTCTTGGTTTCCAGTTCCTCAGTCGCTAGGATGCCAGACGTGTGCCATGCCTTTGCAATTGTTCTGGGTCAGACCTTCTCCCACTCCTCTCTACCCATATAAATCACATCTTTCAGTGATATGGACTTCACTATCTCCTGGAGAGTCAGGTCCTCATTAGTGTCAGACAAGACTGTCTGCAGCAGATGCTTTCTGTACCGGCATTTGAAAATTTCCAGTATGCCCTGATCACAGGGCTGTATCTTAGAGGTGGTGTTTGGGGGCAGGCATATACACCTTATGCTTCCATCCCTAGTTTGGACCACTGGCATCTCAGGGTGCGCTGGTGAATTGTTCAAAAGCAGGACTGCATTTTGGGAGAGATTGTGGGACATTACATGCCGTTTTACACTTGGAACAAAGTGCTTCTTGTACCATTTGGTGAACAGGACCCCATCCATCCATGCATTCCACTGGCTTGCATAAACCATTGGTAAGGCTGTCATGTTTACATGGTGAAAGCACCTACACTCACAAGATTTTCCAATCAGAAGGGGGGCAGTTTATGAGAGCCACCAGCATTAACACAGGCAAGCACAGTCATCCAGTCATTTTGCTTTTTAAAACCTAGGGCATCCTTTTCTGCATTGTGGTCCAGAGTCTTGTCAGGAAGGCATCGCCAGTACAACCTGGTTTCATCCACATTCTAAATCTGATGCAGTGGCGGAGCCAGGTTTGGGAACATTTGGGAGTCGGGGGGGCCATTTAGTCAACCATAGGCTCCACAGTGGGCACTAAACAGTGAATAAAGATGGTAGTGGGGCACCACTACACAGACCGGGGCAGCCAGGAGGAGTGACTGCCCCCCCAGCCCCCCCTCTAGCTCCACCACTGATCTGATGTTGTGACAGCAATTCAGCTTTTACAGTGTCATTGAGCTGCTGTATAAAGGAAGCGACTCCTTCTTCAGCAGCACTTAACCTCTCCCCACACAGCCACAGTCGTCTAATGCCATATCACTTCTTGAAGCGATCCAGCCACCCATCACCGGCTGCAAAGCTACTGCTATCACCACTGAGCTTTGCATGCAGCTGCATGCTTTTTCTTTAACAAGGGGGCCAGAGATAGGTGTGCCTTCCTCCCTTTCCTGGCAGAACCACGTGTAAATCACATTGTCTCTCACATCGTCACCTTTGCAGGCACTCATAGTTTTCCTTTTCTGTCTACCAAAACACCCCTTCAAAGACATGGAAACTTGTGGGCTCCCCCTTAGCCTCTTTAATGTCACGGGTACTAGATTTACTTACCCCCATACTCAGCTGCAGGAGCAACTGCATGCTTACCATTTTCTATACATTCAAGGATTCGCAGCTTTTTTGCTGCAATGTTAGATTGATAAGCTTCCTTTTGCTGCTACTCATTTCCGATTTCCATGACAGCACTCCACCTTCAAGCAGACAGACAGGTAACAGCAGACATGTTAATAAGGAAGCGCATTTGAACAGGTGATGTTTGACTGCCAGTTGCCGGGCGACAAGATCACAGTTTGGTTAAGAGGGAGTTGTGGTTTATCGAGGTTCGGTTAAACAGGACTGTAGTGTACGGTACTTGCCCTTTGCACTTCTGCTTTGTATTTCCCTCACACCCCTTTGAGGCAACCATGTGTAATTAAGCATCACTGTCTTCATTTCCAGACAACAGCCCAGCATATGTTCCCGGGGGGGGAGGGGAGAAGGCAGTGAGGGCATCAATAGTTTACATACTATGCATATTTTTAGAAAGTTTTGCAGTTTTTCTGTGGTTCCTTGCAGAATTAAATAAATTAAGCCAGTTATCTTTCTGAGCAATTTTTGTAATGGACAGATCTCATTGCTTGGGAACATGCAAACATTTTCTCTTATTTCAAAAGGCCCTGTTCAATAAGGTACAAAGAACAGAATACCATTTTTAAAGTTTCACTTTTGCAAAATTTAAGTTTTTTGCACATCAGTATTTACTGCAGAGCAGCACTATATTCATTGTTCCAATAATTACATGGTTTGACTGCAGTTGACTCATGCATATTAATGAGCACATATTTAAATAGTCACCCGTGATGACATAGCATCGCCCCCAATGAAGCCTATTTGAGGCGAATACGTATGGAGTGTTTGTCTGCCCTGTATTGTTCTGGAATGTATTAAATTGTATAACACCCCTTTTCAGTGAGTGCGTCTGTTCCTTTTGTATATTTATAAAAGGTTCCTAGACTGTGATACGTAAAGTCTAAGATTCTGACCCCCCCCGCAGAGGTCAAATTGGAAATGTTTGGGTGAGGGAACTCTCACATGTAGACTTCTTGGTGGTAGAACTCTCACTTTTATGTTTGCTTGCGTGCATGAGCAAGAAACATTAGGCGGCAACTTAGGAGAGAAGTGGGTTGTGGAGGTGCAGCACTGTGGCAGCGAATGGTGGCACTGCATTTGGGGGCTTGGCATGGGTGGACCAATGCAGGCACACTGTGCTGATGACATTGGTTCCCAAAAGTGCCACCAAGTTGAAGCGATTTTGCCACTGCAATGAGGGGCCACCCTTCGTCATTGCAGCATCAGCCATTCCGCTGCAATGAGGGAGTGACCCGTCATTACAGGGCAGTACCTTGTCTAGTGTAAAATTTTTTGTAAACAGCCACATGAAAGCCAATGGGGGTGGCCAATCCCCCTATTGGCATGTCCCATGACCCAGTTCATTTGCCGACAGGGGGCCCAATCCCCGTCGGCTTCAGTCCCTTCTTCCCAGTTTAATTTGCTGACAGGGGAGCCCAAGCCCCATCAGCAAAATGACCCCACAGTACATGTTTTGCTTGTGCCGAGGGGGTGCCCAATCCTCTTCGGCATCATGCGCCCCCACCCATTTCTGTGCTGTGAAATTTAATCCCGTCAACAGTACCACTTCCAGTTGCCAAGGGGTGCCCAACTTCTCGCATCATGTGCCCCCACCAATCGCTTTCTGTGCTGATGTGGGACCTCAATCCCCATCGGCTCGGTCCCCCTCCCACAAATATAGGTGGTACACTGGAAGCCTACCCCAGTGTACCAACAACGCTGCAAAAAGAAAACTGACCGCGTAGTCTTTTTTAATTTTAAACTTGTAAAACAAGAACGGTCCCCATGGTCTCTCCTGCCCTCCCCAAACCCGCACCCACCCTCTCGCACCTACCTCCCACATCCCCCCACACCCCATACTTACCTTCGGAGCCTGGCATGATGATCTTTGGTGGACCGGGAACACATCTGACCTCTTCAAAGCCGACCACGAACAGAAGAAATGCCAGTAAGCTGTATAATGCCATAAATAGGGTGTTTTCAACTTTGGTGCATATCTCGGTCATTTTTTCGAATTTTGGCACCAAATTTTCACCATGGGGTTATTGAGACCCCTCCTCATGAATTCTTTCACTGTCATGGCATTATTCGGTCCCGAAAGGTGATTTTGCGGTCACTCTGTGGAATCACCTTTTGGGACTGATTAATGAAACGACAGTGCTGCTGTTCCTGAGATGGGCTCTCAAAAATCCTATGTTGCAAATTTAGTGAAAAATATCCAAAAAATGACTGTTTTATGAGTGTGCGTTGCACAGTTTCCTCGCACGCTCGTAACTTTGCGAATTTGTAATATTTTTACTCCAGATTTTCAACATTGGCATTTTTTCACACCTCCTTATGAACAGTACAGCTCTCATTTTACATATCCTGGCCAAAATGTGTTTTCGCACTTCCGGCTCAGAATAGTGCGGTTGCTGTGGGAAATCAGTTTTCAGGACAGGTTAAGAAAATGACAGTGGCACTGTTCATGAGCAGAGGTCCAAAAATGCCTATGTTGAAAATTTGGTGACGAAAGTCCATAAAATGACTGTGTTACAACTGTGCGTTGCACAGTTTCCACGCACCCTTGTAACTTCGCAAATTTGTAATATTTTCACACCAGATTTTCAACACTGGCATTTTTCACACCTCCTTATGAACAGTGCAGCTGTCATTTCTCACATCCTGGCTGAAATGTGTTTTTGCACTTCCTGCACAGAATTTCACGGTCACTGTGAGAAATCAGTGTTCGGGACAGATTAAGATCAAGTGAGAGGGGGAGTGAACAAGCTCAACCGAGCTCTGTTGGGACTGCTGTGGATTTCTTTGTGGGCAGAAAAATGTGCCAACTCAGGCAGGAGCCCAGTACAAAAGGGCAGCCTGCAGCACCAGGAGGAACAGACAAGCAAGTGAGAGAGGGGGAGTGAGTGATCTCAACAGAGCTCTGTCAGGACTGCTGTGGATTTCTTTTTGTGGGCAGAAAAAGGCACCAAGGCAGGTGAGGGCCCAGTACAAAGGGCAGCCTGCAGTGCTAGGAAAAACAGAACAAGCGAGTGTGGGGGGAGTGAACGAGCTCAACGGAGCTCTGTCGGGACTGCTACGGATTTCTTTTTGTGGGCAGAAAAAGGCACCAATGCAGGTGGGGGCGCAGTACAAAGGGCAGCTTGCAGCACCAGGAGAAACAAAACGAGTGAATGAGAGAGGGGGAGTGAGCAAGCTCAACGGAGCTCTGTCTGGAATGCTGCAGATTTCTTTGTGAGCAGAAAAAGGTGCCAACGCAGGCAGGAGCCCAGTACAAAAGGGCAGCCTGCAGCTCCGGGAGAAACAGAATGAGTGAGTAAGAGAGAGGGAGTGAGCGAGCTCAGTGGAGCTCTGTAGGGACTGCTGTGGATTTCTTTGTGGGCAGAAAAAGGTGCCAATGCAGGCAGGATCCCAGTACAAAAGGGCAGCCTGCAGTGCCGAGAGAAACAGAATGAGCAAGTGAGAGAGTGGGATTGAGTGAGCTTGATGGAACTCTGTTGGGACTGCTGCGGATTTCTTTGTGGGCAGAAAAAGGCACCAGTGCAGGCTGGAGCCCAGTACAAAAGGGCAGCCTGCAGCACTGGGAGAAACAGAATGAGCGAGTGAGGGGGGGACTGAAGCGAGCTCAACGGAGTTCTGTCGGGACAGCTGTGAACTTCTTTGTGGGCAGAAAAAGGTGCCAATGCAGGAGCCCAGTACAAAAGGGCAGCCTGCCACGCCAGGAGAAACAGAATGAGCGAGTGAGAGAGGGGGAGTGAGCGAGCTCAACAGAGCTCTGTCATGAGTGCTGCGGATTTCTTTGTGGACAGAAAAAGGTGCCAATGCAGGTAGGAGCCCAGTACAAAAGGGCAGCCTGCAGTGCCGGGAGAAACAGAATGAGCGAGTGAGAGAGGGGGAGTGAGCAAGCTCAACAGAGCTCTGTCGGGACTGATGCAGATTTCTTTGTGAGCAGAAAAAGGTGCCATCACAGGCAGGAGCCCAGTACAAAAGGGCAACCTGCAGTGCCAGGAGAAACAGAATGAGCGAGTGAGAGAGGTGGAGTGAGCGAGCTCAACGGAGCTGTGCCGGGACTTTAGAGTTGCCCATCCTGCCGCCCAGAGTCCTCTATGGTCCTATATCACAGCAGGGTCTCTGGGTTGGAGACAAAGCAATGATTGGATACTTTTAGGATTGATGTAGTAATACATATTTATTTGTTCTGTTTATTTCTGTTACTGAGCTGAGTAATACTTGGAGTGCAATAGGATTTCTAACTGGGCTAAGTGAAACTATATGAGAGCTGAGGGGTGAAAAATGGACAAGGAGGCTTTAGGATTGCTGCAGTAATACAGTATCTAACAGATGAGATTTGAGACTGAATTAACCCGGTGAAGAGAGACGAGGGGGCATGGACTAAGGTTGGAAGGGGAACGTTTCAAGAGGAAAATGAGGAGGCACTACTTCTCTGAGAGGGTGGTGTCTAGCTGGAATGTGCTGCCAGAGGGGGTGGTAACATGTAGGACAGTCAATAGCTTTAAGAAGGAGTGGGATAAAGCAAGAGGAAGAGTCAGGGGCAGGGGCTGGGACAAGCTGGGAGGAACTGAGGAGAGGAGGCTGGGGCAGTTGCAATCTAGGGTGCTAGCTGCACACTTGGGCAGACTTACATAGACCGATTGGTGTGTTCTGCTGGCAGAGTCGTATGTTCGTTATGTTAATATGTTCGTATGTATGTTCGTATGTAAAATCACAGTGACTGTTCATGAGCAGAGGTCCTAAAATGCCCATGTTGAAAATTTGGTGATAAACGTCCATAAAATGACTGTTACAAGCGTGCATTGTGCAGTTTCCATGCACCCTTGTAACTTCGCAAATTTGTAGTATTTTCACTCCAGATTTTCAACATTGGCATTTTTTCAGACCTCCTTATGAACAGTACAGCTGTCATTTTTCATATCCTGCCCCAAATATGCATTTACACATCTGGCTCAGAATAGCATGGTTGCTGAGGGAAAGCAATGTTCAGGACAGATTAAGAAAATCACAGAGATAGTGTTCATGAGCAGAGGTCACAAAATGCCTATGTTAAAAATTTGGTGAAATAATTCCATTAAATGACTGTGCTACATGCATGCGTTGCACAGTTTCTACGTATGCTTGTATGTTTGAGCATTTTTAACATTTTCACTACAGATTTTCAAAATTGCCATCTCTTTACACCTCCCTATAAATGGTACAGCTGTCATTCTTCACATCCTGCCCGATCTGTGTTTTCATACATCTGGTGCACAATGGCATGGTTGTTGAGCAGACTCAAAGTTCGGGACACATTGACAAAATCACAGTGCCACTGTTCATTAGAAGAGGCCCCAAATGCTTTCATGAGGTGGGGGTCACAAAATGGCTATGTTCAAAATTTGTAGTGCAAATACCAACAAACGCCTGGTGCATTAGGGTTTCTAACCATAATGTCCCACCCTGTACAGACTGACAGGCATCAGGGGTGTGCGTTGGATTGCTGACTGTAATGCTCAGGCTATTCCACCCCAACCCCCTCACCCTGCAGCCAGCGAAAGGCAACGAGGTGTGCGTTGCACTCTTCAGCCCCAGAGTTTACCCCATTCTCCTATACTGCATCCATTTTAGCATATGTCCTTATGGAGTGGGGTGACTGTAAAACGGAACACCCCAAGGCACACCTCAACACGTGTCAGTGTCTGCTGGATAGGGTGAAGTGAAATGGCATGAACGTTATGGGCGCATAACTCAAACGCATACCCCAATGCCTGTCCATCTCTGCAGGGTGGGGTTGGCGTGAAATTCAATACTTCACTGCCATTCCTATTTTGCATCTCTCTAACGCCTGCATTTCCAATGCTAATACCAGCAAGCAAACATTTGGCATTGACAAATGCTTGTTAGGTGGTGACACTCTCATATGGTAGTCAATGACTGTTGTCGGTGTCAGTGGCTCAGCAGGTAGCACACTTGCCTCTGAGGCCAAGAAATCAGAGGGCTGTGGGTTCAGTTCCCACATCTGGCACTTGGGTTAATATCTCAGTACTGACACTGTAGTGCAGCATGAGAGGGGTGCTGCACTTCTGAGGTGCCGTCTTTCAGATGGGATGTTAAACCGAGGTCCCATCTTCCTGGATTGGTGGTATTTCAGGTGGATGTTAAAGATCCCATGGAACTTATTGAAAACAGTACGGGAATTTCCCCAGTGTCCTGGCCAAGTTTCCCTCATTCACTAAAAATACCACCAACAGCTTAATCTGGTTCAAGGTCAGTTGGCATTCATCTGTATCCCTCTCCCCCGGGTCGTGCCTGAAAATAGGCAGGATTTGTCTAGTGCATTTACCCGGTCAACAAAAACTAAATAAATAAAATGAAGAAAGATGACAAAGGTGGTGAAACTGTCATACAGTTTTTTAAGAGCTGGTGGAACTGAGTTCTTGTTGGCTTCTGCCCAGTTTAACCTAAGCCCTCATGCTGGCAATGCCAAAGCCTAAGGGAGTCCTAGTAGAAGACTGGACAGAGGAGGAACTTGGATTTAGCTGAGACCATTTTAGTTTTTGTGACAGATTTGTGAGTTACTGTGAAAAAGTTGTAGAAAGCCAGAACAACAAAATAAAATGCAAGCAAAATAAAAATAGTAATAAAGACACAAAATTATGAACAAATTAACAATATAAAATAAAAAAAAACTCAGCCTAAATTAGAGGCACAGGAACCAGTTTCTGAACTGACCCTGTAAGGGATCTCAGTGTACCAATTTTCAACATGCCCTTCTCTCTCTGTGTGGCTGGTACACACACACACACACACACACACACACACACACACACACATTCTCCCTCTTGTTCACTCTCTCTGTCTCTCTCTCTCTCTCTCTGACTCTCTCTGAACCAGCCTCGAGGGCTGTGACTGGGCAATGATCTCACTTCCTTGTCTCACACCACAAGGCACCTCTTGGAAAATATATCTCATTTCTTGGGCTTCTTTAAACATGTGACCTTCTGGCAGTGAACACAGGAAGTGTGTGGCAACTGTTGCCTGCAACATAGGCTGCAGTAACTCAAAAGAGGCACTATCTTCTTCATCAAAGCCTTTGCATTTGACAAAATGAACTTGAGATCTCACCAAAAACAATGTTCTTTTTTTGAAAGTGAGAGACAACCACAAGTCGTAGACAAGCAGCAGTAAATTACATTATTCCCAAAAGATATTGCCTTGCCTTTTTTATTGCCAAACCAAATGGAGCTTGAAATATATGCTGCAATCTGCCAAGGCTAGATAGCAAACTCACCCATGTCTATCGCATTCTAATCATTTTTATGCTGTTCTTTACCACCCACATCCTGTCTTTGGTGTCTCCTCTCACCATCATAGTGACCCCTGCTGGTACAGGTGGAGGTGATGACAATGACAAAAGGTACCATGCAGCCGAGCTCTGCCAGTGCAATAAACCTGACGGTGTGCTAGAATCAGCCCCCTTTTCTAACCCCTGACAGTGGAACTTGGAAACTTGTCACATTGCTTGGGTTTCTGTGCCCAAACCATGAACTCATTGCCTCAGGGGTGAGGCAGTAATTCAATCTCTGTGCTCATTCAGTCTGGGGCCCTCTTTCCATCATATACTTTCAGCTGCTCTAAAATTTCCCAGACCATGCTCCAAGTACACAGTGTGTGGACTGACGGTCTCTGAAGACAGAACCGAGACCATCCAACTCATTTTCACCTGTGACCAAAACCAGAATATCAATACAGGATGTCGTTTTAGTAGTAGTAGTACATTTTATTAATCTGCCTAAAGGCCTTTGTAGGAAATATACAAAAGGAGAAGACTGACATATAAAAACATTAATATGAGTACAAATATGATACAATCAAAAATCATATCTTTCAACAAAGTATAATATTTTCAATGAAGACCCATACATACATAACATATTGAAGTAGCATCAGAGGAACACTTTTCCAGGAAACAGAAATAAAATTTTACCCAGGAGAATAGTAAGGCATTTGTCGGAACTAACCAGGCATGTAAATGGAGAAAGCATTTTTAACAGTTCAGGCCTGGGTAACTACATCCACATTTTATTTATTTATTTATTAAGTCTAGGATTACAAATACCTTTGTGCCAAGGCTCTTTTACAGAGGTTCCGTGTCGGTTGAGTGACAGTAGGAGACATGACAATTTGAAAAACGATACAATTTGAAAGAACAATGCAGATTGAAATGGGGGAGAACAAAGCAAGTTACAGTCATTTCCAAGCAGATAAGTACATACATACATACATTTACTGAGGTATTAGGAGCCACAGGAAGAGTAAGGTATACAGAATTATGAAGCTTGGTAGGGTCAACAAAATCGGGTGCAGCTGGTGGCATTTGTCAGGTAAAAAAAGAGTGCTAGAAGAGATGGGGGAGAGGGTGTGGAGGGAAAGGGGGAGGAGTGTTAGAGGAGGTAAGCAGGGGGGTAATAAATGCTTGATTAAAATGAGCAGATTTAAGGTTGACAATCACAGGAGCTGGAGGCAGAGAGGAGGAGGCGGAGTTTGGATTTGAAGGGGCCTAGCTTAGGCAGTGAGGAGATGTCATAGCCGAGGCCATTTAACCAGCTGGGAGCTCTGTGAGCGAAGGATCTTGGCCCCTGGGTGGTGCAGCAACATGGGATGCGCAGGAGCTGAGATTCAGAGCCCCTGGTGGGGCGTGGATTCTGTGCCATACGGGGAAGTGCTTGGACACCTGGGAGGGCTAGGCCCAATGTTATTCTTTTCACCATTAAGCAGGTCTGGTACTTGATACGATTAGACAATTGGAGCCATCCAGTTTGGGCATGTAGATCGCAGGTGTAGGTGAGGCAGTGGGATCCAGTGATCAGCCTGCAGGCTTTGTTTATGGTCAAGATACGTGCCTAAGGGTGGTGGCTGAGGCTGAGCCGTAGATGACCAGGCCATAGTCGATTAGTGAGACCACCGAGCTCTGTACTGTGATCCTTAGGGCATCTGCAGTAAGGCATTGCCTATGCCTGTAAAGAAGGCCAATGCGTGTATTTGCAGCTTTTTCGACATTGTCTATGTGGGTGGCGTATGATAGATTACTGTCCATGGTGACTCAAAGGTACTTGAATGATTGAACCTGTTTGAGAGCTGCACCAAGGCATTCATCATACATATTACTATAATCTCAAATTCAATGGAATAATGTCAAATAGAACAAAAAAGTGTCCCCTCCACCACTGGGTAAAAATACAATCCTCAAACTTAACAAACCTGTGCCCCAATAAATTTATTTGCCAAAGCCATATTTAATTTAGGTATGAAGTCAAACTTGTCAAGATATAGAAGAGACAGGAATTAATTCAGCAAGAATGTCATCAGAGGATAGGAAGAGATTTTTGAGAATCGGATCAAGATGTATTTTCCTTTTATAATTAAAAAATGGGCAGCATTGAGTCATGTGTTTCAAATCATCATCACAATACAGGATTTCAATGGCGAAATGAAAAGCTTCATCATGTCCATTAACCTTTTAGGAATCCTTGTTATTCGCTAGGAATTTGACATTTGCACAGGTCTGCCCCATACTGTTGTGTCATAATTACAGTTTATTGTTTTTTTTCATATTTATTTCTTGTATATTTGACCTGCAAACTGGTAAGGTGGGATCACTTACTTTGCCTTTCAAATAAGGCTAATAAACAATTGCTTTGCCAGAAGATATTTCTTACTTATTCTTTCATACATAATCCCCATGTCACCAGGCATGGCTTCTTCAGGGGACTATCTGTTTCAAATGCATAACAAATATTTTAATAGCCGGCCTGGTGGCACAGAGGGTTGAGACACTGGACGCCTTACCTTGCTCTACGCTGGCAACCTGGGTTCAGGAATGACCTCGGGTCGTCGGGGTGCCGGCATGGTGGGGCGGAGGGCGGAGCAGGATTGAGCATGCACTCTCCTCTCCTGATGGTAGTGAGGGTGGGTTAGCACCCCCTCCCCGTAGTTCCACTCCCACAAGGTGGAGGTCCAGTGGGTAGAGTAGACGGAGAGGGGGCAGCAAAGTATTGGGAGGTGGAAGGGGGCTGAGTTGGTGCCACTGGGTGGGAAGCATGCCTCCACACGCTTGCATGGCCATATGGATCCATTCACATATCTGGAATGTGTAGTACGGTATGAGCTGCACGCCCATTGGCTCACGCTATGGACCAATGGACGACAGCCCTACCGTGGTGTCAGTCGGGCGGGTGGCGGGCAGCAGGTGGTGTGCTGCCGCCGCCACTGACCGGGGGTGGAGCGGGCGGTGGGCTCAGTGGGTGGGTGGGAGGGGGGTACCGCTGGACCACAAGAAATATTGGACTTTATTTTTTAATACAAATGCCCGCGATCAGGCTGCGAGTGGTCCACTGTACCACCAGGGATGTAGGACGTGCATTTTATTATACTTAAGCCCGCGATCGGGCGTGTATCGGTCCACTGGACCACCAGGGATATGGGATGTTATTTAAATCTACATATGCCCACAATCGGGCAGAGGGGCGCATTGCTGCACTGTGTAGGGGGCGTCAGTCCCCGACAGCTGCTGCCTGGCAGGGCACCTGGCGCAAGTCACTGGGGATCGGCACACTTGCATACAAATGGTGCCATAATGACATGCAAATGGCCCCATTTGTGCCTTGCATACATTATGGCTCCATTTGCATGTGCACTTTTGAATATCATGGTTGTTGCGCATAGCGCAAGGGAACTTGCGCTAGCGCATCCCCCAGCTCCACTCTGGCCACTTGAGCTGGCGCAGTGCCACTGCGCAATGCACACTGCAGGTGGCCAGGGTGTAATATTCAATGATGCTATGCCATGGCGCAGCTCTTTGAATATCGCCGAGTCAACGCCCCCACAAGAGCTGTTGCGCGCGCTGCGTCCAGGCTTGCGCCACAGCCTGGCACAGTCTGAATATCCGGGTCTATGTGTAATTCATTTGCTTATTCCAACCTTCCCTCTCCCAGGTTGCACCTGGAAACCAGCCTTGGCTCAGTGTGCCTCTCCCGAGTACCAATTTTCAAATCAATCAATCAACAAAATAAATAATCCATTTTGAAAGTCAGCTCAGATGTCTCATTAGATTGTTTTCTCACTGTCAGCCTTTAAAGTTAAGTATTTTTTCTGCTTTTAGCTTTTAAAGTTTTTGTTACGAACATAGAAATTTGCCAGAAGATAAAGGCCTAGTGGTCTATTAAGTCTGCTAGAATGTGCAGCTAGCACCCCCTTTTCTAGCTGCCCCTCCCTTGCACCCTCACCCTTCCTTGACCCTCCCCCTTGCCCTGTCCCAACCCCTTTTGAACTAGCCCACTGTTCTACTGGATACCACTTCCGCCAGTAACGCATTCCCCCCAGCTACCACCCACTCTGTAAAAAAGTGTCTCCTCATCTCCCTCCTGAACCTTTCTCCCTCCACTCTCATATCATGGACCTGGGTGTCCCTCCCCTCCCCTACTTTGAACAGCCCCTCCGTACCTGTCCTGTTTATTCCTTTCATGTACTTGACGGTTTCAATCATATCACTGTTCATCATCAGCCTTAACTTGGAATAAAAGTTCTATATTTTTTCAGCTATTTTTCAGAGTTGTTTTTCAATCTGCATATGAGAGAACTCACCAATGTTAATAACTTAAAAATTTAAATTGCAGTTACATGATCTTGAGATGCACGTCAGCTTGAAACGGGAGGAGCCTTATCTTTTGTTTTGGGTCATTTAGACAAAGCAATTGCCTCTGATGTTGGCCTGAGACTAAAACAGCTGGTCTGGGATACCACAGCTAACAATAGATTTCCTTGTTGTGCCCCAAGTTAGCTTTTACAAGAGACTAGTTTCAGACAGAGATGCCAATGTCACATAAATACAGTTGGCTGTTTTGCAAGAACCAGCCTCAGCCAGATTCCAAGAGACAGGGACAATGGTTTTCTCCAGAAAGTACTGAGATGCCAGGGGAGGAAATTTTGAGATGACAGGAGAGGGACTAAAATAAATGGAATGGGATGGGCCAAAAGCTGGGAATTAGGGTCTGTTCTTATATTTAACCAGGACTTAGAGTTGTGAGTTGGGAGGCAGTATAGCACATTGGTTTAGGGTGCTGAGCTGCAAACCTGGAGACCTGGGTTTGAATCCCACAGCCCCCACTTGCATACTGTGTGACCCTGAGCAAGTCACTTAACTTCTTTGTGCTCCCAGGTTGCACATGGAAACAAGCTTTGGCTTAGTGTGCCTTTCTTGGTTAAACAATTTCCCCTTTCCCTTGTGAGTCAGTTAGTAGTGAGAAGTGATTCCAATGTAGAAAAAAGTGGATTCCGACCCAGGAAAGAGTGCAGCTATTCTTCTATGGCCTTAGGCTAGGAACTTAGACTTTAAATCAGTTCAATTTTTGTTTTTCCTATTTGCACTCTTTGGGTGGGATATTCAGACTGCGCCAGGCTGTGGCACAAGCCTGGGCACAGCGCAACTGGGATTTGCCCCAAAGGTGCTGACAGGGTGATATTCAACGGTGCTGCGCCATGGCTCAGCACCATTGAATATTGCACTGTGGCCACCCGCAATGTGCATGGCGCAGTGGCACTGCACCAGCGCAAGTGGCCTGAGAGGGGCAGGGGGATGCAATAGCGTAACTGCCGTTGCGCTGCGTGCATCACCCGCGATATTCAAAAGTGCACATGCAAATGGGGCCATAATGCATGCAAGGTGCAAATGGGGCCATTTGCATGTCATTATTGCCCCATTTGCATGCAGGTGCGCCCATCCCCAGCGACTTGCGCCTGTCGCCCTGCCAGGCTGCAACCGTCGGGGACTGACGCCCCCTGTACAAGCAGCAAAGTGCCCCACTGCCTGATCATGGGCATATGTATGAAATGTAAAACGTCCTATATTCCTGGTGGTCCAGTGGACCGCTTGCAGCCCGATCACGGGCTTATGTACCAATATAAAAACATCCTATATCCCTGGTGGTGTAGTGTACCGCTCGCAGCCCGATCATGGGCAGAAGTATGTAGGTAATATCCCTCTATATCCCTGGTGGTACAGTGGACCGCTCGCCACCCAATCGTGGGCGTCAGTAATAAAATATGAAAAACCAATCCATCCCTGGTGGTCCAGCAGTACCCCCTCCCCACCGCCCACTGAGCCCCAGCACCCCACTTCCCCGGTCAGCGGCGGGTGGCATCTCCACCTGCCAGCCGCCCGCCACCCCACCGACTGACTCCATTATGGTAGGACTGTATGCCCATTGGTCCTGGCGTGGGCCAATGGAATGCAGCTCCGTATCCTCTACATACAGTCCAGATATGTGAATGGATCCATTCACATATCTAATCTGTATAGTACAGTATCGGCTTCAAGCCCATTGGCCCACGCTGTGGACCAATGGGCATACAGCCCTACCATATGGAGTCAGTCGGTGAGCGGCGGGGTGGCTGGCGGGTGGGGACCTACCACCCACCGCTGACCGGGGGGAGCAGGGTGCTGGGGCTCAGTGGACGGGTGGGGAGGGGGGTACCACTGGACCACCAGGGATGGATTTGTTTTTCATATTTTATTACTGACGCCCGCGATTGGGCTGTGAGCAGTCCACTGGACCACCAGGGATATGGGACGTTTTCATATTAGTACATATGCCCATGATCGGGATGCGAGCGGTCCACTGGACCACCAGGGATATTGGACCTTTCATACTATTACATATGCCTGCGATCGGGCATGGGGGGTCGCTACCACGAAGATGCCGCCGGAGCTTGGGTGGCCACCCACAGCTGGCAGCTGCCGTGTTGCACCCTGCAATACAACAGCTCACCTGTGGATGGCCAGCTGTTGCTCCTTTTTTTTTTTTGGCTCACCTGTGTGCAGCCGAAGTAGGGGTTGTGCCTGCATGGGCTTAGCACATCCTGGGCTGAATATCAGGATGTGCAGAGCATGCATGGGCACGCTCCCCCTACTTGCACCGCATACATTACTGATGAGCTCTGGCGCATCAAGATTTTTGCCAGGCACAATTCCCATTTGAATATCACACCGGGGCACATCAGTGGGTTGCGCCATGAGCAATCCTTCTGAACATCCAACCCTTTGTGTTTAAAACATGTTTATTTCAATTTTCTTAGTGAGTTCGTATTTCCCATTAGTATATTGTATGAAAAGGGAACTTTAAAGGACAAGCATCATGTTCTGATGCACATATCCTTAAAGAACATAATGACTTAAAATCCAATTTTATTTGGAATTGTTAAGTGGGATCTTCTGATGCCAACTGCGATTTTTGTACTGGTGACTGACGACTCTTTAAGTAAAAATTGTACTGGGAGAGTGCTATACAAGGCATTGAGCCATGGCCCATCTCACAACAATATGAATCTGAAAGCCAGTTGTGTTATTATTTTTATTATTATTATTATTATTATGGTACAAGAAGAACCATTCACATTAAAATTAGCATTCAGCAAGGAGAGAAGACGCTGGCCACCAGATCATTCAGACCACTGGAATACTTTCATGTTACCTTGCTGTTAGAAAAGTATAGCCTTGATGGTAGCGTGAATAAAAGAGCTGTGATGTTACAGAACAGCTCAAATGTCACTGGTCCCATTTTAAAGTCTAACAGACACCTTTTAAAGCAGCGGTACATGTTAAAGGAATGTAAGAGGCTTTTTTCTCTCTTCTTGGAGTCAAGTTCAGCATTTTTTGAGATTTGAAATAATGTGAGTGCTTCTTTTGATATGGGTATTCTCAGGTTGTTGTTGGTATTCACAGCTGTTTTTTTAAT
This sequence comes from Neoceratodus forsteri, assembly GCA_016271365.2. Classification (NCBI taxonomy): domain Eukaryota; kingdom Metazoa; phylum Chordata; order Ceratodontiformes; family Ceratodontidae; genus Neoceratodus; species Neoceratodus forsteri. Next base: position 47,306,282 of record JADMNL010000036.1, read on the forward strand.
ACCCATTCTTTAATGTCACTTGTCTTGTGACTATGGTGAACTAGGATGCAGCAGACACTGCTTACATGGGTGTCCACAAAATAGCGGAGAAAATTGACAAAATCCTGGAGATATGCACAAACCAGTTGGCTCGCCCTACAAGGTAGATTACGGTACCAAGTCTGCCTCCTACAGAAAAAAAACTGCCTTGGTCTATCCGCACCTGCCATCCAGAAACTTCTCTCCACATCTCCCAACCCCCACCGCACAAGACAAATTGCCAGACAATCACTGCACGTTCCCTTTTTCCGTACCTCACAAGCACAAAGGTCCTTTGCATACCAAGCCTCGCAATGGCTTAATGAACTCCCCCCAACTATCACCAATGAGTCCAAACTGGGGCCTTTTAAGAGAAAACTCCACCAACACCACACCTCTCTGAGCAGCTGTGACTGCTAGCCTCATTTCGTTGTCTGATCACCCTCCTCCTGCCCTCTTCACCCCCTGCCACCCCCTCTCCCTTACCCCAGTGAGCCCTAATTGCCTGCCTTATCAACTTCTCCTATCCTCCCTGAGGCACTAATTCCCCCTCATACCACCTCTCTTTTCCTCCCCCCCTTTGAGCGTAGACAAATATTTATTTCTGCATTCAAATTTTATATAGTCCTTGTATTCCCCTGTTTGATTTCTGTGCCCTGTAACATTGCACTTGTACTGTTTGCACTGTCCAGTCATGAAATATATGTGTTGTGTTATTTTTCTGTTTGATGCAGAACCTTTGTAAATGAGCTTCCAGCTCAAAGGTGTTATTCCAAGATCTCATTAAATAAAAAAATAAATATCTGTATTTAATGAGTGTCCCCAAAAACAATACTGAAACAGATTAAAAAATGGGAAAAAGCTGCTTTAAATTCCTTATAGCTAAGTTGTAACGCATTAGTTTTATTTTTTGTTGATGTACTATATATCAATTACCTTGTAACATACTGACAAGAATTGAATTGTGTAAGTCATCAACCTTTTATCATTGTTTCAGTCGGATCATACTGCTTGACCTTTTGTCACTGACATGAGGGACACGGACACTCAAAACGAAGGGCAAGGACCATCATAATGAGGGGCACATCCTCAAACATGGAGATACAAGCTAAGAATACTGTGGAAACCATTGGGTTTTGTAGTACATAGTTTATGTTTTATTCAGCACCGTATGATATTATTCATTTCGGCTTTAGAGTCTGGATTGACAGCATATTCCCTGTGTGGGCAGCATCTATTCTACAGGGATGGATGTGAGACAGAGCAATTCTGAGGGGGGTAAAATGAGGGACATCCCTTGTAATCAGGGACATTTGAGCAGTGTGTTTCAGATTAATAAAATGCTCAGACTGGCTTCACATTGGTAATCACAGTAGGACAAGGATTTTGGTTTCCTTGCCAATCTTCGGTCACTGCCATTTGGGTAGCAGTTTGCTGTGCATGGTTCTTTGCGTGAACAGCATAATAGCAACTTTATGGTGCAGCTGTCAGAGATTGAGTAACCAGAGGCCCACACTTTAGGAGTGGAAGGAGGGGTATAAACCCATTTCCTGCTCAGAGTGGATAAGCTATAATTTGACTAGGAAGAGGATCATGATTTTTTCTTTTTTTGTTTTTGCTGTTGAACTTCCTTTGAACAGCAAATTAAAAAGCAACTGGCAACTCATTAATCTGCAAATTTATGCTGATTGCCTCATGTCATCTACTGAACCATTCAAAGCTCTGTTCAAGGTACAGTTTTTGTTCAAATCTCAGGAACAGCCAGGTTATGTTTCATGTGTGTGTGTGGGGGGTATTTCACTATTTTTCAAGTCGGGTCTCCCTTTTCTATCATATACTGCATTTATGTTCAAGGTACAGTTGCAGCAGGATTATCGTAAAAAAAGAGACTGGCCGGCCCGGTGGCGCACAGGGTTGAAGCGCTGGTCGCCACACCGCCACCCAGGTTCAGGAATGGACCCAGGCGCTTGGGGCTGGCAGGGAAAGGAGAGGATTGAGTGTTCGGAGGACTGCCTCCTTCTGGGGTGGGATGGGTGACACACCTCACTCTGTAGTGGCCCCCAGTGGAGATCGGGGGCACTACAAGTAGTGGCACAGGAAGGACAAACCAGAAAAATGGAAACAGCTCTAATGGCGGCCGGATGATGGCTACCATTCTCCGCTACTACTGGAGTCCTCCAGAGAGCCCCCTCTCGGTCTCAGCAGCACCCTGGACCTACTTAGAGTGTGCTGGTATGCCCACCCCGGTGCTTTCCCCCTCGGAGGAGGGGGACCCACCCAGCGCAAGGGTTACGCCGGGATACTTTGGGGTTGGCTGTGATGTGGGACTGAGTAGTGGCTCGAGAGGGGACAGTTGGGGTGAGTCGAGAACATGGCAGCCTGAAGGAGTGGGGGTCATTGGGGACATTGGGGGGGAAGAGACTGAAATAAGTAATAGTTTATTGGTCCAAAGGTAGCATATATTTTATAAAGATGTTGTGGAACACAGGTTTTAGGGCCAAACAGGTAGTGTGTTATAGTACTTTGAACAGAAAAAGCCATCTTTATACCTAAAGTTGAGTACATGTCCAGAATTCTGCAGCCTACTTCTGAAGGCCTCGTTCCTCTCTGTTATCCATCCTTCTAACTAACACATCTTACATTATGCACCTTACCTTAACAACTGTCATGTTCTATGCTAAATGATATAACTTTAGGAATAGGCAGCTGCTTCTGTGCTTTAACACCTCAAAAAAGGACCTGTGTGGCTCTGAAAACCTGAGTGCGTAAGACGTCAATACAATTTGTGATGGTCCAATAGAAGGCAAAAAAGCACTGCAGCTAGGCATGCTTGGAAAACGTCAGGTGCTCTGGCCAACTTACAAGCAGCTCCAATCACATAGGGCAGGGCGGAGACATCAGGTGCAACACTGATTAAGTGGCTCTGGTTTTTATTTAGAAAACTGCAAATACATACTTAGGATAGAGCCAAACTATCCAGACAAGGACCACGATACCTGTCCCAGACTGAGGCATAGGTAATAGAGAACCAGTGCTTCACAACCAACTACTTGTCAGGGAGTGTCTCACTGTCCATTGGCCAAACTCCATGTCCAGAATTCTGCAGTCTGCATTAGATACCATACCGTACCTTGCATACCATACTGCACCTTACCATACCACAACATACCATACCATGCCATATCATACCATACAATACCACACCATATCATATCATACCATTCCATACTCTACCAATACAATGCCATATTATTCCATGCCATGCCATACCATATCAATACCATGCCATATCATTCCATACTATGCTGTGCCATGTCAAGCCATGCCATACTATACCATACCATATATCATACCATACAATACTTTCCCATACTATACCATTTGCATTTAGATTTCATCTTTTATGCAAGCATCTCAAAGACTTTTTTCAATCAACACACAATTCTATGTTTAAAATCACTCTAAAGTGAAACATGGTAGCCATTCTGCACCAGCCCACTACACAATAGCTCTCCTACTCTCCATGGCCAGATGCAAACTGGATTATATTAAACCTGGTTGGTCATTTGTTGGCTTAATGCATGTGGAAAATTGAGCCGAGGCACCGGGGACATTAATATGCATAGTCAGAACTCTAGGTCCAATCAGGTTCACTCCATCTCAGAAGAAGGAACCAAGGAGTATGCTCTGCATGCATGTACTCATTATAGGGCGTACCCCCACCCCAATACCCACTGCACCCAGTAATTCTCTTGGTAAGCATACATTTGTCCAAGTTTACCTTAAATAATAATAATAATAAACAACTTTATTGTTTAAGCACCTTTCAAAATATCAAGGTGTTTTACAATAATAAAACATAATTCCACAAAAAAAAAACACAATAGTAAATAACACAACAGCTCCAGACACCAATGAGTCACTGATAGACCTGACACCACAAAAAGGTTTTAAGTGCCTGTTTAAATCCCCCCAGGGTCGTGCACTCCTGAAGCTGACGGGGTAGAGAATTCCAGAGGGTAGGGGCCACAAACATAAATGCACAGGATCCAGAAGATTTAAAGGTCACCCTCGGAACCTCCAGCAACCCCTTGTCAGCCGAACGGAGCTGTTGCACAGGGTTGTAGGGAATTAGAAGCTCTTTCAAGTAATCAGGACCAAGTCCATGTAGGACTTTATAAGTCAGTAAACCAACTTTAAAGGTGATCTGCCACTGAAGCGGCAGCCAGTGCAGATCGCGCAGCACCGGGCTAATATGCAAAGCCCAAGATGACCCCATCAACAATCGTGCAGCTGCATTCTGCACTAGCTGCAGGTGGCAGATATCAACCCCAGGAAGCCCTAAGTAAAGGGAGTTGCAGTAGTCAAGGTGCAAGGTCACAAAGGAATGGACCAACACAGGCAGATTGCTGGATGGAACAAGGTGCTTGACCCTGGCAATGTTCCTAAGATGATAAAAGGCAGACTTGACGACTGCCGACACCTGAGATCGAAGGGTCAGCCCATCATCAAGCACCACTCCCAGGTCATGCACCCGTTCAGAGGTAAGAATCTGGGATCCCCTCAGAAAAAGTCTGGAGGGGTGACCAGCCCTCAACCCCTCTATCCAGTGACCTGAATCGACAACCATCACTTCAGTCTTTCTCGTGTTCGACTTTAGCCAGCTTGAAATCATCCAATCCTGGATTTTGGCGAGGCAGTTATTAAATACTGAGAGAGCACTGTCCTGGTCAGGTACAAAAGACAGGCAGAGCTAGGTATCATCAGCATAGCAGTGAAACCTTAGCCCATACTGTCTTACAATGTCTCCAAGGGGCAGCATATACACTGCAAACAACATGGGGGACAGCATCGAGCCCTGAGGAACCCCATATGACAGGGAGAGAGTGAGTCTGAAGAAAAATTCCCCGACATAACTCTCTGTGTTCTGCCAGTGAGGAAAGATGCAAACCACCTGAGGACCGTACCACAGATGAGCCTCAGGCGCTCGAGCAGCACCCCATGGTCCACAGTGTCAAAGGCTGAAGAGAGACCCAGAAGCACCAGAATGGAATGGTTTCTCCGATCTCTAGCCATCAGGAGATCATTGAGCACCCAAACCAGTGCAGTCTCGGTACTGTGCCTCTTTCGAAAACTGGACTAGAGAGGTTCATAAATAGAAACATAGAAACATAGAATTTGACAGCAGATAAGGACCGCTTGGCCCACCCAGTCTGCCCATTTCCCTACCTAATGGATAAGCTGCAGATCCTAGTTAACCAGCAGCCTACTTCTTTCTACCCCCACCCCCTAGAATTGCCTTATGACTGTTCCATGCGTGCTTGAATTCAACCACTGTTTTTGACTCCACAACCTCCTCCGGAAGGCCGTTCCATGCATCCACAACCCTCTCTGTGAAAAAATACTTCCTTACATTACCTCTGAGCCGCATATTATGGATGGTCAAGTGTTATCATAATAATAAACTTCATTTCACATAAGCGCCTTTCAAAACACCAAGGCGCTTTATAAAAGATTAAAACAACAGTGATACAATCAATAAATACAATATAAACCAATGACAGTAATCTGACGGGGTTAAAGGCATGTACTAGTTTCAAATCCACTGTCTCTGCTTGTAGACTGTTCCAAGGTCCACCACTCTTTTGGAGATGTACTTCCTCCTACTAGTACCTCTCAGTTTACCACTTCTGAGCTTCAGGTGCTAAGACTACAAGAGCATGTCACAAGGTGAAATGTACACAGTCCTCGTACACTTTCACTAGCCCTCAATCCCTCTAAGAATTCATTTCAAAATGTCTCTATTGATCATCAAGACCCTGTGCAGTTTGTCTCTGTCTTGTCTCTTCCCTGGTACCTCACCCTCCTTCCGTCCCAGCCTCATCCATTTTGCCACATGCGAAACTTTAGCAGTTTCTTCCAGCCATCTTTCGACCATTGGCAGCAATGCTTGCAGTCACTCTGCTCCTTTCTGCAGCAGCCTGCCTCAGTAGTGAATTCTGATCTATTGCTTTGCTGAATATTTTCTAATTAAAATAAAGATTTCCCTATAGAGCTGTGAAGAATGAAAAATTCTGCCAGTGGAATTCCAGCAGAATTGCAATTCTGCTTCTGAGAGGCTTGGTAGAATTTTGTAGATTTCTACCTAGTGAACTGTGATTCTTTTTTTTGTAAGTAAACTGCAGGTTCTTAATGTAAACTGCATTTTGGTTTGATAGATCACGGAAACAATGTTCTGTGGGAAAACAGCAGAAACTGCAGAAGTTAACTATTTTTGGTGGAATTTCCCATCAATTGGCACAGTTATGCATGTTTCACGATTTTTAGAGTGGAAAAGGCTTATTCTACCGCAGTCAGAATTTCACTGAATTTCCAAGATTCCACAGAATTCTGGCAGAGGTGGAATATTGCAATTCCAAGCAGCACTGCTCTTCTAGCAACCATTCAACTGCTGAGTACCCCACACCATTTTTTCTACAGGCGCTATCTGATATCTTCACTGTTCCTTTCCCCTTCCCCCTCCTTATTTCCTATTACATCGTCCTCATCTCTACTCACACCCCTCCCTCCTTCCCCTTGTACCACTTTCTCCACCATAATCCTCACCAAACTTCCTCTATACAGCCAACTGGTCAAATTGTTTGCCTACATTATGTGCAAGACACTGTAATATTACTATGCAATGCTTTCTTTAAATCACAGCACTAACTTTGATAGCTAACAGAAGCAGAGAACTGTAATATTTATAAAATCAATGATGTGCAAAAACATACACTGAGATATAATATTAGTGGTTCACCTGCAATTCACCCTCTGACACACACACACCCCTACAATCCCCCTTCCCCCGACACACACACACACACACACACACACACACACATATATCTCACAGTTCAGTGTTAGGATTTAAAATGCAATATTTATGAGAGCACCACACGCATAAGTGTGCCACATCCTTCATTGGGTTCAAAACCTGCCATCCCCTGTGCTAACCGAGCCTTAGAGCCTTGCTCTTGAGGTTTATGGGTCATCACCTCAGGTGTGTAAAAAAAAAAACTCATAACACACTCCTGCCTATGTTTAATTTTACGTATAAAAATTATTTAGTGAAAAAAGGGAGGAAACCTAAGAAATAAATAAGAATATGGAAACACCAGAATGTCAAAAAGGGGTTCCATGTCATAACGCCAATTGCAAAACAGCGATCACCATCACAGTGAGTGTACATCGCCGAAAAGCAAATCGGTGATATAAACTTATCGGTGACAGCACATCCAGCAACCAAAATAAGCGTTCACATGGGAGGATGTGCCCCCTGCAGTCCCCATTGCGGGGGGCTTTGACCCCCCCGTACCCCCCTAATTTTAGATTACCAACTCTGTGGGGAGGGTGCATGTCAGGGAGGGGGAGACAGTCCCAAAAAATAAAAAAAATTCAAGTGCAAGCTAAAAAAAATATTTCCTTCCCCAGCCCTGAACCCTGTACCTGCTGCACTGAAGCTAGACACCGTCACCACCACACCACATGGCTAGCTTGGCAGCAGTATGCCGCACTGCCCCACATAAACCCTCTTCCCTATCCCTCCCATTTCGGTCACCATCCTACACTACCAGTAACCCTTCCTCGCTCATCCCTACCCTCACTGTACCTTTCCCTCGCAACCCTTACAGGGTAGCTCAAATGTCAGGCACTGCAAACGAGTCGCTGTTAATACAGTCGCCTATTTGCAGTTGCCAATATCACTGGATACCTCTAAAAGGCTTTTTGGTTCATTTCTATTACAGGTTGATGGAATATCTAGAGGAACATGGTCTCTAGGATGAGAGGCAGCATGGGTTCATGGGGGGGGGTGATCATGTCAAACAAATCTGACTGACTTCTTTGACCGGGTCACTAAGACAGTACACAGGAGCCAAGCGATAGACATCCTCTATCTTGATTTCAGCAAGGCCTTTGACTCTGTGCCCCACAAAAGGTTAACCAGAAAGTTGGTGGATCTTAGAATTGGGGGAAAAGATGGTCAGATGGGTGGAAAACTGGCCGAGGGACAGAACCCAGAGGGTGGGGGGGGAGAGTTATCTGGTACCAGAGAGGTAACCAGTGGGGTCCCACAGAGCTCTGTGCTGGGGCCAGTGTTGTTCAATGTCTTCATCAGTGACATTGGGGATGGCATTAAAGGCAAAATGTGCCTATTCACAGATGACACCAAGCTCTGTGGGAGAGTGAACACAGCTGAAGGGATACAGGACCTACAGGAAGATCTGGAAAGGCTGGGGAGGTGGTACAGGATCTGGCAGCTTGGCTTCAATGCCAAGAAATGCAAAGTTATGCACATTGGAGCCAAGAATCCCAGGACAGAGTATTACCTGGGTAGAGTCCAAGTATCTGCATCAGAGGAGGAGAAGGACCTGGAGTGATGATCACTAATGACCTGAGGCACTCCACACAGTGCAAGAAAGCAGCAGCAAAAGCAAACAAGATGCTGGGATGCATAGCTAGGAGGATCAGCAGTAGGAGAGAGGAGGTTATACTGCCCTTGTACAGGTCACTGGTAAGGTTGCATCTAGAGTATGGAGTTCAGTATTGGTGCCCACATCTCAAAAAGTACATTAACCTGCTGGAGAAGGTATAGAGGAGGGCTACAAAGATGATAGCCGGTCAGCAGGGCAAGGCATATGAGGAGAGGTTGAGGGCACTGAACATGTACTCCCTGGAAGACAGGAGAGAGAGGGAGGACATGATTGGGACATTCAAGTACTTGAAAGGGACAAATAAGTTTGATAAGTTGAGTCTCTTTAAGCTGAGTGGCAACCATATCACAAGGGGGCACAGTCTTAAGCTGGAGGGTGGGAGGTTTAGGAGGGAGATCAGGAAGCACTTCTTCACAGAGAGAGTGGTGGACACTTGGAATGCGCTGCCAGAAGAGGTCATCTCATTGAAGACAGTGGGCAGCTTTAAGAGAGGCTGGGATAGGCATAAGGGAAGGTAAGAATCGTGGGTAGGGAGGATGGGAGGAGTGGGGAGGGAGGGCAGGGACATTAGCTCAAGCTGTGGACCCTGCAATATGAGCAGACTTGATAGACCAAATGGCCTTCTTCTGCTGGCTTCTTTGTATGTTCGTATGTTCATATGGAATGGGTACTTTACACAGTTGGTGACATACTCTAGTATTTCATTCAAAAGAGACACATGATGTATAGAAACTGATGGAAAACCTCCTGGCAATGTCAGATAAGGACTGCGGTATTCTCATAACACTAGTCACCACCTACAAGCCTGGGCACTGGTGCCATGAGTCCAGTAGGCAAGTCCCCCTCATCTGCCCTATTATGGAGGATAAGTATTTTGGTTGCCAGGGTCGGCACAGGGGTGATGGACTTGGGAGGTAGCCCACACTGGTCTAACAGGGCAGCCAGGATGACTCAGGGGTATAAACACACGATTTCAAAAAAATAAAGAACAATAAATCAAAACCTAGAAAATGATAAGACTATTATAACGAGTAAAAATGTTCACTTATCATTATTATCTCATGTTAATTGCTTTACTTTGCACTGTGTAATAGGCAACTTTTTTTGGGGGGGCATCTTTGATCTTTTTCATTTAGCAAGGTGAGTTCATGCCCCACACACTGTCAGAATTTATTGGTGCATGACTTCCTGTACCATATAAATTATTGGCTAAGAATTACAATTTATATTAAAAAAATAAAAAAAAGTACAATAATAAAAAAAAGTAACAAATAAATTTATAAACAACAAAAATTCTAACACCCATTATCAACTAATGTTATATTAGTTGCTTTTCGCTGCACAGTAAGCAACCTTTCTGGAAAAGGAGGGTACTTCAGCCCTTTGCCTTTGTGTTTGCTAGGCATGCCCTGTGCAGTTTGAACTTGTTCCCTAATTTTCTCCTGTGTACCCCAACTGTCTCATTAGCTTTATTTTATTTCTGAAATGTTCTGAGCACTATCATAACTGTGTCCAGCAAGCTTTCCGTGCCCTCCTCCATGTGAACTTGGCTCCTCCTCCTTCTAGGTCACTTTATCCGACCAGCAGAAAATGACACTGATGAGTAATATTCTAGTGCTCCTGCACTTAAACACAGAGGCACAACCAGGGCTCGGGTCACCATCTATTAATCAAACCCTAGGGGAATCATGAAATATGAGGCAAAGCTGTTAACATAACCCTTTTAGAGTACGATTGATCAGAATGCTCCATTTACTGTGCGAATACTGCTATCTGCAGACTGGCCTGCCTGTTTACCATCCCGTTCCTGGTCATCACCACTGAGTGAGCACATCTGACACTCCAACAACAAACAAAAAACACTACCTCACGACCAGCTGTAGGTACCTTGTTGGTACTTAACAAATCAATTTAACTCCCCTCTAACGCATTCAGCTTATTTGTGGCCCATACCATAGAGCTCAAACACATCCTAGAGAGGGCTAGAGGGTGGGCTCCAGTGGATCAGTTGAAGCTGCGCATCCACCATAGTAGAGGAGGACTGATGTGCTGGTAGATAACGGGAACCCTTCTGGAAACTAAAGATAACAGCACCGGCACACTGTTTTGATAGAAATCTGCTGATCTGGTTGGGCAACAAGCACTATTGGTAGAAGGGAAGAGATGAAGCAGACGCACGTGGTGGTGACAAAAACAAGGCATGCTCATTTGTCCTTTGCTTGTATAAGCAGTGCATTACTCGATATTTGTAAAAACAGTGCGCCGGTGCCATTGTCGTAAGTTTCCAGAAGGGTTCCTGTTATCTACCAGAACCTCAACCCTCCTCTAATATGGCGGATGCGCGGCTTCATCTGAGCCATTGAAATCCACCCTCTAGCCCTCTCTAGTATATATTTGAACTCTATGGTCCATAGTACAAGCACAGACAAAACACAGATAACAGATCATTATTCTGACTATGCCTAAACCTCTCCTGAAAATTTGTCCTGTTGTGGATTTAGACTAGCTCGCGTAAGATTAACCTCCAGCTGCTCTGCTGCAGTTACTCCACTATATAAGGTCTTTGTTGGAGCCTCAGTATTTTTGTTTGAAAGTCCAGATGACAATTAGATTGTTTGTGGTGCAGTATTAACCACTGCTTAGAATGTAAATCAGAAACTGTAGTGGTACAATTCGTGTTTGAAAATCTCCAATCTATTACTCTTTGTTTGCAGTTTTACAAGGTGCTTAAGAGAGCAATATGTTTGTGACTAGTGTGGAAGTAGAGCTCAGGCCATGATGCAGACAAAGCCTTGGGTTATTGGTCCCCTGTTTTCAGTGGTACACCATCTGTTTCCTCCCCCACCCCATTAGCTCAGGAAGGACAGGGTTAATTTTAGCTACATTTAATGAGGTCAATAGCTTCCTCTTATCCAATTAGTGGGTTATTTATGGGATCCCGGGTCAGAGGATCAGGATTAGTTCCTGCAGGAATGAAACTGCTGCTATACTGATTGCAGCGGCTACTGTACCACCAGCTGGTGGGCTACAGATGTAGTTTGATTCCAGCAGACTGAAACCTTCCCAACGTCCAAAATGTTTGTCCCTGTCAGACCCCAAACTGCTCCAACCTATGAAGGGGGGTGCAGTCTCAGAGAGTCTGGTAACTGTACCTTCATAACATAGGATGCAGCGAAGTCTACAAGCTAATGTAGAGTTTGCTGCACCTACCCCCAACACCTCTCAAACCTTTGCTACTGACATACCAGACACTGACAATCTGTCAGGAAATGTGGGTCTCAGGCCCTCAAAATAGGGGATATAACATCAAAATTCAGAAAGATACATGCTCAGACCACTGAACAAACTATTGTTTTTTGTTTATGCAAAGTTTAGTGCTGATTAAAAATCACAGGGTAGGATATTTGAACATGCTGTGACCCACCCAACAGGGTAGTGCAACGTTAAATCATTTTTGTGCATTTCAAACTGGGTAGGCACTAAACATGCCATACCGGAAGGCAACAAGGCACATTTAGCATATGGTGCCAAGCTGTTAGCATATAAGCGCCAAGTCATACCACTCACCCAGGCACATCCACAAGAACGTGCCTTCCATGCAGGTGGTCTGGCATAGTCAAAGGTTTGTGGAGGTGCTAACTAACTTTAGTGTCACAGCAGCTGTTAATGTCACCCCAAAACTAGTCTTAAACTCACTCACCCTGGTGCACTGTCCCCTGCCCCTCCCATGGCTCCCAGCACTGATGCCATTGCACACCAATTCCCCTCTGGCAACCTCCCCATCTGCCCAATCTCCACAGGGCTAGTGATTGTTCTGTTAGCATATCCCTGATATTCTAGTAGACTCCCTCCTGCCCAATCCCCATAGCGCCACTGTAAGTTCTGTTAGCATATCCACAGTAGTCTAATGGGCCCCCATCCTCCTTCCCAATCCCCATAGTGACAGTGACAGTTACATAGAAACCTAGAAACATAGACTTTGACGGCAGATAAGGACCTCCTGGCCCACCTAGTCTGCCCATTTCTCTACCTATTGGATAAGCGGCAGATTCTAGTTAACCAACAGCCTGCTTCCTCCTACCCACCACTATAATTGCTTTATGTCAGTTCCATGCATTCTTGAATTCCCCCACTGTTTTTGACCCCTCAACCTCCTCAGAAAGGTGGTCCCATGTGTCCACCACCCTCTCTGTGAAAAAATACTTCCTCACATTGCCCCTGAGCCACTCCCCCTCTGTCTTCAAATTGTGCCCCCTTGTTCTTGCACATCTCTTTTTCTGAAAGATGCTCCCCTCATAGCCCTGGTAATTTATTGTGCACCCTCCTGCCCCATCCCCATAGTGCCAGTGATAGTTCTATTAGCATATTAAGTAATAGTGACTGAAAAGCCAGTCATTTCGGAGGGACTAATGACTGGTTGGGGGGCTGGGTGGCCTGATGCGCAGCCTTGGGCCACCTCCCTCCAGCCTGTCATTAATCCAAGGAAACGATCAGCACAGGATTATGTCTAATCCCAATAACAACTTTTGTTTTTGCCAGTTTCTTTTAGTTCCAAATAGGTTTTAGCTGGGTGGCGTGAGCCGCGCATGCCACACAGCATCAGTTGGCTGCTGGATTGGTTAATCCCTGGCAGTTTAGTGGCCCACCCTGCTACCGAAGGTATGAGAGGCTTCAATGTTGCTGCAATTATAAGTCTAATCCCAATAACAGCTTTCAGTTTTTTTTTTTAAACTCAGTGTTATTACATGACAAAGTGTAGAGGTAAATACAGAAGTTTCAATTGTTGCATACGTCAAGGATGTACACACTCGCCAGTCCAAGTATACAGGCTTGTCACTCCGGCGGGGGGGGGTAGAATGAGGAGGGACCTAAGCAGGCTTGAGGAATGGTCAAGAGTGTGGCAGCTGAGACTCAATGCAAAGTAATGTAAAATCATGCATTTATGACACAGAAACACAGGGAAGGAGTACATGGAAAGAGGGACGTACTGACAACCACCAATCAGGAACGAGACCTGGGGTAATCATATCTGATGACCTTAAAGTCACCAAGCATTGTGAAAAGGCTGTGGGGAAAGCCAGTGGGATGCTGGGGTGCATAAGGAGAGCTATCACCAGCATAAAATGGCCTAAGGCAACACCTTCTTACTAGGACAGTTTGTGACTGCCACTAGGACTCTAACACCCATAATGCCCACTCACCCACACTCTCCTTCCCTTTTCTTTTACCCCCACTCTTCCCCCTTACCCTATCCCTCTGTCTTCCTCTCCCCTGCCTTTTCCCCCACTGGATCAACCTTGAAACCAACCTACTACCACTACCTCCCAACCTCCTAGACAAAGCCACTCTTTGGCCACCCACCCCCCACCCCAGTCTCCCTCCCCCACCTTGACTCCTCCTTGGACTCTCACACTAGGTGTCACGCCTCTTTATCTCCTTCGCTACATATAAACACTGTCCTTTACCCTAGTTGAATGCTCTTGACAAGGTACTATCACCATTGGTACTATGAATGACATTGTAACCTTATTGTATACTAGCTACCTACTATTCAAGTATTGTATGTAAACTGCTTGTTATTGTTGTCATTGTCATTGTTTGATGTGAAACCTTTGTAAAAGAGCTCTGATCTCAAAGGTATGATCTGAATCCCTAAGTAAATAAATAAATAAGGAGATGGTGATGCCACTGTACAAATCATTTTTGAAACCCCATCTGGAATACTGTGTACAGTTCTGGAGGCGGCATCTCTGGAAGGAGATAGGCAGAGTAGAGGCAGTTCAGAGAAGGGCAACAAAAATGGTGCAGGATCTGCACCAAAAGTCATATAAGGAGAGACATGAGGACCTCAATATGTATACCCTGAAAAGAAGAGAGAGAGCAGATATGACAGAGACCCCCAAATACCTCAAGGGCTTAAATAAGGTACAAGAGGGTAGCATCTTTCAGAAAAAAAAATGTTCAAGAACAAGGGATCATGATATGAGGCTGGAGGGAGGGTAGACTCAGGGGTAACGTGAGGCAGTATTTTTTCACAGAAAGGGTGGTGGATGCATGGAACAGCCTCATAGCAGAGGTGGTGGGGCAAAAATGGTAGGGAATTATTAGAATACATGGTATAGGCACAAGGAAACCCTAGCAATAGAAAAGAGAGGGTAAAAGCCAGAGATCAAGTAGGCTCTGCGGCATTGCAGTAGGTAGAAAAATGGGCAGACTAGGTGGGCTAAGCGGTCCTTATCTGTTGTCAATTTCTATATTTCTATGGCGCTTTGCCATCTTCAGTTAGCAGTGACTTCTGGTAAAAAATAAACTTTTGTCAGAGACAAAAGACATGATACATACAACTGCTTAAACAACAAATAAATAAAACGCATAACAACAATATTCAGGATTAAACAGACCCCAACAGAACTGTGTGCTCCTATGCCTTCAATGAATTGTATTAAATTAAGTGAGCATACAGTCTCCTAGCTAAGTGGTCTCCTGATTATGCACTTTCCAAATCATCCCCATTGTTCAGGTACCTCTTCCTTTAAGGAGGTATCCACCCCCTAAGAAACTTAAGGTTCAGGCCGTGTTGTTAAAAACATCCGCCATTTTTGGCACAGGTCTACATGTTTCTCTAAGGTAAGCCACGAGGAAGCAGTGAAATGTTCCATTCTGATTAGCTCACCCACCCTCCCCTCCTACGTCACCAGGGTAGTGCGAGCTAGGTGTAGCCAATTCACTATGATCCCTTTCATAGCCACTGTACACAGGGCTCTGAACATCTCCCTTTGGGATCACTGCCCTAGTATGGAACCAGGGACTCCAATCACCAGGTGTTTAAAGGTAAAAAAAGCCTAGTACTCCTTTATGCATGCCTCGATCATGGTTTTGTGCATGCCTCGATCATAGTTTTGTATTCTGGGTTAACCAGCAGTGACACACTGAGTCAACACCTAAGGGGTTTTAGGCACAGGGGCAATGATTAAGTCGAGAGAGAGAGAGAGACTAGGTACGGTCTGAAAGTGTGATCGATTTTATCATACAGAGGTCGGACACATGAATCCTGTTCAGCCCCCTTATGTTATGAGTTAGGAATTTTCCCTCAGCCGTGGCAAAGCATTGTATGGAAAATGCACCCATATCTGGGTATCAACACCCTCCAGCTCATCTAGAGACCTCCTGTCAACCACCATTAGGAGAATCCACAGGTACACACATACAACCCAAATAACAAAACTATCCTATCCAATACAACTTTATTTATAAAGTGTCTTTCGAAATCGAGGCACTGTACAGACAAAAGCCACAGTATACAAAAGCAACAGCGGTATAAATTATTTAAAATTAGTCTGGGAAAGCTTGAGAAAATAAATAGGTTTTTAACATAGTTTTAAAACTACCGACGGTCAGGCATTCTCTTAACCGACGAGGTAGAGAATTCCACAGGGTTGGTGCTGCAAATGAAAAAGCACGAGCTCCAGATATTTTTAAGCGAACCCGGGGAATCTCTAGCAATCCCTCGTCGGTGGATTGGAGAGGATGATTTGGAGGGTAGGGAGTCAAGAGATCTTTCAGGTAGTTGGGTCCCTGTTCATGTAGGGCTTTAAAGGTAAGCAAGCATACCGTATAGATGATCCGCCACTGAACTGGCAGCCAATGCAGCTCACGCAGCACAGGCATAATGTGACTGGTCCTAGAACTATGTACAATTGGACCCCAAGCATTGGGTATCAGCTTCAATAGGTCACCAATACCCAGGCATTCCATGATGCTAAAGTTATGATTGCCAGGGAGTGCTAGCACTGTGCCAGCAGAGCACACAACAGATGCCAGTAGCCCACCTCCTCGCATAAACTTCCATGTGGTTCTACGTAGCAACCTCTACTCCAATGTAAACAGGTACCGTTCATGATTGGTCCCCACCCAGGACCAGACAAGTATAGGGCCTGGACTACTGGGTGCATATAGATAAGAGACCAACCAGTCACCTACCTTTAGCATGGTGGTAGCTTGGTATTTACTATTCTAATTCATAATCTTTAGAATATTCCGCAGCTCACAAATGCTTTTCGGAATTCCACAGAATTAAAAAAGAAATTCTGGTTGCTCGGGGAACTGGCATCAGAAATGGTTGGGCCCCTGTCAAGGCTATTCAATAGCTCCCTAAAGTCAGGTGTAGTTCTGAAAGATTAGAAGGTAGTAAATGTAGTGCCATGTCACAAGGGAGGAGAGAAAGGGCACCTGGAAAACTGCCGACCCATTAATCTTACCTCCATAGCTAGTAAAATAATAGAAAACACTAGTCAAAGGGGACCGCGAGGACTACCAGGAGAAAAACAGGCTCCAGGACAGTAAGAAATATGGATTCGTGGCAGGGAGGTCTTGTCAGACCAATCTGATCTTTAACCAGGTTACTAGAACAGTGGACATAGGACAAGCAGTGGATTTACCCTGTGTCGACTTCAGCAAGGCATTCGATTGAGCAGCACGGAAGGTTGCTGAAGAAGTCAGAGGACCTGAGAACAGTGAAGGATTTAGTGAGATGAATGGGAAGCTGGCTGGGGGGGGAGACAGCAGAGGGGGAGCGGTGATAAATGGGGTCTAGTCAGGGGAGAGGGAAGGAGGTCACCAGTGGGATGCCCCAAGGTTCGGTCACAGGGCTGGACTGCTTCGCTATGTTCATCAGTGACATAGGAGAAGCAATATGGGGCAAGACGTGTCTCTTCACAGATGTCCCTATGCTCCGTAGCAGGATAAACAGTGACAAGAAGCTACAAAAGGACCTGAAATAATTAGAGAGGTGGTCCAAGGTTTGGCAGGTGACACTAAATGCTAAAAAGTTCAAGACAATCCATACAGGGAATAAGAGCCCAGGATAGAATACTGGATGGAAGGGTTTAAGCAAGACACTACCACTGAGGAAAGGGACCTGGAAGTCGTCATAAGCAACTCCGTGAAACAATCTAGCCAACGCATCAAGGCTTACAGCAAGACAACCAGGATGTTGGGGTGTACTGGGAAGGGGGTTGACAGCAGGAGAAAAGAGGTAATATCTCTCTACAGATCACTGGTGAGGCCGCATCTGGAATACAGTGCTCAGTTATGGAGCTCCACCTAAGAAAAGACAATGACAGGCTAGAAACAGTGCAGCATGGGGTGACCAGAATGATTCAGGACAGCAGGGCAGATCCTACAAGGATAAGTTTAAGACCCTGAACCAGTACTCGCTAGAGACCAGAAGGGAGAGGGGAGAGATGATAGAGATCTTCAAGTTCCTGAGAGGAATGAACAAGGTGAATTGCAAGGAAATACTCAGCAGGATTGGTGAACCAAGAACACAGGGACAGGAATGGAAGCTGTAAGGGAGGAGGAGATTCAGGACGGCTGTGAGAAAGTTTTAGTTTACAGAGAGAGAGAGGTTGAGCCATGGAAAAATCTGCCAGCAGAGGTGGTGGGTGCAAGAACCAACAATGCTTTCAGACACGGCGGGACCAAATAAACGGCTAAATAGTTACACAGGGGGAGAGCATTAGGGGAGGGAGCAAGGGAAAGACGACAATAACCCATACTAGACATTAGGTCCCAGAGTACAATAGGGTAAAACGGGGCAAACTGAATAGACCAATGGTCTTTTTCTGCTGACATTTCCGGTTTCTAAATTGCGAAAAGCTTTTCAGAAGTGGAATGGCCATTCTGTATGAATTTCACTGGTGCAATTCGATGTGCCGCACAGATCTACACAACAAGCAATATTTACAGCAGTAGAAAGGGAACCGACTTCCAACTCTACATAAAACAGTAGTGCAGAATAGTATTGCATCAAGGTACCTACTGCTAGCCGTAAAGGATGGTGAGAAAACCAAGGGTATCAACCCAAGCTAGCAGGACCCTATGGCACAGTGGGTGAGCAGTTACCAGAAGTATGCAGTAACTCCTGGAGAGCCTCTTGAGTGACCTCCACGAGGTGACAGACTTAGGGCAGCTACAGTATTCCAGAAGGTAGGGAACATTCAAGAGAAGAATACATGTTACAGTGGCAGGTGACTCCTGAGAGTTAGGAATGTGTGAATTAATGGCCTCTTTAGTTACACGTACAGTTGCAGTTAAGCATGCATGTAGACTCACACAAGCACTACTCTCACACAGGATTACAGTCATGCACATAACTGTAGGCGTAATGCATGTATACAGACAGACACACACACACCACACATGTACACATGCAGGTATGCACATGCACGTACATACCACACACATGCATGTGCACACAAACACCTGCACACACCATGTATCCAAACATGTGTGCACATGCGCACACACACACTCACACGCCACACACACAATGCAGGTATGCACGTACACATGCACACGTACACATACCACACACACACGCGCACATGTAAATGCACATCACACACACATACGTACATACGCATCATACACACGCACACACAAATACTCACCCACACACATACATACACCCACATACACACACACACATACACACATGCACACCTGCACACACCACATACACACACACCACACATGCATGAAAGTGCACATGCATATCACACATGTGCACATGTACACACACCACACATGCACGCACACAAATCACACACATGCACATGTATATGCATATCACACACACATACACCTACATACACACATACACACATGCAAACACCACATACACACACCACACATGCATGAACGTGTACATGCATATCACATATGTGCATATGTACACACACCACACATGCACGCACAAAAATCACATGCATGCACATCTATATGCATCACACACACATACACCCACATACACACAGACACACACATGCACACACCACATACACACACCACACACGTATGAACGTGCACATGCATATCTCAAACGTGCACATGTACACACATCATACATGCATGCACACAAATCACACACATGCACATGTATATGCATATCACACACACACATTCACACACATCTCACACACACATACACACACACGTGTGTAGATATATATATACACACAGACACACACACATACACACACCACCCTCATAGCTTTCACAATGGTCATGCTGAGGCTGTTACTGGTATCAATTATTCTTCTTAAAAAATGAGCCCGGGCTGCACTGGGAAATAACATTTTCAAGATCTGCAAAATCACAATTCATGACTGTTGCTCATGTTATTAGAAAACAGGAAGCCTTTGAAAGAATTCGGCCTTAAGGGGGCCTATGGGGGGGGGGATACAGGCACTGGCAGTTGTTTTGTCTATGATGGCAGCCAAGTTTGTAAATCACCATTACCCTCCCCCACTAATGAGCTATTTGTCTTTATTAGGACCAGGACTCCCTGCTTCAAACAGGCCATAAACAGTGCTGCTGCCACTGGGTGGGCTGCCCTTCCACTTGATCACGGAAATGCAAACTCATTTAGAGTGTTATCCAACAGTGCATGCCCCCAGCCTCCCAGTCACAGAGCTTGGTTTCTACATGATCAGTGGTTTCCATGCACTGCTTTCTACAGCTGGGCAGTCCGTCAGCTTCCTGGTAATAGCCATGAACTGATTTCGTCAATACAGCAAGCAATTAGTCCCTGGGCTAACATCTTGACATGCCTACTGTTGCAGTCAGGCCACATTTGGAACACTGTGTGCAGTTTAGGGTCCCTCATTATTCAAAGACTAGAGCAGCCTTGGAGTGTAACCAATTCCCCGAGCCAATACAGACCAGAGGTGAGGGACGTGAGGTACAGTATGAGAGAAGGCTGGACACTCTTGGTTTGTAGGTACTCCCTTTGTGTTGAAAAGGCAGAGGGCATCTTATCTGGTAAAGATATTCAAAATGATAAAAAGACTGATGAGAGTAAACACAGGTAGATTACTACCATTTACAGGTGACTCAAATCCAAGGACACAGATACAGGATGACCCACCACAGTCACAGTAAAGGGAATTACAAGCATGGAGGTGGGTGTTTATTGTTCTTGGAAAGCTTAAACATTTTTCAAAATGTTATCACTCAGAATCCTCTTATTTTAATTTGAAAGATGCCGGAAAAGATAAGGACAAGGAAACCGTTAACAATTCAAACCCTGGACACATTTCTGAATGTTCTGGCTGAATAGCAAAGCTTTGCTCTGAATACTGAGCATATGTTTTGGGGTTTGGAGCAAGGCAGACCCACTTTCTCCACATGCTGGAAGGGGACTATTTGATGCCAAAAGTAGAAAAGGTAACTAACAAGGTGTTGTTGGACGCAATGTAGGGCATTCAAGTGAGCACAGAATAAGGGACTGCAAATGGTCACTCGGTAACAAACCATCTTTCTTGCCTGACTACGGTCACGTCTTGACTACATTATAAACCCAAGTGTAACACAGAGGATAATGGCTGGGGATCGGGTGATAACCACGCTGTAATCACCTCGAGTGGTTGCTAGGGCAACATGGTATACCTCGAGAGCGCAGCTCGAGAGGTTTAGTGTAGCCCTAGCAACCACAAGAGGTGATTTCAGCGTAGTTGCCACCCGATCCCCAGCCATCATTTTTTATAGTGTATGGTCAAAAAAACATTGTTTGCATTCTATGTGTGAGAATTATGGAACTCTGGTGCATTTTTTTTTGTTATGCCACTGTGTGGAAGTTCCGAAGTGTGGTTAACAACTTTTAAAATTCTAAACAGTGCATAACAAAGCTGTGCGACTGCTGATTATGGTGGTTTTTAATAGGCGCTTACCATACATTATAAAGTACTGTAATTGGGAAAGGACTCCAGGTCCATCCTGCTCCCCCACCCGCTTCATAAGGAGGGATGAATATATATATATATATATAATTTATTTATACAATGACGGTGAGACATATTCCAGTGAGATAAAACAAGTTATTTTCACTGCAGTGAAATAAATCCTGATGACATCAGCAGAGTTAAAATAAATGCCATTTATTACACCCTGAAACCTGCGCTAAACCTGTGCAAAGCCGCGCAAATTGTACATTTTGCAACAATGAGGCCCCCATTGTATAAATAGGATACATAATGTGCACTCGTGTGATATGGGAAATATGTTCAGTCCTGTACAGTGACCTTTGAAACCTCACTCGTGAGTATTCAGAGGTCACTCTAGACGAGTGAAAATATTTTCCATATCATACTCGTGCCCATCATGTAGCCCCTATACATATATATATATATATATATGTGTGTGTGTGTGTATTTTCAGCACTGTTTTTCTGGCAAAAATCAAGGAGCCCAGTTTTGTTTTCATTTTCTTTCATTCGTGAACCAAGATACAGGATTTAGATGTTTTTCGATGTTCCCTCCCACTCTTGCAATGCCCACTGTGGAAAAAAATGCAATATCTTGGTACAGTGCTGTGCTGTTTACCACCAGAAACACGTGTTAATACCATCCTAATATGTCTAAATTATAAATCTAGCATGTACTTTTAAGAGGTAACCTCAGCGGAAGAGATTTTTACAAATTGCAAATGGTGGCCATCTTTAATTACGAGTCATTAAGTACAAAATTAGCTATAAAATATAGTTTAAAAACATCTGAAAAAAACTAAACATACTCTGAGGATGAATCTAAAGATGTCAGAAATACATTTTTGCTAAAAATCTATATGATGAAATGTTTTCCCAATGAACACATACTGCTGCTTTAAAAAGCAAACAGTTGTTGAGGCTTACCATAAACAGCAGTACAGTAGCATTAAAAGGAACCCCTTATGGTATGTCAGGGTGGCCTGTAGTTGACAGTCGTGTAGATGGAACAGTGGTAATGGGAAAGGAACTCTATTGATTGCTGGTTTAGCTGATGTGGGGGTGCAGGGAGGGTTGGGGAGCAGTGGTAAGGAGGGAAAGGAAAAGCTGGTTGTTGGCTTAGTTGAAATGTGGGGGTGCAGGGGGTTGGGGACTGGGGAGCCATGGTAAGAGGGAAGGAAACTCTGCTGATTGCTGGTTTAACTTACACTTTGGAGGTGCAGGGAGGGTTGGGGAGCCATGGTAAGAGGGAAGGACACTTTGCTGATTGCTGGTTTAACTTACACTTTGGAGGTGCAGGGAGGGTTGGGGAGCCATGGTAAGGGGGAAGGGAACTCTGCTGATTGCTGGTTTGCCTGACATGTTGGGGTGCAGATGTAAGGGGGAAAGGAAAATGTACTTACTGCTGCTTTGGCTGACATGTTGGGGTGTAGGGAGGGTTGGGGTGACATGGTAAGTGTTCAGCTTTACAGTCACACCACTCCATAAGGACATGCGCTGAAATGGGTGCAATTTAGGAGAATGGGGTGAACTCTGGGGCCAAAGAGTCCAGGCACACCTCAATGCCTGTCACTGGCTGCAAGGTGGGGGTGGGGTGGAATGGCTTGAGCATTACAGTCAGCAATCCAGGCTATACAGGGTGGGAAGTTATGGTTAGAAACCCTAATGCCCTGGGCATTTGTTGGTATTTGCACTACAAATTTTCAACATGGCCATTTTGTGACCCCCACCTCATGAAAGCATTTGGGACCTCTTCTCATGAACAGTGGCACTGTGATTTTGTCAGTGTGTCCCAAACTTTGAGTTTCCACAGCGACCGTGCCATTGTGTGCCAGATGTACGAAAACACAGGTCAGCCAGGATGTAAAGAATGACAGCCGTACCGTTCATAGAGAGGTGTGAAGAGATGGCAATGTTGAAAATCTGTATTGAAAATATTAAAAATGCTCAGACTTCTGAGCGTACGTGGAAACTGCGCAACGCATGCATGTAACACAGTCATTTAGTGGAATTATTTCACCAAAATAAGCATTTTGTGACCTCTACTCATGAACAGTGTCACTATGATTTTCTTAATCTGTCCCGAATATTGATTTCCAACAGCAACCGCGCTATTCTGTGCCAGATGTTTAAACGCATATTTCGGTCAGGATGTGAAAAATGACAGCTGTACTGTTCATAAAGAGGTCTGAAAAAATGCCAGTGTTGAAAATCTGGAGTGAAAATACTACAAATTTGCAAAGTTATGAGGGTGCATGGAAACTGCACAATGCACACTTGTAACACAGTCATTTTATGGACATTTGTCACCAAATTTTCACATAGGCATTTTAGGACCTCTGCTCAAGAACAGAGTCACTGTGATTTTACATACGAACATAAGAACATACGAATCTGCCAGCAGAACATACCAGTTGGTCTATGTAAATCTGCCCAAATGTGCAGCTTGCACCCTAATTTGCAGCTGCCCTAGCCTGCTCCCTCTCAGTTCCTCCCCCGCTTGTCCCAGCCCCTGCCCCCCTGACTCTTCCTCTTGCTTTACCCCAATGCTTCTTAAAGATATTGACTGTTCTATATGTTACCACCCCCTCTGGCTGCACATTCCAACTAGACACCACCCTCTCAGAGGAGTAGTGCCTCCTTATTTCCCTCTTGAAACGTCCCCCTTCCAACCTTAGTCTGTGTCCCCTCGTCTCTCTTCCACTCCTCAGTTTAAACACCGCCTCGGTGCTAGGTTTATTTACCACCTCAGGTATTTAAACACTTCAGTCATATCCCCCAATCCCTCCTCTCCTCCAGTGTGTACATGTTCAGCTCCTTCAGCCTAACTTCATATTCCTTTCCTTCCATCCCTTTTAACATTTTTGTTGCCCTCCTGTGCACCCCCTCCAGTAACTTTATATCTCTTCTCAGGTATGACCTCCAGTATTGCACACAGAACTCTAGGTATGGTCTGGCCAGTGATCTATAGAGAGGTAGGATCACATCCCTGTGTCTGGATGAGAACCCCCTTGCGATGCACCCCAGCATCATGTTTGCCTTCGCTGCTGCTCTCCTGCACTGTGCTGAGTTGTTCATGCTCCCAGTTACCAACACCCCTATGTCCTTCTCCTCCTCTGTGATCCCTAATCAATAGTCCCTCTTCTGGTTCTTAGCCCTGAAGTGCATCACCTTACACTTCTTTGCATTGAATCCTAGCTGCCACTCCACCAACCATGTCTCTAGTTTAGTTAGGTACCCTTGCAGTTTTACCCATCCGTCCTCTTCGTCCACCACTGCCCCCAATTTGGTATAATCTGCGAACAGACAACAGACTAACCCTGCTCCCCACTGCGTGTGCTGTATCAGAGATAAAGAGCCCAAATAGCACCAGGCCCAGCACTGACCCCTGTGGCACCTCGCTTGTCACTGCTCTGGGTGCCGAGAGCTCCCCCACCACCACCACCCTCTGCACCCTCCCCTGTAACCAGTTCTCTATCCATTTAGTCAGCTTTTTTCCCACCCCCACTGCTGTCAGCTTCCCCCCCAGTCTCCCATGAGGCACTGTATCAAAGGCCTTACTGAAGTCCAAGTACAGGACATGTACCGTATGGCCCCTGTCCAACTCCCTTATCACCCAGTCATAATACTCTATTAGGTTGGTTTGACAAGACCTCCCTGAGACGAACCCATGTTGCCGCCCATCTTGGAGGCCATTACTCCCTAGGAATGCCACCAGCCTCTCCTTCAGTATCGCCTCCATAAGCTTACCCACTATGGACGTGACAGTTACCAGCCGATAATTTCCTTGCTCCTCCCTAGACCCACTCTTGTGTATGGGCACCACATGGGCCACCCTCCAGTCCTGGGGCACACACCCCGTTTCCAGGGAGGTGTTGAACAGATCTACCAGTGGCTCAGCCAAAAGCTCCGCCATCTCCCTCAGCACCCTGGGGTGGATGCCATCAGGACTTGGTGCCTTGTCTACCCTTACTGCAATCTGCCCCTCTAGCACCCTACTTCCTGTGATCACTTTGTCCGTCACCTCCTCTCCCCCTTTCCCCACCACATTCTGGTAGTGGGCCATCCCTCTCCTTAGTGAAAATGGAGCAGAAGTACTCATTTAGAATTTCCACTTGCTCCTTGCCCTTTTCCACCCAATCCCCTCTCCACTTTATCCTCACAATATGTTCCTTGCACATCCTCTTTTCCCTGACATACCTAAAAAAGTCCTTTTTCCCTCCCTTTATGCCCTATGTGGACCTTAACTGCCTGGAGGCCTTAGCTTTTTTCACCCTCCTGGCAACCTTCCTTGACCAACTCCCAAAAGCCTCCTTATCCTCTCCCTTCCCTGTTCTCCTGTACTTCCGGTATGCAGCTGTCTTTGCCCTCACCCCTTGCAGCACTTCCTTGTTCATCCAGCATAGTTTCTTGGCTCTGCTCTTCTTACTCCTGGCCCTGGTGCAGGCTACTGTGGCCTCTGTTAGCCCAGTCTTTATGACTCCCAATTTTTGTTCTGCATCCATCCCTGGCCTTATATCCTGGAGTCTCCCGCACAGTATTGCTCCCATCCCCCCAAAGTCCACCCTAATACAGTCCACCACCTTAGTGCCCATGCCTCCTGTCTCCCTGCCCAGCGCAACAATGAGCCACACTGTTTGGTGGTCGCTACCTGCTAGTGGGTCCTCCACCCTTACCTCCCTCACCACCTCCCCATTTGCCAGTACTAGGTCCAGAGTGCTACCAAGCCTTGTAGGCCCACTTACCAATTGCGTCAGAAGGCCATCCTGGAAATGCATCAAGGAGCACCTGCTCCCTGGTACTGCCAGTGGCCAGGGTGCTTCAGTCAACCCGTGGTAGGTTAAAATCCCCCCACTATCACCACACTCCCCCTTCTACACACCCTCCTTATCTGCTCTGCCAACTCCTCATCCAGTTCCACAGATTGGGCTGGTGGTCTGTACACCACTCCCAGCTTCAGCTTTCTGCCCTTGGAGTCCAGGAGCTGCACCCAAAGCACCTCTGTCCTCTCCTCTTCTCCCTCGCCCCTCACGCATTTAATCCCTTCCCTCACATAGAGTGCAATCCCCCCCCTTCCAACCCCCTGGTCTCTCCTGTATATTCTGTATTCTGGGATTTCCAAGTCCCAAGCATGGTACTCTGTGGTCCAAGTCTCTGTCACTGCAGCAATGTCCACCTCCCTCTGAAAGGAGCACCTGAAGCTCTGCAATTTTGTTCCCCAGACTTCTTGCATTGAGAGAGGCCACCTTCCACCAGTACCCCTCCTTCTCCTCACTCTTCTCCTCCTTGGCCTGTGTCCCTCCTCCCGGTAGTCCACACCCTTTCTCCTCCTTATTCTTACTGGGTGGTGGTGCCTTCTGTATTACACACAGACCACTCTGCCCGCCCCTTCCCAGGGTTGCTATGGCTCCGCCTTTACCTATATCTAGGGGGGGTGAGCTCATTAGGCTTCCCTGTCCAAACCTTTCTACCAGCCTCAGTCTTTTGGCCACCCCCCCACTAGTTTAAATCCACCTTAGTAGAGATATACCCCTCTAATCCTGCCTTTAATACTCCCTTCCCCTTCCTGCTCAAGTGTAGCCTGTCCCCCAGACCCTACCCCAGTTAGTCACTAACCCATAATTTATGGTGTGGCACCAATCAGTCAATTAGTCGTTGAACTCCTAAATCCTACCCTTCCTCCCCATGTTTGCACATGGTACCGGGAATACCTCCAAGAATGCCACCGACTCCCCCACCCCCTCACGCTGCCTGCCCAACTACTTGAACCTCCCCCTCACTACTTCCACAGTCTCCCCCGACAAGTCGTTTCTACCTACATGCAACACTAAATGAGGTTTCTTCCTCCCCCTCACTGCACACTTGAGCAGTGCCTGCCCTGCCCCTCCTGCAGTCAACCTGGGGATAACTTCAACCCAACTACGGCTGTGCCTTCCCCTCTTCCACCCCATATCACCCCCTTTCAGTATAGTATCCCCCAGGATGAGTAACCCCATCCCTTAGCCCCTTTCCTTTCTAATGCCCCTTCCACCACCCCAGTATTTGATCTTCCCTGCCCCTTACCCCCATCAGCTGCACCCTCTGTGACTTCTGTATCTGTACCCCCTACTTCCGCCTCACCCCTTTTCTCTGCCTTATTCCTCCCAGCCCCCTTGAACCCCTTTGCAGCCTGACTACTTCCTACTGGGCTTCCCATGTCAACCTCCCCTCCTCCCCTGCTGATTTCCAACCCCTCTCCTATCCCCGCTGTTGTCGATTTAGAGCCCCCATTCCCTTCTACCCCGATAGTGATGCCCCTCCCATCCTTCCCCTTCCCATAGCCTCCTCTCCTCCAGTCACCACTCCTTCCCTCCTTCCTTACTAGCCCTCCTTCTACCCTTTCATCCTCCACAATCTCTTCCCTACCTGTTGCCATTCCTCTCATGCCCCTTGTCCTCCCCTTCAGTATGTTCTTGCTCCCCCTCTCTCCCATAGCAGAGGCCCGAATCTATTCCTAGTCGATAACCCTCATCGTCTCTTCCCCTATTGGTTCCCCTTCCTACTTGTTCCCCTCCATGCCACCCCTGGTCCCTCCCTACCCGCAGCCATCTGCTCTCTCCCCTGGTACTCCTCGTGGTCTCTTCCTCCCCCATCAGGAGGCCTCCCCCCTCGCCTCAGGCACCCCCTCCATTCTCCTCTCTTTTCTGCTAATGCCTCTGATACTGGGATCAGTTTCAGTCCCTAGTTGTTCTTACTCCTTCCCCCCCTTACATAGAAACATAGACTTTGATGGCAGATAAGGACCGCTTGGCCCATCTAGCCTTGCCATCCCCTATTCCCCACCCCCTAGCCAGGATGCCTACTGTACTCATCTGCCCTGCCACTTAGACTCCTCCCTAACCTCCAAAGTTCCTCCCTCAAACTAGCCAGTCATCTACAGACCATACACCCCCACCATCCTCCAAACCCAGTCCAGGATCATGGCGGACCCACACCCTGTACACCCCACCACCCTTCCAAAGATGCCGCCCTATTGACATGTGGCACCTGCCCCATTTTGACCCCATCTTATGTTACAGGCTCTTACTCTCAGTTTCTGTACCCTACTACAACTGTTATGCCCCTATTTACTCAAATTCCTGCCCCCCCCCCACACTTGTCCCCCTACTGCCCCTTTGCCAACCAGGTTAATCCAGTCTCAAATCTCATCCATAAGATACTGTATTACTGTAGCAATCCTAAAGCCTCCTTATCATTTTTTCACCCCTCAGCTACCATACTTTTTGTCCTCAGCTCTCATATAGTTTCACTTAGCCAAGTTAGAAATCCTATTGCACTCCAAGTATTACACAGCTCAGTTAGAGAAATAAATAGAACAAATAAATATCTACTATTGCAGCAATCCTAACAGTATAGCTCAGTACTTAGCTCAGTTAGAGAAATAAACAGAACAACTAAATCTGTATTATTACAGCAATCCTAAAAGTATCCAGTCATTGCTTTGTCCCCACCCCAGAGACCCTGCTGTAATATAGGACCACAGAGGACCATGGGCGGGAGGGTGGACAACTCTAAAGACCCAGCAGAGCTCCGCTGAGCTTGCTCACTCCCCCTCTCTCACTTGCTCGTTCTATTTCTCCCGGCGCTGCAGGCTGCCCTTTTGTATTGGGCTCCTGCCTGCACTGGTGCCTTTTTCTGCTCACAAAGAAATCCACAGCAGTCCCAACAGAGGTCCGTTGAGCTCGCTCACTCCCCCTCTCACTCACTTGTCCTGTTTCTCCCGGCGCTGCAGGCTGCCCTTTTGTACTGGGCTTCTGCCTGCACTGGCGACTTTTTCTGCCCACAAAGAAATCCACAGCAGTCCTGGCAGAGCTCTGTTGAGCTCGCTCACTCCCCCCTCTCACTCACTCATTCTGTTTCTCCTGGTGCTGCAGGCTTCCCTTTTGTAGTGGGCTCCTGCCTGCGTTGGCACCTTTTTCTGCCCACAAAGAAGTTCACAGCAGTCCCGACAGAGCTCTGTTGAGCTCACTCACTCCCCCTCTCTCACTAGCTTGTTCTGTTTATCCCGGCGCTGCAGGCTGCCCTTTTGTACTAGGCCCCTGCCTGCATTGGTGCCTTTTTCTGCCCACAAAGCAATCTGCAGCAGTCCCGACCAAGCTCCGTTGAGCTCGCTCACTCCCCCTCTCTCACTCGCTCGTTCTGTTTCTCCCAGCACTGCAGGCTACCCTTTTGTACTGGGCTCCTGCCTGCGTTGGTGCCTTTTTCTGCCCACAAAGAAATCCTCAGCAGTTCTGACAGAGCTCAGTTGAGCTCGCTCACTCCCCCCTCTCACTCGCTCAATCTTAATCTGTGCCAAACACTGATTTCCCTCAGCGACCACGCTATTCTGCGATGGAAGTGCAAAAACACATTTTGGCCAGGATGTGAAAAATGACAGCTGTACTGTTCATAAGGAGGTGTGAAAAAATGCCAGTGTTGAAATTCTGGCATGAAAATATTACAGATTTGCGAGGTTACAAGGGTGCTTGGAAATTGCGCAACACACGCTTGTAACACAGTCATTTTATGGACTTTCATCACCAAGTTTTCAACATAGGCATTTTAGGACCTCTGCTCATGAACAGTGTCACTGTCATTTTCTTAATCTGTCCTGAAAACTGATTTCCAACAGCAACCGCGTTATTTTGTGCTGGAAGTGCGAAAACACATTTTGGCCAGGATGTGTAAAATGACAGCTGTACTGTTCATAAGGAGGTGTGGAAAAATGGCAATGTTGAAAATCTGGAGTGAAAATATTACAAATTCATGAAGTTACGAGCACATGTGGAAACTGTGCAACGCACGCTCATAAAACAGTAATTTTTTGGATTTATTTCACCAAATTTGCAACATAGGCTTTTTGAGAGCCCACCTCATGAACAGTGGCACTGTCATTTTGTTAATCTGTTCCGAAATCTGATTCCGTGCAGTGACCGCAAAATCACCTTTCGGGAACGAATAATGCCATGACACTGACTGAATTCATGAGGAGGGGTCCCAATAACCCCATGTTGAAAATTTGGTGCCAAAATTCCCAAAAAATGCCCAAGATATGCACCAAAGTTGAAAAAACCCTATTTATGCCATTATACCGCTTACCAGCATTTCTTCAGTTCGCAGTCAGCTTTGAAGAGTGCAGACGGATTCCCAGTCCACCGAAGATTGTCGCGCCGGGCTTCGGAGGTAAGTATGGGGTGAGGGGGGTGTGGGGAGGTGGGGTACACAGAGGGTGGGCGTGGGTTGGAGGAGGAGCATTGGACACTTTGCAGGACCGTTTTCTCATTTTACAGGTTTAAAAAAATACAGGCAAAGCGGGTCAGTTTTTTACTTTTGCAGGTGTGTTTTTGGTACACTGAGGTGGGCTCCCAGTGTGCCACTGGCATTTGTGGGGAGGGGGACCAAAGCCGACTTGGACTGGACCCCCGTCGGCACAGAAATGAGTGGGGGCGCCACGATGCCAAGGGGATTGGGCACCTTGGCAACTGGAACTGGGAAGGGGGAACTGAAGCTGATGGGGATTGGGCCCCCCGTCAGCACAGAAACATGTGTGTGGGGGGGCACATGATGCCGAGAGGGATTGGGCACTCCCTCGGCACACAGCTGAAATTGGGGGTGGGGACATTATGCTGACGCAGACTGAGCTCCCCTGTCGGCAAATGAAGTTGGTCGGGGGCATGCCGACAGGAGGATTGAGCACCCCCATCGGCTTTCATGGGGCTATGAGGTGGCGGCACAGCGCCGCCATGTGATTAGTAATGTTACACCAGGCAAGGTACTGCCCTGCAATGATGGGTCACTCCCTGATTGCAGCGGAATGGCTGACGCAGAAAAGATGAGGTGGCCCTGATTGCAGCGGCAAAATCCTTACAAGTTAGTGGCACTCTGTAGAACCAGTGTCATCAGGACACTGTGCCTGCATTGGTTGAGCACTGCCAAGCCCAACAATGCAGTGCCGGCACTGGCCACCATAGTGCCGCACCTCCATGACCCACTTCTCTCCTAAGCTGCCATATAATGTTTCTTGCACATGCGCGCAAGCAAACATAAAAAAGAAAGACCAGGTCCCATAGATAAATACCTGAGGACTACTAATGGGAGAAATTGGAAAACTGTTACCCTCGCCTTGACTGAAGGTAGTATCCCCAGCCCCAAAGAGGTTCTATCCACTAATAGTGCTACTCTTCGACTGTCATGGGCGCCAAAGCTAGCAGTTATTGATCTCATGAAATTTGGTGATGCCACACCGACATCTTCACAAACTACAGCCCCCCAGAGATATAGCACTGTTGATGCAAGCAGTGCTTCAACAGCCACTGTAGAGGGATATTTGAAAACTGAAGCAATGATTGATACAAGGACTGCTATATCTCAAAGAAAAGCTCAAAAACTTTGAAGACATGAGTAATGGTTTTAATGTCTTGATTCATATGGTCACTAAACTTGGTGAAAAGTTGGATAGTAAACTCACACGGATTGAGAACACTTTAACATATTATGAAACACAACCTAATGAGAACACTACAAGTACAGTATAAAGGACTTACAAAATGAAAGTCCGCAAAAAAAATGCTGCTTTATCCATTCACTAATGAGAGACTTTATAGCCTTAAACCTAAAACTGAAAACCTCAAAAACAGCCAGAGAAAATTGAACTTATGGTTTGTTGGAATGCCCCCCTAGAATCAGAAACATTTTAGATCTGGGACTTGCTAAAGCTGTTTTTCACAGAGCTACTGAAATACATGGAAACCTATACTCCAAATATCAGTAGAGCATTTCACGTCCCAATCATAAAATCTTTTATAGTGTATGGTTAGGGCTTTTTTGTGCACGGAATTCAAGCAACTCAAAAACCTTGTTGCACACGTTCTAAAGTTGTTGTGCACATTCTATCATTAACTAAGGCTGCAATTCCCTCCTGCTACCTGGTTTCACTTTCACTGCTCACTGTACCTTAACGTTATCAGATGCATTTTTTTATTTTTTTGAAACCATGCACTGTAACAAATAAAATATGGGCACTCATATACAACTTGCCTTGTGTTTCCATCTCAGGATTGAGATACCAGCATGGACCTCTCGAGCTTCACTCTCAATATCTATATGCTGGTATCTCAACCCCTCAATGGAAACACGGGCTCATTGTGTATGGGTGCCCATACATTATTCCTTAAATTCAAACTCAAACAGAAAAAAAACTAAGCCTACTACAGTTATCATCACATCTGCATCTTTAACTAACTACAAAACCATAATTAAAGCAGTCTGAATCAAGGAAGCTTATACTATTAAAAATCACAATGTTTTTATATATCTTGATGTGTTCCCAGTTACGCAGCAGAGGTGCCATAGGTTCTTACAATTTAGAGAAGAAATTGAACTAGGTGGATGTATGTCAGTTCTCTACAATTCTAATTGTTTAACCAGGAGCAAGGCAAGAATTAAACCTGCCAGCAAAGTAAGAACCTTATTCGATGAAGATCAAATCAAAAAATATGTTTTGGACTAGAATGAAGATAGAGGGGGGACAGCTCAGAGGTAATGTTAGAAAGTATTTTTTCACAGAGAGAGTTGTGGATGCATGGAACAGCCTTCCTGAAGAGGTTGTGGAGTCAGGAACAGTGGGAGAATTCAAGAATGCATGGGACAGGCATAAGGCAATTCTAGTGGGGGGCAGGAGGAAGTAAGCTGTTGATTAACTAGAATCTGCAGCTTATCCATCAGGTAGGGAAATGGGCAAACTGGGTGGGCCAAGTGGTCCTTATCTGCCATCAAATTCTATGTTTCTATGGTGCTAAGGCAGCAAGAGTAATGAGAGTCTTGTCTATTTATGATGCAGCCACTGATTCTGATATGTTGCCGGTTGATATTTAAAATATTGCACCAGGAAAAATCATCTCTGAAGACCCACTGCACACCTTAGAAAAGATGCAGATGTCTGCTAACTTGTTTAATTCAGAAGAAATTCTGAATGTCACTCAAACTGACATACAGTAGCCCCAAAAATATTTGAGGCAGTGGTGACAACTGAGGGACAAGCTGGCCTTTGATCCATCTCAGCTAAGTAATACTGATGCTTTGTTTTTTTGACATAAGCTGGTCTTGATTTAGTTTCCAATATATCTTAAATGTGTTTGATTTTTGATTAACACTGTTATACATGCACATGTATATGATGAATGTTTCCCCTTTTCTCAGGTTCACTAGGATATTTTTTGTGCCTTGCACACTGAAAGCTATGAATTAAAAGCTAGTTATTATGTATTTGTGAAGACAGTGTAAAAACAGATAAAAAAAATAAAATGTCCTTTTTTACTTTTTGTTAGATGTAAATATGCTATGATATACTTACTATTTAAATCCTACATGTAGTTACTCTCAGTGAATTTCAAGGAGCTCTGCAAATGTGAAGAAGGTTTATTTTATTTTCTTATGTTCTAGCTTATGTGAATCATAACTCGTTAAGAAACTGTCATAATATCTCTTTGCAGATGACACTAAGATCTGCAACAGAGTTGATGCACAGGGTGGGGTGGCAAGGTTAGAGGAATGGTCAAATGTATGGCAGCTTAGATTCAATGCTAAGAAGTGCAAGGTAATGCACCTGGGAAACAAAAACCCAGGGGAAGAGCACACAATGGGGGGTGAGATATTAACAACAACAAAAATGGAAAGGGACCTGGGGGTAGTCATATCAGATGACCTAAAGGTGGGCAAGCAATGTGAGAAGGCAGCAAGGAGGGCTGGGGGGATACTGGGATGCATAGGGAGAGGCATCACCAGTAGAAAACAGGAAGTTATTATCCCTCTGTACAGACAGCTGGTGAGACCCCATCTGGAGTACTGCGTGCAGTTCTGGAGACCAATCTCCGCAAAGACATAGACAGGATGGAAGCTGTCCAGAGGAGGGCAACTAAAATGGTGCAGGGTCTGCACCGGAGGAACATATGAAGAGAGACTTAAGGAGCTTAATATGTATAGCCCGAGGAAAGGAGGAGAGGGGACATGATAGAAACTTTCAAGTACCTCAAGGGAATCAACAAAGTCCAAGAGGTAGCATCTTTCAAAAAGAGGTGTGCAAGAACAAGAGGCACAATTTGAAGATAGAGGGGGCTCAGAGGTAATTTAAGGAAGTATTTTTTCACAGAGAGGGTTGTGGATGCATGGAATGGCCTTCCAGAGGAGGTTGTGGAGTCAAAATCAGTGGTGGAATTCAAGCATGCATGGGATAGTCATAAGGCAATTCTGGGGGGTGGGGGTAGGAAGAAGTAGGCTGCTGGTTAACTAGGATCTGCAGCTTATCCAGTAGGTAGGGAAATGGGCAGACTGGGTGGGCCAAGCGGTCCTTATCTGCCGTCAAATTCTATGTAATATAGCACTAGTTTTGACAACACCAGTAGGTGGTTGGTAAAAGTTTGAAAAACACTGAGACTCAAACAAAAGTTTAATCACATTTTACCATTTAATAGAGCTGCAGAAAGATAAAGTCCCATGGGTAACATCTGCTATAGACTGAAATTTAAACAAAGCTCATCTAAACTCATAATGTCAGTTCAGACAACAAACCTGCAGTTTAAAGCATTTATTGTGACCAACAACAATAAGGGGAGATCTAAAATGGAAGTGCCCTCAGGTAGTGTCAGGAGTGCCGCAGGAGAGAGGGCAGCTCATTGCTAGGGAGGGGGCTCAGAGAGAGAGCATGAAAGCACACTGCAGAAGTAGCTCTGGCAAGGGTAGGGGGCAGGAGAAAGAGATAAAAAGCTGCTCGTTGTTAGGGGAGAGGGCAGAGAAAGAGAGAGAGTGTAAGAGCACAGTGCAGAAGTAGATCTGGTGAGGGTAGGGAGTGTGGGAGAGAGACAAAAGCAACTCATTGCTGGGGAGGGGCAGAGAGAGAATGTGAGCACACTACAGAAGTAGATCTGGCAAGGGCAGGGGTTGGGGAGAGAGATAAAAAGCAGCTTGTTGCTAGGGGAGGGTGTGGAGAGAGTGAGCTCACACTGATCTGAATGAGAACTATGTTTTGATGTTATACATGGGTCTGCAAGAAAATAGTGTGGCGGGTAGGGGGGAGAAGAAGGAAACACATTTTAGAGAATGGGGAGGATGCGGACAGACTTGCAGGACATTGTGCTTCAACTCTGCTCCGTGGTAACAACTCAGCTGGGCTGCATTAGGAATTCTGGTCAGACACTTTATTTTTATTCCTCTGTTTGTAATACATCAACATAGCTCTCACTCAGCAGCTGTAAAAAGACATAGAAACAGCAGTCACGTTCATCCTCTCTAGTAATGGAGGGCCAAGTAAAGCAGCAAATAATCCCATTTGGCTAATATGTTGCTTTGATGGAGTTGTCAGAGTTCCAAGCTGACTTGGCATAAGAACTGAAAGATATTACAACTACAATGAGAACAATCTGTCAAACTTTGCAAAAAATTGAATGCTTTGTGTAGGAGGTAGAAATTAGAATTGGAGAGGTCAAAATGTTTCAGACAAATGTGGAAAAGCAATATACCCACTCTTGTGCCCAGCCTGAATCTTTACATTTGTAGACATGATTATCTGGAAACTAAAGCATGCATAAACATTATATAGAGGATAATGGCTGGGGATCGGGTGATAACCACGCTGTAATCACCTCGAGTGGTTGCTAGGGCAACATGGTAAACCTTGAGAGCACAGCTCGAGAGGTTTACGGTAGCCCTAGCAACCACGAGAGGTGATTTCAGTGTAGTTGTCACCCAATCCCCAGCCATCATCTTTTATAGTGTATGGTCAAAAAAACACTGTTTGCATTCTATGTATGAGAATTATGGAACTCTGGTGCATTCTTTTTTGTTATGCCACTGTTTGGAAGTTCTGAAGTGTGGTTAACAACTTTTAAAATTCTGAACAGTGCATAACAAAGCTGTGTGACTGCTGATTACGGTGGTTAATAGGCACTTATCATACATTATAATAGTTTCTGGCATTTCAGAGGATGAGGAGGAATGTAACATGCCAGCTCTCATCCTGGCATACATAACAGAGTAAGTTAAAGAGCTGCTGACACTTTCGAGAACATTTCAGAAAACGATTATGTTTAGATACAGTTCAGTTTGCATTTTATGTTTCTGCTATAGATGTCTTCAGAGCATTAAAGGGGACAGGAAATTTGTGCTAATTAACAGTAGTATATAAAGTTGTTCTCAGAAATTATATGTATTCCCCTAAATTATCCATATTTAACTAAAAAGTGATACAAAAAACAGTATTTTGCATTGTTTTGTTTTTATGGGCAGCTTTCTGTTACAGTTCTCTTCATGGAACTAGTAATTTGGAGTTCTTATTATGTCATGGTTTGTGCACGGAATGCTAACTGTGCGCTGTTGACCTATTAGAACTTTGCTTAAAGTTCTGGGCACAAACCGTGACATAGTTAAAACTCCAAAGTACTGGTTCCATGAAAAGAACAGTAACCAAATGCTGCCCATAAAAGCAAAACAATGCAAAATATAGTTTATTTTAAATCACTTTTTATTCAGATGCAGTTAAATATGGATAATTTAGGGGAACATATATCATTTCTGAGAATAAGAACTTTCTAAACAGCTGCCAATGAGAAATGATTTCCTGTCCTCTTTAATGTGAAGCTCTGCCCCGGGTTCCTTCTTCAACTTTTATAAAGATAGGGAGAGACCTCTCTATTACCATGCAACAGAGATATGTAAGAATTGTAAGGTGCTCTATTGATGAAATAAATACAGATGATGTATTGTTCAAGTATTGAATATCTTCATTTCTGCTTCATTTCATTGCAAATTGCTTGTTAATATTTGTTAATACAGTTTCAATCTTTTTCTTTTAATCAATTTCAGTGCCCAAAAATTCTTCTTTTGAATTAAATTGCTAAAATGTCAAGATCTTTAGGTCTCTTCCTCAGAGCAGATGGACTTTAAAAAAAAAAAAAAAATTCATTACTGTCTGTATTATCAAACATTTTCCTTAAATGTCTTTTGTATGTCATTCATAGTACTTTAATGGTTAAGACAGGCAGAACGAACCTGTTAATTCACTGAAGTGTTCTATTGCACTTTTTATTTTCCATGCTGGCTTCCTGTTACTAGTTTTAGAATATAGCACAGTGTCTTAGACTACTATGAATGGCATACAAAATGTTTGATAATACGGACAGAAATGAAGATAAAAAATTCAATACTTGAACAATACATCGTCAGTATCTATTTCACGGGGTACAGCACCTTACAATTCTTAAATATAGATGTCTATAAAGTATTTATTTATTGTTACCCAGGTAAGGAGGGCTAGACTATGCTGCCTATTTTCAGTTTCATTGGGGGGGGGGTATACAGATGCAAACCTACTGTGTTTGAGCCAAGTTAAGCTGTTTGTGGTATTTTAAATGAATGGGGGAAGTTTGGCCAGGACACTGAGGAAACTGCCTTACTCCTCTCAAGGAGTGCCTTAGGATCTTTACTATCCACCTGAACAAGCACCAGAACAGGCAGATGGGTTCTCAAGTTTATCATTTCATCTGAAGAATGGCACACCCGACAGCACAGGATTCCCTTAGTACTACATTTTGGTGCCAGCGTTTATGGTATGAGACCAGTCCTGGTACAGGACTAGAACCCATGACCTTCTGGCTGAGAGGCGGATATGCTACCAAATTAGCCACACTGACACTATTATTGAGGACATCTGCACTAACACTGGATTATAATGTATGGTAAGCATCTATTAACCACCATAATCAGCAGTCACACAGCTTTGTTATGCGCCATTGTTCAGAATGTTCAGTGCTGTTAACCACACTTCAGAACGTCCAAGCAGTGGCATAACAAAAAGGAATGTATGAATATGGCAAAATTCTCCTCTCTAGAATGCAACCGCTTGTATCAGTAAACAGTTAAAAGTAACAATCTATTTGTGTCACGTTTAAGTTTACTGAGACTAGTGATCGTAATGTCAGCAACAAATACAGACTCGGGTGACTTTTCCGACTGCAGACACATCATCTTTTTTTTTCTGCCCCTTGTAGATTACCTTGCCCAAATTTTGATCAGCATGCCTTGAAAATCACATCTCTTTGTATGTTTGAGCCCAGAACAGGACACAGCGTTGTATCCCATAATTCCTTGCATCTCCTAACCACGTGACCACCTGTGACCAACCAAATCGTTTTGGTCTCGTCTTTTAAATCTCAGCCATTGAACTGGGTGAAGAAATGGGCAATTTCCTTCAAAAAATGTTTAATTGATCAATTTTTACACATTTCCCACCATACACTATAAAAGACAATGGCTGGTGTTTCAGGTGATAACCACGCATGTAGTCACCTCTCGTGGTTGCTAGGGCAAAAGCAAACCTCTCGAGCTGCACTCTTGAGGTTTACCGTGTTGCCCTAGCAACCACTCAAGGTGATTACAGTGTGGTTAGCACCCGAACCCCAGCCATTATCCTCTGTGTTATCCCTTACAGCTGATCTGCCCCTATGGCTTATTTCCCACTAAAAGTTGTAATCCTATGTTGTAAACCACAGTCTGTTGCCATGGAAATACCTGCAATGTTACAAGCAGAGTATTATGACATCAGATTGGGAATAAGCAAAAGGATCTGATGAAGTCTCAAGAAACAACAATCATGTTTTAGCAAATTACCTCATTAGGTAAATATTTTGTCTCCATTTCTTATTAATGAGAAGTATAAGATACATTGTGTCAAAATATTCATTTTTTATTTCAAAATTCTCCTGTAGCTGTTGGCCGCTTTTTAATTTCAGAAGGGACTCTAGGTCCATCAAGTCCCCCCACACATAAACATTTCATAAGCAAGGATAAATAAGTCTGTGTGCACACATGTACTACTTTATAGAGATTTCCCACCTACTCCACTACCAAACATACCCAGTGATTCCCTTAGTAAGCAGAAATCTGTCCAAGCCTGCCTTAATGCCCTGTACTATGTTCTTATCCACTGCCTCAATTGATAGGCTGATCAATAAGCGCACCACCCTCTGGGAGACAAAGTTCTTCCTAATGTTACCCTTAAGATACCCAACTTTGAACTTCAGAGCACGTGACCTTACCCAGCTGGAGCACACAAGGTCACACATCTCCATATGTTCAACCTTACTGCTACCCACAACTGCTTGGGCTGACTAAAGTCATCTATAGATGTTGTCACACTTAAGACACCTTTCTAATCCTCCATACCCTTTATATTTACTGACATGTAAATACTAACACCCATTTCCCTCTCCACTCTTTATTGTGCATGTGCATACAGAGAGACAACCCTCTAAACCTCCGGTGTGGCTGTCATACCCTGATCCCTCTGTATAAGTGATTCTATTCTGTTGCAGTTCACTGTCTTTCACATGTACATAACTTGCCTTTGTGCATGCTTTTGTGCTGCACTGTACACTTCTAGCTATGTTCATATGGGACCCCCATGGAATTGAGATGCTTCATCTCATGGAACCATCCTGCCTTCTGTTTCATGTAAATGATTAAATCTTTTAGAGGGGCAGACACCATCATTAACGAACATTCATTTTACTCACTAATCATCACCAATGTGAATCACAGTTTTATCTCATTGTATTTAAGATGAGGCATTTTCAGTATTTAAACTATTTAGATTTTATCTGGAAATGTGTAAAAATATAAGCAATAATGGTTTCACTGGAAGCTGTCTCAGGTAATGTAATTACCTCTTAGGTCCTTCTCAATACCTTTCTCATAGTGCCATATCTTTCTCAATTACTTTGTATTCGGGCTGATTTAAGGCCACTCTAGTGTCTTTATGTCCTGCATTTAAACCAATCAAACCCACTGATCCATTGCACTGCTGATATTTTAAAAGGTGATGTTTGCCTTGGTAAAATTACGGCTCTACAGTTTGCTTACATTTTGAAAGCTAAGGGAATAGAAAACAGCAAAGGCCATTCCTGGAAAAGACTTACCCTTCAACACTGTGAAATGAAGCATTTAAAGTCAGTATTCCTCATTTTTCAAGTAGACTTTCTAACAGAAGCACACACCCTGTTTTGGTCCAAATCACAGCCGTGTATAATAAACTGAGGGCATACCTCAGCAAGAGCGAACAAGAGTTGGTTAGTGCCAACAAGGCTGGTCTTGTGATGGCACTGTTATAATGCGTGCCATTTTCACATATCAGGTGTTTTTCAAGAAATAATTCACAGATGCATTGCTGCAATTTGTATATTACTGCTGGTAGATATTCCATGAAAAAGAACTATATATAGCTATATAATTATTACGCTTGCCCTTCATGCCTGTGTATGACATGTTACTGTATAGCTGCTCTTATGTCAAACCATTTATGGTTATTGGATGTGAGCAGACTATTGTTTCAAACTGTTTAAAGTTGTGCAAAATGCATGCTGATAGGTACACCGTAGCAAGGGTCTGATTACTGCACTTTCTTCTTCTGCCTAATCAAAGTATACAGAATATTGACTGCCCTGGTAACTGATGTGTCCTTTTGTACTTGCCCCCATGTTTAGGTAGCAAACGTTCTGATTGCACTGGTGCCACACGGTTACAGGCAGGCAGTAATTCTAAAGAACCCCAGACTGCAAATTGCAGAGAACTGGCTACTGAATAAAAACGTTTTTTTAATTGCCACATTACTTGACTCGGGGGCCTCAGGCCATACCCAGCTGAGCAGATATATAATGTTTCAGGGTGATTTTCACTGTGACTAAGTAAAACATGTACTGCTTGCACTAGTAACTGAAATGCATTTCATTTCATTAGACATTTTATTCACAGTTGTTACATGATATTTTATTTGTTTATTGTTTATTTATTGAAAATGTTTCACCAGGAAAGGCACACTGAGCAAAAAGATGCTCATCTCACGGTGCGACCTGGGGGGGGGAGGTTACAATGGAGGAAGGTATGCATACTACAGTTGAAATTAGGAGTAGAGCAATACAGACAAATGAACATAATAGAGTATGATTACATGTGAACTTGTTACATGAGGAGAGCAGTACAAAACATGATCCTCAAGGAGAGTGGTATACATAACATGAGTACAAATCTAAGGCAATACATGATTACATAAGTGCCATTAACAGAACTTGAACTGAAGCGAGATGCACCAAGTTGGCAGCGGGAAGTGGAAATCGGAGATGGGGGAAGAGGAGAGGTGGAGAGGCTGTATAGTAATCACTAGGGTGCTTAGGGGGGTTGAGTTAGGGGAGATAGTGGGGGAGAGAGAAGGGAGGTGGTAGTAGTAGTGAGTAAGACTGCAAGTGCATAAGGTGTTTAGGATGGCGGGGGAAAGAGAAGGGAGATAGTAGAAGTGAATAAGACTGTAAGTGTGTAGGGTGTTTAGGGCAGTGTATAAGCCAGACAATTAGGCGAAGGCCGAGCCGCTGGTCAGGCACGTAAGGGGAAGGGGGGAAGAGAATCTGAACATGGTCAGACCACAGTTGAGCTGAGGCTCAGTTTCAGTGGGTACCATAAGCACACAGAAAATGTAGTTGCTCATACATAGGTGTCTGCGAAACAGAGAGGCCGACAAACAGCATTCACAAATTCTTTTCACATAAACATTGTCAGTGGGTGCCACGGGCACAAAGTTGCAAGTTCTGCATTTACAGATTCATTTTCAAGTGGGTACCATGGTCGTATACAGCAATGGCATCTACAAGATTAGAGTATATAATGGACATTGCCATCAGATATTATTACTGAAATGAAAATGATACAGTAGGGGCATCTGAGTATTCATACTCGCCAACCCCCGATTCTTGGTATATGGCGAGTATTCACATTTTCTACCCCCAGATTCTTGGTACTTGGTAAATATTTGTGCTTGGCACCCTCAAATTCTTGGCACTCAGTGAGTATTTATACTTAGTACCCCCAGATTCATGGTACTCAGTGTGTATTAAAACTTGACACCCCAAATCCTTGATATTTAGTGAGTATTAATGCTTGGCACCCCCACATTCATAGTACTTGGTGAGTATTTCAAGTTGGTACCCCCAGATTCTTGATACTCAGTAAGTATCACACCTGGCACCCCCAAATTCTTGATACTCAGTAAGTATCATACCTGGCACCCGCAGATTCTTGATACTCAGTAAGTATCATACCTGGCACCCGCAGATTCTTGACACTCAGTGAGTATTTACTTGATACCTCCAGACTCTTTGTACTCTGTGAGTTTTGTACTTAGCACCCCCAGATTCTTGGTATACAGTGAGTATTCCTACTTGGCACCACCAGATTTCATGGTACTCAGTGAGTATTTATATTTGGCACTCCCAGATTATTGGTACTCAGTGAGTATTCATACATAGTAATGCAGAGACGTGTAAGGTGATGCACTTGGGTCATCGAAACCAAATGTTTACATATAGTTTGGGAGGTAGTGTACTGCAGGTGATGGATAGTGAGAGAGACTTGGGAGTGATGATTACAAATACGCTAAATTTTGATATGCATGGTAGGGTAACGATTAAAAAATGTAATAGGTTCATGTCACGTTTATTCAAATGTATAAAAAGTAGAGATTAGGCAGTTATAATTCCACTTTATTCATCACTGGTGAGAACACACCTGGAGTATTGTTCTCCATTTTGTGCCCCGCA
This sequence comes from Neoceratodus forsteri, assembly GCA_016271365.2. NCBI lineage: Eukaryota > Metazoa > Chordata > Ceratodontiformes > Ceratodontidae > Neoceratodus > Neoceratodus forsteri. The sequence continues at coordinate 47,349,187 of JADMNL010000036.1, forward strand.
AAGTAAGAACGGGGTACAATTGATGGAGAGAGTACAGAGAAAGGTAACAAAGAAAATCACAAACATGAAAGACAAGAAATACGATGAGAGATTAAGGCAGTTGAACTTGTATTCTTTACAATATAGAAGGTTACGAGGAGATTTGTGTTTGATATATAGTTCAATAAAAAATGAAGAGCTATTTGAAACTATTGCTTTGACAAAACACAATAATACCAAGAATACAAGATCACATTCATTTACATTAAAAAGGGACATTAGTAAAACTAATAAGAGACAGAAGTGGTTCAGTCAGAGGGTTGTGACTAGTTGGAATGCCTTACCTGAGAATGTAGTTAAAAGTAGAACAATGAATATGTTTAAAACATTGCTAGATAAGCCTATGGGTATAAAAAAATATCAGGTGATCCACTGATAAGTGGCGGGCCATACATGGACTTTTGCCTCCTGTGCCCATATAAATCTATGAATAGTACCCCCCCCAAATAAAAAATTCATGGTACTTGGCGAGTATTCATGCTCTGCACCAGAGATTCTTGATACTTGGTGAGTATCAATATTTGGCACTATCAGATTCCTGGTACTCTGTAAGTATTCATACTTGCTACCCCAGATTCTTGGTACTCAGTGAGTACTGTACCTGGCACCCCCAGATTCTTACACTCAGTGAGTATTTGTTCTTGGCACTCCCAGATTATTTGTACTCGGTGAGTACTGTACCTGGCACCCCCAGATTCTTGGTACTTGGTGAGTATTCATACTTGGCACCCCCAGATTCCTTAGTACTCAGTAGGCATTCATACTTAGTACCCCAGTTTCATGGTACTTGGTGAATATTCATGTTTGGCACTGCAGATTCTTGGTACTTGATGAGTACTTTGGTACTCAGTGAGTATAATGCGAGGAAGAAACCTAGGTCATGGAATATTAAGTAAAAGATGGATTTGAAAGATAGTCTGGAAATGCACTGGATAAACAAAGATTAGAAGTAATAACGTCCTAGAAGTATCTACGAGTACAAATTGATAGTATGCTCATGTTTACCAAACATATGGCCAGCACTGTAAATAAGGTCAACTTAAGGTTAGGAGTTCTCTGCAGGAAGGCCTTGATTTTACCAAAAGAATCAAGAAATAGGCTAGCCCGGCAGCTCTTGCTACCTACCTTGGAATATGGTAATACAATATATCAGCATGTCACTCGGGTAGATAAATTGGGTGAGAACTATTACAGGATGGCTCGAGTTGTATTGAGGTGCCATTACAGTACTCACCATTGTAATATGTTACAACAGTTAGAGTGGGACTCCCTAGAAATTCGAAGAAAAAGGCAAATTGGGATAAAGGCCTTTATAGAGTTTGGTGGAGAAAACAGGTTCTGATCTAAATTTGCCCAGCTAAGAAATCATAGACACAATTTAAGAGAATTAAAAAATAGATGTTTAATGGTCCCCTTTGTACACAACCCTTACAGTAAAATGCAAAGGAGGTACTACTTGTCAAAAATATGGAATGAACTAGAACCTGAGGTCAGAAATGTAAAAAGCTTAGGGATCTTCAAACCTAGTATTGATATCATATGGAAAAATAAATGTACTTGTTTCAAGTAGTTTTTAGATTTTTATGGGGGGCATGGTCTCATGTTTTTCCCAAGGATCTTTATTGTCTATATTTATCATATAAATCTTTAAGGAAAACACATGATTTTCAAATACTCTTTGCTGATGGTCTGTGTCATGTACAGGTATCTTTTAAATTAATTTTTGTTTTTGTAATTTTGTATTTATTGTATGAATAATACACTCTGTTTTGTGCAATCTGTATTTATGTAAATATACATCCTGTCTGTAACCAATTAAATATCAAGACAACTTTGTAAAGACGGGGCTTTCCAGTCCTAAAAGTTAAATCCTGTTGAAAAAATGAAGGTTTTTATCTATCTATCTATCTATCTATCTATCTATCTATCTATCTATCCATCTATCTCAGTGAATATTCATACTTGGCACCACCAGATTCCTTGGTACTCAGTGAGTATTCATACTTAGGGTTCCATGACGCCAGTTCGACACCACACCTGTCAACTGACTTTACAGTGACAGCAAAAACGTCAACCATGACTGCAGTCCGCATTGTGCCATCAGGAATACTACAGTGTTTTCTGCAGGGACTGTACCCCGCATCCCCCAGATCTTTCTAAAATCTCCTCCATGGCAGAGGACAACACCCAGAGATGCTGTGCTGGGGGTCCCAACCCTGTAGCGCACTGTGCGACCATTACAGCAATCTACAGTTACCTGTCATTTTGCCACTGTAAATGACTGGTTGCTGTAGCATTTCTGCTGCAGCAATGGTGTACCCATACTTTGTACCATGGATTAATGTTATTTGATGAGTATATATGTTTGGCACTGCAGATTCTTGGTATTCAGTGAGTATCAATATTTGGCACCACCAGATTCCTGGTACTCTGTAAATATTCATACTTGGCACCTCACATTCTTGGTACTTAGTGAGGATTTATACTTGGCACCCCCAGATTCTTTGTTCTCAGTGAGTAGTTGAATTTGACACCCCCAGATTCTTGGCACTCAGTGAGCATTCATATTTGGCACCCCCAGATTCTTGGTACTCAGTGAAAGGGGTAGATTCAGGAGAGATGTGAGGAAGTACTTCTTCACAGAAAGAGTGGTGGATTCATGGAACAGCCTTCCAGTGGAGGTGGTGGGGGCCAAAACAGTGGTGGGGTTCATGAATGCATGGGATAAACACAACAGAATCATAGTGGAAAGGAAGTGGGGAGGGAGAAAGAGCTGTAGATCACCACGGTCCATGGTACTAGTGTAGGTAGGAAGAAATGGGCAGAATGGATGGGCCAAGTGGTCCTTATCTGCCATCAAATTTTATGTTTCTATGATTGAAACTTGCCACCCCCAGATTCTTGGTACTAAATGAGTATTCATACTTGGCACCCCAGATTCTTGGTACTCAGTGAGTATTCATAGTTGGCACCCTCAGATTCCTGGTACTGAGTGAGTAGTCATACGTGGCACCTCCAGATTTTGGGTACACAGTGAGTAGTGTTATTTGGCACCCCCAGATTCTTGGTACAGAGTGAGTATTCATACTTTGAACCTCCAGATTCTGGGTACTCAGTAAGGATTTATACTTGGCAACTCCAGAGTTTTGCTACTCAGTGAGTAGTCATATTTGGCTTATGCAGACTCTTGGTACTTAATGAGTAGTCATGCTTGGCATCTCCAGAATCTTAGTACTCAGTGAGTATTCATACTTGACACTCCAGATTCTTGGTACTGTGATGTTATGGAAGTTTTTACACACCCTCAGTGTGTGATGACCACATAAACCTCTCGAGCTCCACTCTCAAGGTTTATGGGTCACCACACACCTTGGGTGTGTAAAACAAATCCATAACACACAGTTGCATAGCCATTATTCTCTATGTTATTACCAGTGCATGGAACAGATTTCATGCACAGGAAATAACCAATCAGAAATCGAGATTTTCTCTACCCATTTTATAACTATAATTATACCACAGATAAGAAAAGAAACATAAAATCCTTTATTGTGATTGGCTAGCTGGTACCTTTCTGCCATGGTAAATCCTATGATAACCCACTCAAAAGGTGCCAGCCAGCCTCATGTTTCAAAAACCAATCCGACCCTGAAATCACAAAATTGAAGCCACCATGTTGAATGCCCGCTTAACTCCACCTCCTCCGTCACGACTCCGAGTCTATGACAATGGTTTCCTAGCCAGTTTAATCAGCCCTCAGTCTCAAAATTGGTCAACAGGCAAGTATGATAAGTGTCCTTAGCTACCTCGATGTATAGGCCTGTAACCCAACCTGTATACAGTTTGTAATGGTTCTTAAAATCCTGCTATGTTCCTATTATATTTGTACCCTGTACCCCTGTATTGTTTATGTCAATAAGGAATGCTCATATGTAATTGACTGTATGTCTCTGTAACTCTGACGTGGAGCCTTTGGAAATGAGTCCCTGACTCAAAGGGTTGTAATTCTGATGACAACAATAAATAAATAAAACTGACATCTCCCATAACTGGCCACGAAATTTAAACACAGTTCATCCGTAACATTTCATCGCGTTCCACAATATAGCTAAATTTTCTTGGTGACCAGCTGAAACTCTATGTAAACTATTTTGCTTCCCCATAACCACTTCCACTCTGCTCACCTCATAATAATTCCTTTACTGTCTGCTCAGCACCACTGCCACATCCTCGTACAGTCCTCCATTTGTGAATCCCCGCTGTCGGCCAGGCGGGAAAAAAAAAACAAAAGCAGAAAACAAATCCCCTGTGTACATCTCGGCAATGCTAACTGCTGCCCTGTACATTTCTGCTCTCTCTCTCTCTCTATCTCTCTGTTACAGTCCTGCGCTCCATGTCTAAATCCCCACTGTTGGGCAAAAAAAAAAAAGTAACGAAAGTGTGCTGGACGTTGCTCTTCTACCAGAGCTATATCTCTCTCCCTCTCTCTCTCCACAGTTGAAAAAAAAAATAGCGAGGGTGTGCTAGACGTTACTCTTCGAGCAGAGCTCTCTCTCTCTCCCTCCACACTGCAGCAGCAACCGCTCTCAAACCCCTCTAGTCTGCCTCCAACTCCACAGCCATGACAACAGCCCTAGCAACAGCTCTGGCAGCCAAGGACAGCTCTAACAACCAAGGACTATTTTTTTGTGGTGGAGTAACAAATACAATAAAAATAAAATAAAACACAGAAAAAGCATGTTTTATTTTATTTTTTTATATCTAAAAAAAGGGGACCATGGTATAATTGCAATAACCCACTCGAGGATGTGGGTTATTGGAGGATTTACCATGACTGGTGAGGATCTGACCACTCGGCCTGCGGCCTCATGGCCAAACCACACCAGCCATGGTAAATCCCCCCATAACCCACACCCTCTCGTAGTTTATTGCTGAAATAATACTTAATACTACACAATATATTCATAGGGCACATGGTTCCACTCATCAAAGTCCATGGGGAGTACAGTAACACCAATACAAGAGAAAAATAGAAACTTGGACTCAAACAGAAGGTGATGATTTTGAAAAAACACAGTACCTCCCCTGTGTTAATAATAGAGCCCTAATCCTATCATGTTCTCTCTCTGGTGAGATATCAGAGCCTACATTCTGCCAGAGATGTCACTGGTAGGGTTGTGTGAAATGGTCACATTTTGCATCCACCCATGTTCCAGAAATGTGGAACATTTTTACTTATTTTTTTCATTCCATGAAGTGGGTAAGCAGAATATAGCAATAACCCCAAATCCAATAGGTTTGACGTCCGTGACTTAACCACCACCTGACCTCTACCACCTCATACTGAGAAGGTACATGTGAAGTTGAAAAATGTGGGTAGCGGCCCGCTTCGTAAGCTGCCACTACTTCACACTGCTGTTCACGTAGTGCTCCACATAGCAAAGTACCAACTTTCCGAGGTGAAGACTATGCAAAGTGTCACTTAGCATGGTGCTTCCCTCAGTAAAGACTCTATGAGTGGCACTTAACATGCAAAGTGCCACCTTGTGGAGGAAGGACTATTCAGCACTGCTCCAAGAACTGCATGATGCCAATTAACAGCATATGGAAAGTCAATTAGAAGCCATGGCACTCAACCAACCCTCAAGAGAGGGGTATACCCTACAACAGGTATACTGTCTGACAACTGAATTATTTGTCAATAAATGTATTACAAATATCACAAAACAGACTCTTGAATGAGCAGCACACAGTGGGATCAGTTTAGAAACACCAGGGCAGCCAACCTAAACGCTTACACTCCAAAACCTTAAGCACTGCAGGCTATTCAATCTCCCACTGCTGCAGCACTGCTCTGATGTCATCAGCATGGGATTCTGGGATTTGTACTTGGAAATAATACAGCCTGCAAGTCAGCAGAATTAGTCTGATACAATCTACTATACTGCAGTGAGCAGTAAGTAAAACAAAAAAATGTTTTTTTGCACAAAAAGTGCAAATTGAGACCTGACCCACAGTAGGATGTGGGGCTCTTAATGTTGAGTGTTCCCCCCTTTAATTTAACAAAAAAGGATCTAAAACACATCAAAATATAGGACAGACACAAAAAGAAAAACAGGAGATCATACAAAGGTATAAAAACTGTCTTCTATCAGAGCAATAAAAGACCATAATTAATATTCAGAGTTGAAAAGATTAGGTCCATTTGCTGTTGATTGGTTTAAAAGACATATTCTACACCTCCCTGACTTGTGTTACAAACAAACGTCTGTGTGAAATCACAACTTGTTTGTAATCTGGACATAAAGGCAAGACAGTGAATGATTTGTTACATAGAGAATAATGGCTGGGAAGGGGGTTATAATGAGAAGTTTACACCCACCAAGGTGTGGTATGCCACATAAACCCCAAGAGCGAGGCTCGAGGGGTTTATAAAAAGGCATCCCACACCGAGGGTGTGTGAAAAATTCGAGTTTGACACCCCTTACTCAACCTTTACTTTATATAATTGCTGGGGATCATTTTTTTGCCACAGCAATTTTATAAAATAAGCAGACATGCCTGTGGAGCCATGGACTGGTCGGCTCTCTCAAGCGACAGGCAAAAGAAAATGCTTCCTTTTTTAAAATTAGCCAAGTACTTGATGCTGCCTTCCAGGAACCCATGAGTGAAAGAGCTTATGTATTTGTTTGAAGTAATTTACTGCCAAGGAGTTGGACATGTGGTGGAGTCTCCGGCCCTCAAGTGGTGAGGAGTAAGGGAACAGCGGTGGCTGCACATGCTCAGTACAAGGGAAACCTGGAGCGTGTTCGCCGTTATAACCAGCTGGTTATATCGGCAAAATTACACCCAGGTTCTCCTATGGGAAAAAAACGAGGACCAGTAATTGTAAGTTCTTAAAAGTGGGACCACATTCCAAATGAAGAAAATCAGCAAGTCATTAGAATGTTAATTTTTTTAATGCCACCATTTGTTTTTGCCTTGCCTTGTCACCTTATCCCAGACTTGCAGCCAATCAGTGCTGTGTCGCCCACGTTTCTCCTCATTTACATTGGTCATGTTTCGGGACCCAATAACTGCCCGAGGCTCCCCTCACCTCCTAGGCTGTCACACTTACCTCGCTGCTGCAGAGGACTTACTCGCTGTCGGTACTGTTCTCAGGGTCCGTCCTGTCCCTCCCTCAGTTCATGGAGTTCCGAAGTTTTTATGGGGAAAAAAAGTGTTTTCTGTAAGTTTTTTTTTTCCTTTTTCTACTTAGCTGCAAATCCCATTTCTTTCTTTGATTTTTTTCTAATTTTTATACTGGCAGCCAGGGCTCCTGAATATTGGGGTGAAACAATAAGTACTGCCAGTCGCTGAAGGTCGGTTGGTCTGCCACAAGAGGGGAGAGAAACCACTAGATCCTCTATGGGAACTAACTGTAACACATACTACAAAAGAACCCTGAGGAGGCGCTTTTGGCGCGAAACCGGTCGGGCTGTTTGTGTTCTGGGAGCTGTTGTCACTTTGTATGGCACCACTGTATTTCACTTTTTTCTATGTGAGTTTAATACAGTAATATTTACTAAAGAAGTGTTGGCGCTGTGTTTTTTGTTTGACATTTAGAAATTACCATCCCTTGCACCTGGCATAGGTCCATAGACCACAAAAGTGTAGTCCTGCTTGCGCCATCCCTCCAGGACAGATTTACGGTGCTTGCGCCAGAGCATTGGTGCAAGCAGCCGTAAATCATGGAAACTGTCACAACTGCACCCGAGAATGGAAATTCGGGTGCAGTTGTGGAAAAGGGGGATGGCGCATTGCAAATGTTAAAGTCCCATGGCGCAGGACTGGACGCAAGCCCTGTGCCAGGGTTTGAAAATCCTGTCCTTACATGCATTTCATCCTCATTTGGACTCATCAGTGTGCCATATCTGTGTCTTAGCCCAGGGAGAGGGAGCCAGCCATCCCTTAAGGGGGATGTTATTTGTTTGGGTCATGGGGACTCCAAAATAGAGAAGGAAAAGAACTACAAAAGAAGCCCAGATCAAATGCCCTGTGGCATGAGTTATCCCATAGGATATTGGCCATATAGCCAAGTTTTAAAGGAAACACCATTGCACATATCCAAATAATGCAAAGCATCATGGGAAACATATACAAATCCTCATGTGAGAATTTGGACTGGCTCTACTTTAAGCAGAACTGCATGGTGCCAGAAGGCCTCACAGTGCAATCAGCAATGACTAAGAACAGCAGACACATACACATGTTTCATCCTCATTTGGACTCATCAGTGTGCCATATCTGTGTCTTAGCCCAGGGAGAGGGAGCCAGCCACCCCTTAAGGGGGATGTTATTTGTTTCGGTCATGGGGACCCCAAAATAGAGAAGGAAAAGAACTACAAAAGAACCCCAGAGCAAATGCCCTGAGGCGAGTGCGAGTACAGCAGCTGCTCTGTTACATGCTTGCTCATACAAATACAGCTTATAGTCTATCTCTCTGTTGAAATCATGCACTAGTTATTATAAAAAGTAATGCCTGTGCAAAGTTTGTTTCATAAAAAAAAAAAAACTGATATTGAAAATTGAACAATAAGAGGGGTTTTTGCTCACCAGATACAGGGATAAAGGAAGTCCAAAAAAGGCAACTAAGAGAGGGTGACCCCTGCTTATGGTACCTTAACTCTGTTCCACTAAGCAGATTTTAAAGAGATCATATTAACCCCCTTATGCCTCAAAGTGTCTAGTTTAAAAACATTTTTGGTGACTGGTCACATTCTGGAGAGATTGCTGATGAAGCTGGTAGTTCGATTCTGATATCTTTTTAAAAGTGAAAAACAGACTGCCCACCATACTGGTGTTACCACACAAAAATGTCTTTGTTTACATTCTTTGATCAACTCCAACTGTACCTTTGCTGGATTTGGGAAGACCCCAAACACAGTCTAGCCACTCATGATGCAGTGGTGTGAGAGAAGACTATTACATCATGGGTGGCTGCACTGTTTGGGGTGCTCATAATGTTCAGAAAGGATTCAGTAAGAGTAGATCAAGGATTTGAAGCAAAACAAGGTTGGGTATAAGTACACCATTTGCATGCATTTCAGTTCTACTAAAAAAGGAAGCAGGTAAAACAACCAACATCAATGAATTTTAGAGAAGATAAGCAATCAGAAACTAGGTCTTCAAATAGAAATACTATGATGCAAAAACAGCTGACAGTGTCCCTTTAAGGACCAAAAACATTGAAAATGAAAGAAGGAACACCATCAAACCAACAGCTTCCTTAAATAAACATTTGGAGATTAAATACTGACTGAACAACAGAAGAGGAAGTAAATTACTCTAAATTTCTACTATGGGTTCTAAGTGGATTACAGTAAATAAAAAAGGGCCATGAATGTCACAAATTGAGGATACATTTATAAAGGCAAACTCAAATGAATGAGAAAAGTAGATCATACAGTCTTGTTGAAGCTGTAACTAATAAAGGAATAATGCCTGACAGGGTGGGTGTGATGCTGGGCTAACATCCCACCTTGGGTGGTTGCACCCGAGGCCACCGGCCGAGGACCTCCAACACCCGAGAAGGGATGTTATCCCGGCATAACACCCACCCTGGAGGGCATTATTCCTATTATATAATGGCTCGTTGTTTTATAATAAAAAAAAATAATTTTAAAGAAAGTTTTTGTTAGTGTGTAAAAACATTTTTGTTTCTTAAGACAAAGAGCAAATCATCCTCCTAATCATCCAAGTCCTACAAACAAGCAGCAGGGGGTTAAGCCAGAATAACATCCCTGCTGTGACAGCCAACTGACCAGTCAGAAGCCAGGATTCTTTCTTGCCATTGTATAATGAACTGTGGACAATAGAGCATGATCTGCTGTCATCTTGCATTCAGAAACTATGAAATGAATGGAAGGTTCCGAACAAAATATTGAATTGTGTTGAATATTTGGTGAGTGGATCAGATAGTTCAAACTCTAGTTGGATGCATATATTTTATCGTTTGAACTAAACTCCTCGTTTTTCTTTACCGACAAGAATGAAGGGCCAGGCTGGTACATCTAGGGATTCATTTCCAAACAGGCAGGCTGTTAAACTGTTTCAAAGCACTCCTGGCCTAATACAAGGCAGGTGAAAGGGGAGGTCCCAGCTATGGCTGTAGGGGTGCAGCATTTGCCCCCCAGAAAAGGCCACTGTATTGTGCGTACAGTGGGTAGTGGTGGGACTTGAACATAAAGATACCCCAAGTGAGGGTCAAGCTAGGTGGTGGAAGCTTACTGAGGTGATCATTCCTACATTCATAAGATTATCAGGCAAAGAGCAACCAAAGGTTTCTCTAGTTTTCCCGTGGCTATTCGTCACTTATATCCATTGAGATCCCAGGCGGCTGAGGGGTCATGAAAAGCTGGTCATGCAATGTGGACTGCATTCTGGAAGGATTAGTCTGTGGCAGGGTGTATGTGTAATGTGTAGAGATGTGCAGAATTCAGATGGAAAGGCAATTTCACTTTCAGTACACTTTTCTGACTTTTTTAATAAATTCTGCAAAATAATTTCAAAACTCTTTTTATTTAAACCATGAATTAGCTTTCAGCAGTTTGCAAAATCAGAATCTGCAGTTTAAAGAGCAGCTGAAAACACTGGAAAACACAGTAGCTGGACACAGTTCTGCTTGTATTTCATATATCTTCTACAGATTTCTCTTATCCATTATTTATGACTGAAGAAATTCACACAGAAACAAGATCTTTATCTTCAGAGTTCATCTTCCTCTTTAGCTTGCTCCTACTTGAAATCATAATGCACTTCTGTGACATCTTAGCTGGTGGCCATGGGAATAACTGTGATATCACAAGCAGATTATTATAACATCAGGTTGGGAAGAGGCAACAGGAGCTGATGAATCCTCAAGGAACAACTCTCCTGTTTTCATGCATGTGACCTCAGTAATACATAATGGGGATAAAAAATACAGACCTAATGAGACATACTGTATAAGCTGCTTTACATCCAGATGTTGTGTTTTTCAGAGTTCTTCTTGAAGCGTCAGTGACTTTTTAAGTAAACCGCAGTTTACTAATCTGCAGTTTAAATTCCACCTTCAGAATTTTGGCATTCCCCTTCCTGCAGAATTACATGGAATTGGATGGAATTTTCTGAAATTCTGTAGAATTCTATTTCATCAGAATTTCAAAGTTTCACACAGTGCTGGTAACGTGATGTATGTTTATTTAATGTTAAGGTGTTTTTTCCATGTAGCTCTTGCTTCAGTTTTGTCCCATTGAGGTGCTTGGCCCTGATAGACCCAAATAGAAACATAGAAACACAGACTTTGATGGCAGATAAGGACCCCTTGGCCCACCCAGTCTGCCCATTTTCCTACCTATTGGATAAGCTGCAGATCCTAGTTAACCAACAGCCTACTTCTTCCCTCCCTCCACCAGAATTGCTTTATGTCTGTCCCATGCATTCTTGAATTCTCCCACTGTTTTTGACCCCACAACCTCCTCAGGAAGGCTGTTCCATGCATCCACCACCCTCTCCATTAAAAAAACACTTCCTTTCATTGCCCTTGAGCTGTCCCCCCTTTATCTTCAAATTGTGCCCTCTTGTTCTTACGCATCTCTTTTTCTCAAAGATGCTACCCTCCTGGACTTTGTTGATTCCCTTGAGGTACTTGAAAGTTTCTATCATGTTCCCCCTCTCCCTTCTTTCCTCGAGGGTACACATAATGTCAAATGTGAAACAGCATACTCTGCAGCCATCAGGGAGGCATATTTATTCGGTCAACATGCCCTGTCCAACACACACTACCTGTATGGATATTAGGCAGTGGTAACACCATGCAAAGTGCATATGCATGGCGAAATCCAGCTCTTTACTGCTGGTAGACACCCAGGAACAGAGGAAGATAGTGTGCCCTAAACGGGTTTCCCCATTGCTCCTGAGTGCTGTTTTCAAAGGCTGGCATGCTAGTGACCACATATGGCATGCAAGGCACTGAAGGGGCCACTAGCATGCCATTATGTGGCCAACAGCAGCTCTGTGCAATGTCTCTGTGCATTTATTTATTTATTTTTTTTGTTGACCGGGTAAGTGCACTAGACAAATCCTGCCTATTTTCAGGCATGACCCAGGGGAGGGGGATACAGATGAATGCCAACTGACCTTGAACCAGATTAAGCTGTTGGTGGTGGTATTTTTAGTGAATGAGGGAAATTTGGCCAGGACACCAGGAAAATTCCCCTACTCTTTTCGATAGATGCCATGGGATCTTTAACATCCACCTGAACTACCACCAATCCAAGCAGATGGGACCTCGGTTTAACGTCTCATCCGAAAGACGGCACCTCAGTAGTGCAGCACCCCTCTCATGCTGCACTACAGTGTCAGTACTGGGATATTAACCCAAGTGCCAGATGTGGGAACTGAACCCACAGCCCTCTGATCTCCCGGCCTCACAGGCGAGTGTGCTACCTACTGAGTCACTGACACTGAAGGAAATTAATGATGTTTGAATGTGCGTTGGCATTCTACTGAGCTTTGGCCATAGCCCTCACACCCACTTGATCCCCATATACTAACATTTAATTCCCTAACAGTCCAATGGTACCACCATCCCACCAAAATCCCCACTGTGAAATTAATAAACACCAGGGCAGTCTGGTGGTACCCCCTCCTGCTCCGATCCCCATTGTGAAAATGACATACACCACTGTAATCCAGTGGGACCCTCCTCTTGCCCCATTCCCTGTTGTGAAAGTGACAAACACTGAAGGAAATACAATTCATATGCACATAATGGTACATTCCTGTATGATGATTGGCCCAAATGACCCACAATGCATTGCATTAGAGGAATAGGTGCAAAATGTTGTGTTTTTCGTATTCTACATTCATAAAAAACGAATTTGTCTGCATGGCTGAATACATACAGAATTAAAAGTAGTTGTTTAATGTCTCTGCCATAGCCCCTACTTCCCTCAATTGCCCCCCTCCCCCATGACTAGGGGTCCCACCTATCTCTCACTCTCATTTTTTTTCTCTGTACTGAACAAAAGGAGCTGTTACACCTCTTAATCCCTTGCACAATCGGTTTCTTCCAGTGCTGCCTTGGCTTGTGCAGTTCTGTTTCTCCTTTCCACCTAAAATGCCTCATCTTATCAATATCCCGTTTTAAGTATAAAATATATATTTCTAAGGCACTTATTCTACAAAAAACAGAAAGTGCAGGCAGAACAAGAGGGCACAGCATTCAACTGATTTGCCCTCCCTAACCACCTGTGAAACATCTCATTCCAGACTTTCCTCCCTTTTAAAAATGAGATTTATCCCAAGAAGATTTTGAGTTACTCCGAGGTCCTTATTTCATTACCCAGCTCTGAAACTGGTCAATCGAATTGCTGGCCGCCTGCAGGTGTTTTTCCTTTGTCTTTGAGATTGAGATGTATCATCCAATATCAGTGTCTGTGACAATAAAAGGCTCTGGGTAGATAGGTTATGGACGCAATAATTGTGTTCTGTCTCTAGATTTGATTTATAAGTGTACAACTCATTTAAGGGGAAGTTGTCTGGGAAACTAATCTTCAGCATTCTTATTGCAGCTCTGGCTGAAAAAGTCCATTAGAGTTTATAAAGTATTTCCTACCGGATAACGCGGCAATGCTGGAGCTGGCGTTATGGTTTAACACACTAGTGCACTAATGAATTGATTCTACAGCCATTGGAGACTCTGATGAATCCCAGCACAAGTGCCGGCAGGGAAGGATTTCAAAGGCACTGCGCTGAAGAACTCTCAAAAGAAAGTGTGGTTGGACACCAGATTCACATTAAAAGTCACCAGGGCCCCAGGAATTCAGCAAAGCCCACTACTGTTGAATGGGCCACATATCTCACATCCTGCCACATAATACATTATTTTTTTGTGATTATTTATTAAGATGTATAGTTTTTCCACAGTGACTGGCTCCCTTGTAGTCTTTCATTCCCCCAAACCCCTCCTCCTACATGTTCAGCATGTGAATATAATTGATGACATCCCATAGTATCTTAGACAATGACTTGACTGCATTCTGTACAGGAGTAAATAATTCATGCAGCATAAACCCTGCCACAGAAGCACAGGACCCCTATTGCAGAAACAAATACTAAAGTGCCACAGAGAGCAAAATAACCCAAAGTGTAACACAGAGCCCAGAGAACAGCCGAGAACCTAGAGATTAACTCAAAGCCCAGAGAGTAACACAGAGCTCAGAGCACTGAGAGTAACCCGTAAGTCCATCTCTCCCCCCAGTCCGCTGCCTGTGTTAAATGTAATCCCAGCATCTGGCCCACCACTCAACTGCCCACTTGCTCTGGCCGGGTTGCACCTCCTCCCGTCCTCCCCTTCCCCCTCCCTACCAACTCCCCCCACTTGTCCTTTGTCCAGTACACCCTCACTACCTCCACCCCACCTGCCCTCTGTCCAGTTCACCCACACTAGCTCCTGCCCAGTCCCCTGTCCACTTCCTCTGCCCCTACTCCTCCCCTCCACCTGCCCTCTGTCCAGTAGACCCACACTATATCTAGCCCATTTCCTGACCTCTTCCTCCCCCCTCCAACTCCCCCCCCACCTACCTGCACTTGCCAAACCCCAACTTGTGTCACTGCACTTAACTTCTCTCAGATGGCTGCACATTGTGTACCTCCACTAGGAAATTGACAATGCTACCAGTTGCTTCATTCATGTCTTGAGTTGTGTAAACTGTAACTGTATTTGCTGCCCCCTTCTAATGTAAACTCTATGTTAGTAGTACAACCCCAGCGTCAATTTATCTGCTGTAATTATGCTGTTGTAACAAAATGTATCTCCTTAAGTGTTGACAAGGATCCTTTGTAAACGAGCTCTTTGTTCAAAGGTTTGTAATTCCAAGTTCCCAATAAATAAATAAATAAAATAACCCAGAGAGTGAAACAGAGTCCACAGAGTAACACGGAGTCCAAAGAATAATACCATGCCCATGCTCTGTGGACTCTGTGGCTAGACAGTAGACTCAGAGCCCAGAGAGTAACACAGAGTCCAGACAGTAAATCAGAGGACAGAGAATAGCACAGAGTGCAGGGACTAACACAGAGTCCAAAGAGAACACAGAGCCCAGAGAGTAACCTAGAGCAGAGAGAGTAACACAGAGAGTAGCACAGTCTAACAGAGCACAGAGAATAACCCAGAGCCCAGAGAGTAACACATGAGTTACATTGTACTGTTTCCTGACCGACAGTCTCACATGCTTTATGAATTGCATTGTACTGCACCATGCATCCTGACTGACTATCTCTCTCACTTCATGAATTACATTGTACTGTACCATGCATCCTGAATGACCAGCTCAAAAACCTCATTAGTTACATGTTGAAATGTCTCAGAGTTTGACTTTATAAAGGCCTTACAAATCGACCACACTTTATTTTATGGCTTAGTACACATTCTGAAACGATGCATGGTGCTTTTCCAGCTACTGTATGTCCACTCTAGTTTATGAAGAGTGAATAGCTGGGCAGGTCACATTAGGGGTTCATATCTAGCAGCAGCCATTTGGGCTGTACTGGAATAGCACTGTACAATATATATTGCGTGCAGCCATCTGGCAGTCCATATTCATACACACTGCATACTCTGTCCATGGTGCACTTCCTACATGAATATCAGGTTGTATTAGCACTGTGCAATGTATGTATGTGCAGTACTAATACAGCCTCTGCTGGCAACAGGCAGCCAGGAGCAACTCGGGATAGTGCAACCCAAATGTGATACCGCCTGTGCTTCTGGAAGACATATTCGGTGTCCGGCATGCTAAGGACCACAAATGCCATGCACAGTGCGAAGGAGCCATTAGCCTCTCATTATGTGGCTATTAGTGGCTCTGTGCAATGCCTCTTCACACAAACAGAGCGGAGACATTGTGAAGAGCCTTGGCCTTCCCCAACCCTCAACTGATCACTATATAGCCTTTCTCTGGCAGTCTAGCAGAATCCCCCCCAGCATTACCACCTGCTTCCTGTGAAAGTGAGCGATGTCATGCATATTTCATCCCTGGTAGTCTAGTGGTACCCCTCACATAGGTTTGGTTTTCGGGACTGGAGCTGATGGGTATCGGGACTGCCACGTGCATTGCATGCTGTGCCACCAGGCTCGCTAGAAGAACAATCCTCGGACAGGCGCAAGGAGAATACAAATGATGAAAGCATTTCTGCCTCCTCTGCAAGGGAGTGAGAAAGTCTGCAAATAATGTTTTCTTATTTAATATTTTTTTATTACTATTTTATTATTTTCCTTTTTATTGTTTTGTTTTAATTATAATGAGGTTGATAGGAGCGATAGTGTGACTGACAGCATGACAGTGATGACCACTTGACACAAGCTTGAATCGACAGCTAGGAATCATGAACTAAAATAGGGCCTTGGTTTTTCTATGTTAGGTTTTGGAACTGGGGTGATGGTTTAGATGGATGGCAAACTGGCATATTGCCAAACTCTTCATTGCTGAAACATTCTGCGCTGCGAATGTGAGAAACACAGTGTGAATAAAGTAACTTAAAATTTGTTGCAATGCTTATATATTTTATTTTATTCTTATTGTAAATACATTATTTTAAAAAATAATTGGTGTTGCCTCAGCCAATTGATGAATAACAAAATACTCCCACATAAATGATTTGGATGGGGTGTGGTAACTCCCAATGGTGGGAGTGTTGGTGGTGGCTCATATACTCCCACATAAAGGATCTGGATGAGGGGTGGTTACTCCCAGTGGTGGTAGTGGGTGTGGTGGCTCATATATTCCAACATAGAGTATTTGGATGGGGTCTGTTAACTTCCAGTGGTGGCTTATATACTTAGACATAAAGGATTTGGAAGGGTGGTGGTAACTCCCAGTGGTAGGAGTGGAGGTGTTGGCTGATATACTCCCACATAAAGGATTTGGATGGGGGGAGGGTGGTAACTCCCAGTATTGGGAGAGGGGGTAGTGGCTCATATACTCCCACATAAAGGATTTGGATGAGGGGTGGTTACTCCCACTGGTGGGAGTGGGGGTGGTGGCTCATATACTCCAACATAGACTATTTGTATGGGGGCTGTTAACTTCCAGTGGTGGCTCATATACTTAGACATAAAGGATTTGGAAGGGTGGTGGTAACTCCCAGTGGTAGGAGTGGAGGTGTTGGCTCATATACTCCCACGTAAAGGATTTGGATGGGGATGGTAACTCACAGTGATGTGAGTGGGGGTCATGGCTCATTGAATACTTTCTATGGTTGTTTGGCTGCTTTGGGGGGAAGGGGGTGACATCTTGGATTGAGTGGTTTGCCAAAGTATCGGTGTCAGTGCTTTACTGCCCTCCACAAATAACTAGCAATTGTATAGCACAACCAAAAAATATATTTTGCTGTGATATTTCTTGCTTTTGAAAACAAAAGAAGGGGCTCTGCCTAAGCCCTGAGTTGCTTAACTGGAGTGTGGTTTCATAGCCTTTACAAATAACGGACAGTTGTCTTGCGCAGCCCCCAATACGTTTTTGTGATATAATCTAATATTTCTATTTGGAAAAAACTTGTCTCACTTCCAGAATCACAGGCATGGTGACACATGGCCACTTACAATCAGTGGCCACTCAGCATAGATCATTAAAACTAAAAGCTATACTGGTAAAAAACATTAAAAGTGCTGTGGTGGTCTAGCGGTTAGAGGTCACCTTGTGACCAAGGTGATCACAGGTTCAAACCCAGCTACAGTCAAATACTAAGTGTGACCTTGAGCAAGCTGCTCACCCTCCCAGTGATCCAGTACACCCAATGGTAGAACTAGGTGGAAGCAGGACCCCTCTGGAAATGAGATGTGTCTCAGCTGAGTTATCCTCCATATATAAACTGCTGGAAACTCAAATTAATTAAAAATACACTGAGATTGGGAGTGGACTCTCCCACTACCCCCAACAGAATCAGCTCAGATGCACTGTGACGCACTCCAAGAAAACAAAATATTTAATGGCTCACTCTGACCTGTTAGAACTAGTGCACCTCTGAGACAATGCATGGGCTAGAGCCAGAGCATCTGGTAACCCCATATATATATCCAGGCATACAAGGCGACCCACAATAAATGTGCCTACTCAATTAGGGAGACTACAGCCAGTTACTACAGGGAGAAACAAAACAAACTCTGGGTCAATGGCAACAGGTTTTAGGGATTCCACATATACTCAGAATGCACACATCCACAAATGCAGCAGTGAACCATGCCACAGCTGCACAGACCGTAGCACTGAGGTATTCCACGTATACACAGAATGCACACATCCACAAATGCAGCAGTGAACCATGCCACAGCTGCACAGAATGCAGCACTGAGGTATTCCACATATACACAGAATACACACATCCACAAATGCAGCAGTGAACCATGCCACAGCTGCACAGAATGCAGCACTGAGGTATTCTACATATACACAGAATGCACACATCCACAAATGCAGCAGTGAACCATGCCACAGCTGCACAGAATGCAGCACTGAGGTATTCCACATGTATACAGAATGCACACATCTACAAATGCAGCTCTGATCCATGCCACAGCTGCACAGAATGCAGCACTGAAGTGTTCCACATGTACACAGAATGCACACATCCACAAATGCAGCACTGAGCCATGCCACAGATGTACAGAATGCAGCACTGAGGTATTCCACATATACACAGAATGCACACATCCACAAATGCAGCTCTGAGCCATGCCACAGATGTACAGAATGCAGCACTGAAGTGTTTCACATGTACACAGAATGCACACATCCACAAATGCAGCACTGAGCCATGCCACAGATGCACAGAATGCAGCACTGAAGTGTTTCACATGTACACAGAATGCACACATCCACAAATGCAGCACTGAGCCATGCCACAGATGCACAGAATGCAACACTGAGGTATTCCACATATACACAGAATGAACACATCCACAAATGCTGCTCTGAGTCTTGCAACAGATACAATGCAACCAGTGAGCTTGTACTTTTTACTATATGTGCTCGGGTACCTATCAGTCAGCAGCTGGCTGTGGCAGGGTGTAGAGGGCTGTGCCAGTCGCTGGCATGGGTCTGGATGGTGGAGTGTGGGGTGGTGGGTTACTGCCTACCGGGTTGGGGGGACACGACACTATGGAAATGGGAATCGGGTTTTGTTTTGTTGTTTATTATAGTGATTGGGGAAGGGGGGTCCCTACATTATGGAAAAGGGGATCAGGTTTTCTTTTTTTTATTACAGTGATCGGGGTTAGGGAGGGGAGGTCCGCTACACTATGGAAAAGGGATGGGAGTATTTTACATTTCTACAGGTTCTTAGGGCTACAGTGGGGGATCCACTACACTACAGAATAGGGATCAGAGTTATTATGCATTCATACCAGTGATCGGGCTGAGGAGGAGGCGTTACTGTGTCTGGGCCCTAGACTGTGCACAGGGCACCACCCTACCCCATGCATAGTTAAAGTGGGGTTTGGAAAGTGTAACTATGCACTGGTGCAGCCAGCCATATTTACACTTGGGGGGACTGAATATTGTGATGCACGGCATTTGTATGAAGCACCCCTCATTTGCATAGGTGCATCACAATATTGTGCACGGTGGCACAGTCGGTGGTTCAAGGCACATCGGTGGCCTTTGAATATGGCCACACCCCTGATGGCCTGCGCAAGTCCAGACATGCGCGGTGCATCCAGGGATGTACCGCACAACTCTTCTGAATATGGGGCCCTTACTCCATAAGTGGATGCATATGTGCTCTGCATAGTGTGAAGATAACTTTCATATCTCTACTTCTGAATAATTTAGTTATGTTCCACCACACCCTATTTACTTTAGTGATTACCTCCCTGCTTTGATTTTCCGATCTAAACATGTGGGCTTCATAGCCCAATAGCTTATGGCAATTTTGGCTGATTGCTGCCAAAATGATAATTTCTAAGTTTGTCCTTCAAGGTAGGAAAGGGATTGTAACTGCAGCCAAACCCACAGCCAGCTGATTCTTCCAATTCCTAGTCTGCCAGCTCCGCCCCCATGCTCAGATGTTTTGTGATGTCTAAGCAGGGAGAGTGTGGGGGCGCACCCATACAAGTCTATGGGGGCATTTTATCAATGCCTTTTTATGTAAGTTTAAGCAGTCTTAGAGAAAAATGGAAGCCACTGATCAACTAATAGGGCCCTATTAAAGTGGTGGCTTTCATTTTCCTCTAATTCTATGACTATGTGGAACACTTCAGTGCTGCATTCTATGCATGTGTGGCATGGTTCTCTGCTGCATTTGTGGATGTGTGCATTCTGTGTATATGTGGAACACCTCAGTGCTGCATTCTGTTCATCTGTTGCATGGTTCAGAGCTGCATTTGTGGATGTGTGTATTCTGTGTATAGGTGGAACACCTCAGTGCTGCATTCTGTGCATCTGTGGCATGGTTCTCTGCAGCATTTGCGCATGTGTTCATTCTGTGTATATATGGAACACCTCAGTGCTGCATTCTGTGCATCTGTGGCTTGGCTCAGAGCTGCATTTGTGGATGTGTGTATTCTGTGTACATGTGTAACACCTCAATGTTGCATTCTCTGCATCTGTGGTATGGCTCAGAGCTGCATTTGTGGATGTGTACATTCTGTGTACATGTGGAACTCCTCAGTGCTGCATTATCTGCATCTGTTGCATGGCTCAGAGCTGTATTTGTGGATGTGTACATTCTGTGTATAAGTGGAACCCTTCAGTGCAGCATTCTCTGCATCTGTTGCATGGCTCAGATCTGTATTTGTGGATGTGTGAATTCTGTGTATATGTGGCAAGCCTTGATGCTGCTTTCCCTCCTTCCTTCCCAGTTTGTGAAGCATGTCTTCACACGTGCACTAGAGGAATGGGAAATTCTAAATTCTGCTGGTGGGATTGCTGCAGCATTGTCATTCTGCTCTATATAGTGTATAGTGGAATGTTGTTCTGTATAGCATTCCATCCCTTCCAAAATGTTGTTGTACCACAGTTCCAAGGTCATGGAATGTGATTCTACCCTACTGTGGTAGAACAGCATTCTAGAACCTCTAGAGACTGCATGAGTCAGTTTCATTTTGAAAGCAAAAGAATGCACATAACATATTTCACACAGTACTATACACAGTATAAAAAATACAGGATGACCAACTTTATGCACAACCAGTGTGTTTTTCCACCTCAGGGTTCTGATTCCCATGGACCTCTCGAGCTTCGCTCTCGAGGTCAGAGGGCATCAGAACCCCTCTGTGGCAGAACACACTGGTTGTGCATAGTTGCCCATCCAGTATTCGCTATTTGTAGTCCACATGACTGTGTGAAACACTGCACAACAATCTTTGAAGCAGGCTGTGGAATTTCTTATTTTTAAGTGCAGGTTTATTTTCATAAATGTTATCTTGTGTTGGAATACAGTAGACAGCATTGCAAACTGAGTAATGTTTATTAAAGTTAGTGGACTGTTTTTTGTGGATTTTAAGCCTAAATTTTTTTCCTCACTTACAGACTAGTATAGACATCAAAGTAAAATGGTACATTTTTTACTAAAGGTTATGTTCATTATTTTGGTAGCTTTTTCTTATATGTAGAATAGCCATAAATATAAACTGTGATGGAAAAATTGAAAATTTCTTTTGGCATCGACATAGATGGAATTACACAAAAATTGTAAATGCTGTGGAATTACATACGGCAGACCCACAACTAATGCACACGCATTCAGTAACATCCAGATGTTGCCTTGCATTCCAACATTTGTGCTCCAGAATGATGCATCTGAACTCTGAACCTTCTCTGTGCCCCCGAAGATGCGCTGCATCGCTGGCCACATTTGTCTTTGTAAATAAAAGTAAAACATAAAGCTACTCTTTTCTTTATAGGGGTATGATGTCATCATTTTGGCAGTCTCTCTGGTTACAGCCTTTGGCATGGCTATGGGGAAAGAATAACATCATACCCAGACTGACTCTTTAATTGAGCCCGTGCTACATTTCTGCCCAACTGCACTGCACAACCATGAAATCCGCAGCTCTGTCAAACATGTCTCTGAGCGCTCTGTCTCACTTCAGTCCAGCAAACTAAAAGGTGGCTACAGAGGGTGTAATTCCCTGTTCTCCATTCTGGAGGCCCCTGTCACAGAACACTACCAATTTTAAAACACACTGAGCTTTTTACTCTCCCCTTTCTGCACATCTGCAACTAGTTAAAACTGAATCATATTGTAGAAACCAGGCTTGTAAAACTTTTGGCATCACTTTTCTTCTTGTCTGCTTAGAGACATACTATCCATTTCATTTGCTGCAAACGCCAATTTTAAAAAACAAAAGTGCTTCTTTTCAAAGCCATGGGGCATGTAATGCTTGGCAACTGAGAGTTCTAAAGGGGGATCCACTGACAAAATAAAGGGTTGCAGACTTTGGGCACAGTATTGTCTTGTGTCCTGTTGGTTTTCCATTTTGTGGTCACGTTGCACAAATTCAACACAAGGGAGGCTTCCTTCATGACAGCCTTAACTTCTGCTTCATCTGGAAGGCATGGCATCTGGTACTTAGAGCACTGATGTATAAAAGAGGTGATATCAGGTTCAATTCCCACCACAGCCACTGGCTCATGTGTGAATCTGAGTTAGCCTCACTGTGTGACTCTGAGCAAGCCTCACCATGTGACTCTGAGCAAGCCTCACACAGTAACTCTGAGTAAGCCTCACACTGTGGCTCTGAGCAAGCCTCACTGTGTGACTCTGAGAAGCCTCACTGTGTGACTCTGAACAAGCCTCACTGTGTGACTCTCAGCAAGCCTCACTGTGTGACTCTGAGCAAGCCTCACTGTATGACTCTGAGCAAGCCTCACTGTGTGACTCTGAGCAATCCTCACTGTGTGACTCTCAGCAAGCCTCATTCTGTGACTCTCAGCAAGCTTCAGTCTGTGACTCTCAGCAAGCCTCATTGTGTGACTCTGAGAAAGCCTCACTGTGTGACTCTCAGCAAGCCTCACTGTGACTCTGAGCAAGCCTCACCATGTGACTCTGAACAAGGCTCACCATGTGACTCTGAGCAAGCCTTACTGTGTGACTCTGAACAAGGCTCACTGTGTGACTCTCAGCAAGCCTCACTGTGTGACTCTGAGAAAGCCTCACTGTGTGACTCTGAACAAGTCTCACTGTGTGACTGTGAGCAAGACCCATTCTGTGACTGAGCAAGCCTTTGTGTGTCTCTGAGCAAGCCTCACAGTGTGACTCTCAGCAAGCCTTACTGTGTGACTCAGAGCAAGCGTCACTCTGCAACTCTGAGCAAGCCTCATTGCACAACTCTGAGCAAGCCTCACTGTGTGACCCTGAGCAAGCCTCACTGTCTGACTCTAAGCAAGCCTCACAATGTGACTCTGAGCAAACCTCACTCTGTGGCTGAGCGAGCCTCACTGTACGACTCTGAGTAATCGTTACTCTGTGACTTACAGGTTTCATAGGTTTATTTCAAGCCAGTGCAGCAGTTTTGTCCATTTAGGCTTCCCATTTCTCAATGGTAAAATCTTTGTGGTTTGCTGTTTTGTAGTACGAGTCCATTTTTCTTTAAGTAAATCCATATTGCTGCTACCTACCATATCTTCAGGCAGATCATTCCATGTTGAGACAACCCTTTGTGTGATTCACTGTCTCCTCCTCTCAATTTTGTACATTTCATCTTTCAGCTGAAAGTTATGCTTTCTGGGCCCAATATTCAAAATCACACAAAGCAGAGTGCAAAAATTTGTGCTGCACCTTGCAACTGGCCAGGTGCCCAAAGATGCTATATTCAGTTGAACAGTGCACCAGCACTATTCAAATGAATACAGAGCCATGTCAGCCCAGCAATAAGCCACGTAGAGCTGCCCCCACAGGGATCCCAAAGTATGCCACCAGAATGGATAGTGCAGGAGCACTATTTGCATTATTCAAAGGGACCCATGCTAATCAGCCAATTGGGCATGCATGGCACTAAGGAGTCATTTGCATGATCATTATGGGTTGATTTGCATGGGTAGTGAGGCAGGTTATGGCAGCGCTCCCCCCCAATGCCCAATCCCAGACATGTAGATATCCCAGATTGTTGTGGTCCCCCTCTCCCTTCAATCACGGTCCACACTGTAGACAAAAAATATATCCCAGGTTCTAGTGGTCCCCCTTCACTGATCGCCAACCCATTGTGCACAAAATAATATCCCAGGTGCTAGTGATCCCCCCTCACTGACTGCCAGCCCATTCTGTATAAAACAATATCCCAGGTGCTAGTGGTCTTCCCACTGCTGATTGATGACCCATACTGTACAAAACAATATCCCTGGGCTAGTGGTCTCCCCCTACTGACTGCTGGCCTGTACTGTAGAAAACAAAACCCTGGTGCTAGTGGTCATGCCCCACTGATCGCCGGCCCATTCTATGCAAAATAATATCCCTGGTGCTAGTGATCCCCCCCTCCTTCCAACTGCTGTCCTCCAAAATATGTGCTGTTGGCAGTGGTCCTCCACTCCCTCCAATCACCAGCCCCTCTATGCCGAAAGAATCCCTGATGCCAGTGATCCCCCTCCTGCTGATTGCCAGCCCAGAAGTACAAAATAAAAACCTCCCTGGTGTCCAGTGGTCCCCCACCCCACACAGCCCTCCTCGCACCTCCTTGGCTGGCTGTCGTATTTCCACACAGGGAGTGCACCTCTTATTTATAGGACAGGGTAATGCACCTGGACATATGGTGGCTGGCCAAGGAGGTATGAGGAGGGCTGTGCCACTTGCTGCATGTTCCCATGGCACCACAGATAATGCTAAGGTGAGGGGGTGCCTGGTGCTGTGGGGGGAACCACTGGATGCCAGGGATTCTTTTGGCATTGAGGGACTGGCAATCAGAGGGAGGGAGACCACTGCCACCAGGGATGATTTTGGCATTGAAGGGCTGGTGATTGGGGAGGGATTCTAGCACCAGGGACTGATGTCAAATATGGTATGGGCTGGCAATCGAAGGGGGAGACCACTAGGCATCAGGGATTAGTTTAAAGTACCGTACAGGTTGGTGACTGGAAGGGAGGATCACTAGGAACCTAGGATGCCTATCTTTCATGCAGGTTGATGATTGGAGGGGGAGAACCACTATGCACCAGGTGTGCCTCTCTATCTTACAGGCTGGCAATCGGGGGGGGTTGCCACAGACCACAGAGGGTGGGTGTGCTCCCCTGGCTGCATTACCTCTGGCAGATGCTAGGGCTGCCTGGAGTAAATCAGGGTTTGGTTCAGAGGCATGTGCACTGCACAGAAGGACCACACTAAACCTTTTGCATAGCGCAAAGCCACTGAATATGGGATAGCCCAGCTATTCAAGACCACACCCCTCACCTTGCCAGCATGCATACATTGTGTTTTGCATGGGTGCTAACCCTCTTTGCCAATACAACAGCCCCTTTTGAATATGGGGATCTGGCACAAACATGGGCAAAGATCTTTTAGCACCGATGCAAACTTTTCAATATTGAGCCTCTGGTGTCATATTGAGATATTTTTATGTTAAGCCCTAAGCAGTTCCATAAATCCGGTTTGTTAAAGGCTCTATAAATGAGGCATAGGTCACCCCTAGCCCTCCTATACTCTAATGTGTAAAAATGAAGGTGCTTCAGCCTTTGTTCATATGAAAGGTTACTGACATCCTTTACATTTAATTTTGCTTGCATAGAACCGCACTCACCACTCATTGAGACAGCAACAAACTGCTATAAAAACAGTTTATTCCATTCCAACACAAAGAACAGGCAACAAGTAACAGTGCAAAAGCACCTGTTACAAAGGTGATCTTACGTTTCTCCCTGCTTTCAGGGCTTCATCAGAGATACATACAGAGGGTAACAAACGTGCATATATACAAAAACCAAAAAGGCGGGGTGAAACATAAGATCATCCTTGTAACAAGTGCTTTTACACTGTTACTTGTTGAATAAACTGTTTTATAGCACCTATAACAGTTTGTTGCTGTCTCAATGAGTGGTGAGTGCGGTTCTATGCAAGCAAATTTGATGGTACAAGTATTTTGAACCTCTATCCCATCCCAGTGCTTCATTCTTCTCTTGTTTGAACTGCATCCTTTACATTTACCGTTGCCGTTCTCTGCACATCATTCACCTGCTTAAATTCTTTTGTTGTTTGAGCAGACCAAAACTGGCCACAGTATTCCAGGTGTGGCCTAAGCAATGCACCACACAGTGGCATCAGCACCTTGCTGTCCCTGCTCGTTACGTTTCTACTGACGCAGCCCAAAATGCTGGAACATTTTCTAATTGTTATTTTGCAGTGTCCTTTGAATTTTAAATTATTGGCGATTATAATTCCAAGGTCTTTTTCATTTCTAGTGGTTTTAATCTCCTTCCCTAAAAGAGTATATTTTGCTTCCTTATTTCTAATGCCTAAGTGCATAATTGCACATTTCTCTGTACGCAAATCTAATTTGCAAGTTATGGCTCATGTTCCTAATTTTTTTAGTTTCTTGCTGGAATGTGATTATTGAGTCTTCCATGTCCACCATAGAGCCCATCTTGGTGTTATCCACAAACATAGCTAGCCAAACCTATCCATTGCACTTCATTGATGTCACATAAACATTGAATAGTACTGATCTCTGTGGAACTTGGCTCATCAAATTCCCCTAATCGAACGTGTGTCCCTTATAATTACTTTTTTTATTTTCCAACCATGATGTAACCCAATTTAAGATTCCTTTGTTGTTACCCATATCATTTAATGTATTGATTCATTCATAGTGAGGTGCACTATCAAAAGCCTTACAGTAATCCAGGAACAACACTTCCACTGGGAGCCCTGAAGCCAATGCCCTGCTGACCCTGTCAAAAGAATTAATCAAGTTAGTCTAGCATGACCCTCCAGATCTAAACCATTTTTTCGCCCACAAATCATTTTCAGTGATATAATTTTCTAACTGTTCTTTAATGATTGACTCCAATACTTTCCCCACTATGGAGGTCAGACTAACCAGTCTGTAGTTTTTATGGTTAGACTTTCTGCCCATTTTGTAAATCCTTTGAGCACTTCCCCGAAGTCCAATAAGCACTGAAAGATATCTATTATTGGTCCCTAGAGTTCCTCAGCCACATCACCAATAATGCTTCGGTGCAGACTGTCTGGTCCAAATGCTTTGTTTGGATTTAGAGTTTTTAGCCTTTTTTGGACATCCTTCCTGTTTATTAATATTCTGGGGCTATTGTTTTTATGGCATTCATCTCATTTGTTTATATTCTCTTTATTCGTGTAGACACTATAAAAAAAACTTGTTAAACAAGTCTACCTTTTATTTTTTTGTGGCTACTGTTTTTCCCTCTTCTGTTAATGGGCATATTTGTTTACTTACACCTTTATGGCTAATTATGTTGGTATAAAATGATTTATAGCTATCTTTACCTTTTGTTATCAAGTTTTCTTACTGCAGTCTTTTGGCTTTCCTTATCTCTTCTTTTACATTCTTTCATAGTCATCCCAGTATTCGTTCGTGTTGTGTTTTTTATTATAATTTTTTTTGTTGTGATTTTGTATGCCTTCTTTTTTTTTTCCTGTAGTTTCCTTTTGATTTTCCTATTGTACCACCCTGGTATTTTACCATGGTTATTGTATTTTTTTTGTGGGGGGGTATGTATTTGTTTTCTAGAACTTTCAATTTCTTCTTTTATTACTTTAAACTTTGCTCTGTTGAAACATTTGACTTAGGTTTGCCCTTGTATCCTGATTCTAGATTTTGTAATCATCAAACTAACCACACTGTGGTCACTAGCCCACAGCGGATGTTTCACTTTGCACTCAATTATTTCCTCGCCTAGGTTACTGATCACTAAATTCAGGGGCCCAGATATTCAAAAGGGTTGTGCCATGCGCAACAGGGTTGCTCATGCACAAGTCCAAAACTGCGCCATTTCGCGATATTCAGAAGGAGGCAGTTGTGCCCCCGAAAACATGCTGAGCAATAGCGCAATGAAAATGAAGGCATGCGCAACCGAAGGGGGTGGATCCATGCATAAAGACTGCAATGCGATATTCAAAGACTTGCGCAATGAGCAATAGCGGCACAGCCGGAAACTGCGCACTAGCGGAAATGAGCCAAAATAAAAAGGCTCAAGGAAGCGGCGCAAGAACGCTACCAGGCTGCCAAGTGGGGAGAGAGAGAGACAGACAGACAAACTTAAAAGGGCAGGCAAGGAAAGTGTGTCCCATAGTTTGTAGAGGCCAGCGGGGGGTGTCCGGTGCAGTGGAAGTAGCAGTGAGGACAGCGGGGGTAACACAACAACAGCAGCGGGGCAGAAGCCAGGGAGATGGACAGTGAAAGCTTCCACATGGAAGCCGTAATGAGGGGTGAGAATCCATGCTGCAGGGGCGTGGCGTGGAGGGGCCCGTCGGCGGTATGCCCCCGACAGGCAGTACCGTG
Organism: Neoceratodus forsteri; assembly: GCA_016271365.2. Taxonomy (NCBI): domain Eukaryota; kingdom Metazoa; phylum Chordata; order Ceratodontiformes; family Ceratodontidae; genus Neoceratodus; species Neoceratodus forsteri. Next base: position 47,377,712 of record JADMNL010000036.1, read on the forward strand.
CCCGCATCAGCTTTGAGCTGTACACAGATGTAGAGATCGTGGGCCAGTACCACCTGAACAGGGCAATACTGAGATGGCTCTGTGAGCTGTGCAGTGATGTGATGCAGGCACCCTCACGGACGAGTCACGCTCTGTCGGTGGAGACCAAGGTGACAGCCTGCATGTGCCTGCTCGCCACGGGCACCTTCCAGAGGCCGACAGGGGACACCACAGGCATCACACAGTCAGCCACGTCATGTATCCTCACCCAATTTCTCAGCGCACTGCTGCCACATGCTGCGGAGTACATCCATTTCCCCAGCACCACGGCAGAGCGTACAGCAAACATGCAGGAGTTCAACAGGGTATCACGTATGCCTGGTGTGCTAGGGGCCATAGACTGCACCCATGTGGCCATCCGCACGCCACCTGGCCCCGATGGCCACGCATATCGGAACCAAAAGGGATTCTCCAGTGTCAACTGCCAGGTGGTGTGTGATGCCACTGGGTGCATAATCAATGTCTGTGCCACACACCCTGGTGGAGCACATGATGCCTTCATATGGTATCAGTCTGCACTGTGCCATCAATTCGAGAGTGGAGACATCCCCACAGGACATCTAGTGGTTGAGTACACATGTATGGAATGCAAACTCTGGGCAAGGGTGGGAATGCCACAGGTGCCATGGTAGTGGCACACAGGGAGATGTGCAATATGGACCTGAACATGACACTGCTCTCCACTATCTCCACACAGGTGACTGCGGATACCCCTCCGTCCCTGGCTGCTCAGACCATACCGCCCCCCACGGCCCCAGCGCAGCTATGCTATAATAAGGCACATGCCGCAACATGTAACATCATAGAGCGGGTGTTTGGGATGCTCAAGGCACGCTTCCAATGCCTAGACACCTCCGGCGGTGCCCTACAGTACAGCCCCCAAAAGGCCTGTGGGATATTCCTGGCCTGTTGCATCCTGCACAACATGGCCAAAGACCATGGGATAGCAGTACAGGTCGAACAGAGGGACAGCGATGGGGACGCCAGTGGCGCCGGTGATGATGGTGATGAGCAGCTCCCCCTTGGACGGAGGGACCCCCGACTGATCCGGCAGGCCCAGCTGCACCGGGACACCATCACAGAGGAGCACTATGCACAACACAGGTAAGTCAAGGGGACACATGTGCAACCAACACTGTCCATGCGCAAACCACAGGCACACAGGGGAACACACCAGGGGTGCATGAAGGTCAGGGGAGTGGAAGGGTCCAGGCATACAAACACACCATCAGGGAGGTGTGAGCACTCATATGGACACACACACACACACACACCAGGCACAGAGCGTACATGGGCAGATTCACAGCACTGCAGAACCGACATTGCTAACACACAGCACCACCGACCACCCCCACCACCCGTACTGTCCAAGTAAGTGTGTCAGAACCTGGGCACCCTTGCACCTTGGTGTACAGTGCAATGCAGGCATCATCATGCACACGCACCTGTGGACAGCAGTTGGGAGGGTGTGCAGGTGGTCCGTGTATAGGCGTGGTGAGCAGAGCACCCAGCAGTGCACTGCCCACCATGACACACATTGCACACAGGGCAGCACCAGACAGGGCCTGCACTGGGAGACAGCTCAGTCATGTAGCGCTGTCCCACGGCCACCACAGATGCGTGTGCAGCCCCGCTGTGACCCAACAGTACGGGCAGGCTGAGCAGGGGCCACATGGAGTGGCACTGTTGCACCACCAGGGGTCCCACTGCACGAATGCGACCTTGCCCACACAGGGGTCTGCATCACGCTGAACAAACCTGCACCAGGGGTGCTCGGGATGCCCACATCAGAACCCGGCATCGACAGGCCTGGTGTCGCACGACGCCGGGAACGGGGAGTGGAGAGTGCACTGTGTGGGATGTGTGGTACAGGGGCACCTGACTGTGTGCCCAATGCGTCCATGACAGAGACCACTGCCTGGGTCAGCCTGTCAATGGCGGCGGTCACATCCGTCCGCATATGGACCAGCTCGGCTTGGTCCCGAGCACACTTCCTGCTGTGCTGCTCCACAGACACAGACAGTGCCTCCACGGACCTTGCAACCCGCCCCTGCAGCTGTACTGATTCCTGCAGCAGGCGGGTGTGTGCGTCCAATGGGTACTGTGCCCCAATGGCATCGTGACCCCCAGGGTGTGGACGGTCCTGATGCACATCACCCCTTGAGGGTGGGCGCTGTTCACCAGGACCAGGTATGGGTGGATGAAAGGGCGGTGGACATGTGCCACTGCTTGACACTGTACCCCCAGACCTGGTGTGCGACTGCTGCTGCTGCCCCTCCAACCGCTGTGCCCCCAGGTCCACCTGTTCCACCGCCGTGCTGGCAACAGTGCCAGACACCTGCACAGCCACCGGTGCTGCCCACGGTGCTGACAGGCACAGCCTGGGACTGTGCCAGCATGCTGGTACACATGTTTGAACCAGAAAGGCCCAGGGGACGCGTGCTGGCCTGCCGTGTGTCTGTCATTGGACACACACCTATCACTGCCCATTGCAGGCCTTCTATCATCAATGGTGCAGGTACGTGCTACTGCCATGGTCACAGCATGCTGGCATGCTTGCATGCCAGACTGCTGAGACACAGGCTGTGCACCCCCCGCACCCGTATCACTGACACCAGAGTTGTTGGCCCAGCGTGCATGCTGCTGCAGTGCCTGCTGGCTGGTGGTGGAGGTGGATGGTCCCTCCTCCATGTCCAGCAGGTCCGCATCACTGTCTGGACCCACCACCACCGTCTCCTGAAGATGAACAGGATCTGTAACAGAAAGAGAGTACATGTGAGTGCATGTGAACAACCGCCACCAACCCCCCAAACACCACCATCATGTCATACCGTGCAGTGATGGGCTTCCACCTGTCTGGAATCCTCCACCTGGTATGCCCGCAATGGCGCTCGGCTGCATGGCTGCGACCAGTGTCTCCTCATGTGGGGTCAGCTGCAACACCACTGGCGGGCCCCCGCCAGTGCCAGCACGTGCCGCCCTGAAGGCTGCCACCTTCTCCTTCAACCTCCGGTGGTCAGTCCTCATCTTTTTCTTGCATTCCTGCACAGAGCGCTGGTGGCTTCCGTGCAGGTTAACGGCCCGAGCTACCCCCTCCCATGCAGCTGCACGGGACTGAGGGGTGCCCCTCTGTCCACTCAGTAGTGGCTCATCTTCCAGGTAGGCCTGGAAGAGGGCCTCCGTCTCTGCCGCTGTGAAGTTGGGCCTCCTCCTACACGCCCACCGTCCTCACCCTCACCTTGGCTCTGCTCGATCATGGTGATCTGTATGGGTGGAAGTGGACACCTGTCACTGTGCAGTCTACAGCATTTCCCCATGAGCATTGTCCTGAACATCACACAGCATGCAACTCACCTCTCACCTGCAGTAACCGAATCTGGCCAGCACAGCCCACTGTCGCACATTTGTAGCGCAACAAATGCAAATTAGGAGTGGAGCAACTTTAATGACATGCAAATCGTGCCACTGTGCCCTTGAATGGCTTATCAGATGATTTGCATGTGTCGGCTGAATATCGCAAATCTGCGCTTTGCGCAATACGGAAGAGTCGGCTGAGCCAATGGCGCAGATCTGTGCCTGTGTGGTACACTGCATTGTGCATGCCCAGATAGCTTACACATGCGTCTGTCGTGCTGCTGACATGCTGAGCGTGATAGGCAATTCAGGCTATGGCCACCATTGTGCCAGTGGTGCTACAGCACTGGCCACTATATGGCGCTGTGGCATTACTGTGCAATAGTCCACTGTGACACTGGTATGCAGCTGGGTGGTGCGTGCAGGATACCTATCGTCAGATGGCACTGTCGTAGCCTGCGTCAGTGCTCATGACCTTGTGATGCCCTCCCCCTTTACCGCACGCTCGCCTGCCATGTGTTCGTCCCTATTGGCGCTGTCTTGTGACAGCGCTATGTGAGGACGGGCGCCTGTCTTCGAACAGCGCGATGGAGCCTGTGGTGGTCTATTGCGCAACATCTCCACATGGGGTTACGGTGCAGCAGGGCGCCATATTGCCTGCTGTAAACTGGCTAACATGGCTAGGAGGAGGGCTGTGAGTTGAAGCCCACTGGATGTGGCCAACCTGGTGGCCCTAGTAGAGCCCCACTATGAGGCACTCTATGGTGAGGCCCCCCTCACCATAGCAAGAACAGAGGTGTGGCAGCAAGTGGCCACTGACCTGGTGGGGGTCACTGGACGGTGCCGGTCTGCTAAGCAGTGCCGGCACCGGTACAGTGACCTCTGCCAGAGGCAGCCAGACATGTTGGCATGGCTGCGGGCACGTGCCAGGCGGGGCGTGGTGCCTAGGCCAGGTGAGTGTACCATCTATGCACCTGTATTCTCTGTAGGGGTGTGTGTGTGCTTTGGTGGCTGTGCATAGGTGATGGCTCGGACACGGTTGGCTGTGTCAGTGTGTGCAGCTGTGCGATGGATGGGTATGGCTGTGTGGGCTGGCACTCTCACTGGGGCAGGGGGGCAGTCTGCTTTTGAGTCACACTGATGTTTGTCACAACATATGTCTCCCACAGGCCGGGATGTGAGGATGCAGGGCAGGGGTGAGGAGGGCCGTGCCAGGGCCCCGGTGGCAGTAGGAGTCGCCCCCCAGATGCAGCAGCAGCAGCAAGAGCAACAGCAGCAGACACAGCTGCTTGAGCAATGTGAGTATCATGACTTCATGGATGCTATTGCATGCTGGGGGGGGGAAGTCCACTAGCCCTGCACAATACAACCATGCAGGACAGGGGAGGTCATAATTCCACTATACAAGACACTAGTGAGGCCCCACCTGGAGTACAGTGTACATTTCTGGAGACCATACCTACGTAAGGACATAGAGTGGGCAGGGAAGGTTCAGAGGAGGGCAACAAAGATGGTGCATGGCTTGCATCACGGGTCCTATGATGACAGGTTGAAGTAACTGAACATGTACTCCCTGGAGGAGAGGGGGGAGAGAGGGGATATGATAGAGACATACAGGTATCTTACAGTGGGGATCAGGGTGCAGGACACACTATTTTGAAGTGAAGAAGATGTTCCAGGACTAGAGGGCATGGGATGAAGTTGGAGGGAGGATGATTCAGAGGACACATGGAGAAGGATTTCTTCACAGAGCGGGTGGTGGACAAGTGGAACACCCTGCCAGAGGAAGTGGTGGGGCTGAAACAATCACAGGATTTCAGAATGCGCGGACAGACATGAAGGAATTCTGGAGATCAGGTAAGGGCAACAGACTTCTAGGAAAACAAAGTGAACTTACAAGCTCAAATGGACAGACTGGGTTGGCCATAGGCCCTTATCTGATGACACTGTCTATGTATCTATGTATGTATGCGACACAGGTGACATGCATCACTGTCCAGTATCACAGCACGTCTGTGTATGCGTCACTGGTGGTCCAGGCATGCACTGGGCACATAGCTGTGTAACTGGCATCGCACCACGTTGCCGCATCACTGGACAGCCTGGTTTGTGCTGTGATGGACATGGGCAGTGTGTGTGTGCAGTGGTGCGCATAGCTGGTGCCGCCTGTTTGTGATGGCCATGTGCATGTTCACTGTGGGTGGGTGTATGCCATCACAGGTGTGGGACATTGGGCTATATGGCTTGCAGGTTGAGTGGTGTTCAGGGTTGTGGTCAGTCACAGCCATTGACTGTGTTCCCATTTTCCTAGGCCTCGAGGTTCTCAGGAGGTTGGCACGCGATGTGTAGGCACCTCACACAACTTGGCATCGAGAACCAGGAGATCCTGCAAGCCATCCGGCGCCATGGAGTACATCGGAGGTGGCACAGGACGGTGCGCCAGCAGGGGGAGGACCAGCAGCCAGCTGGGCCATAGCCCACATTACCCTTCCCACTTCTCCCATCCCTACCACCCTGCCTTCCCTCTCCAAGTTTTTAATCCCTCCCCCTTGAACACCCCTACCTTGTACCCGTCCCCCCCTTGTAAATAGTTTCTCTTGTTTTTGTTATTTAATAGTTTCAATATACATTTCTGTTTTGATATGAATACTGTGTTGGTCTCTGATTTGCAGCTGGCTATGGGTGCTCAGTTGCAGGGGTGTACATGCCATCTGGGGTGGTATGGTCCTGGGTGTGTGTGCGTGTGTGTGCGTGTGTGTGCATGGGGAGGTATCTCCAGCATGGCAGTGACTTTCTGTTGGTCTTGCCGTCTGCTGCCACCACTGCTGGGTGCACAGGGTGTGTCTGGCTTGTAAGGCTTCTGTGCTGCGGAGTTGGCGTGTGCTGGGGGATGCATGGTTTCCTGCAGTGCCAGTCACTGCACATAGAGTGGTGTCTTGGGGTCACAGTGCAGGGTGTGCTGTCTGCACGGGGGCTGCTGTGCACTGTGGTTGTCAACCCCTGTGTGGCACTCTCAGCATGCCAGTGGTTGTGCTAGGGTGTCATAGCCCGCTTATGTTGTGTTGGCTTGTCCCCATGGGCCAGTAGATCATCCGTCACACCCCCAGTGATGCTGTGCTTGGGGTGTGCAGGTGTGGTGTGGGTTCTGCAGTGTGTTCCTGTGCCCATGTGTGGCATGGCTGGCGGTGGACCCCAGCCTGCCTCCCTGGATGTGCAGTTCCATTGCTCTGGGGAGGCCCTGCTTGCGCTATGGCACCTCTGGAATGCTCAGCTGGGCTGCCCTGGTTGCTCCATAGCGCAACATTTCGGCTCAGCTTCTCCTTCCTGGTTGTGCTATGGCGCAGTATGTGCGATATTCAGACGTTGGTTGCTTGCGCAATTTGTTCTGCTCCATGTTTGAATATCGCACCTGTTGTGCATTTGCGCAACTGGTTTGTGCTTGCTCCTGCTGTTGCGCTCATTTTGAGCGCAGTTTGAATATCTGGGCCAGGATGTTCTTTCCTCTTGTACCTTCTATAACACATTGTTCCATGTTTAGTGCTAAGATGCTGCTGATAAATTTTTTTTCAATATTTGTTTTCCCATCTATTTCATTCCAGTTTATTGTGGGTATATTAAAAGCGCCCAGGACTATATTAGTTTTGAACTCTGGGCAGATGTTGATGATGACCATCTATACATCACACCTATCTGTAGTTCTTTGTCCTCCCTTGTTGTAACCTTTACTCAGAATTGTTCTATTTCCTTTTTTCTTTATTTATCTCCACCATGTTGATGTCTTTCCTTGCATATAGGGCCACTCTGTCTCCTTTTCTACCCCTTCTATCTCTGTTAAAGAGATTAAAGCTCTTTTGTTTGCCCCAGCTTTCATTTTTCTTGCCACCATGTCTCTGGTATTCCACAAATTTGAATACCCTCCTTGCTAATGATGTGCTCAAGTTCTTCCCTTTTATTTTTATAAATAACATATCTCCCAACACCCCTTGGTGCTCAACCATCTTATATGCAGATGATCTTGTGCTACATACCTCCTCTGCAGACGTACAAGAAATAAACAGTCGACTAACGTCTGCATTTCTTACAATACAAGAGTGGATCTGCAAACATAGGCTTGTCCTTAACTTAAGCAAAACACAGGACATGCTCTTTGGATCCCCAACCAAACTAAACACTAACCATAGCCATTACAATGTCTCCTGTGCTAATGGCTCCTCTCTCATGATGGTGATCTCATTCAAATATCTAGGTGTCCTGCCTGATGAAACTCTTAACTTTGAACAGCACATCATGGCCACTTGCAAGTTAGTCAACACTAAACTCGGAAATTGCCTACAGAACTAGTCAGATGCTCACTCCCTCAACTAGGCTGGCTATTGCCAGGAGCATCCTACTCTCATCCCTTGTGTATGGTGCCGTCACCCATATAAATGCCTCAAAAACCACCGTCAGCAAATGGGACACTACATACAATAACATCTGTCATTATGCCTTGGCTTCTCCACCTTTGAAACACCAGTGCTTGCTATATGCAGACCTTAGCTGGCCCTCTCCATTGACTTCTTGCCCTTGGTACTCTGCTGGACAATAGCATAAGAGCAAACCTATCTACCTCTCTTGCAGCCATGCTAGTGCCACTGACCCCCATCTATGGCCTCCATTCTACTGAACTCTCTCTACCACATGCTCCTAGGTGCAGAACCCTGAAAGGAACCTCAGCTCTCTCTTGCCTGGCCCAAAAATATTGAAACTCATTACCACTTGATATTCGCTCTGCACATATTTAGTTTAAAACTTCCCTTATATTGTAGTTACTTCTTTCTGCCAGTACACAACACCCTTCTCTGTTTACATGCAATCCATCTAACCCATATAATTTGGCATCTCTCTCAAATCTGTCCCAATTTCTTTGGAAGCAAGTCTTCTCTTGCACTCCACCTTCTCAGCCAACCATTTAACTGTTTTAAATCATTTTGTTTCTTTTTCCCAGCCCTTGGGATAGGAAGAATTTCATAAATGATCACTTTGCATCCTTTTGCTTTTATCCTGGTGCCAACAGATTCAAACTTCCTTTGGATTTCTAAGAGTGTTCTTTTCCCTACATCATTTGTTCCTACATGTAGGACCACAATTGTCATCTCTGTTCCTTCCAATTTCTCTCAATACATCATCCAAATGTTCTTTTAAATCTTTAATTTTGAAGCCTGGCTGACAACTGACCCGTGTATATTCTTTTGTGTCATTACACATAATAAATAGAATAAAGTATGGCGTGTTGTGTGTAACGAGATGTTTACACACACCCAAGGGGTTAGATGCTCCATAAACCCCGAGAGCAAAGCTTGAGGGGTTTATGGAAAGCATCTAACCCCAAGGGTGTATGTAAACTTCGAGTTTTCAATCAGTACCCCATATTTTATTTTATATAATTGCTGAGTCTCCCCTTTTTTGCCACAGCAATTATAGAAAATACAAGATGTTCCCCCAGACATTCTGGTGCTGCCACACTCTGGTCCTTTTTCTTGTCGGTAGCCTGGCAGATTTTTTTGTTTTCAGCTGTTTTGGTGGCCCTCTGCATGCTGAAAAAAAATCAGTTTTTAAAAAGAAATAACATACCACCAAATTCCTATGGCGTGGAGGCTGAATTTTGCCGAAGACAGAAGCGGCGAGAAGCAAGCGGCGTGACGGGACAAACTGGCGGGAGCATGTGCAAACCGAGGGAAGCTGTGCATGTGTTTGCCATTATAAACACTCCTTTATAACAGCAAATTATGGCACAGTCTTCCTATGGGAAAAAAGGGAAGAGCCATTAATTATAATAATAGTAATACCTTTATTTATTAAGCGCTCTTCATGAAGTATCAGAGCACTGCACATACATAAAACAATAATTAAAACCATAAAATTCTAAAATACATCTATCAGTAAGTATAAAACACAACAGCAATAGTCAGACAAAATTAGAGAACTTCTCCAAAGGCGAGTTCAAATAAATACGTTTTTAAAGCTCCCCACTGTCAGGCATTATATGTTGGTCGGTATATATTAATCTCCTAACACCATTATGTCCCTCTGTTTTTATCTTGATCTGCTTCCTTTCGCACATCGTCTCTGGCAGTAAGACTTAAACCACCCTGATTTACCACTCCTTCAGTTCCTGATCTTGTTATTGTTATATTTCCTCTTGCAGCGCTGTTTTGTATGACTTTCCGAATTTGTGGTTTCCTCTCTGTCCTTATTTTGTATAATTCTGTTGTCTATTGCCACCTGTCTTCCAACTGTTTGCCTAACCCCCACCGTCTGTTGTGCACTGTCCTCTCCTTCTAAATCAGTTTCAAGGACAATACATTTATTTTGTAACTCTATTTCCTTGTTTAACTGTTTATTCCTTCTTTTTCTCTTTGCCCCACCTTATACTAGATACCATTCTTCTCCAGTTGTTCATCAGTTTCCCCCTCAGACTCAGAGCAGTTGTCACTTGCTATGTTTACATGTAGTGGAAATTCTTTACATGTAGTGGGGTCCTTTTGGCCCAACTCTCCCTAATCCAAATTGTGACCACTCGCTCTACCTGTACCCTAATCCTTTAGGGTATTGCTGCCCCAGTATGATGACTGCTGCCTGCCATAGCTGAACCATGCTGTTATCTACCTTCTGCTTGTAATGTAAACACCTGCCGTACTTGTATTGACCCTGTTTTTGCCCGATGTTCTTGAATGCACCTTGTAATCTCCTGGGTTGCACCTGAAAATAGGCATTTGGTTGTCTAGTGTGGTTATCCAGTAACCAAAAGCAAATAAATAAATCAATTACTTTGTAATTAACTCTTTTCATTCAGATTGCAATAACTGTGATTTACATGGTGTTGGATTGATGAGGATGAACAACCAGATTCAAAATCCTCAGTTGCTGTGCATTTAAAGGTAATGGGAATAAGAAACCTTGTAATCAGTTCAGACTGAGGTGACTTATTCCCATTGCATGTATACACACAGCAATTGAGGATTCTGAATCTGGTTGCATTCCTTTTGCAGCAGTTTCAACAGCAAGTTTAGCAGAATCAATTCATGAATCAGGTTTACATGTACAAAGTAACCGGGTTCAAAATAAGCAATGCTTTTGAACCACTGTAGTCGAACCCAGTTCCAACTGAAACAGGAACCCAACTCAGAATGAGTTTACACGAGCTTCTAATTCAAGAATGCAGCTCTGAATCCAATGAAACTGGAGTTTGAACCTGGTTCCAGTGTGCAAGTAAACAAGGCAACTGTGTGACTCTAAGCAAGCCTCATTGTATGACTCTGAGCAAGCCTTACCATGTGACTCTGAGCAAGCCACACCATGCGACTCTGAGCAAGCCTCACCATGTGACTCTGAGCAAGCCTCACACTGTGTCTCTGAGCATCACCATGCGACTCTGAGAAAGCCTCACACTGTGACTTTAAGCAAGCTTCACCATGTGACTCTGACCAAGCCTCACACGATGTGACTCTGAGCAAGCCTCACACTCTGACTCTGCGCAAGCTTCACCATGCGACTCTGAGCAAGCCTCACTGTGTGACTCTGAGCAAGTTTCACTATGTGACACTGAGCAAGCCTCACTGATTGACTCTGAACAAGGCTCACTGTGTGACTCTGAGCAAGCTTCACTGTCAGACTCTGAGCAAGCTTCACTGCGTGATTCTGAGCAAGCCTCACACTATGTGACTCTGAGCAAGCCTCACACAGTGTGATTCTAAGCAAGCCTCACTGTGTGACTCTGAGCAAGCTTCACTGTGTGACTTTGAGCAAACATCACACTATGACTCTGAGCAAGCCTCACTGTGTGACTCAGAATAAGGCTCACTGTGTGACTCTGAGGAACACTCACTGTGTGACTCTGAGCAAGGCTTACTGTGTGACTCTGAGCAAGGCTCACACGAGCTTCTAATTCAAGAATGCAGCACTGATTCTAATGAAACTGGAGTTTGAACCTGGTTCCAGTGTGCATGTAAACAAGGCAACTGTGTGACTCTAAGCAAGCCTCATTGTATGACTCTGAGCAAGCCTTACCATGTGACTCTGAGCAAGCCACACCATGCGACTCTGAGCAAGCCTTACCATGTGACTCTGAAAAAGGCTCACCATGTGACTCTGAGCAAGCCTTACTGTGTGACTCTGAACAAGGCTCACTGTGTGACTCTGAGCAAGCCTCACTGTGACTCTGAGCAAGCCTCACCATGTGACTCTGAACAAGGCTCACCATGTGACTCTGACCAAGCCTTACTGTGTGACTCTGAACAAGGCTCACTGTGTGACTCTGAGCAAGGCTTACTGTGTGACTCTGAGCAAGGCTCACTGTGTGACTCTGAACAAGCCTCATTGTGACTCTGAGCAAGCCTCACCATGTGACTCTGAACAAGGCTCACCATGTGACTCTGAGCAAGCCTTACTGTGTGACTGGGAACAAGGCTCACTGTGTGACTCTGAGCAAGCCTCACTGTGACTCTGGGCAAGCCTCACCATGTGACTCTGAACAAGGCTCACCATGTGACTCTGACCAAGCCTTACTGTGTGACTCTGAACAAGGCTCACTGTGTGACTCTGAGCAAGGCTTACTGTGTGACTCTGAGCAAGGCTTACTGTGTGACTCTGAGCAAGGCTCACACGAGCTTCTAATTCAAGAATGCAGCACTGATTCTAATGAAACTGGAGTTTGAACCTGGTTCCAGTGTGCATGTAAACAAGGCAACTGTGTGACTCTAAGCAAGCCTCATTGTATGACTCTGAGCAAGCCTTACCATGTGACTCTGAGCAAGCCACACCATGCGACTCTGAGCAAGCCTTACCATGTGACTCTGAAAAAGGCTCACCATGTGACTCTGAGCAAGCCTTACTGTGTGACTCTGAACAAGGCTCACTGTGTGACTCTGAGCAAGCCTCACTGTGACTCTGAGCAAGCCTCACCATGTGACTCTGAACAAGGCTCACCATGTGACTCTGAGCAAGCCTTACTGTGTGACTGGGAACAAGGCTCACTGTGTGACTCTGAGCAAGCCTCACTGTGACTCTGAGCAAGCCTCACCATGTGACTCTGAACAAGGCTCACCATGTGACTCTGACCAAGCCTTACTGTGTGACTCTGAACAAGGCTCACTGTGTGACTCTGAGCAAGGCTTACTGTGTGACTCTGAGCAAGGCTCACTGTGTGACTCTGAACAAGCCTCATTGTGTCACTCTGAACAAAGCTCACTGTGTGACTCTGAGCAAGCCTTCCTGTGTAACTCTGAGCAAACCTCACAGTGTGACTCTGAGAAAGCCTCACTGTGTAACTCTGAGCAAGCCTCACTGTGACTCTGAGCAAGCCTCTGCAAGCCTCACTGTGTGACTCTGAGCAAGCCTCACTGTGTGACTCTGAGCAAGCCTCACTGTGTGACACTGAGCAAGCCTCACTGCTTGACTCTGAACAAGGCTCACTATGTGACTCTGAGCAAGCCTCACTGTGCGATTCTGGGCAAGCTTCATGGTCAGACTCTGAGCAAGCTTCACTGCGTGATTCTGAGCAAGCCACACACTATGTGACTCTGAGCAAGCCTCACACTGTGTGATTCTAAGCAAGCCTCACTGTGTGACTCTGAGCAAGCTTCACTGTGTCACTTTGAGCAAATGTCACACTGTGACTCTGAGCAAGCCTCACTGTGTGACTCAGAATGAGGCTCACTGTGTGACTCTGAGCAACACTCACTGTGTAACTCTGAACAAGGCTCACTGTGTGACTCTGAGCAACACTCACTGTGTAACTCTGAGAAAGGCTCACTGTGTGACTCTGAGCAAGGCTCGCTGCGTGACTCTGAGCAAGGCTCACACGAGATTCTAATTCAAGAATGCAGCACGGATTCTAATGAAACTGGAGTTTGAACCTGGTTCCAGTGTGCATGTAAACAAGGCAACTGTGTGTCTCTAAGCAAGCCTCATTGTGTGACTCTGAGCAAGCCTTAACATGTGACTCTGAGCAAGCCACACCATGCGACTCTGAGCAAGCCTCACCATGCGACTCTGAGCAAGCCTTACCATGTGACTCTGAGCAAGCCACACCATGCGACTCTGAGCAAGCCTCACCATGTGACTCTGAACAAGGCTCACTGTGTGACTCTGAGCAAGGCTCACTGTGTGACTCTAAACAAGGCTCACTGTGTGACTCTGAGCAAGCCTCACTGTGTGACTCTGAACAAGGCTGACTGTGTGACTCTGAGCAAGGCTCACTGTGTGACTCTGAGCAAGCTTCACTGTGTGACTCTGAGCAAGCCTCACTGTGACTCTGAGCAAGCCTCTGCAAGCCTCACTGTGCGATTCTGGGCAAGCTTCACTGTCAGACTCTGAGCAAGCTTCACTGCGTGATTCTGAGCAAGCCTCACACTATGTGACTCTGAGCAAGCCTCACACTGTGTGATTCTAAGCAAGCCTCACTGTGTGACTCTGAGCAAGCTTCACTGTGTGACTTTGAGCAAATGTCACACTGTGACTCTGAGCAAGCCTCACTGTGTAACTCTGAGAAAGGCTCACTGTGTGACTCTGAGCAAGGCTCACTGTGTGACTCTGAGCAAGCCTCACCGTGTGACTCAGAACAAGGCTCACTGTGTGACTCTGAGCAACACTCACTGTGTGACTCTGAGCAAGGCTCACTGTGAGACTCTGAGCAAGGCTCGCTGCGTGACTCTGAGCAAGGCTCACACGAGATTCTATTTCAAGAATGCAGCAGGGATTCTAATGAAACTGGAGTTTGAACCTGGTTCCAGTGTGCATGTAAACAAGGCAACTGTGTGACTCGAAGCAAGCCTCATTGTATGACTCTGAGCAAGCCTTACCATGTGACTCTGAGCAAGCCACACCATGCGACTCTGAGCAAGCCTCACCATGTGACTCTGAGCAAGCCTTACCATGTGACTCTGAGCAAGCCACACCATGCGACTCTGAGCAAGCCTCACCATGTGACTCTGAACAAGGCTCATTGTGTGACTCTGAGTAAGGCTCACTGTGTGACTCTGAACAAGGCTCACTGTGTGACTCTGAGCAAGCCTCACTGTGTGACTCTGAACAAGGCTGACTGTGTGACTCTGAGTAAGGCTCACTGTGTGACTCTGAGCAAGCTTCACTGTGTGACTCTGAGCAAGGCTCAATATGTGACTCTCAGCAAACCTCACTGTGTGACTCTGAGCAAGCCTCACAGTGTGACTCTGAGCAAGCCTCACAGTGTGACTCTGAGCAAGCCTCACAGTGTGACTCTGAACAAGGTTCACTGTGTGACTCTGAGCAAGCCTCACTGTGACTCTGAGCAAGCCTCACCATGTGACTCTGAACAAGGCTCACCATGTGACTCTGAACAAGGCTCACCATGTGACTCTGAGCAAGCCTCACTGTGACTCTGAGCGAGCCTCTGTAAGCCTCACTGTGTGACTCTGAGCAAGCCTCACTGTGTGACTCTGAGCAAGCCTCACTGTGTGACACTGAGCAAGCCTCATTGCTTGACTCTGAACAAGGCTCACTGTGTGGCTCTGAGCAAGCCTCACTGTGCGACTCTGAGCAAGCTTCTTTGTCAGACTCTGAGCAAGCTTCACTGCGTGATTCTGAGCAAGCCTCACACTATGTGACTCTGAGCAAGCCTCACACTGTGTGATTCTAAGCAAGCCTCACTGTGTGACTCTGAGCAAGCTTCACTGTGCTACTCTCAGCAGGCTTCACTGTGTGACTCTGAGCAAGCTTCACTGTGTGACTTTGAGCAAATGTCACACTGTGACTCTCAGCAAGCCTCAAAGTGTGACTCAGAACAAGGCTCACTGTGTGACTCTGAGCAACACTCACTGTGTAACTCTGAACAAGGCTCACTGTGTGACTCTGAGAAAGGCTCACTGTGTGACTCTGAGCAAGGCTTACTGTGTGACTCTGAGCAAGGCTCACACGAGCTTCTAATTCAAGAATGCAGCACTGATTCTAATGAAACTGGAGTTTGAACTTGGTTCCAGAGTGCATGTAAACAAGGCAACTGTGTGACTCTAAGCAAGCCTCATTGTATGACTCTGAGCAAGCCTTACCATGTGACTCTGAGCAAGCCACACAATGCGACTCTGAGCAAGCCTCACCATGTGACTCTGAACAAGGCTCACTGTGTGACTCTGAGCAAGGCTCACTATGTGACTCTGAACAAGGCTCACTGTGTGACTCTGAGCAAGGCTCACTGTGTGACTCTGAGCAAACCACACAGTGTGACTCTGAACAAGGCTCACTGTGTGACTCTGAGCAAGCCTCACTGTGTGACTCTGAGCAAGCTTCACTGTGTGACTCTGAGCGAGACTCACTGTGTGACTCTGAGCAAGCCTCACAGTGTGACTCTGAGCAAGCCTCACTCTGACTCTGAGCAAGCCTCAACATGTGACTCTGAACAAGGCTCACCATGTGACTCTGAGCAAGCCTTACTGTGTGACTCTGAACAAGGCTCACTGTGTGACTCTGAACAAGCCTCATTGTGTCACTCTGAACAAGGCTCACTGTGTGACTCTGAGCAAGCCTTCCTGTGTGACTCTGAGCAAACCTCACAGTGTGACTCTGAGCAAGCCTCACTGTGTGACTCTGAGCAAGCCTCACTGTGACTCTGAGCAAGCCTCTGCAAGCCTCACTGTGTGACTCTGAGCAAGCCTCACTGTGTGACTCTGAGCAAGCCTCACTGTGAGACTCTCAGCAAGCCTCACTGTGTGACTCTCAGCAAGCCTCACTGTGTGACTCTGAGCAAGCCTCATTGTGTGACTCTGAGCAAGTATGACTATGTGAAACTGAGCAAGCCTCACTGCTTGACTCTGAACAAGGCTCACTGTGTGACTCTGAACAAGCCTCACTGTGCGACTCTGAGCAAGCTTCACTGTCAGACTCTGAGCAAGCTTCACTGCGTGATTCTGAGCAAGCCTCACACTATGTGACTCTGAACAAGCCTCACACTGTGTGATTCTAAGCAAGCCTCACTGTGTGACTCTGAGCAAGCTTCACTGTGCTACTCCTAGCAGGCTTCACTGTGTGACTCTAAGCAAGCTTCACTGTGTGACTTTGAGCAAATGTCACACTGTGACTCTGAGCAAGCCTCAAAGTGTGACTCAGAACAAGGCTCACTGTGTGACTCTGAGCAACATTCACTGTGCAACTCTGAACAAGGCTCACTGTGTGACTCTGAGCAAGGCTCACTGTGTGACTCTGAGTAAGGTTCACTGTGTGACTCTGAGCAAGCCTCACTGTGTGACTCTGAGCAAGGCTCACTGTGTGACTCAGAACAAGGCTCACTGTGTGACTCTGAGCAACACTCACTGTGTGACTCTGAGCAAGGCTCACTGTGTGACTCTGAGCAAGGCTCGCTGTGTGACTCTGAGCAAGGCTCACACAAGATTCTAATTCAAGAATGCAGCACTGATTCTAATGAAACTGGAGTCTGAACCTGGTTCCAGTGTGCATGTAAACAAGGCAACTGTGTGACTCTAAGCAAGCCTCATTGTATTACTCTGAGCAAGCTTTACCATGTAACTCTGAGCAAGCCACACCATGTGACTCTGAGCAAGCCTCACTATGTGACTCTGAACAAGGCTCACTGTGTGACTCTGAGCAAGGCTCACTATGTGAGTCTGAACAAGGCTCACTGTGTGACTCTGAGCATGGCTCACTGTGTGACTCTGAGCAAGCCTCACTGTGTGACTCTGAACAAGGCTGACTGTGTGACTCTGAGCAAGGCTCACTGTGTGACTCTGAGCAAGCCTCACTATGTGAATCTGAACAAGGCTCACTGTGTGACTCTGAGCAAGGCTCACTATGTGAGTCTGAACAAGGCTCACTGTGTGACTCTGAGCATGGCTCACTGTGTGACTCTGAGCAAGCCTCACTATGTGACTCTGAACAAGGCTCACCATGTGACTCTGAGCAAGCCTTACTGTGTGACTCTGAAAAAGGCTCACTGTGTGACTCTGAGTAAGGCTCACTGTGTGACTCTGTGCAAGGCTCACTATGTGACTCTCAGCAAGCCTCACTGTGTGACTCTGAGCAAGCCTCACAGTGTGACTCTGAGCAAGCCTCACTGTGACTCTGAGCAAGCCTCACCATGTGACTCTGAACAAGGCTCACCATGTGACTCTGAGCAAGCCTTACTGTGTGACTCTGAACAAGGCTCACTGTGTGACTCTGAGCAAGCCTCACTGTGACTCTGAGTAAGCCTCACCATATGACTCTGAACAGGGCTCACCATGTGACTATGAGCAAGCCTTACTGTGTGACTCTGAGCAAGGCTCGCTGTGTGACTCTGAGCAAGGCTCACACGAGATTCTAATTCAAGAATGCAGCACTGATTCTAATGAAACTGGAGTTTGAACCTGGTTCCAGTGTGAATGTAAACAAGGCAACTGTGTGACTCTAAGCAAGCCTCATTGTATGACTCTGAGCAAGCTTTACCATGTGACTTTGAGCAAGCCACACCATGCGACTCTGAGCAAGCCTCACTATGTGAATCTGAACAAGGCTCACTGTGTGACTCTGAGCAAGGCTCACTATGTGAGTCTGAACAAGGCTCACTGTGTGACTCTGAGCATGGCTCACTGTGTGACTCTGAGCAAGCCTCACTATGTGACTCTGAACAAGGCTCACTATGTGACTCTCAGCAAGCCTCACTGTGTGACTCTGAGCAAGCCTCACAGTGTGACTCTGAGCAAGCCTCACTGTGACTCTGAGCAAGCCTCACCATGTGACTCTGAACAAGGCTCACCATGTGACTCTGAGCAAGCCTTACTGTGTGACTCTGAACAAGGCTCACTGTGTGACTCTGAGCAAGCCTCACTGTGACTCTGAGCAAGCCTCACCATATGACTCTGAACAGGGCTCACCATGTGACTATGAGCAAGCCTTACTGTGTGACTCTGAGCAAGGCTCACTGTGTGACTCTGAGCAAGGCTCGCTGTGTGACTCTGAGCAAGGCTCACACGAGATTCTAATTCAAGAATGCAGCTCTGATTCTAATAAAACTGGAGTTTGAACCTGGTTCCAGTGTGCATGTAAACAAGGCAACTGTGTGACTCTAAGCAAGCCTCATTGTATGACTCTGAGCAAGCTTTACCATGTGACTCTGAGCAAGCCACACCATGCGACTCTGAGCAAGCCTCACTATGTGACTCTGAACAATGCTGACTGTGTGACTCTGAGCAAGGCTCACTGTGTGACTCTGAGCAAGCTTCACTGTGTGACTCTGAGCAAGGCTCACTGTGTGACTCTGAGCAAGGCTCACTGTGTGACTCTGAGCAAGCCTCACAGTGTGACTCTGAGCAAGCCTCACCATGTGACTCTGAACAAGGCTCACCATGTGACTCTGAGCAAGCCTTACTGTGTGACTCTGAACAAGGCTCACTGTGTAACTCTGAGCAAGGCTCACTGTGTGACTCTGTGCAAGGCTCACTATGTGACTCTCAGCAAGCCTCACTGTGTGACTCTGAGCAAGCTTCACTGTGACTCTGAGCAAGCCTCACCATGTGACTCTGAACAAGGCTCACCATGTTACTGTGAGCAAGCCTTACTGTGTGACTCTGAACAAGGCTCACTGTGTGACTCTGAGCAAAGCTAACTGTTTGACTCTCAGCAAGGCTCACTGTGTGACTCTGAACAAGCCTCATTGTGTCACTCTGAACAAGGCTCACTGTGTGACTCTGAGCAAGCCTTCTTGTGTGACTCTGAGCAAACCTCACAGTGTGACTCTGAGCAAGCCTCACTGTGTAACTCTGAGCAAGCCTCACTGTGACTCTGAGCAAGCCTCTGCAAGCCTCACTGTGTGACTCTCAGCAAGCCTCACTGCGTGACTCTCAGCAAGCCTCATTGTGTGACTCTGAGCAAGTTTCACTATGTGACACTGAGCAAGCCTCACTGCTTGACTCTGAACAAGGCTCACTGTGTGACTCTGAGCAAGCCTCACTGTGTGACTCTGAGCAAGCTTCACTGTCAGACTCTGAGCAAGCTTCACTGCGTGATTCTGAGCAAGCCTCACACTATGTGACTCTGAGCAAGCCTCACACTGTGTGATTCTAAGCAAGCCTCACTGTGTGACTCTGAGCAAGCTTCACTGTGCTACTCTCAGCAGGCTTCACTGTGTGACTCTGAGCAAGCTTCACTGTGTGACTTTGAGCAAATGTCACACTGTGACTCTGAGCAAGCCTCACTGTGTGACTCAGAACAAGGCTCACTGTGTGACTCTGAGCAACACTCACTGTGTAACTCTGAACAAGGCTCACTGTGTGACTCTGAGCAAGCCTCACTGTGTGACTCAGAACAAGGCTCACTGTGTGACTCTGAGCAACACTCACTGTGTGACTCTGAGCAAGGCTCACTGTGTGACTCTGAGCAAGGCTCACACGAGCTTCTAATTCAAGAATGCAGCACTGATTCTAATGAAACTGGAGTTTGAACCTGGTTCCAGTGTGCATGTAAACAAGGCAACTGTGTGACTCTAAGCAAGCCTCATTGTATGACTCTGAGGAAGCTTTACCATGTGACTCTGAGCAAGCCACACCATGCGACTCTGAGCAAGCCTCACCATGTGACTCTGAGCAAGGCTCACTATGTGACTCTGAACAAGGCTCACTGTGTGACTCTGAGCAAGGCTCACTGTGTGACTCTGAGCAAGCCTCACTGTGTGACTCTGAGCAAGGCTCACTGTGTGACTCTGAGCAAGGCTCACTGTGTGACTCTGTGCAAGCTTCACTGTGTGACTCTGAGCAAGGCTCACTGTGTGACTCTCAGCAAGGCTCACTGTGTGACTCTCAGCAAGCCTCACTGTGTGACTCTGAGCAAGCCTCACAGTGTGACTCTGAGCAAGCCTCACCATGTGACTCTGAACAAGGCTCACCATGTGACTCTGAGCAAGCCGTACTGTGTGACTCTGAACAAGGCTCACTGTGTGACTCTGAGCAAGGCTCACTGTGTGACTCTGTGCAAGGCTCACTATGTGACTCTTAGCAAGCCTCACTGTGTGACTCTGAGCAAGCCTCACAGTGTGACTCTGAGCAAGCCTCACTGTGACTCTGAGCAAGCCTCACCATGTGACTCTGAACAAGGCTCACCATGTGACTCTGAGCAAGCCTTACTGTGTGACTCTGAACAAGGCTCACTGTGTGACTCTGAGCAAGCCTCACTGTGACTCTGAGCAAGCCTCACCATGTGACTCTGAACAAGGCTCACCATGTGACTCTGAGCAAGCCTTACTGTGTGACTCTGAACAAGGCTCACTGTGTGACTCTGAGCAAGCCTCGCTGTTTGACTCTGAGCAAGGCTCACTGTGTGACTCTGAACAAGCCTCATTGTGTCACTCTGAACAAGGCTCACTGTGTGACTCTGAGCAAGCCTTCCTGTGTGACTCTGAGAAAACCTCACAGTGTGACTCTGAGCAAGCCTCACTGTGTAACTCTGAGCAAGCCTCACTGTGACTCTGAGCAAGCCTCTGCAAGCCTCACTGTGTGACTCTGAGCAAGCCTCATTGTGTGACTCTGAGCAAGCCTCACTGCGTGACTCTGAACAAGGCTCACTGTGTGACTCTGAACAAGCCTCATTGTGTCACTCTGAACAAGGCTCACTGTGTGACTCTGAGCAAGCCTTCCTGTGTGACTGAGCAAACCTCACAGTGTGACTCTGAGCAAGCCTCACTGTGTAACTCTGAGCAAGCCTCACTGTGACTCTGAGCAAGCCTCTGCAAGCCTCACTGTGTGACTCTGAGCAAGCTTCACTGTGTGACTCTGAGCAAGCCTCACTGTGTGACTCTGAGCAAGCCTCACTGTGTGACTCTGAGCAAGCCTCATTGTGTGACTCTGAGCAAGTTTCACTATGTGACACTGAGCAAGCCTCAGTGCTTGACTCTGAACAAGGCTCACTGTGTGACTCTGAGCAAGCCTCACTGTGTGACTCTGAGCACTTAGTGGTTAAACCCCCTAGTAATAAAACTGGAAGGAAGCATGATATGCGTCATCACTTACTCAACGTGGTGTAATAATACATAAACACACTACATCAGTGCTATATCAACCTCTAGGTGTTAGACTGTTATTGCTTGTCTCTGGCCAAACATAAAACTTGTACTATAATTGCACTACCACAAGTAACAGTACATCAGAGATTACACTGCAATTACTTTACTCTAAGACATAAATGAGAGATTTACTACAGTACAGAGCATGGTCCAATGGTAAGCAATGAGTTAACCTCAAATGGTTTATAAATGGCAGGTTAAAGAATGAGTTCACACGGGAGCCCAATAACTGTTATTATTACTATTATTATTTTAATCTGAGATTGGGTGCTTTGGGAAGTATGTTTTGGAACAGTTTGTCATTAGTCATTTTTTAAACACACTGGACAGAATTTTCAAAAAGCTAAGAATGCTGTAAGCCCCATGAGCATCAAACACATGGCACACAGGGCTTGCGGCATTCTCCGGGCAGACATCAGGATTTGCTATCCTGCACACTGATTGCTGCAAGCTAGATCAATTTTTTGTGATCTAGCTTGCTGCAGCCCTGAGAGGCAGTTTTACGGAGCCTGTGCCACATATTTGGCACAAGCTGCTGTAAAATGTGGAAACTGTCACAACTATGCCCGAGATTGCAAAATCGAGTGCAGTTGCGGTGAAGACTTTTGGTGCACCACTACAATCTAAGTCCAGCTGAAAGCAAGCCATGCACCACCCTTCTAAAATCCAGCCCACTGAATCACAGGAAGGATGTCACATGTGTAGTCCTGCTGCAATCACACATATGTAATCCTGCTGGGATGGTACATGTATAGCCTTGGTGGGATGGTACATGTGTAGTCCTGCTGAGTTGGCACATGTGTAGTCATGCTGCAGTGGTACATGTGTGGTGCTGCTTGGATGGTACATGTGTAGTCTTGCTGGGATGGCACACGTGTAGTCCTGCTGGGATGGTAGAAACATAGAAACATAGAATTTGACAGCAGATAAGGACCACTTGGCCCACCTAGTCTGCCCATTTTCCTACCTAACAGATAAGCTGCAGACCCTAGTTAACCAACAGCTTACTTCCTCCTACCCCCCACTAGGACTGCCTTATGCCTGTCCCATGCATTCTTGAATTCCCCCACTGTTCTTGACTCCACGACCTCCTCAGGGAGGCTGTTCCATGCATCCTGCTGGGATGGTACATGTGTAGTCCTTCTGGGATGGTACATGTGTAGTCCTGCTGGGATGGTACATGTGTAGTCCTTCTGGGATGATACATGTGTAGTCCTGCTGGGATGGTACATTTATAGTCCTGCTAGGATGATACATGTATAGTCCTGCTAGGATGGTACATGTGTAGGCTTGCTGAGATGTGCATGTGTAGTCCTGCTGGGATGTGCATGTGTAGTCCTGCTGGGATGGTGCATGTGTAGTCCTGCATGGATGGTACATGTGTAGTCCTGCTGGGATGGTGCATGAGTAGTCCTGCTGGGATGGTGCATGAGTAGTCCTGCTGGGATGGTACATGTGTAGTCCTGCATGGATGGTACATGTGTAGTCCTGCTGTGATGGTGCATGTGTAGTTCTGCTGGGATGGTGCATGTGTAGTCCTGCTGAGATGGTGCATGTGTAGTCCTGCTAGGATGGCACATGTGTAGACCTGCTAGGACAGTGCACATATAGTCCTGCTGGGACGGTGCATGTGCAGTCTTGCTGAGATGGTACATGTGTAGTCCTGCTGGGATGGTGCATGTGTAGTCTTGCTGAGATGACATATGTGTAGTCCTGCTGGGATGGTGCATGTGTAGTCCTGCTGGGATAGTACATGTGTGGTCTTGCTAGGATGCCGAATGTGTAGTCCTGCTGGGATGGTGTATATGTAGTCTTGCTGAGATGGTACATGTGTAGACCTGCTGGGATAGTGCATGTGTAATCCTGCTGGGATGGTGCATATGTAGTCTTGCTGGGATGCCACATGTGTAGACCTGCTGGGATGGTGCATATGTAGTTTTGCTGAGATGGTACATGTGTAGTCCTGCTAGGATGCCACACGTGTGGACCTGCTTGAATGGTACATGTGTAGATCTGTTAGGATGGTACATGTGTAGTCCTGTTAGGATGGTACATGTGTAGACCCGCCGGGATGGTGCATGTGTAATCCTGCTGGGATGGTACATGGGTAGTCTTGCTGTGATGCCTCGTGTACACCTGCTGGGATGGTGCATATGTAGTTTTGCTGAGATGGTACATGTGTAGTCCTGCTAGGATGACACATGTGTGGACCTGCTTGGCTGGTACATGTGTAGTCCTGATGGGATGGTACATGTGTAGTCCGGCTATGATGGTACATGAGTAGTCTTGCTAGAATGCCACATGTGTAGTCGTACTGGAATGGTACATGTGTAGTCTTGCTAGGATACCACATGTGTAGTCCTGCTGGGATGGTACATGTGTAGTCTTGCTAGGATACCACATGTGTAGTCCTGCTGGGATGGTACATGTGTAGTCCTGCTGGGATGGTACATATGTACTCTTGCTTGGATGCCACATGTTAATACCTGCTAGGATGGTACATATGTGTTCCTGCTGGTATGGCACATGTGTGGTCCTGCTGGAATGGTACATGGGTAGTCCTTCTGGGATGGTACATGTGTAGTCCTGCTGGGATGGTACATGTGTAGTCCTTCTGGGATGATACATGTGTAGTCCTACTGGGATGGTACATGTGTAGTCCTGCTGTGGTGGCACATGTGTAGTCTATTGTGATTGCAGATGTGTAGTCCTGCTGGCATAGTACATGTGTAGTCTTGCTAGGACTCCGAATGTGTAGACCTTCTGGGATGGTGCATGTGTAGTCTTGCTAGGATGACACATGTGTAGTCCTGGTGGGATGGTGCAAATGTAATCTTGCTGAGATGGTACATCTGTAGCCCTGCTGGAATGGTACGTGTGTAGTCCTCCTGAGATGGCACCTTTGTAGTCCTATAGGGATGGTATGTTTGTAGTCCTACTTAGATGGTACTTGTGTAGTCCTGCTAGGATGGTACATGTGTAGTCCTGCTAAGATGTCACATGATGAAGTCTTTTAGGATGGCACATGTGTAGTCCTGCTAGGATGTCATATGATGGAGTATTCATTATGGTACATATGTAGTGCTGCTATGAGAAACAGCAGGGCTTAAAATTGTTCCCTATGATACCTCTGGTGTATGGACATCCAAAATGTTATTTATTTAAAATGTATTTACAATTTGTTGTCCAGGAAATCCACACGGAGCCAAAACTCATCTCCAGGTATGATCAGGTGGAAGGGATTACAAGTGGGAAAACACAGATTAAAATTGTGCAAATTATAGTCAACGTATAGAAACAACATTACAGTCTGCACAATGTAACAGCATTGCAGTCCGTGCAAAAAAACAAAACTGCAGTCACCATAAAAAAATTATAACAGAAATAGGAATGAAGATAGTACAAAATTACTACAGACAAATTAAATAAATACAGTGAAAAAATAAGTAAAAAGCAGAGGAAGTAAATACAATGCAGTGCCCTGAAGTTAATTAGAGAACAGGGGCTGAGGAGGCACAAAGTACATCACAGAGTCTGAAATGGCAGTAAAGGACTGAGACAAGGGAGGAATGAAAAGCTGCAGGACAAGGTGAAGACAAAACATAGAAACAGAGAATTTGACGGCAGAAGGAGATCCAGGATTGTCGAGTCTGCCCTTACCATGCTACCTCAGGCTACCGACCTACTGCCTGGTGGGCTGTATCCCTCCCCTCGCTACCCCATCCCTCAAACCCCTGCTGCTTCCTTTGAGGACTATGAGTCCCCATGCCCTATCCTAACCGTGCTTAAACCAGCTAAAGGTAGCTGCCCCCATTATTTCTGCCATCAGTCTGTTCCATGGTTCCACCACCCTCTCAGTGAGGTAGACTTTCTCAAGTTTCTCCTGAAATTACGCCCCTCCCCAACCTCCAGTCATGCCTCCTAGTGACTGCATCCCTATTTCTTACAAATAGGTCCTCATTGTTTACCTTGATTATACCCTTGAGACACTTAAATATGTCAATTATGTTTCCCCACTCCCACCTGGCTTCCAGCGAATACATGTTTAGGGCCGCCACCTGTTCCTCATAGGATCAAGGACCTGCCCAGCCCTGCTGACCACTAGATCATCTTGGTGACTCTTCACTGTGCCTACTCTAGTCTGTTGATGTCCTTCCTCAGGTGAGATCTCCTGAACTGGATGCAGTTCTCCAGAGCAGGCCTCACTAGGAAGCTGTACAGTGGCAGCATCATCTCGATTCTCCTGTTGTCAAAACCCCTCCCTATACACCCCAGCATCCTCAATGCCTTGCTGTGTGCTTAGTTGCACTGACTTGATTGCTTGAGGGGGTCACTGATTATGTCATCCAGGTCTCTCTCCCTTGTTGAATTGGCCAGTCTAACTCTTCCTATCTAGTATTCGGTGTATGCATTCTGTCTACCTAAGTGCATTACTTTGCACTTGGCATTGAACCTCAACTGCCAGACCTTAGACCATTTCCCTAGTTTCTCTAGTTCCTTCTGGAACTCCCACACCACTTCCTTACAATTCACCCTGCCTCAGAGCTTTGTGTTGTCACCAAAGAGACACAACTTTCCCTGGATAGCCCTCCTTCCCCATGTCACTTATAAACTTATTAAATAGGACAGGTCCTGGGACTGATCCCTGCGGCAGTCTGCTCATGACCTCTCTGTCCCCTGATTTAGCCTCATTTACCTCTACTCTCTGTTGCCACCTCCTTAGCCAATTTCCTACCCACCTAATTAAACCTCGCTCCATTCGCAACTCCTCCAGCTTTTTTCTAACCATCCTGTGTAGTACCAAATGGAAGGCCTTGCTGAAGTTGAAGTACAGCAGATCTACTGCCTGTCCCCTGCCTATTACCTTGGTGGCCCAATTGATAAACAGTATCCAGTTGGTCTGGCATGAACTCCCTGACACAAATCCATACTGCTTTCCATCTTGTAGTTTGTTGTCCTGTAGGTAGATCAGCAAACTCACCTTAACTATGGCCTGAATCAGCTTACATATGATGAAGAAAAGGCTGGCCTGGATCCTTCTCCTCCCTCCCCCTTGTGGAATGGTACCATGTCAGCAGCTCCCCAGTCCACTGACATCACTCCTGAATGCAATGAGTCATTGAATGGATGAGTTAAGTGTACAGTGCAGGCCATCTGGGACTGGCACCTTTTCTACCCTGAGAGTTTATAGTCCCTTTCATACCCTGTCCACTAATATCAGCACTCTGCCCATTTCCTGCCCCCCCTTGTGGTGGCCTTGATACTACCTTCTGGCAGAGAACCATTGTCTTCTACCGTTAATTAAGCAATAATGACCAAGAAGCCAGTAATTTCCAAGGAAATAACGATTGTGGGGCAGGGTAGCCTGAGGTGTAGCCAAGGGTCACCTCCTTCCAGCTAGTCGTTAATCCAAGTAAATGACCAGCTTTGAGGTTGTTACTGTGATTATAAGTCTAATCACAATAACAACTTTAGTTTTTGCCCTTTTTATTTACTGTAGGTTATGGCTGTGTGTGCCACAGAGCGTCAGTCTGCAGCTTGATTGGTCATTTCCAAGACATTTATTACTAATCCAGTAGGCAATCCAGAGCCTCACTAGGCTTATGAATAATTAATTAGACTTATAATACTGAGCAGAAATGCTTGCCCACTGGTGCAGCAGTACAACTACCACCTGCGATCATGACAACCCTGGTTTGGGAACAAGACCAGAGCATCATAGGGTCAGTCGGGGGGGGGACAGGATGAGCATCCGCTGAGCTGCTGGGCTCACCAATCAGTGACCATACAAAAGAAAGGTGGAAGATGTTGGCAAACCGTGCATGGGAGCACACATGGCTGCACCTCCATTGGAACCACAACAGAAGAAAAATCCCTCTGAGGCAGGAACAGGATGAAGCCCTGAGACAGCAGTTTCCTCTGCCTCTGAAAGATATTAGCCTAAGTCTCAGCCAGGATCTCAGTGAAATCTTTGTCTCTCTCTGTGGTGTGCCCCTCTGTGATGGTAAGTTGTGATCCTCCCAGACTGGGCAGGTTGGGGGATACTGGGGGTTGGGGGGTTAGTGAGTCTTGTGGGAAGATATAGGGTATGTCCCCACCCTGACCAGACAGCCATAAACAGAATAAAAAGGGACACAGCATCAAGGGCCCGCACTTGAGTGTGGGGCTGGTCTCAATGTGCAATTTGTGTGCAAAAACATTTTGGTTTACTTACTATTTACTGTAGTATAGTACATTATATCAGACTAATTTTGTTAACTGCTAGGTTGGCATCTTCTATTACTACAAATCCCAGAATCCCCTGCAGTTGACATCAGGGAGTAAGCAGCAGCGGGAGATTCAATAGCCTGCAATGCATGTTAGAGCTTTTATAATCTCTGATCAGATGTTTTCTGGTTCTGCTTTTCTCCAGGGGCTAAGTACAGTCTTCTGCGATGGTACTTAACACAGGGAGGACAAGCAAAAGATCAGAGCTTAAAGGCACACTGTCAGCTTTTTCTGGCTATTTTTTAAAGTGTTAAAAACTGGTGCCTCTTGCCATCTAAATGTGCACTGATGACACATGTGGGCAATCGGTGACAAAATAATAATAGGATCAAAGTATTTTCATGACAAATGTATATCTAGCATCCCAACTGTAAATCACTTGGTCCACTTCTGCACGTCCCCAAAGGAATATGGTGCCGAAGCACCAGAAAATACGTTCATTAATGAGTTTGGATTTTTTTCGAGGCATACACTTTTAATCCAAAAGAGCTAGCAATTATATACTCTGAGCTGACCAGTGTTAGTAATTTTGTATGACGAGCACAATTTAATATTTAAATATGGTTTTGAAAAGTAAAGTCATGACAAATGATGTCTGTGACCTGCAAACAGGGTACGGGAACACTGAGTTGGCAGTCCCACATATTGTACCTTGTGAATAAGTTAGAGTGTATCTCTTTAGCTGTGTCACAACAAAATCCATTCATCCCTATGAATTAACCCTTACCCTTCCCTGACAATATATCTGGACAGGAGAGCACACTGAGCTGAAGTCAACTAAGTTTCAGGTACCTCTTGGGAGGGGAAGGAAAACTGGATGCAAGATTAGAAATACAAACATGAAAACATAGAGATTGTCAGCAGAAAAAAAAGACCCTCTGCCCCATCATCTGTCCAGTCCTACCTATCCAATGTTGATTGTGAGGGCTTTAGTGACCCATCAGTGCTCCATACCTCCCTTCCCCTTTTGCCTCCATCCCCCAAAAACTGAGGACTCTAGTTTCTACAAGAGAAGTGTTATGACCCAGCTTTACTGTTACAGCTGGTGCTGGTATGCCAATTGGGACTCACAAAATACTTCCATAAAATGTTAATTTCTTTTCCAAATTGTTGGTATTAGTATCTGCCCATACTTTGGCAGCATGTAATGTTTTCACAGCAAGCTTACCATTTGCAGCCCTAAGTGCAGATATTACCATATGGCCTCCTTATAACATATTAACACTTGCTGTGCCATGGACTGATATATCCATCCAGATTTCACACACATTCTAATTGTGTTGGCAGCCTAATTGTAAGAGTCCGGTCAATGCTTGTTGCATTTTTTTATTGATACATACGTATGATCTTTTCAATTCTGGTTATGTCCAAATACCACTCTCAAGTGTATTAATTAATTTATTTATTTGAGTTTTGGTAACCGGGTAAGTCCATTGAGACAAATACAGTCCCTTTTTCAGTGTCGACCCGGGGAAGAAACAAGCAGATACAGAATGGTACAGTGAGACAATCCAGTACAGTACATACAGGTCAAGCAGTTATTTATAGTTAAGTATTATTTATATAATATAGTAAATAATGTAAGAAATGAAGACCAAAAACTATATACATTAAAAGAACAGGCAAAAAAGGTATTAACAATTGTCACTATGTACAAAGATGCACAGTTAAATACATTAGAGTGCATGAGATACAGTCCTAGCGCAGAGGGAATAAAAACAAAAGCGCAGGGGAAGAAAGTTAGCATCATATTAAGATAAGGGGCAGGGAGGGAGAAGAAGGAAGGAGGGGACTGGCTAGGTAGGAGGAGGAAGGAGATAGAAGAGGGAGGGAGGGAGGAAGTGTAATTTTTTTACTATTTCATGACTTATCGAGAGTCGAGTCGTATTGTTTCCCCTTCCTTTTCTTTTCCCCCAAATTGAACAATTTTACTTTTGTCTACATTTATTATGAGTTTTGCGTCTTCACAAAAATTTCAAAGGCTAAAAGAAGTTTCTGCAGACCACTTGACAAGAATGAAAGCCAAGGGGTATTGTCCTGATAAGCAAGTGTGGGTACTTCTCAATTTGAAACTGAGGGCATATTAAAATCAGGGTTATTTAATGAGCCAAAGAAATCATTAACAATGAGATTAAAAAGCAGATGTATGTAAGCACACCCCTGCTGTCTCCCTCTATTTGAAATGAATTTATCTGTTACATACCACCATTACCATACTTGACCCCAGACGAAGTCCGGCAATAAAGACTGAAAATTATATCCAACAGATTTGGATCAATTCTCAAGTCTATTATTTAAAACATTCTGGGCCAGATAATCAAAACTTTGTGCCGGGCAAAAACCGTTTGCGCAGTTTTAGTGCGGGATTAGCGTGGGTCTGCTATATTCAAAAGGCCAAATAGTGTGGGCAAACTGCATTAGCGCTGGGCAAAATTATAATGTATGCAAGGGGCAAACTGACATGAATACAGGCGCAATGCTATATTCAGCAACTAGCGCCGTGCTAAGTGGTTTTGCGGCGACTTAGCGTGACACTTAGCGCGGTGCATCGCCAGGAAAGCTTGTCTTAATCTGGGCAATCAGCTAGCAACACTATGGCTTTGCGCGGTGTTTGCGCAGGTTTAGCGCGGGTTTTGCGTGACCCTAACAAATAAATATGACACATAGATAAAGCCAAACATAGAGGAAGCATGCTGCTAACCGATGGCATCACAATGATGCCATCATCTGCCACCAGTCCCAGCCATGCAAGGCAGTAAGTGGTGACCCTGCCACCAGTGGACAGCATGGCAGTGTGGCCATACAGCACACACCTGTGGACCGCACTTCCGTGGACACCAACAGATGCCAGCACACACATGCAGCACTGTGGGCATGGAGGATGTTGAGAGGAGCATGTATGGGTGGCGAGGCTGTGCTACAGACCAGGTGTGGCCACAAGGCTGGGACACATCATACAGTGTACATGGGCCAGTATTGGGAATACCCCAACACCAGTGTGCCTTTCAGATAATATATTCCCTCCCCGGACACATACCTCACAGCTGTACAACTGCCTTAGCACACACAAAGCCAGGAATGTACATGTCACTGTGAGCATCCATGCCACAGGTGTAGCATCTGTGGGTCACACAACAGCGTAACAGTAATGTCCAGTGTCAGTAAACACCTGCAGGTTGGGCCTGTCACTGTGTATAATGCAGTCATCATCACTGCCCTACACACCATAGGCATTGCTGTGTCCACACACTACTGGCCCCCTTGCTACTGTAGTTGCTGCTGTGCACTGTAGCATGCCCTACAGTGTGACAGTTGCATGCAGCACCACTACCACCTGTGCCTATGCTGTCTTGTCCCCTGGGGTATAATATGCTATGCTATGCTGTACTGTTCACATGTAGCCTGCAGCTATCATCCTGCACTGCCAGACTGACCTACAGGTGGAGCTGCGGTTGGACCTGATCAGCCTCTGTACTTCCAGACTAACCTACAGGTGGCTCTGTGGGACCCTGCAGTAACGCTGGGCAAACTGCATGCAAATCAGGCTATAATGAGATGCTAATCCGGTTGTTTGCCCAGAGACTACCTAAGTAGGCTCATTTGCATGGCACTTTTGAATATGGCATTATTTTAGCTCCGCAAACGGTTTGCTCCGGCTAACTGCTTAGCTCGCTACCAATGCCGCTTAATGTGTTAGTGCGCTAACGTACGGGGAATATTATACAGTTTTGATCACCGTTCTTTCACATCTGCTGCTTCCTGCAACTGTACTGAGTCCATGCATTTGCTGGCCACACATTGGCCACGTGAGTTCGTCTGTACCTGCCCTCATGTTGCTGTGTACTGTGTTGTTGTTGTGGGTTGCACTTCCTGGTTGCTTTATTCAGTGCTGTCTTATTCCAGGGCTATGTTTGCCCTGCACTCCCATCCCAGTTTGCATGGCCTCATTACCATGCTATATTCGGAAGCTGTTTGCCCTGGGCTATTCCTTTTGAATATAGCTTGCTCTGTGCTCTGGGCTAAGTTTGCCCTCCGGGCAGTGCTAATTTTGCCCCGGGGCAAGGTTTTGAATATCTGGCCCTATGTGAAGAAGAATCAACATCTGCTGCTAAATCTATGTAAGCAATATAGAGAATACTGGCTGAGCAATCGTGCTGAACCAGTGTGTTC
Organism: Neoceratodus forsteri; assembly: GCA_016271365.2. Taxonomy (NCBI): domain Eukaryota; kingdom Metazoa; phylum Chordata; order Ceratodontiformes; family Ceratodontidae; genus Neoceratodus; species Neoceratodus forsteri. Next base: position 47,409,600 of record JADMNL010000036.1, read on the forward strand.
AGCCAGAGAGGGGTTTATGATTCCGTGCGACCTCAAGAGCGAAGCTCGAGAGGTCCGAAGGAATCATAAACCCCGAGGTGGCTGAACTCACACTGGTTCAGCAAGATCACGAAGCCAGTATTTTTTACAGTGTATGGTGTACAAGGAGAAATGCAGTTTATAACTTGTACCGTAAATAAGACCCATTTTCTGAGGTTACCTACTTGCTAGGATGGTTGGAAGATTTCTTGAATTTAACTTAAAATACATTTATCCATTTCCCTGATGCATACTGTAACCCGCCAGCTGATAATCCTTCAACTTTAACTGCCTGCGCATTTGACCTCTGGGCTTCACATAAGATGCTGGTATCACGAATGGCAGTTTTTTCCCCCTCATGGCTTTCAGGCACGGCTCGAGCTTTTCAGTCTAAATGAATGGAATGCTGTTCTGCACGTACGGTCAGTACAGCATTCCATTCATTCTTGTCTGTGTGGATGAACAGCATTTCAGTGTGGTGGAATTTTGAGTTAGAACAGCATTCCACCATACACTATAAAGATATTCTGAGATCAAATACTAGTATCATTTATGGATAATATGAGGAATGGTGAAACAGTGGTCAGTTGTAAAAGATGTTGGCCTGAAGGTTTATGTAGCCATCACACACCAAGGGTGCATAAAAAAATGTTTGGTTTTTTTGGGGGGTTTTTTTACATCCCTTACCATGTTTTACTTTATTATAATTACTGTTTAGGACACTGTCTATATGGAAAAATTGCGCTGCTTATATTCTCCAATGAAAGAGTATTCACTGAAAAAAAAAATAAGGAAATGTGAAAAAGCAATCAAAACTTCAAATAAAAGCTGAATTTTAACTTGTATAGCAGTAAGGACTGTTTGTTATTCAACTTTTGGCTGAAACTGGACCTGGGTGAGAAGGAGCTGATAGTCAAAACTGGGGCTTCAAGAGATCAAATGAGCTTTGCTTTGCATGCAAGTGATGCTGTGCTTGATGGAGTTGAAGTGAAAGTATGAGGTAGTTAACTGGGATAAAGACACATGCTAAAAACACACAGTTGGAACAAATTTTGACAGCACAAGCATTTTGCCAAAAATGGGAAAAGAACTAACAGATGGCTGAGACAGCAACAAGACTGAGCTCAATAAAAACTCTATCATACATAGGTAATAATACACATATGTGTATTATTGCTCATGTATTGTGGCTTTTGAAAGTGTCTGTAAACTGTGTATTAATCAGTAATTATATATATTTCATGCATCGATTTAACATTGACACAATTTGTAATGTCCTTGATAGCTCTGCTACTGAAACACTTGTGCATATCTTCATCGCTGTGATGGCTACAATTCTCTTTTTACAGGCTCCATAAAAATGACTTGTAAAACTTCAGCATGCCCGAAATGCTGCCGCTATTCTGCTTACCAATACTAGAAAGTTCAAACATATTACTGCCATTCTCAATGATTTTCACAGGCTACTCAGTCACTTAAAGCAGCATTACAATGAAACTGGGCAAAAAATTTGACCCTACCTTTTTTTCACTATAAAAGATTTCAGGTACCTTCCAGTTTTAGTTGGTGGTACAATTTTCTAATTCTGCCACAATTTGAGTATTTTATAAATGTTTTAATTGAGTTCTTTCTTAAGAAAAAGAAAGATAGCCACCACATTTTGTATAGAATTAGCATTGTAGACGTGGCACAGTTTAGAATAAAAAAATTAAAAAAAGACTCATGGTACACAGTATAGGAGGCACCGAGACAAGTACATTTGACAGGTATGCTAATATATTTCTTACTTGTAGCTGAAATTAGCTTTTTTGGGGAAAAACATTTTTCATTGCACTGCTGCTTTAAGAATACACTTCAGAATTGCACTTATGGGGCCAGATATTCAAAACTTTGCCCCGGGGCTAAATTAGCACTGCCCGGCAGGCAAACTTAGCCCGGAGCACAAAACAAGCCATATTCAAAAGGAATAGCCCAGGGCAAACAGCTTCTGAATATAGCATGGGAATGAGGCCGGGCAAACTGGGCTGGGAGTGCAGGACAAACTTAGCCCTGGAATAAGACAGCTCTGAATATGGCAACCAGGAAGTGCAAACCACAACAGCAACACAGTGCACAGCGATGTGAAGGTAGGTAGAGATGAACTATGTGGCCAATGTGTGTGCCAGCAAATGGCGTGGACCCAGTACAGCTGCAGGCAGCAGCGTATGTGAAAGTACAGTGTGCAAAACTGTAAAATATTCCCCGAACTGTTTGCGCAGCGCTAACACGTTTGCATGGGTTTAGCGCAGGGCTAAACCGTTAGCCCGGTGCAAACACGTTTGCCCGGCGTTAAACTTTGCCATATTCAAAAGTGACATGCAAATGAGCCTACTTAGGTAGTCTGTGGGCAAACATCCAGATTAGCATCTCATTATGCCCTGATTTACATGCAGTTTTCACCTGGCTAACTGTTTAGCCCTGCACTAAACCCGCGCAAATGTGTTAGCGCTGTGCAAACAGCTTGGGGAATATTATACAGTTTTGAACACTACTTCCACATGTGCTGCTGCCTGCAGCTGTACTGGGACAACACAGCATAGGCACTGATGATGGTGGTGCTGCATGCAACTGTCACACTGTAGGTCATGCTACAGTGCACAGCAGACACTACAGTAGCAAGGGGGCCAGTAGGGTGTGGACACAGCAATGCCTATGGTGTGTAGGGCAGTGATGATGACTGCACTATACACAGTGAGAGGCCCAACCTGCAGGTGTTTACTGACACTGGACATTACTGTTACACTGTTGTGTGACCCACAGATGCTGCAGATGCATGGGATGCTCACAGTGACATGTACATTTTTGGCTTTGTGTGCTGTGGCAGTTGTACAGCTGTGCGGTATGTGGCCGGGGGGGCATATATTATCCGAAAGGCACACTGGTGTTGGGGTATTCCCAATACTGGCCCATGTGCACTGCATGATGTGTCCCAGCCTTGTGGCCACACCTGGTCTGTGGCACAACCTCACCACCCATACCCCGCTCACCTCAACATCCTCCATGCCCAAAGTGCTGCATGTGTGTGCTGGCATCTGTTGGTGTCCACAGAAGTATGGTCCGCAGGTGTGTGCTGTACAGCCACACTGCCATGCTGTCCACTGGCGGTAGGTCACCACTTACTGCCTGGCATGGCTGGGACTGGTGGCAGATGATGGCATCATTGTGATGCTATCAGTTAGCAGCATGCTTCCTCTATGTTTGGCTTTATCTATGTGTCATATTTATTTTTTAGGGTTGCGCAAAACCCACACTAAACCTGCGCAAACACCGCACAAAGCCATAGTGTCGCACAAAGCTGATTGCCCAGTGTTAAGACAAGCTTTTCCTAGGCGGTAATGTGCACCGTGCTAAGTGTCACGCTAAGTCATGCAAAACCACTTAGCGCGGCGCTAGTCGCTGAATATAGCATTGCACCTGTATTCATGTCAGTTTGCCCCTTGCATACATTATAATTTTGCCTGGTGCTAATGCAGTTTACCCGCACTATTTGGCCTTTTGAATATAGCAGACCCGCGCTAATCCTGCGCTAAACCTGCGCAAACGTTTTTTGCCCGGTGCAAAGTTTTGAATATCTGGCACATGGTCTTTACAAAACATCATGAAAGAGCACTTATCTTTGGGAATGGAGTTTCAGTTTTTATTCTGAGATGAAACCACTGACTACAGCTATTTGCAATGGTGCCCCAGTAGTCACATGTTGGTTACACATCAAATACAATAAAAAATCCCATATTATTAATAGTACAGCTGTAACTCACAATTTTGTGACATTATGTACTGTAACCTAAGTAACATACAAACTACTACATTATGTAACCTAAGTGTATCTATGTTAAATGTTCCTTTTACTGCACCTGTAATGTTATCCTCTGTTTTAATCTGCACGGTAATAACTGTCTTGATGTCTGCCCCCGCGACGAGGTGCCTTTGTAAATGAGTCTCTGACTCAAAGGTTGTAAATCAATTTGTAATGAATAAAATGAATAAAAATAAAATATTAACAGTAATAAATATCATACAGCACATAATAAAATCACTTTGCATAGACCGGGTACAGAGTACATAGTAAACTATGTCACAGGACACTACTCCATTTTACTTCCGTATACCCTGAACAGCAAACATTCAGCTCAGAAATTGTCTTTAGTAACCACACCTTCATCCTATTTAATTGGGGCTTTTTATCTGGGGCTTGAAATAGAAGAAGAATCAGCATTTATATAGCGCTTTTCATACTCAGTATCCCAAAGCACTTTACAAGCAATGCTAGACTGGTAGTGAAGTGACTGAATGTGTGGTGGCAACCATATCGCACATCATCTCCCACACACAGCCTGGATAATTGCATGAACTGGTTTATGGGAAGGGGAATGTTGGCCAGGACACCAGGAATGTTCCCTGCTCTTTACAGAGTACCCTGGGTTCTTTTACTTCCACCTGAACACCACCAGGATGGGCAGAAGACCTCAGTTTAATGTCTCATCCGAAGGACAGCACACCCCAGCAGTACAGCACCCCCCAATACTGCACTCGGATGCCAGCAATTTTTCGGTGCAAGTCCAATCCCAGTGTGGGGCAAGAACCCACGACCTTCTGGTCCAGTGGCAGATGTGCTACCAACTGAGCCACGCTGACACCTAAATAACCCCCTAACTTTGATGGCAGTTGATTCCAACAATGTGGGACCATGTTTCTATAATAGTACATTGACTTCTAGAGACAACCAGTTACAGAGACATAGCATTTTGTAAGGAAGTTTGTAAAGTGCACAGTTTAATATGACCCCCCAAGTACTCAGGCACTAAGTCATATACGCTTTTAACAACCTTACCAGGCAGGCTAAATTTTTTTTTTTTTCAGTCTTTGGTAACCGGATAAGGCCCACTAGGCACAAGTGCCTGTTTTCAGGAACAACCTGGGAGCACTGGGCGGTTAAGTGAATTGCTTAGAGTCACACAGTATGCAAGTAGAGGTTGTGAGAATCAAACCAAGATCTGGTCTGCTGGATGTACCAAGCTCGTTCACAGCTCGTTACTCTAACCTCTAGGCTATACTGCCAGCCTGATTATACAGAAATGATTACACAGAGCATCCAAATGGCTCAAACTATCTTTGGAAGAATAATCACATAGTACATCCCCATAATCAAACAATGGACACATTTTTTGTGTCATAAGAATTTTCATGAGAAGTTTAGGATCGAGATGGTTTTGGTGTGTGTATAATAATCCTACATGGATCCCAGTTTTTTTCATCAGTTCAACATGAGCATTGTCAGAGCCACTGGGCAAATAACCCAGATATTTATAAGTCTGCAGTCATTTTTAACGTTACAATCAGTGAACATCTCAGTTTAGGGGGCAATCCAGAAATCATGTGTTTGGTTTTCCCTACATTTGACTTTAATTCAGAACAGGTATACACAATTTTGAAGACTACTAAAACCCTTTTGCAGCTTCTCTTGCACCATCAAGAGGGTTACATCAGAGGAATTCATTTGACTGTACTTCTTAACAAGACTTTTTCTTTACTCTGACGTCTTTGTCTTTATGAAAATTTCCGACTGTCGTCAGTACTGCAGATCTTTTTCCTCTGTTCCACCTACATTCTGGAATGGTCGTCCTACTATAGTGTATTTCTTCCCCTGTCTTCAAATCACATAAAAAAGCTTTTTTTTTTTTAACCATTGCTTTTCAGGCATAGCTATGTTCCTCTTTCAATATGTTTTTTTTATTACTCTGCCTTTATTTTTCAGTTTATTTAATGCTTGCCTGTCCTCCAATTCATTTGTCTGCTCTCATTTGTGAAGCGTTTTGGGATATGTTTGTGAGAACGACACTACATGAAGATAACGTACGTTGTACTGGATTGAGGATGGATAGAAGCGGACTAAGTGCAAAGTATTAAACACACAGAGTCAGGATGTTACCCAATCAAATTATTTATGATCAGGATTCTCAACCAGCATGAACAGAGCAATGTGCAATTCAAACAACACATTCCATCCTCTACCCCCCCCCCACACACACACACACACGCACACTCTCTAATGACTTATCTATGATCTGGACTCACATTATATATACAGTGGGACAGCATATCATGGATTAAGTTATGCCTTGTCTAAAACCTCTGAACTGTTGGAAACATTTTTACAGCCAGACAGCACTTTTCCAAAACGTTTTATTTAAGACCCCTTTCCCCTCAGGTTGTCATTAGAGGTAATGCTATTGTGTGACCAGATGTTTCTTATAGCTCTACAAGGAAGAAAAAGGATCTTTTAAAAACTCTTAACTCTTGAGGTGACATGACTCATAATATTATGCTCCTAAAGCCAAGCCCCAACTCTGGCACATGGTTTGGACAGCTCTGTCATGTTACACAAATTCCCATTACTGTGCTGGAAGCAGTTTCACTCAGTCAAGCAGTTCATCCAGTGTTTTTTTTTTTTTCATTTTTGAAAATTTGGAATTAAAGTTCACTTCATTTTATTTGAAATGAGTTGTCTCCTTTTTTGTGGAATTCCACGTGGGTTACGTGGAGGTGTTGTGCAATCTCTTTATAGCCCTTTTTGTCCATTTGTTCATACAGAAGTGTAGAGAAAGACTATTTTGCTTCAGTTGAGTTCTTTTATGTGGAAGGAGTGGGAACAAAGGCAGCCTCATTGGCTGACAGGAAAAATAGGATTTCTCAGATCTTCCCTAGTGAGTAAGCAGCACAGCCCTTCTGCGTCACTCCAAAACCTCATCCAGTAGCTGGGCTCATACATCCTGCCCAGTGATGCAGTGGTAATGCAACACATTTGAGTCCAGGAGACCGTGCTTGAGATGTAACCTCAGGTATCTTGCTCAGTGGGGCAGTGGAGAGACAATATGTCATTCTAGTAATAGTAAGGCAAGGCAATAGAAATATATTTTGATACAACACCCTTTACAACAGATTTAAGTACATACCCATTGTATCACAAGGGGTGGCCTTATAGAAATGTTTGGAATATTTGTGCAGGCAGGAGAATAGGGTGAGGTAGTAAGCTGTAGAGGATGTGACATGGCCATCTTTCAGAGGGTGCTTTGGGAGATAGGAGGTTGCCAGGTTTGTAGGAGGTTGAGGGTCCTGATTATGGAACTGAACCACCTCAAGGCTGAGCTCCACCACCTGAGAGGTCCACCCAACCACTGGAGGCCAGGATCCAGAACACCTCTTCCCTAGATGCCCAAAGGATTTCATAGGCAGTATGATGTACAGTGCAAAGGAATGGAAGGTTGTTTGGAAAGGGTTGGTCCCAGTTCCTGGAGTGGTAATGTGGAACCAATAGCAGCCCCTGGAGACAATGGAAAGGGTTGCTACCTGTGGGCTCCAGAACCATAGTACTGGTCAACCACTGTCTCCAGGGAATAAGGTCCTGCTGTGGTGGAAGGAACAAAGTTATGTGGCCCTGACCATGCAAGAGGTGTTTGTTGGAGGATAGGAGGAAATATCAGGAGGAGAGACTTAGTGCATGGGGATTCAATAGTCAGAGGGACAGGGAAGCTGCTCGAGAGCTTGGAGCCTAGCAGACAGAAGGTGGTATGCCTCACAGGTATGTGAGCAGAAAAGATCCTTCTCTGGCTCCAAACCTTGATGGGGGGGAGCAAGATATTGTGATCCACCTGGGACCTAATGACATGGAGAGATGCAGGGTCCAGGAGAGAGAGCAAGGTTTTAGGGGATAAGCTTAGAGAAAGTGCAGACTTCAGAAGTGCTACTGGTACCAGGCACAAGCTAGGCTACAAAGCTGAGAGTTTTAGATTTAAGTGCTTGGCTGAAGGGGTGGCATGGCAAGCTGGGGTTTCAGTATGTAGGGGACTGAAGAACCCTCTGGGAGGAAAAAGCCTTGTATGCATAGGACCACCTACATCTCAGTGAAGGGAGAACCAAGATGTTGGGGGGAACTAGAAAAAATAGTCAGCCAGAATTTAGACTAGGCTTGGGGAGGGCAACACCAGAACAAACAACCTAAAACAATATCACAATGGGGCAGTAGGGATGAGACATGTAGAGAAAGCTGGGAAGTAGTATGGGGATGAACAGGATGGTCACAGAACAAACTGATATACCAAAAGGCACTGCCAGGAAAATTAGTCACATCAGGTAACAAATACCAAAGCACATGAGGGACACTGGTGCAGACAAAACTAAAATAGGGTATCATACTATCTGGAAAGCTATGGTTATGCCAGGAGCCTGAAAACAAAATGAGGGATCCTTAGGCACTGGTTACAAAGGTCCAGCTGCACTTAGTGGCTGAAACTGAAACTTGGGCAACACTGCATTATTGCTAGGACCTCCCAGTCCCAGGGTATTCAATCTTTAGAAGGGAGGGGGCTAAGGGCAAAGGGGAGGAGTTGCCCTGTATATGAGGGAGGGAATCAGGATAACCCAAGGTAACATCATGTGAGAACGGGGTGATAGAGTCACTGTTGGTACAGCTGGAAATGGACAGGAAGGTGAAAGTGGAGAAGTGTACAGGCTACTGAGTCAAAAGGATGAGGCAGGCATGGAGTTAGAAGAGGAAATCAAAAGGGAAGCATGACAGGGAAATGTGGCAATCATGGGGGACTTTAATCTTCCTGCTGTGGACTGGAATATCACAGGAACAGAAGTCAAGCACTCATGGATTCATTCAAGCATAGCTTCTTGGTTCAGACAGTCAGGCAACTAATGAGAGAAGGGGTGACCCTTGTCCTAGCACTCACAAATAGCAATTATATCAGGGACATAAGAGTAGAGGAACCACTGGGTGCTAGCAACCACCTTTAGTATGGTTCATTATTGAACTGGGCAAGGAGCAAACCAACTTCAGAATTAGAATTCTGGATTTCAGAAGGTCATATTTTGAGGAAATGAGGGAGAAGCTCAGATGCAGGTTGGAGGGTGAAGAGGGGGTGTTGTTGTAGAGTAGAATCAGGGTATCATCAAGAAAAGCCTTAAAGAGGTCACCAGCTCCTGCTTGAGGCAAGTGAGGAAGGGCAAGAAAAACAGGAAACTAATTTGGTTTACAGAGGAGGTGGTGGTAGCAGTGAGAGAAAGTAAGGCAGCATTTAGGAGATTTTAAACGCGCCAAACAGAGGAAGACAGGGAAGCTAAGCAAGTTCAACAGGGTGTTGAGGAAGACCAAGGCTGAAGCAGAACTGAATATAGCAAAATGGGTTAATTTATTTTATTTAAATTTGGTAACCAGGAAAGGCACACTGAGCTGAAGCTAGTTTCCAGGTGCAACCCAGAGACACCCAGGTGTTAAGGACAGTGACAAAGCCTTCTTTCGCTACATTAAGGAAAAGTGACAAACAAATAAGGGCATAATCAAGCTGAGGCAGGGTGAAAGATAGGTGGAAGAAGGCAATGTTAAAGTGGAAATACTCAATGGCTATTTGTCTTAGGTACCTACAAAGGAGAAGAAAGGTCAGTTACCAGCAAGAAAATTAACATCAGACAGAATGGGGGCATGGAGCTGATAAATACAGAATAAGTGTTCGAGGGGATCACATCCCTAAAGGTCAGTGAATTTCCAAAGCCTGATGGAATAAACCCCAGGGTGGCAATGGAGATGGCACAGGTGCTGGCAGTGCCCATGGCAGATCTATACAGCTGCTCACTGGAGAGGTGCATGTAGACTGGACAGCAGAAGACATTGTGCCCCTGCACAAAAGTAGTCAAAAGGATGAGCCAAGGAACTATAGACCAGTCAGTTTGACCGCAACAGTGAAAAAACTGCTGAAATCTAAAGAGCAGCTTGTGGAGTTACTAGTAGCAAATGTGTTGCAGGACTGAAGACAAAATGACTTTGTAGAAAGCAAATACTCTCTGGAGACTGGGGGGGTGGAATGTTCAGAATGTTTAAATACATACAGTACAGCTCTAGGAGTCAGGCACTTCTGGACACAATGCAAGACTGTCTGCTGGTACAGTTGGTTAGAGAACCCGCATGGCAGGACATCATCCTTGACTTGGTAATGACCAACTCAGAGGCGGTGTGCAGGGTGTCAGTCAGGGAACTACTGGGATCCAGGGATCACAAGTTGTGCTTTGAGATGGCTGTGGAAAACTCTGGTCCCTCCTTGAGGGCCGTGGCTCTGGACCTCAAATGAGCAGGATTTCCCTTGATAAGAGAAAGGGTCATGGAAAACTTGGCAGGGGAAGACCACATCAAGGGGGTAGAGGAAAAGCAGATAATGATCAAGGGGAAATTCTGGAGGCAACAGACTTTTGCACCAAGAAGGTCAAAAAAGGAACAAGCACAAGACAGCAAAATGATTTTCTTGTGAGGTGGGGGAGGCTGTGAGGGCAAAAAGGAGGACCTTCATAAGGTATAAAGTGGCCAAAGGGGAGAAGAAATGGGAGGAATATCAGACAAAGTTAAAGGAGGTGAAGGCAGACACAGAGCTTCGTATCACTTGGGGTGTGAAGGGAGGGGAAAAGGAAAGCCAGTGGAGGTATTTTCAGGCTAGATTACAGGAAAGGGGGGATTGAAGATGGTGAGCAGAAGGCCAATGTCCTAAACAATTAGTCTTGCTCAGTATTTATCATAGAGGACGATGGACCTCTCCTGCAAGGCAGGATCACACAGGGACCCAGGAAATGGGGAAGGTGGTGATCTTGGCCTTAGGGTGGACAAGCTCCTGGGCCCAGATGGCCTGCCGACAAGGGTACTAAGTGAACTTGCCTCTGAGCTGGCAGGGCCTTTGTCACAGCTATTTAATAACTCACTGAAGTGAAGGATAATGCCAGGTGATTGGAGTACTGTGAATTATCTATCTGTCTGTCTGTCTGTCTGTCTATCTATCTATCTATCTCAAACATTTCACCAGAAAAAACATACTAAGCTGATAACAGCTCATTTCCAGATAAGCCATGTGGTAAGGGAATATGGAGAATGATCAAGAGGTAGAGAAAAAAAGTTATATGCAGCAAATACAGTATACCAAAGGAGAATAATCAAAAAATATTGAAGATGAATCAGTACAACAGATACATGTGGTAGATGAAATTGAGAAATGTTAGGCAAGGGAAATTACTCTCACAAGTATAGAACGGTGAACAGGTGATGAGGGGAACAGAATTGCCAGAGCAAAACTAGTGGGGGTGAAGGAAGACAGAGGAAGAGGATCATGGACAGTTGCAGGTGGGAGAAGAAAAGTCATGAAGAAGAGACTTTAGGGAGAAAGCAGAAGAGGCAGAGTGGCTTGGCAGGTGAAGGCAGGACCAGAGTTTAGGAAAGTGGTATGAGAAAGTTGATTCATACTAAGGATCATACGAAAGAAAGTCAAAGTGCAGGTAGGCAAGTTGCCCATTATTGGTCCTGTAGAAGTCTTACAATGGATAATTGCTTACTTTTCCTCCAGATAGAATATTCTTATCAAGTTTATTTTTAAATTTTCTTTTAGTTTTACTAATTATTATATCAAGAGGTAACTGGTTCCACAGATTAGCCATTCTTAGGTAAAGAAATAATTCTGTTTTACTGATTTAAATGTTTGCCCAATGATTTGTAAAGGGTGTCTTCTGATATCTTTATCGGATCTCTTAAAGTCTATGCTCAACAATGTTAACAAGTAAGGGTGATTGATAATGTCAAACATCATTAAAGGATCTCCTTGTAGTCTTCTTGTCTCCAGTGTCATGAGGTTGAGATACTATAGATGTTCATTGTAAGTTCTTCCATTTCATAGATATTTTTTGTAAATTTTCTCTGTATTTTTCCAAGATAATTACGGTCACTCTTTTTGGAAAGACACCATAGTTGAGATGCGTATTCCAGATGTGGTCAGGCACAGGCCCTGAATAGGGGAATTAAAACTTTTACATCCCTGGATAAAATATTTCTTTTAATAGCTCAGATTACCTTGTTGTTTTTTAATGGCTCAGTTTACCTGGCTGCAGCAACCAAAACCATGAGAAATATTAATACCCAGATCTAGTTCATTATCAGTGATTCAAAGTTCTCTCCCATATAGCATGTAGGTATTCCTCTGATTTATTTTACCGAGGTGCATGACCTTGCACTTTTCCACATTCCACTTCATGCCCCAGCAGTTGACCTACCTAGAAATTTGATCAAGGTCACTTTGAAGGAAGCTAATTTGTGATGAGGTAGCACAAGGGCCCCTCAGTTTGGCATCATCTGCGTATTTAACTGACCAGCTTATAGCATCTTTCATCAGGTCAGAAATAAAAATCTGAAATTATTCAGGACCCAAAACAGAGCCCTGTGGTTCTCCACTAGTAACCCTCCCCACTGCTGACAAATGTCAATTGACCATCACTCTCTGTGATCTCTCCCCCAACCATTCAGTAACCCAGCTGACAATGGAATGGTCTAGGTTAATATTATTGTCTCCATAAGAGCCCAGTGTGGCATCAGAACAAAAGCCTTACTAAAATTGAGATAAATGATGTCACATGGCACATTTCTGTCCAACTGATCACTAATCCTGTCGTAAAAACAAATCAGATTAGTAGTTGTACCTCTTCCCATCCTGAATTCATGTTGTTCATGGTCCAGATTATAGGATGGATTAGCTATAAAGTCTTTGATTAAACTTTCTAAGATTTTGCAAATGGTTGATGTAAGGCTAATTGGCCTGTAGTTATTTGGGTCATGTTTAGAGCCTTTTTTATGAATTGGCACAACAGACTGACAACAGTAGCTTTTCTAGAAGGTATTGAGAGGGAATGGGAAGTATTACTGCAGAGAGGGTGGGAGTGAAAAGAGGGAGAGGACAGTAGGGATGTAAGGAAGGAGGAAATTGAACCGAAGCAGAATTAAGATAGAAAGGAGACACAATAGCAAAGGCACATGGCATAAAGAGAGGGGAGTGGAAGGGCAGAGTAGAGTTAGGAGTGGTGGGTATGAGAGGGACTATCAAAAGCAAAATGACAAAAAAGAGTGGAAGAGGGGGTCTAGTCTGGCAAGAGAGGATTTGGGAGCTCACTACAGACTATGTCACCATAGTCAAAAATAGGAAGAATCATCTTTAAAACAATCTCCCAGCAGCAGGAAGCGGGATACTCACTTAGTTCCTGTACAGTGCACCATGCTTTGGGTGAAGCTTTTGGTATATGGCATCATATGCACCGAGCAATCAAGATGATTGTTAATCCAGACCACGAGGTACTTGAAAGAGGATACATCCTCAATCATAGCACCATCAAGGGTGTAAAATAAAGGGAGAGAGGTGAGTTTGGAAAACTTCTGAGGGGTGCCAAAAGTCATGGAAACTTTTTTTTTTGGCATTGAGGGACAGTTGGTTACACTGGAACCAGCACTGAATGTTGCCAAAATCCAGCTGTAGCTGTGAAGTAAGGTCATGGGAAGAGGAGCCAGATGCAAAAAGTACTGTATCATCAGCATACATATGAATGGATGCAGAGGAACAGACAGAGGGGAGGTCATTCAAGAATATGGAAAAGAGAATGGGGCCAAGGACAGACCCTTGAGGAACACCTGAGTAGATAGGGAGTGGTGATGAGTTGGAGTTTCCTAGCCATACAGTTTGTGACCTTTGCTCAAGCTAAGAATAAAACCAGCTGACTGCAGAGTCAGAAAGACCTGCTGCTTGAAGCTTGTTCAGAAGGATGGGATGTGTCACAGTGTCAAAAGCTTTAGCAAGATCAACAAATATTGTGGAGGTGATTAGTCCCTAATCCATACATGAGAGGATAGAGTCAATGAGCCGGAGGAGGGAGGTGGAAGTGGAGTGGGATTTCCCAAAACCAGACTGGAAGGGGGTGAAGAAGGAGGAGGTGTCAAGGAAGGAAGAGAGTTGATATAATACAAGGTGTTCCAGTAGCTTAGCTAGGGTGGGAAGGAGAGAGATATGATTGAAGTTACCAGGAGAAGAAGGATCACTACCTTTAGAGAGTGGTATGCAGTAGCCTGCTTCCAGGCTTCAGGGACAGTGGCAGAGGAAAAAGAAAGGTTGAGGAGTAGGGTGCTAGGCAGTGCGATGGCAGGGACTGAGAGAAGCAGAAGCAAGGGATGAAGTCCATCAGAGCTACCTCCTTCATGAGGATTAAGAGCAAGCAGGGACTTAACGGAAATGGAGGGAGTGGTAGAAGAAAAGATAGAAGAGTCAGGAAGGGAAGGAAGAAAGAGGGAAGAAATGACGGACTGCGAGGAAGGGATGAAAGGGAGGGCACAGGTAGTGAAGTAGGAGTTAAAGGAAGAGGCAACAGTAGAAGTGTTGCAGATGAGGGAGTCACCAGCCTTGAGAACAGGGAAGGGAGACTGGGTCAGAAGGGACAAAAAGGGACTGGATAACCTTCCAGAACTTGGAGGGAAGGGTGATTAATGTTGTTCTGGAGTGTGGATACAAAATACTCAGACTTATTGTCTGATGGCTTTGGTACAGGTGTTACAAAGGCGCCGATAGTGTGCCAAAGCAGCCGGCGAGCCAATGAACTTAGAAGGACGCCAGGTTATTTCTCTGGTGTGGTGACAAGTCATCACCTCAGCTGTTATCCAGGGAAGATGACAGCCTTGTACTCTTGCTTTTCTCAGGGGTACATGATGATCACAAACAGGCATAAATGTGGACTGAAAAGTACTGCAAGGCAAAAATTGATATTACTGACTGCAGAAATGGGGGACCAGTCAGATGCCCATAGGTCAGCTAGCAGAGTGGACAAGTCCAGTGACCTAAAGAACCTGAGATGGATGAATTTGGGGGGGGGGGGCCCTTAAGATGATGAATCTTGTGCACAAAGTAAACCATATGATGGCCACTGAGGGTGCCAGGAAGAATTCCTGCATCCACAATATGGTAGAATAAGATGAGAGAACCCAGTCTAACAGAGAGTGACTTAAAGATTTAAAATGTAGATAGGTGGGGTCAGAAATCAATTGAGTCAATTGTAGTGACTTTACAATTTGAGCAAATGTATTTATATTGGGGAAGAACCAATTTATATTAAAGTCACTGAGAATATATAGCTAACGTCAGGAAAAGTTAGACCAGATAGAGGAAAGGAGCTCTGTAACTAAAGCAGGGGACATACCAGGGCAACAACGAACACCAGCAATAAAGATGGGGACAGAGAAGAGAAGGGAGAGTTTAGGGAGGAGCAGCTCATAGGAAGAGGGCGAAGAGACAGCAAGAACAGTCACAAATTGGACACTGGTGTATAATGTAGTCCCACAACACTGGGGGATTCAGGACTGGTAAGCCTTACCTCTAGCATGGGAAACTTGATGGAAACCACTGTGAAGGAAAGACTACTGGCCTACTTAGAGAATAATAGGATACAGGAAGTTTATTTTCATTTTATTTCGCCAATTGAGATAATTGATGGTACAGAGAAGAATGATCTCATGCCTACTCTGGGTTTAAATAGCACAGATTATCATATCTTGAGACTTGTTATTAAACCCACTGCTCTTCCTTTAACTAATGTTTTTAATTATTCATTGTGCAGTGGGGTTTTCCTAGTAAATGGAAAAGCACTATCATAAATCCCCCACACAAATCTGGCTTCAGAAATTATGTTTCTAATTTCAGGCTGATTTTTCTTCTTGCTCTGCTTTCCAAAATCTTGGAAAACATAGTTTTGGATCAGATTATGGATTCCTTGACAAATATAAAGTTTTTACAGAATCACAGCATGGGTTCAGGGCCAGTCATAATACCAAGACTGCCTCGGTGAGGGTCACAAACTATATTTCGGACTAGTGATGACGGGGTCTATACTAGCTCTGTGTTTGTGGACCTCACCAAGGCATTCAGCCTTGTGGAGCATGATGTACTTCTCAATACATTGCCTCAAATCATTTTTTTCAGGAGAAGTGCTCAGTTGGATTAGGAATTACCTTTATAACAGGTCACACAGGACAATGATTGAGGGACTACACTCAGACGTCTGTTTAATTAAATGTGGAGTTCCTCAGCGTTCTATATTAGTCACTTTATTGTTTACACTTTTTGTCAATTCTTTACTGGAGATAGGTAGGTAAACCGAGATGATTCTTTATGCTGATGATGCAGCTCTTTTTTGTAAAGATTAATAGTCTCTCAGTACTTATTGATGAGCTTCAGAGTGATTTCAGCAGGCTGCATTCTTGGTTCTGTGCATGTGGCTTAGTTTTTAATGCCAAAAAGACAAAGTTGATGGTATTTTCAGGCATAAGAAAAGCCACTGACTTTGACTTTATTCTCAAAGATAATGATGGTAGGCCGACCCAGTGGCGCTGAGGGTTGAGGTGATGGACGCCACACCTCGTGCTATGCTGGTGACCCGTGTTCGGGAATGAGCATGGATCACCAGGGATAGGCCAGGAGGAGGAGTATTGAGCATCCCAGGGACAGCTCTCCTCCTCCGGATTGGGGGGGGCATGACCACCGAGGTGCCGGCTCCTAGCAGTGGCTGGGGCCTGTGCAAGCTCGGGGCCAACAACAAGGGATGGCACTGGCGGCATCTGATGAGCAATGCATGCAAGCGTGTGTTGCAGCATCATTTAAACCATTGCATGCCAGCATCGGGGGGGGGCTACCTACAGGAAGGAAAAACTCCTCAGCAGCGTGATGGCTGTCCCAATGATGCCTCCACAGTCACGCTCAAGTCAGCTCCCTCCTGGGCCCGCCCTCCAGGTCTCCACAGTGGTGGGGCAAGTACCCACTGCGATGTGGTCTGGGAAAGGCTGCGGCAGGGAGGAGTAGCTCTGGCTGCGACTGGAGCAGTGGCTGTGAAGGCTGTCTGGAAGGGGGGAGGGACCAAAGGCACAACCCCCCCTGCTGAGGACCAAAAAAAAAGATAATGATGGCAACCTGGCAACCTGATTGAGAGAGTTACTGATTTTAAATATCTCTGTGTATCCGTAGGTAGTCATTTAACTTCTGAAAATCACATCAGTCAGATGATCAAAAAAAATCCATCAAAGGCTTGGTATGTTATACTGCATGAAACAATTTCTGACACCTGAAACAAGGGATTTTGTTAGCAAATAGTTTTTTGCTCCCTGTAGGAGCCGCTGATCGGGCAGAAACTCACAGCCCTGCTCCAGCGGTCGTGGGTGGAGAAGCCAGCTGGCCGCATGCCCTCCTCCTGCCCGCCTCCAAGCACAGACAGTCTGGAGCCCCTAATCAGGCAGAAACTTGCAGCCCCGCTCCAGCGGTCATGGCTGGAGAAGTCAGCCAGCCACATGCCCTCCTCCTGCCCACCTTTGAGCACAGACAGTCCGGAGCCCCTGATCAGGCAGAAACTCACAGCCCCGCTCCAGCAGTCATGGCTGGAGAAGCCAGCCGGCCACATGCTCTCCTCCTGCCTGCCTCCGAGCACAGACAGTCCGGAGCCCCTGATCAGGCAGAAACTCGCAGCCCTGCTCCAGTGGTCACAGCTGGAGAAGCCAGCCAGTCACACGCCCTCCTCTTGCCCACCTCCGAGCACAGACAGTCCGGGGCCCCTAATCAGGCAGAAACTTGCAGCCCCACTCCAGCGGTCATGGCTGGAGAAGCCAGCCGGCCACATGCCCTCCTCCTGCCCGCCTCTGAGCACAGACAGTCCAGAGCCCCTGATCGGGCAGAAACTCACAGCCCCGCTCCAGTGGTCATGGCTGGAGAAGCTAGCTGGCCACACGCTGTCCTCCTGCCAGCCTCTGAGCACAGACAGTCCGGAGCACCGATCAGGCAGAAACTCACAGCCCCATTCCAGCGGTCACGGCTGGAGAAGCCAGCCAGCCGCACGCCCTCCTCCTGCCCGCCTCCGAGCACAGACAGTCCGGTAAGCTCCTCACTGCTTCAGGGAAGTGTCTCGGTGACCCTGATTGGCTGAAGAAGCTCACAGTCTACAGCGATTGCTTGCTGACCACACGGCTCTGCCTGGGATTGGACACGGCTTTCTCTTCTGGCCTCTTGCCGCTCGCTCACTACCTTTGAATTTATAATACTGCCAGTTGATTTCTCTGTATTTTTAAATGTATTTTATGCACTTGGGGACATTGTTTTGAACTGTTTGACTTCCTTTTCCTATTGATCCTATTCTGTACTGACCCTTGCATTCGGGCGCTCCCGTTTTGCACCCTCTCTCACCTCCTTCATTTCCACCTTCCCCCTCTCTAAACTCTTCCTCCCACCACTCCAATACAGCATCTCTAATCGCTTCTTTCTTTTCTCCTCTCTTCTTAACCCGGGGATCATCGGCACCACTCCTACTCAGCACAGCCGTCTGGATACCTGCCCCCCCCCACTCAGCTTACTCTTTTGTCTCTGTCCACAGTTCCCTACCCCCCATTTAGCCTCTTTGCATTTCCATTGTATGCCCTGGCCTTATCTAATCCCTGTCTCTGTTCTTCTTCCTACTGTAGGAGCCCCTGATCAGACAGAAACTCACAGCCCCGCTCCAGCGATCACGGCTGGGGAAGCCAGCCAGCCAGCTGCACACCCTCAACCTGCCCGCCTCCAAGCACAGACAGTCCGGTAAGCTCCTCACTGCTTTGGGGAAGTGTCTCGGGACCCTGATTGGCTGAAGAACCTCAGGGTCTACAGCGATTGGTTGCTGCCCATACGGCTCTGCCTGGGATTGGACACGGCTTTCTCTTCTGGCCCCTTGCTGCTCGCTCACTGTCTTTGAATTTATAATACTGCCAGTGGATTTCTCTGTATTTTTTGTCCCACTCCACCCGCCCCAACCCCGGCCTCTATTAAATGCTCTTTCCTTCAGTGGAAGGCCAAACCCCTGTTACTGCCATTGGTTGGTAATCTTATAGGCATGCCCTATACTTAAACTCCACCACTTTTATCCACACCTTCTTCTCTCAAGCCCCTCCACATACAACCTGCTTTGTGTGCTTGTTCTGCATCCTGGAAGGTGAATCTTTATCCACAATGATGCCCCGGGAGCCCCTGCTTATACTATGTCTCGCATTACTTCTAACTCACACAGTGTTCCTCTAATGATGACCACCCAGTCCTGCACCCTCACATAGGGACATGGCTCCCCTTCCCCGGAACAACTACACCTCTGCTCTGTATGCCTCCTCATCAAGCTATATCTAAGGCATTGCATAAAATATCTTGGAATCTGTCAGTTTCATATCCAAACACTCAAGTAACTCTTGCCCACCACCCCCAGACTCTCCCCATGCCAAATGACATAAAAAGCGCTTTTTCAATGCATTAACAAATTGCCTCAAAAAACTACTCTTGCTTCTACTACTCTGTTCCGGAAGTATTGAGCTTAATCCAGGCCCACTGGCTCTATTAAATGCCCCTGCTGACCTCCCCCCGGTTCAAGGGCATCAGTTTCCTCCACCTGAATGTATGTAGCCTACTCAGGAAGTTTGACCTGATCCAGACGTGGTCCTTACATGCCTCCCCTGACTTCCTAATGATATCAGAATCATGGCTAACGCCACTGACCCCTGATAAAGCTATCAACCTACCGGGGTACACCACCTTCTGATGTGAAAGACCAACCAGAGGGGGGGGGTTGTAATTTACGCAAAGAACAAATTCTCAGTGACAATCTTTGATTGTACCTCTAAAGCCAAGGAATTTGAATGTCTAGCCTTAAAGCTGTCGCTTACTAATGATAAGGCTCTCTTCATTGCTGCTAGCTATCGACTGCCCTCTGGCGGTATGACCCTCCTGCCTAATCTGAAAAATCTAATCGATATGGCTAACTTAGAGTGCATTCTGTTGGGTGACTTCAACCAAAATTGGAACGATGAGACCTCCATGAATCTTAAAGACCTCTGCGACCTGTGCGGGTTGGCCCAGATGACCCCCGTAATCACTAGACCTAACAGAAAAAACCCTGAACGTAGCTCCCTCCTGGACCTAATGTTAGTCAACAAACCCCACAATATCTCCGCATGCTGGAGCGTTCTTCAATGACCTCAGTGACCATTGTGTCATTGCCTGCATCAGGCATTCTCCCCAAGTTAAATCGGCCCCTAAATTCACGCTGAAAAGATGCCTGAAAAAGTTTTGCCAACATGTCTTCCTGAATGATCTGAGCAACATCAGATGGCAAGACTTCTATCTGGCCTCTTCCCTCTCAGAAGCATTCTACATTTTCCATAACCTCCTAGTGGACATTCTAGACAAGCATGCCCCTAAGAATGATCAAATCCAAGGTAAGATCCCCTGGATGGTTCTCACCCAACTTTAAAAAAGCCCTCAAAAACAGAGATTACTGGTGGAAAAAAGCTAGGAAGTCATGCACCGACGCTGATTGGCTTGCCTTTCACATATCCCGAAATGCCTGTACCAAACTTGTTAGGACTGAAAAGGCTAGATTCTTCCAATCGCCTTAGAAGGCAACAAAAACAATGCGACTAAATTCTGGAGAATTCTCAAAGAGGTAGAAGGCCATACCTCAGATGCCTCTCTTCCAACAAAAATACAGTCCGGGGACATCACCTCACAGACAGAGCGGATATTCTTAATCAACTGAATGAACACTTTGCCATGGCGGGAATGGCATTTGACGTCTCTCCCTTAAGAAAGATCACCCTACAGGGTGCTGACACTAATACCTCGAAAGTTAGCACCTGCGCCAAACAGAGTTCCCCCCCTTCAGTTTCCACTCCATATCTTATAAGCAAGTAGAGACCCTCTTACTGTCCTTAGACACTAAAATAAGTGCTGGCACTGACCTTATTTAACCTTGTTTCCTAAAACGTGGTCACCTCTTTCTTACTGCCCCCATCACCCATTTATTCAACATCTCCCTCTCACAAGGGGAGCTGCCCTTATCGTGGAAAACT
Organism: Neoceratodus forsteri; assembly: GCA_016271365.2. Lineage (NCBI taxonomy): Eukaryota > Metazoa > Chordata > Ceratodontiformes > Ceratodontidae > Neoceratodus > Neoceratodus forsteri. Next base: position 47,430,397 of record JADMNL010000036.1, read on the forward strand.
GCTTACATCATCCCTCTGCTCAAATCAGGGAACCCCAGCAATCTGAACAACTATCGGCCCATTTCTATATTATCCTCCCTTTCAAAATTACTGGAAAAACTTGTCGACACCCAAATCCGAGAGCACCTGGATTCACATAATCTGCTAAACGCTGATCAATCGGGCTTCAGAGCCAAGCATAGCACAGTGTCTACCCTTGCGAAGGTAACCACCAACTGGCAAACTGCCTTGGACGCCAAGAAGCATGTATTTGCACTCTTTCTCGACCTTAGTAAGGCGTTCGACACTGTGGACCACGACATAATGCTTAACTCCCTAGGTAGCATAGGACTTGTCGAACATGCCATTAAGTGGTTCACCAGCTACCTCACTAATAGACAACAATGAGCCAAAGCTGCGGGAGACCTGTCCCCTCTGAAAATCTTACTAAGAGGCATCCCACAAGGCTCTATCTTGGGTCCAATCCTATTCACTATTTATATCAATAACCTTGACTTGCATCTGCACACAGCCAAAGTGCACTTATTTGCAGATGACACAGTTCTATACACTGCTAATTCCTCTCTATTCATGGCCCAGGAGGAAATACGGCAAGATTTAATTTCCTTCCAACATATTCTCTTGAAGCATAAGCTTCTGCTCAATGCCAAGAAAACTGAAGCTATGATCCTCTCTCCGACCACCACCCCAGGGTCTACCTGCAACCTGCAGATTCTAACTCTGCTAGGTGAACCCTTGGAAACCATTGCCACCTTTAAATACCTTGGATTCTGGCTTGACAATAAGCTTAATTACCTATGCCATCTAAATGAATTATTGGAAAAACTGAGACAACGCTTAGGTATTCTCTTCCGCATTAAGCACCTTCTTACCCCTGATGCCAAAGTGAAACTAGTACAATCTACATTCTTACCCCTACTGGACTACGCTGACTTCCTCTACATCAACTGCTCTCCTACCGTACTCCGCAATCTCGACACGGTCTATCACAGGGCCCTTCGGTTCATTCTTAACCTGCCTCTCTGCACCCATCATTGCCTGCTGTACCAAGTGCTGGGATGGACCCTACTTACTATAAGAAGACAAAGAAATGCCCTCCTCTGGATGTATAGGGCCTTGTCTGACAAGTTACTAGTGTACATATCGAGTCTATCTGAGCATGCCAAGGGGTCATACGGGCTTACAAGATTCTCATTTATCTGCTTTCACACACCTAGAGTACGGTCTTCACATGGGTTATCTGCTATCAGCTTCTTCCTCCCGTCTATCTGGAACACTATGCAAAAGAAACTGAAGCTTACGGCCCTCCCCGGCCCATTTACCTTCAAGGCATTGATTACAAAATACCTTAAAGAAAGTTGTATCTGTTACAGATGACCTGTGTGACTCAATTTGCCTGCCATTTCCTTTGACTCTCCTGAAACTCGCAGCTCCTTCCCTGTGAACCCTAAATCTTCTCACACCTTCTTCCCCTTACCATATCATATCATACCGCCTGTTCCTAAATAAAATCACATGCCCTTGCTCCCCTGCTCTCATGCCCTAGCTGTTTATCACCTACTACTTGCACTAGCCGTCCATCGTATCACGACCACCACCTTGTCCCCCCCCTTCTCTCACCATTACCCTACACCTCTCAAGCCTCATCTGTGAACAACCTCCAACTAACTCTCAAGCCTCATCTGTGTACTACCTCCGACTTTCAATGACAGCACTAACCCTAGTATTTCTGGGCCTACTTCTACTTAAGCAATAGGTCACAAATATGTTAACAGTATTAGCTCAAGGACTGTGTTAGCGTTGCCTATGCTCATTGTATACTGCTGTTTTTTGATATTATTTATTTTTGTGTTTCTCTTTGCTTGTATACCACTATGTACTATACCAATATGTGATTCATTTGCTTATGTCCAGGACCACTTTGAAAATGAGCTTGCTCAACGGTGATATGCCTGGTTAAATAAAGTTATTGATTGATTGATTGATTGAGTGATGGCTGATTGGTTTATTTCTCCTCGCCCTCTCCTAATATCTTTGGAAGGCTGAGGACTACGTACCATAACATTATTCGGTGTGTTACTAGGCTCCCAAAGATGACCCATCACTGTGACCGCTACAAAGCTTTAAATTGGCTCTTATTAGAGGATAGATTAAACAGTAAGATTTTGACATTTTTCTTCAAAATTTATGTGGGTTATATGCCCAGTAGCATTGTCTCCTTATTTCAGAGATCTACTAATATCTGTTTTTCTAGACGTAATACAGGTCACTCGTCAAAGCACTTTGGGATACAATGTGTATGAAAAGAGCTATATAAATGCTGATTCTTCTTTTTGATTCTTCTTTGCAATCCTGTTTTGTCATACAACACAGAAACAACTTTCCCTCCCATATAGGGGAGTTACACTTTTTAATAGTTTACCATTATGATTGGTTCAGTGTCCAACATTGTCACTTTTTTTTGTCCTGCTTACCCATTCCCCAAAGGGAGCTCAGCCCCTGCCCATTCCCAACCCCCATGCCCAGGCTTACCCCCCTGGGTGCAGCCGCTGGGTGAGCACCCACTCCCCATGGTCTGTGGTGACGTGCCTTGGCTTACCCCCCAGGGTGGGGCCACAGGTGCGGGACCCTACCCAGCGGACACTGTTGACAGTGGGGACAGCGGCAGAGTGGGGCTTCATGCTCAGGTCTGGGATTTTGTGTGTGGCTGTACCTGGGGGTGGGGATGTGCAATGATGGCCCATGTCTGCCCCCCCCAGATAACAGCACCGGCACAATGGATCTCCCCCCAGCCTCCGCCAGGGGTCTGTGACATGCCGGACACACTACTCCCCTCGAAAAGGAGAGCAGTCCCAAGGATGCTCAGTCCTTCTCCAGCCTGACCCTCTGATGTCCCGAGTCGTTTCCGAACCCAGGTTGTCAGCATCGCAGACAGACCCACTGCCTCTGCACCAGTGGGCCGGCAACATTGTTACTTTTTAAAACAATTTAAAATGTTATTTACTTAACAGAAATGTATGTAAATGTTTCTAATGTTGTGTTGTTATTTCTGTAATATAGCATTTAGGTCTGTTTTGTTTAAATTTGTGGTTGTTTGTTACTGGACACGTGTGAAAATGGGCAATCTTAGCTCACATGCCTTTCCAGTATAAAAATAAAATGAAATGAAAAATGAAATACCAGGGGAACACGAAATAATTGGTTGAGGTACGTTTAGAAAGGACATCAGAAAGTACTTATTCACAGAACAGGTGATAGGAAAGTGGAATAGGCTACCATCAGAGGTGTTCAGTGTGGAAACGGTGGAGGGATTCAAGAGGGGATGGGGCAGACATAAAGGGCTGGTTAACCTAGTTGGGAAGGATGGGGCATGGGAGGATAGTTATGGACACCAACAGTGCATATACTACTGCCTTACAGAACAGAGTGGGTGGACTGAAAGGCCTTCATCTGCAGACAGTTTTCTGTGTTCCTATTATATCTCAAGCCAGTTTGCTGGATGCAGAGTGTGATCTCCTTCAGATACTGTATGCTCTAGCTCCTGCCCCTTTACAGCCATTTGCACAGCTGCTTTTGCACCAAATTGCTCCAGTGCATAAGTAAGCATGTGGACAAGTACCCAACCACAGTAAGTTGGTTGGTGAACCTCTCCTGGAGTCACTTCAGTTCCGGGAACATGATACAGACTGAGAGGTGTAAGCAGCCATCTGGACAGGTTGCACAGCTTGCTCTGACAAAGAGTGGCAGCTCCAGCATCCTCCAGAGCCTGTGGCAGCCTGTTCCCAGACTCACAGAAGACAGTCTAGAACCTGATTTAGTAGACAGGTAAATGGGTCTAAGTGATGGGACGCAAACCGCTTCCACTTCATGGAATAAGTGGCCCTAGAAGAGGGCTTTCTGGCAGCCACCAAGACATCAGCCACCTTTTGGGAAACCCCAAATCTAGCAATGACAGTGTTTTTAGAAGCCATGCATGGAGGTGAAGCGATTTGAGGTCTGGATGGACCAGGGTTCCCTGCTCCTGTGACAGAAGTCTCTGGCATAAGGGCAGGGATACTGGGGGTTCCACTGCCAATTGCTCCAGTAAGGGGAACCAGATCTGTCAAGGTCATAGGGGAGAAATGAGGATTAGAATTGCCCCCTCCATCTGAAGTTTGAGTAACACCCTCTGAATTAGAGGGAAGGGAGGGAGGGAAGGCATACGGGAACCTCCCTTTCCAAGAGAGGGACAACGTGTCTTACCAGAAAACTCCAGGCCCTGGAACAAGCAAGCAGGAAAGCAGCAATTTTGCATTGTGATGCAAAAAGGTGCAACTCAGGATGGCCCCATCTGTCAAACAGGTCTTCCATCACTGAGGTCAGCAGCTCCCATTCATGCATTTTGGACTGTGACTGGCTTAGCCTGACTGTCAATATGTTTTGGACACCTGGAACATGTACTGCTGATAGTTCTAAGCTGTGCTCTAGAGCCAAATATCATACTCTCATTGCTTCCATGGTCAGGGGGTAAGCATGATTTCCCCCTTGTTTGTTGATGTAATGCATTGCACTGATATTGTCCATCTGTATTAACAGAGGATCTGGGGACAAGTGAGCTTGGAAGGCCTGTAGGCCATACAGAACAGCTCTCATTTCTAGAACATTTCTATGCGGAGTGTTCTCCACCTTGGTCCATACAACCTGCATCTAATGGGGCCCTAAACGTGCCCCCCAGCCCACCCCTGAGGCATCTGCAGTTAAGATCTGGTGAGGAGAAGGATCAGGAAGGGAACCCCCTTGCTGGGTTCCATCCACCACTTGAGTATATGTGTACAGGAGAGGTTACTAGAACCCTCTGTTCTAGATCGTCTGTGAGTTGATCCCACTGGACTCTCAAGGTCCACTAGGATCCTCATGTGTAGTCTAGCCAGAGGTACTGTGACAATATCTGCTGCCATTAGGCCCAGAAACTGAAGGTATATTCTGGCTGTGATATCGGCTGTCATGAACTATCTGGGCCTGTGAAATCAGATATTCAGTCCTGTCCACAGGCAGGAGGGCTAAGCCTAGGGCTGTGTTCAAAACTGCCCCTATATACTGTAGACACTGGCAAGGGATCAGAACCAACTTTGACACATTTACAGTGACCCCCAGAGCATGGAACAGTTGTTGTGTTTGGGCTTGAGTGTGCAGGAGCTGCTCCCTGGAATGAGATTTCAGTTGCCAGTCATCCAGGTAGGGAAATACATAAAGGCCTTTCCTGCGAAGGGCTGCTGCTATGACTGCCAAGCATCTGGTAAAAACCCGTGGTGCAGATGACAAGCCATGGGGCAATACCTTGAACTAGCAGTGTACCTCTTGAAACAGGAACCCCAGATATTTCCTGTGAGGTGTTTGAATTTTGATGTGAAGATAGGCATCCTTAATGTCTAGGGAACTGATCCCATCCTCTACCTGCAGTAGTGGGAGTAGGCCCTGCAGGGTAACCATTCTAAACTTTCTGTATTAAATAAAAAAGTTCAGTTCCCTGAGATCCAAAATAGGCTTCAGATCTCCTGTCCATTCTGGTACTAGGAAATATTGAGAATAGAACCCTGTGTTTCTCTGTTCCATGGGCACAGGTTCTATTGCTCTTTTTTGAAGCAAGGTGTGGACTTCCTCTAGAAGCAGTAGAATGTGACCTGGAGGATAATGTGTAGGCACTGGTGGATGGTCTGGAGGTAGTTCTCGAAGTTCCAGAGCATGTACTATTTCCAGGACCAAGGCATCTGAGATCACCTCCTTCCACTGGTCCAGGTAGAGGGAGAGATGACCCCCAGCAACCACCCCTGGAGGTAATGGTGACTGGGAGGTGTAAAAGGAGTCAAGTGGAGCCAGTTGCATTTGAGTGGGCACCTGGAGGGGCTTCTGGGGTAGGTAGGGCTCCTGCCCCTTTACCCTTACCTGTTTGTTGGGTAGTGGTACGATGTCTAGTACCAGCCTGATGAAAGGCACCATTTGTTTGCTCCTTGGCTGGGTACGATAGAGAGAGTGTACTGAGTTCAGGATTCTGCCTGATGCCTGCAAATTAGAAAAGTCATCTTGAACATCTGCACCAAAAAACTTACATCCTGTAAAGGGGGCATTGAGAATGGACTGCTGGATGTGATTCGCAAAGCCAGCCACCCTTAGCCAGGATTACCTTCTAAGGCATATGTCTGATGCAGCTGCTCTAGCTGAAGTGTCTGATGTGTCATAGACTGTATGTAGTAGGCGTTTTCCTACATCAGCCCCAGCTGTTAAAGCTTAAAGAAGTTTGTGTTTTGGGCACCTTCTGGGAGAGCTTGGGCAGCTGCTCTAGCTTTCCCCCAATAGTGTATTCTGCTATTTGACCCTATGGGCCTGGTAATTTGCAATTCCCATGCCCAAAAAGGTTGAGGCATAGGTTCTTTTACCCATCACATCTAACCTCCTAGATTCCGTATCAGGAGGAACAGAGCTAAGATGTTTTGGTGTTTTGGATTTATTGTGGGGAGCATTTATGACCACAGAATCTGCTTCAGGTTGGCTTGCAAAGAAAGGCCTATCGGGGGGGATATACATCTTGTCTGCCTTTTTGGGTATGGAAGGGATCACATTAGGCCTATATCAGGCAGCAAAGGTGGCATCCTCCAGGGCAGGAAGGAGAGGTGGAATTACTATCGCAGGGGAATCGGGTAATTCCAAGAAGTCGGTTAGGTTCTTCTTGGTTGTATCCTGTTTCTGCATGTTGAATCCCAAGGCAGCTTGTAGTTGCTGCACCATGGTTACATAGGGAGAGTCCTCGGGGAGGGGGCGCTTAGGGGTAACAATCACCAAATCCTCACTACATGTTGAGACTGTGGAACTAGGCCTCTCTTAGGGACTTTCCACATAATCTTCAGCATCCTCCAAATCATCCTGCACTATAAGGTCAGAATTGTACTTTAGGTCATTGTCAGTCTGGTCAAAGAAATGAAAGGAGTGCACTGGCGAGGCCATCAGTGCTCGAGATGGGGTCTGAGACATAACTCTAGCATGTGTTGGCACGGAGGTTTGGTTGAGGTACCCCATCAATGGACCTCCTGGTACAGCAGGAGGAGGCAGAAGGTGCTTGAGAATGCCCATAAAGGACGAGAGTACCACCTGTATGTCAGCACCCATGTAGCTGACGGGAATGCCAGTAGAGGTCAACAGAGGAGGTGAGGCCCCCAGCGTTGACAGCGATGTACTAGCCAGGCTAGGCCTGGTGGTGCTTGCAGCTTGCCCTGACCTGGAAGTAAGGTCAGTGGTCTGGGCAATGGGTGGCATCACAACAGTCAATGGCACTGAAGTGGTCGGACCCGCATGGAGTGGTGACCGAGAATGGACTGGGGAGTTTTTGTCCTTTTCCGGCTCCCTCTCCTGGTGCTTGTGTTTGTGTGACCTGGACATCTTTTCCCAGGATTTAGATGATTTAGATCCTCAGTAATGCACTGGCGACACAGAGGAGCTCTTTTACTAGAGCTCCTTCTCCATTCGGGCTACCTATTGCTTTAGAAGGTGCTGCGCTTTTTCGGTATCACTGGGTGGCTATGTTAAACCTGCTGCAGATCGGGCATGCCTGAAAGTTATGGTCCAAGCTGAGGCAGCACATGCAGATGTGTGAATCTCCGGAGTATGTCTTTTCACCACATTCGCAGTTAACAGAACAGTTTTGACGGCTTCTTACTCCACATTTCTGCCGTTGAAAATCACTTAAAAAAGTGATTACTGACTATGGTGAGAAAAAACAAGAAAATCGGCTACAATAACAATGTCATTGTCATGCACGATCCGACGAGTATGGTCAACAGCGGGAAAGGAACTGAGGTGGGAAGGGGCTGCCCAAGTTTATATGGGAGAGCCGATGTCTGACGTCATTGTGGGCAGTCCCATGTGGACTGCTTGCAAAAGTTTCCATGTGGTTCTATTGTCTGGCGGCCTATAGTTCCATAGGTGTGGCTTGTTGAAAGAGATATCCTCAAAAAATATCTGCTTTTCTTTTCACACTGTTGGAGAAGATCACCAGAAAACTTTGCAGGCAGTGTAGGGACTACTCAGATAGACTAGTACCGACTACGGCCTGCATCTAAAGAGAAGGGCACTTTGTGAACTTCCTCAAGAATTTTGCCTTACTACAGGACATGTAGGTGCTCATTTCACGCTCACTGTGTGTTACAAAAAAAACACAACTGTACTGCACATCTGTAAAATGGTAGAATTTCACAGAATCTGACATTTTATCCCACAGCAGTTCCTCTACATTATATGTAGTTTGCTGTAAAATGTGTCCTGCACAATTTTTATTTTGCTCAATACTAGAGTTACAGATCTCAGAACTGGGATTGGGAGGATCGGTCGTGACCCAATTCTGAGTCTAATTCTGATTTTTTTTCCCCAAATAGCTCTGATTTACTCTGATTTCCCCAAACATGCAATTTTCCAGACAGGAACAGAACCAGACTAGAGGCCTGTACATACCATGTAAATTGACACAACCTGGTTTCTCCTGCTCCCACTCCAAAACTGCACTGAACCTGAAAGTAATTTTTTTTCCCAGCAGAAGCAGATTTTAATTACTGGTTCCAGTTCTGTTATTGTTTCATCTATAAAGGCTTTTTAGTAACCTCAGTGGGTGTTTTTGTTTTGCACTCTGGTGTTAAACATAATTTTAGAACTGTGTGATGTAGTTTACATTCCTCCCAGCCACAGAGTTCTACAGTAGTGGTGCATTGTGCCAACAATGGAAGAGCTTAGCATGGACATAAATAATATCATATAGTTCTAAAAGGGTACTTACTACCTGTGTGTAAATCCAAAATACCCACTATTATAACGAAACAGCCTGTAGAGTTGGAATAGTAACAGGACTGGAACCAGTAATTTAAAAAAATCAGCTTCTACAGGGATAAATGACTTACAGGTTCAACACAGTTCTCCTTTAATAAGCTTTTTCTATAGGATACTTAATGTTTAAAGAGCTATTGATGCCTCAAAGAAAACTGTAAAAACCTTAATAATTAGGTACAATTATGCTTGCATTCCATTTATATTCTGTATATTTCACCTCCCATTATTTATTACTGAGGAAATGTGCATGAATATAATCTTTATCCCTTAGAGTTCATCTGATCTGCCCCTGTAGCTTGCTCCCTACTTCATGTCATAATCCTCTGCTGTGACATCACAGTCTGTTGCCATGGAAGAAACTGTGATGTCACAAACAATGCATTATGTCCTCAGGTAGGGAGAAAGCAACAGGAATAGATGAACTCTTCAGGAGCAAATATGATGTTTTCATGCAAATGACCTTGGTAATAAATAATGGGGGAGCAATACAGGACTAATGTGAAATACACGCTGAATTATGTCTAAATATTATGTTTTGCTAAAGTTCTGAAGGCGTCAGCTACTCTTTAACATAGCTACTTTATGTTTTTTTAACCCATGAATTGTCCTACTTCAATCAGGAATACAGCTCCAAAATCCCTTACATTATCCAGATTGGGTCAGAACCAGGTCACCAGCAAATCCAAACCTGGTGAATCGACCAGCCTAGGTCACATCAGAATCAAGTCACAAGTGACTCTGATTTCCAGAATCAAGTTGAGGTGTGACAGTCTGGGGGATTCCTAATCTCCCACAGAGCTGCCACCCCCCCCCCCCATCCTTGCTCAGCACATCACAAATAGGGGTTCAGTCCTCCCAGGCAAAAGATCCTCCCCCTCAAAAAGGGATGCCTCGGCATGGGGGAAGTTTGCAAATGGTCTAAGCACTAGTGCCGATCGGGTGTTTAGGTTTCAGGTGCTCATGGGTTGGAATCCATTCTGGCAGGCCACCACTATGAGGGCAGGGCTTAAAGAGGGTGAAGAAGCCTGCTGTCTCCAGTAAATGTGATATGTGTTTGATATACATTGTAAGTGTTTTTATGTAGTTTGCGTATGTTAGTTTTATTTTTGTGTTGGATTGTACTACGGTGTGGATAAGATTGCCAGGAAGTACGAATATGCAAATAAATCAAATCAGATGGTGTCACTGATGCACCAGTGATTGGCTCTGAGTTATCCAGAAAGAGGGATGAAATTGGGAAAATGCAATGAAAGATAATAAAGAAACCACATAAATAAGGGAGTTACAGCAACAGATCTTTGAATGGAATGGCAATAAAGTGACATTTCAATAATAAGTTTATGGCACAAAGTTAGTAATGCGAACGGGCAGTCTTTAATGTTCCCCCTGGAATGGGGCCGCTCTGGAGTCATTCCCAGCTCATTTTTAGATTAAAAACCTGCCTTCCATCTCTGCAGCAGTGGGGTCACAGGCTCTAGTTTCCATTAAATGAAAACCACGCTTTGTTCCGTAATGAGGTCATTCTTTCCTGCACAGATTTATGTCATTCAAAATTATAGTGGCAGGATAATTAAGAAAAACCACATCATTTTAAATTAACAAAGAAGCAGTTTCCACGTTTGCACCACATGTCTGCTTGTCTCTCTCTCTCCCTCTCCTTCTCATTCTTGCTTTTAGCACTGCAGAGTAATAGATCGCACCCAGGGGAAGTTCCTTCTTACTCAGATAATCATAAGAGAGTATTTTCATATAGAAACACATTGGATGACTGTATGACACTATGTACTGAAATACCCGTGCACTGTAATCCACTGTGTATGGCAGTTTGCCAGCTTTACGTTTCCTGTTTTGAAAACAAAAATGTGTGTTTGTGCTTCATAAAATCACAATATGCTGTTCAACATGGTACCCTTGGTGTGTGTGAAACAGCACAACATGCATTCCACAGATTTATCAAACTCCATGAGACATGAAATACACAATCCCTGCAATCGACTAATAAGATTTCACCACATGCACAGATGCTATAGTGCACACATTCAGCAGGTCTGTATAACATATACAGGGGTTTATGCTACACAGTAAATATTGCATCCATTCAGCATACCCAGACAACCGCACAGGATCCCATATAATGCAAAGGTTACAGCATACTATACATTCCACGGAGCTACCATAAGCCACATGTGTAGCCCACAGTGAACTATAGCAAATATTCCACATACATGTCATATGCCACAGTTTTTATTACAACTTCATAAAGCCCTCAACATACAGATATTTTAGCACTTCTTCAGAAGGCTGATAAAATCACATGGCGGTCCACAGTGTACAGCAATTATAGCACACACTGCATGATGTAATATAACCTCACAGGGGACCTCAGTGCATAATAATTATAGGGCAGCCCTTTCTTAAACAGTGAGCACAACCTCCCAAGGGAGGAGCAGACATGTCTGAGAGGAGATCCAGCCTATCCCACGGGAGGCCCCAACCTGTCCCAGGGCAGGAGCTGACTTGTCCCAGGAGCTGACTTGTCCCAGGATAAAAGCCACCCTGCACCAGAGGAGGCCCCAATCTGTCCCAGGGGAAGCTCATCCTATCTCAGGAGAGGCCCTGCCCTGTTCCAGGATGTCCTTAACTTGACTCAGGGGATGCTCCATCTTGTCCTAGTGCAGGCCCCATTCTGTCAGAGGGGTGGAGCCATCCTGTCCCTGGGGTGGCCCCATCCATTCCCAGGGGAGGGGCCATCCTGTCCCAGGGGAGGGCCCATCCTGTAGCAGGGGAGGCCCCATCTCGTCCTTGGAAGGCCCCATCCTGTCTGAGAGAAGGAGGCATCCTGTCCCAGGTGAGGCCCCGTCCTGCCCTGGGGAGGGCCCATCCTGTCTCAGGGTAGGTTCTGACTTGCCCCAGGGGAGGTTTCAGCAGGGATAACAATTGACAGTGTATTTAAATAGTGAATTCTGCATGTTTTGTGTGAAAAGATGGAGAAAACTGAATGTAAATAATGCCAGCTGAATACACGTAAGGCATTTCACGTTATTCCTAGTGTACTGTGCAAAGTATTGTATGCCATTTTTTTCTGGGAAGCACAAGGAATTTTCCACAACTTAGGGGATGCTTACAATAAAAGAGGTTTGAGAACTACTATTCTAGGATATATTCTGTTCACCTTTGTAACCCACAGGGGGCCTCACTCTGCACAGAGGTTGTGATTAAGGCGGTATCCTGTGATCTGGGCTAGCCGCAAGTGGGTGCCTACCGAAACAGTGACCCACTTCCAGCACATACTCAGAGGGCGAGGGAGTAGGGATGGCGACCAGATGAGGAGGGTTCGTGAATGGCAACGGGATGTCACTATATGTACACACGCTCCGGGGGGGGGGTGTGAGCACGCTGAGCGAGGGGCAGGAGGGTTTGTGAGGGGTGGTGCTGCAGTCAGCTGCAGAGCTGTCTCCATGGTGTGGTGAGTTGGGTGCTGGTCTGGGGTAGCTGGGATGCAAGGTTCGGATCTGGGCACAGGTATGTTTTGTTGCGCCCGGCCCGAGTAGGTAATTTTTTTATTTACACTGTTGTACCCCCGCCGACATGCACCCCCCTGGAGTTAAGAATCTAATAGTAGAGGGGTGCGGGAGGCACAGTATAAGAACTCACCTTACGAGCTCAGGTCGCTGCTCCTGCTCTACCTCTTGCTTGTCTCCACTCGCTTGCTCTACTACCACTGATCTTCCACCTTGAGAGTGGTACTTCCTCTCAGCACTTACGTACCCCAGTGTTTGCTGTGTATGTATTTCTTCAATCAATTATACTGTTTTCAAAATTCTATAAAAGTTTATGTAACTGTGATTACTGTTTATCCTCATGCTATGTATATTCTACTTGTTGTTCCTGAATGTGCCATGTATTCAAAATTGTCATGTGTTACTGTATTTTCCTTCCAACTAGATGTTTTGTATTCTGTTGTGGACACTATGTATCTACTGTTTCTGATGTGTAACCCTCCAGGGTCGTGCCTGAAAATAGGCAAAATCTCTTGTCTAGTGTACCTACCTGGTTAACATAAATGAAATAAATAAAATAAATAAATATATAGTCTCCACCACACATTCTATGATGTAGTTTCTCCTGATAGCTCCTTTGACTCATCTTACATTTAAAGACATCGAGGGCCATATTCTCAAATGGTGGCGCAGGGCTTGCATTAAGTTCTGCGTGAAACCCTTTCCATACGCCGCACCTGTTTGCTGCAACTGCACCCAATTTTCAAAGCTCGGGTGCAATTGCAACAGGTTACCTGCTTTACTGTAGCTTGCACCAAATCTCAGGCACAAACTCCATGAAAATGGTCCCCAGGATTAATATTCAGATACACAGATACATAGAAGTTGACAGCAGATAAGGACCTGGGACGGCTGCAGTTTCTGGGTCCGATCCAATATGGTGGATGAGACTTCCACATGAGAGCGGACTGTTGCCAGGCAACAGTCAACAGTATACCAGGCTTGGGTGCTGACTGCATGGAGATGATTGGGAGGGGGCTTTGCTCCCCCCCACACACAGTGGATCATTTTGTTTCAGGGACAAAGCCCCCCTCTCCACTCCTCCTACCAGTACTGTATTACCACTACTACAACTACTGTTAATTGTTGTAGTGCTTACGTGATCAAATATGTCACCAAACTAGGTTTCGCTACAATGGAAATCTTGTCTGAGGACATCACAATCCCATCTGCTATATTAGATCGGACCCAAAAACTGCAGATGAGCTAAGTACCCCGTGGTCCACCCAGTCTGCCCAATTTATCCCTACCTAGTATGAAGTCTGATGCACAAACTGAACTCCAGAGCACTCCCCTCCTTACCTCCAGGATACCCTTGTGTCTGTCCCATTCCTTCTTGAATCCTGTGACCACTTTAACCCCTATCACCTCCTCTGGTAAGCTATTCCAAGCATCCATCACCCTTTCCATGAAAAAATATTTTCTCATGTTACCCCTGAGCCATCCACCCTCCAACTTCATACTGTGCCCCCTTGTATTGGAACATCTCTTACTTTGTAAGATGCTCCCTTCCTGTACTCTGTTTATACCAGTGAGGTAATTGTATGTCGCTGTCATGTCCCCCCCTCACCTTCCTTGCCTCCAGGGAATATGTATTTAATTATTTTAGGCTTTCCTCACAGCTCTTCTCCTGCAGGCCCTGCACCATTGTAGTTGCCCGTCTCTGCACTGCCTCCACCCTGTCTATGACCTTTCTCAGATGGGGCCTCCAGAACTGGGTGCAGTACTCCAAGTGTGGTCTCACCAGTGTCTTATACAAGGGCAAAATGACCTCCCTCCTTCTACTTGTGATACCTCTCCCTATGCATCCAAGCATCTGGCTAGCCTTCCCCGCCACCTTGTCACACTGCCCAGCCTGTTTTAGGTCATCCAAAGTGATAACTACCAGGTCTCTTTCCTGTTATGTAACTGTTAGTACCTCCCCTCCTAGTTTGTAAGTTGCCCTTGGGTTCTTATGCCCTATGTGCATGATCCTGCACTTTTTTGCATTGAATCCCAGCTTCCATGCTCCAGTTTTTTTTTTTAGGTCCTCCCTCATCCTTTCAAATCCTCCCCTCCAGTGTATCCACCCTATTACAGACCTTCATGTCATCCATGAATAGGCATACCTTCCCCTTCAGCCCCTCTACAATGTCCCCAATATGGACATTGAAAGAACCGGTCCCAACTCTGACCCCTGCAGCACCCTGCTTGCTACCTCTCCCTCTCCAGAGTGTTCCCCACTTACAGAATCCTCTGACTCCTGCCAGTAATCCAGTTCTCTACCCATAGTACTATTTTAGGATCCGCTTCTAAGTTACATAGTCTGTTTATCACCTTTTATGAGAGATGGTGTCGAAGGCCTTTCTGAAGTCCAGATAGGCCACATTCCCCCTCCTCCCACTTCTGGTCCACCACCTTAGTCATTCAGTCGAAAAACTCTATTAGGTTTGTCTGGCAGGATCTCCCCTTGGTAAAACCATGTTGTCCCGGGTCTAGTAAGTCATTCATATCAAGGTATTCAACTAATCTTTTCTTCAGCAAAGATTCCATTATCTTGCCCACTACTGAAGTCAGGCTGACAGGCTGTCATTTTCAAACTCATCCCTTTCACCACCTTTGAGGAGTGGGACCACATCTGCTCTTTTCCAGTCCCCTGGCACTTCACCTGTCTCTAGCGATAGGCTGAACAACTCCGTGAAGGGTGCAGCCATCTCTTCCCAGAGCTCCTTTAGCACCCTGGGGTGTACTGCATTCAGGCCCATCACCTTGTCCACCCTTAGTTTCTTTAGTTCACTCAGGACTCTTTCCTCTGTAAAGGGGCTGGTGTCCACCTTTCTGCTGGTTATGCCCCTGTCCTACATCTCTAGCCCAACCCACTCCCTCTCCTCTGTGAATACTAAGTAGAAATACCTATTCCTATTAATGATGCAAGCTAGACCACAAAAAGATGGTCTAGCTTGTGTCAGTTGCTGCACAGGATAGAAAATCCCATTAGACTGCCACAAGTCCAGTGCGCCATATCTTTGGTGCACCTGGGGTGTGCGGCAATGTCAAGTGTTTTAAAATCCATCCTTAAGTGTCCCCTTGTCTTCTCATCCTTAGGAGCTGCATTTGGTCTGATGGTGTTATTGCTTTTAGACATCTGAATACTGTAATCATGAGTCTCTGATTTTGCATGGAGAACAGTTCCAATTCTCATAGCTCATGCATTCCAATTCTTTAACCACCTTGGTAATTCTCTTCTAAAAAGGGTGTCATTGTTCACTGTGCTCGAGTATAGCCTTAAATGCTTTGTCCTAACTTTCAAATGCGTAATGATTACATGACTTAGGAGGAACTTTCCTCTCCCAGCTCAAGCAGGGTGAATGTTGATTCACCTTTTGGCATAGTTAATGGAAGCTGCACTGCATGTAAGTACTCAAATGTCAACTATTTAATGAGAGGGGATAAGCACCTGTACAATGAAATGACATGGCTTAGTCAGACAATAAAACACTGGTGTACATACATAGAAACGTAGACCATGATGACAGAAAAAGACCAGAGGTCCATCCAGTCTGCCCATATTTTTTATAATCCCTGGAACCTTCCCTGGAACCTATTGTCCCTCCAGGGTACCAATCCTCCCCATCCTTTCCTATCCCCTTTGTTCTCCCTGGTCTTGTTGCCCTGGTTGATCACTGTTCCCTTCATTCTATCTTGAATCCCCCGACAGTGTGTGCACCCACCACCTTGGCCGACAGACTGTTCCAAGGTGCCACCACCCTTTCCTTAAAGATTATTCATGTACCTCCTGTTAATTTCCACTTGTGACCACGGGACCTCCAGTTGATATTCAGGGTAAATAATTCCCCACAGCTTACCTTGTTAATTTATTTAAGGAACTTGAAGGTCTCCGTCATATCCCCCCCTTCCCTTCTGGTTTCTAGTGAGTACATATTTAGTGCTATGAAGCACTCCTCATAGGATCTGCCCTGCTGGTACCAGAACAATTTTTGTTACTCTGCGCTGCACTGTTTTCAACTTATCCCTGTCCTTTTTGAGGTGAGGGCTCCAGACCTGGATGCAGTACTCCAGGCGAGGCCTGACCAGGGATCTGTACAGGGGAAGTACTACCTCTTTTCTTCTGCTATCAGTACCCCTCCCAATACATCCCAGCACCCTCTTAGCCTTGCTATAAGCCTTGTTACACTGACTTATTTATTTAAGGGAGTTACTGATGATAACTTTTAGATCCAGTTCCTCTTCTATAGTGCTAAGTCTCACCCCACTCATCCAGTATTCCACCTTGGGGTTCCTTTTCCCCAGCTGCATTACCTTGCATGTTTTTGCATTGAATTGAACTGCCAGACCTTTGATCACTCCTCTAGTTTTTCTAGGTCCCTCTGCTTATCCCTTATCCCCTCATCATTATCCAACCTCCCACATAGTTTTGTGTTATCTTGTGTCATTGTGTGTCATACAGAGCTGTGATTTTTATCCTCTGCAGCAATTAGATAGAAATTAGACCAAATATTATCTGGAGAGTAGAGTCTCATTTCCTAAATATGTTGCAGGACCAGAGAAACAGCCAGGAAAAAATCAAAGAAGAAAAACTGTGAGCTGGAACGGTTAGGATGGAGATTGCACAGCATAAGATTGAGAAGGAAGCTCACCAGATGGAGAGGGGAGAGCAAGAATGGGGAAGGAAGAGCAAGAATGGGGAAGGAAGAGCACAGGATGGAGAAGGAAGAGCAAAAATGGGCAAGGAAGAGCACGGGATAAAAAGGGAAGAACACAGGATGAAGATGGGAGAGCACAGGATGAGAGAGAAGAGTATTGGATAAAGAGGGAAGAGCATAGGATAGAGAGGGGAAGCACAAAAAAAGAGGGAAAAGCAAAGAGTGGACAGGGAAGAGCATATGATGAAGTGGGAGGACATTAGGATGGCAAGGAAAGATCACAGGATTGAGAGTGAATAGCATAGGACTGAGAGGTAAGAGCAGAGAATGGAGACAGAAGAGCACATGATGGAGAGGAACGAGCTTAAGGTGGAGATAAAAGAGCATAGACTGGTGAGGGAAGACCATTAAATGGAGAGGGACGAGTATAGGAGAGAGAGAGAAGAGCACAGGATGATGATGAGGAAAGCACAGGATAAAGAGGGAAGAGAACAGGATGGAGAGGCAAGAGTGTAGGATGGAGGAGGAAGAGCACAGAATGGTGAGGGAAAAGCCTAGGAGAGAGAATGAAGAGCATAGGATGGAGAGGAAAAAGTATAGGAGGTAGAGGGAACATCATAGGATAGGGATGAAAGAGTGTAGGGTGGACAGGAAAGTGCATAAGATAGAGAAGGAAGAACATAGGGTGAAAAGAGAAGAGCACAGAATGGAGGAAAGCATGTTGGGTGGAGATGGAAGAGCACTGGTTGTATAATGAAGATCATTAGATGGAAATGGAAGAGTGTAGGATAGAGAAGCAAGAAAATAGGGCAGAGAGGTTATGACATTGGAGTGAGAGGCAATAATGTAGAGTAGGAGGGAACAGCATAAAACAGAGAGGTAAGAGTGTAGGATGGAGGGGAAAGTACAGACTGGAGAGGAAAGAGCATAGGATGAAAGGGAATAACACATGATCAAGCACAGAATGGATAGTAAACAGCATAGAAATAAGAGAGAAACATGCAAGATGGAGGAAGGAGAGCACTGGATGGAGGCGAAAGAGCATAGGATGGAGGGGAAGCGCACAGGATGGTGAGGGAAGCATGTAGGATGGAGAGGGGAAAGCACAGGATAAAGATAAAAGAGAATAGATTGGAGAGGGAAGAGTACGGGATGCAGACAAAGAAGCAGAGTATGTAGAGGGAAGAGAGTAGGATGAAGAGGGAAGGACAGAATGGATAAAGACGAAAGTAGGATGGTAAGTGAAGATCAAAGGATGGAGAAGTAGCAGCATAGGACAGAGAGGGAAGTGCAGAGAATAAAAAAGGGAAGAGTAAATATGTAATGGGAAGAGCATAGGATGGAAAGGGGGAAAGAATAGGATGGAGATAGGAGACCACATCATGGAGATTAAAGAGCATAGAACAAGGAGGAATGAGGAAAGGATGGAGGATGAGTAGCATAGGACAGAGAGGTAAGAGTGTAGGATGGAGAGGGAAGAGCAGCAGCATGAAGAGAGAACAGTATAGTATGAAGAGCAAAGAGTATAGAATGGAGAGGGAAACACATTAGACACAGAGAGAAGAGCATAGTATGGAGAAGGACTAGAAACAGGAAAATTATGGCTCTAAAAGACCATTGGTCCATCTAGTCTGCCTGCACCGACCTTTCCTTCCTCAAGATCCACCATCTAAGCAGAGTTTGTGCTCGCACTACAACCCTCCATTTTATCTACCTTACTAAGACTAGAGCTGTGCAGAATAGGAAAATTCCGAATTTGTGGAATTTTAATGACATTTTGTGAAATCCTGAGAGATTTTGCAGAATTTCATCAAAAGTTCTAAAATTAATTATTTGGTCATAACTAAGCCACTATTAAAGTCAGAGCTCTGCAATTTGGCATATAAACTCTTTGGGTAGCAGGCCATGAATGTGTCAAACATGACATTCAGATGGATAGTTTCAAAAGTATAGGTCTTCGATATTTGTAATTTTATTTTTGTGCAAAATGTCATGAACATTTTTATGTGCATATACCGCAGCCATCCTTTGTATCAGTGATCTTACATTTGGCATGCTTCCTTGATGATTGGTGTTCTAACAATGTGCCAGATTTCATGACAATATGATGCATCATCTCAAAATTATACTTGCTCAAAATCTGTCATTTTATTTTTTTTCAGGAAATTTCATGAAACAAATTCATCTGCACATAGCTCTGGCACCTTTGCAGCAAGACGTGTAAATTAGTGTGGATAACCCTTTTTAGTGATTACAGAATGATCTAAATACGAAGAGCATTGGATTAACGATTTCTAAGTTACAGGGGTTCAAAACGTTACTAAGTAAATATTTGCAAAACTTTATGAAAACTATCAAAAATGTGGATGTTTGTAACTTCTCTGCTCTTGCATGCATTGACTTAACATTTGCCATGGATATCCATAGTTAGTGTATCCTGGTGTCTAACACAACTGGATAAATTGGTTTAGCAGTTTTAAATTTGCGGAAGAAAAAAAATATTAGTAACATTTTCTCACATATTTATAGTAGCATATACTGTAGATGAAGCATCCATTATTTCTTTTGTGGAATTTAACATTAACAATACACATATCATTACATCATTTGATAAGCTGGGCTGAGGTTTTTGCAGTTCTGCTGTTCCTCTCTGTGTGACTATCCTCCCCCACCTTTCTCTTTTGGCATAGCCAGATTGACTCAGTAGAACAACTGAACCCACTGATATCCTCTTTGTTTTTTACAGTGACAAATTCCCTTAAAATGTGAATCACCTATTCCTTTTCCTATTGATCTACCCTGTTGGAATAGTCAGAATTCTTTCTTCCTGCTGCCCAAGACATTGTGTTTCCCCCACTACATATTTTTGAGTACAGTGCCTCTAAGTCCCAGACTTACATATACACCAGGCTCCCTGGATCATAAATTTACTAGATGTGATCCTTAAATATCCTGCATTCAGGTTGGAATTGTTGATGCTCTGTGCTTCCTTGCTCCAACCTGGGGGTCTACCACTGTTGTGCTACCCAGTTCAGCTGTCCATTTCTTGGTAAAACTATGCATCTAACTCTAGAACCTGGTGGCCCCCGGCACTACCTGCCTCTTATACCCCATCCTTTAATTAGAATCCCCCAGATAAGTCTGAGTGAAATTAGAAAATTCCAATTGTGTGGAATTTTTCATGAAATTCTACAATTTTCACAAAGACTCATGAGAATTGACTTTACGTACAGATATTATTTTGTGATTTCTGGCAGCAAGCATTTAATAAAATTGGCACACACAGTCTCCTTGTAATGTCTAAGAACCTACCAAATTTAATGGTATTGCATTCTCTAGTTTAAAAGTTTCATGGTTTTAAAAATCTGTAGTTTACATTCTTGCAAAATTTAATTTTTAAATGTAAATATTTGACTACTTTTAATGCAATCCCATTTAAAGCTGCAAATATGAACTTTTTCATAAATTTATTTATTTTTTTATTTATTTGTGTCTAGGATTACAAAGTACCTTTGAGCCAAGGCTCTTTTACAAAGGTTCCACGTCATGCTGGTTACAGGGTAACAGACACTAAAACATAAAACAGTTACAGGTACATGGTGTTAGACAGTAACTTTGCTTGACAAAATCAGACTGAGTGATGAGTAACTCAAGAAACAATAGGAGGAAGAGGGCAAGAAGGGGAGAGGGCTGAGGGTAGGGGAAGGCATAGGCGTAGAGGGTCAGGGTGAGGCAGCTGAGGGGCCTTGTCAGGACAGACACAGGGCAAGTGCATTAGAAGTTGCATTGGACAGGTAAGTGCAAGAAGAGAGGGCAGAAACTGACACCTATAAGGTCAGAAGCAGCGTAGGGGATGAAGATGTTATGGGGTGCAAGCAAAGATGGAGGTGCCAGTTATGGAGTGGCGGAGCTTTTTATTTTAATGCTCCAAGCATTGCGGTGGATGAGGTGTCACTAGAGAGCTCATTCAGCTAACTTGGAGCCCTGTATGCAAACAACCTTTGGCCTTGGGACAAGCGGCAGTGGGGGGATTTGAAGGATTTGGGGCATAGAGCTCCTGGTGTTGCGGTTGGTGATTTTGGGTTTGGGGAGGGTGCTGACTCCTGGTGGTGCCTTTCCCATCATGATTTTCTTTGCAGTGATGCAGGTTTGGTATTTGATTCAGTTGTTCAGTTGTAGCCAGCCTGTTTTGGAGTACAGGTCGCAAGTGTGGGTGAGATGGTGGGAACCAGTAATGAGTCGGCAGGCTCGATTGAGGGAAGTCGAAACACACCTGAGAGATGAGGTTGTGGCAGATCCATAGATAATGAGACCATAGTCAATGATGCTGATGATGGAGCTCTGGACAGCTATGAACAGAGCTTCTGGGGTTAGATGTTTCCTATGTCGGAATACTAGGTCCATCCTGGTGTTGGCTACCTTTGCCACGTTATTGATGTGTGGGACATAGGAGAGATTACAGTCGAGGGTGAGGCCAAGATATTTGCAGGTATGAACTTGTTCGAGGGTGATTCCTTGCTTGGTTTTAATGGAGAGCTGATATTGTTTGTATTTGTTTTGGGAGCTGCAGAAGATCATGGTCTTTGTTTTTTTCTGGTTAAGGATACGTCTATGTTTTGTGAACCAGTTTTCGACTGCAGAAAAGGCCTGTTGGAGGTTACCTTGTAGATGGACTGGATCATGGTGGGATGCCAGGATGACAGCATCATCCATGTAGAGTAGGATCTGTTCAGGGCATGATTCTGGCAGTGAGTTCAGAAAAAGGCTGAAAAGGAGGGGGCCCAAGATTGAGCCCTGTGGGACACCGGACCGGACTGGTCTTTGGTCTGAGAGTGTGCCAGCAATTGTCACTCTTTGGGAGCAGTTGTCTAAGTAGCTTTTGAACCAGTTCACTGAATTAGGTGAGAGCCCTGCTAGTTGAAGCTGGGCAAGTAGGAGATTGTGGTTGACTGTATCAAAGACTTTGGTTAAGTCGATGAAGGTGGACCCAGTAAGATGACTGTTATCGAGTGAGTGATGGATTGCACCAGCAAATTCAAGTAGCGCCATGGAGGTACCATGGCCTTTTCTAAAGCCATGTTGCTTCCTGCACAGGATGTTGTGATTGTCTAGGAAGTCGGTGAGCTGGACTGACACAATCTGTTCTAGGGCCTTGGAGAGTGAAGGTAGGATGGAAATTGGACGGTAATTCTCAGTAGCTGTTTTGTCACCACTTTAATTAATTGGGGATATAAATGACCACCATGTGGTATAGTAATTTAAATGTTTCAACTCTGGTTAAATTTGGATATGTAGTTTAAAATTAGAGGGAAATAACTGAAATTAAAATTTTGGCAACATGCTTGGCAGGCTATAATTCAGTCTCATTTAAAGCTAGAAATCTGAAACTATGTATATATACAATTGTAGTGATAACCTATATACCTGTCAAATTTTATAACATTTCAATGAATACTATCAAAATTACACTAAAATTACAGAAATCTAAATTTTGGCAAAATGTTTTGCTATCTAAACTCAGCTCCCATTGAAGTCAGACTTGAAATGTGGTGCATATACCAATGACAGATGCTTCTCTAAATCCTGACATTGTGGAAAAATTTGGATAAGAAATTTTAAAATGATCTCAAAATAACTGAAAATTAAATTTTGATTAAATGTTTGGCCACACATAACACCATGCCCCTTGCAACCTACAACTCTGAAATTTGGTACACTTTTGTAAGCCTTTGGGTTCTGTTTACATTCCACATTTGGTGTTATTTGGATGTGTACTATTAAAATTATAGTAAAATAACTGAAATTTGAACATTTTACAACATTCCACAGAACTTTTGTGAATATTCTTTGAAATTCTGTGGAATTGTAATAATCATTCCATCGGCATTCCACAGGCAGAATTTTATATTCCACACATCTCTAACTACAACCCCCGGAGACACTGTTAAGCCCTTAACTCTGTCTCAGTCGTACTTGAAGCCATTGATTGTTTTGGTGCCCACCACCTCAGGTGGCTAACTGTTCCATGGCTGTTTGAACTCTCTCTGTAAAATAGCACTTCATCACCTTCCTACTGACTTTCCCACCCACTAGCTTCCACTGATGACCCTGTGTTCTAGATTCACTACACCTGGTGAATAGTTCCTCACAATTTACCTTGTTCATTCTCTTCAGGAACTTGAAGATTTCTTTCATACAACCCCTCTCTCTTCTGGTCTCCAGTGAATACATGTTCAGTGCCCTAAACTGATCCTCACGTGATCCATGAGGCCATGAATCATTTTGGTTACTCTACACTGCACCTCTGCCAGCCTTGTCCCTGTCTTTCCTTAAGTGAGGACTCCAGGACAGGCCACAGTCCTCCAGGTGTGGCCTCACCAGTGATAGATGGATAGATAGACAGACAGACAGACAGATAGACAATATATATAGAGAGGTAGTAAGACCTCTTTTTCCTGCTATCAAACACTCATCCTAGTACACCCCAACATCCTAGCTGCATTGCTGTAGGCCTTGTTACATTGGCTGGCTTGTTAAAGGGAGTCACTTATGAAGATTTCCAGATCCCCTTCCTCAGTAATAGCTCTTATAGGATAGCATTGCATAGGATATGGAGAGGGAAAAGCATAGGATAGAGAGGGAAAAACATAGGATGAAGAGGGAAGAGCACAGGGTGTAGAGAGAAAGGCACCTAGTGGAGAGGTAAGAGCATAGGATAGAGAGGGAAGAAAAGAACACAGTATTGAAAGGGAAGAGTGTAGGATGGAGAGGAAAGAGCACAGGATGGAGAGTCAGTAGTGTAGGACAGAGAGGGAGTTATGTAGGATGGAGAGGGAAGAGCTTAAGATGGAGAGGAAAATGGAAAGGATGGAGAGGGGTGAGCATAGGAAGAAGAAGAGTGAACACCATAGAAAGGAGAGAGCAGAGTACAGGATGGAAAGATGGAAGAAGAAGAGCACTGGATGGACACAGAAGAGCATAGGATTGAGGGGAAGAGGATAGGATGTAGAAGGAAGAGCATAGGATGGACAGGGAAGAGATTAGGATGGAGGAATACCATGCTTGGGGATGAAACATTTCTTGTATTTGTTCCTTAAATAATCTTCTAAAAAGACACCTGGAAGTAGCACCTGGGAGTTAGGTACATTTCTTGTCTCTCCAGTACAAAATGTTGCACCTAGCTTTTCATACAATGATTCAGACTTATAGAAATCCTGAAAATTTCTCATTTCAGTTTGTGGTTGCAACTCGTAAAAGAGCTTAGATTTTTTTAGAGCATAGAAATTCTTGGGTTCACAGCTTTTCCCAGTTGTTCTGAAGCTTAAATGTACAAGAACAAACATTGTTCTGGAAAACTTTTGGACTTTTAATGTCACACTATTAGAGGTTGGGGATTGGCAAGAAACAGTGTTAATGAAATCTTTTGTACTTCAGCAACCAGTGAGAAATGTAGTGCAAAGTGCTGAATAGAGAAAAGACAGCATAATGTATACAGATTTACACAGTTCATAGGCAGTGAGAGGCAAAGTGTAGATTTTTGATGTTTGACTGAAAACAGCTTTTCCTTGACATCCAAAGGGTCCAACATTATACATTACGGACTGGTTTCTAATGATATCAAGAATCTAAGCCTTTATAAATTTATTGCAATTAGTTTAGAGTCATGGACTCATTCGAGAATAGGTCTTTAAAAAAGATGTTGCAAATTGTTTACGATGGTCTGACAGGGTAGCGAACTGAGCGACTTCTAAGGGAGCACTCTCAAAGAGAGCACTCCAGGCACCAGTTCAAAGCAAAGGAGAGAGAGGCTAAAGGCAATGACCAAGAAGGGTCAGCAGGTTCTGACACAGGTAGGGTATATGGGCAGACTGCAAGGGTGCCGGAAGATGGTGAAAGCTGAGGGGGCTGAGAATCAAAAGGGCACTTATGAGGAAACAAAGGGCACTTTTTCTATATTAGTTTTTACCATGCAGAAATAAAGTGGAGGGGCTACCGCCCCTTCCGCCTCCCCCCCCCCGGTTCCGGCACCTATGGCAGACTGGATGGACCTGGTTGTCCTATCTGCCATCAATTGTTTTTCTAAATGAAACTGGCTTTACTTTCAGTAACAGGAGACAAACAAAAACAAAAAAAACTTGTATTCAGCTTAACAAAAATTCTTAGTTCACTCTGTCTCTCTGCCTACATGTAACAGAAACTGAACCCTCTCTCTTTATTGGCCCAGGTGTTGCTCATTAACACCCTTCCCCTGAAGTACATCCAACGCCCAAAGTGAGGTCTTAAAGAGCCAGCCTTAAAGC
This sequence comes from Neoceratodus forsteri, assembly GCA_016271365.2. Lineage (NCBI taxonomy): Eukaryota > Metazoa > Chordata > Ceratodontiformes > Ceratodontidae > Neoceratodus > Neoceratodus forsteri. Next base: position 47,455,747 of record JADMNL010000036.1, read on the forward strand.
AAAAGGGGTTTGGTACAAATCCAATCATAGCCCCCATCAAAAACTGCGTTGCCTATGTTGCAGGGTTGTGAAGCGGTTTACGGGTGAAAAGAACATGACGGACATACGCTACATCAGACATGGGCTGTGGTTTTGTAATGCTTAGTAACTGTTGGGCATTCAATTTGCTGCACATAAGATAAAGAAATTTACTTTTTTTCTTTTCTTAACACTGCTTTTCTACCTCACACTAATAAACTTTAATCCACCTCAAGACAGGAGCTTACCTGAATGCTCTTTCCTGGAGCCTACCTGCACCTGTCTGTGTTCCTCTACCAAGCACTATGATTGCTTCTGATGTTGCCTGTTTTCCTGCTGTTCTAGTCCCAAAAGCTCTAAAACCAGAGCCAGAGAGCATCAGCAACTGGTGTCCCCCTTTCCTTTGTGCCTTGTATGTCGCATAATCTTTGTTGTTTACCCGGCCCCATGGAACTGAATATTTAGGGACAGGGTGCACTTACACAAACTCAGCAGCAGTCTCCTTTTGTCTGTGGTAGTGCTGTGCGGAATGTAGAATTCTGCCTGGTGGAATTAGTACAGAATAACCATTCCACCAGCAGAATTTCTGGTGGAAGTTTGCTGGTTCTTCTGCAAAGTTCCATCTGCTATGATCTGCGGAATAATATTCCACAGATCAACATTTTTCCACTGAAAATTATTCCGCAAACATTTCCACAGAAAATACTGAGATCCATGGAATAATATTCTGTGGAAGTGTTGCGAAAAAACTCATTCCACATTTTCTGCCATAGAATTGCACCATTCCGCTTCCTGTGAAGTTCGGCAGGATTTCAAAAATTCTGTGGAATTTTGTTTTTCCGCTGAAATTTGAAAATTCCACACAGCACTAGTTGTGGCTGGGAGCCACATATGCCCTCTCTCCCCTGGCCCCACCAAACTCTGAAACCATGGTAGTGGAGCGCAGATGCCACAGTAGTCCTGTTCATTGCTTCAAGTGCCACAGCAGCCTGGCTGGAGAGTCACCTGGGACTTAGCTCCACTGTCCCTCCAGAACAGTGCAGCATGGCATGGAGTACAAAACAAACAGAAACTTTTCTTCTGTCACTTTGGTGTGCCCAAACACTGTAGCCTGAGTACCACCAGCACCTCGTTCTCCTAGCCCCACAGCAACAGTAACCAATAGACACAACTAACATATGAGCAGAAAACAAAAATAAATTTGAAAAATAAGTTCACCTGACCCCCCCACACAGCCACGAGCAGGGTCAGATAGCACTGAAGCAGACAGCATGGGTCTGGGGCAAACAAGCCCCATGAGTCTTTGCGAAGGAGGGACATGTAACAGACTCCAGTGCTCATTAAAGGGAGCACACCAATCAGAGCTTCTGACAGGACTATGGTTCTCCAGAACTGCCTCTGAACCCCAGCAACTACCAGAAGGGACCAGGTGGGCTTGATCCAGCAGCCTGAGGCTGCACAAAGTGCTATAAGTAAAAAGTCTGACATAGAAGATGAATTGGGATGTATTGGAATGGCCATCTTGGATGTGGTATGTCTCAACACAAGCAAGGAATTGATTGGTACATTAGCTGTAGCAAGTCAATCAGAGGAAGAACTAATGATTCTTACCCTGGTGCATGTTGAAGTTCTCTTATTTGGCCAATGAGGCATCAAGTTTGAGTGGAAAGGTTCTAAGAAGCTTTGCCAGTTATGTCGAAGGAAAATCCTGAGTCCTGTGACTGAGACAGAATTTTAACAGCTCCTGAGTGCTGTTGAGTCTGATTGGAGTTTGTTCAAAAATAGACTCTGAAGTCCCTAATAAAGGGATTTCTTGCTAGCTGGGCTTTAGCACCAAAAAGAGAAGGTGTTGCCTGGGGCACTGCTAGAGTTCTAGGGAGGTGGTTAGCCACTGCCTTTCTGTTGCTGTCAGTATTTGTCTTGACAGGTGATTGGACAAGAGCTATTCAGAATGCAGAATTCCACTGTCATAATTCAGGTGGAATGGCAATTCTGCTTCTGAAATGCTTTTTGGATTTTTTTTTTTAATTTGATGGACTTTTGAAAAGCATTTTGTATGTAAACTGCTGAATAATTTTTCACAGATCTTATAAACCATGGAATCATTTTTCATGATTGTAGAAAAAGAATTCTCAGTGGATTAGTACTACACAAAATCCACTGCGGTCTTGGAATTTTGGTCAGAAGAGTGGCAAATGGGATTTAACACAAAGAAATGCAAGATCATGCACATAGGGAAGACAAACCCTGAAGCCACCTATAGATTGGGAGGGGAGTCACTGGCAATCACAAGGGAAGAAAGAGACTTGGGCATCATCATCACAGATAACCTGAAATCATCCAAGCAGACCACTAAAACAGTAAATAAGACTAGGGGGATGTTGGGGTGTATTAGTAGGGGTATCACAAGTCATAAAAGGGAGGTAATAAGTCCTCTTTACAAGACACTGGTTAGGTTCCATCTGCAGTATTGTGTACAGTACTGGAGACTGCACCTGCACAAGGACATGAACAAAATAGAAGCAGTTCAGAGAAGGGCAACCAAAATGTTGCAGGGACTGCATCAGAAAACATATAAGGATAGATTAACAGAGCTCAATATGTATACCCTAGAGCAAAGAAGGGAGAGAGGTGATATGATCGAAACATTCAAACATATTAAGGGCATTAACAAGGTGAAAGAGTCTGACATGTTTCAATATAAGAAAAATAGCAGGACAAGAGGACACAGCATGAGATTAGAGGGAGGCCGATTAAGGGGTAATATGAGGAAGTTCTTTTTTCACAGAAAGGGTGGTGGATGCATGGAACGGCCTACCTCAGGAAGTGGTAGAAATGAATACAGTGCAGGGCTTCAAACAGGAATGGGGTAGGCATAAGGGAGCAATACAGATGAGTATGAATAGATAGGCCATTGACAGAGTACAGGACTATGGCACATTCATAAGGTAGAAAAAATGGGCAGACTGGATGGGCCTTACGGTCCTTATCTGCCGTCAACTTCTATGTTCTGTGTTCTATTGCTACCAACAGAATTAGGCAGAATTTTCTAAAATTTCACAGAATTCCATTGTCTTGGAATCTAAAAACTCCTTGTAGCACTAGATTGAACCCTCCGAGGTCCCAAGTGACTGTATGTCTTTTGAGGTGGATGAAGGCTAGACCCCCTGTGGGGTGAAGAGGAACATCATCATCAAGTAATCACATATCACAACCCTCCCCACCCAAAGGGCGTTGGTTCTGCCATACCTGTAAGCAACTGGAGATCAGCCTCGAGAAGAAACCTACATCATCTACAGTCATCATGGCCGACATCCTTCACCACCAGGAGTGAGTGGAGCCTACCATACCTGAATATCCGTCCACATCATCCTGAGCAAGGAAAATGACCCCACAGAGACAGTACTATCTGGTCACCTAAGGTCACGAGTTCTGGGTACTAGGGGTATGCGAATATCTTATCCCAAATGTTCATATTTGGTCCCTGAATAGTCAGGTATTCAGTATTTGTCATTCATTTATTCGACTGGTTTGTCTACTCACCAAAAGAAAAGTTCCCCCTTCCCAGGTGACTAGGATGTCTCCTAGTGAACAGTCCTCCCTATTCAAAGTTTACAAGGTCTCCCACCCACGTGCTTCTTACCTCCTGTCCCAGAGTTAACAAAATCCCATATTACCAAGCATAGTGTCACCCGCACAAACACCATCATTGCATAACAATTTAAAACCTTCCAGCACAAGTCCCTCCCTCCCCACATGCCCAAAAAACACTGTCCATTCTGCCAGTTTCCCCCTTGACTGATCTTGATTTTGGGGGGGCCTAACAAGACTAAAAGTGGCTAGCCAGCTGGGTACCTGTCCTGCTGCAGTACGGGGCTGAGCACCGTATTGTACCAGTACCTCGCTGAGCTAGTAGCTTGTAAGTCCATGACAGAATGAGTTGTAGTTGGTAGGAGTAGGAACCACGATTGCAATCTGATTGGCGCAGGCTACCTAGCGTCACTAAGAGACTCCTCCTGCCCCACCCCCTCCCTTGCAAACATGGTTATTTTACTCTTATTAATTCTATGGGGCAACCACTTCAATGGCAGCATCCTGAATTCGAGAATGAAACTGGGGCACTGGAGGGCCAGTGGGAGAAGAAGTGAGCATTTCAGAGGATTTAGACCTGAAGTGCTGAGGGGCCCTATTAGTTGAGTGGTGGCTTTCATTTTTCTCTAAGATTGTTTAAAGAGCTCCTGAAGCCTCAAAGACAACTTTTAAAAACATAATAATTAGGTACAATTCTGCTTGTATCCCATTTATATTTTATATATTTCTCTGCCCCATAATTTATTACTAAAGAAATGTGTACGAATATATGATTGTTGTCCCTTAGAGTTCATTTTGAGTTCATCTGCTTCTACAACTTACTTCCTAATTCAAGTCATAATCCTCTGCTGTGACATCACAATCTGTTGCCATGGGAGTAACTGTGAGGTCACTAGCAGTGCTCTATGACTTCAGGTAGGGAGAAAGCAGCAGGGATCGATGAACTCTTCAGGAGAAAAGATCTTGTTTTCATGCAAATTACCTCTACTAAATAATGGGGAGGAGAAATACAGAACTAATGGGAAATACAAACTGGACAATACCTGAATATTATGTTTTGCTGAAGTTCTCCTAAACTTATCATCAGCTGTTTAAACATACATAAGTAGGTATTGAAAAAGTCCCTATAGACTCGTAAGGGGTGCACCCCCGCACTCTCCCTGCTTAGACATCACAACATATCTGAGCGTGGGGACGGGGCCTGTGGACCGGGAAGTGGAAGGGATCATCTGTCCCTGGGTTTGGCTGCAGTTACGATCCCTTCCCTCTCCTCCCTAAAAGGACACAATTAGAAATGATACTTTTGGCAGAAATCGGCTGATGCTGCCATAAGGTGTTGGGCTATGAAGCCCAAACAGAGTTACCAAAATCTTGGAAATTCACTTAAATACAGAGAGGCTATGAGGTACAGCATGGTCCAAAGCTGTACAGTGCAATGCATACTAAATCCAGTAATCTGGAACTATGTTGTGTAGCTAACAGTATCTTTGGTATGCGGCATAAATCTGATGTAGGGCAAGGGGAGAGGTGTCAATTGATTTCAGAGGTCCAACATCCATTCCACATCCCAAACAGGTGGATCTGCTGACTAACCCACTGAAGCTGGAGCTCAAGCTGGCCATCAGTGAGGGCACTGGCCATCAGAGAGGGCAATGGCCATCAGAGAGGGCACTGGCCATCAGTGAGGGCACCGGCCATCAGAGAGGGCACTGGCCATCAGTGAGGGCACTGGCCATCAGAGAGGGCACTGGCCATCAGTGAGGGCACTGACCATCAGAGAGGGAACTGGCCATCAGTGAGGGCACTGGCCATCAGAGAGTGCACTGGCCATCAGTGAGAGCACTGGCCATCAGTGAGGGCACTGGCCATCAGTGAGAGCACTGGCCATCAAAGAGGGCACTGGCCATCAGAGAAGGCACTGACCATCAGAGAGGGCACTGGCCATCAGTGAGGGCACTGGCCATCAGTGAGGGCACATGAAATTACCTTTCCTGTTTTCTCTCTCACTTTTCCGGGGGGGGGATATATTTAAAGAGTACCCCCCACCATGACCTAGCTTGGTACTGGAAACTCCAGAATTCTAATCAGACTGACAATGATGGGAGTCATACTCTAGGCTCCAGTAGTAACAGATCATGCCACAGTGGTATGTTTGTGTGCTACACTCTGTTTGCTTAACTGCTGTATTTACAAAATACTCCACACCTAGCATCTCAGCAGCCAGCCAGCAGCACGTGGCCTCGCCAATTTCGTGGGCTGTAGACACTACAAATCATACTTTTCAACACATCTAGAATGTGGGTTCACAAAAGGTTTAAAAGTGCAGCTGTATGTAAGATGACTGTGGTATCACCTCATACCTCACCTTGTAGCACACAGGGCCAACCATAGAAAAATGAATGAAAAGTGCTATTACTAAGTCAGCAACCACACTGCCTACACTTTCAGACTTGCATAATGCACCCTTTGTCTGAACTGAAAAAAAAAATGTGTTTTACATTTCTTAAGTGAACCACAGAAAGCATTTTTTTTCCAAGTACCCAAATCCCTGGAATACTGGGAATTTTTGCATGCACTTTTATAAATAAACAGAAAATTAAAATGACTGTAAGAAGGGGGAACAGCATAAGGAATCAATTATGAAGGTCTGACTACAACGGCTCAGCTATGCTCAGCTTTCTGAAGAAATGAGACGATCACCACTAAAATAAATGTGTCTGCCTCTGGCAGAGGGTCTGATCCAGTAGCTGGGGATAGTAGCTGGGGTTGGTCATGTCACAGTTTGATGAGTATGACAAAGGTAATCTATGCATAACCTACTGCATGTGGCAGTGATTCTAGTTTAGGGCACCTGACATTGGACTCTCTGAACCTTGAATCATCATTTTCAGCCCCAGCTATAGTGTCTGAAAATGGGCAAACTGTTGTAGCTCTCTGCTGCCCCCATGTGTTTGAAATGGGTTCTTGGGAAACACGACTACAGGGCATTTTTTTTTTCATTCTGCTTATGCCCATGTCCATCTCTGGCTTTCAAGTAGCCCTTTGGGATCACCCTGTGGTGCACTCGGACCCCCTGGGCTGCATACATGGCAGATGTCTTCTAGCATCGGGGTGGCAGTGTAGCCTAGAGGTTAGAGTAATGAGCTATGAATGAGCTTGGTACATCCAGCAGACCTGGGTTTGAGTCCCACAACCTCCACTTGCATACTGTGTAACTCTGAGCAAGTCACTTAACCTCCCCAGTGCTCCTAGGTCACCCCTGAAAACAGGCACTTGTGCCAAGTAGGCCGTACTCGGTTACCAAAGACTGAAAAAAAAACAAGCAACAATAGAGCCTTGGTTGTACTGCCCCAGGCAGGGCCAGAGGATGATATACGTCCGACACATATTTTGTCAGGCCTCCATGTCTTGGTAGTGGTTGGGGGCTGCAAATACAGGGTCCACCGGCCAAAGTCATGGACATTTTTCCTGTTTTTCTGTGCCCTGATGTACCACATGGGATGACATCATTGTGCATATGTGTGCAAGCATGCCAATGTCCACAAAGGCTTCCTCCCAAATCTGTGGTTCTCCAGCTGTATTAACACTGGTTCTCACCCAGCTGGTAGTACTGTGGTGGAGGACACAGCTCACCCTCCCCGGAGGGGAAAAGCATTCTCTGGGATGCTCAATCCCGCCCCGCCCCCAGCCAGCCCCTGATGACTCTGCCTTGCAACTATGGGTGTTTTTTAATAATCCTACATTAAAGAACTTTTCTGGTTTCCAGAACAAAATGCGCAGTTGGCTTGAGCAGAACCGAGTTACACAACATTTCCCCCCAAATTAAATTTTAAGACCTTCCATTTTTTCATTACTGACATCTTCATTAAAACAGTATCTGCTTCCCTCAGACTACATCCATTCCTGTTGCTTATACCTACATTAAAGTCATAATCCTTTGCTTATGGAACAACAAACTGTTGCCATGGCAACGATTCTGATGTCAGAAGCAAAGGATTATGACCACAGTGCTGTCAAAGCAGCCGGAACACATGAAGTGTAAAGGGCCCAAAGTCTGTTTTAAAGCAAATTTCTTTAGTGATAAGGAATGGAACACCCTGAAATTCAGACACGTTTGGGAAGTTATGAGGTTTGTGAGCCGATAATATAAACTGCAATTGTATTTTGCAGGAAACTGGAAATTACTTTGTTTCCATTCCAATCAATCCACAATAATTCTTGGTTAAATGCAGATACTGGATTTGCCGGATTAAAGATCTTAGTACTGTACCCATCCCCCAACCACTCCAGATCCCTGGAAGCTGCATGGCTGGTCAAGGATGGGGTGTGGCAAAGGCACAGCCATGCTGGCTACCCTGGCAGCTCCATATGTGCCTGTCTGCCTGCATAGTGGGGAACGCCACCATGCTGGGCAAAAGGAGCCATTAAGTGCTGCTCAGATGCTAGTGTATTATGTTTGTGGGGGGGCCTGAGGTTCCATCATTTGAATACTGGCATATCCATCCCCCACCCCTACCCCCTGGCATGGAGGGCTGGGACACACTGGCAGCAGCTAGGGAAGTTTTTTGTATATTTATTGTTGAAAACTTATGTTCCATAAAAGGGATACAGCAGTACTGGCTGCCGACTACTGCATCTCATAATACACTGCTCCAGCAGAGCATGGGATCCACTTTGGAGCCAGGCAGTGCTTCCGATTGGAAGCCTGGTATCCCAATGGGCTCTGACCCAGGCCATCCCCTCGCCCTCCCTGCTGCTTGAGAACAGTGGCTACAGGGGAGTGGGCAGTGGGTGCCATCTCCACATACTGTTCTGGGGTCAGGTGTGCAGAGCCATATAGCCCAGTACACACCCTTTCTGGTTCATACCGAGCTTAATATTACACAGGCCATAGAGAAAGTAGTTAACAAAGCCACATCCCCACGGTCCCACTCCACCCCAGCAAGCTACCACTGCCCATTCCAAATCCTTTGTATGGGAGTATTTTATTACTGATCTGGCAGCTGACACAATCAATCAATATCTTTATATTGCCAGGTGGAACACCATTGAGACAAGCTCATTTACAAGATGGACCTGGGAACAATACAGTAGCCAGACGGGCCACAAGCTAAGCATATATAATGACGACATAATCATACAAGGCATACACAAGGCAAGGAAGTGCATGGAATATGCAGCAGGCTAAGAGTCACTAGCGAGCTATATACATTAGCACTTTTGAAGGACAATAATTCAATGCATTTAAGCTCGTTTTAAACACATTAAGCAAAGATTACATGGTTTCAGTTTAGAGAAGTATTCATTCTGCGTAACTGTAGAATGACAGGGTCTATATGACCTAAGTGCAGCATGCTGGAAAGTGCTGCCTGCTCATATTTGAGTTAGGAAGACCGAGTGGCCAGGCATGCTGGAGCGCTGAAGGAGAAGAATAGGGTATAGAGACAAGTATGAGCAGTCCAGATGTAGTAGTGACAAGACAGAGTAGAAGAGGAAAAAGAAAAAAAGGGGGGAAGGATAGATGAGGGCAGGTAAGGACAGTACAGAGGTAGCACGAGGGAGGGAGGGATGTAAAGAATATAGCAGATGGGGGGTGAAGGTTGTCAGAAGGTGGTATGCTAGTCATAAACAGTGTCTCCTGTTGCTCTCCAGATTGCTTTTATAAGTTAATAAATATACTTACCACAATAATAATTTTTTAATGAAAGCATTGCGAGCTACTGTACTTTGCCCTCATTGTCGTATTTTATTCTTTTCTATACTGAGAGGGAGTACTGTGATAGTAAAAGTCCTGTACTGCAGCTGAGGCTGCAGCAAGTCCCAATTTATTTGAAGATATACAATACAGCCCACTCTACTCAAGGTGTAGCTGAACTAGAGATCTGTATAGTGGCAGAATAACCTCCACTTTCCTGCTGGTTATACCCCTAGCTATGTAGCCCCACATCCAATTTGCTTTGGCTGCTGCTTTCTGGCAGTGTGCGGAGTACTGAGTGCTTCAGGTCACTCATGAAGATCACTCCCAGGTCCTTCTCCTCCTCTGACCTGGTAACCTGCACACCACCCAGCTAGTATTTGGTCTCCAGGTTCTTTGTCCCCAAGTGCATTACTTTACACATTTTGTTGTTGAATCCTAGTTTGCTAAACACCTGACCATTTTTCTAGTTTAGCTAGGTCCTCCCTGAGGTCCCGTCTCCCCTCTCTGTGTCTGTCTGCTCTCCCACAGAACTTTGTGTCATCCACAGACAGGCATATTTTACCCATTCTGCCACCTGCAATGTCACTGATGCAGATGTTAAACAATGCCAGGCTGAGCACCAAGCCCAGTGGGACCCCCCTAGTCATTGGCCTAGCCTCCAAGAACTTCAGCCCCACCAGCCTCTGACTTCTATCCTGCAGCCAGTTTCTGACCCACGTAGCCAGTTTTACCCCTACCTGGGGGTCCTCCAGCTTCCTTATTAATCTCCTGTGGGGAACAGAGTCAAAGGCCTTCTTGAAATCCAGATACAAGATGTCCACCACTTGGCCCCTGTCCACTGTCCTGGTTACCCAGTCAAAATAAATCAATCCGGTTAGTCTGGCAGGGCTGCCTGGACACAAACCTGTGCTGCTTCTCATCCTGTAGCCCATTTTCTTCCTGAAAGCTTACCGGTCTTTTGTATATTTTCCATGAGTTTCCCCACAGTAGTTACCATGGTTATCCCTCATGCCGCTTTTGTGTAGTGACACTACATGTGCTGTACCCCAGTCCAAGGGTACTTTCGTTGACTCCAGTGAAGTCTTAAATAGGTACACGAGGGGACCCACCAGCACATTCACCAACCCCCTCAACACCTTGGGATGTACGTCATCTGGTCCCATGGATTTGTCTACCTTCAGAGCCAGTAAGCCTGTTCCTCACCTTGTCAACTCCAATCTCCCTGTCTGCGTCCCCACTTGCCCCACCGCACCCCCTCCTCCCCTGAGGTACTGGACCATCTTTCTCCTTAGTGAACACAGAACAGAAGTACTTGTTAAGTATTTCTGCTTTTTCTTCATTTCCCTCTGCCCAACCCCCTCACTTCTTAACCTGAGGATCCCATCCTTCTTATCTGTCTTCTGCCTGATATAGTGGAAGAAAGCCTTTTCTGATGTTTTCATACCTTTTGCCAACTGCAGCTCTTTCTTGACCTTGGTCAACTGGACTACTCTGCCTGCCTCCCTTGCCTTGGTACAGTACTCCTCTCTGTCTTCATCCTTCTGGGTGAGCCTGTACTTCCTCCAGGCTGACTTCTTACCCATTACCACCTGGGCTACATCCCTATCATACCAGCTGGGCTTTTTGGCTTTAGATTTTTTGCTCTTCAGGTTTGCAAACCTTAGTGGCTGCCAACAGCCCCTCCTTGATTGTGGCCCATTTCTAGTCCACCTCCATGTCCTTCCTGATCCCAGAAAGATGCCCTCCCAGAATCTCTCCCATCCTACTGTAGTCTGCCCTCCTAAAGTCAAGAACCCTTGTTTTTGTCTTAGTTTGCTCCCTATTCATGTACAAGTGGAACCACACAGTGTGGTGGTTGCTTCCTGCCAGCAGTGCCTCCACTTTTGCTTCTTATACATGTGCACTGTTAAGATCAGGTCCAGCATGGCCCTCTCCCTGGAAGGCTCCAGGATACACTGTGTCAGGAATTCACTCTGAAATACATCCAGCAGCACCTAGGTCCTGGAACAGGTGGCAGCTGGGTTCTTCCAATCTACCCCAAGCAGACTGAAGTCCCCCATAATCACTACCTCCTTAAGACGCATGGTAGAACAGTGGTAAGAAAAAGCAAACAACTGTATTAGTCGCCTCCACGTTACAGGCACATATGAGGTACAATCGTGGTCTCCATGTCCCAAACACATCCATGACACAAATGCATCCTCCATGTCACAGGTACATCCATGGTGCTAAAGAGGCCTCCATGTCACAAGCATATCCACAGTAGAAACATGGCTTCCAGGTCTCAAGCACATCCATGGTACAAATGTGGCCTCCATGTCAGAAGTCAATACATAGTACAAACGTTTCCTTCCAGCACTTTGGAGGGGGTTGGACGTCTCTAGGTGGTGAAACTCTCCTATATTATTCAACAGAGAAAGATGACAGAGGTGTAGGAATTCACAGAAATTTGAACCATGAGTGGTGGTGCACAGCAGCCCCAGATCACTGAGATGTAGGGCTCTACTGGGGTGGTGGGCAGCTGCTTAGCACTATAAGAACCTTGCAGCTATAGAGGCTCTCTAGTAACACCTGGCTGGCTGACCAGTAGTGATCAATCAGTGTTACTACAGAGTACATCATGGGTTTCATTCACTGATGGTGCAGCCAATGCACAGTGAGGTCCAATTGGTCACTGTGGCTTTACAGGTACAGAAGATTAAGATGATTATCTTTTGGGAGTGGGAGGGGTGGAGCAAGGTGGGGGTGCCAGAGGACAGTGGAATGGGGTCTTGGTTGTTTACCGGGTCAGGTGGGTAGAGGAGGTGGATGGCTGGGTTCTGCTGCTACAATGTGAGTGGAGAAAGGTTTGTTTTACATGATATTATATGCAATTTTGCTGGGACAGGGAAGGATGGTAGCCTGTGACATGGGCAACAGCAAATGAGTGCAAACAAAAACGGCGACTCAATTGCAGCGCATGCCATGGGGGCTGCAGGTGAGGTAGGGTGACCGGATGGGGGTGGGTTCAGGCATATAGTAACAGGATGTCGCTACATGTACATGCATGCAGGGGGGACTGAGCACGCTCAGCGAGGGCTGGGAGGGGAGCCAGGGTTTTTGAGGGGTGGTGCCACAGTGAGCTGCCGAGCTGGCCCCATGGCACGGTGGGTGGGTTCAGGGCTTGGGTGGACAGGGTGCTGGGTTTGGGTCTGGGCACAGGTACATTTTGTTGCACCCGGCCCCAATTTTTTTGTTCAGGATTGCCCCGGAATGCCCTCCTGGAGTCGAGAATCCTAAACTGGGGGGGCTAAGGGGCACAGCCTAAATAAAATTGTAAGTCTCCGGCCCCTTTTGCTGTGCGCCGGGGGGGGGGGCACATCGCTGAAATTGATTTTCGGTGATATGACATCACCCTATTGGCAACTGCCTTTCGGTGGTCGCCATTATGACATGGAACCAGGGAGGATGGAGACATGGGTGCTACAAGGATGGACAGGGTCGGGGTCACTTTTAATGGTCAGGTTTGGTAGGAAGGGGGATTGTATAATAGGGCAACATGGATGAGGTTTTTTTCAAATTTTTTTATGAAAACTAGGGATGGGTGATGGGTTGGAGTATTTGCTTTGGTGGCTTGGATGGAATAGGTATGTAACTATTGGTGTACATGAGGTGCCAGGGTCTGTAGGAGCAGATGCCCTCATTTGCCAGAGAGTATGTGAGCGAGGAGGTCTCTGGTATAAGTTTATAGGGCACTAGGAGGGCCTCTTATGGATATAAGAGTATTGCCTTGCTGTAAACCTAAGGGGAGCAATTCTGGTGCCCTAACGATGCAAGAGCTGACACTCTTATATCCATAGGAGGCCTCCCTAGCACCCCTATAAACTTATTACAGATCGTGCCACAATTTAAAAAAGCAACAACTTTTTTTGTCCCTTTCTGTGGCATGAGCAGCTGTCATCGAGAAGTCTGTTACAGTGCTCAGTGCATGAGGTACTCTTACGGCAATAAGTGTACCTCACGCCCAACTGAAGGAAGTGCCGTTATTGGTCAGGATGCTCCTGCGATCTATAATAGAAATGGAAACATGGACAGTGAAGGCAGAAAAACAACTAAAGGTCCATGTAGTCGACCAGGAATAGCTAACACTGAGTAGAGTGGTAAGGCATACTGCATTACCGTGCAGCCTTCACACTACCACACACTTACTATATTCTACGATTATACATAACCTTATCAACTTGATTTATTTTATTGAGTAACATAACACACTAACAGCTGTTGGTGGCAGTAGCCAGTTCTTGTTGTATCTTGGCAATCTGTGTGCAGTGCAGCTTGATTCTTTTCTGTTTGTGAAACTAAAAGAAGCAAACAGAGCCTCCGATAATAAAGAAAATTGAAGTTACACAGCTGCAGGGAATAGATGGATAAATGATCAGAAGAACCAGAAAAGGACTGAAGAAAAAAATGTGCTGGTGGGGCATTGCTGGCCTCACTTAGAAATGGAATTGCAGTGTTCATGACATCGCCAGCAGCACAAGGTAAGGGCTGGAGACAGTAGGCTTTACAGTCACCAGTGCCCTCTGGTGGAGATGACAGTGTATAACTTCTTCACACCGGACAGAGTACATCCAAGAGTACTAAAGGAACTGGCTGTGGAGCTGGCAGGGCTACTGGCAGACCTGTTTAATAGTTCGCTAGAGTCAGTAATGGTACCGCAGGACTGGAGAACAGCACATGTAGTGCCCCTCCACAAAAGTGGTCCTAAGGATGTCCCAGGGGATTACAGACCAGTCAGTCTGACCTCCATTGTGGGCAAGCTCATAGAGACCATACTAAAGGAAAGGTTGGTGGAATATCTAGAGGAGCATGGTCTTCAGGATGCGAGGCGGCATGGGTTCATGGGGGGGGGGGAGATCATGTCAAACAAATCTGATTGACATCTTTGACTGTGTCACTAAGACAGTAGATGGGGGCTTAGTGGTAGACATCCATCTTGATTTCAGCAAGGCCTTTGACTCTGTGATCCACAAAAGGTTGATCAGAAAGATGGTGGATTTTGGGATTGGGGAAAAGTTGGCCAGATGGGTGGAAAACTGGCTGCGGGACAGAACCCAGAGGGTGGTTGTAGGTGGAGAGTTATCTGTTCCCAGAGAGGTAACCAGTGGGGTCCCACAGGGCTCTGTACTGGGACCATTGTTGTTCAATGTCTTCATCAATGACATTAGAGATGGCATTAAGGGCAAAATGTGCCTATTCATGGATGACACCAAACTCTGCGGGAGAGTGGACACAGCTGAAGGGATACAGGAGTTACAGGACGATCTGGAAAAGCTGGTGAGGTGATCCAGGATCTGGCAGCTTGGCTTCAATGCCAAAAAATGCAGTTATGCATATTGGAGCCAAGAATCCCAGGACAAAGTACTACCTGGGTGGAGTCCGAGTATCTGCATCAGAGGAGGAAAAGGGAGTGATGATCACTAGTGACCTGAAGCACTCCACACAGTGCAAGAAAGCAGCAGCAAAGGCAAACAAGATGCTGGGATGCATAGCTAGGGGGATCAGTAGTAGCAGTAGCAGTGAGAAGGTTATACTGCCCTTGTACAGGTCACGGGTAAGGCCACATCTAGAGTATGGAATTCAGTACTGGTGCCACACCTCAAAAAGGACATTAACCTCCTGGAGAAGGTCCAGAGGAGGGCTACAAAGACGATAGTGGGTCAGCAGGTTAGGGCATACGAAGAGAGGTTGAGGGCACTGAACATGTACTCCCTGGAAGACAGGACAGAGAGAAGGGATATGATTGGGACCTTCAAGCACTTAAAAGGGATAAATAAGGTTGATAAGAGGTGTCTCTTTAAGCTGAGTGGCAACCATAACACCAGGGGGCACAGTCTTAAGCTGGAGGGTGAGAAGTTTAGGAGGGAGGTCAGGAAGCACTTCCTCACAGAGAGGGTGGTGGACACTTGGAATGCACTGCCGGAAGAGGTCATCTCTTTGAAGACAGTGGGCAGCTTCAAGAGAGGCTAGGTTAGGCATTGGGGGAAGGTAAGGATCATGGGTAGGAAGGATGGGAGGAGTGGGGAAGGAGGGCAGGGACATTAGCTCAAGCTGTGGAGCCTGCAGTACTAGCAGACTTGATAGACCAAATGGCCTTTTTCTACTGGCTTCTTCATATGTTCGTATACCTGTTTAAAGCATTCTGTGAAGGAACACCACTCCTGCATCACGCATGAGTTCATGTACAGCTCTAATCAGTAAATCAAACACGTTAGTAAGGTGTTCCACTAACATTTCACACTTCAGTAGGTTACAGTGAGTTCCACATAAGGTTCATTATATTCCATGCCTTGCAATTATATTCATGTACTAGCCTTTACTGTTTGTTTTTGGCTTGTACAATAATTAGCCTTGTGCAACTATTCTTGCTGAACTATGTTAACCTGTTGACTGTTGCTGTCCTCCCTGGAACCCCCATGAAAACAAGATGCTGCATCTCATGGGATTGTCCCAGTTTCAGTAATTGCAAATAAATAAACTCTATGCCTTGCTTCATTTATTAATCAATTTTTTTTGGGTTAATCTGTTTACGCCTCCTTTCTCTCCAGTCTGCCCCACTCAGCCTGCTCCAGCCCATCACTCTTGCATCCCCTAGTACTTATCTTGTACCTTCTCTTGTGGCCCTGGAGCTCCCCCCCCCAGTGGGGGTGGTGGGGTCCCACCAATCTCCCACTGCAGAGAGGGATCAGGTTGTGAAAGGAGGCAGCTAGGTAGCCAGGTGTGGGGCTTGTGATCAAGTAGGCATCAGCTAGCCGATTGTGGTCTTTTCCTGGTTCTCCCAGTGACCCCAGGATGTTGACCTCAAGGGCACGTCAAGCATGCACAGTGCGGCACCTACCGATGTCCTCCTGCCCACAAGCAATGCGAGCTGCGCTGCCACCCATGGTCATCCACGTGGCAGTATAGCAGTGGAGCTGGCTGTCCTCCCTCCTTCCCTCGGACAGCATCCTCTGCGGCTCTCAATCCTCCTCTCTGCTGCTGTAACAGTGCACCTAGGGCCCACTTGAAAAAGAGGCGCTATGCCTAGATGGGATTTCCTGGTGTGTCAAATTCTATTAAATGAATTATATTCCCAGAAAAAGTACAAACTGCTAAACAATACAATCAATTAATTATAATAAGCATGACATGAGCACAATGTTAAAAGTCCCGAAACACAAAAAACAGTCGAGAACACCACTGAAAAAAAAATCAATGTGTGCACTTTGTACTATAAATAAAGTCCTACACGAACTAGTCCTAAAACAATTAACATAGTTATGACTCCTCTACCGCTCACGTTCTTGGACCCTGCTTGAAGCAAGTTATGACTCAACTACTATGTCACACAGGGCCTTGCTTGAAGTAAATTATGACTTAAGTATTCTACTACTTCAACTTATAACTAACCTACAGGCCCAGCATGAAGAAAGTCATGATTCATCTCCTGCTTTGTGAGGAAAGTACTTACTTTGCACAAGGCCCGCAGGCCCCTGCATGAAGCAAGTTATATGTCTTTCTTTATACTTTCTCTAAAAGTCAGGAAGTTCATTGCAAAAAAACTACATTCATGCATACTTTAGGGTTAGAAACCCACAAAAGGAGGCAAATGTGGCATTAAGAATTTCAACTATAATGCCGACCCCATCCCGCATCCCCATCTGTCATGACTCCAGTCTAAGCTGCAGGTCTGGGGTCATGCTATATCGGCTGCTTCAAGCTACAGGTCTAAGGCTGTGCTCCACTCTCTGCTGCCTTGAGCTACAGGTCTAGGGTTGTGCGCCACATGTCTGGAGTCATGACTGTATGCTATAGATCTGTGACTGTGCCTCATGGGTCTGATGCTTTTTATAGGGCCTGCAGGGCCCTGCACGAACCAAGAAACAGGTCCCGGGCTGCGTCCCACAGGTCTGCTGCTTACACAGGGTGTGCAGGGTTTGTGACTTTGCAGATTACTTTGGGGGAGAATCCGGCAACAGGTGTTTCAATCGTAGGAAGGGCCCCTGGTGCTCTGCCAGAGCTCCTGAGCTTCAGCAGCAGCATTCACTGATTTCGGAAGATAGGTTTATTTCTGTGGCACAATGCAGTCTTGCCAACACTCACTCTCATACTCATTCCTAACCTTCCCAGTTTAGCAAAGGTGGCGGCAGTGCTACACTTATTAAGCCTTTGCTGACTGGGAAAAGGAGG
This sequence comes from Neoceratodus forsteri, assembly GCA_016271365.2. Classification (NCBI taxonomy): domain Eukaryota; kingdom Metazoa; phylum Chordata; order Ceratodontiformes; family Ceratodontidae; genus Neoceratodus; species Neoceratodus forsteri. Next base: position 47,473,262 of record JADMNL010000036.1, read on the forward strand.
GATAGGCAATTCTACCTATTTTCAGCCCCATCCCAGGGTTGGAGGAATACAGATGTGAACTGCCATATTGAATCAGGTTGACCCATGGGCAATATTTTTGCGGACTGGCCTGGGCACACAGTGCAGTGGAGTCAGTCACAGCACTAAGAAATCCCTAGGGGTGCAGTAGTTCCTCCACAGCCATCCCGACTCCTTCGGATTCTGAAGGAGGACACTTAACTGTTGGACCTCACCATAATACAAATAGAGCATTCAGCCACCTCTTTAAATCAGCAAAGTGAGCAATAAGCAATTACAGAAAAATTAGGTATCCTGGGAGTTGCAGCCAAACTCATGATGTCCCACGAGACTGGTCAGCACCCCCACCCTCAACTTGTATTATCTTGGTAGAAAACTGGGAGGAACCAAGAAAACCTCTCCCTGCCCCCCCCCGACAAATCCAATGCCCTATGATGTGTATAAACAGCCTTGCAAAAACAACCATAGATGTTGAGAACACATCGAGCCGCTCACGAAGAGGAAGGAGCCCCATGACATCATTTGGCACCAAACCTACTAGCCACATTTACTGCGAATTGCAGTGCCGGGCAATGGCGTGGAGCATACAGAAAAATGGGGGGTCAGAAGTGCATAGGCTAGGAAACGGATCAATGCAACAGCTCAGCCCGGAGCACAGTGTAAATAATTGCCTTGCTGAATATGCTTCAGTCACCCTACCAGTTTTTTTTTTTTAATAATTCAGAATAATCCACACATTTTTATGAATAATCCATGGTTTATTTAATAACAGAAATGTATTATCACCACAGAACAAGGTTAGGACGTACTACTTTTAGATGGTTTTGGCAGGGAAAGGGAAGCCGAAATAACTACATAGTGCAGCCCACTCAACAGTAAAACAAAATGTAATGTACAATTTTTCTCAAAAATTTACTTTGTTGCCTGTTGCTCCACCTACTGCTTTAATGGTCTGCATGGATGACTTCAGGTCATCTGTGATGATGATGCCCAGTCTCTTTCTTCCCTTGTGATTGCCAGCAACTCCCCTCCCAACCTATAGGTGGCTTCAGGGTTTATCTTTTCTATGTGTAATATCTTGCACTTCTTTGCATTAAACCCCAGTTACCACTCTTCCGACCATTTTGCAAGAGATCTGGATAAATTAGCAGACCACTAAAGCAGCAGGTAAGGCTAGGGGGATGTTGGGGTGTATTAGTAGGGGTATCACAAGTCAGAAGAGGGAGGTAATAACCCCTCTTTACAAGAAACTGGTTAGGCCCCATTTGGAGTGCTGCATGCAGTACTGGAGGCCACACCTTCACAATTACATTAACCAAATTGAGGCAGTCCAGAGAAGGGCAACCAAAATGGTGCAGGGACTGCATCAGAAGACATATGAGAGCAGATTAATGGAGCTCAGATGTATACCCTAGAGCAAAGGAGGGAGAGAGGTGATATGATCGAAACATTCAAACACCTTAAGGGCATTAACAAGGTGAAAGAGTCTAACATGTTTCAGTATTAGAAAAATAGCAGGACAAGAGGACACAGCATGAGCTTAGAGGGAGGCCAATTAAGGGGTAATGTGAGGAAGTTCTTTTTCACAGAAAGGGTGGTGGATGCATGGAACAGCCTACCTCAGGAAGTAGTGGATATGAATGCAGTGCAGGGCTTCAAACAGGCATGGGACAGGCATAAGGGAGCAATACAGATGAGTATGAATAGATAGGCCATTGACAGAGCAAAGGCTGATGGCACATTCATAAGGTAGAAAAAGAAATGGGCAGACTGGATGGGCCTTGCAGTCCTTATCTGCCATCAACTTCTATGTTTCTATGTTTATTGAAATTTGGGAAGGGGGGACAAATACATTGCCTTACCCCCTAGCTACAAAGTGAGGGGTCTGCTGAATCCCCCGGACCCCCTAGCTACAAAGTGAGGCATCTACTGGATTCTCTGGATCTCCTAGCTACAAAGTGAAGGGTCTGCTGACCCCCCCGACCCCTTAGCTACAATGTGAGGGGACTGCTGACCCTTCTGTTCCCCAAACTACAAAGTGAGGGGTCTGCTGACACCCTGGTTCCTCTGCCTATGGTGCTGGTGGAATTTGCAAATTCAATGGAATGGAATTCTATGGGACTTTGGAAAATTCCACCCAATTACATGAAATTCCATCAGCAGCAGAATTTCAAAAGTGGAATGTTTTTTTCCAAATTAGCTAACCACAGTTCACATAAACCACAGATTCATTTTTCACAATCTGCCAAAAATAATCCCACAGTTTACGTGATCTGTAGAAAGTTATCCCATGGTTTATATAGAAATGCTTTTCAGAATTCTCTGTTATTTAAAAAGGAATGCTGAAAAGCATTTCGGAAGCAGATTTGCCATTCTGCTCGAGTTTGCCCAGCAGAATTCCACACAGCTCTAAAACACTGAGAATACGACAGGCATCTGAACCATGACAGATGAAACTTAAATAGCAACTGATGCCTCCAAACTTTGTTAAACACAGTTGGACACAGTTCAGCTTATATTTCACACTAGTTCTGTATTTCTCCTCCCCGTTATTCATTACTGAGGTCATGTGTATAAAAACGGGATCATTGTTCCAAGTTCATCAGTTCTTATTGCTTATTTCCAATGGTACCAGGTAAGAATAGCATGGATGATACCGCGCACAGCAAGACCGCGCAGTGAAAACTGCGAATGGCTTTAGAGAGAGAGGGGAATTACAGCGATACTAAAGTATCACTACTCGCTATCACTCACCCAGAAGAAGGAAGAGTATGTGGATACTGCAGGTCAGGTTCTCAGTCAAGCTGCTCCCATGGTGGAGTGGCTAGAGCACTCGACCCTGCAGTGGATGGGGTTGGGGAGACAGCAGTTTGATTCCCTGAAAGGGATTTTTTTTTATTTAAGTAATGTTATTGCCCCTGTGTCCACACCCCCTCAAAGCTGGTTATTATAGTTCCAGGGGTGTGTGGGGGATGAAGCCCCCCACATGGGTACAGGGGGTGAAGTCCCCCTTAAAACAAAGAAAGTATGCACAGCTCTTGCTGCATGCTGTTAGTAACAGCGCAGTCTTGCTGTGCGCGGTTTCGTCCACACTGTTATGACCCCGTACCATTCCCAACCTGATGTCATACTCTGCTTGTTATATCACAGTTATTACTGTGACATCACAGCTGAGGATTATAGGCCTGATATTCAGAAAATAGGGCAAGCGCAGTCAAAACATTTGCACTGTGCTTGCCCCTATCCTCCTCTCAACTGCTGTGATATTCAGACAGATAGTGGACGGTGCTATCTAATTAAATATTGGGCCATGACAGCACAGTGCTAAGTGAAACTGCTCTTCCCCAACACAGACCTGGGCTGTTTATAGCCCTCATGGAATAGCGCCAAGACCCCTATGGGCTATATTCAGTCCAAGCGTGCAAATGAGCCCATTGGGCATGCAAGGCACTAAGGGGCCATTTGCATGACCATTATGGACTCATTTGCACAGGGCACAGAAGCCCCTTATCATCCCTTTCAGTGTAAACTGTAAGCTGTGGTGGTCTAGTGGTTCCTCCCACCCTCCCACCCCCGATCTCCCATTCCCACATATTGTAATGTTTCTCCGGCAGCATAGTGGTTCCCCACCCCATGATCTCCCATTCCCTCCTATCGTAATGCTTCTGCAGTGGTGCAGTGATTCTCACCACACCAGTGGTTCTTCGATTCCCTCATATCGTAATATTCCCCTGGTTGTCCAGTGGACCCTCAACCCCCAATCGCCCATCCAGTATTTATGAGGGGATATGGTTGTAATAGAAAGGGCTAAATTATAAACATGCACAACCTCTTCAAAAAGTAAAGGGGACATTAAAGCAACAATGCATGAATCCAGTGAAAATTCTGACCTATACTTTTTTATGCTATTTTAGATTGATCCTTATCTCCTGACTTGTATGATACTCTTCTTTTTCCGTTTTGAATCTACTTTAGTACTTTTTTCACATGTGAAATAATAAAAGGAGTGTTCCTTTTAATATGGCTCGGACCAGGTTTTCATCACTATTCTCAGCTGTTTTTGAAGACCTACCATGCCATAAGGTCAGGAAGCACTGCCTGCTGCATGCTAGTTCATTTTCGTCACAACAGAAGTGATTTTAAAGGGCCACTGTCAGCTTTGCTGGTCAATTTTTTATGCATGGCTGCAGTGTGCCTCCTGGTACACATGTACAACTGATTGTCTCTAGTATGCCCTTATGCATGTGAAATATAAAGAATTGTCTTACTTTCACTTATTTTTAAATTAGAAGGTGGTCACTCGGACAGCCGTAAACTCACCCGCATGCCGGAAGCATTATGTCGACGAGACCGCGCGGCTGCTACAAGCGTAGTCCCGAAGTGTGAATTTTGGAGATGCGAGGTGGAAAAATAGATTAATCCGGTAGATCTGCCTTTAGTGAACACTTGCTGCTTCAAACCACCAAAAACTGAGCACTGAGAAGGAGCAAATAACTTTAAAAACCTGGACGAAATCCACACATGATGGCCTTGGCATGAGTAAGGTCCAGCGCATGTGCAGGAGTATGCCGGCTGTAGTGCATGCGTGGATTTTGGTCCCAGTTTTTAAAAGTTATTTGCTCCTCTCTTGGTGCTTGTTTTTTAGCGGTATGAAGCAGCAAGTGTTCACTAAAGGCAGATCTACCAGATTAATCTATTTTTCCACCTCGCATCTCCAAATGTCACACTTCGGGACCGCACTTGTAGCAGCCGCACGGTCTTGTCGAGATAATGCTTCTGGTGTGCTGGTGAGTTTATGTCGGGTTGGGTGACCAACTTCTGATTAAAAAATAAGCAAAAGTAAGACAGTTCTTTAAGTTTTACACGCATAAGGGCATACTAGGGACAATCAGTTGAACGTATGTACCAGGAGGCACACTGCAGCCCTACATCAAAAAAAATGACCAGCAAAGCTGACAGTGGCCCTTTAAACAACTGATGGACAAAAACAGTGAGAATACTGATGGAAAACCTGCTCCAAGCCATATTAAATGGAGTTCTCCTTTTATTATCTCAGGTGTGAAAAAAAGTACCAAAGCAGACTCAAACTGTGGAAAGAAGGGCATCACACAAGTCTGTAGATAAGGGGCAATCTAAAATAGAATAAAAAAGTATAGATCAACATTTTCACCACAGCCATGCACTGCAGCTTTAAACTATATGAAAAACTGTTTACTAGATTCCATTTCCCCTTCTGTACATTAGTATAGCATACCTGATGGTCTAGTGGCCCCCCAACAGTCCCCCACCTGACCGTCCGCTAATATTCTACGGCCCCATACCAGCCCCCCTTACCCTGGTGCCTGGACGCTCCCACCAGCTAGATATAGTGACTGGCACAGCCCTCCTTTCACCTCCGGAGTCAGCCACCATAGGAGCTATCAGCGAGCATTCATATTGTAGAAAGTTTCTACAGTATGCACACTCACTGACAGCTCATACAGTATGTACACTCACTGACAACTCATACAGTATACACACTCGCTGACAGCTCATACAGCATGCACACTTACTGACAGCTCATACAGTATGCACACTCACTGACAGCTCATACAGTATACACACTCGCTGACAGCTCATACAGCATGCACACTTACTGACAGCTCATACAGTATGCACACTCACTGACAGCTCATACAGCATGCACGCTTACTGACAGCTCATACAGTATGTACACTCACTGACAGCTCATACAGTATACACACTCACTGATAGCTCATACAGCATGCACGCTCCCTGATAGCTCATAGTATGCACGCTTACTGACAGCTCATACAGCAGGCACACTCAGTGATAGCTCATACAGTATGCACACTCACTGACAGCTCATACAGCATGCACGCTCACTGATAGCTCATACAGTATGCACACTCACTGACAGCTCATACAGCATGCACGCTCACTGATAGCTCATACAGTATGCACACTCACTGACAGCTCATACAGCATGCACGCTCACTGATAGCTCATGCAGTATGCACACTTACTGACAGCTCATACAGTATGTACACCCACTGACAGCTCATACAGTATACACACTCACTGATAGCTCATACAGCATGCACGCTCACTGATAGCTCATAGTATGCACGCTTACTGACAGCTCATACAGCATGCACGCTCACTGATAGCTCATACAGTATGCACGCTCACTGATAGCTCATACAGCATGCACGCTTACTGACAGCTCATACAGCATGCACACTCACTGATAGCTCATACAGTATGCACACTCACTGACAGCTCATACAGCATGCACGCTCACTGATAGCTCATACAGTATGCACACTCACTGACAGCTCATACAGCACGCACACTCACTGACAGCTCATACAGTATACACACTCACTGACAGCTCATACAGCACGCACGCTCACTGATAGCTCATACAGTATGCACACTCACTGACAGCTCATACAGCACACACACTCACTGACAGCTCATACAGTATACACACTCACTGACAGCTCATACAGCACGCACGCTCACTGACAGCTCATACAGCATGCATGCTCACTGATAGCTCATACAGCATGCACGCTCACTGACAGCTCATAGTATGCACGCTTACTGACAGCTCATACAGTATTCACACTCACTGACAACTCCTATAGCATGCACGCTTACTGACAGCTCATACAGCATGCACGCTCACTGATAGCTCATACAGTATGCACACTCACTGACAGCTCATGCAGTATACACACTTACTGACAGCCCATACAGTATGTATGCTCACAGACAACTCATATGGTATACACACTCACTATCAGCTCATACAGCATGCACGCTCACTGACAACTCATACAGGACGCACACTCACTAACAGCTCACAGTATGCACACTCACTGTCAGCTCATGCAGTATGCACACTCACTAATAGCTCATACAGTATGCACACTCACTGTCAGCTCATGCAGTATGCACACTCACTAATAGCTCATACAGTATGCACACTCACTGTCAGCTCATGCAGTATGCACACTCACTAACAGCTCATACAGTATGCACACTCACTGTCAGTTCATGCAGTATGCACACTCACTAACAGCTCATACAGTATGCATCCTCACTGACAGCTCATACAGTGGCCAGCCATGGAGATGAGAGGAGGGCTGTGCCGTTCACCATATCTAGCTGATAGGAGTGTCTATGCTCTGGAGTAAGGGTGTGTGTGTGGAGAGGTGGAATGTCAGTGGGTGGGTTAGGTGGGGTTTGATATGAGGGAACAGAAGATCAGGGAGGACACTGGAATACCAAGGAAACATTATGATATGAGGGAGCAAGAGATGGGGACGCAGGCTTAGCGCTATGTGTTTCCATGTAAATTTCTTCAGTAATACATAACTGTAGGGGAAATTCTACAGAAGGTATGTAAAACACAAGCTGAACTGTGTCTAAATGTTATGTTTTCCGATGTTGTCCCACGTAGAATACTGTATGTAGGAAGAATATGCATGCTAGTTATTATATGTTCCCAATATTTTACATAAAAAAATGTCCCTTCACTGTATGGCAGTAAGCATCACCCTAAAACTGCCACAGAAAATTCTCTTTTACTGTGGAGTCTATTCATGAATGTCTATGGGCTGCATACTAGCATGTAGGCATTCCTACACCTGAATTTTGTGCGATGGTGATCTGTACACCCCCTGCAGCATTCACAATGGGTGTACTGGATCCCCAGCCAGCTATGTAATGCTGTACTGGAGGCGGGCCCCGCATTGTGCCCATACAAAATGGCACTACGTTCCGGGACAGGGCATGAAAATTATGCAAGGGGGGGACCCCCAAAGGTTACTGGCCGGGCACAGCAAGATCCAGACCCCCTGCAAATGGCTGTCACAGCCCACTGGGCTACTTGGGAGGGCATCAGGTGGCCATTCGGGCAAAAAACTGTTGATTATTCTGGGTAGGCTGCATGCTATCCAAGGCTCCGCAACCCATTTGTGCAAGGGATCCACTATGGGACTCTGGACGGCATCGTATTGTATGCCTGTCCACTGCCTGCTTTCCACCCCCACACCACCACATTCTTCTGCTGTGTGACTGTGCAACAAGGGGTTGGCGGCTTGTCAGTGTTTGTGACTGTCAGCTTGCAGATGCCTGCATGCAGGCACAGAGCGGCGCAGGGAATTTATGGGTGTTTCGCACATAGTTAGTGAATAGACCCCACTGTGAGAAGTGTTGCCAGGACACACATTCAACAATCTGCTCATGAAAAGGATTACCTCATCCTAGATGCATCAGGAGAAAAGGAAATGCCAAAACACTGCTTCGAGAGTCATAAGTTCAGGTCTGCATCCTCAAGGGTCCTGCTCTCAGTTTATCTCATATCTTCCAAGCAGCATCTGAACTACCCAGGTCTTGTCTGGGCTGCAGGACTGCCAAATAAATGTCTACCATTACTAACAATGTTTCTGGGCAGTGCTCCATCCACTTTCTGTTTCCTGCTATTGCTTGCCATAGACCAAACTGATTTAGGAGCTGAAATTCCAATTCATTCATCTCTGTATCTGGGCTGGAGATCCCCATCTGATGAAATCTTGCACATGCCTCACGTAAAGGACCAGTGTTTTTTGTCCTGTGTCAGTGAAAAGCACAACTGTCTGAAACCCCAATTCTTCGTTAGCATTTTTAACATGGACCCAAACTACCGGTCATGCTGTCTGCTGCTTATTTGGCACTGTCAGAGAACAATTATGATTCAAAAGCAGCTTGGGCTTTTCTTGCAGCCATCAGTATCTCTTTGTCTGAAAACTGTGCATCCACGTAACTAAGGAGTGGGGTTTGATTGGGGAGTCCGTCTGTTTAAGGATAACAATCGGTGAGCCCATGCTATACCTATAGGAGACGTTGCAAAGTTTTTCTTCACCGACAAAGCTCCGACGAAGTGGTGAAATTTGCTTTCATGAAAAGCTTTGCAAAGCTGCCACTTTGTAAATAGTTATTCTGGAAAAGTGGCACTTGTTTCCGGCGAAGTTGCAACTTCACTGATGAATTGTGTGTCTATGTTTGAAAAAAAGTGTCACTTCACCTGACAAAAACTTCACAAAATGGGCATGTCGCAAATTTGGCAAACTTCCAGAAATAATTTGCAAAGCCAAGTTTGCCAGCTTCATACATTTCTAATAGCTGGCTTTGTGTCTGGAGGAGAGTTAGCACACTGGATGGCACACGTTGCCAAGAATCCATAGAAGACAGAAAGGGAAATAGTACAAGGTGGCGTATTTGGTGTGAAAACACTGGCATGCTTGTGTAATGTAGATACACTTTCCTTTATTAACTATGTTACAAAAAATGGCTAACTGAGCACTCCATCCAACCTGCTCATTGTTGAGATGTTTTGTAGGTGCTTGTCTTGTATCATGTCATTACTTGTACGAGAACACTTTTGTATAATCACGTACAATAATTGTGATATACTTATTGTGGTTTTCTTAACACTGTGAATGTTATTTATGAAGGTGATATAGTCCTGATGTCATTCCGAGAACATTCCTTTGAAAATGTGCACATAGCTCCGTGGAGATGTTCCATAATTTAGATATACATATTTACTGCTCTACTATTATTAGTTTCAGTTTCAAGTTCAAGTTTTTGTTTTTTTTTAAACAGGAATAGTTGTCATACAGCCAGCTGAGCAAAGCTCATTTACAATGGCCTCCTGAAATGTGTTCAGGTTACATTACAATGTGGTACCGTTGGAAGAGTCAAAGTATAGCCCTGTAACTATATCCTTCCATTTCTTTACTCTTTTTAACTCATTAAAGCCAGTTTCCACACATAAAAACTGTCCGAAGCACTCCCCAAACATGGTTTCCATTTCTGTACTGTTTTATTAATCTTGGACAACAGGGCACTTACAGTTTGCTGAGTTACACCTGTATTTGATTAATGCACCCATTTTTTGGGGCAGTTCATTTGTTGAATCATTTGCTGCATTTTATGCTGTTTTCTGCCTTTGTCCCTCTCCCCCAGGACCAACCATATAGCAAGCCATTCACAGCTCAGTGTGCCCAATTCCCAGTTGTAATTTCATAGTCTGACAAGCAGGCACAATGTTGCCACCTTGTGCCAAACTGTGAAACTGCAATGCAGAGAACAAAGCAAACAAGTCATTCCAGCTGGTACTCTGTGCAAGCAGGGTTTGCGCACAGTAATGGCATGCAATTTGTGGCTCTCCATAATAATACTATCAAAAACTACACACAACATTTCCCGTAATACCATTGCTGGAATCCGTCGATAGCATCTCGTAATACTAATCGATACAGCTCCAACAATGGTATTACGGGAAAGAACAATGACTCTGCGCTGCACATACTTCTATCAGCTGAGCACGGGCCAACTTTTATTGTAACCAACACATACAGAAAAAGCCAGCTGGCTCCATAGCTGATGAGAACATAAAACAGAAAAAAAATGGCAGAAGTTCCTGTTTCAACATTGTTTCTGTTTGCTGTTCCTGTCCTTCAACTGTAATGCTGGTTAATTCAAGTTTACAACCCAGAATCATTGGCTTCATTCAATATGGTGAGTAAAACTTAAAAACCAAAAAAAGATGTAGAACTCTTATCCGTATATTATAAAAAATAACAAACAGGCGACTGTGTGATTTCTCGGCTAGAATCCCAGCTAGAGGTTCAGGGGACTTGCTGCAATTCTAGAGCTTCGCTCTTGAGGTGCATATGTCTCCAGAACATCTCAATGGTACAGTGTTCTAGGCTTGTTATACAAAGCCCCCACTCTATTATTCTTATTATACCGTCACCATGTATGCCCATGATGCTGTGCAATGCACATACGCCCCCCCAATCTGCCTGACCTATATCTGAGGGCTGCCTATGGCCTGCAGAGAACAGCATTCCAGACATCCTTTGCTGTCATCCCTGCCTAGTAGTCTAGTGTCCACTGTGTTTTCCTTGACATTGCAAATTCTTTACTTATTTAGACAGTCTAGCTACAGGAAAATAAAACCTTTTTCCATTAAAAAAACGTTTTCCATTTTTGCTGGCCTGGTGGCACTGAGGGTTGACGCGCTGGATGCCACACCTTGCATCATGCCGCGACACGGGTCTTGGTGGAAACCACAGGGCTGCTGGGGTTGGAGGGGAGGAGGATTAAGCATCCCAACAGATACTCTCCTCCTCCAGGGGTCGGATCCTGGGGTGTCTCGCACACCTGATGCACCTGTGCTGGTGGAAGCATAGGCATCAGTGCACAGGTGGCTTCTCGAGAGTCGGGAAGGGGAGGATGTTGTGGGCATTTGACTGCGGCGTGCATCAGCACCACAGATGTCTGGACAGTCATCCTATGTGCCGACACCCTCAGGTGAAGGAGGGACTAAGAGAAGAAAACAGAAAAAAAAAACCTCTCGTTCCAAGATGATGACCGATCTAACCCTCGGTTCAACTACCTGCAGGACAGACCCCATTGTGGAGGCATTCCAAAGAGAGAAAGAGTAAGGTAGGAGGGAGAGTGGAGTAAGCCTGGCACTCTGGGGCAGATTCTGTGGGAGGGACCTACAGGGAAGATCAGAGGTCTGAAGGAGTGGAACAAGAGGGTAGAAAGGTGGGATAAAAATGAAAGTATATAAAAAAAAAAACCTTTTTCCATTTTATAAGTGCAATAACCCCTGCCAGGGCATGGATTTCTTGATAAATTAATACACTTTCTGGGTGTGCTGAAAGGTACCACCAGGGGTATAGATTAACTCTCTGGAATCATGTGTCCTGTTGATGGTTATTGCTTACATACTAACATACTAGCATACTAACATGCTAACATACTAGCATAGCAACATACTAACATACTAGCATAGCAACATACTAACATACTAGACGCCAGCAGAGTAGGCCTATTGGTCCATCAAGTCTGCTCGTGCTTCAGCACCCTGATTGGGTACCGTAGCCCTCTATCTCATTCCACTGTTACTCTGTCCCCCAGTCCTGCCCCCCCCCCAGGCAAACCAGCCTCTGCTTCACCTCTTACCTATATCTGTCCCACCCCCTCCTGAATCCCTCCACAATAGCTGCCTGTACCAACTCCCGGGCAGCGCATTCCACGGTTCCACCACTCTCTTGGTGAAGTACCTCCTCCTCCTTTCCCCCTAATCCTACCACCCTCAATCTTCCAACTGTGTCCTCTGATGATTCCACCCTCCTTCAGTCGAAAGATCCTATCTCAGCTTACCTTATTTACTCCCCTGAGGTACTTGAAGACCTCAGTCATGTCCCCCAGTCCCTCCTCTCCTCCAGCGAGAACAGGTTGAGCTCCCCTAGTCATTTCTCATATGTCATGTCCCCCAGGCCCCAGATCATTATGGTTGCTCTCCTCTGAACCCTCTCCAGGAGTTGGATGTCCCTCCTGAGGTGCGCCTCCAGAACTGCACACAGTACTCAAGATGTGGTCTAACCAGGCTGTTGTACAATGGCAAAATCACCACCCCGTTCCTTGAGATAATCCCCCTAGCGATGCATCCCAGCATCCTATTTGCCCTGACTGCAGCCCTCCTGCACTGCTCTGAATTGTTCATGTTAACATCCATCAAGACTCCTAGGTCTCTTTCCCCTGCCATGGCCTGCAACATCCCCCCCCCCAGGTGTACACATAGTTGGGGTTTTCCCACCCAAGGTGTAGCACCTTGCACTTGGAGGAGTTAAATTTCAATTTCCAGGTGCAGGACCACCTATCCAGAGTATCCAGGTCCTCTTGCAGGGCCAATCTCCCCTCCTCCCCCTCCACCACCACCCCCAGCTTGGAGTTCTCCACAAAGAGACTCATTTCACACCCTATACCTTCCCTGATATCAGAGATGTAGGTGTTAAACAGGTGTAGCCCCAGGACTGATCCCTGTGGGACCCCACTCATGACCTCCCTAGGAGACGAGACCTCCCCTTCAACCACTGCCCGCTGAGTGTGACCTGAAAGCCAATTTCTAATCCACCTAACCGTCAATGTCATACTGTAGATTGTTCTGTTTTGGGGGAAAAAAAAAATAGACATGAAAAATATAAGGTTTGAATAATATATCACAAAGGTTATTTTCTGAGCTAGGTGTGGCGAGGAGGTTAACACCAGATTTCCATTCCGTAACATGCACTGCTTTCCTCAGTTGCTCCTCTGTTATTGTGATAATTCTGCTAATATACTGAAGGGCTGTAGTGTCACAGCTTCCATGTACAGTGCATGAACTTTAGGTACTGTGTCTTTAAGACAGCCACGTAAACGAGTTCACACATCCGCACCTGATGGTGCTTCAGGCTCAAACACGGTGTTACTAAGTTCAATGGGAGGCAAAAATGAAAACAGACATTCCAGACTGTCAATTACTTTTTTTTTGTTCACTTTAATTACTACCCTTTCTAGAATGAATGAGACAATTGCTATTATCATTTGGTACAAATGTATTTTTTATTTTTTTATAGGGAGTGTGCTCAAGGTCTGGCAGAGTTGAAAAAGCATGAAACGGGTACGCATGCCCCTGAATGCTAAACAATAACATCCCAGCATCTCAGGAATGTCGCAGTGTCTGGGAGGGATTCTGCAAGTTCAACTTCAGTGAGCTGCCAGACCTCTGTGACTCACAAAAAAGCTTCAATCACCATATCCCGTAACTGCAATTAAAGTTATAAATGGACAGTTCCAGTAAAGGGACCAAACTCCAACATTTTTAGCATGCAACCCCAAAAGGATAAATATATGCCTTTATCTGGTTATTTCAAAATCCACACCTATCCTTTTCCTTTGAAGTCAGTTGAACTCAATATCCTGCCAACAAACAAACAAAAAAAAAGAATGCACAGCACAGATACAATTAAAATATTCACAGTTCAAGTCCTTTCGTTATCAAAAGGTGAGTCTGTGTTTTTACTCCTCAGACTCCTGTGTTTAAAGAGCTAGTCCAGGCTATTCAAAGGTGGTTAGTGAGGACTAACCGGCTTCACACCTTACTAACTGTGTTTGCCCCCCTAAGCAAGGGAGCATGCTAAAAGTGCCATATTAAAGGCACAGGTAGAGAGGCACTGCCCCATTAGTAAACAGTGTTAAAGTATGCCAGTGCATCTATGCAAATTCCCTGACTGCCCTTACATACAGGTACCCTGCATTCTCAGTGGATTTTTAAGGCATTACCTAGCTGTTAGAGCTTTCTTATTTAATGCCTCCATAAACCTGGTACTAACTAGGTGCATGGTAGTGGGTCCACCACCCAAACACTGCACAAATGCTGTATGTGTACAGCCCTGGTAGTCTAGGACGCCTTCAATGGCTGTTCCAATAATAATGTTAGAAATAAAAAGCAGTAACTGGCCGACCCGCCGGCACAGTGGCAAGTTGTCCGCATGCGATGCCGATATCCCAAGTTCAGGAACAGACTCGGGAGTTGGAGGACCGGCCAGACGGAGAAGGAGTGAGTGCCCGAGGGGCTGCTCTCATTCTCCGGGGAGGTGGGTGGCAAGTGTCCGCCATGTCAGCAGCCCCTGGTGGAGGTCGAGGGATCCACAGTGACCAGCGCCAGGTTACGTCGAAGGTGGGACAGATATTGGACATCATTGCACATCCCACCTCCCGGGGAACAAGAGCATCCAAGAAATCCCAGTCCCCAGGCATGACGCCCTGCCCCACCGCCATCTCTGCTGCCCCGATTGTCCACCAGGGGGTCCCACTCCCATGGCCCAACCCTGGGGGGTTAAGCTAGGGCTCATTTCCATGTGTCCATTGTGGGGGATGAACGCCCCACCCAGGGGGGTAAACCTTGGCATGGTGGGGTGGGGTGTGGAGCAGGGGCTGAGCTTCCAAAATGGGAACTGAGGGATGGGGCCAAAAAAAAGCAACAACTGACTACTTAACATTAATAACATTTTCTTCCTGCTAGTTTGGGTACTTATAAATCTCTAAAATCTCATACTCAGTTGGTTAGACTCCTGGTGCCCAATATTAAAAACTTAGCCTGGGCACTAAGGGGTGTTTGCCCATGCTAACTGGGTTTTGCACCCCTTTTTGTGGGTGGGGTCTAAATTCAGACACCCCCACAGCATGGGCAAAACCTGCCAGCACCCGACCGCTAAGTTCCTGCTGCACCCATGCACATAAGGGGTTTATCCACTGCATACGGGTGCAGTGGGATATTGAGAGGTTTGCACAAGTGGTAACTGCCACCCAAACAGGTTCAAGTTACCATATTTGCAAACCCCAACTTAATGGGGTGCAAGGCCCTGGTGACAGGTAACATGACTGTAGTGGCATGCCCCAGCCCATTGAAGCAGTGACGTCCTTGGTGTCTAGTGATATCCCCACCCTCTGATCCCCATCCCTGCAGTACAGTATGTATTCTCTGGTTTCTAGTGACACCACCCATCCTTCGATCCCCATCTCCATACATGTACAAGCATTCCCTGGTGTCTATTGGCACTCCTGCCCTGCAATCCCTGTCCCTGCAACACAGTATGTATTGCCAGGTGTCAAGTGGCAGCTCATGACCTCTGATCCTGTCTCCCTACATGTACAAGCATTCCCTGGTGTCTAGTTGCGCCTCTCCCCACTCTCCATCCCCACAGCCCTCCTATCACCACCTTGGCCACTGCTGTATGGACTGACAGGGAGCACTCATCCTGTGTACTGCAAAGGGAGCGTGCATACTTAAGATGATGCTTCCATTCAGTTCATACCACAGTCAGCTGAGGTGGTGAGAGGAGGGCTGTGCCAGTCACCTTACCAGATCCATGCGGCACCATTGACAGTGGTGGTAGGGGTGTCAGGGTGGTCTGCTCAGTGCCGGCAGTGCGGGGCGGGGGCCGCTAGATGCCAGGGAGAGCTTGGCTGACATGATGGTATGCAATTGGAGAGAGGGGGTGCCACTAGACATGAGGGACTACAGAACAGAGTACCGAGACAGGGATCAGAAGGTGTAGGTGCCACTAGACACCAGGGAATACTTAAACATGGATGGGGATTGGAGGGTACCACTAGAGATCAGCGAATGCTTGTACATGTATGGGGATTGGAGGGAGGCCCCCCTATTGAAAAACACTTATTTTCTGGACAGCACAATGCTGATTGCAATTGCAGTTGACATGCAGCCATCGCTGTAATGTTGAGTCAACATATTTTTGTCAAACCGGCAACGTAGATACCTCCATCAATGCCTTTACCACCTCCTTGGAGAACCATAGTGGCCTATTCCTCCTCTTTCCCTTGCTCACTTCCTTAAAATACTATAGGTTAGGTCTCCGCAGGCTGAACGGAGGGCACACACAGTAAGAACCTGTATAGCCTGCTAGAAGAGGAGAGACTGTGGTAATGCAAGTTGGGAAGGCGACTCCTAAATATCAGGTTTGGCAACCTGGGTTTGTTTGTTAAGACTAGGATTCATTTTTAGCAGGGATTGGGTGTAAGGATACCTAGGCAGCAGGGGAACCTAGATGACTGCTTGTAGCACTGTCAGGGATCAGATGCCTGTGAAGGAAACTTTAACAGTACCTGAAAATAGGTCTGTTTTTTGGTCTTTTGGTAAGCATGGTGTTACTGTCTCCAAAAGCCAGTTCAGGGGCAAAAAGAGGCCTCCTGGAGGTGCCCAGAGCTATAGTTTCTTGTGTTTTTATAGTTTATCATTTTATTAATAGAGAGGTAAGTTTTTACAGCAACCCAAAACAAACGCCATCAACTGCGCCACAACAGTGAAACATCCAGAGTAATAAAGTGATTGAAGAGTACCACCGGCCGGTGGTATATTGGAGATATGCCATGGGCAGTGTAAAATTACACAGTTTATTTTTTGCTTCAAGTTTTGACCTCTGTTGACCTCTCGAGGGGTGGAGCCACAAGTGAGGTCTACAGCGGTTTAACCCCCATGTGATGGTCTAGAGGTGCTCTGTGGTACTCTGCTCTAAGGATGGTGGAAAGAGATGAGTGAGACACCAAGGTCCGAATTATTGTGGATAAGATAACTGTTAACCAGACAAGGAGAGGCAGGAGTCGTCCTAGAGATTCAGTGCCCACAGGGCGTTTATTTAGTACCAGTGGGATAGAGAGAGACAGTTACAAGAGAAGGAGAAGACACCCAAAACAATAGGGTGGTAAAGAGGACAGTACACTCTTAACTATGACTGCTAAAATTACTTCCAACAGGAATAGCCTAGGTATTTAGGCCTACTGCCATTATACTTCTATAATTATTCAACAGTTCTTATTCTTATTACTAAACTTAGGCGAAGATCAGATGATATGTACTACTCACAACAATATTTGGTTTAGCTATAACCACACAGTTTTACCAAAGTCCAAATGTCACAGGAGTCCAGAGGTCTGACATCTTCATGTACACCGTCATTCTACGATGGTAGCTACAAAGGGGAAGCAAACGGAACAGTTGATACTAAACACAGTTCCCGGCAGGGACCTAGTAAAGGCCACTGGGTGGTGAGAGGTTTGGTAAACAGACCATATGATTCTTCTTCAAAAGCCCACTCTCTCCAAGGCTGCCAGAATAAAAGAAACAGAGCAACTGGTTCCAGGAATAAGCCACTTACAGGCTGTTGGATTCCAAACTGAAGACAGAGAATTCCTTGGCCCAAACCCACTTCCAGGGCCACCAAGGATGAGGAGAAAACAAGATCTGTGTGGCAACGAATCCACTCGAGGACTACCACGACCTGAATGATGATGCTGCAGCACTCCAAGGGCCAGTGATACTCTGAAGGATCTCCGATAGGACCAGCAACCAGAAGAATCTGTAGAGAGGATGGTTGATTCTGCAATCTTGTCTCCAGAACCTAGAACAAAATAAAGAAACGGCGGACGCACCCCGAACTGGGCTTCGACAGACTCGACTTGCCCGAGCGACCAGGCGCAGATCAAGTTCTCAGGATGTGCATACTCTTCTGTGGAGGGCGACTAACCTCGGGACATCTGGATCAGGAACCATATGATACGACACTGGCACAGCTGTCGTGATGCGCTTCGGCGGACGTAACTTCGAGCTGTGAAAACAAGAAACGGCGGGTACAACTTGTACGACTGGCGACGGACTCTACTTTGGCGGATGACGCAGACGGAGAAGATGATCTGATGGATGATCCCACTTGGGTGAAGAATTATGAGAAGACATCCTCTTCTGGGTGGAGACTGATTCTGAGTACGAAGTATTACAGACCACACTATGGGACTGCAGTGTGGTAGAAGATTGAGACTGTCCCCATACACTGGTAACAACATAGCTGAAAGATGCACCTATCTACAATGCCAAGAGAACTGCGGAATGATCGGATAATTTGCCCGGGAAAGGGCAAACTATAAAGTTAGGTGTAATTATTACAGGTGGGGCAAGAGTTCAGATGCTTAGAGCAATATTTCAGATGCTTAGGGCAATAGTTCAGATGCTTAGGACAACAGTTCAGATTCTTAGGGCAATAGTTTGGATGCTTAGGGCAATAGTTCAGATGCTTAGGACAACAGTTCAGATGCTTAGAGCAATAGTTTGGATGCTTAGGGCAATAGTTCAGATGCTTAGAGCAACAGTTCAGATGCTTAGGGCAATAGTTCAGATGCTTGGAGCAATAGTTCAGATGCTTAGGGCAATAGTTCGGATGCTTAGGGCAACAGTTCAGATAACCAGGGGCAAATAACCACAATCCATATACAATACAGTCTTGGTGCTTCTTAGCAAGTTCACAGTCTTTCAAGTACTTCAGCAATAACAGCTGAATGAACAGTAGTTGTTAGAGTAGCTTCACAGTATTTGTGAACTGAGCACCCTTGGATGGACCATTTTTCCTGACTGTAGGGCCTTCCTGAATAGGATCTGGCTACCCCTGAATGTTTTGCTAAGGATGCCCTAACCACTATACTGAGGGTGACACTTGCCCTATGTAAATGGCCCGGAACAGTAAAGGCCTAAATGCCTTATTTGCTATGGGACCTATATGTCCTACTTACTGCCGCTAGGCTGGCTTGTCCTAATCCACTAGGCCGGGGCTGCCCTTACTACCACTAGGCTGGGTTGCCCTAATCCGCTAGGCTGGGGCTGCTCTTACTACCACTAGACTGGTTTGCACTAATCCACTAGGCCGGAGCTGCCCTTACTACCACTAGACTGTCTTGCCCTAATCCGCTAGGCCGGGGCTGCCCTTACTACCACTAGGTTGGCTTGCCCTAATCCACTAGGCCGGGGCTGCCCTTACTACCACTAGGCTGGCTTGCCCTAATCCGCTAGGCCGGGGCTGCCCTTGTTACCACTAGGCTGGCTTGCCCTAATCCACTAGGCCGGGGCTGCCCTTACTACCACTAGGCTGGCTTGCCCTAATCCGCTAGGCTGGTACTGCCCTTACTACCACTAGGCTGGGTTGCCCTAATCCGCTAGGCCGGGGCTGGCATAGGACCCTGTTTTACCTTAGGCCTAATGCCCTACATTTACCTCGGACCTAATGCCCTACACTTAGCTGTGGGCCTAATCGCCCTTTTAAAACTGGGCCTGGTGCCTTTAATTCAGTGGGCCTGGTGCCCTTCGAAATGGGCCTGGTGCCCTCTATACTGTGGGCCTAATAGCCCTCTTACAACTGGGCCTGATGCTCTGCTTTACAATGGGCCTGGTGCCCTAACAGAAATGGTTCTGAATTGCCCCCTCTTTACTAGGCCTGGATCACCCCTTTAAATAATTTGCAGGCCAAAAGTGGCAGGGCCCCTTTAAATCTAAAAGGCTCTCTGAGCCTGCTGCCACTCTTTTGGCAGATCACCGCCCTGAATCCCGCCCCTTTTGAATATTTATGAGGCCCTAGCTTGGCCTCTCTGAGCTAGCCCTTCCCCAAGGGGCATCGCTAACCCCACCTCCCTCCTAAATATTTAAATATGGGGTCCTCGTGACCCGATGCCCCCGAGGCGCTCGGCAGCTTGCCCTTGCGCATAGTGCACACTTTTAAAATTAAAAGTATTTTCTTCAGGCGGTCAGCACGTAGCGTGTACTGCCGCCGACTCACCGCTCCTATCGCTGCTGGAAGCTGGAGCGCGGTACCGGGAGGTGGGAGGTAAGCTGGCAGTGGGAGGGAGAGTTACAGGCAGCTAGGGGGATGACTGGGGGCCTAGGACGGCCGACCGAAACTTGTGGCGATGTGGCGCTTCGCTGCCGCCGATGGGGGACTGAAAACAAATTTTAAAATAAATAAGGGGGCAAAATGACGGGGCTCTTAAGCCCAAAACTGGACGAACTGGCGTCTCTTCTCTTCGTGGTGCCCCGACGACATCACCGACTGCAAAACTGAGCAGAAACAGGAGTCTTCAGGCAGGGGAGGCAGAACAGGACCACAGCAAGCCCTGAGGGACGGCTTCAACCCAAGGTAAGCCCTAACCTGTCCTTTGACTTCTGTGTCCTGTCTCCTCAACCTCTGCCCAGGAGCAACTGACCAACTGTAAAAATATTTTTTAAATTTAAACCCACCAGGGTTCTAGAGTGGCTGGAGTGGAATGCTGTGCATGAGCAGCTCAGCACAGCATTCCATCCAGGCCATCGTTACTGGAGCTACATGAATTCTATTTTTTTACCAAGGTTTAAGTGCACAGGGCACTTTTCTTTATTAATTACAGTGTTTCTATACTGTACAAGGATTGGAATCACTTCTGAGGGGCCCCTTTTTCTATTTACCCTGCAGACTATACCTAAGACAGGCACCCTGGGCACCTGTAAACCCCTAATCTTTTTACGTAATTTATATTTCTAGGATGCCCCAACTTTGGGGCATTACACCCGACTCAAAAAATGAATTATTTTCACACCGCTTGTGGCATATGTCATTTATGCAATGGGCAACCTAGTACATTCTCAAGACATCCGGAGGTGAATAAAAAGCCATCATTTTAAAATCCACTGTTTTTACCCGTCTTATAGGAATTTTTTTTTTAACTTCCTAAGAAATGTTACACCATTTGTTGCCTTCTCGTGCAGGGATCCGTCACTTTATGTCACTGTAATGCATGGCAACTGAAGGCACAAGCACGTAATGATCATGGGCCGTCAGGTCCCACTGGAAACATCGGTCTGGACTGAGGGCTGTGCTGGATTACTGGTGGTAAATTGGCACTACCGCTGCTATAGTCGCAGTACAAATGGGAATGGGATGCATTTTCCTGATAAAGAAGGTTCTTTTTTGGGATTTAACTAGTAGTGGGATTCAAATGGCAGTTGAGGGCACAAGTGACTCAATGTGAGCAAAGAGCTTGGGCACAGAAAACAGACATCGCAAACGAGGTCTGGCTTAGACTACTGCTACTGTCAGTATTCCTCACAACGCACCTGCAGTGTACATAAATGATGATGACGTGCCTGGCGTGTAACTAAATGATTTATTTACACTCCAGGCACGTCATGACTGCAAACAAGTGTGTTATTTTGCTTTTTGTATTTTATTCCCCATTGCATAAACATGCTTATAGGGTTGGCACCTCAGATTTAACCATAGAATATCGATAAGGGTGAAAGAGGATGAAATGCAGCACTTTTCATTTAATAGGCGTGAAGGAGTAGACTACTTAGAGAGCTGAGACAATTTCAGCACTAAATAATTAAGTGTTTTACAACCACTGGATCTCCTGTAGGTGGGGTGACAATGTGTCCTTAAGAAAAAACGAACCTGTATACATACCAGTGCATATGTATTTCAGGGTTGGAGGAAATGATTGCACTGTGTAACAGAGCCACATGTATTGGTGACATAAGGGTGGCTGAAAGTAACTCTGGAGGCTAGGTTCAGTCCGGGAATCATAGGGTTGTTGAGGTTTTGTGAAGAGACCCTCATCCCACTTCTGTGGCTGGAGAAGCAGTGTTGGGGCTCGGGGCATTTGCAGTATATCTTGAAGATAGGTTAGAAAGGGGGCCACACGTGCTCAGAAACTTTGTGATGGATCCCGCAAGTTGGTGGCTGAGTGGCTGATATTTAGCCAGTTGTGACAGACTGGTCATCAACTCTGACTGGGTGGGAGTATCCGTGTTTCTCCATCTTTTCAGTATCAAATGTTTAACGTCCCGGCATACAGTGTATATCCATTTACATCTGGTAGGCGTTCAACCATAATTCTCTTTAAAAAAGCCTAGGAAAGCTATCTTGGGGGGAGGGCGAGATGGTCTTTGACATGGTTAAAGTCATGAAGCGGAAAACTTTAGACCAAAAGGCTGGATTAGGGTACACTGTCACAATATGTCATCGAGTGTGCCACTTGTTATGCCACATCACCAACAGTAATCACTGAGGAGCAATTTTGCTTTGTGGAGAACAGTAGGGGTACAGTACCAGAGGCGCAGCACCTTATTCTGACGTAGTCTGCTCCTTGAATACCGCAGTGAAGTACGGTTAGCTCTCCAGCAAGATGTCCACTCCATCTGGGAAACTGGAGCACATACAAGAGAGGTCTATTTGTCTTGGGCAGCAGTTGACTGGTCAGGGAGAGCATCTCTCACTGATTAGTAGATTGTGCCCGCCCTACCCTTAGGGTGTTCCAGCCATTTCCTAAGCAGATGGCTTAGCGTAGACAGGAAGATGCTGCATGGTTCCTAATATGGGTGCAAACTGCATCCCTGACCTGTAAATATCTTCAAAAGTCTTTTTTGCCCAAGCCATATTTATTTTGGTGATTGGCAAAAGTGTTGAGAGTTTTAAGATCAGGCGTAACAAGGTCCTAGATTGGGAGGATGCCTGCCTGTATCTCCATGATCTCCAACAGACAGTTGAGCCTCCGATTCACGCCACTAGAATTTTCCAGAGGGGTGCCAAAGTGGGGTGCCAGGCCCGGAACCAGACAAGTCAGGAGTTATGACCAGATTCTTCAGGAATGGGATATGGTGGGATGGCCTTTGGCCAACCTGTGAGGGGGGGGGCGTTGAAGAGGCTTGCAGCCAGGGTGGACCTATCTAGCCAGTGCATTTCTAGGGAGTCCCATATGGGGGCTGTTTCATTGCTAGGGAAACGGTGTAAAATTTGGGCTGTGTGATGAGCCCAGAGTACCCCTTAAACCATGGAAGTTGCCATTCTCCCCCCTCTTCCAGTGTGACCACAACTTTGTGGGGCTGAACTGGGGTTGTTTGCCCTCCCAGAGGAAAATCCCAAGCATGATATCAATTTGGTGAAACCACCTGGGGGCAACGAGTAGGGGTATGTCAGATATATGATGGAACAGTTTCAGAGGTGTGACCATCTAGGCAGTATGAATGAGGTTTATCAGGGTCCTAAAATGATCAGAGCTGAGGCGTCCCTTCACAAAACTGACCTGGTCCAGATGTATCAGAGTAGGGAGGAGCGCATCTAATCCCCTAACCAGGGCCTTTGCATACACTTTGTTGTCAGCCATTATCAGGGATATCGGTCTGTAGCTGGGTGGATGCTGTGTTTTCCACTTTCCAGTTCAAAGCCCTATGAATCATAGCATGACAACAAGGGGTAATCGGGGTCAAGAAACACCCTATATGGCTCAAGGGCATAAATTTAATTAAGGCACAGAATTTAATTAATTAATTAATTGATTAAATTAATGTAAGTCAAAGTAATGCACCTGGGAAGAAAAACCCAGAGGAAGAGTACACATTGGGGGTAGTAGCAGCAAAACGGAAAGGGACCTGGGGTAGTCATACCAAATGACCTAAAGGTTAGCAAGCAATGTGAGAAGGCAGTAGGGATGGCTGGGGGATACTGGGATGTATAGGGAGAGGCATCACCAGTAGAAAACAGGAAGTTGTTATCCCTCTGTACAGACAGTTGGTGAGACCCCATCTGGAGTACTGTGCCCAGTTCTGGAGACACCATCTCTGCAAGGACATAGACAGGATGGAGGCAGTCCAGAGGAAGGCAACTAAAATGGTGCAGGGTCTGCAACATAAACCATATGAAGAGAGACTAAAGGAGCTCAATATGTATACCCTTGAGGAAAGGAGAGAGAGGGGGGACATGACAGAAACTTTTAAGTACCTCAAGGGAATCAACAAAGTCCAAGAGAATAGCATCTTTCAGAAAAAGGGATGTGCAAGAACAAGGGGACACAATTTGAAGATAGAGGGGGAACTTGCTCAGGGGCAATGTGAGAAAGTATTTTTTCACAGAGAGGGTGGTGGATGCATGGAACAGCCTTCCTGAGGAAGTTGTGGGGTCAAAAACAGTGGTGGAATTCAAGAATGCATGGGACAGACATAAGGTAATTCTTGTTGGGGGTAGGAAGAAATAGGCTGTTGGTTAACTAGGATCTGCAGCTTATCCTGTAGGTAGGGAAATGGACAGACTAGGTGGGCCAAGCGGTCCTTATCTGCCATCAAAGTCTATGTTTCTCTGCAAGCTCGTGGAATAAGCAGGGGGAATCACAGTTGGGGGCATATTTATTGCCAATTATTAAGGGCCCGGACTGGATGTCAAAGTTCCCAAGAATCCATCTACCTTCAGCATCAGACGCTGTGTTTTCCACTTTCCAGTTCAAAGCCCTATGAATTATAGTATAACAACAAGGGGTAATCAAGAAGGAGGGGAATCCAAAAACACCCTATATGGGGTAAGGGCATAAATTCTTTTTCAGATTATAGAGGGAGTACACGGGGGTGAACAAGGTACAAGAGGGGAGTCTCTTTCACTGGAGGAGGAGCACCAGAACATGGGGGCATGCTATGAAGCTGGGGGGGGGGTTTACGAGGAATGTGAGGAAACACTTCTTTACAGAAGGGGTGGTAGATGCCTGGAACAGCCTGCCAGAACAGGTCGGGCATGCGCAGTAGCACCTAGTGCTCAGAGTTCGGGCTCTCTCAGTAGCGCTAGGTACTATTGCGCATGACTGAACTCAGGGCTGCAACTTTACAAATGATTTTAAGTACCTTGCACGGCTCCGTTTTCACTGGGAATTGGCTGTAGAGGTTCAGTTAACATACCTCTACAGGCCATGATAGTTCTTTTTCTCTGGTGTAGACATGCCTCACTCGTCATTTGTACAAGCCTTCCGGCACAGGACAGGATGCCTGGGGCACACTCCGTCTTCCGGTGCGGTGGCAGTTTTGACATGGCACATCCAGTAGAAGCTAAATAACTAGAGAAAGGTTGGCTGCATTTATTTTAAACCATGTACATTGTTGTAATTCGGTGTTTTGGCAGCCCTGGTGATTGCCTCCACTGTTGTGGACAGTTTTCCTTTAATCGGATTGGTAAGTTCATTACACAAAATATTCTCCCCCCACCCCTTCTATCTACCCTGTCCCTGTAAAACAGTTTATATCCTTTTATACTGCTATTCCTGCATATCTGGTCTGACCACAAGGTTTCTGTGATTGCAGCCAGATCAATATTTTATTCTTCAATAAGGATCTCCAATTCAGCATTTTTTATACTATTAAGGCTTCTTGCGTTCACCATCAATGCTATTAATCGTTTTTTTTATTTGAGTTAATACTATCCCTCAGATGTTTGGGCTTCCCCATTCTTCCCTTGTTTTTTAGTTTAAAGATTTTGATTTTATTTTAGTTTATGTAGTTGAAGAAAATATTTCCCAGTGTTTTGCTACCTCTTTTACTGTGGTGTAACCCAACTTGACAAAACATGTTGCTATTTCCGTGAAAAAATTTCCCAAGTTTTAATGCACTGTACACCTCTTTCCAGGCTCCATTTCTAGACCCAGTTATTTATTCACTTTATTATTCATATGCCTGCTAGATCTTGGTACAGGTAACATTTCTGAGTATACTGTCTCACAACCAACGTATTCAAGTGTTTTGTATAAATCTTTAGAACCATTTATTATTTTCTTCTTCTTGTTGACTTACTTCCTATATTGTTTGTCCCTACATGGATCAATGCTATCTGTTTATTTTCTGTAGGTTTAATGATATTCAGTACCATATCCTGGATGTCTTTTATCCTTACCCCTTGGAAGTTGCAAGCTGTCACATTTTCTTTATTTCCCCTTGTGGAATAGCGACCTGTATATTTTGTGATCGAATCTCCCAGTATAAACACCTGTGTTGCGTACACTTGTTTACACTTCTGGGGTTCTGTAGCCATCTCTTGTACATGGTTGTTTCCATCATCTTTTGCCTCTTTGTCTCAACTTCACACGTCTCTAGTATTTGTGCATGTGTCGTATGTACAAGAGTGAAATCCATCTTTAAAAGTGATCGGTAAATACAGGGCACAGAATGTATACACGTAGTTATGTAACAGTATGAGACATATGTAAAGATATGAAGACAGTCTTTAAAACTGCTTGGTGAACACTGCGTACAGAATGGATGTATGAGTGTATGTATACATGTAGTTAGTTACATATGTGTAATATGTACTGATGTGAAATCAGGCGTTCTTGGTGAATACAGGTATAGTATGTATGTATGCATGTAGTTATGTATGTGTAATACCTATAGACATGAAATCAGTCTTTAAAACTGATTGGTGAATACTGTGTACAGTGTGTGTGTGTGTGTGTATGTATGACGAGTATCACATGTACAGAAGCTAAATCAATCCTTAAGCCTGACTGGCAAACGTTGTAAGTTTAGTAATCAATCAACACAGTATACAGAGTGCTTTCATGAATTATTGGGGTTCAGATTTGGGTAGCAGCTTACAATACATCGATATTTCATTCCCCAAATCACCACCACTTCTACAATCAGATGGATTACACAACCATTTAATGTAGAACAGTATATACTAAACTTCCTCAGAGGCATCACATGAGCAGGCAAAAAATACATGAAAACCAAGATGTAATCCAAAGTCAAGAAGTATGTAATCATTCCCACCAGACTGCTCTTAGAATTGCCTTTTAGATTTGTTTTGGATCGATTAGCTCAAAGTGCTCTAAAACTGTAAAACCAGTTACATAACCTGCATCGGATGGCTCCAAACCAGACATACCTCACTGTAGACTATGGGGGCAGTAGAAAACTAGACAACCAACAAAATGACAGTTACGTTAGTGAATGGGATGCTGCATCTTCTAGTATCCACCCCCACACCTTATGAAACTAGGATGTAACTTATTTAATGAGACTGATGTTTTTTTCTAACCATACATTTTAAGTACCTAAT
Organism: Neoceratodus forsteri; assembly: GCA_016271365.2. Taxonomy (NCBI): domain Eukaryota; kingdom Metazoa; phylum Chordata; order Ceratodontiformes; family Ceratodontidae; genus Neoceratodus; species Neoceratodus forsteri. The sequence goes on from JADMNL010000036.1 coordinate 47,500,357, forward strand.
TTGTAACTGCAGACTAGATAACTCGGAGGGTGGAATCTGCTCTCACTGACACCCATGGACAGTGCAACTATCTGTGTTTCCAATCCAGTACAACACCAGAAGGAAGAGCTACTAACCTGATCAGGAAATGAACATCCAGCCAAGAGTTGTACTGCAGCTGAAGGCAGACTTGCAACTCAGAGGTGAAGAGTGCGTGTATGGGTGTCGATTAAAAACTGTGCTTAAATGTTACACATCTAAAGCTAAATTACAGACATTTGTGAAAAAATCAGTAGCATGCAGTCATTGAGAGGAAACCCTTGTAATCTCATAGCAGAACTGTACCACCAGAAACAAACACAAGTGAGTGTATAAAGTCCCAAGGCTTGAAAAATCAAAATATATACAATTTATATACACAGGTGTGAGCCCTGAGTGCATAGATCAGGTTGTCCGTGCCGCTATGTGTGACCCTGGTTGGAAGAGGAGTCAATGAAGAGAATACTATGAGACTTGCAAAGTCAGTGAGTTCATGAAAATTCACAGTCACTTTCTTTCCAAAACCCCAGTTAAGTGACCCTTTAGAATGTGAGGTCTGTTGAGCTAGCAGTGAAGACACTTTAAAGTTAAAAATCATGCTGGTAGAATTGCCCCCACACTTTCTGCATTCACCCAATGCCACAGGTTGTTGTGTCATGTTCCTAAAGTTTCTCCTCTCACCCAAATTAGGGATCAATCTGGAAGGCTAGGAGCTTTTCAGAATGCAGGTTGTTGAGGTCCGGAGGTCGGGAAGTCTGAGTAACAGTTTAGGGAAACGTGTGTAGTCGTCAGGGTGTTTCTTAGTGACAACCGTCCTCAGTGCTCGGATCAAGGTTTCCTGAAGCTGCTCCACTGTTTCCACATTAGAAATCCCGGAGCGATCTGGGAACAGGAAATGACAGGAAACGTCACTAGTACAATGTCTTCTATGATAGTTGGGCCCAACTGCAGTTCTTTATTACAAAAGTTACAAACATTCACTCAAATGTCCTTGTAAGTCAGACAAGCGCTGGACTATACTGTAATTGTGACAGTCTTCTAAAATGTGACCTGTACTTACTGTTCTCTGTAGTTTATGTTAAAAATGTTCAAGAAAAAGAAATGCAAAAGAAATTCTGCAAACCTTTGTAATATCACAGAATTTCATTCCACAGAAGCAGAATTTGCTAATTTTGCCTGGTCTAGCCTCTCCAGCTATGTTATAGAAGGAAGCTGGAGGAAGTTCAGTGGAGGTGATTGTTTACATTGCCAATGCTCAGGTGCTGTGAGGCACTTTATAAGCGCTGTGCTGGGAAAGGCAGAACATAGTTTCTCTGGAACAGTCTCTGTGACTGATTTATGAATGACTCCATGTGAACTTAACAGTGGCCAAAGCTTGCTCTTAGTGGCATACTGCTGTGATTTTGGGCTACTCATGTATCACTGTGTTTACCCTGCTCCAGTCAATAGTAAATAAGACTGCTGTGCCTGTATATACTGTATATTTGTAAATATGGCCCATTTTGTTCCTTGTATATTCACTGTTTCATTGTTGCTACCTTTTGCTACTCGAATTAAGTGTAAATACGACTACTGTTTCTGTATATACTGTATTTATTTTGTAAATACTGCCTATTTCACCTTGTATATACTGTTCTTTGCTGCTAATTTTTGCTTTTATGTGTAGCATGATGTGTGACTTAATTTTTGCTACTTGCTTATGAATTGTGCTATTGTAAAAGTGTTATTGTACACTTCTCTGCTGCGGCTAGTCACTGTATCTCTGTATCTCCCCTTATACCCTCCCCCAGGTCGCCCCTGGAAAAGGGACATTCTGACTAGTGGGCTTACCCAGTTACCAAACAATAAATAAACTTCTTTACATTGAATCTAAGCTGCCATACATTTGACCATTCCTCCAACCTTGCCAAGTTCCTTCTCATCCTTTCCACCCCACCTTGTGTATCAACCCTGTTGCAGATCTTTGTGTCATCTGCAGAGAGACACACTTTTCCTTCCAGTCCCTCTGAAATGTCACTTATAAAGACATTAAAGATGACCGGTCCCAGTACTGAACCCTGCGGTACCCCACTAGTAACCCCCCTTTCTTCAGAGGGGACTTTGTTTACTATTACCCTCTGTGTCCTGCTGTTCAGCCAATTCTTTACCCAGGCTACCACCTTGGGACCCACTCCAAGGCTGGCTAACTTGTATATTAATCTTTTGTGTGGACTGTGTCAAATGCCCTGCTAAAGTCTAGGTAGGCCATGTCCACAGCCCTTCCCTGGTCTACTACTTTGGTCACCCAGTCAAAGAAATCTATTAGATTCGTCTGACACGACCTTCCCACTGTGAATCCATGCTGCCTTGGGTCCTATGCCCTGCTGGCCTCTAGGTACTCAACAATTCTTTCCTTCAGAAGTGATTCCATCATTTTCCCTACCACTGAGGTCAAACTAACAGGTCTATAGTTTCCTGCCTCTGCCTTGCTCCCACTTTTGTGAAGTGGAATCACATCTGCCCTCCTCCAGTCCTCAGGTACCATCCCATCCTCCCATGATTTGTTAAAGAGGGTAGTCAGTGGTGTCACTAGTTCTCCCTTTAGTTCTTTTAGAATTCTGGGGTGAATCCCATCAGGCCCCATTGCTCTGTCTACCTTCAGTTTTAAGAATGTTTTCAGAACCCTTTCTTCTGTGAATAGACTAGTATCGACCCCCCTATCCAGAGTGTTTCTATTGTTTGGTTTACTACCTCCCCCTCCTCTTCTTTTGTGAACACCGAGGAGATCACAGTGCGTGAAGGTAAATGGCACCCTGTCCAATACCCTGCCTGTTCGCTCATGGGTCCCCCAGGGTTCCATGCTGGGCCCCGTTCTGTTCAGCCTATTTCTCAATACCCTCCCCTGCTCCTGCTCGAGCAATATGGTACTCTAGGCCGATGATGCAGTTCTCCTTGCCTCCCACCCTGTCCCCGCATCTCTACAGGAATCCCTGCAGCACACATTCAACCAAGCCAAAAAGTGGTTCCTTGACCACCGGCTGGTCATCAACCTCAAAAACCCAAATCTATGCTTTTTTGCATCCCCAGAATAAGGCCAAAAATGCCCCCCTCTGCATTCTCCCCAGTAATGCTCACCCTCTCGAGCAGGTGTCATCCTACAAGTACCTGGGCATCACCTTCGACTCGGCTCTTACATTCCACACCCACATCAGTACCCTGTCCTCAGCCATAAACTCTCAGACTGGCCTTCTCTATCGCCACAGAGATTGCCTTCCCCAAACAGCTCTCCAAATGGCCATCAACTCCTCCGTCCTGCCCCTAGTGGACTACGGCCTACCTATCTATGCTGTGGCCGACAATACTGTCCTCACCAGAATCCAGACCTCAATAAACAAGGCCTGCAGGCTCCTGACTGGTGCATCCTTCCACACCCATACTTGCCTGCTCTATTCCACCGCCAACCTGTTCACCTCGGAGGAGCGCCTGTGCTACCAAACCTGCTTACTTGTCAAAAATTTCCTTCTAGGACTCTTCCCCCCTCCGGGGGTCACCGCGTCCCTGTGGCTTGCATCCCCATCCGTTGCCACCCGTAGCTCCGTTAAGGCCACCTTTCTGGTGCCCCATACCAAGACCTCCCTAGCCCAAAGGTCCTTCCACTACCATGCCCCCACATGGTTCAACTCCCTCGCGCTCTCTGTCACCAAGTCTACCAAAATTGGTCCCTTTAAAGTCACTCTCCATAACCACTTCTTTGGCACCCGAAGCTGTAGTTGTCCTTAATCAACCTAATGTTGGGGTCCCTCCCCGTTTCTTGCTCATAGCCTTGACAATGTCCATTGGACTGCCACCCCCTTTTTTTCTCTTTTCCTCACCCCTGTTCCCCCCCCACCCTTACACTTAGGTATTTCCCCAGTACGACCAGGGTTATGACTTCTACTATTGTTATACTTTATAAGATTGCTATTTATTGCACGTAACTTTATCCCGTAAACCACTGTTATAAATTGTGTTCTTTTTGTTATCTGTATCGCACCTGTATGTTACCACTGTTGTATCTCACACTGTAACCATGTCTACCCTCTCTGTGACGAGGTGTCTTTGTAAATGAGTCCCTTACTCAAAGCTTGTAAATCCGACTTTCAAAATTAAATAAATAAATAAAATATTCTTTCAGTATCCCTGCTTTTTCACTGTCACCCTTTGCCCACATTCCTTCCCCTTTATTAAGCCTCAGTATCCCTCCCTTGGTCTATCTTCACTCCCTAATGTACCTATAAAAGGTTTTATCCCCCTTCTTAACAGAGTTGGCTATCTTTTCCTCAATTTGGGCCTTTGCTATTCTGACTGCCTTCCCTGTCTCCTTCTGCTTTAACTGATCTGGTTATCCATCCTGCTCCTTCTGTTTTTCTTTATATTTCCTAAATGCTATCCTTTTCTCCTTAACCTTCCCTGCCACCTCTTTTGAGAACCATAGTGGCTTTTTCCTTCATTTTGTTTTGTTGATTTGCTTTACACAAAGGCTTGTTGCCTCTGTGATGGCAGTTTTGATTTTCTCACATTGTTCTTCCACCCCTCCTTCTTGCCTGTTTGCTGGTGCTTTTCTGAGGCACTCTCCAATTTTGCCAAAGTCAGCCCTCCTAAAGTCAACACCCTTGCTTTTGTATGGCTTGACTCTACAGCTGTGTTTATTGTGAACCACACTGTTTGGTGGTCACTTGTTCCCAGGTGGCTACCCACTTCTAAAATCTGAGAGCCTCTCTCCATCCCTATTTGAGAGTACCAGGTCTAAGATTGCTCCCTCCCAAGTGGGTTCCAACACTAGCTGTCTGAGGCATGCCCCCTGTAGGGCATCGAGAATGACCCCGCTCTTGGATGTGGCTGCAGTAAAGGTGCTCCAGTTAACATCTGGCACATTCAGGTCCCCCATCAACAATAGCTCTCCTTTTTCTGCCATTCTAAGAATTCCTTCTATCATTTCCTTGTCCATTGCCTCCCCCTGAGATGGGGGGTCTGTAAACAACCCCTGTGTGGATTGTGGTGCCATTTCCTGTCTCCAGGATGACCCACAGTGCCTCCTCCCCTCCCTGATTACCTTTTAGTTCTGTTGCTTTGATTCCTTCCCTTATGTAGAGAGCTCCTCTTCCTCCTCCTCCTCCTCTTTTACCCTTCCTGTCCCTCCTGTAGATTGTGTACCCTGATATGTTGACATCCCAGTCATGGTTCTCTATGTACCATGTTTCTGTGACTGCCACAATATCCAGGCGTCCCTCTTCCATCAAGGCCACTTGTTCAGGGAGCTTATTGCCCAGACTATGGGCATTGGTACTCATTGCCCTCCATTTTTTGATGGCCTTACCCCTTTTAGGCCCATCTCTGTCCTTACTGCCTTTGTTTTTTTCTGGATTTACCCCAGTCCTGCTCCCTATCGACTTTTCTACCTTTGTGTCTATTTTCCTAGCTACCCTGTTTTGTGGGGGTGGCTGGGATTTCCCTGCTTCTCTTCAGTGCCTCCCCCTTGGCTAGTTTAAATGCTTGCCAATGAAGCATTTAAACTTATCACCTAGGATCCTGGTTCCCCTCCCGGACAGATGCAGACCATCATGCCAGTATAGGCCTGTATCCCTCCAGGTGGACCCCCAGTCCCCAATGAAGCCAAATCCCTGTGCTCCACACCAGTTTTTCAACCAGTCATTGAATCCCATGGTGCGGAGTACCCTAGCCTCACCCATGCCATAGACAGGCAGCACTTCCAAGAACGTTACCGTGCATGCTACTTGTCTAAGACCCTTCCCCAACTCCAGAAACTCCTGCTGCACTGCTCTGATCCCATTACCAGCCAGGTCATTTGTCCCTAGGTGGACAATGACATCCAGCTCCCTCCCCCCCATGCAGCTGCTTCCACAATCCTGAATTGAGCCTTGTGGGACTGCAGAATGAACTGGTAAATGGGTGGAGAGAGTTTAATTGATTTTTACCCTCTGAGAGGGGTCACTCAGGTAGTTTGCAAACCCAGAGGTGGCATCCACAGAGAGCCCTAGAGATGAAAGAGAATCAATTAGGAGTGTGTGGTTGACCGTATCAAAGGCCTTAATTAGGTCTATGTACACAGACCCAACTAGGTGGCCATGGTCCAGGGCTTATGTATAAAGTCTGTATACTCCAGAAGTGCAGTGGTAGTACGCTGGCCCTGCCTGAACCCATGCTGCAGAAAGTTGTAATTCTGGAGATATTCAGAGAGTTGATCAGAAACAATCCTCTCAAGGGCTTTGGAAATGGAGGGGATAGAAATTGAATGATAATTGCTGTGGGAGGTTCTATCACCACTTTTAAAGACAGATGTAACAACAGTAGATTTCCACTGAGAGGGGAACTGTCCCAAGCAGAGAGAGCAATTAAGAACTCTGGTAGGAGGGAATAGAACAACATGCAGGGTCAGCAGCAGAAGCTTAAGAGCCAAAGAATCACCACTAAATCTTGATTTACCCAGGACTTTGGTGAGGTAAGATTTAGCTTCACAGGGAGAAATGATCGCTTTCTGAGATGAGCTGTGACACTTGGCGTGTGCTTATGCATAAGCATGAGCTGTGTCACGGCTCATCTGAGATAATGTTTTCTACTATTTGTAGCCCTCAGTTTACAAAAAGAAGCCCTTCCCAGAGTTCAGTTGCCTTTCCACTACCAAAAACAACATTTAGCTGAACTCGGGTTGGAAACATTAATGTGACTGCTGCCTAAGCAACCACAAGTGTAGACTGGGAAAAGCCTGCTACAACATTGTGGCTGGTGTGGGCTGTTCAGATGGCTAAGTAAAATGGCGCAGAAGGCCCACACCAGTATGTGATCCCAAGGAAATAAGGATCATGCTCCCATTGAAATGCAACCTGTAAACAGCAACACTGTGGTGTTCAGATGTGCACAGCGGCAACAATCTTGCTGCTGTACACCACCAGTTACACCACAGATTTGACCGTGTGAATGGGGCTTATATCTCTTCTCCTGAGGCCCTGAAGGATTCCATGTTGATCCCTAGTGAAAATCACTGTGATGGAAAGCAGTACAAGGGGTAATCACGTGACCTGTGCCAAGCTCTTCTTCTGGATTCATCACAGTGCAGGGCACGGGGTCATAATGTCGCAAGACATTATACCAAAGCAATATAGCGTGCTGCCAATACAGCAAGATATATTGTGACACTACATCTGTTTTCCGGGGCCTCTGCCCCACCACACCCTCCGATATGGGGGGGCCAACCCCCCCAACTAAAATAATCAACTCCGGGGGGAGGGATTGTATACTTAACTTATACAAAGTGCGAGTAAAAGAAAAATGATGTGCATCTGGGACCAGGATTTGATACCCAGTCCACAGACGGACTGCCTCCACTGCTGTCCATGGCTCATCCCATTGAGCCATGGCAGCTGCTTGGTGGACCCTCCTCCAAGCAGAGGCCTTATCCTCTGCAAGGGGAAAAGAGACAGAGTGCACAACTGCGCACAGATCCTGTAGCGATTTTTCACCCTGTTGCTATTCCCACCTGCGCTGTCTCTGATGAGCGGTTTTAACGTGCGTCATTCTCTATATGGCAAACTGACCCAGTAGGCAGTGCAGCTAGGATCACGAACTGCAATTATACAGAAACGTATTAATTGTTCTCATGGTATTGTGTATTTGAATGCATATTGGTCTAGCGTTCACTGTGTTTTTTGACCTTTTATATGGTTTGTTTCATCTGCATGTGGCTTGTAATGCTGTTACAATGTCACTGGATACATCTGCTATTTAACCAGTGACATCTCTTTCTAGCCACACACCCCCTGACGATAGCTCAGTTGAGTCGAAGCACTGGGGCAGTCAGTTTATTGCACCTGCAGTGTTCAGCTTTTTGTCTTGTAATGCCTCAATAAAGAAAGCTGCTGCTGCTTTGTCTGGGTGAGCTGACTGTGATGTTGTTCTCCCAAGTGCTAATACTTCTGGATTTCCCTTCCTAACCAGAGGATTCTCTTTTTTAACATATTTTGGAAAACTATTACATCCATAATAAAAACAATTCAATTGAAGTTTTTTTTTTTTTTAAATAAGAAGCTTTAGCAAGTTAATCTGCGGTCTTCAGGCAGGGAAAATGAAAACACGTACCTGCTGATATTAGGACAACAGCCATGAACAGGGCCAACTCTTCTGCATCAAGATCGAGTAAGACGAGCTTCTCGCTGAACTCAAACATGGAATCCAGTAGACAGCCCATACCCATGGCTCGTAGACTGGAGAGGTAATATGTCTCACCATTCAAAAATGTCACTTCCTTGTTCTTGGCGTCAAAGAGAGATGAGAACCATACCATCAGGACCTGTGGAACACAACCAGAAACACATGCTTCTAAAATCAAATCAAACCACCAGGGACTGGTTTTAAACCCCATCTTTAAGCTCTGACTTTGGCAAATCTTGCTTTGTTCCTAGTTGAGGAAGACTCTGACTCACCGATTTCTACAGCAGAAAAACAGGACTTAGTCAATTTTCTTCTAGTGTATCAGTTCCCAAGAAGACCCCCAAATATTAAGAATGGGTTCGACCATATTCCAGAGAGTGGTCTGGGATATAAAACTAGATGACTCCATTTTTATGTTGTCTTGCATGCAAGCACAAACAACATATTGTGGTAGCTTGAAGTAGCAGGTTTTGGAGGTGCAGTCAATGTTGTGACCAATGGCACCACTGCTTTTTTGGGCTGGGCTCTGTGGCACCAATGAAATAGCACGCTGTCTATGACAGCACTGCAAAAGCGTGCCACCAACTTGAAAAATTTCACGACTGCAATGAGGGAGCAACCCGTTATTGCAGGATGTGCCTTGCCTGGTGTAACATTTCAATAAACATGGAGGTGGCTGTCGCCGTCCGCCTCTCACAGTCCCACCCGAAAGCCAACATCGGGGGTGCCCAATCCCCCTGTCAGCATGCCTCCTCCCTAGTTCATTTGCCGACAGGGAGCCCAATCCCCACTGACATGACGTCCCTGTAGGTTTATTTGTCTGCCAAGGGGGTGCCCAATCCCCCTCGGCATCATGCCCCCCAAAACACAGACCCGTTTTCTTTTGCCGACGGGATGCCCAATCCCCTTCAGCTCCGCCTTCCCGTGATTTTTTTTTTAAACCTGTAAACAAGAAAACGGTCCCTCGTTGTTCGCGTGCCCCCTTCCCCAACCCACACCCACCCTCTGCGCACCCCACCTCCCCGCACTCCCTCATCCCATACTTACCTCTAGAGCCCAGTGCGGTGATCTACAGCAGAGCGGGAACACGTCTGCACTCTTCAAAGCCGACCACGAACTGAAGAAATGTCGATAAGCTGTATAATGGCATCAATGGGGGTTTTCAACTTAGGTGGATTTCTCGGCCATTTTTGTGACTTTCGGCACCAAATTTTCAACATGGGGTTCTTGGGACCCCACCTCATGAACTCAGTCACTGTCATTTCAATATACGGTCCCGAAAGGTGATTTTGTGGTCACTGCGCAGAATCACCTTCCGGGACTGATTAATGAAATGACAGTGTGTCACTGTTCATGAGGTGGGCTCCCAAAAAGCCTATGTTGCAAATTTGGTGAAAAAATTACAAAAAATGACTGTGTTACGAGCATGTGTTGTGCAGTTTCCACGCACGTTCAAAACTGTGAGAATTTTTAATATTTTCACTCCAGATCTTCAGCATTGCCATTTTTTCACACCTCCTTATGAACAGTACAGCTGTCATTTTCCACATCCTGCCTGAAATGTGTTTTCACACATGTGGCACACAATGGCGTGGTCGCTGTGGGAAATCAACATTCGGGACAGATTAAGAAAATCACAGTGACACTGTTCATAAGCGGAGCTCCCAAAATGCCTATTTTGAAAATTTGGTGAAAAAATTCCACAGAAATGACTGTTACGAGCGTGCATTGCGCAGTTTCCATGCACGCTCGTAACTTCAAGAATGTTTAATACTGTCACTCCAGATTTTCAACATTTACCATTTTTCACACCTCCTTATGAATGGTACAGCTGTCATTTTTCACATCCTGCCCGAAATGTATTTTCGCACATCTGACACAGAATGGCATGGTTGGTGTGGGAAATCAATGTTCAGGACAGATTAACAAAATCACAGTGCCACTGTTCATGAGCAGAGGTCCCAAATGCTTTCATGAGGTGGGTCACAAAAAGTCCATGTTGAAAATTTGTAGTGCAAATACCAACAAATGCCTGGGGCGTTAGGGTTTCTAACCATAACATCCCACCCTATAGAGATTGATGGGTGTCAGGGGGTGTGACTTTGGATTGTCGGATGTAATGCTCATGCCATTCCACCCCCACCCTGCAGCCACTGACAGGCATCAAGGTGTGCCTTGGACTCTTCAGCCCCAAAGTTCACCCCATTTTCCTATACTGCACCCATCTCAACATATTTCCTTATGGAATGGGGTGAGCGTAAGGCCCGAGGACCCCAAGGCACAACGCAACACTTGTCGGAGTCTACAGGGTTGGGTGAGGTGGGGTGAAATGGCATGAACGTTATGGCCCACGACCCAAAGGCACACCTCAGTGCCTGTCAGTCTCTGCAGGGTGGGGTGGGGTTGGCATCAGTTCCATACTTCACTTCAATTCCTATTATGCATCTCTCTAACTCCTGCATTACCAATGCCAATGCCAGCAAGACAACATTTGGCATTGACAAAAGCTTGTTAACTAGTAGGTATGCTGCAGAAGCAGCAGGTCTTAAAACTTTGGAGAGCGCGTACTGTCTAAGTACAGAAGATTCAGAATGGATGTAATGCTCTGGAATAAGCATGTCACATTTTCCTGTAGGACAAACTGGAGTAACTGTCATTGGATTACACTGTAATCCTGCAGTATTCTGTGACATATCACTGGCAGAAACACTGGTGAGAGCATTACATCTTGGCTGACTCAACTGTATATGAGGCTTTAGATCAGAGAAGGATTCACTCAACAAAGACAAAAAGTGATGTATTTATATGCAATTTTGTTACAATTTATTTACACAAGACAGTTCAGCTCCAAGATGCAGTATCTCATCTCCAGTGGGGTTCTGCGCCTAACCATTTCTACAGCTGGGTGGACGGGAGTACTGAGAGGTTGAGTAACTTGCCCAAGGTCACAAAGTGAGTATTTGACTCTAGCAGGGTTTGAACCTGCGATCTGCTAGTTCCCAGGATGGTGCTTTAACCACTAGACCATACAGCCTTAAGTACTGTGTAATTACCTCTGCTGCCTGTAAATAACAATTTCCAACCCTGCAGTTACATTGCAAATGGCCCTTAAAGTGACACCACCAAACTTTCCACATTTATGATCAGCTGCCAGCTGGTCTCAAACTAATTTCACAAAAATCATACAGTTTTAAAATGCAGGAGATCATTCTGCCCTCGGTCCTGTGCTAAAGTTAGCCAATTACTTATTTATTGTTACAGTGACCCCATTGTTCCCTCTCTCTAGAGCTGCTTTTCTTTTTGATCTAGTTCCTGCATTTTTATCACCAGCTCTCCCCCCAATGATTGGCACTACCACGAGTGTTCCCTTATCCCAGCCTGGAGGGCAGAAGGGCAGCGACCTTCCATCCCAGTGCCAATACTGTTCCTTTGTCAGCCTTCAGAAGGCACCCAAATTCTGAGCAGTCCACGTCCGCCCTTCCGATGAAACTAGCACATTACTTAATCGAGTTTCTTTTGTATGCCTATTGGGTAAAGTTTATTGGATGGGAGAACCAGTTCAGACAGGTTCAGAACCTGTATCATTTTCTGTAAAATAACCTTATCAGAGCTTTTTTTTCAGATTCTGATAAGGTTTTGGTAGTATTTAAATGTTTTTGGAGCTTAAAGAGCTTCTGACATGATTTTTCAAGTTGGGCAGGCAACTCACTCCGGGAAGTTGTCTGCCTGATTAGCTAAATGAACTAGTTTTACAATTTTTTTTTGTGTTAAATACTTACATTTTAACTTAATGCCTGGCTTGTACCTTCCACGTACGAGCCGAGCAGCCATCCAAGAGCTGCAGTCCAGCCCCAATAAACAGCTCTTTGATGACGTGAGATATGGAATGGGTCTGCAGGCACTCCATGCAGGGAGTAATAGAGTGGGAATAGGATTGGGGGAGAGGTCTGTCTAAATATACTAACATTATTTTTGTTGGCAGTTCTACATGTATGGGGCTAATATCATGGCACCCTATCCCTATGGATCAGAGCACTTCACAGTATTTATACAGCACCCTATCCCTAGGGCTCAGGGCACATCATGATATTTATATAGCACCCTATCCCCAGGGTGCAGGGCAGTTCACAGTATTTCTATAGCACCCTATCCCTATGGTGCAGGGCAGTTCACAGTATTTATACGGCACCCTATCCCTATGGTGCAGGGCAGTTCACAGTATTTATACAGCACCCTATCCCTGTGGTGCAGGGCACTTCACAGTATTTATACAGCACCTTATCCCTAGGGCTCAGGGCACATCACGATATTTATATAGCACCCTATCCCCAGGGTGCAGAGCAGTTCACAGTATTTCTATAGCACCCTATCCCTATGGTGTAGGGCAGTTCACAGTATTTATACAGCATCCTATCCCTATGGTGCAGGGCAGTTCACAGTATTTCTATAGCACCCTGTCCCTATGGTGCAGGGCAGTTCACAGTATTTATACAGCACCCTATCCCTATGGTGCAGGGCAGTTCACAGTATTTATATAGCACCCTATCCCTATGGTGCAGGGCACTTCACAGTATTTATACAGCACCCTATCCCTATGGTGCAGGGCACTTCACAGTATTTATACAGCACCCTATCCCTATGGTACAGCGCAGTTCACAGTATTTATACAGCACACTATCCCTATGGTGCAGGGCAGTTCACAGTATTTATACAGCACACTATCCCTATGGTGCACGGCAGTTCACAGTATTTATACAGCACCCTAACCCTATGGTGCAGGGCAGTTCACAGTATTTATATAGCACCCTATCCCTATGGTGCATGGCAGTTCACAGTATTTATACAGCACCCTATCCCTATCCCTATGGTGCTGGGCAATTCACAGTATTTATATAGTACCCTATCCCTAAGGCTCAGGGCACATCACAGTATTTATACAGCACCCTATCCCTATGGTGCAGGGCAGTTCACAGTATTTATATAGTACCCTATCCCTAAGGCTCAGGGCACATCACAGTATTTATATAGTACCCTATTCCTATGGTGAAGGGCAGTTCACAATATTTATACAGCACCATATCCCTATGGTGCAGGGCAGTTCACAGTATTTATATAGTACCCTATCCCTATGGTGCAGGGCAGTTCACAGTATTTATACAGCACCCTATCCCTATGGTGCAGGGCAGTTCACAGTATTTATTTAGCACCCTATCCCTAGTGCTCAGGGCACATCATAGTATTTATATAGCACCCTATCCTTATGGTGAAGGGTAGTTCACAGTATTTATATAGCACCCTATCCCTAGGGTGCAGGGCAGTTCACAGTATTTATACAGCACCCTATCCCTATGGTGCAGGGCAGTTCACAGTATTTATATAGCACCCTATCCCTATGGTGCAGGACAGTTAACAGTATTTTTATAGTACCCTATCCCTATAGTGCAAGGCACGTCACAGTATTTATACAGCACCCTAACCCTATGGTGCAGGGCAGTTCACAGTATTTATACAGCACCCTATCCCTATGATACAGCGCAGTTCATAGTATTTATATAGCACCCTATCCCTATGGTGCAGGGCAGTTCACAGTATTCATATAGTACTGTATCCCTAGGGCTCAGGGCACATCACAGTATTTATATAGCACCCTATCCCTATGGTGCAGGGCAGTTCACAGTATTTATATAGTACCCTATCCCTAGGGCTCAGGGCACATCACAGTATTTATACAGCACCCTATCCCTAGGGCTCAGGCACATCGCAGTATTTACATAGCGCCCTATCCCTACGGTGCAGGGCAGTTCACAGTATTTATACAGCACCCTATCCCTATGGTGTAGGGCAGTTCACAGTATTTATATAGCACCCTATCCCTATGGTGAAGGGATCCATTCACATTTCTGGACTGTGTAGTACGGTACAGGCTGCACGCCCATTGGCCCATGCTGTGAACCAATGGGGGTACAGCCCTACCGTATGGAGTCAGTCGGCGGGCGGCAGGGCAGCTGGCGGTGGGAAGCTGCCGCCGCCACTACCGGGGAGCGTGGTGGGGGCCCAGTAGGCAGGTGGGGAGGGGTACCCTAGACCACCAGGGATGGATTGGATTGCCATATTTTATTATTGACGCCCGTGATCGGGCTGCGAGCGGTCCACTGGACCACCAGGGATATGGGAGGGTGTATATTAATGCACTTCTGCCTGCGATCAGGCTGCGAGTGGTCCACTGGACCACCAGGGATATAGGATGTTCATTTACAAACCCTATGCCCGCGATCGGGCAGTGGGGCACTTTGCCGCTTGTGCAGGGGGCGTCGGTCCCCGACAGCTGCAGCCCGGCAGGGCGCCAGGCGCACGTCACCGGGGATCAGCGCACCTGCATGCAAATGGGGCCATAATGACATGCAAATGGCCCCATTTGCATCTTGCATGCATTATAGCCCCATTGCGTATGCGGCTTGAATATCGCAGTTGTTTGTGCCTAGCGCACGCGCACTAGCGGCGCATCCCCCTGCTCCACTCTGGCCACTTGCTCTGGCGCAGTGCCACTGCGCCATGAGCACTTTGGGTGGCCAAGGCGCGATATTCAATGATGCTGTGCCATGACGCAGCTCTGTTGAACATCACCCTGTCAACGCCCATGCGCATCCCAGTTGTGCTGCGCCCAGGCTTGTGCCACAGCCTGGCACATTCTGAATATCCCACCCACAGTACAGAGCCAAGAAGCAAGATTTACTGTAGTAAGCATTATGCTTTATTAACAACATAGTGAGAAACTAGCATTTTTTGTCGTGAAGTACTACTGTATTAGCTACATAGTGAGAAGGTAGAAGGTAGAACATTAAATTAAACAAAGTAATTTGAGAACATACAAAGGGTAATGTGAGGGAAAAAACATTAAGAGTCTTACTGTGACCCAGCTCCTTCACCGAAGAAGTCGGTGATTTTTTTGGACAGAGTTTGCTTTGCAGTTTGGCACCAGATTTTTGTTTGTACTCCACCGCTCTCCTTAAAATTAGTAACGCAGACCGCACATCCGTTTCTCCCTTGTCCTCCTCTTCAGGTTCCTCTTCAGGTTCCGCAGTACACAGATAATTAGGAGCTGACAACTGGTGGAACATATGTGCTTAGGAGGTAAGCTGATGTCAGTTACAGCAGCGAGGAAGTAATTAGTGCAAATTACATGTCAGACTAGTACCAAACCGATAAATAAATGGACAAAATACAAGGCAGCTAACGTCCATTATAAAGCACGATTTTTATAGTGTATTCAATGGGAACGGCAAATGGTTTCAAGAAAGTGCCCACAGAAACCGACCACCAGGGGTATCCATGGGCACTATAAATGGCATTAACTGTACTGCGTTTCGTTTCTCTGAGGTATGAGCGGGCAGATAGGATGAATGAAGTGAGCGATGATGTGATCTTTTTCATGGTGTGTGGCCAACCAGCTGGTATGTAGTGGAATAGTAAGCAGTCTCCAATAACAGAAAAAAAAGGAAAAAAACTTCATTCGAGCAGGTTTTTTACATTTGTGTTCACTGTAGAGCAGTATGTTAAATCAGATGGCTGCATGGTGAGGAGAGTAGGAGGAAAAAAGGAGGAACAGTTGAGATTATTTAGTTTTTCACTGTTAGTCGCTACAGTGGGGGGGGGTGTGTTTAATTTGTGAAAGTTCTAATGGCAGAAGGATTTTAAGCATGTACTGCATCCAGGTTGGCAGGACTATTTTTGATTGTGTGTTAGACACTTCTAACGCACGGCTAACAACCAATCAGACTGCTCAAAATCCTTTGCCCATACATTATTAAGGTCTATTGTGTATGTATTTCCATACACTCAAAAACTTTGTTGTAGTACCATTCAAATGCCATAGAAAGTTGTAGTAACATCACTACTATACTAAAAACAACCTTCTAATTCTATAATCTTGTACCAGCTGTATCTTGATCACAGTCACACTGCCTCTCATGCCACCCCCCCACCACACACACACACTACAGTGCCATTCTTCAAAAGTTAGGAAAAAAACCAACACACACTCAGCTAAGTACCCACCCAGTAACCAATCTAGTATGCTCCAAATACTGATGGAAATGCACACTGAGAACAATGGAAACAGTGAGGCGTTGGGCTTAGCACTGCACATACTCATGACGGGAGGCAGTATAGCACAGTGGTTTAAGGCTCTGAGCTGCAAATCTGGAGACCTGGGTTTGAATCCCACAGCCCCACTTGCATACTATGTGACACTGAGCAAGTCACTTAACTTCTCTGTACTCCTAGGTTGCACCTGTGAACAAGCTTTCACCTTAGTGTGCTACTCCTAGTTAAACAATTGGAAAAAATAAAATACTCGTAAAGAAAAAATGTCAAAAAAATTCCTATTTGAAGCATACTCAAGAGATGCTTGGGTGGGTACTTACCAGCTGGGAGCAAGGTGTGTTTTCTTAACTTTTTTAAAAAGCAGCAGATAAATGTGTGTGGCAGGTAGCAGTGGAAAGGCAGCACTTGGGGGGAAAAAAACATAAAATAATATAAAATATAGGCAACCATACACACACAAGGCTGTATTTCCATCTTACTGTTGTGAAAACATCACAGGGACCTCTCAAGCATCACACTTCAGGTCTATGATGTCATTACAGCCTTTCAATGGAAACACAGCCTTGTTCTGTATGGCTGTCCATACATTATTCTATGAACAGTACATCCTCCACATATGGATTACATAAAATGATTAGAGTAGACCACCTCCCAAAATTATGGATAAGAAATATTCCATGAAATATTGCACCTTCTTCAAGATCCCCCAAATGAAAATAAAAAATAAAATTCAATAAAAAAAGGAATTTGTGAAATGTGGCTGCACTGACCTGAAAGGTGCCAGCCTTGAGTAGCATGACCTGGTCCTGCTGGGAGAGCGACGGAAATCCAGGGATGTTCTTTGCAAACTCCACAACCTCTTTCACTGCTGGGGTAAAGCACAGCGAGAACTCCTCCCATACCTGCTGGCTGCTCTTACTGCTGTCTTTGTACGGACTAGAGTTTAATGGGCATGCCTAGAAAAAGTTTGTGAAAGAGACAGAAATAAGTTGTATATCATTTTCATTACTCCACAGTCTGCATTTACTCCACTTTCACATGATTATTGCAATTTCTTAATGGTGATCCCTAAACTGAAAATAAATCCCATGACTACTGTAGGACCAATTAGCCATCATAATTAATTTTCATGTGACCAAAAAAAAAAAAACACAGGTTCAAAAGGGGAAAAATCTGGAGCACAATCTATGGCAGTCTTTATTAAACGAACATCGAAATGAGAGACCCGTGGATGAGCACTGCAGAGCTGACAACTCACAGCCAGCAGGAAAGCTGGCCGTTCCAATACTCTTATAAGTTACAGAGTTTCCAAGTCCACATCTCATAAATGAGGGTGAGCTCCTGATTCTGATCTCTAAAATCAAGGAGATTTTCACTGGGCTGTAATTGAAACTAAAAATGCAGTGTTAGGACCCATTTGAAGTCCAGAAGAGCAATTTGCTCCTTGATTTTGGTGATTCTGAGGAACTGGAATAGTGTCATAAGAAGAAAAGGGAATACCACAAACTGGCAAAATCAGGATGGCTCAGAGACTTGGAAACTATGAAAGAAAAATCCCCACAAAAGCTGCTGAAATGTGCACTCTAGTAGATGCTCACAATGTTTACAGTATGTTTCAACAGTGTCCAGCAGAGGGAGCCAACATCACATCTGAATTAAGAACCCAGTCCTCGTTCACATGCTCACTTCTTTGATCACTTACCAACACTTTTCTGGAAGTTGTTTCCCACGGACATGATCTCTGGCATCCTGATTCTGAGAAGTCATAGTCAAAGTCTGCATACTCCGTGGGACGGCCCTGAATGTAGCCACCCTGTTGCGTGGCATAGATCATGTTAGTGAAGCTATCTGTTATATTGTCCCGGTACCCTGGCTGTTGTCCTGGACAGCCATAACCAGCCAGTGTGGTGGAGGAGTTGTAGTGTCCCAAGCTGTAAGACTTACCAAGTTCCTGGTTTCTGAAATAGGAGGAGTGGCTATCAGGAGAATTATGGGGAGCTTTTCTGTTGGTTTCAAGAAGCCTGTTCAGTCGGTCATGACCACAGACAAAGATGTTGTGATACGCATGAGATATGGCACTGATGGCCTCGTTTACTTGGGTGTCAGAACTGGGTGGAATCTTGGGCCCGGAGTCCACGTCCATGGCAGCTTCGTTTCGGCTGTTCTTGTACCTTTGCATCTCATCCAGCAGCCGCTGCTTCTCCCGCTTTGGAATGCGACCAAAACGGACAGCTAAAAGGCAAACAAATGCAAATGAAACCTAACTGTAACCTTTGCTACTATGTCCTTACAACATCTACTGTACTTCAGGAAGATGGGGGGGAGGGGCTTCAGCACCAGAAACTCTAAAATCTCTATTTTTTAATTGAACAGTATCAGAATTACAATCCTTTGAGTCAGAGACTCATTTACAAAAGCTCCACGTCATAGAAAACAATACAAATACAGACAATACGATAAGAGTACATTCAATAGATATGGTAATACATTCTAAAACAGGTGAAATATAGTAAGCATTGACCTTTGTTGCAGGTAAAGGCAGTGATCTCTCAGCAGCGAAGATCTACATATTAAAGAGGTAGGGCAGGACCGGAGTTCTTTGTCAAACAGGCAAGAATGCAGGGTGGACGGGTTAACCAGGGCAGCTGCAGGAACGAGAGGCAAGTAGATGGTCCCGAAGGAGAGACTTGAAACATCCGAGTTTGGGTTCAAGGGCGATAGGACTGGGAAGGGAGTTGAACCAGGAGGGGGCTCAATAGGAAAAGGAGCACTGGCCCAGAGCAGCCCTAAGATGTGGAACTAACAGACTGGATTTAGATGAGCTGCACATGGCGATGGTTTTGGGAACATGTTGGATGAGGTGGGAGAGCCCTGGAGGGCCAAACCACTAGTGATTTTTCTGGGCAAGTAGACATGTCTGGTACCTTAGCCATTCCTCAAAGTTTAGCCAGGTGACCATGTTGTTAAGTATGCAGGTGTGAGTTAGTCTAGAACAACCTGTGGTTAGCCGAAACACCTTATTTAAAGAGATTTTGATTCTAAACAGGGCAGTGCTGTCAGTGCTCTGTGGACCCTGATCCCACAGTCTATGAGGGGTAGGATCGAGGATGAGATAGCGAGGTGGAGGGCTTCGGGGGGAGGCAGCTGTTAGGGTGATAGAGCATGCTGATTCGTGAGTTAACTGCAGTACTAAGAAGGCGAGTGTGGTTACGGAAGGTGAGGGCAGAGTCGAGGGTGATTCCCAGATACTTGAACGTGTTCACTTGCTCAAGGGGTTGGACAAGGTTGGTTTGGATACTGAGAGAGGTCTCTTTGTGCTTACTCAGGTGATGGGTAAACAGCATGACCTTGTTTTTTTTTTTTTATTTAATATGAGTTTGTGGTCAATGAACCAGGATTCAGCCACTGAGAAGGAGTTCTGCCTGTCCTTTGTACACAGACTGGAATGAACAAAAATCCAGTACTACTTAAATACTGGTAACATACAGTGCAGTACAAAAATAAAATTCCACCAGTGAAGTTACCACGAAAGTCAGAATTTCACTTCCGTGAAATTTCACTATGCACTTTGGCAACTTTCGTAAAATTCAGACACAGAATGGCAGAACAAATGTATGTATTACAGATTGATGTCATAAATTGCAGAATGGAATAAATTTCATAAGACTGATCACTGTTGTCATCTACAGAACTGGAGAATGACTGCAAGTTTTGTGGACTGATGTATTAAAATTGCAAGAAAGTACAGTTACGTAAGAACTTACCGTAACAGTAAATCTTCGATAGAGGCTCTTGCAGTAGGTATTCACATTTAGGACTGACCCGCCAGGCGTCAGCACCCCATGGAAAAAGTTCTAGCTAGCGATCTCTGGCAGAGGAACACCCCCATGTCAGGTGACGGCGTCATACAATGTCAGTATACAGGGGCAGTCCCCCATGCCTGCCTTCCAGTTCTTTTTCCTCATCAGCCAAAATTTCACGTAGAACAGCGCTATCAGTCATTTGGCGCAGTTCATGCGAATTGAATTCAGCCAGATAGTTTCACAGAATGCAGTGAAAATTTGTGAAACCTCGCTTTGCTCTCGAGGTTCCTGGTTGCCATAAAAAAACTCTCGATGCAGAGACATGTTTGTTGTCTGTGGTTGGGCTCCATGTTAAATGGGCAAGTTAAAAAGTGCAAGTGTAATAAGAGAGAGAGAGTGCACTTTAGCAAAATCAAATAGGGCGACATTAAATTTCGATGAGCGCTATAACTGCGACAATTGCTTTGCCCCCCCCATATCCCCCTTACTAATATAACCAACTCCGAGGTCATAGCACCCCGGGGAGGGGGGGAGAAGCAATTATCACCATTATAGTGCTAGCCAAAATTACCATCGCTGTATTTGATTTCGCCGAAGTGCCCTCGCCCTTATTGCACTCACGCCTTTTGACTCTTCCATATGATGTGATACTGTGTGGCTGACGATACATTATTCTCTATATCTTATTTAATTTCTTCTACCTTTTAATGGGAACACTTTCTGGACATTTATGTGACTCTGTTCTGCCTGCCTATCTGAACTGTATGGGCGTACTTGGGGATTTCCTTTTGGGCGGGGTCCTCTGATATTATATAGTTTAGTAAGCAACTGTTCACTATTCTCCATTACATGTTATGAGCACCTCAGTTACCAATCTTATTTCTCTGCATTGAACTGATCCCTGACTCTCAGCTGTAATGTATGGGTTATACCCCAGAATGCTACATGCACTTTTCTGTATTATGAGAATATTTTAACTGGTTCTACGGGTTGTCAATTGTATTTCCCTATTCTGAAGCCACGGTTTCAACTGTGTTTTCTAATTTCAGCCACGGCTTCAAGTTGAGGGTGACTAATATTCAGGGGCAGCTTTTATTATTAGTCGCCTCTGCCTTGGGGTATTTTGGTGGTTTTGGATTGCCATGAGGAGCAAGCCTGGACTTCAGTGCACCGCAGCCATGAGTAAGGTGAGAGGATTCCTGAAGCAGATGTAGCAGCCAAGAGCAGGGACCTTCCCAGGACTTTGGAAGCAGGTGGGGAACTGACCAGAATCCATCACTTCCAGGAGTTGGCGAGGATTGCAGATTTGGTCAGTAGGCACAAGGTCAGAAGCAGGAATTTGGATCTACTGTGATGGTTGTTTGTGGGAAAGAACAGCCAGAACATCCACTTAGTTACAGCACTAACCGCCGCGAATAATGAACAGCATATAACTTAGAGCTACCACAGTCACCATTTCTTTCAGCTGTGGCTTTATTTCCGGGGCAGCTTCAAAACAGAGAAATACAGTACATTATTTTGTGCGTGAAAATTGACCTGTAGTCGGGGTTATTTACATATCTGTATAGCCTAGAGGATAAAGGAACGAGGTGTGAATGAGCATGATATATGCAGCAGACCAGGCCTAAGTTTGATTCTCACAATCTCCACTTGCATACTGTGTGACTCTGAGCAAGTCACTTAACCGCCCAGTGCTCCCAGGTCACCACTGAAAACAGGCACTTGTGCCTAGTGGACTTTATCCAGTTACCAAAAGACTAAAATAAAAAATAAAATAAATAAAAAAAATATGACAAGATGGCCATGGTAATTGCTGTGGTCTTTAGTTTGCACCAGTTACGAGTTCGGATTTTCATTGGAATTGTGCCATGTACCTTGGCGATACAGCTCTTTTGTTAATCATTTCATAATTATAACACTATTATTAGTGTGGGTTTTCCCCTTCCCTAGTATGTATCAAACACAGGCAATTAATACTAATGAGTAATGATTGAATATGTCTGTGATTGCTATGTTTGATAATACCCCATACGTATTATCTCTGTACGTTTTGCAGAACTGCAAATATAAAAAGTTAAAAAAAAAAAAAGACCAGACTTATCACTACCACCATATAAAACTGATTTATATAATCTATTTTTATGTTTTACCAGGTCCTGCTCCCTTCCCTCCAACTGTAGGCTCCTACAATGGACACACTGAGCCAACAGTATTAGCCTGCTGTTTCTGTTTTACAGTTTACTAAGCTCCTCCTCCTGACCAGAACTAGGTCAGTGGGTCAGAAGAAATGGTGACATCATCCTTAAAGCATCAAGCCAAGGAGAAAGAAAGCACGAGAGAGAGAGAGAGCGAGAGAGAGAGATTGACTGAGTGTACAGTACAGATACAGCAAAGGCAACTAACGTGCACCCATGTGATTACTGCATCTCACAGTACAATTACCACTCGGTATTGTGCACTGGCCATCTAGCTATATGAGTGACATCAGTAATTTTTCTGTTTGTGTCCATAAAGCTGACACCCAGCATTAGCCAAGAACACACAGTCCAAGTTCCTGAAGCACAGCTGGGAACAGAACAAACTCTTTGAGGAAAACAATAAGCAGCAGGAAGCAGAACTTAAGCCTTTTTTCCGCAAGAGAGGCATTATTACAGCCTGAGGAAAAGGGTTTAGAAGACTGTGACCAATTACTGTAGTAGAGGAAGAACTATTGGAGAAACTGACTCACTCACCCAGAATTTTAAACTTCACAAAATGTTTATTTTGATATAAATGGTGTAATATCATGCCTGTGAACACACCTACAACTTGTACTCTTCAAGTAGTTACTTGTTTAAAGTTGAACCTAATTAAACTTCAGATACATATCACATTCTGTAATTGGGCAGGCAGGGTAGCCTAGTAATTAGAGCTCAAAGCTGTGCACCTAGAGAGGGACACAGGCTCGAATCCCACCATCTCTCTACATGTACTGAGCGACCGGCAGCAGGAAACTTCCCTATGGTTAATCTACTCACTCCCTATCGGTCTCTGCTCAAACTTGCTGCGTTTTCAGTGTGTCTGATGGAACAGTCACAGTCTGTTCTTACAAACTTGATCATTGTTTTCCATTGCTGGAAAATAAAGAACTGTAAGGAGAATTATTCAGACATGTGTGGTA
The DNA here is from genome assembly GCA_016271365.2 of Neoceratodus forsteri. Classification (NCBI taxonomy): domain Eukaryota; kingdom Metazoa; phylum Chordata; order Ceratodontiformes; family Ceratodontidae; genus Neoceratodus; species Neoceratodus forsteri. Next base: position 47,523,625 of record JADMNL010000036.1, read on the forward strand.
CTTTAAAACACATCTCATCTCATAGAAGTGTCTATAAAACCTTAAAAAGGTCATGGAATATGATTACAATAGCCAACATTCCTGGGATGTTTAAAAAAAATGCTGCTTCTCTAGCCTAACTTTTTATGCACACCTTTTCCATCCGGAAGCACCACAGAGCAGTGATGGACACCCTGCTGACATCCCCCACAGTGACACCAGGGCAATGCCGAAAAGATCCCCGACACAAAGGACATCGACGGACAGGCCACCAATGCAGCACCCGATGTGGACACAATGACGGCCACCACCACGACTGGCCACAGTACAGCGGACTACAGACTGACACCACCAGCAGCACCACGGCATGGCGACTGACCCCCCACCCCCAGAATCCCAGACCACGATGGTAAGTGGGCCGACATACCCGGTGGGAGGCAAACAGCAGCAGGAAGCACAACGGCTCACAGGACAAAGCAGCATACCAGACCGGCGCACAGCAAGGCGAAGACAGACACTGAACCCCACATAGACAGAATGGTGCCCAACGGTGTCCAGCATAGCTGATCGCACAGCAGGATAGCAGGGCAGGCAAACGTCAGCTGCGGCACACGGATCACTACACAGACACATGGCACTGCATTGGCACCACTGCAAGCCCTGGCATGGACACTAATATGGTGGCCAGGGGATGGAGCGACATAGGGAGCTGGTGCCAGCCATGGGGGGGTTGCACGGACAGCCATCACTGGTGGCCCCCACCCCAGTGGTCAGACCTGGACGCTGATGTTGAGCACCAGCCCCATGAGGTAATCCCTGTGGCTATGGGTGCTGCACTGGGTGACAAGGTTGGTGATCTGGTGAGCGCATTTCCTCCAACGCCTACAGAAGCGCCCCACCACTTGCCCGGACACTGCCTATTGCCTCTTCACCTCCATCAGCCACTGTTTCCCCCTGCAGAACCTCCAGGAAGCGCCATAGTGTGGGATGTGCAGCACCAAGCAGGGCACTGAAGGCTCTGTGCCAGCGCTCGATAGCGTTGCTTGTGCAAGGCATTCCCTTGGTGACAGAGGCATGGCAGTTCCACATGGGGATAGGGAACAGCGGCTTGCGGCGATGGCCACTGCGGACAGGACGGCCCAACCATGTGTCCTCAAAATAATCAAGGACAGGAGCAAGGGTCTCCTCATGCTCTGTGAAATAGGGCCAGCTGCGGAGCTCCTCACATGTGGCCACAACATTCCCCAGGGGCACGAAGGCTGGTTCAGGCAGGAAGTGGAGGTGCATGGCACACACATCGTCGCCAATGTACAGGCGAGCCAGCTCTGCATTCTGCTGTATGTGCCACCATACACACTGGCACAGGTGGAAGAAGCAGCAATGCACTTCCATCAGTGGGAACACTGTCCACAGTGCCCTGTAGGCAGCCATTCCATAGTTGATCAGCATGAGCCATGGTCTGTCTGCAGGGCATAGCTCCGCCACCTTTGTGAATACCATCGTGTAGGCAGCCACTGTCCTTTTGAACATCAGCACATACACGGCGGGAAGGACTGTGGCATCATCAACCCCATGCATGGTGTACAGCTGCTGGAAAAGGCATGGGCAGTACTTGAATGTGCCATCCCCAAGCCAGGTTGTGCAGTGGACCAGGTATTCAATGTTCCCGGTGGTGCTGTACAGAAGGAACCTGTGGTCACTGGTGTGTTCTGAGTCATACAGCAGGAATGTTTCCCCCCCTTCTTTCCTGTGGAACTCTTCCGGGATCTGTTAGTGTCTGGGGGGTCCACAGGTGCCCATCGAGAGGTGCGTCACACGCATTGAGCTGCCTGTTTCAGGAGGAGTACGGGTGGTAGACTGCCCCACATGGCCTCATTCATGCCTGAACAGCAGGCAACAACTATTTGCTGGGACATCTCGTTTGTGTCCCTGGCCCACTGCTTCACTGTAGCACGCACCCTCCGGACACCCACCGAGGCTGAGTATGGCACATGGTTGTGGATGCCGGAGATGGCTGGGTCACCCCCTGCGATGGTGACCGCTCGGCTCCTGCACTGGGTTGCTGCATAGTCACAGCACTTCCAATATGTTCTCTCCCCACAGCTTCGTTCTCGCTGGTATGTGTAGCCCTCCACCACCAGCAGTTTATTTCCCTTTGTGCGCTCGACAAATCCCGACTCCATCCTCCCCGAGGTCGCAGGGATGATGTTTGCAGGTGCGGACTGCACTTTTGTGGGCTGTCAGCACACCTGCTGACACTCTGGGGGAGGGTTCGCATCAGTTCCCCCTTCGCTGCAGCGGCTATAGATCTTCAGTACTGCTCCTTGGCGGTGTTGCTGTGGAGGTGTCGCCATGACTACATGCTTCCTTCCATCCTAGCCCTGCTCCCCATCAGCCGCAGGTGGCCACCCAGCACCATCTCACCCAACTGTGGTCCTCACTTTTTAAACCCCTGGCTTACCCCACCAGGCTGGGGCTGGATTGGAGCAGGTTCCCCCTCACCAGAGCACCTAACAGTAGAGAGAGGTACAGTGGGCTGCGCAGGGCACGTACATACCCGGCGGCGTGCTGCTGGTCACGGGATTGTTTTCCCTTTTGTTTCTCTCCAGTGGACATCTGCATATTAGGGCTCCAGTGCATGGATGTGAACACAGCCGTTACTGCCATATGGAGACAATGGGCTTCTACCGTCCCCTTCCAGCTCCACCTGCACTTCCACCTGTATTTACCCCCGGTGGCAATGCTGCAGCGCAGCCTTGATTCAACCTTCCTTGGAGAGACAGACTGTCCTCAGGGATGCCCTCCCCCCAGCCCTCAATGATCCAGACTGGGGCATGAAGCCAGGTCACCAGCATCATCCATCACGAGTGACAGGCTGCTACTGCGTCAAGGGTCTAGCCCATCTCAGTCCTCCTGTACCGACAGCAGTTTGTAACACAGAGATACAGAGTACAGGGCAGCTGCCAAGGAACTGGAATTGTTGATCAATAAACATTTCTGAATGTATAAGGAATTTTTTTTTTTACTCTTTTTATTCACCAACGGTCTGAGATGCCTACTCAGCTCACCCCTGCTACTCCCCGCCGACACTCCCACCTGTGGTTCCCTCCTACAGAGACTTCCCACCCCCCCAGATCTCCCCCCCCCCCCGGGAAGGGCCCACCACTTCTACCTTGGCAGTGTCTTTCTGAGATTAGAGGGTCCATATCTCGTAGGTGGCACCTGGGGACCACTTGGTGTGGCAGTCTGGCACTGGGGATGTGCGGGTTGGCTTCTGAGGCCCTCGTCGCCTCCTCAGTCCTTTGGGGACTTTTCCCTTGTGTTGCCCCGGGAGTGCAGATGTGCCATGATGTCATGGCACAATGTGCCAACATCTGCCGACGCTCCTTCCCCTGCACATTGCGGTGCTGCATCCCTGCTGTACTCCTGAGCTCCCCCAGGAGCCGCTAACAGCACAGCGCAATTTCCCAACCCTCCCCAGGGAAGGGAGAGCTGTCCTCCAGACGCTCAATCCCTTCCTTCCCCTGCTGACCTCTCGATGGCCCGGGCTAGTTCCGGAACCCGGGTCACCGGCATGGTGCGAGGTGTAGCGTCCAGTGCCTCAACCCTCAGCGCCACTGAACTGGCTATGTATTAGGAATGTTGATGCTATGACATCATTAAAACGCCCTTCTTGTCCGCAAAATGGATGCCTCCCCATTACTTAACATATATTTTTTTCTTCTTTTTTTCCCATATGTATTTTACCCTCCTGTTGAATGACCCCCTTCCACTGGTCCCCCCAGCCCCGTCACCCCTGGCGTCCACCAGGACTTACCTTGATGGCACAAGGTACCTAGCTGTCGGGGTGCGGAGCCTGTGGGGGACTGATGTCCTGCTGGTCGACCTCCGTTTTCCGTTTTCTTCCCTCCCCATTCCTGGGGCACAGCATGTCAGCGTGCGTGCATGGAGGCACCTGTACACTGCGGAGTCCCACAGCACCCTCCCTTCGCTGGCATCCCTGACCTGTTCTGCCCTCAGGCCTCCACCTGGGGGCAGTCATTCAGTGGGACTGCCAAGTCACCTTCCCCAGGAGAGGAGAGGAGAGCTGTCCTCCAGATGCTTGATCCCCTCCCTCCCCGGCCAACCCCCAGTGACCCACTCGCACTGTGAACATGGGTCGCTGGCATGCAGGAGGTAAGGCATCGACGCCTCAGTCCTCCATGCCATTGGGCCAGCTTCCTAACGGGTATTTTTCTCTTTTTTACTGTTCCTTTGTTTTGTCTACCCTAATATAAGAACATACATACATACGAACATGCGAAAATACTAGCAGAAACAGGCCTCATGGTCTATCGAGTCTGCTCGAGTGTGCAGCTAGCACCTTATATTGCTACTGCACCTCCCTCCCTCCCCCATCCCATCACCCCTTACCCTATCCCAAACCCTCTTGAAGCTGTCTACTGTTTTGCAGGCCACTACCTCACCCGGCAAGGTGTTCCACTTGTCCACCACTCTTTCCGTGAAGAAATGTCTCCTCATCTCTCTCCTGAACCTACCCCCCTCCAATCTCAGCTGGTGTCCTCTCGTGTATCTCCCCTTTCTCCTCTGGAAAATCCCCTCTGTTTTAATTATATTTATTCCCTTCAGGTACTTAAATGTCTCTATCATATTTCCCCAGTCCCTCCTCTCTTCCAGAGAGTACATATTCAACTCACCCAGCCTTTCCTTGAAGGTCGTACCCTCCAATCCCTGGGTCATCTTTGTGGCTCTGTGCTGTACCCCCTCCAACAATCTGATGTCCTTCTTTAGGAACAGGCGCCAGTACTACACGCAGTACTCCAGGTGAGGCCTGACCAGCGACCTATACAGGGGCAGGATAACCTCCCTACAATCCAACTGCACCCCATTTAAGTGATAATCCCTCCCCTGGTTCCAGGCTCTGAAGCGCAGAACCTTGCACTTCTTGGTGCTGAACCCCAGCTGCCACTTATCCACCCACTCCTGCAGTTTATTCAGGCCCTCCTGCAACCCCATCCTCCCCCCCTCCACGTCATCTACCACAGCTCCCATCTTGGTATCGTCTGCGAACAGACTGATTTTGCTCTGGATCCCATTTGAGATATCTGCAATGAAAATCCCGAACAGTACTGGTCCCAGCACTGATCCCAGTGGTACCCTGCTCATCACCGCTCTTGGTGATGACAGTTCTCCCCTACTACCACCCTTTGCTGTCTTCCCCTCAGCCAGTTCCCGATTCAGGTCACCAATTTTGGTCCGGCCCCCACATTCTCCAGCCACCCCAATTTCCCATGGGGCACTGAATCAAAGGCCTTACTGAAGTCCAAGTACAGGACATCCACAGAATGGTCCTTATCCAGTTCCCATGTCACCCAGTCGTAGAACTCTACCAGATTTGTCTGGCACTATCTGCCCACAACAAACCCGTGTTGCCTGTCATCCTGGATATAGTTTGCCTCCAAGAAGCCCACAAGCCTCTCCTTTAGGATGGTCTCCATGAGTTTGCCTGTGATCGAGGTGAGGCTCACTGGCCTGTAGTTCCCTGGTTCATCCTTTGGCCCATTAGTAATTAATATACCCATTAGTGGACCACTGTAGTTACTAAACAAAATAATCCTATCTGGAATGACATGCATTTCTTTTAAGTAGGCAGTCATAAAAGGGATGTTGCATGCGTGCGATGCCAGCCCTTGTAACTGCAAGGTGTTTATTCCTTGATGCTAAGATCTGTTTTTCTGCACTCTGTCCTCTAGGAGGAAGGAAGAGGTTTGCGGTTTAGAGCCAAGTTCTGTTCGTTGCAACATGTTACGAAATCTGGTTATATGTCTGTCTTTACTTTCACTCCAGAAATCTCCCTTCGTTTTCAGACTGGGTTAGGGTCAGACACTGCATAGCTCTTGACTAAGATAAAGCATCCAGTACAGCTGAAATCATGACAGTGCCCTCTTTTTCTCACTGTAAACAGTTATTCAAGTAGTATTTGGTAAAATATTTGCTAACGGTCTGTTCACAAACATATTAGACAGTTGTAAGGCAAACTGCTTTGACTTATCTTTTCAATGCATGGGTACAATAGGCTAACACTGCACTATAGCAGCCAACACCTCACACAGTGATGGATTGATTATAAAGTGCATCGAATGCTGTCTAATTTAAGTCTGCTTTTAGAAGTGAGATTTTATTTTTATTTTACAGTTTTGGGCTGGAAACGGCTAACAAAGCCGAAACTCATTTTAAGGTGCATCATGAGAGCACAGGAAGGTTAAGCGACTTGCTCAGGGTTGCACGGCATGCAAGTGGAGGTTGTGGGAATCAAACCCAGGTCTGCTGGATGTACTAAGCTCACTCACAGCTCACCGCTCTAACCTCTAGACTACATTGCTACTGCCAGTAGACCCATACAAACTATAAACTTTGCAGGCGATGTTAGTACCAAGTAGCCCATCTTGCGCTTAGCGTACTATCTGCAAAGTAGCCCCTTAACTGTACACCTCAATTCGTGAAGTAAACTTCGTGAATACGCCATTCTGCGGTAAAATCATAACTGCAAAGTGGTGAATTACAGCACCTCACATAGTTTTTGCTATGCGATGTGTGAACACTGCACTCTATGGGTGCCCGAAGTGGACACTTCGCAAAAGTGCATTGCTATGCAAAGTTCCACACTTCACAGCGACATTCACAGAGTGTGAAATTTTTTCGCTTTGCATGGAGCTAACTGCCAGACAATCAGCTTGTTATTCTTTTTTGTTTATTTAGCGGCTCTAATCTGGGTAATTTATAGAACATCAATAGCACGATTCAAAAATTCATCAATCGGGTCAGAAACCACTTAAATCCTGTCTATGCATTTTAGCTGTGTTTTATTCACATTGTCCTCATTCCTCACATTAAAGAGGATCTGCAGACACACCAGTACCAAAGTGACAACTGTAGCCCGCTAATTCAATTACACACTATTAAAACTGGCAGTATAGCCTAGAGATTAGAGGAACAAGCTTGATACATCCAGCAGACCAGACCTGGGTTTGATTCTTACAACCTCCACTTGCATACTGTGTGACTCTGAGCAAGTCACTTAACGGCCCAGTGCTCCAAGGTCATCCCTGAAAACAGGCACTTGTGCCTAGTGGGCCTTACCCTGTTACCAAAGACTAAAAAAAAAAAAACAGAATTTCAATCCCTTCAATTCTTTGTTATGTTCTTCATAAAAACTGGATCTTTGTCCCTTACAGATGAGGGTTCCACAGGAGCTGAAGTTATAATTAGCTGCTTATGATGTCACAGACTGTTGCTTTGGGAAAGAAAGCCATGTCACAAGCCAGCCTCCACCACAGGCAGACAATAAGGGACATATACCCAGTTTAAAGAGCTAGCAGTGAGCCGGCCTAGTGGCGCTGAGGGTTGAGGCGCTGGATGCCACATCTTGCGCCATGCTGGCGACCTGAGTTCAGGAACGAGTTTGGGTGCTGGGGGTCAGCAGGGGAGGGAGTAAATCAAGCACCCAATGGGCTGCTCTCTGCTCCCAGAGGCGGGTGGGTATTCTCCGGAGTTCCAGCAGCCCCCGGTGGTGATCAGGGGCACTGCAGTAACCCAGAGTGCATGTAGCAGTGTGGCTAATGCCGGCAGGCTTGCCGTACGCCATGGTGTTAGCAGTGCCCATGCAGGGAGGAGGGAGGATGGGAAGTGGAAACAACTTAAGGGGAAAAAAACCTTTCGGCTCTGGATAGGCAACGACCCGCAGGTCCACCGGCCACATGTCCAATGCCGGACCTCCATCACCGCCCCTTCGATAACCTGTGGGGTTTAGTCCCGGGGGGGGCTCCACAGGTACAGTAACATCTCTGAGGTTGGTGGAGGCCACAGCGGGCAGTAGAGCTGGGAATGTGTCATGGCCCGAGAGAGTTCCAGGTGCCCGAAGGTGATGAAGAAACTTGAAAGAAAAAAAAAAGAGCTAGAAGAGCAGAAAATAGCAGGCAGAAAATATATGTAATTTTGAAAGTAGTCCATTAGTATCTTCCAGTGCTTTCGGAGGTAAAGCCTACAAAAGTGAGAAAGAATTGGTACTGCTGGGGATTTTGTGTCAAAACCGTGCAGGGCAATATCACTGACTCCAAAAACAAAGAACTATATCAGCGTGTTGCAACACAGCACCAAACAACAATGGTGAAACACACTGTTAGAAGTCACTTGGGGGGAGCTGCACCCTCTCCCACACACCCCAAGCCCCCATAACTAAAAATAACCATCTCCAAGCCACAAAACGTAGAGTACAAGAGCATTACTCCCAACAGAACTAAAATTAACATGCAACGTTCACCACACGATTTAAGGCATAAAATAAATGTTTATGGGTATTACACTGACACAGATACTACTTAAATTATGGGGATTAATCATGACATTTTCCATGTTGACATTAAAAAAAGTATATCAATATACTTTATCGTTATGGAAAAAGTATATCGATAACATTTATTTGATAAAAAAAAAAAAAACACTTCTGTTGTGATGTAATATACATCAATGCAGCTAAAGATAATGGCCGGTTTCAATACTGATAACATAATTACTATTGTTCCATGACATGCAAAAATACAGGAGAAAATTCTAAAAGAACAAATAGAAACATATTTGATAGAGAACAACAGACTGGCTAGAATTCAACATGGTTTTAGACGTGGGAGATTATGCCTTATAAACCACATCTATTTTTTTGAACCTATAAGTAAGGCACTAGATAGCAGTATTCCCATGGATGTGGTGTTCGTGGATTTTAGTACTGTAAGGCATTTGACACCGTGTAACACATGGATTCAATCAATAAACTGAAGGAAACTGGAGCGGGTAACACTATAGTGAGATGGATAGGCAATTGGCTACGTGGAAGGAGACAGAGTGTTAGGGTAAATGGATATGTTTCGGACTGGGGAAGGGTGACCAGTGGGTTACCGCAGGGGTCAGTGTTAGGTCCTACGTGGTTTAATGTTTATGTGGGGGTTATGCAATGTACTGAGGGTGGATGGAAGGCCAAATTCGCCAATGATACCAAAATAGCTTGTGAGGTGGACACTTGGGAAGGAACAGGAACACTTCAAAGGGAATTAGATTCCTTAAGTAACAGGGCACATAGGGGAAATATGCACTTTAACCCTGACAAATGCATAATTACGGATCTTGGAAAGAGAAACAAGCTGGCTAAATACGAGTCAAATGGAAAAATTCTGAGTGAAAAGTGAGCACGAAAGGGATCTGGGGATGCTGGTTTCTAATAATTTAAAGAATGATGCTCGCTGTGACGCTATTATTAAAAAGGGAGATAAACTACTATCCCGTATAAGAAGGAACTTTGTGAGTCGGGATAGGAAAATAATGGTACCACTGTTTACAGCTTTGAAAAGGCCCCACTTGGAGTACAATGTGCAGTTCTGGTATCCATATATAGAGGCAGGTGTAGTTAGATTGGAGGTGGTCCAGCAGAGGGCAACCAGGATGATTTATGACATCAGAGGGATGGATTATGTAAACAGACTGACAGAACTGAAGTTTTCACTGGAGAGAAGGAGAATAAGAGGGGACATGTCCCTTGTACATAAGGCAATCAGGGATAGAATCATATCTGAATGTTGATGCATTTACAAAAAGGAATGTGATACAACATTAAGAGGAGACAAATACTAGCTGAAAGGGGAGTTATACAGGACAGGAAAAAGAGGGCACTGGTTCACCCAAAGGGTGGTTGAGCTTGGAACGAATTACCAAATGAGGTGGTAGATAGTAACTTCCTACAGGTATGTGTGTCTGTATATATTATATATGGAGAACAACAACACCCTCATCCACTGAGGTGACGGGGGACAAACTTGAGGGGCCTTGGCCTGTATTTTGTCTGTAAATACTATGAAGGTATTATGATGATAATAATGACATAATTTCTGAATGTCTGAACTCCAAGCTTTCATAACAAAAAAAAAAAAGTTTCTAGCCCCAACAGTTCCAGAGTTAGACCTTTCAAAAGATGTTTTCTTTAAATGGTGATAACTGTGAACACATCAGGGTCAGAGATTTTCATGAAAGCTCGGGAGTCAGCCAAGCAGACATATATTGGTTAGCTATCTCCACAGAGACTGCATATTGATATAAAAATCATACAATGTTTCATATTGGTATAAACAAACACAAAACGGTTCACTACATTTTTAAAAATCCTGTCATTTTTAACAACATATTATACTGACATGTAGCAACACAGCAGATCTGTAGTGTTAGACTCTCTACATGTTGGTCAGACCCTGAGGATTTTATTAAAAAAATAACTCTTTATGACTGACAGGCCAAATGTTACAGCTTTCAAAATACAGATTCAAGCATTACAAAATACCACATGATTATTTTTTGGAAATGGTCAGAAGATACTAGTGGTTGTTCTGTCTAAGAATAAACACATTCTTTTCTAGTTACTTTTTATTTCTTAAGTGTTTTTTTTTCTATGCGCTCATTAGATTTTTTAATTTTTTTACCTAACAGTACTGGGTGTGATGTGAAAATAAGTGCTTTACCTGGAAGCCAACATGCCTAATCCTATTCCTCCCACTGCATCAGCAGCATGTGATCTCGCTCATTGTTACATCACAAGTCCTGCTGCCTGATTGGTGACATGTGTCATAAGTTACCAATCAAGCAGCAGGTGATTGGCTCGTCTTGGTTGCTAGCGATGTCAGAGTCAGTGAGGTCACAAAGCTGATGAGGTACAGACTATGTCAGCCACCACAGTGTGCTGTTCCACACATCACACCTAGTACTGTCATGTAGAAAAATCCTCTACACAGCAGAGCAAAAAAGAATAAAATACTTCAGATATAGGAAGTAACAGCGGACTGCTTTGAAAGTTACAGTTAATACCAGCAGTACACTAGCTCTTTGATCGATACCCTTAACCCTTAGGTCGCCGACAGAATTAGAACACGTAGTAATTCTGGACTGCTATCAGTCCACAGCACAGCAAGGGTTAATTATAAAGAAAGGATTGGCTTCAAATGTAATTTTTTTTAGGAGGGGAGGGGTTGCATATTGTTTAACTGAGTTCTGCTGATGCCATCTGTAGGGGGTCCCCCCCCCACCCCTAGACAAACTCCCTCTTTAAGCACATCACAGCCTTTTTCCTGCGTTTCAGAAGGTTAATGGTGCTGGTGGACATGAGCACTAAAGGGTTAAAATTCTGAGAGTTGTGATTTTCCCAATGTGGCTTAAAAACAGTTAACCAGAGGCGGAAGCCTCCAAAGCCTTGTGCAGTAATGATAAATATCTGGGTTACTTTCACAGTGAAAAACTGAAATTTTATCTATATGAAGTGTCTGTGTTTTGACGGTTGCTGTGGTTCAGAATCACAGAAGGTGCAACCTCTGTCACCAACCGCAAAATTATCTGTGTCAGCACCCTGACCTAGAAACCCCATTTTTTGTTGTTAGTACAAAAACAAGAAAGGTTTTATAATGTCAGGGCTGTTACCGAAAGACCCAGCTGCAACTCCTACAGTCATTCTTAAGTGCAAGCAAATTATTTTACTGACACTCTTTTTTTTCAAAATTATTCATTTTTACTGAGTTTCAAACACAGAGTTCAGACTCGCATAGAAAGCGTGCCTTACAGTGAACAACCGCAAGACCCTAACAACACAGTGAAGCATTACGAGTGACAATTGGAGATTCGAAGTGTGTAAGATACATTGCCTACAACTGCATTTATTGAACACCCAATGGAGCGCCCAATGCAGCTCTTGCATACGTACACGTGCCAACCATTCCCACCCATGGACCCATACATTCAGCAGATCCCACACTAGCCCGTCCTGCAGAATCCCGAGGATACTAGGGAGAAGTGACAGTCTGACAAAAGATCGCCGCTACAAGGGGTGGGGTCATCCGGAACAGGATCTCCTCTCTCGGGCAGGCTCAAGACCATGTCGGAGCATTCGAATTTGCAGCAAAAAGCTGAAAACGAAAATTTACTGTAACTGCTGATCTTTTGGAATATCTTCACCACTGATTACTTCTTATGGGTACGGGGCCAGAGGCAGTAGGACCCTATGACGGCAAAAGTTTTTGCAGGGAGGGCCGTCCGTGGCCACAGAGTATGGCGCATGTGCACACCCACGTGGTATCACGCCCTGACCAATAACCGTTGCTGGCTCCCTCAGTTACCCAGGAGAGAAACAGTGGGGAAAAGAGAGAGGGCTTCCTAGCTCAAAGGGACAGGGAAATAATCTAGGAAATATAAACTGATAACAAAATAAAACCTAACTACCAGCCTTTAGAGAGATAGATAGAGAGAGAGAGAGAGAGAGAAACAGGGCAAACTAGGTGGCAAAAAGGTGTAGGAGAGCATGGAGCCAAAGCCTCCGACCACTAGCCAGAGAGGTGGTGGATAATGGTCTTAAAGGCAGCAGCCCTAAAGTATGTGGCTCTGGCAGAAGGCAAGAGGAGAATGCCCAGAACTGGGACTCCCTACAGAGATGGCATGATGTGCTAAACAGAAATTAAACATACAGACTCCTGGAAAAAAAACAAGCACAGGATACCAAATAGAAGACTGACTGAATAGCCAGTTACTATATCCCCCTTCCCCCTGCCAGAGAAGAAAAGGGGAATTTTAGGTGCATGTGTAGCTGTAGGACTGTACAGTCCAAAGCAGTCGAGATGTGTTCATCGTCCTAGACATCCCTAAGGGTAGTGGATTAACTGCCCTGCTGATGTAAGGGAAGAAATGGGGCATACCCATCCAAAGACAGTCCGACACAGTCAGAAGAAGACACCAGAGGAAATTACCTGCTTTTTCTGTAACCAGAGAGATGTATCCTGTGTAAAAGCTAGTGTGTTTGATTCAATCCCATGCATAACACTTCCTACAGACTGGGTAACTGCCAAGTGGAGTTACATTAGATACTGCCCAGAGGCAGACTGCATTCAGCAGGTACAAGGGATATAGCCCAAGAAGGGGATATACCCCAGGCAGGGAGGAGGAGGAGGGCAAGAAAGAAGGGAGCTGCTTTCCTCCCCCCCCCCCTTTTTTTTGGTTGGTATGAGGACCCTGAAAAGACCCTCACCCCAGTTTTAAGTCTGTTGGGTTTTGTTGACGGTCACTGCAAAGGAGTGCAAGTGGGGAGATGGCCTAGAACTAGTGGTGCCAGCCACCACTGTAGGGTGAGCTGCCCAGATGCCCAGACTCTGGTAGAGCAGGGGATGGTGGTGGTGGTGGTGGGGGGTAATCAGTGGTAAAGATATTCTGGAAGATCAACAATTATGGTAAGTACCTAATTTTCATACGTTCCAAGAATTCCGACTTATGGGTCTGAGTACCAAACTTTCCTTTCTTTCCAAGGAAGATGACTCACTCTGAGGGTAACAGATATTCTTAGCCCTCTGTGTGGGGGAGAACACCTGACAGCAGGGCCTCCTTATGGGTCTGACAAGACCTGAGACCGGTCAGGGCCAGACTGGGGCTCCTGTGCCACAGGAGCAGGAGGGTTCCCCGACAGTTCCCCGACAGTTCCCGTCTGACTCTAGGGGAGAGGAAATGACCCCCAGTAATACGAGTTAATCACTTTACATCAGGCCAAAGGTGCCAGTTAGGACAGACAAAGTCATGCTGTCTGCCTGATGCAGACAGCAGTTCCTGCTAGCCTGTAGGCCACTTCACCAGCATCATACAATGCCCTTGACTGGTGTCAAACTTCCTCCAGGCCCCAAGCAGATCGGTCAATGGCCTGCCTAACTCGCTGTAAGGCGTGGCAGCCAAGAGCTGACTTAGCTGCAACCATACGTGACAACTGAAGGTCACCATATGTGCCTGGTGTGTAGAGATGCATATGAGGGCACATGAGGAGGTGAAAACCTTCCTGCCAAGGACATCCATCTAAGTGGAGTCTGCCTCTGGAGGTCAATCACATATGAAGCGTCGAGGCCCTGATGGGATCTGCAGTATCTCAAGCCCCGAAGAAGGATGAAGTACCTCACCTGTGGACCCTGTGTGTGTGCAATACTGCACAAGGAGGTCCCTGGGGATGGTTGGGCAAGAGAAGGAATGCCTCTACCCTGGCCTTGATGCCTCCTTGAAGGCTCTAGTCCATGGATGAATGACAACTGTCCACACTGATAACTGCAAGGAGTCCTAACAACAGGGCTGGCCAGATTGTGACTTGTGTATGCAGCTAGGTTAAGTGTCTAGAACATCTCCAACAAAACTCTCTGTTACAGTGTGTACTCAGTGGCTGAAGGCAGGTTGATTGACTACTCTTTGTCCTTTAAGGAGGACATCAATGGAGATGAGTCACTGACCCTACTGACTACTGGTGAGTGAGAGAAGGGCTGAAACTGGGTTCTGTCAGACTCCCTGTGAAAAATGTCTAAGGCACCATCAAAGTCCCTGAGTTGCTTCCATGTTAGTGGCCCCTCAGAACCTATGAACACGGGAAACCTCTCCGTGAAGTGGTGAGGCCCTGCTAGAGGGGGGCAAGCTCGTGATCTTGAGGGCCTTGACCTGAGCTGTGGAACTGCACAGGCAATCTTGCCTGAGTGAAGGGCCTGGCAGAGTCACCTGAAAGGTGTCTTCTTACATCATAGGAGTTACCCAACCAGTACCCATGGGGGTAATCCCCAGGAAGGAGAGCAGAGCACTACAGTCCCCATAGGGTGGCCCTGGGGCTTCACCAATGATGGTGTCGGCCAGCAGCTCAGGGGAGAACTCTGGCTCTGAGTCACCATCTGTCTCTGAGTCAGTTCTTTCTCCATCACCGGGCTCAGGGTTTTTGTTTTATTCCTTGACTTGCCCTTGGCCCTGTCGCCACCCCGCCCATATCTTCTGGGACCTTAGATACCAGTGTTCACCCTGGATTGCCCCCCACCAAAAGGGGACCACTGGGGGAGTCTTCCCTGTAACTCCACAAACGGTACCGTGCTGTTAGTTCAGTGGCAGAGTCCTTGGGCTGGCTTCATGGGGGCTTGGCAAGGACGGGTGTCAGTGTCTGTTTTTTTTTCCCCATACTGTGGGAGGTATGGCATGTGATGACGTATGGGTGCATGCACCCACATCTGGCACACCTCCTGGAACATTTCAAGCCTCAGTTGGGACCGTCTCCAGCCTCCTCCAGAGGTCAGTCAAACACTGAGTGCTTCTCCACCCTCCCCAGGAGGAAAGCAGTCTGTCAGATACTCAGTCCTCCTCCCCAAGCCAGCCCTCCGACTCCCCGGGCTCAGGGTTGATGACAACCTCAGAGAAGGGTTCATCCTTGCCACTGAAGTCTGCACCACCCTCTGTATTGGGCTCAGCACCAGCTTTGATACTGACCCTGGGAGTCATGCCCCACCCCAGTACCACAAATGGTACCAGGGTTACGGACATCTCATCTGGAGCTGGGCCCAGGACCAACACCATGGCCATCATCATGTCCGTCACTGCAGCTAGTGGCGTCACCCTCCTCGGTGTCACTAGTGACACCAGCGGTAGTAACAATCTCCACCTTGGCAACAGTATGATGAACAGCCCCAGTGCTTGTCCCACTTCTGACATTGTAAGCAGTGTCAGAAGGGTGTCTGGCATGGTCTCCAGTGCCACTGGATTTGTCCCCATCACGAATGGTGACAACAGCATCAGCAGTGCCAGAGGGCAATGCTGAGGTATCCACCGGTGTAGACCAACCATATAGCTGCAGCCTCACCACTGGTGACATCTGCTGCTTAGGGCAAACAGACTGTGGAGGGTTCTCATCCAGCTGCCTAGAAGAAGCTGGCTGTCTCAGAGACCCAACCATTAGGGCTTCCGACGCCTTAGCACGGTGAAGTCGAGGAGGACCCTGTGCTTCCATGGAACCAGATATCCCAGGAAAAGGCCCAGTGAGAGGGTCCAATGTCTAGCCTAGCCATTCACGCGCAGCACCTACCTAAAGGTGGGGATCAGATGGCCCCACCTTAATGCACAGTTCTTTAAGGTACAGCGGTCCATCAAGAAGCAGTTGTTGCACACAACCATATCATGCTCTGGGCCAAAGCATGCTGCACAGTACTGATGCCAGTACCGAACAGCCATGGGTTTCCCACAGGGGCACCGACATATAATGGAGGCTGTCAGACTTTCTTCAAGGATTTAGCCCCCTTCTTCTTGGACTTCAGCACTGTGGAATATAATAAACACAAGCGGCACCATGAAGATAAAGAAAACAATGGTGGTGCTCTTAGAAATACAGCAAAGACAGAGCTGAGATTCCCATGGTGTGCACTCGATGGCAGGGAGAACAGAACTGAGGTAAGTGAGGGAGCCGGCAACAGTTATGGGGTGGCCCGCAACACAATGTGGGGCTACACAGGTGCTATGCTCAGTAGCCATCGTCCCTCCCTGCAAAAAATGTTGCTGTCACAGGGTCCCAGTGCTTCCAGCCCCCCGACCCATAAGTGGGAATCAATGGTGATGAATGAGTCTTGGAAGATCAAGAACTTTCATACCAACTTCTCAGTTCTTACCTATCGAGTTAAGAGAATTCACACTCGAATCCTTGGGCTGATCCATTGACAAGTTATTGTCATGGACGGAACACAGCAACTGCAGATGTGAGGCTTTATTAACAAAAAACAGACTTCCTTCAAATGGAAAATAAATTTTGGAAATGGCAGTAGAGATATCTGTGGCTGAGCATTCCTTGATGGTGACTAAGGAAGAAACCAAAACTGTGGCCCTGGAGGCCAACTGCCAAAGTTTAGTGAAAGATAATGACAACACCAATCCTAATTTAGAACACAGAAAAAAAACAAGATATAGAAATATCTGACTGATAGGGATTTTTAGAAGCACATGACTCAGAATTCTTAAATATTCACAAACTAGTTAAAGACACTTTGATTAAGATTTTTGACATGGGTGAGTAGTGGAGACAACCCTTCGCTACTCACCCATGCCTTCAGGGTGCCTAAAAACCATTAGGACTCTGGAACACGAAAGTCAATAATTTTGCCCACTTTTGCCTTTGATTCCAACAGGTCTTGAAGATTGGGGCCACATTTTTTCTATTGCCCCAGGCAAACGTTAAGCTCACAAAAGATGGCGAAGTCCAGACCTTTTTTGAAGAGGACCAGCTGGTCACTTATCTTTGGAATTATTACTTAGTGCAGGAAACAGTGGGGTCACCAGTTCTGATAAGGATAATATGGTCAGTGTCAGTGGCTCAGTAGGTAGCACACTCGCCTCTGAGGCCGGGAGATCAGAGGGCTGTGGGTTCAGTTCCCACATCTGGCACTTGGGTTAATATCCTAGTACTGATACTGTAGTGCAGCATGAGAGGGGTGCTGCACTTCTGAGGTGCCATCTTTCGGATGAGATGTTAAACCGATGTCCCATCTGCCTGGATTGGTGGTAGTTCAGGTGGATGTTAAAGATCCCATGGCACTTATCCCCAGAATTTCCCCAGTGTCCTGGCCAAATTTCCCTCATTCACTAAAAATACCACCAACAGCTTAATCTGGTTCAAAATCAGTTGTCATTCATCTGTATCCCTTCCCCCGGATCGTGCCTGAAAATAGGCAGGATTTGTCTAGTGCACTTACCCCGTCAACAAAAACTCTAAAAAAAAAACGGAGACAGGATGGACTTGTACTTTTATTTTACTGAAAGGATGCCATATGTGCCAATACTTTTTGTTAATTCTGTGAATCTGACTGAAATTACAGATCTTGGCCCTGTAAATGCGGGGGAGGGGGCTTATATATCAATCTATCCGAATGGAATGTAAGTGAAAATTGTCTCTGCATGTTTCAGAAAAATAAAGTACTGACTTTTGTTTCTAGGAGGAAATCCAACATGTTGCTATAGAAATTATCAATATATGTAAAGTTCTTTATAATGCTATTACACTTCCTTTTTTCTCTCCTTTTAAATTTAAATAATGGGGTACGTCCGTATTCCTGTATTAATATACACATGAATACGACTTGTAAGCATATCTGAAAATTCTGAAACTCAAAAGATTTTAAAAAGAAATGTAAAAAGGTATTTGGAAAGAGGAAGAAAATGAGATTAATATAAAACAGACCCAAGCAGGATTTTGCCTGGAGCAGGCATGAAGAACTGAAAGGCCTTCTCTGTTATCTCTGAGAAAAACAACCTCTTTCTAACTCCTGTACTGCTTTGCTCCTAGCTTTTATACTTTGCACCTCAATTAATAACATTCCAACAGGGAATGGCAGGCTCATTAATCTTGGGACTAACTCCACCGAGCACCTGGGAAGGAAACAGCAGCAAGGAGTGTGTCCCCTGCTTTTATTTCTGGCCGACTTCTCCGTCCCCAAAATCTCTGCCTGCAGCCATAACTCAGGTGACATAGGCATTGCTGTCCTCTCCATCATTCACTGGTCAACACTGCAACAACAGCAGCCTGAACAGATGCAGCTGGGTATTGGAGGAAGTTGTGTGTACTGTGACGCAAAACAGGCAGATATGATCCTTGGAAATACACAGCTACAGCAGCAGACATGGTCAGATATTTCCAGATGTTTCAGGATATTTCTAAAGCAATTGTCTCTGGTGGCCCTGCAGTAGTAGTGCAGGCAAAAAGGGAATTTCTTCAGAGATATCACAGAAATTTCAGGATATTTCCAAAGGACACGGGGTCATAATGTCGTGAGCAAAACTGCAACAATGCCGCATGCAAAGCAACGTGTGGCAAAACAACATTGGTACAATACGCCGACCAGCGCACATACAGCGCACATTACAGCAACAACTTAGTTTTTGCAAGGGGCTTTGCCCCTCCCTCACACCCCAGGACTAACTGTAATCAACTCTGCGGTGTCGTGGACATTGGGGGAAAAAAAAAAAAACTCAGGTCGGGAAAGTTTTGTTATTGGGATCAAAAAAAGCCGCAGCACAGTGGGACCAGAAGAGAACGGAACTGCAGCCCCAGGTCGCTGACGCCACTGGAGGCAGGTGCTCTAGCCACTCTACCACCACCATGGGAGCAGCTCAGCCAGGAACCACCCCAATGCCATCCTTCACCATCCCTGCTAGCAGTCTACAGCGACAGGGGTAGTGGTTTCTACCGCATGCTGTAAAACCCCCTGTCGCTGTTCAGCCATTAGCACTTCTTACAGCGCTGTATTTCATGCGTGGTTTTATCTGTGCTATCTTAACCCGGTACCTTTCTAAAGCAATTATATCCAGTGGTCCTGCAGCAGTAGCGCAGGCAGGAGGGAATTTCTTCAGAGATATCCCAGAAATTTCAGGAACTATCTGATCATGTCATTTGCTGCGAGTGTAAAGAGGATATTTATTAGACTTGTCTAGTTGTTATTCCCTGTAAGAAGTATATGCACACCCACACCTGGAATACGGGGGTCCACTTCTATGCACCGCCATTTGAAGGACAGAGGAAGTGGTGGAGGCTAAAACAGTAGGGGGCTTCAGTCATATGTGGGACAGACATATGGGAATATTAAGAAATGGGCAGGGAGTAGGGAGGTCACCAGAGACCAGCTAGGGTCTGCGGAGACAGTCTAAACAGGGACAATCTGGGCAGACTGGATAGGCCAAGCAGTCCTTTTCTGCCAACAAAGTCTATGTTTCTACACTGGAGAAAGAACAGAGTTCTCAGAGGACAGCTACACAGATGGTCAAGGGTATGGAGGGAAAGGGGGTATGGAAAATGACTGGATGATGTCAGTCTGTTCTAGGAATGGGAGAAGTGGACTCGTGCATTTTGTGAATTGCTCTGGTGAAAATACAAGAGCTGCACAAAAATCTATTTTTGCTAAGAAAATACTGTGAAAAATTACTATCTTTATGTGAAAATGTAGTAGTAGTACTATGAGTAGTAAATAATAAATAGGTTTATTCATAAAAATCACAGAAAAGGAATACTAGACTAAGCCGGGGCTCATTACCAACTGGATCCAAGTACCAGTCACACCAACAGTTACATCGACTAAAATACAAATATTAAATAATATTCCAAGGATTATATACATTGGAACAGATACCATATACAGTGTGTAAATATTATATAAAACACATTCATTGAGCAAGGACATGTTTATATGATAATACATTATTATACAATGGCAAGAAAGAATACTTGCCTCTGACTGGTCAGTCTGGGACTGGATCCGTGATGTTATCCCAGTACAATATCATGGGTCTAGTCCCAGAGCACAACCTCACTGTATTAATTTGTTGGATGATATTTCCTCATCTCTTCAGAAACAGATATATTGCCACACTAAAAATCTACTAAAAACATTTTTACAACATTTTTTTTTCATTTTGTATAACAACAAGCCATTGTATGATAGCAATAATGCACTCCAGAGTGTGGGTTGTGCTGGGTTAACTTCACTTCTGCGGTCGTTGGACGCACTTGGCCTGCGGCCTCGTGCCCAACCACCCCAGGCGTGAAGTTATCCCAGCACAACACACACCGTCATGCATTATTGCTTAAATCACACCTAGCCATATGAAAACAGACAATTCCAGATTTTGCACAAGAGCTGTTTTTTGCTTGAAAACAAACATCTTTCACATGAAAATTGAGATTCATGTGCCAATTTGTCATATATCAATTGTGCAACAATGGCACATCCTTCCCTAATTTGCAAAAATAATAAATATAGCAAACTAATAGGATTTTGCACAACATTTGCTCACAGGAAAAAAGCCTGTCCCTCAGCACCCTGTATGCTTCACTCTTTACAATAAAAAGTCCAAGTGTCTATGATTCTATGTTAGAAGGTACCAGTCAGTCAGGGTGAATTCTGGGTGCTAGTAGATCCTGGTGAGATCAGGGGACATGACAGCAAGTTCATGATTAATGGGTTCTAGACTAAATGGGAGAAAGAACTATTTCGTCAATTGGGCCAGTCAGCTGTGGAATTCATAGCAAAAGGCAGTCGATGAGGATGGAAGCATTAGGGCTTTGAGCACTGGAGATGTGCCAAAGAAATAAAACTGAATTAATTTAGAGGATGTTTAAAAGATGTTGGACAATTTCCTAACACAAATGAGGATCATTAGCTATATCCACTGAGCAAAGGAGAGAGGGAACTGGAAAGGCATAGTCTCCTTCCATTCATGCTCATATTTATTTATTTGTTTATTGAAATGTTTCACCAGGAGGGCACACTAAATAACAAGTTGTTCGTCTCACAGTGCGACCAGGTTGGGGTGGGGGGTATCAACAAGAATGTAGAGATTATACAAGTTATAGATGGGTGCATTGTTACACAGTATGTAGGAGCAGGTAGACAGAAGTGCAGCGGTTAAGACAAAGTACAAACAGATACAAGCATTAAAATGATACCAAACAAATGGGCTGGCAGTATAGCCTAGAGGTTAGAGGAACGAGGTGTGAACGAGCTTGGTACATCCAGCAGACTAGACCCGAGTTTGATTTTCACAACCTCTACTTGCATACTGTGTGACTCTGAGCAAAGCACTTTAACAGCACAGTGCTCCCAGGTCGCCTCTGAAAACAGGCACTTGTGCCTAGTGGGCCTCACCCGGTTACCAAAGACTAAAATAAAAATAAAAAATATGAGTCCACAGTTTACAATACACAACTGCAGGCAGTACAAATAATGCAGCAGAACTTTTAAAGTACAATAATAACCCTAGAGCTGGATCAGGGCAGAGTACAAGTGCTTTAGGGGAGAGAGGGGAGGAGAGTAGCTAAAGGTTGCTAAGGAGGAAAAGTGGAAGAGAAGGAGGTTAGGGGGGAAAGAGGGAGAAACAGGGGAAAGACGGAGAAACAGGCAGGGCCTAATATCTTCTACAGGAGATGAGGACCCTGCAAAGGAAGAAAGGGGTAGGAGGGAGAGGGAGGAATACGGCCAAAACCTGTTTTCCTTTCAGGGCGATGAGAACCCTGCAAGGAGGAAGGAGTTGGTGGGTAGAACTAGGAAAAGGAGATTTAAGGAGGGATAAAGCAGGAGCAACTAGGAGGGAGGAAGGAAGTTGTGAAGGGCAGTGCTTAGAGAGTAGGAGGAAGAGGAGTGTCGTATTTCTGGGGGGAAGGAGTTCCAGATTTTAGGGAAACAATGGGCAAAACCAGTCTGGCTGATGAGAGCTGAACAGCGTGGTACCACCAAGGTACGCGTGTCTCTAGATCTGAGGGAATGGGAGGGTGATTGGGCGGGGCGTGGAGAGAGAGGAAGAGAGGTAGGTTGGAAGAACTCCAAGCTAGATTTTGGAGGATAGTTTGACACAGTGGGAGAGGCACCTGTCTGAAGGAGAAGGGAAAGCAAGAGCACGCTAGAGTACACAGTGGTAGGTACAAGCAGGAGAGTCAAGGGCAAAGCGGCAGAAGGAATTGAAGAGAGTGTCCAATTTGGTCAGGGAAGATTTGGGAGCAGCACCATAGGCTACATCACAGTAATCGTAGATGGGGAGAATCATCTTCTGGACAAGTTCGCGCCTCGCAGACAGTGGAATGCAGCTCCAATTCCTGTATAGGGCACCAAGCTTGGGGTGCAGTTTATTCAGGATGATGTTGATAAGAACACAGAAGTTAGGGGGTTTGTCCAACTAAACCCCAAGATATCTAAATGAGGAAGTGTCCTCAAGGGTTGTCCCATCGAGGGTGTGGAAGGAGGACCGGTCAGTGAGCCCAGAGAGTCTTTGCCTGGTGCCGAAGTTCATGGAGACTGTCTTCTTGGTGTTTAGGAAGAGCTGGTGGGAGGTGAACCAGAGCTGAACTTGGTTGAAATCATGCTGTAAGCTGGTTACCATGTCAGCAGGGTTTTTGCCGGAGCTGTGCAAAAGAATCATTGGCATACATATGCATGGCGGCAGATGTGCAGACTGAGGGGAGATAGTTAAGGAAAATGGAGAAAGGCAGGGGACCAAGCACAGACCCCTGGGGGACATGAGTGCTGATGGGGGAGAGGAGGGGAGGTGGAGTTAGACATTGTAACCGATTGAGTCCTACCAGTGAGGTAGGACTTAAACCAACTAGTAGCAGACAAGGCAAGGCCTGCTGTAGAAAGAGAGTTGAGAAGTAGGGTGTGGGAGACAGTATCAAATGCCTTGGCTAGGTCGACAAAACTGGCTGCGGTGATCAGGCCATCATCCATCCTGGAGAGGATGGCATCGGTGAGCCTGAGGAGGGAAGTGGTTGTGGAATGGTTCTTCCGAAAACCAGATTGGAACAGGATGAAGAAGGAGGAGTCGGAGAGGAAGGAGGAAAGTTGAGAGAGAGAACCAGGTGTTCTTGGAGTTCAGCAAGGGTACATATATCATGTTATGTTGTGTTGGTTTCAAGGTACAAAACCATAAACATATAGGCCTGGATATTCAAACTGCGCCATTCTGAGGCGCAAGCCCTTGCGCTGCTCAAAATAGTTGCGCAGGGGTGTGGCCGGGGTGATATTCAAAGGGTTGCGGCTATTGCGCAGCTCAGCTGAATATCACTCCCAACCACAACACTGGCGCGATGCGCAGTGGAACTGCGCCACCGCAAGTTGCCAGAAATGAGCATTAAACTGAGTGGCGCAGTACCATTCGCATCGCGCCAAATATCCGATATTCAAAGGTGGCATGCAAATGGGGCCATAATTTATGCAAGAGGCAGGGGGGCCATTTGCATCTATTTATGGCCCCATTTGCATGCCATTTGCATGTAGATGCGCCGATCCCCGAGACTGACGCCTGGCCACCTGCCAGGCAGCAGCCGTCGGGGACCGACGACAATGCAGCCAGTGCGGGCAGTACAGGTACATGCAACACCCCACATACACACACCACCGTGCCCGAAGGCCCGATCGCGGGCCCAACATGTAGACTCGGTGCCCGGTCGACGGGTAGAATGTAACCCCAACCGGAATATCTCCCTGGTGGTCAGTGGACCGTAAAGCCCGATCGCGAGGCAGAATGTCACATCACACCCCCAAACATCTCCCTGGTGTCTGAGTGTCCCCCCCACACTGAGCCCCTCCACCGCTCCCCCGCGGCGGCGGGCGACAGCATCCACCAGCCTGCCGCCCGCTGACGGCTGTCCGGTGGGCTGCCGCCCGATGGTGCAGAGCTGCAGCCAATGGTGCAGCCCACATACGTACAGCACAGTCAGTCACAAATCTGGACTGTCATATACAGTATGGGCTACTCGCCCATTAACTGTAACTCTACGCAATAATGCCTTCTGAACAATCATCGATGGTAGGCGAGAGGCAAGCGGGTGGGATACTGTCAGCCCGCCCGGCTGGGGAAGGCGAAAGTGGAGAGCTTAAATGGGTGAGGGACACTGAACACCAAGGGAGATGTTGGGGGTTTGTGATGTGACATTCTGCCCAGCGATGAAGCCACCAGACCATGGACCGCAGAATACCGGAGGGCCTCCGCGATCAGCATGCCGAGCTGCAATAATGTGTTCTGTACCTGTACTGCCCAGCGATCGGCCTTCGAATATGTGGGGGTTGATGTACCTGTACTGCCCTGATCGGGCTGTGGGAGATGTGGGCGGGGGTTGTGTTACACTATGCCCGTGATCGGGCTGGTGGGGGGGCACAGGGACCGAGTTGGGGGCCAGCCAGGGGTGGCAGCTGCTGTGTTGCGCCCTGCAATGCAGCAGCTCACCTGTGGGTGGCCCTCAACTTAAGCCTTTTTTTTTTGGCTCAAGGTTGTGCAGGCGCAGGTTGGGGGTTGCGCATGCACAACTCTGCACAACCCGACTGAATATCGGGTTGCGCAGGTTATGCATGGATCCTCCCCCTCCTGTTGAGCATGCATTCATTTGCATTGCTCTCTTACGCAACCTGGTGCCAGTGGCGTTACTGCCTCCTGCTGAATATCGCAGAATGACGCATTTTGGACTTGCGCATGCGCAACCCTGTTGCGCATGGCGCAACCCTTTTGAATATCCAGGCCATAATGTACTGATAAGAAGGGTAACTGTTTAGAAAATTAAAGTAAACGGCATCTCTCCGGGCACTACCTTCTGGATGGATGGATGGATGCTATATTTTTATGCTATCCTTCCATGCATACCCCCTTCAGGACACCGTATACAGTAATAAAGCTAAACCACAGATGCTTGATTGAATAGGAAAATCTTCAGTAGCATCTTAATGCTGAAGCCATCAGTGCCAATCTTAGAGGTATGAGTGAGCCAATGCTGAATTCGTATTTGGTAAATGTGCCAACATTTTTAACTTTTACCTTCGATTTGGCCTATACTAACTTTTGGACCACCCCAGATCACTTTGATCTCTGGCCAAATAATTAAAAAAAAAAACACTCTAGCGCTTCCTAGGTGGTCAGGGATAGTGCTATATTCACACCTTTCCCCACACCAGACATTTCTGTTTTCATGGTGAACTGCTGGGAATTATTTAGCTGAAACACCAGCTCATGACCGCATAGTCATTAGTGGAAACCAACAGGAAGGAGGTTCAGGAGGGACATAAGGAAGTACTATTTTACGGAGAGGGTGGTGAAGCCATGGAATATCTGCCAGGTGAGGTGAGGGGTGCAAAAGTCATTAGTGGATTCAAGCACGGCTGGGACAGAATGAAGGGTATAGTGGTTGCTCGGGGCGGCAGAATTAGGGTGGAGAATGGGGGGAAGTTGGGGAGGTCTAGGACCCTGGAAGGACATTAGGTCCCAGGGCTAAATAGGACTGGATGGACCATTGTTTTTTTTTTCCTGCTGTTGTTGCCTATGTCTCTATTTCTGGCTCCTGGCACTGAGTTATTAAAAATAAAAAGGCTGGAGGAACAGGGGATGACAGAAGAGGTTAGGACTGATTGGAGTTGGTGAGTGGTGAGGGTGGGAAGACCCTTACCCTTACTGTTAGCCTGCTAATCCACTCACCAAAGATTAGAAGTGTCTTTGGTTGACATGTCGAAGTTGAAACAAAGACGCAGGGCTCGATTTTCAAACCATAGGGTCCCTATTAGTTGAGTGGTGTCTTTCTTTTTTATCAAAAGGTAGTTTAAAATATTAAACAAAGGTTCTGAAAATAAGCCCCATAGGCTTGCATCGAGCACGTCCCCACTCTCTCTGGTACCACGTCGCAAAACGGAGCAGCATGGGGGTGGAGCAGGCAGTCCAGGAAGTGGGAAGGGATCGTCTCGCTCGCAGCTTGCACAAATTATGATCCCTTCCCAAACTTTCACCAGTGAGTAAAAATGTTTTATTTTTACACAGCGGGGCTATCGCTGCCCCAGGGTAGCGGGCTATGAAGCCCAGTATGTCAGATAACACAATTCCTTTAAGGTTACTGTCATAACAGTGAAAACCTGAACCAATCAGAGAGCAGCTTTCACAATGCTGAGGACATCACAATGCCTAGTGCAAGACTGAATCCAGCTGTTAACAGCAACACAGCACAATCTTCAAACACACTGCAGATTTAAAAGCTACAACTTGTAAACTGCTGTTGTATATATCAAATATACAACAGCCTGACTCAAAATAGGCAATTCATCTTCCCTTGTGAGTGGTCAGGACTTTCATAACTCACTCATGGCTCTGCCACTTGTGAGTTATGGTTCTCTCCCCTCACACTTGAAGATACATTGCATATTTTAAGTCAGCCAATTTTATATCCCCTATATATTTATATAATATATAACTCATATATCTCCTATATATTTATATCATATACAACTCACCATCTCTTGACATGCCAACAGCCAGGCACTTCTTGAAGCGACAGTGTTGGCAGCGATTCCTGTTCATTCTCATAATCATACAGTTTTCGTTTTTCACGCACATTTTATAGTGAATGTTCTGTTGGATGCTCCGTCGAAAAAATCCCTGCAATACCAACCGCTGATTTAGTATTTTCTTGTGACATATACCTCTCCCTTCCCTGATTTTGTGGCTTTACAAGGACTTTTATCCTCTCTGTATCCTGTTGAGATCTTCACATTGCGATCATCTAACTGGACAAATAATTCATGAACAATGTAAACATTTTGGTGGATAATGGTCTGCATATATGATGGAACAAAGACATGTCTTTCTCATCCCTTTCATTCCCTAGCATGTCTCATCTCAACGTACAGCATAAACTACAAAGTAAAGAAAATGTTTGCTAATATTTCTTTCAGTGTTCAGATGTTCGCCAGAGTACATCTTGTAAAAATCCCATGGAAGCCCATGGATAAGCCTGTAATATCTGGACTTCCCCTTCCATGGTTGTCCATTAAACCCCCAGAATTAAAGAAAACAGCTGCTAGTGGTAAGGAGACATTTAAGCCCTGATTCTCTAGGTTCACAGCCCTGTGCTCTAACCACTCGGTGTACTATTTCTACTGAAAAGGATCATTTCAACTTAGCCCTAATTTATCCATGCTTATAATTTCTAAGTACAATGTCTCCATGGTTTTCCATAGTAGAAACCCTTCAGTTTGTGTTTTCAGTTCTGTGGTTTTCATGCAGATGCCCATATTTTCCATGCTGCCGCCCATGGTGTCCATGCTGATATCCATGGTTTCCATGCTGATGTCCATGGCTTCCATGCTGATATCCATGGTTTCCATGCTGCTGCCCATGGTGTCCATGCTGATATCCATGGTTTCCATGATGATGTCCACGGCTTCCATGCTGATATCCATGGTTTCCATGCTGATGTCCATGTCTTCCATGGAATGTTCATAGAGAAAGATGACAGAAAGCCATGGCAAGAAATTAGTAGCCTGCAGTGCCATGGACATTCAGTAATACCCATGTGTAGCCATGGATTTCTATTAATTCTCCATGAAATTCTAGAACTTCCATAGTTAAAACCTTTCTGTTTAAGGTGTACCATAGAGAAACAGAATTTGTCAGCAGATAAAGATCATTTGGCCCACCCAGTCTGCACATTTTTCCTTGCCTATGCTGTCACTGAAGAACCTACCTGATCTCCAACTACCTCCCCCTGCTTCCCAACCAAGATTCCCTTGTGCCTATTCCATGCATGCTTGAAGCCCACCAACCTCTAGAGGTTTCAGAATGCTGTTGTACCACACAAAGGGTACACTCATGTTCCATGACCTTTGAACTGTGGTACAGCAGCATTTTGAAAGCGGTAGATTATATACATAGCAGTGCTCTGCTATACACTATAGTTTGTTTCCAGATGCATCCTGGGGGAGAGGGGAATCAGAACAGAATAATAAGCTACAGCAAATACAAAAATACAATTGACTGTGGAAACTGACTTTCTGGAAAAACAATTTTCATTGCACTGCTGCCTTAAGGACTCAAGGTCCTTGCTTCTTGTTAAGTCTTGCTTTTCTCCAATATATTATTGGGAAGGTTATCGAGAAGGTCGTAGCGAGTCAATTGGATGACCATTTAACCATCCATAATGTCTAGGAATCCTTCCAGTCGGGCTTCCGTAAAAGACATAGCACCAAGACTGCGCTGGTTCGGGTGTTAAATGATCTTCTGATGGTGAGGGATCAGAAGAGACGCTCCATTCTCGTTCTTCTTGATCTCTCTGCAGCCTTTGACACAGTGGACCACATGGTGTTGTTAGCTCGTCTGGGGCATATTTGTGGAATGTCTGGAACCGTTTTGCAATGGTTCCGTCATTCCTTACCAGGAAGATCACAGAGAGTTGTATGAGGATTTTTTCCTCTGATCCAATCTCTCTGTTGTCAGAATGCCCAAGGGATCGTGCATCGCCCATGTTGTTTGCAGTGTACATGCTGCCCCTCGGAGGTATCATTAGGCGATATGGGCTGAGGTTTCACTGCTATGCGGATGACACCAGCTCTATCTGTCCTTGCACCCGACCAGGATGGAGCTCTCGGTATTTAACAGCTGTCTGGGGAGATCCAAGACTGGATGGATTCTAGTTGGCTAAAGTTGAACTCGGAGAAAACAGAGGTGCTGGTGGTGGATCCTGGTGGTCGGGTGGTGAGGCCGGATATCGGTGCTCCATCTGGAATTATTCTTGGTGGAGTACCTTTGCCGTCCTCAGAACAGGTGCGTAGCCTTGGATTTATTCTTGACGATAAGCTGACTCTTAAAGTTCAGGTGTCTGCTGTTGTCAAGACTTCCTTTTATCATCTTAGGAACATTGCCAGGGTGAAGCATCTTGTTCCGTCTGACTCCCTGCTTACTTTGGTTCATGCCTTTGTATCCTCACGCTTAGACTATTGCAATGCCCTGTACTTTGGGCTTTCCGGGGTTGAAATCCGTCGCCTGCAGCTGGTGCAGAACGCTGCAGCCCGGGTTTTGACTGGGACAAGTCGTTTTTGTCACATCACTCCCGTGCTGCGTGAACTGCACTGGCTGCCTGTGCGGTGGCGGATCACCTTTAAAGTCATTTTGTTGACTTTAAAGCCCTTCACGACCAGGGTCCAGCCTACATGAAAGACCTCCTTGTACCTTACTGCCTGACGATCACTCAGCTCGGCCGACATGGGTTGTTAGAGATCCCAAGTGAGTTTGAAATCCTCTGGCAGCAGAGCATTTTCATTGCTGCACCCACTCTTTGGAACTCTACCATGTCGGCTGAAAGTCATACCTCCGTGGAACTCTTTAAAAAGAGCTGAAAACTTATTTGTGGAGCATGGCTTTCTAGATAATTATTTATTTATTAACGCTCTGGATTTTATTATTACATATTTTATCTTGTGGTATGCTGACTTTATGTATATGTTTGTGTATGTAATGATTGAATTGTTAAATTGTTCAGCACCTTGATATGTTGAAAAGTGCTATATAAATAAAATTATTATTATTATTATTATTATTATTATATTGTACAGCAAGGCTAGTTGTATTCATTACCTTGCATCAGGCTTCTTCTTGTGCTCCTGCGTGTACCACCTCCATTTTGGGCATAAGTCCTCTAGTCTCCTTGCCTGGGACTGTTCCTCTGCTATAATTAAACTCTCTTCTGCCTCTCAAATTCCCCCACCCCAGTTTCTCCACCCACTCCCCTTACTGCCCTTCACTTTTACCAGCCACAACGTTGCTACACTCCTACCAAATCGTTTCTCTTCCCCCACAGTCCTTCCCCTGCCTCTTCCTTGCCCCTCCCCCTCACTTTGACTCACCCCCTTAGCCCCCTTCACCTTTCTGCCTTTGTCCACCTTGCTACCCCTCATCATTTTCTCAATGATGACAGGGCCTCGCTTGAGGCTGCTTCCCCGTCCCCTAAACTAAATGCAACTCTGTAATTTTTATTGATGCGCACAACCTCAGATTTCACTTATTTCCTAGATAACTTGCTAATCTCTTTTTTTTATTATTATGTCTTGAAATTTGTGCTGTATGTGCTCTTTTGTGGTAAACAAATATTGTACTAAGTTGTTCTTTGCTCAATGTACTAAGTCTTTTCTTTGTTTGTTAACTGATGTGGAACCTTTGTAATTGAGCTCCTGCTCAAAGGTTGTATCTGAAACAATAAATAAATAAATAAAACTCCTTAGTAAATATTGAGATAAAGTATTCATTAAATGTTCCTGCCACCTTATTATCCTGTTATCTCTTCTTTCCCATATTGAACCTCGGTAGTCTAACTATCTCGCTTACTGTCCTCTTTTCTAGTAATGTAAGTGAGAAATGTTGCATCACTTGCTAGGCTGCCCGTATCTTCCTACGTTGCTTTCCTAATAGCGTTCTTGAGCTTCCTCTGTGCCTCATCATGGGACTATAATGACTGTGAAGCACTTTCTTCCACAGGGAAACCCAGTTATGATTCACCATTATAACCAGCCGGTTATAATGGCAAACATGAGCTTGGTTTTCCTTTCTCTATGCCTGCGCACCTCCCTCACTCACACACACTATGACTGGTGCACAGTAAACAGACTCATCCCTGAGTGTTTTCAGAATCTTCTTGAAAATATATAGCTGCTGTTCAGTTCCTAAATTTTTAGTTTCAAAGCAGTTGTGCAAAAAGGATAAAGAGTAAATAGTTATTTAAAACCGCGCTTTAATCAGACCCTGCTACCAGAACCACTGTTTTCTGTAATCACTGTGTCATGTTTTCAAGGTGAGAAAAATGCTACCCAGAACTTATATAAAACAAAACATGGGATGGTGTGTACAGCTTGAATTTTACGTACACCCTTTGTGTTGGATGCTTGTATAAAACCCTTGAGCTTTGCTCCTGGGGTTTATGTAGCATCCAGCACCTAGGGTATGTGTAAAATTCTCATTTTATACACTAACCTGTGTATTATTACATAAAGTAAAGGGGAGGGAGAGGGGGTTCTGGATTCCAGACCTCAGAACATGAGACATGAAGACTGTAGAAGCTCAGTGAAAAGGAGGACCGGAGAAATGGCACGCTATGGGAGGAAAGGATTTTGGCATTGTGCTGTCCTTCTCAGTTTAACTAAAACTGGTTGGAAGGTTATGGCTGGATAAGAGCACAGGTAAATGTGCCTCTTATCCAATCATAACCCTGGACATTTTCTATAAATTTTGTAAAATAATTTATAAAATGGTAAGGAAATATCATGAAACCTTTGTGGCTGAGAGACATCACTTCATCATACATGCACTGTCAGGTGCCAGATCTCATTACCAAGGCAAAAAAGACCTCAACAGCTACAAAACTAGGGACTACGTCATGTACATAATTTTACCATTCAAAATGTATTTAAACAAATGATTTACGTAAAAACAGTCATGCTAAAATATTTTACATTACATATAATATATAAAAGCAGTGGGCCACTTTAAAAGGGCAATAAGTGTCTCCAAGGTGTGAATTTAAGGATGTAGATGCACTTCTCATGGGCATTAAGACACTCGGCCTTCAGCCTCATGCCTCACTGCACTGGAGCATGCAATAAAATCCATTAATGCACAGCCTGGCCTGGTTTACTGCTTACAAGTGACACACTACAAGGGATGCTGTCATACCCTATAGTGAACATTTACAGTGGAGCCAGCCTGGATGCAATGCAGTAATCTGCAGTAAGTGACACATCACAAAATACTGCACGACAAAAGGGCTTAATTGCCATTGGATTGCATTGCTCCCTGCAGCATACTGCAGCATTTTGTGATATACTGCAGCATTACTGTGTTGCATCCTGGCTGACACCTCTGTAGTTACAAGTAGCTGTAACACTGTAAGCAATTACCACTAATCAATGGCAGGATGGTCTCAACGAGCTAAACAGCATCCTTCCATCGCTGTATACCCAGTATTGAGTCCAGCACTGAACCACATTGATAACAAAGTTCCTTATCTTCACTGACTTTTAAGAGCACCTTTCTTGTTCTTTTTAACACAGCCCCCCAAAAAGCACCAAGGACCCTTACCTGCCGACAAATGAAATGCTCCTAAAAACAGCCTTTTTATATTCCCCCATTTCAGAAGGGATGGGATGGTATTTTGTATCTGTGGAGCCGAGCTGCCGATCCCTTCACACTTTCTTATAGTCCAATCTGCCCACTTTTCTGATCCAATGATATGGAAAGTGTGGCATCGTACTCCCCTCCTACTTTCTCCCCGTGAGGTCTTGCTACCTCAGTCCTTCCTACCTACTTGCTCCCTCGTTGGTGTCACATTCTTTATGTTATAGCCAGTCTTGTAGAACAGAGTTGATGCCTAGATTCATAATCAGCTGTTCTATGTGCACTTACCTTCGTTGTGCTTTGATATGTGAGATTTCCGAATTGTCTCCTGGTTACACCAATTGCTCAACCCATTATTCATTTTTACTATATCCTTAAATGCAATAGAATAATATGCACTTACTTTCACTTCTGATATGAAGTACATCAGAATGTTTCTCCCGTCACCTCAAATTGTTATCCATTTTAGTTGTATCCCTAATATGTTGTACTCCTGTATTGTACTGTGTCATCACTGTTTTTTCCTGTTGATGTTGTAACCTCCCGGGTCATGCCTGAAAATAGTCACTTTTGTGTCTACTGCACTTACCCGGTTATCAAAAATGAAATAAATAAATATATATATATAAATAAATGGAGATGATTTTTAAAAGGCGGTTTTCACGTTGTAGATGGGCCTCGCGAACAAATCACGGGCGCTGCTCAACTATCGGGGACCTTGGTAATTGAGCAGTGCCCATGGTTTGTTCACAATGCCCATCTACAAAATGAAAACTGCATTTAAAAAATCCGCCCCATTCGTGTACATGGAGCAGGCCGCCCCATATCATTACAGCACAAAAGTGGGCAGATCGAACTATCAAGAAGCGGGAAGGGATTGGCAGCTCGGCTCCACAGAGCCAAAATACGATCCCTTCCTTTCCAAAATGGGGGGAGGCTGTTTTTAGGACCGTTTCACTTGTCGGCAGGTAAGGGTCTTTAAGCTTATTTCATGTGATCAATTATCATGGCATAGGTTAGGTTAGGTGTTAACCAAGCAGGCTCAGATGTTTTGCAAAATCTCAGAAACCATGCTGCATACAATACACTTCGTTAACAAGGTGCAGTACTTCTATAAAACATATCATATCTCGGCCTTGCCATGCGCTTGAGGAATTTTTTTTTTGTTACCTCAAACCACCATGGCGTTAGTCTCTTGCTCTGGCTGCACATTTTTCCCATTTGCACTTGCAATGGATTTAGACGTTGTAAAATAAAATGCCACACAGTGCATTGGCGGCATGGAGTGCACTATCTACTGCTTGAATCCATGCGATTTCTTTTTCTGTGCCCCCAGATTTGTCCGCAGTGTGTTCAGGCGTTGTATTTTTGTTTCTTCACAGACTCACCTTGCATCCCTCACAGGCGTGAACTCCGTAATGGAACCCAGATGCAATGTCCCCACAAACTTTGCATAGCAGTACCATTCCTCCGGTCTCTGGAACAAAAAGGGAAAGGCAATAAGTAGGTTACATGACAACTAGCACCAGTCAGGCAAGGCATAGCCTCCTTAATGCAGTGTCTTTACTAGGAACAGAAGTTTCCAACATTCAGAACTAGTTGCTGTGTCTTCTACTACTAATTACATTACTGTAAGATTATACATGTAAATATATATATATATACACACACACATATATATGATACAAAACCACAGACTGTTCCACCCCCCATTTGGCAAAGCTGTGATTGGCCTGCAATGGCTACCACCACTGGATCTTACAAAATGAATATGCAAAATGATATTTGCATCTCTTCTCTTAAAGGGGAATACTCGGCTCCCGAGGAGAAACACTGAGGGACCTCAAGGTCCCTATTTAACACACAACGATGCTAAATAATGTTTTTAAGGCTCCGACTTAGTTGCAGTGTAATTTATTATGTGGTTGATCCTGTGACACCCTGCCCCCCAACGTCTTCATATTCTTTGTTCCAGAGTTCCCCGCAGCCAGACCTTTGATGACGCAACTGACTGGCTACACCACGGGGGATGTCTATGCACCAGTACCTCTATTAACTGAATACCAGAGTTACAGAGCACACGATCACACTTATTCTACCGACACCAATCTCGCTAAGGCAGCACGATTGGTATCAGTACAATAAGCACAGTCGTGTGCTTTGTAACAATGAACAGGCTGTGTACACTAAATTGATTAGGCAAGGGCCAGTGAACAGGCAGTGTTAATTAAATGGGAAGGATAGGGAACCAAAGAACGGGCCATGTTAATTAAATGGGAAGGGCAGGGAACCAATGAACAGTCCATGTTCATGAAATGGGAAGGGCAGGGAGCCAATGAACAGGCTGTGTTCATTAAATGGGAAGGGCAGGGAGCCAATGAACAGGCCATAATAATGAAATGGGAAGGGCAACAAGACAATAAGCAGGCCACGTTACTGAAATGGGAAGGACAAGAGGCCAACGAACTGGCCACATTACTGAAATGGGAATGTTTGGAAATACATTTTCCTGATTTCCAGAGAGCTTTTTTTTAGTTTGTTTTTGCCAGTTTAGAAAGTAAAAGGATTAACTCTTTGTTCGCAAGCTGGCTTTATTAAACATAGATCTGGTTCTGATCGCCTATGTTCCTTATTTAATCTAATTCACAAAGTCAAACCCCTCAAGACACCAGCTGCAGCTATAGCTATTGATTTCGAGAAGGCCTTTGATTCCTTAAACTGGGACTACCTTCAAGTTTTATCTTATTTCGGTCTTTCTCATACCTTTTGCTCCTGGATCAAGCTATTATATAACTTCCCTGTTGCTAAAGTACTTACTAATTCCACCCTTTCCTCTTACTTTCATCTAGCAGGGAACTAGACAAGGCTGTCCCTGTCACCTTCCCTGTTTATTTAGCCATGGAACCCTGACTGCTTGTTTACGTCAATCTTCTGGCATTATGGGCATACCTGTGAGCAATTCAAGATATGTTTCTCTCTCCTGCGCGGATGACGTCTTAATCTTACTTGAAAACCTGAATGAGGCTGGGCCCCTGTTGGTTGATTCGCTTAATAATTTTACAAAAATTTCTGGCCTTGCTTTGTGTAACCCCCCTGCAAATGGGGGTTCCCAAAAGACTTCCAGGAGCTTGCTTGAATGCTCCAAGCCTGAATGGTGTTTGGCGTTTAAGCCATTTATCAGTGAGTGTTTTTAGAACCTCTGGTACTGTCTCTTTAAGAGCTGTCTGCTTGCAGACATAATTAGTTGTATAGGGGACTGTGTGCGTCTCTGTTTGAGTACCACTCGAGCTGCTGCCAATTCACTCCATTTTTGCAGTCACTAGAGTGCAAAGGAACCTATCTGAAAGATGTAACTGTTTGCCAGAAATCATTTACAGTAATAATGAAATTACAGTTTGTCTAACCTGCTTTCTTTGCAGTCAGAACTGTGTCTGCCTAGTTCCCCATTCTGGTTTTGAACTACTGAACTGGACCAATCAGTGTGGGTAAGCTAGCTCTAAAATGGTGCCTTGGACGAATCAGAACTTGGACTCATAATCTGAGCCAGCCACAAGAGGATTGTATGGGCAGTGACTCTGGGAGATGTAGTTTAGACTTGGCCTTTTTGGACCAACAGCAGCAGTCTATTGTGAGTGACAGCCAATCCAGTCAAGAACTGGGAGGAACTCAAAGGAAGTGCCGGTTTTGTCTGTTGGGAGTTTCAGTTGAGCTTTGGCAGTGAAGGGAAAGGAACCCTGTGCTCCTTCATTGCTGACAGTTTAGTCAAAAACATGTGTAAGGTCCAGAGTTCCGGTCTGCAGCTTGTTAGGACTGAATCCGTCCTGTGAAGAGAATCAAAGGATATCTGAAGAGTAGAAACCAGGCTCACCCTGTAGAAGACTGGAGGAATTGCTGAAATTGCACTCGGTCTGTCAGGAACTGAATCTGCTGTGTGTTCTCCCAGGTATTGTGCAGTAATTGCGATCGGGATACAGATGCAGCCTGCCTGGTATAGTGCTTTCTTTTACCATATAAATGTGTGAAGAGGTTTGTGTACCTCAAGTGAATCCTGCTGCCATTAAGTGACTTTTGCCTGTGACTGTTTACCATATAAATGTGTGAGGAGTCTCTTGGAGCTCAAGAGTAGCCCTGCTGACATTGAAGGACCCTATCTTATTTGGAGGTCGTGAGTACTAATTCAGGGTCGCTCCCTGTTGAATTGCCACATTAAATCCAAATGGAATTGCTGTACTGCTGACTGTTTAATTCTCCTTTTCTCTGTGTGAAAGGGCCCCTACCAGCTGCCACGGTTTGGACTAGCCACTAGGGCTTGGGTACCCAGGGACAGTAACTAATAGGGATAGGCCTGTGCACAGAGCCATAAGTAGATGAGTAGAGTGATAAGCTAATTAACCTGATTTCCCCCTGTCCTTGTTATATCCCCCTAAATAAATCAGAGCTGCTTGTTTCAGCAAAGTTATACTGCCTGAGGTATCTGTCTATGTTAAAGTACTGTACTGTGATTGTTGCACTGTATCTTATTTCACAGGAGGTCCCAGTGCCAGAACCAGTCCTAGGGGTAAGTGTATACTGTAAAGGTAATTCTGATGTATTGTGTGGGCCACTAGTGGGAAGAAGAGGTTGCAGTGTCCCAGAGGGCTGTGACCAAGTTAGTTTAACTATTGTAAACCCTGACCTCTGGGTGGAGGCACCTACATTGGATCAGGCCCTCAACCTGTTAGTAGCAAATCAGGCAGGGTAGTAGCCCCTGGATAGCGCCATCTAGGGGTTACATCTTGGAGGCTCACCACTGGATTGTGTGTCCTCTAGTGGCCATATTACTGAACCACTGTTAAGAAAAATAGGTACCCCAACAGAAGTGGCTGTGCACGGCTGGTGGAGTGGTGTACTAGGGGAGATCGACCCCCAAAATGCTATGCTTATCCTGGACATCCCCCTGGGTATCAATACCGACACTGTGCAGGGAGTACTTTCCAAGGTGGAAGGTTTACAAAACCCTGTGGTGGTGGGTCGGCATGCTAATCTGCTCACCCACACTTTCCTGGCCCTAGTAGAGTTTAAGGATCCCATAGACAGCTCCAAAGTGCCACAGACCATTACCCCAGAGGAGCCCTCACTGCTTGGAGAGTGATAACTAAGGACAGTAAAGACCGGAGAATGAGCCCCACCACTATCTGAACTTTTGAGGAGAATTTGCTAAATGGTTGCTGGGAATGGAAAACTGTGGAGGACTTGAAGAAACTATTCTTGCCACCTGGGGTGTTCCTCCCCAACACTTTCCTCCGTCCCAGTGCCCGTAATGGTAGCTGAACCAATGCAGGCTCAATTTCTGCACCTGCCATTAGTCACGACTCTTACCGAAGGTTGAGGATCTTCTCTGGCACCTCCCACCCCAAGGGAGGATGACTGGGAGACCTGGATAGACTATATGTTGCCCCCAAGTGCTAGAATTGCAATGCTCGGAAGCCGGCGAAGAGGGTTAGTGAGAGCCTCGAGGTCCTGCCCTGGCTACCATTCTGCTAAAGCGGGCGGTAACCCTGAAGTGACTGTACAGGCCTATCTTGAGGCCCTGGAGAATGTATAGGAGCCCAGATTCTGATGAGGACCTATGGTGGAGAGTAAGAGATGCACAACAGTACCAAGGGAGCTGTTGTCTGTGTATGTATCTCAGCTGGAAAAATTGTTGCAAGAATGCCTCAGAAAAGGTAGTTTGCCAGCGATTGAACTGGACGAACCAGGCTGGACAGGATCCTTAAGTCTGCCCTTCTCAGAACTGCTGTTGCTTCAATTCGCCTGGCAGATCGACTGGAATCCCCACCCTCCTATGATGAGGTTAATGAGAGAAATTCGAGGAGTTGAGAAAAGAAGGCGACCTCGGGAGGGACCTGCACCAATAGCTGCGGCTACGACCCGAGTGACTGAGGGTGACCCATCAAGTGAAGTTCAGGGGCAGAGGTTGGCAGTAAATGAGTGCTCTGGCAAGAAAAGATATGCCACAATGGGGCGAACTGTTGAGAGAGATCCGGGAATTCAAAACAGTCCCTTTATGAAGCCACGCCTGCAAGTCAGGCCCTGACCTATATCCGACTGCATCTGCTATGGGGTGGGGTACCCACCATGTATCTCCTACTGATAACAGCTCCAAACTCAATTCCTTGACCATGGAAGTGGAGAACTGACGAGATGTCTCAAATGCTTATCACGCCGCAGACAGAAATGGCACCCAGGTTTCCAGTTAGTAATACCCCGCCCTGGCTCCCAGTGTGGCGCCTCGCCAGCTCAAACTCCAGAAAGTATGTTTTGCTATAATTGTGGAAAAGATGGGCACATGAAAAGGAATGCCAGTCCCAAAAGACACTGACAAAGTTGCATATAGGCTACAAGGAGAGCTTGGAGAACAAATCAGTGGTTAAGAGGTGCGACATGATCCCAGTGAGGGCACCAAAATGCTAATTCATGTCCTTTGTGGCAAGGTCAGTTGCCCAGGCCCCCACTACCGCCTCCAGACTGGTCCAGAATAGTGGGTCCCTCCATGGAGACCACTGTAAAGGTGAATGGAGTGTCTACAAGAGCTGTATTAGACAGTGGCTCCCAAGTGACAATTATGTTCCAAGATTGGTATCAGAAGCATTTGTCAGGCGTACCCTTACAACCATTAGAAGGACTGCATGTATGGGGGTTAAGTGAAAGGCCTACCCTATTCGGGTATATCCAATTTGGCTGTCTTTCCCCACCTCCGTGGCTGGGTGGCCGAACAAGTAGAGACCCTAGCCTTAGTGTGTCCCCACTGGACTGTATGATGGTGTCCCTTTGTTGATTGGAACAAATGCTCATATGTTCGGAAGGCTGGCACAGTTGTGTTATGAAAAACAGGGGTCAAAGACTAGTAGAGCTTTAAGAGTTCCGGCTTTAATTAAGAAGGCCTATGAGGCACAGAGAGATGCTGAAAAAATAGAACCAGAGGAACCGGTCGGAATTGTATGGAAGAAGGATCCTGAGTCTCTGATCCTGGCACCAAATGCCCAGTGTACCTTACAGGGAGAGGTCCGTATCAGAAAGGATGTTAAGAATAAAATATTAATGTTGGATGCACCAATGATGGAAAATTGCCAGAGGGACTGCTGGTCAAGCCTAGTATTTTGCCGCTAGAGCCCATGCTTATGCCAGAAGGGTAATGGTCCAAGTTCATAATGTGTCTGAAAGAGACATTCGAGTAAATAGAGTTGCATCCTGGCTAATGTGCATTGTAGACACTGCAGTGCTACCAGCAGCAAGAGTTCAAGGAAGAATGACAGAGTAACGCCTGACTTGTTTGATTTCGGCGACTCCCGCTGCCAGCTGAATGGAAAGTGAGGATCAGTGAGAAGCTTGCCCAGAGAGACCAGGTGTTTTCTTTAAAGGAATGGGACGTGGGATGTGCAAGGAGCTGAGCACAATATCCGGCTGCATGACGAAAGACCATTTCGTGGAGAGGTCTCGACGCCTGGCACCTGCTGGACATAGATGATGTGAGGACGGCATCTGCAAGAGATGTTAGCTGCTGGTGTAATACAAGAATCCAGAAGCCCTTATGCTTCCCCATTGTGGTAGTGAGGAAAAGAATGGAACAGTAAGGATGTGTGTGGATTATCGCACTTAAACCGCGGACTATCCCTGAACAGTACACAATGCCCGCATTCAGGATGCTTTGGACTGCCTTAACAGAGCAAGTGGTTCTCTGTGCTGGATCTCCAGATGGGTACTACCAGATCCGATGGCTCCAGAGGACCGTGAAAAGACAGCCTTTATCTGTCCGCTTGGCTTCTATGAATTCATGAGGATGCCTCAAGGATTTCAGGTGCCCCAGCCACTTTTCAACGATTGATGGAGCGTGCAGTGGGGACATGAACTTACTAGAGTGCCTGGTATACCTAGATGATGTTATTGTGTTTGGCAGCTCACTGGAGGAACATGAGAGCAGATTATTTAAGGTATTGGACCGACTGGAGGACTTTGGCCTTAAACTGTCCATTGATAAGTGTCAATTCTTTCAAACATCAGTAAAGTATGTGGGACACATAGTATCCACAGAGGAATAGAGACCACCCAAGTAATGTTGAGGCCTTGACCACTGGCCACAGCCCAAAAATCTAAAAGAACTGCAAGATTCCTGGGATTCTGTGGTTATTATGTTTCATCAAAGGACTATTCAAGGTGATCCGCCTTTACTTAACCTTACTCAAGGGTATCCTCCAACCCACAAAAATACCAAAAGTCAGCGTCCCTCAAGACTGAAAGAGTGTATTTTCATCCAGTGAAGTATTTGGGGCCGCTGGACTTCTGATTGTGAGACTGCTTTTCATGAGATCATTTATCAACTTACCCATGCTCCAGTGCTGGCCTATGCCGATCCAAGAAAACCTTATGTCCTGCACACTGATGCTAGCTTGCAAGGGTTGGGGCTGTGTTGTACCAAGAGCATGAGAATGGCCTGAGACCAGTGGCCTTTGCCAGTAGAAGTCTGACCCCATCCGAAAAGAACTATCCTGTACATAAGTTAGAGTTTCTAGCTTTGAAGTGGGCTATTGTTGACCAATTCCATGAGTACTTGTATGGGGCTAAAATACTAGTAAAACTGACAATAATCCTTTAACCTATGTGCAGACCTCAGCTAAGTTGGATGCCACTGGCCATAGGTGGCTTTCTGCATTATCTACACGACTATGCTCTCAAATACCGAGCAGGTCTGAACCACATAGATGCTGATGCTCTCCAGGAGGCCTGTTCCCCAGAATGATTGGGTCCGATTGGCAGAACCTGACATTCGGGCACTCTGCCGGAAGTTTGACAGGGAGGAACAAATGTCCACGACGCAGTGGACTGCATGGTGGATTGCTTGGGACCCTCTGAGAATGCATACCTGCTGCTTATTGCCACTTTTCTGCAATAGACATTGGTGCACTGCCTCAGCTGGACAATGACAGTATTCGCGGGCTCAATCCCGATCCCATGATCAAAGCAGCTTTAGAAGCCTCTATGCAGGAAAAGATGTGTCCAAATTACGCTCCACTGATTTGAGAACTGCACTGTTATACAAAGAAGGTCCTAAATTGAAACTGATCAATAAACTGTTATACAGAGAAACAGTAGACAGAGGGGGACAAGTAGTGCTGCCCACTGCCTTTCGAGACTCAGTATTGAGGTCCTTGCACAACCACATGGGGCACCTTGGTATAGACAGAACACTTGACTTGGTGAGATCCAGATTCTATTGGCCTAAGATGGGGCTGATGTGGAGCAACACATTCGAACTTGTAGTCGCTGCTTAAAGGAAAGCTTTTCCAGAGGGCTGCCCCCCTTGTTAACATAACCACCAGTGCACCCATGGAGCTGGTCTGTATTGATTTTCTAAGTTTGGAGTCAGATCAAAGAAATATCAGTAATGTGCTGGTGGTCACTGACCATTTCACGAGATATGCCCAAGCTTTCCCACCAAAGACCAGAAAGCATCCACTGTAGCCAAAGTACTTGTAGAAAACTTTTTGTTCACTATGGGGCTCCACAAAGAATCCATTCTGATCAAGGGAGACTTTGAGAGTCGTCTGATCAAAGAGATGCTTTCTCTGTGGAGAGTCCGAAAGTCCAGAACCACTCCTTACCACCCCAGAGGGACCCACAGCCTGAACGTTTCAACCGCACTTTGCTAGATATACTAGGCACCCTGCACCCAAAGGACAAGCCTAGATGGAGCCAACAAATTAGCACCCTGGTACATGCTTATAACTGCACCAAAAGTGATGCCACTGGGTTCTCCCCTACCGCCTGATGTTTGGAAGAAAGCTCGACTACCAGTAGATGTGTGTTTTGGGGTCTCTCTGATGGGGTTCAAGCTGACAACTATTTACAGTATGTGCAAAGTTAAAGGCCCAGCTAACTCATCGTACCAACTGGCTCAAACCATGGCTGCCAAAAGAAATCTGGCCAACAAAGAAAGGTATGATAAAAGGTGAAAGCACAGGAACTCCAGGAGGGAGATCAGGTATTGCTAAGAAATCTGGGACTGCATGGCAAGCACAAGATTGCTGACAGATGGCACCATCTCCCTCACATTGTAGTGAGCAAACTAGATGAACTGCCAGTGTACAAAGTAAGGCCTGAGAATAATTCAAAAGACGTAAAAACAATGCATAGAAATCATTTACTGCCCATTGGACAAATCTTAATTGAGTCTGAGCCCCTAGAAGATGCCCCCTCTGGATCAGTGACTAGAGCTGCTGCTAAGAAAAGCTCAAGAAAGTCTGCACCTACAGAAGCAAAGTTAAAGTGTTCCCCTCCACAAGTCCCAGTTGAGCATGACTGTCAGTCCATATCAGAAGAAAGTGAGAGTGACTTTGAATACTATCCTTCTTACGAACTGAGTCAATTGTTTCGGGGCAATCCCCTAGTCAATACTGGAGATGAAGCTGGGCCTTCTGGACTGTCCAAGCCCCCCCTGGAGCCAATGCTCCCAGAAAGTGAAGTGCAAAGCATCAGATCAGATGAAATGGAATCATTGTGCATGGTTGAACTGTTTGAGCTTTCAGGGAGAAAATGATAGATTGGGGCAGACTGGTGATACACCAGAACAAGAAGAGTATTTTGAGTGCCCTGACAGTCCACTGCCAGTGTCCGAAAGCTCTCCATGCAAGCCAAATGTTGTGGACTCAGAAACTGCAACTCCTGGAGCTGAAAGTGCCCCAAGTTCTAGCCTCTCTACCCCCATGGAGACTCCCCTGACAAGTGAGGACAATGCTGAAAATGAGGCTCAGAGTGCAGAGACTGTAACAGTTCCTCCTAGAAAGACTGGTCGAGCTGTAAAGCCTGTGGTGCACCTCAGTTATGATTCCCTTGGGAGGCCTGTGGATTTGCCTCTCAATGTTGTCCATAAAGGAGTGTATGTGTCCCAAGCTCATTGCCCAAACTGAGCGTCAGTGCTAACTCCAAGTTACTTGTGTTGCCCTCTAAGTATGGTGCCTTGCCCCGTCCAGCCCAAGGTAACTGATAGGAAGGGCCCCTCTCTTCAGGTTTCATGTACAAGAGGTAATAACTTGAGTTATGGTACAATGTGTGTGTAATACTGTGTAAAGAGTGACATACTGCAATGTTTCAGAAATGTGTTCTTGGTAAAATGATATATTGACTGATGATTACATGTGTGAGCCTAATGCAAATGTATATGGTTGCAGTTGAAACTTATGGGGTACTTACTTGTGCGACGTCAAGCTTTCCCAGGCCAGGAAGGTGTAACCCCTGCAAATGGGGGTTCCCAAAAGACTTCCAGGAGCTTGCTTGAATGCTCCAAGCCTGAATGGTGTTTGGCGTTTAAGCCATTTATCAGTGAGTGTTTTAGAACCTCTGGTACTGTCTCTTTAAGAGCTGTCTGCTTGCAGACATAATTAGTTTGTATGGGGGACTGTGTGCTTCTCTGTTTGAGTACCACTCGAGCTGCTGCCAATTCACTCCATTTTGCAGTCACTAGAGTGCAAAGGGAACCTATCTGAAAGATGTAACTGTTTGCCAGAAATCATTTACAGTAATAATGAAATTACAGTTTGTCTAACCTGCTTTCTTTGCAGTCAGAACTGTGTCTGCCTAGTTCCCCATTCTGGTTTTGAACTACTGAACTGGACCAATCAGTG
Source organism: Neoceratodus forsteri (assembly GCA_016271365.2). NCBI lineage: Eukaryota > Metazoa > Chordata > Ceratodontiformes > Ceratodontidae > Neoceratodus > Neoceratodus forsteri. The sequence goes on from JADMNL010000036.1 coordinate 47,567,547, forward strand.
TGGGGTAAGCTAGCTCTAAAATGGTGCCTTGGACGAATCAGAACTTGGACTCATAATCTGAGCCAGCCACAAGAGGATTGTATGGGCAGTGACTCTGGGAGATGTAGTTTAGACTTGGCGCCTTTTGGACCAACAGCAGCAGTCTATTGTGAGTGACAGCCAATCCAGTCAAGAACTGGGAGGAACTCAAAGGAAGTGCCGGTTTTGTCTGTTGGGAGTTTCAGTTGAGCTTAGGCAGTGAAGGGAAAGGAACCCTGTGCTCCTTCAGTGCACAGTTTTAGTCAAAAACATGTGTAAGGTCCAGAGTTCCGGTCTGCAGCTTGTTAGGACTGAACTCGCCCCTGTGAAGAGAATCAAAGGATATCTGAAGAGTAGAAACCAGGCTCACCCTGTAGAAGACTGGAGGAATTGCTGAAAATTGCACTCGGTCTGTCAAGAACTGAATCTGCTGTGTGTTCTCCAGGGTATTGTGCAGTAATTAGATCGGGATACAGATGCAGCCTGCCTGGTATAGTGCTTTCTTTTACCATATAAATGTGTAAGAGGTTTGTGTACCTCAAGTGAATCCTGCTGCCATTAAGTGACTTTTGCCTGTGACTGTTTACCATATAAATGTGTGAGGTCTCTTGGAGCTCAAGAGTAGCCCTGCTGACATTGAAGGACCCTATCTTATTTGGAGGTCGTGAGTACTAATTCAGGGTCGCTCCCTGTTGAATTGCCACATTAAATCCAAATGGAATTGCTGTACTGCTGACTGTTTAATTCTCCTTTTCTCTGTGTGAAAGGGCCCCTACCAGCTGCCACGGTTTGGACTAGCCACTAGGGCTTGGGTACCCAGGGACAGTAACTGATAGGGATAGGCCTGTGCACAGAGCCATAGGTAGATAGTAGAGTGATAAGCTAATTAACCTGATTTCCCCCTGTCCTTGTTATATCCCCTAAATAAATCAGAGCTGCTTGTTTCAGCAAAGTTATACTGCCTGAGGTATTTGTCTATGTTAAAGTACTGTACTGTGATTGTTGCACTGTATCTTATTTCACAGGAGGTCCCAGTGCGGAACCAGTCCTGGGGGTAAGTGTATACTGTAAAGGTAATTCTGATGTATTGTGTGGGCCACTAGTGGGAAGAAAGGGGGGTTGCAGTGTCCCAAAGGGCTGTGACCAAGTTAGTTTAACTATTGTAAACCCTGACCTCTGGGTGGAGGCACCCGCCATTGGATCCAGGCCCCTCAACCTGTTAGTGGCAAATCAGGCAGGGGTAGTAGCCCCTGGGATAGCGCCATCTAGGGGTTACATTTGAATTATGGCAAATCACAAACTATGCCCCTTAACGACCACTGTAAAGCCGTTATGAACATACCTCTTGGATTCTGCTGGTCACCACAGGGTATAACGTATCTAGGAATCAAAATTACTAGTAACTTAGGGAAGATATGGGACATTAACTTTAACCCCTTGTTTGATAACATCAAAACAATTCTGGACAGATGGAAGCGTCTTAATTTCTCTTTCATGGGGAAAATTACAGCCATTAAGATGTCCATTTCTCCCAAGATTCTTTACCTCTTTGCCAATATTCCTTTAGTCTTACCATCCTCCTTTTTTGCTAAAACTTATATGAATAGCTAACTTTATCTGGGATGGGAAACCACCGAAATTTAACCACAACAAACTTCGATCACATTGGAAAAAAGGGGGATTCAGATTCCCCTGGTTCAAAGGCTACCTCTGGGCTTTCGGAAAGGCCCAAACCATTAAATGGTTTCAGAAACCCTCCACTCACTCACCACTATAGGTTGCAATGCAGTCAGCATTGTGCCCGGGAGGAGTTCCCACTTCCTTCATTTTTAATCCCATTTCCTTTAAACTAAAATCTCACCCGACTATATCATCCTCTGTTCTTTATTGGAAACTAACCCACAAATTCCTGAAATCCAATCCAACGCCCTGGTTTTATGCCCCGTTATGGGGCAATCCACTGCTCACTCTAGAAGATCATCCAATTTTCTGTCGTACATGGAGGAACAAAGGCATTTTCTTTCTCGGAGATATCTTGGATCAGAATTCACTCACTCTTAGATCATTCTCAGACTTGCAGGTCACATGAAAACTTCCTAAACAGGACTTCTGGAAGTTTGTACAAATTTGGGCAGCTTATAACTAGGGCCACTGGAAAATTGCACCCGCATTATTTTTTCGGAATCCGCAATTTTCACCATTCTCCACAAAAACTGTCAGGTTCTGCAATTTCTTGCAATTTTTGAGTTTTTATATTGAACTGTGTAAAAAGTATTAACATTTTTAATAAAATACTCTCAAATATATTGACAATTTTATATGCAGACTTGGGTTTGGCCGAAACAATGCAGCGCAAGGTAGGGCAAGGGTTTTATGTGACACTGATTTCTTTGGAATCCTTGTCTTGTTTGGTTTCAAAATCCACTGGTCAAGCATAAGTAAGCATTATACAATGGCAAGAAAGAATCCTGGCTCCTGATTGGTCAGTTGGCCATCACAGCAGGGATGTTATCCTGACATAACATCCCTGCTGATCAACTTGATGATCACCCCATTGATTGTTTCCATCTTTTCTTAAAAAATATTTTTAAACACTAAGCAAAATTCTTTAAAATAATTTTTTTTCTGTATAAAACAATGAGCCATTGTATAATAGGAATAATGCCCTCCAGGGTGGGTGTTATGCTGGGATAACATCCCTTCTCGGATGTTGGACGCCCTCGGACGGTGGCCTCAGGCCCAACCACCCGAGATGGGATGTTATCCCAGCACAACACCCACCCTGTCAGGCATTATTCCTTTATTAATCCATATGTGGTGGTGATTCATTGGGAATTAATGCATGGTTGGGATCAGTGGCTCAGCCTTAGCAATGACCAACCATGCACTAATTCTCATTAGATGCCACCTTCCGGAGGGATTAATGCGCTTGTAACGTGGGTTGTGCTATGGAAGTATTCTCTAGATTTTTTTTTTCACTTCTGAGAACACACACATCCGCAGCAGGAATTATTTCTGTTACTGCATTATGTTTTACATCTGCTACTTTATAAGCCTCTGTCTAATTACGAGGATGCGCGTGCATGTTGCACTTCTGACATCTACTTATGTAGTGTCTACCAAGTTCTGACACACAATGACTTTGATTAATCTTGCTAGATACACATAACATAATGTTGCTAGTTAACAACCTGCCACTTCCAATCGCCTGTTCTTCTCGTCTCTCTCTATATGCAATTCATATTGCTGGTGTGCTGCATTCTGAAACGGATCGCTTCGCTGCATACTTTGCTATCCGCTGAGCCTGCCAGCAGTTCTGTCACAGTAGTGTGCAGTGCTGCGCTGCAGTGATCGACCAACAGGTGGCACTTCTACAACAGCACGGCACTTCTGAGCTGTTTCTGCATGATATGTTTCGTGACGTTACACTTCTGCTATCGGTTTGTCTTACCACTATTGCTGAGTGCATCGCCTCGCTTCTTCAACTCTAAACAGCACAGTTTCACTTTGCTGACATGCATCTATTATTGCCTACCGATTCTTCTACGAACTCTAACCCATTTGTATCCCTGCGACAGCTGGTGCTTTGTTGACCTATAGGTGCCGCTGTTGCTACATTATGACACTTGTCCTACATTGTTGTGTGCTGTGGTAGTTTGTGGTGCTACTCCGTGCTTTATTTGACTGCGGTTCCACACCTGCACTATGACATGGCTGGGTGGGTGGGTACCTCCCTCGCACATAGGACACTTTCTTATTGTTTTGTGTCTCCGGCGCTTCTCAGTTGAACTACGGGAAACCAGACACCTGTACTACCTGTTTTGGTGACACCCCTTCCATTTAACACTATCTGTTCCTACCGCCACCTATTGGTCAAACTTGCTCCACTATATTGCATGCCAAATGTTTCCTCATCCGCGCTCCAGATTCCTGTTGCTTATGCACAATGTTCAGCATGGTCTATTCTCTTCCTTTCCTCGTTCCCGAGGGCAACACGGCATTATCGTGCCATAGTGCCATGTTGCTATTGGGACAGCTGACGCAATTCGGCCAATTGTGTTTCTGCTTTCCGATCCTTTGCTTTTTGCCATGCTACAAGTACACGTAAACACTAAACATTTGTTTTGTGTTGAAGTAGTCTATCAGAAAACTTTTTGTTGCCATACAGACTGAAACAAAAGATGGGAGAAAAGGTGCAAATTAGCCCATTCACTTAAATGGGGTGCTAACTATGAAGCCTTTCTTTAAGTGGCAGGGCAAGTTATTCCTTCTGAGCATACTTTCATTCAGACTAGTTTTGATTTAAACACCTGAGGATTTTCGGATGGCTCTGATGATTTTAAACTTGAATAAGCTAGTTGCTACTTGCTAACAGTGATCTCACTCTTAGCAACTACCCACTAGATGCTCACATGCAAAGACTACAATCAAAACCTGACTAAAGTCTAAAAACAAGCTTATAAAACACAAAATGTATCTCAACATTTATCTTTAACTAAACAAAATCATTTCAGCCAGAGTGAAAGCAAAGGAAAATTACAGGATACCCTGACTACTGTATGATGCAGTAAAAATATATTGGTAATTTTTTTGCATTTTTTGGTAACCGCGTAAGGCCTACTAGGCACAAGTGCCTGTTTTCAGGTACAACCCAGGAGCCCTGAGGAGGTTAAGTGACTTGCTCAGAATCACACAGTATGCAAATGGGGGCTGTGGGACTCAAACCCACATCTACTAGATGTCGTCAACTCATTCACAGTTTGTTACTCTAACCTCTAGATTAGACTGCCAGCCCCACTAACCCCCAGCCGTAATGTTTAAATATGTGATTTCAAAAATAGTGTACAGTACCTACAGTACAAATTATGACCATTAAACACTTTAACAACATTTTACTAAAACTCAATTATTCACCACTTTATCTGCTTATTGTTTCTTGTATCAAAGTGGGTGAGTAGCTGGCAGAGCACTGTAAACAGCTGTTGATTACACTTCATTATTCTACAGCCAGAAACAAAAACAAATATTTCTTCTAGCTTTATTTAATATTGATTTGCTGGGGCTCACTTTATAGACTCTATTACGACTGTATGAAGTGGATGCTTTTAAATTTTGGAAGATAGGCAACGCTTATGATAGCTTATCAGTTTAGTATTCTTTTTTAGGAATATAAACTTTTCTTTATGTTTTAAACATACTCAGGAGTCAGTGTATTCATTTAGCAATTTATACTGACTAAGATATGCTGCAGAAAACATTAAAAGATTTATTGTGAAGCACTCAGGGTCTGTAGTAGAACCCCTGCAATTTCCTGCAATATTTGCAAAATGTGCCGCAATTTTGGGTAACCTTTTCTGCAATTTTCCAGTGGCACTGCTTATAACTCTCTCTCTAGTTTAGTGTATAGGCATACTCTTCTAAACCCATACATCTCGCACTGGACTGATTTATCAATAAAATTAAATAGCTCAATTTACAAAGGCATTATTGATAATTTACCTGATCAGCTTATACAGACCAAAAATAAATGGAGTACTCTTCTTAACTACAATATTTCAGACGCACAATGGAGTAACTGTTGGCGTATTGCACATAATACCTTTAAAGGTGCCTGTAGTTCTTTAATACAAACTAAAATCCTACATCTTTGGTATAGAACCCCCTCTGTGCTTCAACAAATGGGCCTATTAAATAATAATAATTTCTGGCGCTGCAATTTGGCCAACAGGGATCTACTTCATATCTTGTGGCATTGCGCTCCCATTAATAAGCTCTGGCATAAAGTCTGTTTACTTGCCTTCAGAGTAACAGGACAAAACCTACCTTTTGACCCCAAGCTATTCCTTCTAGGCATCCTTATCCCCAATAGCTCTCTCCTCTCACATGCACATTTTAGATGGCTAAACATACTTTCTCTTCTGGTCAAATGTCTGATTCTTATGAAATGATAATCAACTCTGGTGCCTTCTCTTTCAGATGTTCTTCAACGCCTCTCTCAGTATGCCTCCCTAGACTGATTGTCTCATGTTATTCATAACCGATTCACTGTATATGACAGATGTTGGCAGGATTACTTCAAGTACATCGAACCTAGTTCTTCTAGACCCTAATTCTTAGGGATATGTAGCCCTCCTTCTTATTTTGCTCTCAGATTAGGTTTCCTCAAAACTTTTGTGCACATATTTCTCCTCTTTTTTCCCTTCTTCCCTTTCTCCCTCTCTCCTTCCCTTCTTCCTTGCTTTTTTCTCTCTTTTCTTTCCTTGCACACTTTTCTCTTATCTTCACCTCTCCATTACTGAACATTGTTCATATTACCACATTTATCACTTTTTGCAGTTTACTGAATGCCTTGCCATAGCCTGCCCTAGCATGTATTTCGTACATGGTTGCTATTTCTGATCCTATAATACCCTACTGATTGTAACCCTTCTGCTCTCCACTTACATCCTGTCTAGGTTTGTGTTTTATTATCAATACATGTATATAAGGATTCTCCAATATGTTTACCCTAAATACTGTGTTTTGTTAAGTGACATTTTATACCTTACATGGAGGATAGCCTTCTATCGTATTAGATGTGTGCTTTCTTATTATCTCAAATTTCAATAAAAAGGTAAAGTGAAAAACAAAGAAAGTAAAAGGATTTAATAAAGGTAAAACATTTTAACTGATTTACACAATTACGTAGCAATGCAATGATAACTACAGTAGCTCTTACTTGTAAACGTGCCAGCAGTGCCATTCAGTTTTGCTCCACTACTCGTATTTTGAACTGGGGCAGACTGGCCCTTGTTTGTGTACCAGACCCCTGACTCAGGAAACTGAAATACAACCTCGGGCGAGGATGGAGGGTTGGCACTCTGAGGCTTGATTGTTCCAATCTCAGTGAAGATGACCTCTTCAGGTGAGGAGGGGAAAGACTGCGGTGACTGTGGAAGGTATCCACTCAAGGGGCTCCCAGGAGCCGGGCTTGGGCAGGCTGAATGGCCTATATACAGAATCACACCACCTGAAACCAAAGAAAGAGCCTTAAAATGTGTGATTACAGAGGGTAATACATATTATTGAGAAAACAGACCCTTCTGAAATTCAGGAAAAAAGTAAGGTTGCTATCAGCACATAACCATTCTTTACCATCACTGTCAGAATACTCCAATCCACTAATGAAAAATCCACTCATGAAACAGAACAGCATCGGTGAGCTCTTACTGAAAAAAGGGCCGGGCCTTTACATTGCAATGAGATCAATGTCGCACCTGTGAATGCTAACAGGACCGATGGAACCCGAGACTCGAGTCCTATGGATCTGCAAGCCTGGTACTACTGCACAGGCAGGAGTAATGTGGGCCCCACTCCTCTCCCAAAAGACCCATTCACACACTTTACATATTATTATTTCTTTACAAGACAAAAAACACACTGAGGTGAGAGCAGCTTGTTCCCAGGTGTGCCCTGTTGATACCGTATATGGGAAAAGATAGTTAACAAGTGCTGAATAAATTGCAATGATCGGAGTACAATGATCAAAATCAGTAAGATTAAATACAGTGGTGTAATACATTACTCTTCTGTCTCTTTCCCTGGTTTCTCCCTCCACAGGGAGGATAGAGTAGGAAAACATGGTGGTGGGTGTGCCTTCTATATCCGTGACTCATTCCTACACTGCATCATGGAGCCCAAGCCCTATCACTAATTATACAATAGGAGTGAGCAGATAACCCATTAGATAAAAGCAGGTATTCTCACTGCAGTGTTAAAACTCCCTGATATCACACTGTGGTAATATAATCACAGTGTGATATCTCCCGATATCACCACTGTCATGACATCATCACAGTGTGAGAGCGCCATCAAACAAACAAAAAACACAGCACAAAACGCACTCCTGCTGTATAAAATGGACACGTGATGGGCAGCTATGTGATTATTGAAATATCAGCACCCGTGGCAACTGAGCTCAGTATTAAATCACTCATGGCTCCGCCACTCATGATAACCCTGAGCTCAGCTGCCACTCATGCTGATATTTCAGCTATCACATAGCTGTCCATCACGTATCCCCTTAAAGTTACCCCTGACCCCACCAGGGCCACGCTAATTGTCACCGTTGCCTATGTCCTTCCAAGGAATCAAGCAAATGCTATTCTATCACTATCAGACTACCTCACCAGCCATCCCCACAAAGTGGAACAGGTCTTAGTTGGGGACCTCAACATAAATTGGCTAGCCAGCTCAGCAGCTCATGTCAAGGACACTTTAGCGGCCCTTGAATTAACCCAACTGGTATCCCAACCCACTAGGGCAAACCCCTCTAATGGTTCACACACCCTACTTGACATCCTACTAACTAATCGTCCTCACAGAATCTCGGATCTTGTGGTCCTTCCCAACTCCCTGAGTGACCACTCCCTGATCCTTTTCTCCTGGTCATGTCAGCTTCCCAAATCTCAGCCCAGCTTGGTCTCCTGATGCCGTCTATGGCCTAGCAGCCTCAGTAAACTCAAGCAATACCTGGCCCACTGGGACTGATCTCCCATAACATGGGCCCAGAACATTGATGATGCCCTCAACTACTTCACCTGCTCCTTCAACAGGGCCTGTGATATCTTTGCCCCCCTCACCAAAACACATACCAAGAAGTGCAATGCACCTTGGGTCACGTCAACGCTGCTGCAGCAGCTTAAACAAAGGGAAAACCTCTGGCACAGAGCATTGCCTCTGGTGAGCAGGCTGACAGACAGGCGTATAATGCTGTATGCAACATATGCCCCTGGGCTATACGCAGAGCCAAAGCTGAGTTCTATAGAACCACACCGGCTACCTCCTAAGAGAGTGCAAGAACATTTTGGGTTAACATTAAAGAACTTAACGGGAAATCCCCCTCCCCTCTCCCGTCCCAACTCAACATCAATAACATCACCTCCACTGATCCTCAATGCATCGCTGACTGGCTCAATTCCACCTTCTTTGACCTCAGTGCAGTCCTCCCAAGTAACTTCTTTGACCCTGTACTGCCTGCCACAGCGCATAATCTCCAATGCCCTCCTTTCTACCTGAGGCTCATTAGCCTGCAGAAAGTCAAATCGTACCTAACCAAAGCCCTCAGTGGCTCCAACAACTGTAAAGACTCATCTGACATGAGAATCCTTTGCCTGGTCCTTGACACCATCCTCTCCCCACTCACAGACCTCCTCAATCGCTCCCTGTGTTTGGGACAATTCCTAACCACTTGGAAAACAGCAATCATAACCCCAATTCTAAAAGGTGGTGACAGCTCCTCCCCCAACAACTATCGCCTGATCTCCATCCTTCCTCCACTCTCCAAAGCCCTTGAAAAAATTTTGTTTGATCAACTCGCTGAGTGCTTGCTCACTCACAACCTATTATAAGAACAACACGGATTCCATTCTGGTCACAACACAACTACCGCCCTAACAGAATTTTCAAACATCCTTCACTCTGCCCTTGATAAGAAACACCTCACTGAGGCCATTTTCATTGACCTCTCCAAGGCCTTTGATACGGTCTCACACCCCGTTCTTCTGAGCACACTCCAGCATATCGGTTTATCTCAAGGTCCCCTCTCCTGGTTCTCCAGCTATCTCTCCTCTAGATCCCAACATGTCAAAATTCACAACACCCTCTCTAACAGCCAGCTGGTATGCTCTGGTGTCCCCCAGGGCTCTATCCTGGGTCCACTGCTCTTTAGCATTTACCTTAATGCCCTGCCCAACGCATGCTCAGGTAGCGTATTTCTTTATGCAGACAATGCAGTCCTCTTCGCCTCTCACCCTGACCCCTTGGCACGCCAGTCCTCCCTCAAGACTCTTTCAATTAAACTGAAAGCTGGTTTACTGACCACAGACTAGTTGTTAACATCAAAAAAAATGAAGACCACACTCTTCACACATTGCCAAAACAAGGCCAAGGACTTCCCCCTACAGATCCTCTCTAGTTTGCTCCTCCCCCCGGACCAGGTCCATACCTACAAATACCTGGGCATCACTTTCAACACTACCCTCTCATTCCATGCACACATCAACATGCTTTCCTCCGTCACTAATGCCTGCATCGGACTCCTATACAGACATAAGGACTGCCTACCTCCAGAGGCCCTACGCCTGCCTGTCACATCCTCAGTCTTGTCACTAGTGGACTATGGGCTCATGATATACGCAGCTTCTGACCCCACTGCACTCAACAAAATACAACTGGCAATTAATAAGGCATGTCGACTTCTTTCAGGAGTGGACAAACGAACACACATCTGCACCCTCTGTTCTCTAACCAATATTCTCACCCTAGAGGAGAGACCACAATACCAGTCATGCCTCCTTGCCAAAAAACACTCCTGGGTTTGACCCCCCTCGGGGTTACCACGTCCCTCCGTATGGCCACCCCTGCTGTTGCCACTTGCACTGCCACCAAAAGCCTATGGGAGGTGATCAGGGTCAGGACCGCATTAGCACAAAGATCTTTCCCCTTCAGAGCCCCTTCCTGGTACAATGCCCTCCCGCTAGCTCTCACCTCCTTAACCAAAACAGATCCCTTTAAGGCAGCTCTAAAGAATCACATTCTGACCTCCCACATCTGCCAGTGTGCCCGCTAGGCGTAGTCCCAAGCTGCAGCACTAGAAGTCGGTATCAAGCTTGCCTCTGACAATGTCTCTCATAAGGTAGCGTCCTCCATAACACCTCTGAAGCCTACTGTGCCTAGCTGTTAGACTAATTGAACATTAGTTGTTTGACAACACCTCTCCCTGAGGCAGCACCCCACTATAGGATAGTAATTATGTGTTCTCCTCTACTGTGCTTTAGCTACCACCTGTATAGGATAGTTTCCTGTCAATGTCTCCTCTGGGGCAGCACCCTGTTTTTTAGTACCATACTTCTGTGTTTGCCATTATTATACTTTAGCTACTACCTGTATAGGACAGTCTTTCCTGTTGACAATGCCCTTGCCTGTGAGGCTGAAAATTGTTATTAATCTTTGCATTGTACTGTATTTCTCATATGTATTATATCTAATTGTAATCAAATGACCTAAATGCTGTCCAGTAATAATCGGTGTAATAATCTGTCTATGATATTGTATTTACTCTATATTTGACTCTACATGTGATGTGGAGCATTTGGAAACGAGTCTATTATTCAAAGGGCTGTAATTCCTGTGTGATCTTAAATAAATAAAATGAAAAGTAAAGGCAGCTCTCCTCTCCCAGGGGTGGTTGCCCGCACTCTCCGTAATTCCGCTCCCATCGGGTAGAGGTCCAGTGGGAAGTGTAGGTGGGAGGGGACGGCAGCGATAGCCAGGAGTGGGGTGAATGGGGCTGAGCTGGTACCCAGCATGCACGTGCACCACCATGCACGCACATGCACGTGTCTGCTGGGATCCCAGGTTGAGGTGAAAATGGGGACAAAAAAAATGAAAAATTACAAAGAAAAAAAATTAAAGGGAAATAAAATAGATTACACAATGGCACTTTTCAAAAACGAAAGCTGATTGGCTAACTGGGTCTTTTTTCCTAAGTAGATTCCAGCATAACTCATGGATAAAGACCCAGTCAGCTGCATCTTCAATCAATCCGACCCCTGAAAATCAAAACATTACAGCTGCCAGGTTGGAGCCTCGGGTAAACAGCAATACAAAGGTCCTGCTGCAAGTCTCACTAAAAAAACTAAAATACTATATAAAGAGCTCCCAAACCCACTTTCAACACCACAAAAACAGTTTCCACTATATTTCTTTCCAAGCTTGTACATCCCTCACTTCTTAAATCATTTTTTCTATATCAATATTTGGTCAGTCACCACGATCTGCTGCCTGCCACCTCCACAGTACGTTTCCACCTTCACTCCTCCCTCATTGTACTAATACCCTCCAACTAAAAATGTCAGTTTCCTGATCACATGAAAAAAAGAAAAAAAAAATTCCCCAAGTTATGATGTTATTTTGTCCTGATTACAAACTGAACCCAGAAGCACAAAGCTCATGCATGGCAGCCCGTTAGCACTCGCGCCACGTGGGCTGCCACGTAACAAGAAGTGAACAGCAAGTAAAAGTCTACCAGGCTGTCACTTTAAAAAAAAAAAAAGAAAGAAAGAAACATACCACCAACATTGTCTCTGGCTGTCTGAATCTCTGGGGCTGGGGGTGGGGGGTGACCACCTCAGCCATAATCTGCCTTGCAATAAGGCACTATTTAACACAGAGGAAGGATATTGCAAAAAAAATCAATTAAAATGTTAAAAACAGTAAACTAAACATTTACTTTTTTTGTTTGTTTTGTTACAGGACATTGTATCATCACAGTAAACTGCTCCAGGGTGTGGGTTATGCTGGGATTTACCCACTTCAAGTGTGGATTTGGTCACTCGGCCTGTGGCCTCATGACCGAACCACACCAGGCACGGGGGAAAATCCCAGCATAACCCACACCCTGTCTGAGTTTATTGCTGAGGTAACAATATGTAAGTAACCTAGAAAGGAAACTGGCTGTTGCAGGCAGCTGGCAGGTAGCAGAGTAACACATGACTGTGTAGCTAAAAACCAATCAGCCACCTAACTGTTACAAACCTAGCCAACCCAGGCGGGGGGGGGTTGCCCACTACGGAGTAAAGCAGCTGCAGGTACATTTGGTAAATCCTGCACCCTCTTCTTAAAGGACAGCTGCATAATGAGTAAGAGTGGACTGCAGCAGAGAAGGGAGGACATTCCAGAGGGAAGGGAATCGCCCCAGAGAAAGCAACTTGATTGGTAGCCAGGTGATTTCTGGAAGTAAGTGAAGAGTGAGTATCTGCATGATGGATTGGGTAATCTGGAGGGAGTGGGGAGTGTGAGAAGGAAGAATAAGAAGAACAGGGAGGCAGGAATAGAATTGAACCAATACTTCAAAGTTCAAAGGACACACTGCCTGAGTTGTCACCAATCCAGGGAAAGCTAGCACGGTCTGGAGCACAGGAAGCTCTAGGTGAGGGTGGGTGGCAGGGACAGTTTACAGCAAAATGGCAGAAAGAATGCAAGAGGGTGTCCAGTTAGGTTAGTGAGAGCTTTGGTACTGCTTTGTGGATAATGTCTACATAGCTGAAAACAGGAAGGAGCATCTTGCATCTTGTGGTCATTCTCCCATCTGGCAGTGGCAGTGAGGCAGGATTTTACTATGGTGCAGGGCACTGAGCTGGCAATGGTGATGAGGTTGGATGTACTATGGTGGAGGCACTGAACTGGCAATGGTGGTAAGACAGGATTTTCAATGGTGGGGGCACTGAGCTGCCAGTAGTGGTGAGGCAGGATTTGATATGGTGCAGGGCACCAAGTTGGCAGTGGCGGTGAGGCAGGATTTGCTAGGCAGCACTGAGCTGGCAGTGGTGGTGAGGCTGGATTTGCTAGATGGCACTGAGCTGCCAGTAGTGGTGAGGCAGGATCTGCTAGGTGGCCCTGAGCTGGTAGTGGTGGTGAGGCAGGATTTGCTAGGTGGCACTGAGCTGACAGTGGCAGTGAGACAGGATTTGCTAGGTAGCACTGAGCTGCCAGTAGTGGTGGGGCAGGATTTGCTAGATGGCACTGAGCTGCCAGTAGTGGTGAGGCAGGATTTGCTAGATGGCACTGAGCTGCCAGTAGTGGTGAGACAGGATTTGCTAGATGGCACTGAGCTGCCAGTAGTGGTAAGGCAGGATTTGCTAGATGGCACTGAGCTGGCAGTGGTGGTGAGGCAGGAATTGCTAGATGGCACTGAGCTGGCAGTGGTGGTGAGGCAGGATTTGCTAGATGGCCCTGAGCTGGCAGTGGTGGTGAGGCAGGATTTGCTAGGTGACACTGAGCTGGCAGTGGTGATGAGGCTGGATTTGCTAGATGGCACTGAGCTGGCAGTGGTGGTGAGGCTGGATTTGGTAGATGGCCCTGAGCTGGCAGTGGTGGTGAGGCAGGATTTGCTAGGCAGCACTGAGCTGGCAGTGATGATGAGGCTCATTTGCTAGATGACACTGAGCTGGCAGTGGTGGTGAGGCTGGATTTGCTAGGTGACACTGAGCTGGCAGTGGTGATGAGGCTGGATTTGCTAGAGGGCACTGAGCTGGCAGTGGTGGTGAGGCTGGATTTGCTACATGGCCCTGAGCTGGCAGTGGTGGTGAGGCAGGATTTGCTAGGCAGCACTGAGCTGGCAGTGGTGATGAGGCTGATTTGCTAGATGGCACTGAGCTGGCAGTGGTGGTGAGGCAGGATTTGCTAGGTGGCACTGAGCTGGCTGTGGTGGTGAGGCTGGATTTGCTAGATGGCCCTGAGCTGGCAGTGGTGGTGAGGCAGGATTTGCTAGGTGGCACTAAGCTGGCAGTGGTGTTGAGGCAGGATTTGCTAGGTGGCACTGAGCTGGCAGTGGTGGTGAGGCTGGATTTGCTAGATGGCACCGAGCTGGCAGGGGTGGTGAGGCAGGATTTGCTAGGCGGCACTGAGCTGGCAGTGGTGGTGAGGCTGGATTTGCTAGATGGCACTGAGCTGCCAGTAGTGGTGAGGCAGGATTTGCTAGGTGGCACTGAGCTGGCAGTAGTGGTGAGGCAGGATTTGCTAGGTGGCACTGAGCTGCCAGTAGTGGTGAGGCAGGATTTGCTAGGTGGCACTGAGCTGGCAGTGGTGGTGAGGCAGGATTTGCTAGGTGGCACTGAGCTGCCAGTAGTATTGAGGCAGGATTTGCTAGGTGGCACTGAGCTGCCAGTGGAGGTGAGGCAGTATTTGCTATGTGGCACTGAGCTGGCAGTGGTGGTGAGGCAGGATTTGCTAGGTGGCACTAAGCTGGTAGTGGTGGTGAGGCAGGATTTGCTAGGTGGCACTGAGCTGGCAGTGGTGGTGAGGCAGGATTTGTTAGGTGGCACTGAGCTGGCAGTGGTGGTGAGGCAGTATTTGCTAGGCGGCACTGAGATGGCAGTGGTGGTGAGGCTGGATTTGCTAGGTGGCACTGAGCTAGCAGTGGTGGTGAGGCTGGATTTGCTAGATGGCAATGAGCTGGCAGTGGTGGTAAGGCAGGATTTGCAACAATGGAGGGCACTGAGCTGCTAGTAGTGGTGAGGCAGGATTTGCTATGGTGGAGGGTACCAAGCTGGCAGTGGTGATGAGGCTGGATTTGCTAGATGGCACTGAGCTGGCAGTGGTGGTGAGGCAGGATTTATGTGGCACTGAGCTGGCAGTGGTGGTGAGGCAGTATTTGCTAGGCGGCACTGAGCTGGCAGTGGTGGTGAGGCTGGATTTGCTAGGTGGCACTGAGCTAGCAGTGGTGGTGAGGCTGGATTTGCTAGATGGCACTGAGCTGGCAGAGGTGGTGAGGCTGGATTTGCTAGGTGGCACTGAGCTAGCAGTGGTGGTGAGGCTGGATTTGCTAGATGGCACTCAGCTGGCAGAGGTGGTAAGGCAGGATTTGCAACAATGGAGGGCACTGAGCTGCTAGTAGTGGTGAGGCAGGATTTGCTATGGTGGAGGGAACCAAGCTGGCAGTGGTGATGAGGCTGGATTTGCTAGATGGCACTCAGCTGGCAGTGGTGGTGAGGCAGGATTTGCTAGGTGGCACTGAGCCGACAGTGGTGGTGAGGCAGGATTTGCTAGGCAGCACTTACCTGGCAGTGGTGGTGAGGCTGGATTTGCTAGATGGCACTGAGCTGGCAGTGGTGGCGAGGCAGGATTTGCTAGGTGGCACTGAGCTGGCAGTGGTGGTGAGGCAGGATTGGCTAGGTGGCACTGAGCTGGCAGAGGTGGTGAGGCTGGATTTGCTAGATGGCACTGAGCTGGCAGAGGTGGTAAGGCAGGATTTGCAACAATGGAGGGCACTGAGCTGCTAGTAGTGGTGAGGCAGGATTTGCTATGGTGGAGGGAACCAAGCTGGCAGTGGTGATGAGGCTGGATCTGCTAGATGGCACTGAGCTGGCAGTGGTGGTGAGGCAGGATTTGCTAGGTGGCACTGAGCTGGCAGTGGTGGTGAGGCCGGATTTGCTAGGCAGCACTTAGCTGGCAGTGGTGGTGAGGCTGGATTTGCTAGATGGCCCTGAGCTGGCAGTGGTGGTGAGGCAGGATTTGCTAGGTGGCACTGAGCTGGCAGTGGTGGTGAGGCAGGATTTGCTAGGTGGCACTGAGCTGGCAGTGGTGGTGAGGCTGGATTTGCTAGATGGCCCTGAGCTGGCAGTGGTGGTGAGGCAGGATTTGCTAGGTGGCACAGAACTGGCAGTGGTGGTGAGGCAGGATTTGCTAGGTGGCACTGAGCTGGCAGTGGTGGTGAGGCTGGATTTGCTAGATGGCCCTGAGCTGGCAGTGGTGGTGAGGCAAGATTTGCTGGGCGGCACTAAGCTGGCAGTGGTGGTGAGGCTGGATTTGCTAGATGGCACTGAGCTGGCAGCGGTGGTGAGGCAGGATTTGCTAGGCGGCACTGAGCTGGCAATGGTGGTCAGGCTGGATTTGCTAGATGGCACTGAGCTGCCACTAGTGGTGAGGCAGGATTTGCTTGGTGGCACTGAGCTCACAGTGGTGGTGAGGCAGGATTTGCTAGGTGGCACTGAGCTGCCAGTAGTGGTGAGGCAGGATTTGCTAGGTGGCACTGAGCTGGCAGTGGTGGTGAGGCAGGATTTGCTAGGTGGCACTGAGCTGCCAGTAGTATTGAGGCAGGATTTGCTAGGTGGCACTGAGCTGCCAGTGGAGGTGACGCTGGATTTGCTAGGTGGCACTGAGCTGGCAGTGGTGGTGAGGCTGGATTTGCTAGATGGCACTCAGCTGGCAGTGGTGGTGAGGCAGGATTTGCTAGGTGGCACTGAGCTGGCAGTGGTGGTGAGGCAGTATTTGCTAGGTGGCACTGAGCTGGCAGTGGTGGTGAGACAGGATTTGCTAGGTGGCACTGAGCTGGTAGTAGTGGTGAGGCAGGATTTGCTAGGTGGCACTGAGCTGGCAGTGGTGGTGAGGCAGGATTTGTTAGGTGGCACTGAGCTGGCAGTGGTGGTGAGGCAGTATTTGCTAGGCGGCACTGAGCTGGCAGTGGTGGTAAGGCTGGATTTGCTAGGTGGCACTAAGCTAGCAGTGGTGGTGAGGCTGGATTTGCTAGATGGCACTGAGCTGGCAGAGGTGGTGAGGCTGGATTTGCTAGGTGGCGCTGAGCTAGCAGTGGTGGTGAGGCTGGATTTGCTAGATGGCACTGAGCTGGCAGTGGTGGTGAAGCAGGATTTGTTAGGTGGCACTGAGCTGGCAGTGGTGGTGAGGCAGTATTTGCTAGGCGGCACTGAGCTGGCAGTGGTGGTGAGGCTGTATTTGCTAGGTGGCACTGAGCTAGCAGTGGTGGTGAGGCTGGATTTGCTAGATGGCACTGAGCTGGCAGAGGTGGTAAGGCAGGATTTGCAACAATGGACGGCACTGAGCTGCTAGTAGAGGTGAGGCAGGATTTGCTATGGTGGAGGGAACCAAGCTGGCAGTGGTGATGAGGCTGGATTTGCTAGATGGCACTGAGCTGGCAGTGGTGGTGAGGCAGGATTTGTTAGATGGCACTGAGCTGGCAGAGGTGGTGAGGCTGGATTTGCTAGGTGGCACTGAGCTAGCAGTGGTGGTGAGGCTGGATTGCTAGATGGCACTGGCTGGCAGAGGTGGAAGGCAGGATTTGCAACAATGGAGGGCACTGAGCTGCTAGTAGTGGTGATGCAGGATTTACTATGGTGGAGAGAACCAAGCTGGCAGTGGTGATGAGGCTGGATTTGCTAGATGGCACTGAGCTGGCAGTGGTGGTGAGGCAGGATTTGCTAGGCAGCACTTAGCTGGCAGTGGTGGTGAGGCTGGATTTGCTAGATGGCACTGAGCTGCCAGTAGTGGTGAGGCAGGATTTGCTAGGTGGCACTGAGCTGGCAGTGGTGGTGAGGCAGGATTTGCTAGGTGGCACTGAGCTGCCAGTAGTGGTGAGGCAGGATTTGCTAGGTGGCACTGAGCTGGCAGTGGTGGTGAGGCAGGATTTGCTAGGTGGCATTGAGCTGCCAGTAGTATTGAGGCAGGATTTGCTAGGTGGCACTGAGCTGCCAGTGGAGGTGAGGCAGTATTTGCTATGTGGCACTGAGCTGGCAGTGGTGGTGAGGCAGGATTTGCTAGGTGGCACTGAGCTGGTAGTGGTGGTGAGGCAGGATTTGCTAGGTGGCACTGAGCTGGCAGTGGTGGTGAGGCAGGATTTGCTAGGTGGCACTAAGCTGGTAGTGGTGGTGAGGCAGGATTTGCTAGGTGGCACTGAGCTGGCAGTGGTGGTGAGGCAGGATTTGCTAGGTGGCACTGAGCCGACAGTGGTGGTGAGGCAGGATTTGTTAGGCAGCACTTAGCTGGCAGTGGTGGTGAGGCTGGATTTGCTAGATGGCCCTGAGCTGGCAGTGGTAGCGAGGCAGGATTTGCTAGGTGGCACTGAGCTGGCAGTGGTGGTGAGGCAGGATTGGCTAGGTGGCACTGAGCTGGCAGAGGTGGTGAGGTTGGATTTGCTAGATGGCACTGAGCTGGCAGAGGTGGTAAGGCAGGATTTGCAACAATGGAGGCACTGAGCTGCTAGTAGTGGTGAGGCAGGATTTGCTATGGTGGAGGAACCAAGCTGGCAGTGGTGATGAGGCTGGATCTGCTAGATGGCACTGAGCTGGCAGTGGTGGTGAGGCAGGATTTGCTAGGTGGCACTGAGCTGGCAGTGGTGGTGAGGCCGGATTTGCTAGGCAGCACTTAGCTGGCAGTGGTGGTGAGGCTGGATTTGCTAGATGGCCCTGAGCTGGCAGTGGTGGTGAGGCAGGATTTGCTAGATGGCCCTGAGCTGGCAGTGGTGGTGAGGCAGGATTTGCTAGGTGGCACTGAGCTGGCAGTGGTGGTGAGGCAGGATTTGCTAGGCAGCACTTAGCTGGCAGTGGTGGTGAGGCTGGATTTGCTAGATGGCCCTGAGCTGGCAGTGGTGGTGAGGCAGGATTTGCTAGGTGGCACAGAGCTGGCAGTGGTGGTGAGGCAGGATTTGCTAGGTGGCACTGAGCTGGCAGTGGTGGTGAGGCTGGATTTGCTAGATGGCCCTGAGCTGGCAGTGGTGGTGAGGCAAGATTTGCTGGGCGGCACTAAGCTGGCAGTGGTGGTGAGGCTGGATTTGCTAGATGGCACTGAGCTGGCAGCGGTGGTGAGGCAGGATTTGCTAGGCGGCACTGAGCTGGCAATGGTGGTCAGGCTGGATTTGCTAGATGGCACTGAGCTGCCACTAGTGGTGAGGCAGGATTTGCTTGGTGGCACTGAGCTTGCAGTGGTGGTGAGGCAGGATTTGCTAGGTGGCACTGAGCTGCCAGTAGTGGTGAGGCAGGATTTGCTAGGTGGCACTGAGCTGGCAGTGGTGGTGAGGCAGGATTTGCTAGGTGGCACTGAGCTGCCAGTAGTATTGAGGCAGGATTTGCTAGGTGGCACTGAGCTGCCAGTGGAGGTGAGGCTGGATTTGCTAGGTGGCACTGAGCTGGCAGTGGTGGTGAGGCTGGATTTTCTAGATGGCACTGAGCTGGCAGTGGTGGTGAGGCAGGATTTGCTAGGTGGCACTGAGCTGGCAGTGGTGGTGAGGCAGTATTTGCTAGGTGGCACTGAGCTGGCAGTGGTGGTGAGACAGGATTTGCTAGGTGGCACTGAGCTGGTAGTAGTGGTGAGGCAGGATTTGCTAGGTGGCACTGAGCTGGCAGTGGTGGTGAGGCAGGATTTGTTAGGTGGCACTGAGCTGGCAGTGGTGGTGAGGCAGTATTTGCTAGGCGGCACTGAGCTGGCAGTGGTGGTGAGGCTGGATTTGCTAGGTGGCACTGAGCTAGCAGTGGTGGTGAGGCTGGATTTGCTAGATGGCACTGAGCTGGCAGAGGTGGTGAGGCTGGATTTGCTAGGTGGCGCTGAGCTAGCAGTGGTGGTGAGGCTGGATTTGCTAGATGGCACTGAGCTGGCAGTGGTGGTGAAGCAGGATTTGTTAGGTGGCACTGAGCTGGCAGTGGTGGTGAGGCAGTATTTGCTAGGCGGCACTGAGCTGGCAGTGGTGGTGAGGCAGGATTGGCTAGGTGGCACTGAGCTAGCAGTTGTGGTGAGGCTGGATTTGCTAGATGGCACTGAGCTGGCAGAGGTGGTAAGGCAGGATTTGCAACAATGGACGGCACTGAGCTGCTAGTAGTGGTGAGGCAGGATTTGCTATGGTGGAGGGAACCAAGCTGGCAGTGGTGATGAGGCTGGATTTGCTAGATGGCACTGAGCTGGCAGTGGTGGTGAGGCAGGATTTGTTAGATGGCACTGAGCTGGCAGAGGTGGTGAGGCTGGATTTGCTAGGTGGCACTGAGCTAGCAGTGGTGGTGAGGCTGGATTTGCTAGATGGCACTGAGCTGGCAGAGGTGGTAAGGCAGGATTTGCAACAATGGAGGGCACTGAGCTGCTAGTAGTGGTGATGCAGGATTTACTATGGTGGAGAGAACCAAGCTGGCAGTGGTGATGAGGCTGGATTTGCTAGATGGCACTGAGCTGGCAGTGGTGGTGAGGCAGGATTTGCTAGGCAGCACTTAGCTGGCAGTGGTGGTGAGGCTGGATTTGCTAGATGGCCCTGAGCTGGCAGTGGTGGTGAGGCAGGATTTGCTAGGTGGCACTGAGCTGGCAGTGGTGGTGAGGCAGGATTTGCTAGGTGGCACTGAGCTGGCAGTGGTGGTGAGGCAGGATTTGCTAGGTGGCACTGAGCTGCCAGTAGTATTGAGGCAGGATTTGCTAGGTGGCACTGAGCTGCCAGTGGAGGTGAGGCTGGATTTGCTAGGTGGCACTGAGCTGGCAGTGGTGGTGAGGCTGGATTTTCTAGATGGCACTGAGCTGGCAGTGATGGTGAGGCAGGATTTGCTAGGTGGCACTGAGCTGGCAGTGGTGGTGAGGCAGTATTTGCTAGGTGGCACTGAGCTGGCAGTGGTGGTGAGACAGGATTTGCTAGGTGGCACTGAGCTGGTAGTAGTGGTGAGGCAGGATTTGCTAGGTGGCACTGAGCTGGCAGTGGTGGTGAGGCAGGATTTGTTAGGTGGCACTGAGCTGGCAGTGGTGGTGAGGCAGTATTTGCTAGGCGGCACTGAGCTGGCAGTGGTGGTGAGGCTGGATTTGCTAGATGGCACTGAGCTGGCAGAGGTGGTAAGGCAGGATTTGCAACAATGGACGGCACTGAGCTGCTAGTAGTGGTGAGGCAGGATTTGCTATGGTGGAGGGAACCAAGCTGGCAGTGGTGATGAGGCTGGATTTGCTAGATGGCACTGAGCTGGCAGTGGTGGTGAGGCAGGATTTGTTAGATGGCACTGAGCTGGCAGAGGTGGTGAGGCTGGATTTGCTAGGTGGCACTGAGCTAGCAGTGGTGGTGAGGCTGGATTTGCTAGATGGCACTGAGCTGGCAGAGGTGGTAAGGCAGGATTTGCAACAATGGAGGGCACTGAGCTGCTAGTAGTGGTGATGCAGGATTTACTATGGTGGAGAGAACCAAGGTCTGGCAGTGGTGATGAGGCTGGATTTGCTAGATGGCACTGAGCTGGCAGTGGTGGAGAGGCAGGATTTGCTAGGTGGCACTGAGCTGGCAGTGGTGGTGAGGCAGGATTTGCTAGGCAGCACTTACCTGGCAGTGGTGGTGAGGCTGGATTTGCTAGATGGCCCTGAGCTGGCAGTGGTGATGAGGCAGGATTTGCTAGGTGGCACTGAGCTGGCAGTGGTGGTGAGGCAGGATTGGCTAGGTGGCACTGAGCTGGCAGAGGTGGTGAGGCTGGATTTGCTAGGTGGCGCTGAGCTAGCAGTGGTGGTGAGGCTGGATTTGCTAGATGGCACTGAGCTGGCAGAGATGGTAAGGCAGGATTTGCAACAATGGAGGGCACTGAGCTGCTAGTAGTGGTGAGGCAGGATTTGCTATGGTGGAGGGAACCAAGCTGGCAGTGGTGATGAGGCTGGATTTGCTAGATGGCACTGAGCTGGCAGTGGTGGTGAGGCAGGATTTGCTAGGTGGCACTGAGCTGGCAGTGGTGGTGAGGCAGGATTTGCTAGGCAGCACTTACCTGGCAGTGGTGGTGAGGCTGGATTTGCTAGATGGCCCTGAGCTGGCAGTGGTGGTGAGGCAGGATTTGCTAGGTGGCACTGAGCTGGCAGTGGTGGTGAGGCAGGATTTGCTAGATGGCACTGAGCTGGCAGTGGTGGTGAGGCAGGATTTGCTATGGTGCAGGGCACTGCACTGGCTGTGATGGTGAGCCAGAATTTGTAACAGTGGGGGGCACAGAGCTGGTAGCTATGGTGAGGCAGGGTCTTCTATAGTGAAGCCATGCTGAGGGGCGTGCCCCAGGGCTTTATCATTGGTCCTCTCCTCTTTGCAGTCTACATTAACAACATCAATGACCCCATCAAAAAAGCCAACATCCACTTATTCGCGGATGACACTGTACTGTACTTGAGTCGTCCCATGCCGGAAGCAGCCTGTGAAGACCTCCAAGCTGAATTTAACCTTCTACAATACCAGCTCATAAACAAAAAGCTTTTGCTCAATGCGAAAAAGACAAAAGCCATGCTCTTCTCCCCCTCCTTGCATGTGGCAATTCCTGCTGGGGGGGGCCTACCCCACAAATTACCACTGTTCTTGGAGAAACACTAGAGTATGTAGCTAAATTCAAATTTCTAGGAGTTTGGCTCAATCATAAATTTTCCTTCGCCGGCCATCTCAAAGAACTACAGAAGAAACTAAGGCAAAGATCAGGACTATTCTACAGAATTAACCACCTGCTCACAAAGGAGGCCAAGATTCAACTGGTTCAAGCTACCTTCCTATCTTTAATACATTACGCGGACCTGATCTACAGCCACTGCACTGGCTAAGTTGGACACCCTCTACCACAGAGCTATCAGGTTCATTACCGGCCTTCCACTTTCCACACACCACTGCTCCCTGTACTCATCGTTAGGCTGGACTTCCCTTCACTATAGAAGGAATAGAAACTCCACCCTATGGGCCTTCAGAGCGGTGACAAACAAGCTCCCCTCATATGTCTGAGATTGTATTCCCCGGAGTGTGTTAGGCACCTACGCTCTAAGGAGCTATTCCCTAATTGCCCTCCATGTTCTAAGGGTCAAAACTCATTTCGGCAAAGCTGCTCTGAGCTTCTCTTTACCCACATTGTGGAACGGTTTACAAAGGAACTTGAAGCTGAGCTGCCCTGTTAGCCTGAATATCTTTAAGGCGCTCTATGATTGCTACATGAAAGCACCTTGCAAATGTTTTCCTCACCGCTAGCCCACTAATTCCGCAACTCCCCCTCTCCATCCTGATGCTCGCCATGTTTCTACCCCTGGTTCTCACTCTTTCCCTATTAACTCTTCCTGCTGCACCCACCCTTCCCTGTCCACTCCAGCCTGGCTAAAGTCCCACCCCATCCATAGTAGTGTCCCAATTATCTACCCCACCTCAGTCATTATCATAATAAACAAGTACACGACAGCCATCGTCACTTTCTGTGGTTTTAGCTCAATTTTTCCCCCATTCATCGGTAATATATCCCTCCTTTTCTTTACCTCTCTAACCTGCCACCCCATACATGGCCTCTTTCCCCTATAGGTGTAGTTGCCGGCTGCCTCACTCAAAAGATCTCTGCTTATAACCCCTGTATGCCTATGGTTGATTGTACATCTGCTGACTTCTTCAATTGTAAAATAATGCTGTTGTTTTTTTTATTTATTTCAACCTTGTACTGTATACACTGTATATACTTTTTCTTCCTTGTATATTATTGCTTTTTGTATACCTGCTTCTGTACTGTACTTTGATGTATTCATGACCAGGTACACCTTGCAAATGAGCCTTGCTCAGTGGTGCCCGCCTGGATAAATAAAGATTTTGATTGATTGATTGAAGTTCACTGAACTGGTAGTGGTGGCGAGGCAGAATTTGCTATGGTGGATGACAACAGACTTGGAGAAGACTTTGTAACACCAGACTGCAACTCATCATTTTCAAAAAATTCCCAGAATGTAAAAAAGTTTTATTTTTTATTTTGTTAAGTACTGTACTGGTTCACCAACCGCAGAAGCCACGGCACTCCCTTGTGAATAAACATGATGTAAATTTGTAATTCACTAGCGAAGTTGGTGCAGAGTCAGTTAACTTCCCTCTTTGCAAAGTTCCTCAACCCCACACCAACATCACCAGCAGTTATTTTATCTTTTAATATTGAAACATTAAAATAAAAAGAATCAGTAACATAGACAAAAAGTTTGTTCCTTTTTCTGTTATAAATAGCTTTATTGCAGTGGTCAAATTACAAAATGTTTACGTGGGGGAACTCGTATCTAGATTTCTAGGTGGTGGAACTGTCATTTCTAGGTGGCGGAACTCTCCTCTAGTAATCAACAGAGAACATGGAACCATCACACAGTATTTTAAGAGGTGGTGGAACTCAGTCTCTGTGAGTTCCTACCCAGTTTAACCCTTGCTTTACTGATACAAATCAATGGCTCAGTCTGTTCAAAGACCGCACTGTTTTACATTTATTTAGAGGCTTTGACACTTTGGTAGCATCACAAACAGAAGGCTACTAAGTGGGACACTCCACATGGACGACAGAGAGCACTTAATGTTCTAAGATAGTGCAAAGTGAGACTTAAAACCTTGCTAACAGTAAATGAAATCTACATCATGTACTGGAAACAGATATGACCAACCACTTAATTGTTATAACCTGCCATGAACTGTACTTCTACTGTATGTGAATGTATGCTCTCAATAAAAGCCTACTAAGTTAAAAAAAAAGCCTCTGTGACAGACAGCCACTCCCCCTCCACCATGTCACACTGTTCAAGAGTATATACTCGCACCCATCCCCCCCAACTAGGACCCCACTTCCACCTTCCTCCCTACACACAGCAAAGTCTTTTGCATTGTTAAGTTCCCTTCCCTGACCACAAATCAAGTTCCCAAAAACTTATCCCACCAAATCATGAACTAAATTCCTGACCCTTCACCACCCTCTTGTGAATAACACCCCCGCCTTTCTCCCAAAGCCCCCAAACCCCAGTAGCACAAGTGGACTGGAAATATACCTGTAAAAGAAAAAAACATCCCTAATTAGAGCGAGCACCCTTACTCTTTTGTACTGTGACCTGAATGAATGCTCATAAGCTCATCCTACAGATCTCATGCCTGTTGTCAGTATAGTATTTGCACGCCGTGTATTGCCGCCACTTTTACTTTTGCACTTGAAAAGGTATTTCATATTGAGCTGTTCCCACACTATAATCTCTGTGCCAGCACATTTTCTATTTATTTTGTACTAATATATACCAAATGTTGATTCAATGGACTTGTTATTGTGTATTGTACGGCTGTTTTTCTCCTGTTCCCCTTCTCCAAGTAACACCTGGAAATGAGCCTTGGCTCAGTGTGCCTCTCCCGGTTACCAATTTTCAAATAAATAAATGGAAAATAACATCTACGAACATGCAGACAGTCACTGTTCTCTGAGATCAAAAGCGTGGTGGCTATAGTTTGGTGAATTTCAACAAATGAAGAAAACAACTTATGAGAACCAATCAAACATAAAGCGGGCTGCTTTTATCAACACAGCGAATGATAGCGCATGAAATACAGTAGCTAGAAAAAAACGCTGGTTTCACAAAGCCTTTGGATCGAAGTGGTTTTCGCCACAGGCATTCGTTCTTCTCCACGTTTAGTTTTACTCGCAGCTTATTTGCCCAAGATAGTGAAGCTGAGATGCAGCATCTTGTCTCCAGTGGGGTCCTGCTTCTACCCATTTCCACATCTGAGAGGAGGTTAAGGGCTCAATCCATGGAAGCGGGCTGGGACACATGCATCCCATGCATTTCCCAGCCACTGAGCATCGCACACCAATGACTGCCCTCACAAAGTATTGCATCCACAGGCCCACCCACTGTGCTCTACTTGTGCAGAGCTCTGCGTGGGAGAGGTGGCAAGAGGATGGAGTTGTGCAGGGCACTGGCACCCAATCGGATGCCAGGATAGGAACTGTAGTGGTTTCCCATTCTGCATGGAGTGGGAGACCATGAGATATTGCAGTTCTCCAAGGACTGAGACTTCCCCATCGGGACACCAGGAGATTCGTTGGTGTAATCGGACAGCAACAGAATGATCTCCAGCTCCCCCAACCTGCACACAGGGCTGAGGCAGGTGGAGAGGAGGGGTGACTGGGCCACAAGGAAAGTCCTGCAGTGAGGCAGAGGGGGCACATAGGTATTACAGCAGCCCCTCAGGAAGCATAGCCTCTGCACCATCTGGCAGCCCTCCACAGAACAATGTATGCCTCTGCGACCTGGTGCAAGCATGTGATCTGCCTGCCCCAACCTGGCTGGCTGCACAGCAGTGCAAGAGACAAGGGACTGGGTGCAGGGGAGGGGTGTGCAGCCAGGGCTGGGCATGCTTGGAGGTCTCTGCATGTTATGGGCAGGACCCCTGCACACCTCCAGCCTGTGAAGTCTCCACTCTGCAGGTGCATTATCCCTCTAGCACCTGACCCATTGTCCCAGTGTACCTGCACAGCCTTAATAGGAATCAGTACCAGATGCACTCTCCTAATACATTAGCACACAGCCAGGAAACCACAGGAGCAGGTACCAGACCCACTGCCCCAGTGTCCTTATACATCCAAGAATTCGAAAGGAGCCATTGTCAGACCCAGTATCCCTGCACAGCCAGGAATTCATAGGCGTTGATACCAGACCCACTGCCCCAGTGTATGTCCAGAGCCAGGAATTCACAGGAGTTGGTACCAGACCTATTGTCCCAGTGTGTCTCCACAGCCAGGAATTCCCAGGACTCCATACTAGATCTATTTTACACAGCACGGAAATCACAGGAGTCAATACCAGACCCAGTGTTGCAACACAACCAAACATTCCGAGGAATTAACCAGACACATTGTCCAAATGTCTGAAAATCACAGGAGGCACATCCGTTGAGCTTGGGGGTCTTTGTCTCAAATCCTGTTTTCTTTAACCTGTGGTACTGACCATGTTATCACGAGTGGCTAAATTTTGCAATGATTCCTCCACTGAAAGCCACATCAAGCAATGCAGATTTTTTCTTTGTGGTTGTCTTACTTTTTGTTCCCTTTTCAATACCTTTCTGTGTTATTTCCATCTCTTTCTCGTCTTTTTTTTTTTTTTTGTACCTGGGGCCTTATCATGGTGTCATTTGGATTTTTTTTTTCCGCTACTTCTTGCCAGGTAACATCAGCATTCTGAAACTAATAAATCAATTTTTGGTCGTAGACAGTACACAAAGTGCAAAATACCAGCACAGCACGTGTGGGAGCAGGTTTCGTTTTGAGGAAGGGGGGCACAAGAATAGAACCTAGGGGTACTATGTGGTCTCCTGGCTTTAGTAGGAGTACTACAGCCGAAAAGCCGCATCAGCAAAGGTGCATTTATTTTTTTAAGACAAAATATAGGTCACTATGATATTTAGAGCAGATATGATTCTGCCAAGCATCTATGCATGTTTCATATCATAACTATGTCACTCTGTCTTAACCAGAAATTATGCTATAAATATTCGTCTCGGTTTCTGCAGCATTTGTCATCACGACTGCATTGAGGCTTTAGATAATAAGCAGAGCCCCTCCATATTACACCTATATCCTTCTTGATTTTGTGCAACTTCTACATGGAGGGAGCACACTTTGCCAAGTTTGACAGGAATTTCTCTTCCAATGTTACAGAAATTAGGGAAATGTGGACTTTACCATTTATCTTGTCTTGCACCAGATAAGGGAATACCAATTAAAAAAAAAAGAAAGAACAATCTTCTAGAAAATAAAGCGTGCATTTGACCTCTTGATATTGGACTTTCCTTTAATAATATGCTACCAGCAGGAAATGTTGAAAAAGTATTATAGGGTAGCTAAGGTTTGCTGCTAGCTAATAGAGTAGTACATATAAATCACTAGTGTGATTTCAGCATATCAGAGCACAGAACCACTTATTTATTCTGCATATGGTGTGCTGTCGTTGGGGGGGTGTTAACACAGCACTAAAGCCATGCCCCCACCCCCAGTAGGAAGGATGGCTGTACTGCAGCCACCTGTCCCAGTTAGTCTAGTGTTGCCCCTCCCCCTGATTGCCCCAGTAATAATAACACAGAAGGGTCCCTGGTGGTCTAGTGTTCCCCTCCCACTTACCACCCATGTATCCATCATAAACACCCTTCCCTGGTGGTATAGTGGACTTCCACTCCGTGATCACATGCCAGCACCCACCGGCTGCTGACCCCCTGCACCGCAGCCCCCAACCCTGGTCACTAGTCCATTATACACAGATGGCAGCCGGCACAGACCACCGCTCGCCTCCTTGAGCAGACGGCATCTGAATGTCAGTGAGTGTGATCATGCATACTGTACAGTATGTGCAATCACACTCACCGACATTCAGATAGTGGCTGGCCGAGGAGATGAGTGGTGGACTATGCCAGTCACTGTCTGTGTACAGTGGGCCAGTGACTGGTCTGAATGGGGGTATGGGGTGGGGGATCAGCAGCGGGTGGTCCACCATACCACCAGAGAAGTTATATGACGCATTCAGAGACAATGGGGGGGGGGCAGTATACCACTAAGGACAGGTTAGGGGTCACTAGGCATGGGAGCAGTATGGGCTGCAGCGTGCATGCAAATGATCATATAATGGGCATGCAGTTGGCCCGTCAGTGCCCTGCATACCCAAGAAGCTTATCTGCCTGCTCTGGCTGAATGTGACCCACAGGAGCCCTGGCACTATCCCACTGCAGGCAGTGTCATCTCCTGAAGACAATACACAGCCTTGGGCCACGTCAGCGCAGCATAGATCCACTTAGCGCACAGTCAGCATGGCCTGATATTCAGTCAGCTATCACATTCTGTCAGAGTGTGCTGACTAGCTGAATATTACTCAGAACCAGACGAGCGCAATCACATGCACAGCACAACAGACTGCACTGTGCTTGCAGCAGGCTCTGAATATAGGTGCCCTCATGATTAATTCCTAAATGGTCCCTCTTTTCCTATATCTTTGCTATGTGTTCTCTCCTCCCCAATGTTTAGAAACCCAGTTCCCCGAGTGTGTTTTTCACCTTCAGTGGGGATGCCATTTGAACCCCATATAAAATGCAACCACACATACAGAAATATTAAAGAGGGTGGCTTAAAAACATTCAACCCCATAGCCTTTTTGTATTGCATTTTCCTGTTTATGAATCTTTTTCTGGTCTTAAATAATTCAAGAGACTTGGATATGCTGGCTACAGTCTTTTTTTCCCTTACGTTTATGCTCTTGACTGCCCCCTCTCTCCGCTCTCTCAGACTACCTCATTCTGCATGGTCCTCTCTCCTTGGGATCTTCCCCTAGAGTACATGGTACCACTAACCTAGGTGCCCGGTTAACTCCCAGGTAGGGTGAGGAGGCATTTCCTGATTTTTACCTCCTCCGAGCCTTGCTTGCTGCGACGTGGACCGGCACAGCAGAGTCTGCCCCGACGAGCCTGAGGATGCAGAGAGTGAGGAGTCCTCGCCTAGGAGAGACGGTAGTGATTTTTCCCTTGTTTGTCCCTGATGCCAGTGTGCAATGAGGGCCAGTGAGCAAGGAGGCACGCTGAGATGTGCCTCCTGCTCCGCCCCTCTGCCGACGTCTGTCCGATCCCTATGTTGCTTCTCCCTTCCACCGCACCTTCCACCCGAGCTCCTCTAGGTGGCAGGAGCGTGCAGGTAACACCCCCCCCCGGAGAAGGAGAGCAGCCGCTGGGCTCTCAATCCTTCTCCTCCCCGGCCGCCCCCCTGCGGTCCATACTCGTTCCCGAACACGGGTCACCAGCATGGTGCGAGGTAAGGGGTCCAGCGCCTCAGCCCTCAGTGCCACTGGGCTGGCCCTGGCTACAGTCTTGGTACAATAATTTTTTTTATCACAACAGTCATCTGGGCAGATAATACCATTTTGGGTGCTGCAAGACTTTTACCAACATACTTTTTAGGCAGTTTCCAGAAACTA
Source organism: Neoceratodus forsteri (assembly GCA_016271365.2). Lineage (NCBI taxonomy): Eukaryota > Metazoa > Chordata > Ceratodontiformes > Ceratodontidae > Neoceratodus > Neoceratodus forsteri. The sequence continues at coordinate 47,597,565 of JADMNL010000036.1, forward strand.
AGGCAGGTGAAAGTTGATTTCTCTTTGTTACAATCTGAAAACAGATACCAACTGTGTGATAATATCATTTTGATTTCCTTTAGGTCAGAGCTTGTGTATTCCACGAGTTCTGGCATACCATCTGAGATGATTACCAAGCAGCTTCTGGATGGTAGGATCTCTGAGAAAACGAGGGATATGTTCTGTCTTTGTATACACAGTAAATTGCATGTAAAAGGAAATCATAAATACACTACTGACCATGGTTCATCATGAATCCAGCAGGAAGAGACTACACAGCATCTTTTCTTTTCCGGTACTAATATACAGGAAATCTGGACCTTCTTGAGGCCCAGGGCTGGCCAGAATTAGCAAACTACGATGATCTAGTTCCATGCATCTCTGAACAAAAATGGGATAGCTGAAATACCAGCACGTTGTTCATTGTAATGACCACATCAAATGGTGCAATGGGCAAAACTCTAGTTTCTTTTTATTCCAGCAAAAGGTTAACTCACTGGGAGTGTTGCTGGGTAAAGTTCAGGAAGACATGAAGGTAATCTATTTCAGGGAAAAAAGCAATCTGTCACCTAATAAATTTGCAGGCTTATGCAGCATTTTGATTGGCTGAAATAATTCAGTGGATTAAATGTTGGGAGGTGTCAGACTGTGGGGAGTTTTCCTTCGAAGTGGTATTTTAAGCTTGTTTCTTCTGTATAAGCCACTTGCTCTTTCAGTTTCTTTTGATCTCTTGTTTTTTTCTTTCGACTGTTTCTAAAATTTCAGTTTACCTCGTGATTTATCCTGCTTGATCTTTTGTATCATGTTATCTTTTTTTTTTACAAAATAAAAATTCCCCTACTCTCTTCAAGAGGTGCCATGGAATCTTAAAACGTCCACCTGAACAACCATCAGAAAAAAGGAAGATAGGAGCTGGGTTTAATGTCTCATTCCAAACAAGACACACCCCAAACGTACCTCATCCCCCACGTACAGCTGAGCATTCGGGTGCCAGTATTTATAGTGTGAGGCCAATCCTGCAGGGGAACTAGAACCCCTGTCCATGGCCTTCTGGCTCAGAGGCAGATGTGCTACCAACTGAGCCATGTTTTAACCATCCCTACTACCTGTAGCCAGTGTCAGGCTGTAGATCAGTCATGACTGTGAAGAAACCTGGCAGCGTAAAGGGCCAACATGCTTCACTTTACATAACACATGCAAAGTTTTGTTTAGAAACCAAAAACCCCACAAGCTCTGCGGTCCACCATTTCCGTAGAGGATGCAGCCCCCCCCCCCCAACATACAGTACATTTACCTGTATATCATTACTAAATTTGGGGGTTCTAAAGACAGTAACCAGATACACCTACTTCAGAAACGTGCTGGTTATACCAGCATCCTGACAAGCATGTGCTTATGCTAAATGCTGCTATTCTTTTCTGTTTTTAATATCTTCCTGCTAAATGTCTTTACTAGCAAGTCTAAAATTAGCAGCGGTCTGGTTTTAAATTACTTTACATTTCTTACATGCAGAATTCAGTATTTAAAAAGAATACATATCTGCCCCCCAACCCAGGTCACTCGATCCTGCAGTATTATTTCTACATTTAACAGTTTCCAGATTACAGGGGTTTTCTGTAACCATTTCATTATCTCAACAATATTGGGCTCCAACAGCATTGCTGTCACTTACAGTAAACATACCCAGCATTCCACGGCTGTCTTCAAAGTCACGCCACAGTGCATCAGGGGACTACAGTAATAAAGCCAGATTAGTTTTTGGCAGACTTCAGGGGAAAAGGTGTCAGCAGCCAGCCCAAAATGGTACCACAGTGGTTCCTTTTCTTTTAAAAGATTTTCAGAATTTTTGACATTTCCTCGGATGGACCATTAGGAAAAATATTAATATTCAAAACATAAGCAATCTTTTGTATCCTGAACATAGCAGTATTTGTCAGACACCATGTCTTTTTTTTTTTTTTAGAAATAATGTATTTCTAGCAAAAACAAATATACCGTTGGCCCGGTGGCGCCGAGGGCTGAGGCGCTGGATACCTTACCTCGCGCTACGCCGGCAACCTGTGTTCGGGAAATGAGCACGAGCCACCGGAGGTCGGCATGGGAGGAGAAGGATCGAGCATCTGAGGGACAGCTCTCCTTCACCAGTAAGGGGGGGCCCACCAGCAGTCGCTGTCGACTGGCCCCTGCGGTGGCTGGGGGACAGCAATCTGACGCTTAGAAGGGAGGAGGCAGACACTTGGAGGAGCACGTGCGGACATGTACGCGCTCTCTCCTTAGGGTGTCATTGCACACCTCCTCTCCTAAGGGGAGAAAAAGTGGAAAAGAGTCCTGGGCACGGCAAGATGACAGCCGATCCCCGCAGGTTCCACTCCCATGAATAGTGGTAACCTCTGCGCCGGATCTGTTCCAGTGGGTTGAAGGTTCCCTGCTGTCCCGCCATGGGGGGCAAACCATGGAGGACTGCGGAAGGTAGACCACGAGCGGGGGGCGGGGCTGGGGAATCAGGCTTAAGATGTGCCACCGGGAAGACAGAAAGAAATTAGCTGCAAAAACACACATAAATATACCCATTTTTCTTTTCCTTTTCTTTACATTCCTGAACTGAGACACAAGATTTTGAGGTTTGTAGAAGTTCCTCTTTCCTTGCCATGCCCACCACAAAAAAAATAAAATATCTTGATGTGGTGCTATGTTGTTGGCCATCAGAAACATGCAGTACCATCATCCTAATACAGCCACAGAGTCAGTCTAGTATGTACAATCCAAAGGTGTAACCTCAGTGGAGAGACTTTTTAAAAATTGTGAGCGGTGGCCATCTTTAATGACTTGAGTCATTATTTACACAAATATTTTAAAATGTGGGTTTAAAATGTGAATTTAAAAGGATACTGCTTATGAATCTAAGGATGTCAGAAATACATTTTTACTACAAAACTATATAATGTAAACCTTTACCAATCAACAAATACTGTTTCTTTAAATTGGCAGAATCCAGTACAGCAATTAAGTTTGCTTCCCTCTGTCTCAGACTAACTTCAGTCTAAACACAACACAGAACATGGTCCAGTCACCAAACTGCAATACAGAAGGTCATATGTTTGACTCCCCCACAGACATTAGCTGACTGTGTGACCTTGAACAAGTCACCTGGCCTCCCTGTGCTGCCCTCAACCCAGCTGTAAAATGGAGCAGAGATGAACCTCAGTGCAAAAGGTTAACCTGGATAAATATACAGGGTACCCAAATGTGAAGAAAGAAAAAACAACCCTTAAAAGAACTTTCTCTCAAAAAGGATGCTACTGGGGGCAAGCTGAAATGAAAATATTAAGTCAAAATCCACATCTTAAATCTCAGTCTATAACAAAAGGTACTGTTACAGAGAAACATTTTAACAACCCCAAAATAATGTGTTTAGCTCAGCTGTCCAGTGTTCCTGTGTAATCTGCCCCCACATCGTTATCTGAAAAGTCATAAAATAACAGCTAACAGTAACTGCCAGAAAACTGCTCCACACAGTAGCAACATCAGCGACATCAAGCCAAGCAGAATGTCCCTAGCTGTCCGCTTAATGACGTTCATTCATTCTCACTGTACATCTATTTCAGGTTTCCTTTCAAGCTTCTGTTTTCCTAAATCAGAATACGCACCGGGTGTAGGAGAATGACGGGACATGATGTTCACTTGCCTCCTCTCAGCGTCAGTGCCCTGAGCATCCTCCGGCTCTTCCATTCCGGCATGTGATTACCTGAACAAGAACCCTGTGAACACTCACTGTTACAATAATGACTAGTACGCCTCCTTACAGGTACAGCGCATCATTTACCAATGGGAGGGGCCCTCCAGCAGTGAGTTCCTGGACAGCAGAAGAAACAAAGGGCTTGTCACCAAACTACATTATGACTATTCCCAACTCTTTCCTGGCCCATTCCCCTCCCCCACCCCCATCCTTTTCATTCCACAAGGATTACAATTCAGTTCTGTGAGCTGAATTGATTTCTGCTTCTCCTCTCAATAAATGGAGCAGAGATCACGGTTATTTAAGAACACGGCAACAAACTATGATGCAATAAACAGTAGGCCGAGGAAGAACTCCACCCCTCCAATTGGTCCTTACCTCAACTTTTGTTTTTGTATGGAAGGGGGTCAGGTGACATGGTACCCTGCCATGGACATGATTAAAAACTATTGGGGAAAAAATGCATATCGTGTTTTATTCTTTTACTGGCAACATACATAAATGTTGAGTCTTACCATCGGGTTATGTCAGAATGCTTTTTTCGTTCTTATCTACGACCGGCTAACTCAGGTGTGCAACATTTAAATGAGGTCATTTAGGTCATCAGCCTTTACATCTCACTATTCCCACTCCCAGAGAATGTTATAAACAGCTAAATAGTATATGGTTGCCCCTTATTTATTTATTTATTTATTTATTTGTGAAAATCTGTTTACAACCTTTGAGCCAGGGGCTCGTTTCCAAAGGTACCTCGTCACATTGAGGACATACATATTGTAGATGGATTTCGATACAGAGCAAAAAGCTGTTGCAGGACAGTTTGAAGGTCAAAAAAGTTGTAGCATAGTAGGTACACCACTACTGTACTACAACAACTGTGATGTTCTACATCTGAGTATCGTCCGCCACACATCACAGCCTGCCTCTCAGTGCTGAACAGAGGACAGAACCTGTTTCGGTTGGTGACTTTTTTTTTTTTTTAATTTGAAGCCTGTTACTGCCAAACAAAAGAAGATTTGCTCAGATTCTACAAAAAGGTGAGTTCTCAAGTGTGGGGTAGGTGATCGGGAGGCACAGCAAGAAGAAGTGATACCAGTGGCCAACAGGGACAGTTACGAACATTTAAAAAAGAGAAAAAAAAGTATATTATATAAAATAACAGGAACCTGTCCCCAGACAAGGTTGTGTTTCCATCTCTTCGGCTGATGACATCATAGGGACCTCTCAAGCATCACTTTTGTGGCCTATGATATCATCGACTCCCTCGACAGAAACACATCCCTGTTGCACACAGTTCCCTATCCATTAGTCTATATTTGCTGAGGTAGTGAGACAGAAACGTTCGGGGACAGGATTAACTGCTTTTTAAATTAAGGGTTAAATGTCCTGCTCTTTAGCCGGAGGGAAACTGCAATGACTAGAATTACACCATGAAGAGTGCTGTAGCTTCCTATGTACACTGCGGTACTGAGAATATGGGAAAGAGAGGCCACAGTGACAAAAACGTGATACAGTGGTTCTTCTCCACTCTAGTTTGGAAAGTTGGCTGTATAAATCAATTTACAATTATTACATAATTATCTTATTATTAGCTTTTATTGACCAGGTGAGTATACTAGACATCGAGTGCGCCTGTTTTCAGGTATGACCCAGGAGGTTACATGAGAGGTGAATAGTAGCAGAGGAGTGAGGGGCAGCCAGGGAACAAATTTCATGCTGCCCGAGAGCGGCACTCAGCGTCAAGTCCCACAACAGCACTGGGAGGGAGAGAGGCCAAGTTCAAGGGCTGGTGAAGTGTTCTGGGCAACCAAGGGAAGACCACAGCTGGTACACACATGCAGCGAGGGAAAGCTAGCGCATGTTCGCTATTATAACTAGCTGGTTATAACGGCGAATTATAACCAGGTTTTATGGGGAAAAAGCTCCCCGGTGATTATAATACAGTACATTGAACAGTATAAAGCAAAATGGCATGACTACAGACAAAATGAGAGAAAAGCATTACAAACGTGTGAAACACAAACTGAAGTCAAGCATTTAGCAAGCAACACGGTTCAAGCAAATGACAGTCCAAAAATAAAGTGCAACAACAAATATACAGGTGGAATTATTAGCATAATGTACAGGTACAACTGGACATAACCATCAGATGAGCCCAAAGGGACCTTCTGAACATATGAATGGAATGCAGCAGCACTTCAGAGTTTAAGGCAGTAACACTGAAGGCCTGGTCACTGATGTTACTGGAGGTCTTAGGGACAACAAGTAGGGATTGCATACTGTATCTCAGGGGGTAGGAGAGGTGGGAGAACCAAAGTGGAGCCATCAAGGAAGCAGGGACACCAAGCCTTACAGTTCTGTCAGCGAAACAACCTAGAGACAAAGGAGAGATTATCTGAGGGTATCAGAGTCTATCTAAATGGTCATATCTTCTGCTCTGTGTTGCTGCCATTTTACAATGTTAATGCACTGCCTTCTCCGTGGGTACAGGAATTTCTGCTGTTTTTGTCTAGACAAGTTAATCAAACTACTGTAACTTTTTAATTAGCCGATAGCTTCAGTGCTAAATATTACTGCCCAGCAGTTCAGTCCGTTCTGCTGTTATGAACGCACTTCAGAGATTTAAAGCTTCTGTGCCTCAGCAGGGTTCTTCCTGGTAACTAATTAAAAAGTTCCAATATTTTGATGAACTTTGAGTTATTAGACAAAAACAGAAGGACAGCCTGTAACACAGAAACTTGGAATATGATGGCAAAGAAAGGCCCATCAGCCAATCCAGACTGCCCAACCCTGCCTAATATGTGTGTGTGTGTGTGTGCGTGTGTGATGGCCTTATTTGGTCATCTGACCCCTAATTACCCTCGTCTGCTGTAACGTCCCCTGATCTTATCATTGTCCCACCGTTGTCTTAGACTCCCCTACTTTTTTAGGACAGACCACCTCACTTGGCAATCTGATCCTCCTGTCCACCACTCTTTCCATGAAAAAGTACTTTCAGACAACCCTTCTGAACCAACCCCTCCCACCAAAGTCAACTTCAGTGGCTTATCCCTTGTACTTGCACTTAGGGTAAACAACTCATTCCAGTTTACCCTGTTTATCTCATGGATATACTTATACATTTCTATCATGTCCCCTCCCCCTCCCTGCATACATGCTGAGGTCTCGCAACCTTTCCTCATATGTTTCCTCTCGTAGTTCCTGGATCATTTTGATCACCTTTCTTTCCACCCTGTCAAAGTCCTTCACAAGTGTGGGCTCCAGAACCTTGCACAATAGTCTAGGTGACCTAGTACAGAGTGTGGAGGGGTTGTGGGATAACAGATGGACCAGACACCGAACTTCGGGTGTTCAACAGACAATCTCTGTGTGATGTTTATCCAAAATACAGGAAATAAGCTTTCTGCAATGCCATATTCCTTCTTCAGCAAATCAGTTTGCAGCAACAGACTATGAATGCCCTTTCTCTGCACTTAGCCAGCACCTACTGATTTCTGCTCTAACTAGTTTTCAGTGAAAACCCTTCATCCCTATGTGGGCCCCGTTTGCTTGGGTAGTGGGAGCTCAAAAAGAAAAAACAAAAAAACAAGCTAAAAACAAAGAACCTCAGTGCAGAAACACTGAAAAAAAGGTTACCCAAAAGGGAATTGACAATAAGCCAAGTTTCAAAGAAACACAACATCACACATAATTACATAATGCAAAGCATCATGAGATATATGCAAATCACCATGACATGTCAGACTTGTTCAGTTTACAGCAATTTACATGTATTTTAAATAGCACAACTAACTCAATTTCTATAGTAGTCACCTAATACTTTAGGGGGTACCCACAGGTGGCCAACCTCATGGACTAGAAATTGTAAAGAATATATTAAGCTAAGAAATAGAAGAACTGGTGCAACAGATTTAAGAAAAGGTCAGTCCTCAAGAGTGGCAGGAGCTCCCTGTCGCACAGTGGCAATGGCAGAGCGCATCGTGCTTCCATGTGGGTGACCTGGGCTGGCACATCCACCTCAAGCAGGTGGACCCATGGCAATGGTGTGGCGGCAACACTGTGAACTCTGGAGGGATATCCTTTTCAAATGCAGCAGCACCTCCTGGAGGCAGTGAGATGGCCTTGAAGTTGTGGTGAACCACATGATGTCAACCTCTCTGCTACAGGCCGGCATGCAGTGGGGTGTCTAGTTAGCATCAGAGGAGGAGGGAAGGTGAAAAGGTCACATAAAACATTCCCTCAGTGCCCAATGATGGCCCCCCCCCAATACTTATCCTCGGCCCAGGTTTGGTCCTCCCCCCCAACTCTGGCCATACTACAGCAGTTGTCCCAGGACCCTTTCCTGCCTAGGTTCGGCCTGCACCCCCAGGGTGTTAGGGTTGAATATGTAGCCACGAGATGACTCATGGCAAGGCAGGAATGCCAGGACAGGAGCAGCTAAAATGGTGAAGTTAGGCAGTGGTGATGGGCAGACGGAAGAAAAAACTGCAAATTTAACATGAAAGGTCTTCTGTACACCTGGAGAAAGGGATACAGCATCATTGCAGAATGGTGGCAATACAGGACAGAAAATCTGATCTTCTGCTCAGCTACAGCAGACAAAGAAAATAGCCATTTGTGCAGACTGCATTTAGAGCAACATCAACTTCTGCGGGACCCATCTGCATACTACTGTTGCTATAGCTACAAACACCAGCAACACAATGCACTCCTGACTTACCTATGTTACTGCTAGTTTCTATATCCCAGAAGAAACATTTCAGACCACAGTACGTCACACTAGAACTGGTCAACTAGTGCACAGCATGCGTATACTGTAAGTAGAGAGCCCTGTGTCTTCCACAACTGGTGCCTTTTGTGACTGCATGCACAGCAGTTTAATGACCTTGTTTTCACACTTCTCTTCATTCCAATCATTTGCTTTTCATTTTGCGATGGTCCCTTGACTGAACAAGGGAGAGAAACCAGGATTCTGACTGCTCAGTAGAAACGCATGTTCTGTTCTAAGCCCACAATCAATCACTGTGCTCCATTTCTGACAGAGCCAGAGAACAGCTCAGCAAAGTCCTTCATTGTTACAACTAATAATAGGACACAAAAAGCTACCGTTTTCATTTCATATTTTTAACTCCTTGTTCCCCAAAACCAGTAGCAGTTGTCCTAAACTCCTGGCCGTGTTGAGACGAAACCTGAACCTGGACCTGAAGTACTGTCTCCAGGTCGTGTCACCCTCTTTCAGAAGGACATTAAAAAAAACAGGGGAGGTCAAGTAAGATGATTAATAATCTGGGGAGCGAAGCTATGTAGACAGACTTGAAATACTGGGGCTTCTTTCACTAGAAACAAGACGTTTACAACTGCAGTGCATCGCTACAGTGAAAATTTTCAACTAATCTTTTTTTTTATTCTTTTTCAGAGTACCCCTTGTTCTCCCATCTTGTAAGTTGCTTTTGTTTCCCCTGATATGGCTCTCCCAAGATTTTCATCATTCTCCTCCCCAGATTTCGAGTGCCCATTATCTTGTAAGGTCGGAGAATAGTGTTTGCTACATCCTAGTTCTCCTTAGTCACAAGACAATGATGTTAACAGTGGGGTGCTCAATACCTGAGGACAATAATAATGATGAAAACAGGTGGAGAGCTTTATGAAAAGAAGCACTCCTTTTAGTTCAAGTTTACAAATGTGCTAAAGCAGACTCACACTGGGGAAATAGGGCATCCTAAAAAAGAATAAAAAAGGTATAGGTCAAATGTTTCACTGTAACATGCTACTGCTTTAAGGACTGGCATGCCGTTAGTGCAGCAACTTCATTTTGGTGCCACAATCAGGGCACTGCAACAACGGTGACAGTGACAGGGGCGATCTTGATTTCAGATCGCCCCTCACTCATGCTGTCCTTTGCGCCCACACAGTTTCTGTCCCCTTCAGGGCATGCCCACCCCGAAGGAGGTTATCTTTAGTTTTGGGGGGGTGCATCGTGGTGAAAACCCCCACTTTGAGGGGTACGGCAGGCAAAGCTCCCCCTTAAAACAGGACTGTTTCCTGGGACGGCACTTTGGCGATATGCATCCCAGGAGCCACAATGCCTGGCGCCGTAATGCTGGGCGGTGTATTGCCGTCTCCCATATCGGTGTCGACAAAATGACTGCCACTAAAGATTATTTATGCACTGGAACTGTTCACAAGGATGCAGGCTAAGATGGCTACCAGTGCTGAAAAGTTGGGAAGAGCACTGCATTCGTAACTCCTATTTAGAAAATGGAGTTGGAAAATCCGTGCAGCGGATTGGCTGATAGCATTCTAATACCATACACTCATCTGCCAACACCACCCTGCTAGGAAAAAGTCCCAGAGGGCCGGCCCGGTGGCACAGAGGGTTGAGGCACTGGACACCACACCTCGCGCCATGCCAGCGACCTGGGTTCGGGAACGAGCTCAGGTCACTGGGGGTCGGCAGGGGAGAGAGAGGATTGAGCATCCAGAGGATTGCTCTCCTCTGAGGGGATCAGGGATATGCCCAGCACCATAGCGGCCCCAGTGGAGACCAGAGAACTGCAATGTTCAGGGCATCAGTAGAGGAAGCGGAACCTCGTGGATGTCCCTGGCATCATATGCACGCCTCGGCCCTGCCTGGGACGAGAGGCGCACGAAAAGAAAATCCTGCCCTCAGGGTAGGTGATGGTAACCACCTTCCACCAGCCACACTCCATCAGCTGGACTCTCTGTCCTGGGCCGAGCCCAGCCCAGCCCAAATAATAGATAGAGCACCCTGGGTGGATAGGGTGGCCCTACCTCAGTTGGTGCCAGTACACAGGAGAAGTTTCAGGCTAGGAGGCAGAGCTGGGGGGTAAGGTGGATGCCTGAGATAGTTCCCCGAAGTGGCAGTGAACTAAACGGAGTTTGAAAAAAAAAAGGAAAAAGTCCCAGTGCCAACCTGCCTTCTTACCCTGCAGATCAATGTGCACCAATTCAAAATCTTAAATTCTCAGTCGCGATTTTATTTCTCTGCTGCGAGACTGGTGAAGGACCGGAGATGAGCGAGAGTGTGAGCGACCCAGTCATGAAGGGTTGCAAGCATGGAGACAACCACAAGGGAACCAATGGGAAAAGGGCAAGACTCGCCAGAGCAGAGCGGGCACGAAAGTGCACTCGTGCTCACAGCCATCCACTCATGATTGTGCTCATCTCCTTAGTGCCACCTACAATGACAGAAAAACTATTTTAAAGGCTCAACAAAACATAAAAATGCTTTCTTTTGTCCCATTTTGTAAACACAATAAGACACTCCTGTGTGGGGTGTGTTGGGCTGTAACCACTCTTCCAGGGACTGTAATGCAGTGTCAGACTTCACTATGCCCCTGGGCATCAGGGTATAGCCCAGCATCACCCACCCTGTTGTGTCTTACTGCTTACTTGCTGACCCACCGTTCTCTTTCTAAAGATGTCTTTCCTTTTTTTGCCTTCTGTCTTTCCTCGTCTTGGAAACTAGCTCTGTATTTAGCGCCACCCCCTTACTGCACCATTATGGGTGCTCCAACTAGTGACATCATTGGCTGCACCTGGCCTCCTTCACCATACCCCTTCTCCTTTCCCCTCACCAGCCCCCCTCCCCTGCCCCATCACAGACCTCTTCCCGATGACCTCACCAGCCCCCTCCCTATCTCTCACAAGCTCCCATTCCCTGCCCCTCCCCAGCCCCACTTGACCCCTTCACCAGTCCCCTCACCAGCCCTTTACCAATCCCTCCCCTCACCAACCCCTCTCCTGCCTCAACAGCGCTTCCGTGCCCCTCACCAGCCCCCCACTCTCCTCACCAGCTCCATCTCCTGCCCCCTTACCATCCCCTTATGTCTAGCCCACCCTCTCTTAAATCTCTCTACTGTTTTAGTATTAACTAGAGCCTCCAGGAGCTTTTTTGACCCCTGCACCACCCTTTCCATGAAATAGTACTTCTGACAGCTCTCCTGAATCCCCCTTCCCAACACACACACACACACACACACACACACACACACATTTGCTGCTGTTCCCCCAGTGGTCTTATTTCCACTGATCTTGAACAGTTCACATTATTTATTTCCTTGCACAGAGGGTCCTGAAAAGGGACCTACAAGGCAAGGTGCAGTAACAGAATCCAATGGCACAAGAAGCTGTAATATAAACTGGACCGGTACTTTGAAGACAAAACTCTGGTTGGAGATGAGTACCATTAAGACAAGAGACTGGACAGTTGGACCCTATGGTACACTTCTATCCACTATAAATGTGACCGCCAACTCAAGGTCAGTCGAAATATTAACTCCAAGAGGGAAAGTCCACCTTTCTGTGAATTACATCTTATTTGTGCTACAAAAACTGAGAATGTTGTGAGAAAACAACAGTAAAAGCATTTGGACATTTTAATGGGGACCTACTGTGCCCAAACCTCTGCACCATAAGCTGCCTATGCGATTAGAGCATAAACCTATGACACACAGAATCCCAAGTTCTAATCCTACCAAAGGCATTGACAGTGTGCAACCTTTAACAAGACAGTTGACCTCCAAGTGCAGAAGTCCCCCCCGTAACACTGGGGGGCAGGCCCCCAGTGACTTGATGCTGCTGTTGCCTCTCTATTGGGGCAATTCCAGGTAAATAAATAAACTGCGACCAGGCATTTTGGGCTTTGTTCCGAAATCCCAAATTACAAAGTACAGCAGCCAAGAACCATAGGACTAATATGCAGATGAAATGTATTATGGGAATTGAAAACGAAGCTACATAGACAGTGTCGGCAAATAAGGGCCTATGGCCCACCCAGTCTGCCCATTTGAGCTTGTAAGTTCAGTTTGTTTTCCTAGAAGTCTGTTGCCCCTTACCCCTGACTTCTAGAATTCCTTTATGTCTATCCCATGCATTCTTAAATCCCGTGATTGTTTCAGCCCCCACCACTTCCTCTGGCAGGGTGTTCCACTTGTCCACCACCGTTCTGTGAAGAAATTCTTTTCATGTTTCCTCTGAATCGTCTTCCTCCAACTTCATCCCATGCCCTCTAGTCCTGGAACATCTTTTCGCTTAAAATAGTGTTTTCCTGCACCCTGTTCCTCCCTGAAAGATACTTGTATGTCTCTATCATATCCCTCTCCCTCCTCTCCTCCAGGGAGTACATGTTCAGTTCCTTCAACCTGTCTTCATAGGACTTGTGTGCAATCCATGCACCATCTTTGTTGCCCTCCTCTGAACCTTCTCTACCCTGTCTATGTCCTTACATAGGTATGGTCTCCAGAACTGTACACTGTACTCCAGGTGGGGCCTCACTAGTGTCTTGTATAGTGGAATTATGACCTCCTTTTCCTGCTGGTGATGCCCCTGCCTATACATCCCAGCATCCTATTTGCTTCACCTGCTGCCTTGTCACACTGTTTCCTCATTGAGGTCATCAGAGATGACAACCCCAAGATCCCTTTCCTGCTTGGTGCATACTATGTCCTCACCCCCAACTGATATATTGTGCCAGGGTTTTGTGCCCCATATGCATTATCTTGCACTTCTTTGCATTGAATTTCAACTGCCAAACCCTGACCATTCTTCAAGTTTCTGCAGGTCACTTCTCATTCTGTCTACACCTCTGGTGTGTCTACTCTGTTACAGAGCTTTGTGTCATCAGCAACAGTGAAATTCTGCCTTCTAGATCCTCTGCAATGTCACTGATGAAGATGTTGAATAGGACCGGTCCCAGCACTGATCCCTGTGGTACCCCACTGGTCACTCTTCCCTCTGTGGAGTGACAGCCATTTACCACCACCCTCTGTGTCCTGCCACCCAGCCAGTTACCTACCCACCACACTACTGTCCTGCCCACACCCATATTCCCCAGTTTGTGTAATAGTCTTCTATGTGGCACAGTGTCAAAGGCCTTGCTGAAGTCCAGATAGGCCATGTCCACTGCCCTCCCCTGATCCACCTCCCTAGTCACCCAGTCAAAATATTCAATGAGGTTGGTCTGACATGACCTCCCCCTGGTGAAACCATGCTGCCTTGGGTCCTGTAGTCCATTGATAACCAGATGTTCCACCAATCTCCTTCAGTAGTGCTTCCATGATCTTCCCCACTACCAGAGGTGAGGCTGACTGGTCTGTAGTTCCCTGCTTCCTCTTTGTTCCCACTTTTGTATAAGGGGACTACATCTGCTGTCCTCCAGTCTTTGGGTACCTCCCCTGTTTCCAGTGATCGGCTAAACAGGATAGCCAGAGGGTTCAGCCACCACCTCTCTTAGTTCTTTAAGGACCCGGTGCACCCCTGGCTCTCCCATTGCTTTATCAACTCTTATTACTTCCAGTTCCTTCAGGACCCTTTCTCGTAAAGGGACTTGTGTCCATTTCTGCACCATTCTCACCCTTGTACTCCCTTCAGACCCATTACCCTCCTCTTCCTCAGTAAAGACTGAGCAGAAATACCTGTTCAATATGTCAGCTTTACTGTTGTCATCCTCCACGCGGCCCCCATCCTCCCCCTTCAGTCTCACTATCCCTCCCTTTGTCTTTCTTTTTTCACTTATGTACCTGTAAAAGGTTTTGTCCCCTCTACCCACTGATTTTGCAATGTGTTCTTCTGTCTGAGCTTTGGCTTCCCTTACTGACCTCCCTGCCACCCTTTACTTCTCCTGGTACTTCTCCCTATCCCCTTCTGCCTGTGTCTTTTTGTATTGCCTGAATGCAATCTTTTGGCTTTCACTTTCTTTGATACCTCTTTGGAAAACCATAATGGTCTCCTCTTCCTTTTCCTCTTGCTAACCTGCTTAATGCATAATTCTGTTGTTCTTGTAATCCCCATTTTAAATACTGCCCACTGTTCCTCAACCCCTGATTAGTGTCCCATTCCCCTTAATGCCTCTTTCAAGTATCTCCCCATTTTCCCAAAGTCTGCCCCCCTAAAATCCAGGATACGTGTTTTTGTGTGGTTTGGTTCTGCTCTTTCTGTGATTTCAAACCACAATGACTGGTGGTCACTGTTTCCCAGGTGCTCCCCCACTGTTACCCCCATCACACTGTCCCTGTTTGTGAGCACAAGGTCCAGTATTGCCTTCTGCCGAGTTGGTTCCATGACCAGTTAGCTTAAAGAGGATAGGAAATTATTTCTAATTGGCAACAGTTTATAATGTTCCTATTATCAGAAATGGATTTTAGAGCCCTAAATGCTCTGTTTTTAACTGTATCTGTATAAAATGTGATGAAGAATATTGTATTTTGCATTGTCTTGTGTTTATAGGCAGCATTCTGTTACAGTTCTCTTCATGGAACCGGTGATCTCTAACTATGTCATGGTTTGTGTACAGAACTCTGAGCACAGCTCTGATAGGTCAACAACTTATGCTTACCATTCTGGACACAAACTATAACATAGTCAAAACTCCAATTACTAGTTCCATGAAATCAGCTGTGCAGAATGCTGTCCACAAAAGGAAACAATTGAAAACAGTTTTCACAGCAGCGTTCATTCAAGTACAGTTAAACATTGATCCGTTGCAGGTATGAATCTCATTCCTGTAAATACAAACATTACCAACTGCTGACAGCACACATTTCCTGTCCCCTTTAAAGGTGATAAAAACCAGCCCTTAAACACTTTCAAACACCCTCAACTCTCACCCTTTCAATGGTGTCCACTCTTTTCTGTGCTACAGTATTTTTGTATTATAGAAGTTGATTTTAGTACTTTTTTGCTTTCACTGTAACTGCATTCTACACTCCCCTTTTACTGTTTCAATGCCTCCTGCACAGTTTGTGATGTCGCTTCCAGAAGAGCACTGAACAGCGGAACTGGCACCACAGAGCAGGCTTTGATACAAGTAATGCTGCTAGCACAGTGCCAGACCCTGTGGTGTCTCCTAACTGGTTCTCCCTTTCCTAGCCCCCGGAAAGGCCATTTATAACAAGTAGGCCCCTGTCCTGACCACCAATTCATAATTTGGGGTTGGAGGGGGCAATAGTAGGATTGATTTCAGGCAACCACAGTAATCCCCTCTACCTAACTATTCTTATGCAGATCCTGTCATTTACAGTTACAGTGCACTCAGGAAATGGGGCGAAGTTCCACATTATTGATGACTTACTAACAGCATGATGTGGGTTGGGGCGGAGGTGTGGAACCAAAGTTAGCCTTGAGTTATACTATTGGTCAATAAAAATCATAAGTCGGGGGGGGGGGGGCTACCTGTACGAAATGGTCTTTTTCCAGCACACTGCCACAGTGTTCTGAGCATGTCTCCAACAGTCAATAAACTGTCCCATATTTTGACAGTCTATTCCACATTTTTGGGGGAGATGGGAAGATGAGGGTCATTTGACAGGAGATTAACAGTGCCCCACCCTAAGCATGTTAAGGTATAAAGTCCTAATAAAAAGTAACAGAAAAATGTCAGTCTGACTGTGCACCATTTCCCTAACCCTGAAATGAAAATAGAGAGAAAAATGCCAGCCAAACGATTTGCAATTTCCCAAATCCTTAAACTAAATTAGACAGAAAATAAGTCAAGCCATGCTCAATTTCCCAAAACCTTGAATAAAATCAGAGAAAAACAGCAGCCAGACCGTGTGCAATTTCCCGAATCCTTACACAAAATTAAAGAAAAATGCTAGCCAGTCTGTGTAAAATTTCCTTTGTCTTTATAGACAAAATCAGAGCGAGAAATACATCAGCCAGGCCATGCACCAATTCCCCAAACCCTTGAAAACCAGAGAGAAAATGATAAGTCAGACCTTGCGCAATTTCCCTAATCCTTACAAAAAAAATTCAAAGCACGTGCAGCAGTATGGTCTTTGAGAAGTTTAGCTCTCTTTCTGCATTATTTTTTATTAGAAATATGTGTTTAGTCTATATTTGAAATTTCTCCTTGTAGTGTTAAGAGGCAGTTTATCAGTGGTGTGGAGAACAGGTTGTACAAGCTCCAAAGATTCTGATGAGGAAGGGTTATAGAAGCACAAACAAAGGATTTTTCACGTGTCAGTACATCTATGGCAGGATATCTATCTTTTTGTCTGTTTTTTTTATTCTTTGATAACCATGTAAGGCCCACTGGGCACAAGGCCCATTTACACGAGCGATTTAGGAGCACAGAGGTTAAGTAACTTACGAACATACAAACATACAAATGTGCCAGCGGATACAGACCACCCAGTCTAAGTCTGCTTGAGTGCGCAGCTAGCACCCCTTTTTTGCAGCTGCCCCACCCCTTCCCCTTTGTCATCCCAATGAATCCCCCACCCTCACTCTTCCCTGTTCCCTGTCCCATGCCCTTTTAAAGCTGTTCATGGATTAACATGATACCACCCATTCTGGAAGTGCATTCCAATTTGCTACCACCCTCTTCGTGAAATAGTGTCTCCTCATTTCCCTCCTTACGGTCACACGATATGCAAGTTGAAGTTGTGGTAATCAGGCCCAGATCTGTTACTGTACCAAGGGCATTTACAGTGTGTTTGCTCTCTGACCTCTAAGCTATACCCAACATTTTCTATACACCAAACAAAATCATACTGTATGAATATAGTTTGCTATAAAATGTTGCCAAAGGCAGGGGCAACATCTTCGTAGGTACTACCTACCAATGTACTATACACGACGATAAAGCTTTTAATTTTCAGGATGTGCTAGAGCAGTGGCAGGGTGTAAAGCGTATATATAAACACTGAATTGCAGGAACACCAGATTACTACAGCGACCGCATATTGTCCTACCATGGACATCAGCCCAGGATGAGGAGTGGACACAGGAGGCTGCCAATTAGGTGTCCACCAGGGGAGAGCATCGCAGCAGGTATCATGCCCCTACCTGATGAGGGTCCGAAGGACAACGTTATGATCTACCCCTGTTGCAACCCCTGGTGGAGGGACAGGGAACTTGCCCCACCACTGGGGATATGCTCTGTTGCACCAGGGGTGGTGGAAGAAAACAACGGTCATGGGTGAAACCTAGAGGAAAATGGTTGCTACTGTAAGATGGTGTTGGAAAACTCTAACCCGAAGCTCCCAGACATTCCATACCCTAGAGTCCTTGTTCCACAGGAGAGACAAAGTGGCTTTCAGACAGCTGCCTCCACAGGAGGCCTGTTGCGAGGCACGAGAGCAGATAAAGGGGTTATCACAATAAGCTGCCACCCGCAGAAGCCTGAAGTGGAGCATCCCAACAAAATAAAAGTCTATGTGGAGAAAAAAAGTGGACCACATTGCCATAAAACAAAGAAGGCAGGCCATCTTTGCAGTAATTTAAAAAGCATGCCATGCAACATATGTTTTATTATTAGCAATTGTGTGAATAAGTAATATACTGTAATAGCTTTTAAAATACAGAGGCAACCCAAAAAGAAAAAAAACTTTGCCCTACAAAGTACATGACATTTCTCTTTCTGCCCACGTGCTGCCTGATGCCTTGCTCCATCACTTCGGGCTGGATCACATGGGGCTCAGTTTGCCTCTGTAACAGTGTGTCAAAAATAGCAACACACTGGCAGATTGCCAAGCTTGGGGAAAGACACTTGACTGGCTGTTCACATGGACCTAGTGACACAGTTACAGCAGATGGAGAGGAGAGAAACACATCCCGCTCTCTCAAGCGGGGGGAACAAAAGCAAATGAGTCACTCAGCTATGAAAAATCCATCAAACAATGTCAAAGGGGTGGATGCAAGAAAAGCCTTCGTGCAACACACCAGTAATGCTGTACAGTACACTGGTGTGGTCCCGCTGAAGCAAGATTTCTGATTCCTGAGCAGCTACAGTGTACATGAGGGGAAATAAGGCTTAAAGCCCCAAACCTTTATAATAATGGTGCATTATGTTGGGAGGGGTTTTAGGACCAAGCCAGAGGGTGAATTAAAATGAACACTGATGCACTGCAGATGGTTGATTTGGACGCTCGCTTTTTGCTGTTATACATGTTCATTGAAAACAACACAACAGCATCTGAAATTAAAGGACTGATGGTAATGAGAGGAGTCAAAGTTGCCTCAAGCAGAAACAGGGCCCTCCTGGAAATGAAATGCGACATCTCAGCTAGGTTACAAAACATAGGATGTTGATGCAACAGTCCAAAGGAGCGAAATAGTGAGCAATCAGTTTGTTATTATTGCCAGCCCCAGAGGGTTATAGTGAGCAAGAATCGACTATGTGTGTAAATACTGCCAGCCCTACAGAGGGCATTAGTGAGTAATCAGATTGTCTAATTACTGCCAGCCCCACAGAGGGCATTAGTGAGTATTAAGCTTGTGTAATTACTGCCAACCCCACAGAGGGCCATAATGAGCACTAAGTTTATGTATTTACTGGCAGTTCTACAGAGGGCCACAGTGAGCAAAACACTTGTGTAATTACTGCCAGCTCCACAGAGGGCAATAGTGAGCAATCACCTTGTGTAATTACTGCCAGCTCCACAGAGGGCCATAGTGAGCACTAAGTTTATGTAATTACTGGCAGTCCTACAAATGCATTGAAGTGCACAGTGCGGCGCCACACCTTTACAGTAAATGGTAAGCGTCTGCCATACTTCCAGGTAGCAGACTTCTGAGAATTAAACAACTTTGTGGCACAAGGAAAAAGCCGCATTTTTTCAGTAAACCTAAACTGGAGGGTAAGATTTGCAGGGCAGGAGCCCCTGCAAATGCCAGCTTTCCTTTAAAACAGAAAGCACAGTACATGGTTCAGTGTTGTGGAAATCTATACACCGCTAGAAGCTGCTGTACCACAGAAATGTTGTTGCACCACATTATCTATGTCACTACCGTGGTAAAACAGCACAGAATCCAATGTCTGTTAAAGATTCCTCATCCTAACCTACACTGCAGATGCTCATAAAGAAACTATCAGCAAGTCTGAAAAAAAACACACCACATAAACTGTTTTGTTAAAAGATGAAATACTAGAAATTTTGTCAGCCCATGTAGCTATTACTTTAATCACATAACATGTTTTTAATCTTATGCTGTTTTTTGCTGTTTTCCATTTATTTGACCACAGTTTCAGACAGAGCTAGAAAGACAGCAAATGAATTAAACATATACTATACAAAATAACAAATGGGCAACCATCCGCAACCACAACAAAGATGATGTTTCCCTCTCAGGCTGAGAAGTCATCACAGAGATGTCTCAAGGTTTGCTCTTGAGGTCTCATTGTATCTCTCAATGGAAACAGCCTTGTTGTGTATGGTTGCCCATACATTATTCTCTATGTTGTGTATGGTTGCCCATACATTATTCTCTATGTAATATGTTGATATCCACAATAATACTACTGGAAGTTATACAAAAAATTCCTCATAATACTACTGCAGAAATCCATACATAGTATTGCGAGATCTCATGATACTATTGTTTGATGTTCAACGATAGCACTAAGAGATCTCGTAATACTATCGATGAGTTATCGACATCTCGTAATACCAACAATGAATTTTCTAAGGCAGTGCTACAAGACTCAAGCTTTGCTTGCTCACACTCACCACAGCTGCCCAGGCGCTGGCTTTTACTGTCATTGCAGGCCAAGTGTGTCCAATGTCCCAGAAGTGAGGTTATCCCAGCACAACCCACACCCTGGAGTGCATTATTGCTATCATACAATGGCTCGTTGTTCTACAAAACAAAAAAAAAATTTACAAAATGTTTTTAGTAGATTTTTAGTGTGGCAATATATCTTTGTTTCTGAAGAGAAGAATACAACAATCATCAGACAAATCAATACAGTGAGGTTGTGCTCAGATAACCTCACTGTGTCAGGGACACACTGACCAATCACAGTCTAGGAAATTTTCTTGCCATTGTATAATTAAAGTCTAACACCCAATGGATTTAATGTTTAGATTAATACATTGCAGCAAGTCACTGTTGTCAGTATTATTCTAAACATACCCCCCATTAGAGCTGGGCATAATTTTCAAATTCCGCATTCCAATGGGATTCTGTGGAATTTCAGAAATTCAACGCCATTCCATGGGCTTCTGTCATAAGCCAAATTCCAAAATTCCGACAGTAGTTTTTTTATCCCCAAAAAAGAACAGTTATGCAAAAAACTACCATAGCAGTAGATCTTTGAGAGAATCCTCCTCCATTAGGCCACACCTTTGGAACTGTAAGCCATCTGCATCAGAACCACATGGAAACTTTTTGCTAGCCTGGGGCCACCCACAATGACGGGCAGCGTTCACGCGTATATAATGTGGGTGACCCCAACACTCCTCAGTTCCGTGCTAGAAATTAGCCTCAGAGGGCCTCTCACCATGAGGAACCAGGAGCCCAAACTAGTACCAGGAAAACAAGGTGAGGCATGGTACTGGAAACAGCGTGCATGGAGTAAGGCCTAAGGTACAGCATCTGATACAATTCTCAGAAGACACGGGGGAAGGAAGTTGGTTATGACATAGCCTAATGGAGGAGGTTTTCTCAAAGATCTGCTATTGCGGTAGACACACAACTGGTTGCTGCCTGCACTTCTTGTACGGCTGCATCCAGGGACATGAGCCAACACAGCCCATTTGAAAACTGCCCTGGAGACCAGGTGGGTTTAGGGGCTTTAAAAAAATCTGGCCATGGGATTCACTGAGTAGAAAGTACATTCGGACTCCAGGAGGAGAAAGTGGACACATCAGCATTAAGACTAGTGTAGGGCAAAACTTTTATTACTCCTGTTAAATTGCCGATTTCGCATTCACGTCATTTTTGTGACACTGCATCAATATCTGGCAAAATTTTGCCACGGATATTTTCATTCTAATAGGGCCATGTTTTCCCAAATGGTGCAAATACATTCTTAAAAATGTGCAATTTCAGCAAATAGAACCATTTTGTCCCAAACCAAGCATTTTTTAAATGTCTTAGCTAATAGCGCCTGTGATTGCTCTTAACCATGTTTGCCTCCCCCCCCCGGTCTCTGCCCCAATCTGCCCCTGATGACCATGTCTGTTTTAGACTGTTACCTGCTATTTTCTGTGTATGCGTTAGTTGAATCTACTTGTGTCTTCCTGTTTTCGTTTTTTTCCGCTTTGTACAACACCACATTTCAGCACTGTTTGCAGCATGTAATTCCTTATTTGCATTTTAGTATCCTTGTTACTGCTGATGTTATTTCAGCTACTGCATTGTATCAAGCGTCCACTCTGCAGAGTGTTTTGTCTCGCTATATTACTGTTGATGTTACCATGATTGTTGTTTCTGTTACTATTTTGTTTTTGCCTTGTTACATCTGTAACTTATACACTCTGACATGGAGCCTTTATTGTAAATCCAAAATACAAATAAATAAAATAAAAATGTGATTTTAAAAAATGCAGTTTTAATCAAAACTGCTTAAACACACTCTTCTAGTTTTAGAAATTGTGTGAAATTACATAGAACTGGCGCAATTTTATGAAAAAGTGCGCAAAATGGATTTTTCTAATTCTGCCCAGCACCAACCTGGGCCAGGAATGCTGCAGCAAAAAGTACTTGAAACCATTAAAAACTAGCTCATTCCTGCAACTCCACTGCTTTACCTGCCTGGAGTTGCACTGGAAGCAAGAAGCCTTGTCGGTCACCAGTTTCAAGGACTTCAGCTGCAGTTTTCCTGAACCACATGCTAAGAGCTATTCCTACTGAAGCCACCACAGACTGCAGATGTAATGAGAAGGGAAGACCAAAGGATGGCAGAGAAGGTGGGGGATGGCATAACAGGAAAAAAGTCACAAAACGAGATGTGGGGGGGGGTCATAAAAGGCAAAGCTAGAGAGATAGGGCAAAGAGGAAACAAAGGTGAAGTAGGTCAGAGATAAAGCATGTATGGCAAGTACAAGAGTGGGTAAGAGTTTGAGCACACATGGGGGTGTAAATCTTATTAACCTAGTTGTTGCGGTAATACCTGTCACAGACACTCTAGTGCAGTACGGGTGGAGCGGGGGTGCTGCAGTGGTGTGGTGCCGGCCTTCTGATGAGACGTTAAACCAAGGTCCCTTCTGCCCATCTCTGGCCCATGGCACTTGTGTAAGAAGAGCAAGGGTGTTTCCTTGGTGTCAGTAGCAGCTCTAGACACAAGTGGTTACCAGGGCACAGCTGGGGCACAACAGATGGCAGCCAGGGCACTGATATATTGTTACTATGGGGGAAGCTCTGCACCATATGGGGCACCAACTGGGGTACAGCATTTTTTTACCAGGGCACATGCCCTGGCGGGCCCTGGTGTAGAGCCGCCACTGCCTGGTGTCCTGGTCAACATATTTTTCAACTGGCCAGATGCATAATGTGCAAATGAGGGAAGGCAAATACCAGGGGATTACCTCCAAAAAGGCGGAAGTGATCCTTCCCCTGTACAACTGCTTGGTCAGGCCACTCCTCGAGTACTGTGTACAGTTTTGGAGACCACATTTAAAGAGGGATGTTACACTCCTAGAGAGGGTCCAAAGGAGGGCAACCAAAATGATCTGGGGCCTGGGGGAAGAGGACCTATGAGGAGAGGCTCAAGGAGCTCTACATGTACACCCTGGAGGAGAGGAGGGACGGGGGGACATACTAACATACTAAAATGCCAGCAGAATAGGCTTAACAGTCTTTCGTGTCTGCTCGTTTGATCAGCCCCCACCCTGGGAGCTGACCTTGCTGCCCCCCTCTCCCTCTCTGGCTTCTCCCTTCCCAGTCCCAGATATTCTCGCTGCATTGGATTTTGCTTCCAGAACCCTTCCCCTGTACCTGTCCCACCCCCTCTTGTACACCTCCACCGTGTCTGCCTCCACCAGCCCCTGGGCAGCACATTTCATGGCTCCACCACCCTCTCAGTGAAGTAGCACCTCCTCCTTTCTCCCCTGAATCTTCCCCCCTCCAGCTTCCACCCATGCCCTCTAGTTGCCCCCCCCTTCGGAGCACCCCGACTGCTCCTCCCCTATTTACCCCTTCATGTACCTGAAGACCTCTATCATGTTTCCCCGGTCCTTCTCTCTTCCAATGTGTACATATTTAGCTTTTCGAGCCTCTCTCCATAGGTCCTGTCCCCCAAGCCCCAAATCATTTTGGTTGCCCTCCTCTGGACCCTCTCCAGGAGTTCAATGTCCCTCTTTAAATGTGGCCTCCAAAACTGCATGCAGTACTCAATGTGCGGCCTCACCAAGCAGTTACACAGTGGGAGTATCACTTTCCTCCCTAGCGATGCATCCCAGCATCCTGTTGGCCTTTGCCGCTGCCTTCCTACAAGTCTCCGAGATGATCATCTTGACATCCACCACCACCACCAGGATATATACATACACATGATAGAGGGTCTTTAAGGACATAAAAGGGATCAATAAGGGGGGCCCAGTCAGGGTGCTCCAAAGGAAGGAGGAGGGGCAATGAGGGGGAACAGGTGTAAGCTGGAAGGGGGCAGGCTCAGAGGGGGAGAGGAGGAGATGTTATTGCACGAAAGGGTGGTGGAGCCATGGAATGTGCTACCCAGGGAGCTGGCAGAGGTGGAGACTGTGGACGGGTTTAAGAGGGGATGGGACAGGTATAGGGGGAGGGTAAATCTGACCAGGTCCAATGCAGGTGGAACATCTGAGACTGGGGACAGTATAACCCAAGGGAGGGACACCAAATTCAGCCCTCAGTGCGGGTGCTGAAAATCGAGCAGACTCGAAAGACCGTTAGGCCTATTCTGCTGGCATTTTAGTATGTTAGTAAATATTCTGGTGCACTCTTTATCCATCTTTGTTATAACTGGGAAGTGCAGGCTCTGTTCTATTACTGTGAGTCTACTTCTTTACAAGCACTGCTTTACAAACCCAGCAACTACTATATACAGATTGTTGTTGCATTACACAATCCTAGTTCCATTTCACAGCTTCTGGTTCCTGAAAATATTCTTTAATTGGCTGTTTCGGGAAAGAATACCATTTATTGTTTACTTTTTGACTGAGAGAGCTTAATATGTATACCCTTGATGAAAGGAGGGAGAGGAGGGACATGATAGAAACTTTCAAGTACCTCAAGGGAATCAACAAAGTCCAGGAAGGTAACATCTTTCAGAAAAAGAGATGTGTAAGAACAAGGGGGCACAATTTAAAGATAGAGGGGGGACGG
Source organism: Neoceratodus forsteri (assembly GCA_016271365.2). Classification (NCBI taxonomy): domain Eukaryota; kingdom Metazoa; phylum Chordata; order Ceratodontiformes; family Ceratodontidae; genus Neoceratodus; species Neoceratodus forsteri. The sequence continues at coordinate 47,622,346 of JADMNL010000036.1, forward strand.
TTCAGGGGTAATGTGAGGAAATTCTTTTTCACAGAGAGAGTGGTGGATACATGGAACCTCCTTCCTGGGGAGGTCGTTGGGTCTAAAACAGTGGGGGAATTCAAGCATGCATGGGACAGACACAAGGCAATTGTAGTGGGGGGTTGCAGGAAGTAGGCTGTTGGTTAACTAGAATCTGCAGCTTATCCAGCAGGTAGGGAAATGGGCAGACTGGGTGGGCCAAGTGGTCCTTATCTGCAGTCAAAGTCTATGTTTCTATGTTTCTATTGTAGTTTACACAAAATATTGCAACTATGTTACACAGAAATAGCATACTTCATTTAATACATCAAAACTATTAAAGGTAGCTTGTAGTCCCATTTCTTGCAGTACAGCAGTCTGAGTGGTCATTAAGTGGCTTCACTACTTTTGTTGTTTAAAGCTGTAGAAAACGTGAAATTAGTCCTTTTAAATCAGAGACTATGGTCCTGATTCTCAAACTGGGCTTGGAGTGGCACATGCTGTGGTAGGAAAGCAGCCTATGTTAATGCCTCTGCACCAGGGACCCTGCGCCCTATTCTCTACTGGGCAGGGTCCCGGCAGCTAAGTCCCGCAGCTTGTGGCAACCAGGGCTGGGCACCAAACATACGGTGCACTGGCAGTGTGTGTTGTAAGCTGTGGGGTGGCTGTGCGCTGCTCTAGTCCATACTGGGCTAGCAGCCCACCTCCCCGATGCGCCCCCTCAAACAAAGAGAAGTACGACATCCCTAGGTTGGTGGCATAGTGGCCCCCTCCTCGATCCCCGAATGTGCTATGATCCTGATTGTATGTTAAGCATGCCCCGCTCCCCGAACGCGCCATGCTCCATAGAGAAGTAATAAAACATGCCCCCATCCCAGATTGTGCCATTTATGAGTTATACATATTACTATCAAGGCCTCCGTCCACAATTCCCGATGCCACCATTGGCACAAATGACCCCTATCCTGGTCTCTAGTGGATCCCCACCCTCCCACCCTAGCAGGTAGTGCCCACCACCCAGCTCCCCATCCCGTAATACAGGCGTCACCGGCACAGCTTCCTCTCCCTCCACAGCTGGGCGCCGGCTGAACTGTCATTATGATATCTGCACGGTATAGTGTATGCACATTGCATACATTATACAGATATTATAATAACAGTTCAGTAGGTGCTTGACAGGGAGGTGAGAGGAGGGCTGTGTCTGTGCCGGCTCTATTATGGGATGGGGGGAGCTGGGTGGTGGGCACTACTTGCTGGAGTTGGGGGCCGGGAGACCACTAGATCTCCAGGATAAGGGGGTCATTTATGACGATGATGACACCGGGGATCATGGCAGGGGGCCTTGATAGTCATACGTATAACTCATAAATGGCACAATCTGGGATGGGGGCATGATGTGTTACTTCTCTACAGAGAATGGCACAATCGAGGTTTGAGGAGGGGGCATGCTTAATATACAATCAGGATCATGGCACATTCGGGAACTAGGGAGGGGTGGCCACTAGTCCCCGGGGCAGGGGGGGGTCATTAGCATTATACCTGTGGGCATTATGGGGGATCGTGGCCCACGACACATTGCCACTGACAGGACAACTCTCCCAGTGGGGAGATTTCCAAGTACCCTTAGACCAGCCCTGGCTGGTCTAAGGGTACTTAGAATTTTTCCCTCTGGGAGAGTTCTGTGAATACCATTTCATGGGATGTGGCAGCTTGTGGCTGCCACACGCCCCCTAGCGCCAGGTCGCAGCCCATGTTTGGGTGCATGGGAGGTGCAAGCCTCATTTGGGGCAGGCAGCCTGCAGTTGATACAGGCTGCCTTTGAGAATAGCTCTGCTGGCAGTTTGGGGCACAAGGTGCCTTCTCCACCATTTATGTTTGACGCAGGTACCGTGTGCCATTTCCAGGGCTTTTACATTTGAGCCCATGTATCTATTGACAGCAGTTCTGATACAGAGTTAGAAAGGAAATGCGCAGATTGGATAGATGGAGTCTTTTTCTGCTGTCAGCATCGATGTATCTACAGTGTGTTGAAACACTAACCTGAAATGTAGCATTACCAGAAGAAGGGCTCTGTGGAGTCTGAAAGCTTTTGTTCTGAAAATTTCTTGTTGGTCCAATAAAAGGTATCAAATCACCTAAACAATTCTCTAAATACTAAGTTGAAATCCCTATATCCACAATCTTTACAAGGTTCTTAGAAGCTGCAATGCCAACAGACTGAAAATGAGGGCAGCAGAATCATGAACGGAGTCAGGTGGACTGCCACGGTGGGGGGGGTGCCAACTCATGCAGACTCAAATACACAGTTTCATATTTTGCTACCAGGTTAGAGAAAGGGCTTAATGGGGGCAGTTCTGGAGTACTGAGCAAATGTGACAAGAGCTGGCTACAGGCAACATGCTTACACAGATACACCCATGGATGCAAACTTGCATAAAGCGACATAAATGCCGAAGCAAACCGACCCACATACTGACAAATTCACATGCAGTTCTAGCCTTTGAAATAAAATAAAGCATTTTGTCCCAACTATTAGCAATATATTTTTTCAAATATTTCAGAAAATTCCCAGCCTGCTTTTTTCACTCATTGCGGTACTGGTGTTTCGTCACTAGGTAGGTTGTGGATAAAGTTGCAGTGTACACCACCAGAGAAGAACCTAGAAATGGCTGACAACCACATTATGGAGTGGATGGCTCACGGGGACATGGAGTGAGTTACATCTTTTAATTTATTTTCTCTGGTGTCCAGTGGTACTACTCTCTCCCTCCTCCCACCCACTTTCAAGCAATCCCTGGTGAGCAGTGGCCCCATCCCTTCCTAATACTCCTGGTGTCTAACAGCACCCCGCCTCCTCCTCCCTCACCCCATCCCCATTCAAGATGTCCCTGGCATCTAGCAGCACCCACTCTCCTCCATCACCATTCAAAAAATCCCTGGTGTCTAGTAGCACCCACTCCCTCGCCCCACCCCCATTCAAGATGTCCTGAGTCTAGTGGCACACACTCCCTCACTCCCCACCCATTCCAAAAGTCCCTGGTGTCTAGTAACACCCAATAACGCACCACTTCCCTATTCAAGAAGTTGCTGACATCTAGTAGAACCCTTCCTTCCTTCCCTGACCCCATTCCCATTCAAGAAGTCCCTGGTGTCCTGTGGCACCCTCTCCCTCACCCCATCCCCACTCAAGAAGTCCCTGGTGTCCCATTGCACCCCCTCCCTCATACCATCCCCACTCAAGAAGTCTCTGGTGTCCCATGGCACCCCCTCCCAAAATCCATCCCCATTCAAGAAGTCCCTGGTGTCCCATGGCACCCTCTCCCTCACCCATCCCCATTCAAGAAGTCCCTGGTCTCCCACTGCACCCTCTCCCTCATACCATCCCCACTCAAGACGTCCCTGGTGTCCCATGGTACCCCTTCCCTCACCCCATCCCCACTCAAAAAGTCCCTGGTGTCCCATGGCACCCCCTCCCTCACCCCATCCTCACTCAAGAAGTCCTTGCTGTCCTTTGGCACCCCCTCTCTCATAGCATCCCCACTCAAGAAGTCTCTGGTGTCCCATGGCACCCCCTCCCAAAATCCATCCCCATTCAAGAAGTCCCTGGTGTCCCATGGCACCCCTTCCCTCACCCATCCCCATTCAAGAAGTTCCTGGTGTCCCATTGCACCCTCTCCCTCATACCATCCCCACTCAAGACGTCCCTGGTGTCTCATGGCACCCTTCCCTTACCCCATCCTCACTCAAGAAGTCCCTGCTGTCCTTTGGCACCCCCTCTCTCATAGCATCCCCACTCAAGAAGTCTCTGGTGTCCCATGGCACCCCCTCTCAAAATCCATCCCCATTCAAGAAGTCTCTGGTGTCCCATGGCACCCTCTCCCTCATACCATCCCCAATCAAGACGTCCCTGGTGTCCCATGGCACCCCCTCCCTTACCCCATCCTCACTCAAGAAGTCCCTGCTGTCCTTTGGCACCCCCTCTCTCATACCATCCCCACTCAAGAAGTCCCTGGTCTCCCATGGCACACCTCCCTCACTCCACCCCCATTCAAGAAGTCCCTGCTGTCCTTTGGCACCCCTCCCTCATACCATCCCCACTCAAGAAGTCTCTGGTGTCCCATGGCACCCCCTCCCAAAATCCATCCCCATTCAAGAAGTCCCTGGTGTCCTATGGCACCCTCTCCCTCCTACCATCCCACTTCAAGATGTCCCTGGTGTCTCATGGCACCCCTACCCTACCCCATCCCCACCCAAGAAGTCCCTGTGGTGTCCCATTGCACCCCTCCTCACCCCTCCCAATTCAAGAGTCCCTGGTGTCCCATGGCACCCCCTCTCACCCCATCCCCACTCAGAAGTCCCTGGTGTCCCATGGCACCCACTCCTCACCCATCCCCACTCAGGAAGTCCCTGGTGTCCCATGGCACCCCCTCCCTCATACTATCCCCATTCAAGAAGTCCCTGGTGTCCCATGGCGCCCCCTCCCTCATACCATCCCCATTCAAGAAGTCTCTGGTGTCCCATGGCACCCCCTCCCTCATACCATCCCCATTCAAGAAGTCTCTGGTGTCCCATGGCACCCTCCCCCTTTTACCATACCCATTCAAGAAGTCCCTGTTGTCCCATGGCACCCCCTCCCTCATACCATCCCCATTCAAGAAGTCTCTGGTGTCCCATGGCACTCACTCCCTCACCCATCCCCACTCAAGAAGTCCCTGGTGTCCCATGGCACCCCTCCCTCACCCCATCCCCACTCAAGAAGTCCCTGGTGTCCCATGGCACCCCCTCCCTCATACCATCCCCATTCAATAAGTCTCTGTTGTCCCATGGCACCCCTTCCCTCACCCTATCCCCACTCAAGAAGTCCCTGGTGTCCCATGGCACCCCCTCCCCCTCATACCATCCCCACTCAAGAAGTCCCTGTTGTCCCATGGCACCCTCTCACTCACCCCAACATGCATAGCCAGCAGACCCTCAAAAGTCTTTTATATAGAATAATACATGGGGTGATGTGTTTAATGAGAATTTTGTACACACCTGAGGTGTTGGATGCTATATAAACCCTGAGAGTGAAACTCAAGGGGGTTATTTAAGCATCCAACACTGAGGGTGTATGTAAAATTTGAGTTTTACACACACCACACCATGTTTTATTTGATATATTTGCTGGGGCGCATTTTTTTCATTACAATAGAAACGCACTGCTGTCTGTCCCACTGGCTGGTTGCCAAACTTCTTCTGCTTCCTTTCACACTGCCTGTCTGACTTCTGGGGATTACTTTGACTCTGCCTGCTCCTCTCTCTTGAAATGACTGCATCGTTTTCTTTAATAAAGCTAACTTTTTTCAGTAAGAAATATAGCGCTGGCATTGGGAGGGAGTTGCCATTGTGGTAAAGAGCGGCGTGATGAAAGGAAGACCACGGCTGACGCATGCGTGCAGTGAGGGAAACCCAACGCGTGTTCACTGTTACGATAACCGGGTTTCCCTATGGGGAAAAAACAGGCTTCATGCCTCAGCCCTCTGCACCACCGGGCCGGCAAGTCTTTATAAATCTTAACATCACCACCATGAGAATAACAGACCAGCGGTTCCTCGTCTTTTGATGGTGGCATAAAAGAAATTATACAATCGCAAGAACAGTTCCTGGTCTCTGATTGGTCAGTTTGGGGCTGGACACATGATGTTATCCCAGCACATCACGGGTCTAGTCTCAGCATCACTGTGAACCAATGCAGGTGAGCTCTATGAGCTAGATGTCCCCTTTTTTTGCATCTCCTCTTAAGAAACAAAAATATTTCTCCACACTAATAAAAACATTCTTTAAAAATTATTTTTTTATTTTATACATAACGAGCATTGTATAATAGCAATAATGCCCTCCAGGTTGTGTGTCATTTGGGATAACGTCACATCTCAGGTATTGGACACACTCGGCCTATGGCCTCGTGCCCAACCACCTGAGGCGTGACATTATGCCAGCACGACACACACCCTGTTGGGCATTATTGCTTAAGTATTACATTAAACTTAAGAGAAGCAGCAGCATTAGTGAATACCTGCAGAAGTCCGACAGCATTCTTCGGCAGCGGTGGAGCGATGAGCGGTTGATGGCAGGAGAAAGACCAGAGGCACGCTGGGGATGCCCACATTAAAAAGGAGCCAATGAGGCAGGTTAACGTAGGTGGCCCCAGCCTGGAAACATTTTCCAGGTGGTCCTGGCACTAATGGCCGACAGTTTCATGATGCGGCTCAATGTAGGGAGAGTTCCTTGAAGAAGATCTACAGTTCCCAGAATTCAGAAAATGCCTTAAATATTCCTTTATCACTAACTAAAACCAACAAAACATATCTTCTTCTGAATGCCAACAAGCAAACGTACTAAAAGTACTATGAAACCAGAAACTTCCTTACCATGAGCCACACAAGCCAGGACTAAACATTGCACTCTTTCACAGACTTCAACAAGCATATTGAGTCTTTCAAAATAAATGTGGTCAAAATGACAGCAATATTTACATAATGTATAAACTTAAGCACACTTTTTGGCAGACTTTGCTACAAACACAAGTAACTCACACTCAGCTGCCAAATTACAGTACAGTGGACACCTACACTGAAAAACAGGAAAGCTACACGTTTTATTTATTTGGATTTTTTTTCAGTATGAGAGGCACCCTGAGCTCTGATAGCTCATTTTTAGATGTGTCTTTTTTTTTTTTGGGAGGGGGGTATATGGACCTGTTACTGACAAGGGATATTGGAGAAAATGTCCTTCTTCTATTATAAGTGCCAGGGGGGATCTTTTCTTTCCATTCCTTATTTATCCTCCTGTGTCACTCCAGCAGCCCCCTTTGATGGTGACCCCCAGACCCATCACCCACCCCACCTGGGACTTACCTCCAACCTCCTGAATTGACATGGACTGGTGGATGCCTTGGTAGGTGGTGCACAGCCTATGAGGCATGGCCATCATCCCGCTATTGAAGGCGTTTTCCATAGCTTTTCCTTCCCGGATCGGCATACGTGCCATGGTGTGCACGCACTGTATGAAGATGCAGTGCACCGCGTCGCCTTCACCCAGCCAACCAGGTGGGTGACCACTGCCTCGTTACCTAGCTGGCAGTATACACTGCCTCCCTTCTGACGGGCAACCATCATTGAGACACTGAATCCTCTTCCCCTAGCCGGCCTACGAATGACCCTAGTTCATTTCCAAACTTGGGTCACCGGTGTGGCAGGTGGCAAGATACCCCTTCCTCAGTTTGCCACACTACTGGCCCAGCCAGTGCCAGGCAATCTTTAACTTCCACCAGGACAGCCATCAGAGATGAGCAGAAGGGCTGGCCCGCCGGTGCAGCAGTTGGATTTCTGCTTTACGAGCCCGGGGAACTGGAGGACCGGCTGGGGGGAGAGGACTTGAGCATCCTATGGACTGCTCGTCCTCTCCCCGGGGGGAGGGGGGTGCCAGAGCTCGGCTCTTGTCTGGCCCCGGGTGGAGACCCGAGGTACAGCAAGTCCGATGCCGAATGGAGGGGCGATGTGCCAGACGTCAGCGCCTTAGTGCCTTGACGTCGGGGGACATGGCACGTCCGGAGAAAATGGGAAAATGCCTCACAGCCTCCCGGTAGACGGAGCACGAAGCCCCAACCCTCAATGCCCCTACCAGGCCTGGAGACAGTGTCCCGATGAATATAGATGTTTCGGGGTGTGAAGCCCCTGCCCCGTACCCGCCTGGGGGGTACAGCCACGGCTCCATGGGGGACGGACTGCTCCGGTTACCTGGTAGGTGAGCGAGGGCTAAAAAGGCCATAGGTGTCTCCCAAAGAGGTGGAGAGCTGCGAGGATAGGGGGAGCATTAAAAAAAAAAAAAAAAAGAGATGAGCAGAAGGGACCTCGGTTTATCAACTCCTCCAATGCTTGGCACGTCAACAGTGCAGCACCCTCACAGTGCTGCACAACAGTGTTAGTTTTGGATATCAGCCCAAGTTTCTTGAGTGGGACTAGAACCCAGGACCTTCCAATCTCCAGCCCCAGTGGCAGGTAGGCAACTTAGTGAAACACTGACACTGCTCTATGTGACAAAAACATTATACATCAATATTTTACTACAAAACAGTTAAGGCAGAAGCAGAGAAGCATTTAGTCTCCCTTTACCGAAAACTTCTTACGTAACAGCAATATTAAGCAATGGTGTAGGAAGTGTTCAGCTTCAATGAGTGGGTGGCAGTACAACGCTGTCTGGCCATGAGAACAGCACTTCCCTTATGGGGACACTGTGTGCACACTGGAAAAGTGCCTAATGCCATCGTCTGGGAGACTAGCAGCTGGGGGATTGATAGACAAGGGAGAATGGAGCCATAGCTTTTCTTGAGAAACAATTACTTTCAAAATTCTAAAACAAAGACTTTTTAACACTGGTGGAAGTGGACGATAGGGATACCAAATTAAAATCAAAGAGTAAAGTCAGATTTTTCCTTGATTAACCAGCGCTGCTTCTTTAAATACATCTCCTCAGCTCTCTAAATGTGGGTCACATTAAGATACACAGGGTATACTGAATACCAATCTGGAAAGCTGTGCCCACCCAGAAACAAGTTGAAGGCCTTTGACTTTTTTTGTGACTTGGCAAACACCAAATAAAAGAAAGCGCCAATTTTTGCAAGTACTCTAAAAATGGAAAGATGCTTTGAAAGTGCTTTTTCTGAACTTCACACTCTGCATGTCTGATTCACTCTTTCGCTGTCTGTCAACCTCTGTCTCTGTTTCTGCCTCTCTCTCTCTCTCTCTCTCCTGCACCATGCGCCTCCTTATTTTAAACTAACTTGTATAGTACATTAAACATCACCACCTTACCGTCTATCTGCAGCAAACAAGTGCAGAAATGAGGTCAATAATACAAAGATGTGAAACATTGCACGTTAGTAATATCTCAACACATGCCCCCTAAATTAAAGTGCTATCAACAGATGCAGCGTACCGAGTTTCATGCTGTTACCCTACATCTCACATCAGTGTCGGAGTTTCAACTTTATTCATTTGTGGGCGTCCTCTCCAAACTGGAACCACAAGCAGTTATGAATAACAAGTAAACTTCTGTAAGTTCCCAATGGACTTTTCTTTCACATGTTGATATTCTTAAGGAACACAGAGCAGGAGTAATGTCTGGAACACATGTATTGTTTTGATACTTGAAGTTCATTTTCCTCTTTTCCCCCTATAATGATATTGCCACCTTTTTATAGAACTTTGTTACATCATACAGCAACAAGCTGTGCCTAACTACATGTTCTACGTGCTGGATTGCTGGACCCTGAAATTTACCTACTGATAAATGGGAGGGTTTGGAATTATAAATGCTATGTATTAAAACATAAGTAATAGTATACAGAATACTGTTTCTGGGGCTAGTTATTGAGGGAGTAATACATGCAGTGAGGAGGGCTTAACCCACAACAGGGTATGCGTTTACTGAGCATTAATCGACGCCCGGGGGGGGCTGGAATCACGAGGCCAAACCGAGTGATTTCAGCCACCCAGGCATGGATTAATGCTCAGTAAATCCATACCCTGGAGTGGGTTAACCTCTTATAACATGGGCAATGTTTTGTTTGAGTTTTACCTAAAAAAACAGTGAAATACAGCCACGTGACCATGCAACTGTGGGTATAGCAGACATTAATCCATGGTCAGGTGACCTGATTGGACCAATCAGAAGACAGTATTTTAGGAACCCATGTTATAATAAATTTTAGGAGATCCCAAAAAAGCAAACCTGCTAGTGTTAAATGTTAGAAAATGGGTTGAAAAAATCCTGAACGCTGATAGGCTGATAGCAGTCACAGGGCATACATTAATCAGGCAACAGAGCCTTCTAAAAACAAAGCCAGTAATATTCCTGCATAAGGACTATTTTACATATAAAACGTATTCTTTAAATGTTTTAAAATACTTTTTTTTTAAGTTTGCTACTGCAAAAGCCCATTTTCTAACCACAATAAGATCCTTCAGGGTGTGGGGTGGTGGGGAATACCTGCACTTCCAGGGCCTGTTAGGGCCCCTTCCTGTGACATCATGCCTCACTATGCCTTGGGCATGCAGGTATCTCCCCAAACCCCCCACACTGTTGGGTTTTATTGCTTACTTACACTGTATTTCCTTATAACATTATCTGATATCTGAGAAGAGACTGCATTCCCATACTCTGAAATTGGCACCATTATCTGTTTAGCAGTTACATTCTGGGCGTCACCAGCAAGAGACTTTCTTCATCATAAGGGGTTGTCTATAATGGAATATATGTAGGGCATTGGAAATCGGTGAGAGACAGGTGGTTGGGAAGATTTAAACACAAAGGCAGAATGAGACTCATTGGCCTCTGGCACCACAGAAATAAAAAAAAACATGAAATCCACTGTAGTATCAACCAATTAGAACACTGGGATGATTATGGTGGATGGGAGCGCTTGGTTTGAAAATTACACAGAAAAGGTACAAATCTCACCCAGATTAGGAGTGCTGGTATGTATGGGGGTACAGCCCAGTTCAGGGTCTCTTGACAAACAATGGCTGAAGTGTGCTGGAATGGCAGCTTGCACAGCCTCTGGGGAATGTGCTTTGGACACCCAGCACTGTAACACTTCTGGGCCAACCAGGCAGTCAGTGTTGTTAGTCAGTAGCCATTCACCTCTTCTCCTGGGCAAGGTAAGTTATCAGTACAACAGATCGAGACAAAAGGGCATGAAGAGGCCCCTCCAGAATGAAAGTTAATGCCTCAAGTGACTCTTGGGCTAGTCAGGGGATTCAAAAATGGGGCATCTGGAGTAGTGTTGCTCAGATAGTGCTTTTGTGGATCCTACCACTATCGGTCAGACAATGCTGGTATCCTGACTTGGAGCCTACCAGATATCCTGCCAAAGACAGATGCAGGATCCAGGGTCAGATAGTGATGGATCCTGGTTATGATCCAGGTATCCTGGTTAGGATCCACAGATCCTAGGGCAGATAGTTAGGACCCAGGGCCAGACAATGATGGATCCTGGTTAGGATCCAGGTATCCTGGTTAGGATCCATGGATCTTAGGGCAGATAGTTATGATCCAGGGCCAGATAGTGATGGATCCTGGTTAGGATCCAGGTGTCCTGGTTAGGATCCATGGATCTTAGGGCAGATAGTTATGATCCAGGGCCAGATAGTGATGGATCCTGGTTAGGATCCAGGTGTCCTGGTTAGAAGCCACAGATCCTAGGGCAGATAGTTAGGATCCAGGTATCCTAGTTAGGATCCACAGATCCTAGGGCAGATAGTTAGGATCCAGGGTCAGATGGTGATGGATCCTGGTTAAGATCCAGGTATCCTGGTTAGGATCCACGGATCCTAGGGCAAATAGGATCCAGAGTCAGATAGTGATGAATCCTGGTTAAGATCCAGGTATCCTAGTTAGGATCCACAGGTCATAGGGCAGATAGTTAGGATCCAGGGTCAGATAGTGATGGGATCCTGGTTAGGATCCAGGTATCCTGGTTAGGATCCACAGATCCTAGAGCAGATAGTTAGGATCCAGGGCCAGATAGTGATGGATCCTGGTTAGCTCCGATGGCCGGAGCCACAGGCAGATTGTGGAAGTATCCAGCAGATCCACTATCCTGCCGCAAAGGGCAGATATCTGTGAATCCGGATTTGTCCAGATCCATCTGGGCAACACTAATCTGGAGAAATATCCTAAGCCAAGGATGAAGGTATAGACAGCCCCTGGATGAAATGTGTTCCTCCGATCAACAGCTGGAAATAACAGGAGATGCTGACAGGTAATGAAGGATTTAAGAAACACATAGAACAGTGATTCTAAATGATTCAATTACTCACGCTATGCAAAAACAATTTACTGAATACATAAATACACGGTCTCAGCTTCCCTGCCAGCTGACTCAAACTGAGACGTTTAAACTCCCAGGTTACCTCTAGCTCATGCTGTCCCACAAGAGACCATCTCCAGCATTACTTACCGTGCAGCAGTGGGCTACGACTATCATCTAATGGATTTCTCAAGTGTGCAATTCCTACTGGGACCCTAAAATACATATCTGTTATCAGAACTGGTATCGCCTTCCTAGTATATGTTTCTCACCCTTACGACCAAGTAAATGGTACAGACACGTGCCCAATAAACTTCAAATGAACTGAACTAGAGGAAACAGGGCTAGAACTCACAACCATTGCATTCCCAGTCAGCGACTCTACCAGTGAAGAAAACAGAAAATTTCCCATAGCTAGCTGTAGTCTCGCTTTTGTACTCAACCATGCAATTACTGCATTCCCCCACCAGATGAAGTAATTACACATTCCCCCTACTAAGAACTGAGCTACCCTCTAGGCAAAGTAAACATCAGAGAAATATACCTCATGCATGAGGGGCTAATTTTGCAATTGGGTGCCATTTGTATGTCGGTAGTAGAGGCAATCTTTTTTCCTTTGTTCAGGGTGCGTTGTTAATCCCCCCCCCCCCCCATATCTGATATTCAATTTTTATCATTTACTTTAATTGAAGAAAAGTAGCTTCCCAAAACAGAAAAATAAAAGCAAATGGAACACATAAAAGATCATTCCCTTAGAAAATCATTTAAAGACAAAATTAATTCATCATCAATATAGCATTTTCTCATATTTATTGTGAGGGACAAAACTACAGCAAGTAATTCATGGATTTGGCAGCTGAAGTTCAATGCTAATAAGTGAGCAGTGATGCACGTGGGGTATGAAAATCCACTGGCTGAGTACTCACTAGGCAGTAGGTAAAGCCAATTGAAAGACTTGCCTGTAATTCAGTGGCCAGGCAGCCAGCCACTCCCACTTCCTGAGCTATATAAGTAGTTCCTCTCAGCCTCACTGTGAAGCATTCTGTCTTTGCTGCTGGAGGTTATGTTGGTTTGTCTTTTGAGCTGGCTGGGGCCTAACCCCCACCCCACCCCCACCCCCACCCCTGCCCCTTTGTTTCTGTGTGTCTCTGCTGGACTTCAGTGTTTGTTTTTCTGCTTCTGGTTTGTATCTTTCCTCCGGCTGTATGCTTCCCTGTGTTTTTTTTTTTTGGTGGGGGCCTTCCCTATTTTCTGTTTTGCTGTCCTCTTTAAGGGGGGCTTTTATTTTTAAAACTCCTAGCATGCTGCTACTACAGAGCTCATTCTGCTTGCTTTCAGTTAGAACTCTCAGTTTACGGCACTGCAACTGCAAACCTACTCAGAGCTCAAGCTACTGCTTTCAGTTACCTACAACTTTGGCCACTGGTGCTGACTGTTTACTTTAATTACCATTGTACCCAGTGCCTGTGTTTTAACACTGTACTCATTTAACTACTGCTGTACAGGCCCAATTGCTTCCTGCTGCTGCTGCATTGTTTACACCCATTCCTATTCTACCTTGTTTAGCTGAAGCTCCTGCTGAGGCTATTAAACTAGCCTTTATATCTGCATCTGGTTCTTGGCCTTTCATCGCTTCCTTGTTTGTCCTACGGTGGGGACTGGGAGGTGTTTGGGGGGTCGTGGCCTATGTGGTTAATTAATTCTGTTCTAAATCCTGTCTTTGCCGCTGAAAATCCTCAGAGTTTGTCACCTTGATTTGGCTATTCATGTCTGGCTGGCTTGCCCCTAACTCAGTGCTGTTTACTTGCTATACAGTTGTTATGCAGGTCCACCTATTACTACTACTCCTTACTGACCTATCAGGTCCCCACTTGCTTATGCAACCGTTGCTCCTTGCTTACGCAAACCATTGCTTTATGCCTAGTGCCATCCCCTCGGCTTCGCCTGGGATTCTACTGCTCTCAATCTGCATCCGACCTTGCAAGGTATTTGCACTCAATGCTCATTACAATCTCAGCACGCCATGCTCATTCAGCTCACCAGCTTTACAGCTCTCAATCAATTCTGGGGCATGCCAGCCATTCTAATCTGGTGCAGGTTCCTGCAGCCGATGGTCTCGCTCTGCATTTAGTCCGCATCATCGAGCATGTCCAACTTGGGGCAGGATCCTTCTCACCTGGCCCATAGCTGGGAATGTCCTCGCCTAGGCTTTGGCTTAGCTGCCTGCTACGCCAGCAGCTCCTGGTGTAGAATTTAAGACTAGCTGAAGGGTGGTTATGACTCATCTCCTTGGCTCTAGTGTTCCATTATAACGGGTTGGCCATTGACTTTAGTGGTTTCCCTAGCAAGGCACCTTCACCACATTCTCCCACAACTGCCTCTGGTTCACCTGGTTTGATTTAGGCCGGGTAGGCCAGGTGAGTGCCTCAGCAGTTGTTGCTCTCCTCCTGCGCCTCGGATGCTCGTATTGTTGCAGAGTTTTCTCGCAATCTTCCACGACGTTCCCGCTAGAGGGTTTGAGTGAGAGCCTTCCTCCAAATTGGAATATTTTCCACCTCCCTTTAATTGGGTTTTCCAAATTGAAGCTGCAGAGCCGTCACTAAATACATTTTCCCACGCCTGGAGGGAAGGTGACCTAGGCCTTGGATCCCCAGAGATTTCCTCCTCATAGGGTTTTTTTCTCTCCTCCGTTGCCTCAGGTCATAACACTTAGCATAGTTTTCCCCTAGTTTCCTTAGGTAGGTTCCGTTGTTGGATGGAGGTGGAGGATGTCCTGCCATTCCCTCTCTCCTTAGGGGATCCCCTTCTCTCAATGCAAGCCATCACTATTCTTCTCTACTACTATGTTCCAGTTACTGCTTCTACGTCACTGTTACTGCTTGTTCATACGCATCATGTTGCCTCCTTTGGGGATGATACTACATTTCTTTTGGGGATTCCTAAGGTACCTTTAGCCATGGGAACTGCCCCGTGGCACCTCTAGGGGCAGAACCCTCTCCAAGAGTTCCTTGCTTTGTACCCCTACAGGGTGGTAATTCCTCTGGAATAGAGTGCGAACGGCCACAACCAAAACTAACAGTTACACAAGCATAACACTATACTGGCTGTGTAGGTCAGTGAATTGAAAGGCTTGCCTGTAATTCAGTGGCCAAGCAGCCAGCCACTCCCACTTCCTGAGCTATATAAGCAGTTCCTTTCAGCCTCACTGTGAAGCATTTTGTCTTTGCCCCCACCATCCTCCCCTCCTCCTCCAGCGGCAGCGCTCTCTCCTTAGGGGGATTCCTAAGGTACCTTTAGCCACAAGAACCATACTGTGGCACCTCTAGGGGCAGAACCCTCTCAGAGAGTTCCTTGTTTTGTACCCCTTCAGGGTGGTAATTCCTCTGGAATAAACAGTGCGAACGTCCACAACCAAAACTAACATTTACACAAGCATAACACTATACTGGCTGCGTAGGTCAGTGAATAAAATGATGGCATGCACAGGAAGGGGTATAACAAGTAGGAAGAGGGAGGTGTTGATGCCTTTATATAAGACCATGGTCAGACCACACCTGGAGTATGGGGTACAGTTTTGGAGGCCTCATTTAACCCTTAGGCTGCCGACAGAATTAGAACATATAGGAATTTTGGACTGATCAGTCCGCGGCCATGCAAGGGTTAAGAAAGGATATCAGTGGGTTGGAGAAGGTTCAGAGAAGGGCAACGAAGATGGTGTAAGGTATGCAAGAGAAGTAATACGAGACTAGATGGAGAAAATTAAATCTATACCCGCTGTACATTAAAAAAGATAAAGTTAGAGATGACAAGATAAAAACTTCAAAGTAATGAAGGGAATAAAGTCTATGAAGGTAGATTATTCAAAAGGAAAGTAGGAGTTAAAACAAGAGATCATAATTTAAGATTGAAAGGGGCAGATTTAAGAGCAATGTAAGGAGATGTTATCTCACTGAGAGGGTGGTGGCACCCTGGAACAGATTATCTAATGAGGTGGTGTGTGCAGAAACAGTGGAGTAATTCAAGAGGGCATGGGACAGACACTAGGGGTTGGCTGGTGGGCAGAGGAAAATACCCCTGGGAAGTGGAGACAAGTAGGGGCAGGTGGGAAATGGGCAGACTAGATGGACCAGGATGGCACTTTTCTGCTGACACATTACTATGATGATACTATGGATAGTCAAGGAACTTAAGTCTAAAGTGATTCTGTTTTATGCCCCAAGCTTATTAACCCATCAACGTAGCACATTCAAAACCATTAGCCCTTACTGACAAGTGAAAACAAAAGCTAAATCGTCAGAATTCAGAATAAAATAAAAACTATATTAAAGACAAACTATGCTGAATCTGTAAGTTATCTTTTACTTTAGAAACCGATTTTCGGCCGGTCCAGTGGCGCTAAGAGTTGAGGCGTTGGATGCCACACCTCATGCTGGTGACCAAGTCCTGCCCGAGCTGGGCCACTGGGGTTTCCTTAGGGGGGGCAGGAAGCTGACTGTAGCAACCGATGGCTGCTCTCAGCTCCACATCAGGGAGGATGAGTCCCTTTCTCTTGGCAGAGGCCAGGTGGCAGAGCAGAGATCAGGGCTAATGCAAGCATAGGGAGGGAGGGGAGAGTGCATGTGTGCCAGGCATCTGTGCTTGGGGGGGGACTATTAGAAAAGTATGTCTCCCCATGGCCATTTGTGATGGCTCCCCAAAGGGAAGGGGGCAGGGAGCAAACAGCTGTATTAAAAAAAAAGATAATTTTGAAATACTGGCCCCAGTTTTCTTATTGTTCCAGCTAGACAGGAATTTTAGTAATCCTAGTTGGTGTTTCTGATTTACACACTGCTTGGAAGTATAGTTTTAGAAATATGAATTCTCATGTTGTAGTGGGACATAACCTACATTATACAGTTCTAAAATGGTACTTACCTACATAGTGTGAATCAGAGACCCCCACTGGGGTTACTGACGTGGTTGTATAGATGGAATCAGAACAGAACTGGAACCAGTATAAAAAACAGCTCTAATGGGACAGATGTCGTATTGGTTTATCATGGTTCTCCTTTGAACTGAGAAGGAATAACTTCCTGACCAGAGGTTTGCTTCACAGTTCCAGCTTCAGTCAATACAGCCATATAATGTATGACAGAATGTTGTTATGAGTAAAAATCTATCGTTTTACAGTGTTGTTATAAGTATCTCTATACCATGGCTGGCTGGCTACAGCTCAGTGGAAGAATCAGATGTCAAACTTGCCTCCTCACAAAAAAGCCTCCTTAAACCTTTTACCACCAGGAGTAAAGGAACCTACTGACCCCTCCCCAGAGCACAAGGCAAACCAGAAGCACCACCTCTCAGGTATTCCATGTACCAAGGTGCGGCACTACCTTAGCTCTGGGGTTTCTCATACCGGGCCCCCCTCTGGACAAATGCATTACTTTAGGACATCTGTGATGCAGCAACAATTAGCTCTTATAAACACAAACTGCGCCAACACTTCTCACCATGGGTACCTGTGTCTGCCCCCACTAAATCCCACCTCAAGTCAATAATCCCATTGCCGTAGTCTGTACTAACCCACTAGCACTTCTTAACCCTGTCACTGTTCCACTGGATAGCCCTGACCTTGCACTTGACTGCCCCCCCCGTCCTCTTCCATGGCGCTGTCACATCCCATTCACCTCTCTTCCCTACCCCTCCACCTCCTACCCCCACCCACCTCTTCCTCTTACCATTACCTCTCCATCTTCTCCCCCCTTCTCCTCCGTCTGTCTACTCTACTGATTTTTGTCTCTCCTTGATGCAGGCATACATTGTACAATGTCTCAGTTTATTGTTACCATGAGCTTTATCTGTATTACTATACCGTAACATGTATTTGTTTATTGGTTACTGAACCACTCTGTATTTGAATGATTACGTACCATTTTGTACTTGCTAAGAGACGTGGAACTAATTAACGAGCATCCGATCACTGGTGTTATCCAAGATTTTAATTAATAAATAAATAAAAAATTGTTATACCCTCGATTTGACATCACAGTGTTATTATACCATCGTGGGTACATCACAACGATGGTACAACAACACAGAACGTGTTCACACATGCGTGTTATGTGAACATCAGCTCATCCTGAACCAGCAGCAGTGGTGAGTGCTGGACCTGGAAGAGAGTGTCGGTGACTGAAAAAACCTTGAAAGTAGGATCCTGCCTCTCTTTTTACGATCTTTATGTGGCCCATACACTGTAAACAATAGTGTATGGTCCACTGTCAGCAACCAAGCGTGTGTTGCCATCTCGAAGTTGCCAATATGACTGAACTCATTCAGCAGTCGCCGTGGCAACCTCTTGATGGGTACACACACATTACCGATAGCACCCCCTTCATTATGCTTTATGTTATTTGGCTGGTAGGTATTCTGTGGTGTCTGCACTTTCCTCGTCTAAATCAGAGCCAAGGTCAATGGAGATGCAGACATTTTTTTATTGTAGAAAACTCAAGTAGTGTCAACATATTCAAAGAAACAGCCTTTACCCTGAAAGCTCAACTTCAGCTTTGTGGGGGACTATAGCATTTCAGGCACTGCCAATTTACTGAATGCCACCTGAATGGCTAGAAGGCTAAAGGCCACCTATGATGCTGAGTAGTGTAACGGAAATCAGAATATAAATGTATCCATGTCCCTTCAGAAGAAGCATTTCTTTTAAAGCTAATCTCATGTATCTGCCATCTGCGGTAGGAAGGGCATCCAAAAAATCTTTGCATTGGATAAGTGGTCTAAAGACAGAGTCTGGCAAACAGAACAGGTTCGAGTGAGAAGACAGTAGCAAGCATTTTTTTCAAGTTCACTTCTCAGTTCTGGCACACTTATATAGGCAAGGAGACCAATCAAACACAAGTTTTTCAAGAGAGGGGCATTCGGAAAATTTTCCACCCTAGAGAAAATGACAAGTGTTCCTGGAGTGATGCATTTACCACACCTTCCACTGCCAGGACTCACCCAGAGAGGAGAGTAACTTTGGCATCAGTTACCGCCAGGTGGTCTTACACTGCCTGAGCCTTTAACTTTATAGTAGCAGCAGGGAAGATATATCTGAAAATGTAGTCCGCATTCTGTCCATAGGTTTTCTGGTTCACTATGAAAGTCAGTCAGTGTTGCTTGCATTGAAGCTAATGCAGGTTTTAGGGTGGCTTTCAGTTTGGTGCCTAGATCGGGACGCAGAGGCAGTGTGGAAGACATTGCTTTTGCTACAGCAAGGGAACCAAGTGGCTCCTGAGTCAAAGTTACTTTTCTACTGACACTGACTGACCACCAGCACTAAACTACAGTCCAGTATCGACTGACCCCAGGAATGAACTGAAGTCCAGCACTGACTGACCCCCAGTGTTGAACAGCAGTCCAATACTGACTGCCCCAGAACTAAACTATAGTCCAACATCGACTGACCCCCCAGCACTGAACTACAGTCCAACACTAACTGACTCCCCAGCACTGAACAGCAGTCCAACATTGACTGCCTCAGCACTGAACTACAGTCCAACACTGACCGACCCCAGCATTGAACTACAGTTCAACACTGATTGCCCCCCAAAACAATGAACTACTGTCTAGTATTGACTGACTCCCAACACTGAACTACAGTCCAGTACAGACAGCACTGCAGCACTTAAACCAACAGTGACTGACTCCTCCAGCACTGAATTACAGTCCAGCATTGACTGATCCCCCAGCATTGAACTACAGCCTAGTATTGCATGCCCCTGCACCGAAGCACAGTCTGACATGACTGACCAACTACAGTCCATTACAGTCCAATATTAACTGACCCTGCCTGCAGTGAACCCCAATCCAACACTGACTGACTGATCCCCCAGCACTTAACTACAGTCCAGTATTCACTGACTCCCCAGCAGAACTACAGTCCAATATTGACTAAACCTCCAGCAATGAACTACAGTCCAACACTGACTGACCCCACCAGCACTGATCTACAATCTGGTACTCACTGACAACCCCAGCAGAGAACTACAGTCCAACACTGAATGATTCACCAGCACTGAAATGCAGCCCAGTACTGACTGCCCCCCCCACAGCACTGAACTGCAGTCCAGCACTGACTGCCCCTCAGCATCAAACCACAGCCCAGTACTGTCAGACTCCCCAAACAATGAAGCACAGTCCAAAACTGAATGGCACCCCCCAGCACCGAACTACAGTCCAGTACTAAGTGCACCAACAACACTGAACTACAATTCAACATTGCCTTCCCCCATCAATGAACCACACTCTGGCATTGACGGACCTCCCTCCCCCCCCAACACTGCAATACATTCCAACACTTACTGACCCCTTAGCAGTGAACAACAGGCCAGTATTCACTTACCACCCCAGCACTGAAATACAGTTCAGCATTAAGCATGAAGGAACTGGAAGGGGACAGGATCAGTTGTGTTCCTGGACAGTAGCTGCTGCTTGTTGTTTTTATATGGTTCTTGTGGATTTTACTTGGTAGAAGGTTATTTCTTTGCTTTCTTACTTCTAAGGGGCTAGTAGGGTATTGTTGTGGGGGCTGTTGGAAGTTTGAAAACTGATTTGGTGGCTGTAAGTGGGCTCATTTGTTGGATGTTTCACTGTGTAACAGGCTGTGCTGGTGGAGGCCTATTTCTTCTGATTTAAAACCTATTTGGTGGGATTTGCTTGGGCCTGGGTATTTGAATTGGAGACCTATATCTGTTAATTTCAAGCCTATTTTGATGTGTTTTTAGTGAAGCTGATTGGAGACCTGTTTCCTTTGGCAGCAAACATATTTTGGGGCTTTGAGTTGAATTTTGATTCATTGTTGCTGACTTCAGTAGCTGCAAAGATTACTGCATAGTGGGGGAAGGTGTTAATGGTCTGGCCAGGTCTCACTCAGCTAATTGACTGGAGGCAGAGCTGAATCAGGTTTGTGGTGTTGGCTGCTTTGTCTCCTCAGAAGGAACTGGAAGGGGACAGGATCAGTTGTGTTCCAGGACAGTAGCTGCTGCTTGTTGTTTTTACAGGGTTCTTGTGGATTTTACTTGGTAGAAGGTTATTTATTTGCTTTCTTACTTCTAAGGGGCTAGCAGGGTATTGTTGTGGGGGCTGTTGGAAGTTTGAAAACTGATTTGGTGGCTGTAAGTGGGCTCATTTGTTGGATGTTTCACTGTGTAACAGGCTGTGCTGGTGGAGGCCTATTTCTTCTGATTTAAAACCTATTTGGTGGGATTTTCTTGGGCCTGGGTATTTGAATTGGAGACCTATATCTATTAATTTCAGGCCTATTTTGATGTGTTTTTAGTGAAGCTGATTGAATTGGAGACCTGTTTCCTTTGGCAGCAAACATATTTTGGGGGCTTTGAGTTGAATTTTGATTCATTATTGCTGACTTCAGTAGCTGCAAAGATTACTGCATAGTGGGGGAAGGGTGTTAATGGTCTGGCCAGGTCTCACTCAGCTAATTGACTGGAGGCAGAGCTGAATCAGGTTTGTGGTGTTGGCTGCTTTGTCTCCTCAGAAGGAACTGGAAGGGGACAGGATCAGTTGTGTTCCAGGACAGTAGCTGCTGCTTGTTGTGTTTGCAGGGTTCTTGTGGATTTTACTTGGTAGAAGGTTATTTCTTTGCTTTCTTACTTCTAAGAGGCTAGCAGGGTATTGTTGTGGAGGCTGTTGGAAGTTTGAAAACTGATTTGGTGGCTGTAAGTGGGCTCATTTGTTGGATGTTTCACTGTGTAACAGGCTGTGCTGGTGGAGGCCTATTTCTTCTGATTTAAAACCTATTTGGTGGGATTTGCTTGGGCCTGGGTATTTGGCTGCTGGGCTTGGAGGGGAGACACAGGGCTGATACACTCTTTCTCAAGTCGGGTGTCTGCCAAAGACCCACCCCTCCCTTCCCAGAGTTCTGCTAATTTATAGGGGAACACCTGCCCTGCAATTGGAGGAAAAGGCTGCAGGTGCAGCTCATGTAGTTCTAGCCGCTAGGGGTTGGATTTAAAGGCCGGGAGAGAGGAGCTTAGGGAGTTGTTCATTTCCTTATAAGTTTACTGTGTTGTACTGCACCTAGTAACAGGGTTACTGTGTACTGTGGGACTGTATCTAAGATTAGCGGGTGACCTGATTAGGCAGTAGGGGTGTATCTTGGACTGGGGGAACCTGGTGGCTCACCCAAGAAACCTACTTGAAGGGATGGAACCACATGGCATTAGGGCGGCATCTTTGGGAGGGTGGTGGGGTGCACAGGGTGTGGAGCAGCCATGATACTGACTGGGCTTGGAAGTTTGGTGGTTGCCCAGTGTGCTACCAGCTGGCACAGCTTGGGGAGGAGGTTCGTGGGATTAGAGACAGCTGGGGAAGGGGAGGTATGGTTGGGGAAGGGGCAGGGGATCTCCCACAGAGTTGCACCAAGCACTGGGGGCAGTGCATAGGGAAAGGAGTGCAGGAGAATACTCAGGGGTCACATAGGGACCCTGGCAGAGGGGGTCCAAAAGGACACTACCAAGGAAGCAGGCAGGTAACTGGGGACCCTCACAAAGGAGGGACAGAGGGACAACATTCTCTGGGAAGTAGGCAGATGGCCAGGGCTGGACAGAAGGAAGCAAGGCGGGGAGGTGGATCAGATCTTACACTCAGTAACCGCTTCAGTTCTCTTCTTCTGCTCGAGGATGAGGGGGGTGATGTAGCCATGACAAGGTGGTTAGAGATGGAAAGGAGTGGGGGCAGGAGGCAGGGCCAGATAGCAGGAAGAACAGGGGGAACCTGGAATGCAGGAAAATGGGGAGCAGGAATCAGAGCAGGAGGGGCAGGGAAGAGGAGGAAAGCAAGGAGAAGGACCAGAAGTACAAGGAGGATTTAGTAAAGGGAGCTGAGGGTTTAGGCCAGGGGAGCACGACTAGCAAGGAGGGACTAAATGGAGACGGCAAGGAAGGGAGGACGAGCCAGGCTAGTTTAGCAGATGGGAGAGAAGGACCAGTTGCGAGCAGTGAGGAGGAGTTAACAAGGTACAGAAGGATACTCAGGAGGAGGAGAGGAAGGATTGGAGGAGGGGTGGTCAGGGTAATAAGGAGGGGGTGTCATGTGGCACCCAGATAAGGGGAGGAACAAGGAGCCGGCTGGGTGGAGGGGCCGTAGAAAGGATGAGGGACATGGAAGGGGTGAAATGGAGGAAAGGAGTGGTCAGAGTGCTCCTGTTGGGGATTCTATGATCAGGGTATCAAATGAGATAGGGAGGGAGGGAGAAGCCTGGCCAGTTAGAACAAAATGCTTCCCTGGACTAACGGTGCACAGGGCCAAGCATGAGATATATCAGCTGGCAAAGGATTGTGGGGGTTCCCCAGACATACTGGTCCACCTGGGTACAAATGACATTGAGGGAAATAGCGAACTAGAGATACAGGCAAGATTCAGGGAGCTTGCCAGGGTCTGTCATGACATAGGATGCAAGTTTCCTTCTCAGAAATCCTGCCGGTGCCAAGGGCTAGTGGGGAGCACAAAAGGAAGATTAGGGAGATAAACCAGTGACTCAGGGAGTGGTGTGAGGCCAGAGGGTATGGGTTGATGGGGATTGGGGAGACCTGGGAGGATAAGGAGCTGTATACTAGAGATAGGCTCCATCTCAATTTGGAGGAAGGGAATCCTAAGTTGAAAATAGAGGGTTCATTGGTGAAAAGTGGGGTTTAAACTTGTGAAGGGGAGGATGGGAGAAAAGGCTGTCAAGGGGTGCCGATAAAGGAGGGACTCTTGTCTCACCTCCTGGGGAGCTGGAGGATTGTGGGAAAAGGCCGACTGGTAAAGTGCAGACCAGGGAAAACAGAATCCCCATGGGAACATGAGCAGGGAAATGGAACTATAGGAAAGGGTGAAGGTAGTCCTCTAAATGCCAGGAGCTTGGGCAATAAAATGCCTGAGCTCCAGGCGATGCTAACTGAGGGAGCAGTAGATGTGGCAGCGGTCACTGAGACCTGGGCCACTGCAGGACATGACTGGGACCTGAACCTGGAGGGTTACACTATGTTCAGGAAGGACAGGGGAGGGAAGGGAGGAGGGTAGCAATGATAGTCAAAACTGCATTGGCATAGGGAGTAGAGGAGGCGGAGGGAACGTGGAAGCGATTTGGGTCACCTTGATAACAAAGGGGAAAAGAGAGTAAAATAGGAGTGGTGTATAGACCCCTGCCCTGTGGAGGAGCTAGGAGAGTCTGGTGGTAGATATTGGGAGACACTGCAGACTGGGCAGATGAACGGTGGTGGTGTTGGGGACCTAAACATGCCAGGAACAGACTGGGAGACTACGACATCTTCTGTGACCAGGGAACAGAGGTTGTTGATATCTTTCAAGACACGTCTTAACTCCAGCAGGTGGGGAGCCACCAGGGGCGCTGGTACTGGATGTGGTCCTGGCAGACAGTGACCAGATTAGGGCCTGAGGTAAGGGAACCCGCTGGCAGGAGTGACCATGCCACGGTCTGGTTCTGCCTGGACCTAGGAGGGCTAGAAAGCTGCACAAAGACGGAGGTAACTGACTTCAGGGAATGGATTTAAGGAAATGGGAAGGATCCTTAATGAGCATTTGATGGGATTGGGTCAGACATGGACGCTGATAGTAGGTGGGAATCATCAGGATAGGGGTGCAAGATGCTACCAGCACCTGTGCAAGAGTAAGATAAATGCGTAGGGTCTGTAAACCCTGCTGGTGGACCAGGGAGGTCCAGGAGGTGGTAGGGAAAGAAGGCAGCCTATAGGCAATTCAAGTGCTCAAGGAGTGAAAGGGATTGAGGGGAGTATGAGCTAATGGCTAGAAGGGCCACTAGGTGGTGAGGGCTGCTAAGGCAAGGAAGAGCAGAACCTGGCCAGGGAAATCAGAGGGAACAAGGGTTCTTTAGATACATTGGGGAAAACGAAGGGTGAAGGGGCAGATTAGCAGGATTAAATCAGGGAGAGATGGGCACAAGACCCGGGAGCAGGCTGAGGTACTAAATGAGTACTTCACCTCAGTTTTCACCAAGGAAAAGCAGCTGCAATCATACATGGAAGAGACAGAGATACTGAGGGAGGGGCCCTTACCGATCGGGCGGGTCTGGGGAGAGGGGGAGGCATCACTGGCAGGAGGGGGAGGGCTAAGCAGGGAGAAGAGGTACTGGAAGTGGAAATCACAGCAGAGAGAGTGAGGGAAGCCCTCAGCTCCCTTAAGACGGAGAAAGCACCGGGGCCGGATAAATTACATCCCAGAGTGCTGAAGGAACTTGCAGATGTCCTGGCAAACCCCGCGGAGCTTTTCACCATCTCTCTGAGGACAGGGTGGGTGCCCCAGGACTGGAAGGTGGCGTATATAGTGCCTATCCACAAGGGGAGATCAAGGGAGGTGGCAGAGAATGACAGGCCTGTCAGCCTGACATCGGTGGTGGGCAAGGTGATGGAGGGCATTGTCAAGGAGAGGCTAGGGGGGTACCTGGAAAAGTCAGGGTGCCTGGACAATAGACAGCATGGATTCATCCCGGGGAAATCGTGTCAGATAAACCTTGTGGAGTTCTATGACTGGGTGACGAGTGCCTTGGACTTTGGTAGACCAGTGGACGTCCTCTTTCTAGACTTCAGCAAGGCATTTGACTGTTCTCACATGGGCCTGTTGGATAAGCTGGGAGAAATGGGGTGGGGAACCAGATGATCAGATGGATAGGCAATTGGCTCCAGGACTGGACCCAGAGGGTCGAGTTGGTGGGATAGTCTCATCCCAAAGAGGTCATTAGTGGGGTCCCACAGGATCAGTCTCTGGGCCCCTCCTGTTCAACGCCTATGTCTCTGACATAAGGACAGGAATCAGGAGTGAGATGAGTCTCTTATGGATGACTCAAAACTGGGGCGGGTGGTGGATGGGGAGGAGGAGGTGGTCCTACAGGGGGACCCGAAGGCTCTGGAAAGATGGTCTAGAAAGTGGAAGCTGAGGTTCAATGCAGGGAAATGCAAGGTACTCCACCTGGGGGCCAGAAACCCGGGCCAAGTGTACACCTGTGGGGGAATGCTACAAGTCTCGATGGCTGAGAGGGACCTGGGGGTGGTGGTGGATGTCAAGATGAACAACTCGGAGACTTGTAGGAGGGCAGCAGCCAAGGCCAACAGGATGCTGGGATGCAACACTAGGGGGATCACCTCCAGAAGGAGGGAAGTGATGTTCCCTCTGTATAACTGCTTGGTGAGGCCACACCTTGAGTACTGCGTGCAGTTTTGGAGGCCACACTTAAAGAGGGACATTAAACTCCCGGAGAGGGTCCAGAGGAGGGCAACCAAAATGATTTGGGGCTTGGGGGACAGGACCTATGAGGAGAGGCTCGAAGAGCTAAATATGTACACATTGGAAGAGAGAAGGGACCGGAGGGACATGATAGAGGTCTTCAAGTACATGAAGAGGGTAAATAGGGGAGGAACAGTCAGGGTGCTTCGAAGGAAGGAGGAGGGGGCCACTAGAGGGCATGGGTGGAAGCTGGAGGGGGGAAGATTCAGGGGAGAAAGAAGGAGGTGCTACTTCAGTGAGAGGGTGGTGGAGCCATGGAATGCACTGCCTAGGGGGCTGGTGGAGGCAGAGATGGTGGAGGGTTCAAGGGCTGGACAGGTACAGGGAAGGGTTCTGGAAGCAAAATCCAATGCAGCAAGAATATCCGGAACTGGGAAGGGAGAAGCCAGAGAAGGCAAGGGGGGCAGCAAGGTCAGCACCCAGGGTGGGGGCTGACCAATCGAGCAGACTCGAGAGACCGTTAGGCCTATTCTGCTGGCATTTTAGTATGTTAGTATTAACCGACCTCCCCATCACTGAACTGAAGTCAAGCATTCACTGAACACCCATGATACAAATATATGACTTGGCAGAAGAACTGAAAAAAGAAAACACATAGAAAGGCGCTACACAGCAGATCTGAATTTGATGATCAAAAAGCAAGCACAATGTATTCAATCTGTCTAGCAGTATACGTTGTCAACTTAGCATACAAATATGCAGAGTAACAAGCATTGATACTTTATTTAGATGGGGTATCAATATACACAATATTTTAAGTCTCTGTATATCTTTTGATATAACAGGTGGACTATGCACACCCTGAGAAAGCCCCACTGAGAAGAATGAAACATTGGAGTCTGTTTTAATATTCACGACCTGAAGTTATTTAACGAAATAAAGTACTTTGAAAACAGACTTTCAAGCTTGGCATATGATTTCTGCATTACTTTGAAACTACAGGACCTACATCAGTCCCCATTTGAAACGTCATTTATTGAACGCTTGAGGGTGCCCAGGGATTTCCTTGTTTTGCAGTTAATTCCAGTACTGACTGACCCTCACCACCATTGACTGAATTCCATTATTCCAGTAATGACTGGCCAATCAGCCAACACTGACTTAATTCAAGTTCTGATTTGATCCCCCAGCACTAAATGAATTCCAGCACTGACTGACCCCCCGCATTGACTGAATTCCAGTACTGACTGACCCCCAGCACTGACTGAATTCCAGTACTGACTGACCCCCTAGCACTGACTGAATTCCAGTACTGAGTGACCGCCCAGCATTAACTGAATTCCAGTATTGACTGACCACCAGATTCAACTGACTGAATTCCAGTACTGACTGACCCCCCGCACTGACTGAATTCCAGTACTGACTGACCCCTAGCATTAACTGAATCCCAGTACTGACTGACCCCACGCACTGACTGAATTCCAGTACTGACTGACCCCCAGCATTAACTGAATTCCAGTATTGACTGACCCCTAGCACTGACTGAATTCCAGTACTGACTGACCCCCTAGCACTGACTTGAATTCCAGTACTGAGTGACCGCCCAGCATTAACTGAATTCCAGTATTGACTGACCACCAGAACTGACTGAATTCCAGTACTGACTGACCCCCTAGCACTGACTGAATTCCAGTATTGACTGATCCCTCCAGCACTGACTGAATTCCAGTACTGACTGACCCCCAGCATTGACTGAATTCCAGACTGACTGACCCCCATCACTGACTGAAATCCAGTACTGACTGACCCCCAGCATTGACTGAATTCCAGTACTGACTGACCCCTAGCATTAACTGACCCCCAGCATTGACTGAATTCCAGACTGACTGACCCATCACTGACTGAAATCCAGTACTGACTGACCCCGATCACTGACTGAATTCCAGTACTGACTGACCCCCATCACTGACTGAAATCCAGTACTGACTGACCCCTAGCAATGACTGAATTCCCGTACTGACTGACCCCCAACATTGACTGAATTCCAGTATTAACTGACCCCCAACATTGACAGCACTGACTGAATTGAAGCACTGACCCCAGCACTGACTGAAATCTAGTACTGACTGACCCCCCAGCACTGACTGAATTCCACTACTTTAGAGTGACCACCCAGCATTAACTGAATTCCAGTATTGACTGACCCACAGCACTGAATGAATTTCAGTATTGACTGACCCCCAGCACTGACTGAATTCCAGTGCTGAGAGACCACCCAGCATTAACTGAATTCCAGTACTGACCGAACCCAGCACTGACTGAATTCCAGTATTGACTGACCTCTCCAGCACTGACTGAATTCCAGTACTGAGTGACCATTGAAATGTCATTTATTGAATGCTTGAGGGTGCCCAGGAATTTCCTTGTTTTGCAGTTAATTCCAGTACTGACTGACCCTCACCACCATTGACTGAATTCCACTATTCCAGTAACAACTGACCAATCAGCCAACACTGACTTATTTCAAGTACTGATTTGATCCCCCAGCACTAACTGAATTCCAGTACTGACTGACCCCCCGCATTGACTGAATTCCAGTACTGACTGACCCTCCAGCATTAACTGAATTCCAGTACTGACTGACCCCCCAGCATTAACTGAATTCCAGTATTGACTGACTCCCAGCATTAACTGAATCCCAGTACTGACTGACCCCCCAGCATTAACTGAATTCCAGTATTGACTGACCCCCAGCATTGACTGAATTCCAGTACTGACTGATCCCCCAGCATTGACTGAATTCCAGTATTAACTGACCCCCAACATTGACGGCACTGACTGAATTCCAGCACTGACCCCAGGGCTGACTGAAATCCAGTATTGACTGACCCCCAGCACTGACTGAAATCCAGTATTGACTGACCCCCAGCACTGACTGAATTCCAGTGCTGAGTGACTGCCCAGCACTAACTGAATTCCAGTATTGACCGACCCCCAGCACTGACTGAATTCCAGTACTTTAGAGTGACCATCCAGTATTAACTGAATTCCAGTACTGACTGACCCACAGCACTGAATGAATTCCAGTATTGACTGACCCCCAGCACTGACTGAATTCCAGTACTTTAGAGTGACCACCCAGCATTAACTGAATTCCAGTATTGACCGACCCCCGGGCACTGACTGAATTCCAGTACCCTAGAGTGACCACCCAGCACTGACTGAATTCCAGTATTGACTGACCCACAGCACTGACTGAATTCTAGCACTGACTGACCTCCCGCATTGACTGAATTCCAGTACTGAGTGACCGCCCAGCATTAACTGAATTCCAGTATTGACCAACCCCAGCACTGACTGAATTCCAGTATTGACTGACCCTCCAGCACTGACTGAATTACAGCACTGTCTGACCCCCAGCACTGACTGAATTAGAATACTGACTGACTCCCAGCATTGCCTGAATTCCAATACTGACTGACTCCCAGCATTGACTGAATTCCAATACTGATTGACTCCCAGCATTGACTGAATTCCAATACTGACTGACCCGCAGCACTGACTGAATTCAAGTATTGTCTGACCCCCAGCACTGACTGAGAGTTTTGACTGACCCCCAGCATTGACTGAATTCCAATACTGACTGAATTCAAGTATTGACTGACCCCCAGCACTGACTGAATTCCAGTATTGACTGACCCCTAGCATTGACTGAATTCCAATACTGACTGACCCCCAGCACTGACTAAATTCAAGTATTGACTGACCCCAAGCACTGACTGAATTCCAGTATTGAATGACCCCCAGCATTGACTGAATTAGAGTACTGACTGACCCCCAGCATTAACCGAATTCCAGTATTCACTGACCCCCAACATTGACTGCGCTAACTGAATTCCAGCACTGACCCCCAGCATTGACTGGAATCCAGTAATGACTGACCCTCAGCACTGACTGAATTCCAGTATTGATTGACCCCTCCAGTGCTGACTGAATTCCAGTTGAGTGACCACCCAGCATTAATTGAATTCCAGTACTGACTGACCCCCAGCACTGACTGAATTCCAGCACTGACTGCATTCCAATACTGACTGACCCCCAGCACTGACTGAATTCCAGTATTGACTGACCCCCAGCATTGACTGAATTCCAATACTGACTGACCCCCAGCACTGACTGAATTGAAGTATTGACTGACCGCAAGCACTGACTGAATTCCAGCACTGACTGACCCCCAGCACTGACTGAATTCCAGTACTGGTTGACCCCCCAGCACTGACTGAATTCCAGTACTGATTGACCCCCCAGCACTGACTAAATTCCAGTATTGACTGACCCCCCATAACTGACTGACCTCCAGCACTGACTGAATTCCAGCATTAACTGAATTCCAGTACTGATTGCCCCCCCCCAGCACCAACTGAATTCCAGTACTGACTGACCTCCAGCACTGACTGGATTCCAATATTGACTGACCCCCAGCATTAACTTAATTCCAGTATTTACTAACCACCCAGCATTGACTGAATTCCACTGCTGACTGAAATCCAGTACTGACACCCAGCAATGACTGAATTCCAGTATTGACTTGACCCCCCAGCACTGACTGACCCCAGCATTGATTTGAATTCCAGTATTGCCTAAATCCCCAGCATTGACTGAATTCTAGTACTTTCTGACCCCCCTCCAGCAGTGACTGAACTCCAGTAGTTACAGACCCCAACACTGACTGAATTCTAGTATTGACTGACACCCCCCCCCCCCAGCACTGACTGAATTCCAATAGTTACTGGCCCCAGCACTGGCTGAATTCCAGTACTGACTGACTCCCCCGAGCACTGACTGAATTCCAGCAGTTACTGACACCCAGCACTGACTGAATTCCAATATTGACTGGCCACCAGCACTGACTGAATTCCAGTATCGATTGACCCCCCAGTACTGACTGAATGCCAGTAGTTACTGACCTCCAGCACTGACTGAATTCCAGTACTGACTGACCATCAGCACTGACTGAATTCCAGTACTGACTGACCCCCAGCACTGACTGAATTCCAGTATTGACTGACAACCCCAGCACTGACTGGACTGCAGTACTTACTGACCCCCCCATCAGCACTAACTGAATTCCAGTATTGACTGATACTCCCAGCACAGACTGAATTTCAGTACTCACTGACCCCACGCGCCGACTGAATTCCAGTACTGACTGACCCCCAGCACTGACTAAATTCCAGTGTTGATTGACCGCCCCAGCATGGACTGAATTCCAGTATTGCTGACCCCCCCCAGCACTGACTGAATTCCAGTAGTGTAATAACCGTATAGCACCGAGTTGGTTCACCTATCCCTGCCAGCTCTACCCTGATATCAAACTTCTGATCAGTATACTGACTGCATCGCAGAAAGAATGTCTGTAGGTCCTAGTGCAGCTCATAGACAGAAAAGACAAAACATGTGTGTGTGTTGGGGGGGGGGTTAAAACCCATAGGGTGGGTACACAAATCACAACTTGCAAGAGGGGGTACAAATCAAAACTGGCATGTAGGGGGCAAAAAACAAGATTTTCTGCAGGTAATGAAGCACAAATCAAAATCTGCAGGAAGATGGCAGAAGTCCAAATATACAGTGAGGATGCAAAAATCAAACTTTCTGCAGGGAGGTTGTGCAAATAAAAACTGTCTGGAAGGTGGCAGAAATCAAAACTTGCATGGAGGGAAGCAAACATCTACATCTGCAAGGAGGGTGGCAAAAATCAAAACCTGCAGGAAGGGGCAAAAATCCAAATTGCAGAGAGGGAGGCAAAAATCAAAACCTGTGAAGAGGGTGGCAAAAATCAAGACTTTCTGCAGGACTGGAACAAAAATCAAAACCTGCAGTAAGAAAGCAAAAATCAAATTACAGGAGTGAGGCAAAAATTAACACTTACAGAGAGGAAGGCAAAAATCAAAACCTACAAGGAGGGTGGCAAAAATCAAAACCTGCAAAGAGGGTGGCAAAACTCCAAAGCTGCATGGAGAGAGGCAAAATTCAAACCCTGCAGGGAGGGAGGCAAAAATCAGAATCTGCAGGAAGAGGGGAAATCAAACCTTGCACAGAGGGTACAACATTAAAACCTGCAGAAGGGGGCAAAAATTAAACCTTGCATGAAGGGGGGGCAAAAATCAAAACCTGCAGGAAGAGGGCAAAAATCAGAACTTGCATGGAGGGTGGCAAAAATCAAAACCTGCAGAGAGGAGGCAAAAAACAAAACTCGCAGGGGCAAGCAAAAGTCAAAACCTGCAGGAATGGGGTAAAAATCAAAACTTGCATGGAGCAGGCAAAAATGAAGACTTTCTGCAGCAAAGGAGTACAAATCAAAACTTGCAGGAATGAAGCACACATCAAAGCCTGCAGTAAGGGGGCAAAAATCAGAACTTGCATGGAGGGTGACAAAAATCAAAACCTGAAAGGAGGGAAGCAAAAATTTAAACTTACAGGGAGAGAGGCAAAAATCAAAACCTGCAGGAAAGGGGGAAAATCAAAACCTGTAGGAAGAGAGGCAAAAAAATCAAAACTTGCATGGAGGGAGGCAAAAATCAAAACCTGCAAGAAGAGTAGCAACAAAAAAATCAAATCCTTCAGAAAGGGAGGAAAAAATTCAAACTTGCAGGGAGGGAGGCAAAACTAAAAACACAAATTGTAGAAGTGGGCAAAAATCCACACATGCATGGAGGGAAGTAAAAAATCCAAAAATCCAAACTTGCATGGAGGGGGCCAAAAATCAAAAACTGCAAGTAGGGTGGCCAAAATTAAAATCAACAGAGAAGGTGGCAAAAATCAATCCTACAGGAAGGGGGGGGCAAAATCCAAAGATGCAGAGAGAGAGGGAGGCAAAATCAAGATTTGCATGGAGGAAGCAAAAATGAAAACCTACAGGAAAGGAGTATACTGTACATCAAAACTTGGGGGGGGGCAAAACTCACAATTTGCAGAAGGGGGCACCAATCAACGCCAACGCATAGCAGCGACCTCGTGAAGCTAGCAGTCATTCCATTACTGCATGTAATAAAAGGAGTGAGACAAACCGACTTGGGGAGCCGTCCATCTCTCCGCGGTTTGGGGAGCCCGCGACGGGAATGGATCAACTGTCCAATCCCAGCTGCCTGGTGACACAACTACCAACAGCTGTTTCTTCTACACGTGGGATTCGAGGAAAGCGATGGAAAAGCACTTATACATACCTAATGTCACGTCAAAAATGGTCCTGATCAACCACGCTGCAACTAGAATACTACAATATAGCTTTATTAGCACGATCTGCGCCCCCCAATGCGATCCAATAAGAGTAGTCGTCTGTGACCCAAACTGGTCCCCAACCCCAGAGGCTGATCGCAGGGGCTCCGTAACCCTCTCCGCATTCTCAAAGCAACAGCAAGCCAGCCTTACCCGGGCTCCTGGTATCCATGTTCAAGCTGCTTGTGTCAGCAGCAGCCGGTTGTCACGCTCACTGGCTTCTGGCCTCTAGACTTTACAAATACACCCTTTCACTTTTTAGCAACCTTCGAGCTACACGTGAGTCCCACTACGCGGTTCCGACACTGGCACTGGGGCCGCATCTGCTATTGGGAGAGCAGCGCTAAACCCGTCTCCTGGCTGCTGAGAGCTCGCTCTGCAGGGCTCGCGAATGATGCTGCTGTACCGGCTGCTCAGAGATCTCTGCAGTAGTGTTAGAGCTCAGTGCCTGTGAATAGCTAGCTGATCCACGTGTGAGTCATGGTGGGGGTTAATGTTTGGGGAACTGGCTTAGTGAGTGAGTGGTATGTATTTGGCACGGATCTGCATTATGCAGCCAACACTTGCTCGTGTGTCCTGTGCATGTGAGCAAGTTCGCTGCACCGAGGGCCTGCCTTGTCCCACTGACACACATTTCCTTCGGTGAGAGAGCTCAGTGACATGAAACTAATGGGAGGTGGGCTCACCATGAATAACCCAGACTTCTGTATCAATACGAAACACGCTGCCGTGTGTTGCGGAGGGAACCTTGTTTAACAGTATGAAATGCGGGGGGAACGTTGTTTATGTGAATTTGAGAGAGAGAAAAAGCAGTAGAAATTAGATATATAAAATATTCTAGAATATTAGAGTGCTTTGCTTTGAAGTTTGAATTACAAGGCACTACCGGGCTTATTTTAATGGTGTGTTAATCACCTTGTAGGGGATCAGTTTGTACAAGGTATAGCCCAGTGTCATATGTCCCTAGAGGGTGATTAACTGACTATTATACAATGGCAAGGAAATTTCCAGGGCTCTGGTCAGTGTGTGTCTGAGACAGTGATGTTATTACACAATAAGGGCACTGTATTGATTTGTTGAATTGTTCTTTGGATCTCTCTACAGAAACAAAGATATATTGCTACACTAAAAATCTACTAAAACCTTTTTAACATTTTTTTTATTTTGTATAATATCGGACCATTGCAATAAGGCACTACAAGGTGTGTGTTATGTAAGCATCAAGCCACGGCAGTTGGCATCTAATAGAGAGTTAATGCATGGTTGGGACCGTGTGTACGAAGCCGAAGGCCGAGTGCCTACAGCTGCCCAACCATGCATTAATTCCCCATTAGATGCCACCTTTGGAGTGGCTTAATGCACTTGTAAAATGGTCTGTGTATAACTATGTATGTGAGAAATCATTCTGGCGTTTCTTAAATCATTCACTGACAGTATCTGAGGTACAATGAAAACTTTACTGCACTTTTGCAACATACAGCCGATACTTTGTCACATACAGATGTGTCCGTTTACAACTTTAGCATACCAGAAAAAAGACGTTTAATTAAAGGAACATTTTCATTTCTCTAATGTTTGACCCAGCTATTATTCGTATAGCATGGTTAGGAGGACTTCGGTATGTGGCTTTTCGTCTGTCGGCTTCTCACTGTGTACATAATTTGCATAGCTTGTGACCCTCACTTTGTTACTCATCTCAGAAACATTACTTGAGTTTAGATTGCTGTTTTTTTTTTCAACTTACTGTCTTGCAGCTCTTTTGTATGTGTTGCCAGATCTATTTTCTCTGTTGGCTCTGATTTCCTGCTCCATAGTAAAGTTCACGGTTCCATTCACCATGACAGACTGGAAATTATACGGATTGCTGATTTCTTCCTGTCGGCCAGAGCGCCACACTATCTGCTCCGGGGTGAGATTTCCTTCTGCTGCACCAGCTTCCACAAGTATCTCAGCCTGTCACTATCTGTTGGATTAATGTGGAACTACTGTGGCCATTTGGGTGGGTGGGTAAGACCAGACATTTCAGATGTTCAGGCTGTGCACTTTGGAAACAGTGTTATTTTGCCCTCCGTGGCTCATTTTAGTACTTCACTAGTTACACGGCATTATTGGCGGAATAATGCTGTGTTGCTCTGGTGCCACCTGATGCAGTTCAACCAATTATGTTGCTTGTTTAGAGTACTGTTAGTTTTGCCATGTTACAATGTGTAATAACGTCACTCCTGGGGCAGTGGAAGCACTCTTTTTCGCCTCATATTTCAACCCACCCCAG
The DNA here is from genome assembly GCA_016271365.2 of Neoceratodus forsteri. Classification (NCBI taxonomy): domain Eukaryota; kingdom Metazoa; phylum Chordata; order Ceratodontiformes; family Ceratodontidae; genus Neoceratodus; species Neoceratodus forsteri. The sequence goes on from JADMNL010000036.1 coordinate 47,657,973, forward strand.
GAGTGATGTTATTACATGATAACACACAACCTTGTCGTGCCTTATTGCTTAATTAACATAACCCCTGAAAGTACCTTGTTTTGTTTTTACAGTGTTAAATATTGTTCAGCATATGATTAGGTTACATGTAGAATATGTTACTATAGAGGATAATGTATGGTCATATATCTGTAACTTGTTTAACTGTCGAGGTTGCCATGGTGACCATGTAAACCTTGAGAGTGACGCTCAAGAGGTTTGTCACCACAGCAACGTTGAGATGGTTAAATAAACTGGTTGGCGATATATGACCATACTTTATCTTTTATAGTACATGGTCCCACACAGAGTGAAAACAAGAAGCAGGCACCTTACTTTTAGTTTTTCTCTGACACCACCATCAAGTTCTCACCACTGCGACCATTTCAGGAAGGCCGTTGCATTGTGACGCGTGCTTGTGCAGAGCGATCCCCGTTGTTACACCATCGATGTGACATACCATCAGTGGGTTAACAACAAAATGGTGTCACATCGATGGTGTAACAACCTCGGTAAAAGATTTTGGCACATGATCTTCCACCATACATTATAAAAGATCAGGGTTTTATTTAACTCTATAAATTGATTAGCGTTTTGTTCATAAAAGTGCTAAATCTTTGTGAAAATGCATAGCTCTTGCCTCACTGTGTTTAACAAACACAGCACTTCTAGAAAAGCTATATAAATACTTTCTGTACAGTTAGTATCATCCCAAGAAAAAAAAAACTGCTAATCAATTATTTCAGTCCCTGAAGATTAACATAAGGCTAATGCGTACAACCAGTCAGAAAGCTCTGTTTCACTAACTGCTTTTATGTTTCTTGAGTCAGCAACACATTACTCAAGTGGGAATGGCTGGCTCACAGGGCAATTCTGAGGGGATAAATGAAATATGCATTTATTGTCTAGTGCACTTACCCGGTCAACAAAAACTAAATAAATAAATGTTAGTGGAGAGGTATGAGAGGGGAAGGTCCTCCTACTGCAGAATAATTGAGAGGTACAGTATGTGAGAGATACCACTCCTAATTTGAGACAGTTGAAAAGAGTATGATCGGCATCCCCTCCATAAATGGGATTGTTGAGAGCCATGCGAGGGGCATCCTTCCCAATATGAGACAGTGAAGGTGTGTGCGTGATATGTGAGGGATATATTTTCCTAATGCAGAATAGTTGAGATGTACAGTATGTGAGGAACCTCATTCCTAATATGGGACAGTTGAGATGTACACTATATAAGGGATATCACTCCTAATGTGGGATGGTTGAGATGTACAGTATGTGAGGGATATCCTTTCCTAATGTGGGATAGTTAATATATACAGCATGTGAGGGTCATCCCTTCCTAATGTGAGATAGTTGAGATGTACAGTATGTGAGGGACATCACTCCTAGTGTGGGGCAGTTGAGATGCATAGTATGTGATGGGCATTCCTTCCCGATGTGGGATAGTTCAGATGTACTGTATATGAGGGACATTCCTTACTAATGTAGGATAGTTAAGATGTACAATATGTAAGGAATATATTTTCCTAATGCAGGATAGTTGAGATATACAGTGTGTGAGGGGTATACCTTCCTATGTGGGATAGTTGAAATGTACAGTATGTGAGGGAAATCCTTTCCTAATGTGGGATAGTTAAGATGTACAGTATGTGTGGGATCTCCCTCCTTATATGGAATAGTTGATATGTACAGTATGTGTGGGATCTCACTCCTAATGTGAGATAGTTGAGATGTACAGTATGTGAGGGATATCACTCCTAATGTGGGATAGGTGAGATGTACAGTATATGAGGGATATCGCTTCCCAGTGTGGGACAGTTGAGATGTACAGTATATGAGGGATATCACTCTTAATGTGGGATAGTTGGTATGTACAGTATGTGAGGGACATCACTTCTAATCCTAATGTGGGATAGTTGAGATGTACAGTATTTGAGGGCTATCTCTTCCTAATGTGGGATAGTTTAAATGTACAGGATGTGAGGGACATCCCTTCCTAATGTGGGATAGTTGAGATGTACAGTATGTGAGGGGTATCCCTTCCTTCCTAAAGTGGGATATTTGAGATGTACAGTACTAGAAGGAGTTTGCTCCAAATATGGGATAGTTGAGACGTGCAGTATGGGAGGGCCATCTCTTCTTAATGAGGGATAGTTGAAACTGTTTCTATGTGAGGGATGCCAGGGTTGAATTAAAAATGTTTGTGTTAGCTGTACCTATTTTTTTTTTGCAGTTGTTTAACCAGGAGTGGCACACTAAGCTGAAAGCTTGTTTACAGGTGTGACCTGGGAGCACAGAGAAGTTAAGTGACTTGCTCAGGGTCACACAGTATGCAAGTGGGGACTGTGGGATTCAAACCCAGGTTTCCAGCTCAGAGCCTTAAACCACTGCACTACACTACCTACTCTGGCAACAGTCAGTACAAAAACCCAATCTAAAGTTGGGAAATCAGATTTGTAAAAGATGTGTCAGTGAATGGAGCGCCTCCCCTCATGTGCTGTCTCTTTAAAGATGTCACATAAAGCTGGAGCCCAGGGGTGGATCAGCAAGTCAGGAAGTGGGAAGGGACTGCATGGCCAACTCATCGAGGGCAAATTATGATCCCTTCCCTTCCTTTGGGGGCTACTAGAAGAAACTTTTAAACATCGTGGAAGAGCTCCCTGTTAATGCTTTTCAGCACCAAGAAAGGCACTCTATAGGGATGATGATGATTATTCCCCGGAAGTTGGGGATACATTTCTTCCCCATTTAATCTTGCACTGTTATATTTTATCTTGCGCATGCTTATGTATGAAGACCTTCATATCATACGAAAATTCTTCTGCCTTAAATCTCTAAATGTACGGCACCAGGTCAATATGTCGCTGCAATAACAGTGTTGTATTAACCGTGCTGTGAGAATGCCGAAAGCATTGACAGCAACAAGGGTAGAATAGCATTAGGGAATTACCGCTGCCCCGTCACTGTCTGCTCAAAGGAGGAAGGGATCAAGTTGCAGTTAGTGTGGTTCCTGGTCGAGCCACTCCCATGGTGGAGTGGCTAAGGAACCAGCACACGGCAGCATAGGAGACCTGGGAATCATGGTTCAGTTCCCTGTCTCCTGGCCTTGAAAACTTTTTTTTTTATAAAGAAATCCCCCCCAAGTTTCTCCCCATCCCTGAAGTCCACACCCCCTCACAGTTGATTATATTTAGTCAGAGGGTTGGGGGGGGCAGAGCCCCTGCAAAACAGAGAATCTTTACTGTCACCCTATAAGTTTGTATTGTGTGGGCAACATCTTGTGCCGGTTGGTGTGTATTGACCGGACTTTTTTGCCTTTGGCATTTAGCTTGCGGCATTGTGTGCCGCACTGTTTTTGTTTAGGGGGTTATGACCCCGTGCCTAAATGTACCACCCCAGCTAATAAACATCCAACCCTGCCAATCACAAACACAACAAAAAAATACAAGCATAAACTAGTTATCAGAGACTCAATAATAAGGGTCACAGATTCTCACGTTTGTAAATCAGACAGTGAAGATACCACAGTGTCCTGTTTCCCTGGGGCCAAGGTAAATGAAATTAAACCCAGAACAGACAGTCTGTTCAAAACATGGGCCATATTTCCATTGTAGCACTCCATCTTGAGACAGACGATGTGGGTAAAGAACACAAAAGGGATATCTGCTATGAACTGATAGATCTAGGAAAGAAAATAAAAACTACAAGATGTGAAGTGGTCATCTCAAGTATTTTACCTGTCCCAAGGCCTTTTAAGGGAAAAAAACAGACTACCAAACAAAAAAATGTACATCTTACATATTGGTGCAAGAAACTTAGCTTCACCTTTATTTATACCCGGAAATGTTTACATAACAGGAATTATTTATTTTCTAAAGATGTGTTTCACCTAAAAAATTGGGGAGCAAACATCTTAGGACAAAGAACTGAATCAACATTATGAAGTACAGATTTAAACTAAATGTGCACGGGGTATAGTGGGTGCAATTAGTAATGAACAAACACATCTCGGTAAAATTTATTGATAAGGAAAACAACTCACAACAGGCTAATCTATGGAATTGTCCTTTAATTAATGCTAGAAACTTAATTAATAAAGAGGGAGGAGTTAAAGGCACTCATATCTAACAAGAATCTGGTAGTAATTGCTATAACTGAAACTGGGACTTCTGACAACATCTGGGGAAAAGATGTACACAGCAGTAAATTATTCAATAGAGAAACACTAGGCAAGAGGGGGGAGGGGCAGGAGTAGCATTATATGAAGAACAAGGAAAACTACCTACTGATCTTGCTAGTAAAACAAAAATGATCACACTAATGTTTCAAAGACACTTTGGGTAAAATTATCAAACAACATAAGGATTCTGATCATAGGGGTATGCTGTAAACCCTCGGACACCTCATCAGATATCACAGAATGCATTATGACTAAAAATTGCAAGAGCCTGTGATGAGTGAGATACAGTTATTCTGGGGGATGTTAATTTAGGAGATATCAACAGGGTTTCAAGAACTAATTATACCAAGGCAGGCAAATGTTTAATTGACATGATCGAACAAGCTAGGTTAAGTCAATATGTCACTAGTCCCACCAGCAGAAATAATATTCTCAACCTAGTACTCTCAACAGAAACACACACATCAATAACTGCAGAACTAGTGCACCTCTCAGTAATGATGATCAAAACATTTTACTTTTTAGTATCATAACTAAACACAACGTTAACCTCAGACTAATGCTAGTCTATCAGTATGATAAAGCCAACATTCAAAATATCCATAAAACATTAAGTAAAATAGAATGGGAAAGCCAGATACGCATCTGTGGAAGAAATGTGGCAGATACCAAAATAAATTACTCATGAAGTGCATGCAAAATCTATCCTGAATATACCTGTATAAAAATATAATAACAAGTGAATAAGACCAAAATGGTTAACATCCAAGATAAAGAAACTTATAAAGAAAAGGACAAGTCCTACAAAAATTCATTTAAGAACTGAGCCCCACAAATCCGGGTCTAAGTTTAAACATAATCAATGTATATATAAGAAAGCTAATAAAACAGCTAAATGTGGTTGGGCAGACTGGAAGGACCACTGGTCTTTTTCTCCCATCATTGTCTATGTTTTTGTGTTTCTATGTTAAGTTTAGACGTCTCACTAGCCATAAATGCAAACAGAAACAACAGTAACATTTTTTGCAGTTACATTAACTCCTTGAAATGTACTAAGTGTGCAGTGGGTCCTATCCATCATTCGGAAGGTACAGTCGGTAACCCAAGTGATATAGCTGAAGCATTCATTAAATGCTTATGCTCAGTATACGCACCAAAATCTAAGGAGCCAGAAAATACTGACCCTGTGGGAACTCCAGAAATTGTTATATGCAGCAAAGCTGAAAGTGACAGAATTTATAAGCCGAACAGCAACTCCTCTCTAGGACCAGACAACATCTTTGTTAGGATGTTAAAAATTAGGCTGGAACATTTTAAGGACCCCCCTAAGAAACATCTTTCAGGCATCTATCAACACTGGAGAAATCCCACATGACTGCAAATATATAGTATACTACCAGTTTATAACAAGGGAGACAGACACAATCTGGGCAACTAAAGATCAGTTAGCTTAACCTACATACCAGGAAAGATACCAGAGGGCCTCATTAAAGATAATATTTCTTCAGTCATTGCTAACATCAATCAGGACCAACATGGTTTTATTCCTGGTAGATTGCGTGCCTCCAGCTTACTCTGCCTCCATGAAAAACTCAGTAGCACACTCGAGAAACAAAATTCCATAAGACGATCTATTTAGACTTCATTAAAGCTTTCAATCTTATTCCCCATTGGGCTATTATTAAAGAAATAACAGCAAATATTAACCCAAACCTCATTAGCTGGATACATAACAGATTACCAAATAGGAGTCAGTCTGTTAAAATAAGTGGTCACAAATCAACAGCCAATAAAGTTACTAGTGGTGTACCGCAAGGGTAAGTACTAGGTCCACTAATGTTTCACGTGTTTATATCAGATATGAACAACAGCATATGTAGCCAGTCATTGAAATATGTGGATGATTCCAAGTGTGGTGGACCATGTGAAACTGATGACTAAGCTGCAATAATCTAGTCAGATTTAAATTAAATTTACAACTGGGCAAAAGAATGGGAAAGAAAGTTTAATCTAGAAAAGTGTAAAGTCATGCATTTAGGCAAAAAGAACAAAAAAAATAGAATGCACAGTGTATAATAATACATTAAGTGCTACAACAAATGAGAGAGAGAGATCTAGGAATATTAGTAACTGAGGACATGGAGCAACAGAAGCAATGTAGCAAGGATACCAAAGGGCAGGGTTTTAAATAATTGATTAGCAGTTTTTTTCTTGGGACAATACTAACTGTACAGAAAGCATTTATATCGGTTTTCTAGAAGTGTCATGTTTGTTAAGCACAGTGAGGCAAGTGATATGCATTTTCACAATGTTTTAGAACTTTTATGAGCAAAACACTAATCAATTTTTAGAGTTATTTAAAATCCTGCCAAAGAGCATATTTTCTTCCTAGTCAGGCCCATGTTAGGTACTTGCAAGTAAAGTCCTACTTATTGGGAATAGGAGTGCCATTTAAACAACGTCCAAAATGCCCCCCAATTAATATTTATGCTCCTTAAGGAACATCAGTAGGGCTCTCTTATTTATTTTTTTTTGTTTAAAATTTTGTTAACCAGGTAAGAACACTTTAACCAGTCCATTTTCAGGCTCAACCTGACAATAGGGACAAGCAAATGACAAAACAATAACGCATAAAACAATATTAAACAGGGCAATTTTAAACAAAGCAATTGCAAACATCTAATGATAAATCTGACTTAAAACGTTGCTTGAATTGTTTCAATGAACTAGAGGAGCAAAGATCAGCAGGTAATGAATTACAAAATATGGGGGCAGCAACTGAAAATGATCAAGGGCTAGTTTTGGTGTGATGTGGAATAGTTTGAAGAAGAACAGCATTTGATGAACTTAAGGAGCTAATAGGAGTTCTTATATTCACCAAATCCTTAAGCGGATAAAAAGTACTCAGAAAAATGGATTTAAACACCTGACAGTCAAAGAAGTACGTAATTTTAGAATAAGGAGTCAGCCATCCCAAATCAGCATATAAACGACAATGATGAAGATGATATAAGGATCTAATACAAAACGACAAACGTTGTTATAGGTGACTGTCAATATCTTAATTTCTTTTTCTGAGAGCCTAAAATAAAGGCTCGCAATGTAATGTAAATGTGGGAGTAGTGCCCCAATTGCGATTGCTTTACAGCTATCAGAAGAAAAATATTTCCTAAACTTATAAAGCAGTCCCAACTTTTGATTAACCTTTTTACTGACTGCTTTGATCTGAAGGGAAAAATTCAGGCCTGAGTTCAACATAACACCCAAATATTTGAAGCCATGAACAAATTCAGTTGCTGCTTCCTTACCGTCATGAACCAAAAGAATTGGTTACTTTTTAAAGAGTGGGAAGTTCCAAAAATCATGGATTTGGTTAATTGGCAATATTTATAAGGGCCTTCTTGAATGCTTACCTACGTCATCCCTTTCCATCCTAAAGAGATGGAACAATAAAACAAATGTCCAGGTAACAATGGAGGACTGGATGAAATATGCCTCGCCCAGTTATAGGCGAACTCTTTCTTCATACTGGCTGGATTATTCTTGGAAGTGCTGTATGTGTTATTTCCCTACTCCTGCAATCCAGGTGAAGTATGTGGGCTTGCACATGTGGAAATGCTGGAGAGGCTGTGAAGAGGCTCTGGCCACTTATACCCATATTTTTGGGGCATGTCCGATTGTGACTGCGTTCTGGCATGAGGTTGATCAGACCCTCAATGCCGTATTCATGGAACAGGACTTGCTGTCCCCTCAGTTGGCTCTTCTTTGTACTCCTTCGCAGTCTATTAGGAGACCAAGTTTGAAATAGTTATTACTTTTAATCTTGGCCGCTAAAAAGCTTATTACTAAATTGGGGCTCAGGAGAACCCCCGCAGAGGTCTAATTGGGTTGCCTTGGCTAACACCATTTATAGACTTGAAATCGGATGTCATTAGTGATGCTGCACGCTGCTCAGCTGTGGAGTGAGCTGAGAGAGCAGGATTTGTGCAAGGCTTTTTTTTTCTACTTATAACAGGTATGCCACCATTGCCTCATTAGGTTAAGCCTGTGGCAGAATATTTACACATCACTTACCAGAAAATCTTGTGCACCAGAGTTTTAGAATTATAGTCTGTGTTGACTGCTGCCCCAGGGAGAGCTTGGAGTGCTGGGGGCAACATAGCAGCCCGCTCCTCTTGGAGTGTGTAGAAAGCGCTTAAACCACTGATACATTTTGTGAAAATTCAGTATTAAACTAGTGACTCATTTTACTCCCCTACTATTAGTATATCCTGCCTTCTCGGGGGGGAGAGGTTAGGATTTCTCAGCTTCGATAATTATTTGATTATGTTTTATGTTGTTTTTCTTTTTAGTCTCTGTATAGAATATCTTTAGAAATGTTAATTTTTATAGTCCGGTTATAGTCTTGTTATATTAATAACGCAGAGACGGTCTGTTTAAATTTTTAAAGGGATTGATTTATAATTCATCAAACTCAGCGATTTAGTTGCACACTGTTATAATTATACTGATTTGATTGGTATAGTGGTTACAGATTGACTTTATCAAACTGATGAGTTTACTGTTAGAAGTAGAAGTATTGTTCCTGTTGCTGAATTTCTTATTGAATTTTATGAGCTGGACTTGAATATTTTCATAAGTGATTTGGTGTTATGGAAATACCCCTTCTGAAAACACTTAGTGCTACAGCTTGATTCTTCTATTAATGGGCTACTGGATTATTGGAACATGGGCTTCTATTAAAGTTTGAGAAAAGAGCCACGCTGTTCAATTAAATATAAATCTGCGTTCTTAATTGAAGAACCGCGCACCCATCATGGGCCTCTCTCTATGAATTTGTTCAGTTAAACAACTGATTGAATAATGAAGTTTTGATTAAGGATCCACGAGGAAAGCATGCTTTATCTAGCAGTAAAGGGACTGTTTAAAAGCTTCAGTCTTTACATCTGAATTATTTCATTTGTGTCATAGTCTGCTATAAGGCAAACATGTCAAACAAATCTTTCGGTGCTGCTTTTTATGTCTAAGTTCCATTAATCTGAAGTGTGTTTTGCCTGCAGTCAACAAATGTTACTCTTTTTTTTATACTGCTGTATACTGATCCTTTTGCATTTTGTCAAAGCTGTTTACCAGATGTTCGCGTGATACTGAATTCAATAATAAATCTTTTCGGTGTCAGTATGCAGTTATTTTACAAGTAAGTTTTAACAGTTTCTTTGTGCTTACTTAAAGGGTATTTCAATACTTAAATAATCATAATAATAAAAAACAGCAATAGTTAACGAAATAGCCATTTTAAACTTGATGCTAAATTTGTCATTAAATCAGCTCTGACTTCTACAAGTGATACTAAAGTTGAGAGCATCTTAAGGCATGGAGTTTTAACTCTGTTACTTATTAATTTTAATTTAAAATAATCATTATAGGCTTCTGTAGTATAGTGTGTGTGTGTGTGTATATATTTATTTTATTTTCCTTTTTTTCTTTTACGTTGTTATTGTATGTTTTCTTTTTTCTCTACTCTATTTAGTGGCACTCTGGGATCTCAGACGTGTTTTTTTTCATGGAGATTAGAGGAGTGGGAAATTGCTGTGAAACTTGCCGTATTCGATCATTTGACTGGAACTTTTGGCATTTCTGGAGCCGTAACTGGATCTGCCTATTTTGTCAGTGTATGACTGCGAGGACTGTTGTTAGAACTGGTGTACTTGAACAACCTAATAAGCAACCAGCATGTTATTTTTCTTCTCCATTTGAAGAACTGTTTACTTGTTCTGGATATAAGGCTCTACAATCTTGTCAAGTTAATTAAGCTAATATCATACCACCAGACATCCCTGATTTATTTTTTATTGAGCATTGCTGAGCACTTTATATTGTCACATTCAAGCTGAGAATCCAGTTTTAACGAGTGACCATGATTACGACTATGAATATTTAAAAGAGGAATATTTTGAACAAACTACTACTTATTCATAGAAGTATATATTATTTGGACTTTGTGCTTTTTGGGTCATTTTTATTGTTTGGGTTTTGTTTTAATACAATATGATTTAAATTGCTGATTTTTTGTCCTGTATAGCATTTTCCGGGACTATAATTTGTATTGTCCCATATAGCATTTTTCAGGTCTACAGTTTGGCTCTATCGGAATTGGAATTAATGTTTTTTTAATATTTTATAAGTCCGTATAGATCATATCTATATCTCTCTATCTATATATATATATATATATATATATATATATATATATATATTCCCCTCTTTTTTTCTTAAAAGCTCTGGAAATGAATATAAGAAGTGGAAAAGTAATTATTCCAATCCAGAAAGAAAAAAGAGGGAATAAATTAAATAAAGGCTGTGTGTTCACAGGAGATTTGGAAATTACTACATCAATGCCTATTAAAAAAAAACAATTTATTGAGGTTGGAAATGATACAAATTTGGATAATGGAACATATATTTGATCAGCGGTGCTTGAAATTAAGGAAGCAAGAACTGATAAAACTTTGGTTACATGGAGACTAGATAAAAAGGAAAAGAATAAAGATTTATACGAATTGAATGAAAATGATAAAGATCAGATTTTAGGGATGGACGGGACAGTAAAAAGTATATTAGAAAGTATGGGGGAGGCTGGAATGGAGAGTACAACTGTGGATACAGTAAATAACGGGAAAGTATATCATTTGGAAAATATTTCAGATTCTTTTTCGGTAAAAACTGAAAAAAGTAAGGAAAGTAGATAAAATAGAAGGGGTAAAGGAGCAAAGCAGGGAACATCAGAGTATTATGCTAGAACAATCCTTAGATATAGGGAGATATCAAATAACAGCTAAATTAGATCCCTTTAGCACCTTGGATGTTTCTGGAGAGCTAGAAACTTTGAACATGATGGAAAACTCAAATTTTGCGATATTGACTAGGTCACCAAATACTGTATTCCAGAATCTGGATAAAGAGGTGGAAGAAATTAATTTGGACCCTGAGTTTTGGGAACAATGTCCAGATACACTAACTAAATATACCATAAAAGCCTTGGCCCATCCTGTGATGGCAAATATAGTTTTATTGGAAGCATTAAATTGTATTAGAGGAAAATTTGCAAAATTCTCTACCTTAGTAATGGATAAAATGGGATTGTTGGAAGAAAAGATCAATAAATTAAAAATAACATTAAATAATGGGAGAGTGTCTAGCTCTTCATTACAGATTCTGGAAGATACTAAACCTGGAAAAGGTAAAGGTAAAAAGGGTCAAAAGGTATAATGAAACATGGACAAGAAAAGACAAATGGAAATAAAACAAAAACAAAAAAAATGAGCAGAAACTGACAAAAAAAAAAAGGAAACTTTTCCCTTAAAGGGGATGTTAGACAAATTCCATTGGAACCTTTAGTCATTCAAAAAAAATTAACAACAAAAAAGAAATTGAATCTGGAAAAATAGTGAGTCAAAATGAGGATGTTGATAATTAGGGCTGAAGATGTGGAAGTAAAGGGTACAAGAATAGATGAGGAACCTCAAACTAAAAGAAGAGAAGAAATAAAATTAAGTGGAACAGAGACAGTAATAAGATTAAAGGGTATATTTAAGAAAGATTATGAGACAGTGGAAACTCTGAAGACTCTGATGGAATATTTATTAAATAGAGAGTTGGAAATGAAGATGAAAGAAGAAGATCTATTGTTGGTAACAAGAGATCTGAATGATAGAGATTTACCGGTCTACTTACTTATTAAGGAAATGAAGATAGCAAAGAAAATATGGCTTAAACAACAAAATCTAGCCAAATTGGGAATAGAAATATTGACGCCTGTATTATGGCAGACTGTTGTAAGCCAGAATAATATAGATGGAGTTATTAAAGGGACAACAATTATTAACTAAGAATTCTATGATAATATAATAGAAAATTTGAAATGGGATTTCTCAAAGAGAAATAATGTAAAGAATTGTATGAGTCCAGTTAATTATACTATCTCTTTGGGCTAAATAAAATGGATAAGGAAAATGATGAGTTACTGAAGTCATGTATAGCCTTCTTATTAGCTAGCACCTTAAACTTGAACGTAGGAACGAAGAACCTTTTTTCCAGAAGGAAGTGGGGATACTCAAATTGATATAAAATGTGGATCAGAACTATTGGCTCTGGATTTATTATCAAATGCAGAAAGACTGGATAAGGTTGGTGTATTTTTTACTGATCTAAATATTAGAAGAGCCCCAATGGCCCAGTATCCCGTGACTGAAGAGTGACTAATTGAGGACTCGCTTGAACTGTCTGATGAGAGTGCCAGATGTAGCCTCCAGAATTCAAGAGCTAACTTTTTGTCATGGAATATTGTAGGACTTGCTGTCAGAATGGCGGATAGTGAATGGCTTCAGTATATAAAGGGTTTTGATGTTATTCTTTTTCAAGAAATGTGCATTAAAGAAGTAGTAGATCTGAATAGTTATATGGCATTTTATTTTTCTGCAGCAAAAAATAAGGTTTACGGTAGATATTCTGGTGGTTTAATATTTTATATAAAAATACAAAATGATATAACAGTGATAAAACAATTACAAATTGATAATAATTATATAATAGTAACTTTGGTATGGGGGAAAACTTGTTTAATATTGTAAGCATCTATATCTCCCCTGGTAATTATAAAGAGGATAATACAATAATTTGAATAAGATACATAGAGAATTAGAATGAATACAGGGAAAATATCTCCATGGAATAATAATTGCTGCAGGTAATTTTAATGTGAGAATTGCAAATTATGATAATCTGAGTGTTATAAAATCAGAATTAGATATTAGGGATTGCAAAGCTAGAAAACGTATGGATAAGATAGTAAACAGGAATGGTCTTAACTTGCAAAAGTTGGTGGAGAAAACTCCATTGTTGCTTCGGAATGGAAGGCTAGAGGTAGACATGGAGGGTGAAATGACTTTTTTTCATATATGGGTCAGAGTGTAATTGATTATATTTTATTTCATTATATTTATGACATCCTTCAGAATTTAAAAATTACACCGAGGCCTGAGAGTGATCATGCATAAGTGGAATTGTTGATAAAACTGAATTCAGTGGTCGAATTAAATAATAGAGATCCACCACAGCCTCAATTAGTTGGGAAAAAAGTATTATTGCATTCAAAGATCAATGATGAAGGCCTATTAGAGTTATTTCAAGGGTGGTAAAAGGAGTTCACTTCTCAATTAGCTAAAGAAATTATTGATATCGACTGTGTACAACAATTGTTGAATCAATTAAATAACATAACTCTAAGAATCTATAATGATTAAAAAAAACATAAATAAACTTAAGAAAAGAACATGGTTTGACCAGTCTTGCCATGAGGCAAAAAGAAAGCTGAATAGACTAAAAAGATAGACAAAAAAGAATCCAGAAAGGGTAAATTATCAAAATTTGAGCTGAGCTCGAAAATCTAATACAACATTTCTACAATTAAAAAAATCACAGGCCTTAAAAAATCAATGGGAAGAAATGTTTTCAGTAATTCAAACTAACGATAATAAGAAATTTTGGAAAATGGTTGCAACAGGTACTATTTTATATTATCCCTCATTAACGGTATATATTCCCAAAGAGGCATGGGTGGTACATTTTCATTCTATATTTAATAATAAAGACAGTATAACTCAGGGAATACGATTTAAGGAATTTTTAAATAATGAGTATGAGCCCTTGGTTCTAGGAGAGCAGGAGGTTTACCTAGCCTTAGCCAATCTTAAAAATAATAAAGCTCCAGTTTATGATTCTGTTCCTCCGGAAGTATATACAAAATATACTGGATTTTGGTCACCTATATTGGCAATGTTTTGTAATATTTGTTTTCAATGCAATTATATCCCAGTAGAATGGACATATACTATTATTGTCCCTATTCATAAAAAGGGTTCCGTCTATGAACCAGGTAATTTTAGACCTGTTAGTCTCTTATGTATTTCATCTAAGGTTTTTTCTAGGATTTTATTAAACAGACTAACAAAATGGATAAAGTCAAATAATATTATTTCACCATTTCAGGCAGGTTTTAGGGAAAATTTTTAGACTGTGTACAGTGTCTTCTGTCTAGCCCCTTTAATTGAAAAATATGTATCCATACGGAAAATGAAATTGTATGTATTATGTATTATATATAGATTTTTCACATGCATTCGATTCAAACAATAGATATATTTTATGGGAAATTTTGAAAGAGAGAAAGTTACCTCTCTCACTTTTCTATCTGATTCAAGTATTATATACTAATACTAAATCGGTTGTAAGATATGGAAGGGCAAGCAAACTAATGGAATTCTTTCCAATTGAGAGAGGTGTAAAGCAAGGATATCTCCTAGCACCTTCCTTATTTAGTATGTGTTAGTTCTTTGTTGGATTTTGAGTCAGAGGAAAATTTAGATAGTCCAAAGATAAGCACCTTTCGTACAGATTCATTGGCCTATGCAGATGATATTGTTCTGTTGTCACTGACTAGAGGAGGTCTTCAAATAAAATTAATATTTTTGAAACAAAATGCAAGAACCTTGAACTATAGATAAATTTAGCTATAACAGAGGTGATGGTGCTTGGCCAGAGTACATCTGATACACAAAAGGTAAAAATTACCATAAATTTGCAGCCGATAGAAATTGTGAGAGAATTTGTTTATTTAGGGGTTAAAATTACATCAAATGGGAGATGGTTACAACATTTAAAAGAACAATGTACAAAAGCTAAAGTTTGTGTAAAAGCTTTACTAAAATTTAATATCCAATATGAGGGTAATACAGTGCTCCCAGCATTAAAGGCAGGGGACGCAAAAGTAAATCCCATTCTTCTTTACGTAGCTGAAATCTGGCGTTATGAAGAAAAGACAGAAAATAGTTTGGAATTATCCCTTTCTCTTTTTTATAAATCCCTTTTATCTGTCCCAAGATCTACAGCGAATGGTATGGTAAGAGTTGAATTGGGAAAAATAAAAATTAATTATATCAAAGAAATCTGTTTAATGAATTACTGGATTAAAATCTTGAATAATAAGGAAAAATTTTTTGCCTAAATTATGTCTTGAAGAAAAAAATAATTGGAAAATTATTGGATTAAGATCTAATTGGTTACATTATCTATTCAAACTATTAAAAAAATGTAAACTAATACATTTATGGGAGAATATCAAGAGAAACATTACAACGTCAAACCATTATAAAGAATTAATAAAGAAAAAAGTACTCTCATTAGCTAAGGAGCAGGAAATATTGAAAATAAAAAGTTATGAGTGCTTTTTGGTGTAGGGAAAATAAAATGGGTATCTCAGTGGAAGAATATTGGCTGTTACCAATTACAAAGTAGCAACGTAGGATTATTACTTGGGCCAGATTTGAATTGATAGTGTCCAGATATACTTATTATAACAAAACCGTGGGAGGGAAGCTCTTGTTTAGATCCCAATGTCCCTGTGAAAAAGGGTTTAAAGAAGATTTAGAACATGTAATAGTTAACTGTCCATTTTATTCTCACCCCAAAAATCTGTATTTATTGACGCTGCTTAGGATATATGCTAACAAGTTGTTTGATGTAGTGTTTATCCTGCTACACCCTAGAACATCTGATGAGGCCGTAAGAATGGCTAATTGTTTTAAAGCCATAGAAAAGTATAAGATAAAAATGTGCAATACTGAACAAGAAGTGTGTAAATGAATTTGTGTTTTATGTACTTATATACAACTTATATTTATTGTTCTGGACTTTGTGCATATTGTCTTTCATGTTTATTATTTTTTATATGGTCTGTAATAATCAGACTTTTTGTCTTGATTGAACAATAATAAAAAAAAAATTGAAACTTGACTTGAAATCTTTACAACTTCCATCCATGATAAGTCAGCTAAAGCTGAAGAATTTTGGAGGAGATGGGTGTTGTATCAGATAGACACTAATTCGGATTTTGTGCCTTGAACTGATATCGGCTTGGGGACTACTATTCATTCTGTCTAGCAATTTCTGGGGGAAGATATATCATGGCCCCATTATACCTGTCTAGGCTTTCTTATGATAATTCTGGGGATAACCTCAGCAGTAGTCTGGACTTATCTTTCTATTTATGTATGTTTATAATGGTGGTGCATTCATTATTAGTCTCTTTTCTACCCTGCTTCTAAATGTCGTTCTGCTTTTTGGTTTTTCTTATCCTGGATTTTGTATTGTGAACTGTGTGTAATAATGTCAATAAAATCTGCATTTTAAAAAAGAAGCAATGTAACAAGGTTATCACAAGAGCCAACAAAGTAATGTGGTCCATTAAAACAAACATCTCGTTGAAGACAGTGGGCAGCTTTAAGAGATGCTGGGATAGGCATAGGGGACGGTAAGGATCATGGGTAGGGAAGGCAGGGACATTAGCTCAAGCTGTGGACCCTGCACTATGAGCAAACTTGATAGACCAAATGACCTTCCTCTGCTGGCTTCTTCGTATGTATAATAAAGACATCATATTAAACTTTATAGGGCCTATGTGTGCCCCATCTGGATTGTGCATATCCATACAAACATTACTCAGGTGGAGAAAGTATAGAAAAGAGCCATGAAACTGATATCTCTGTTCAGCAGTGAAGTATATGAGTATATATGGATTGGTTTAGGACTTAGGCCTTTGGCAAACAGATGCCTACAGGGGACCTTCTCCTTATGTATGTGTAACACCGTGCTATATAAGTTTGTACTTTTTTTAAATTTAACTCTACCTGCATTGATAACAATAGAATCTGCTCTGCTGAGGGGACAGGGATGGGCTGGGAAAAGAAGAATAAAATTGTTGCCAGAGGCAGAGTCAGCTGCCCCCGAAGAGATCATTACAATCACTTTGTCCTGTAATGACAGGACCCCCTGATCAGTTAATGAGGGTGCATCAAAGAGCACAAGGTCTTTCACATCAGGAAACTGTCCTGGCCATGTAGCCACCCCCAAACCCCCACCCCACCAGAGGCAGGTATAGCTCAGAACA
This sequence comes from Neoceratodus forsteri, assembly GCA_016271365.2. Taxonomy (NCBI): domain Eukaryota; kingdom Metazoa; phylum Chordata; order Ceratodontiformes; family Ceratodontidae; genus Neoceratodus; species Neoceratodus forsteri. The sequence continues at coordinate 47,675,180 of JADMNL010000036.1, forward strand.
ATGAGATTGGCATGCGTCCACCAAATCCAAATTTCCAGTTTAGGCCTGCTTTCCAGAGGGGTGGTACCCCCAAGAGACAAGAAAGTGCCAAATCCATGATGTCAGAGTGATATATTTGATGATGTGGATGGGGAGCTGGCAGCTGAAAGCTTCTGAGGTCTATGTCAGGCCCTAGAAAGTCAGTCTGTGTTGGGGCTTCATACTTGCACCATCTAAGAGTTGGAGTCTGCCACAGCTCACTGAAGTTCCTGTGTGATAAGGGTCTCTCTATTAGATTAAAGAAGATATAGGAAGGTTTTTCTATTTGTTCCTTCTGCTGTGTGCAAACCATTTCTTTTTACATTTCTATAGTAGTCCTGTAATTGCCATAGTTTTGTGTATTGTGATATTCTGTAGATTGCATAAATATCGTGAAGCAGTAAACATTATTTTTATATATAAAACAGTCCCACAAATAGAGAGTTCCCTGCCACGGTGGCGCTGAGTTCATAAAGTGAATACTTGGAAAATTGAAAAAGGAACTGCACTCCCCTCCCTTTCATAGAGACACACAGTGGACACCTCATGACTGCAATGAGGCTGAAGAAATGGACACCTCATCATGATTAGAGGTTTCCTAAAGGTAGTGCAAAACAAATAGGAAAAGTGTTTTTTTTTTTTAAGTTTTTTATCAGAAGAATTTGGAGGCTAGGCTTTTACGCATGTAATGTTTTTAACTGCATACTTAATCTAGCATGTGTTTTAACTTTTGCAGACAGGAGTACGAATTGGAGTGGAGCATCAACTTGTTAAAATGGATTATTTCATGATGGTTTCGCAAAAAAAGAGAAACTTTTTTTTAATCAGAAAGGATGTTGTTTGTATGTCCCCGTTTTGATATATTTTTTGGTATTTAGAAGTCTACAGAGATCAGTAAGCTAAAGACAGTTTGGACATTGGGCAGCTAAACAACAATACATTGTGGCTTACTTTTTGAATATGAATGAGTCTGAGGATGCATAAAACGTCAGTTGAAACTTGTGAATGCCATGTTGGCACCCTGTGGACTTAGCATGCCGGACTTCTAAACAACTTTAAAAGAAAGCGTTTTTCTTGCTTGTTTTGCACTAAGAACTTGTAATTGTGATGTGTCCATTTTTTCAGCCTTATTGTAACTGTGCGCTGTCCACTGTGTGTCTGTATGAAAGGGTAGTGAGTGCAGTTCATTTTACCATCTTTTTAAATACTTCATGCCACTGTGACTGAATCTTCTAGGGTAGTAGTTAGCTGTTGGTATTGACAAATCCATGATCCATCTCTGAAGAGGGAGAAGATGGCTATAGTTACCATATTCAAAAAGTAAATTGTTTTTCAGGAGTGGATGACAGGGGAAGACTGTTTGTCCTTAGCCAAAGGAGCACTATTCTGTGTAAACAGTGGCTCTGGTGGGATTCAGACCAAAAAAGTGCCCAGGTAAGAGAATCGCTTCTGTGTGGTGGCAGCTGCCAAGGTACCCTTACAGGTATTGAGAGTTGAGAAACTTGGCAACTTGTTGCAGACTGTGTCCTGAGTGTGGACAGGTAGTAAAAACTGGTGCTAGCGGTGTGAAAAGAATTGTCAATAACCTAGTTAACTATCCAGTCACAGAACAGGGTATGTCATAAGGGAACACAGTGTAAACTACTACAATTACTTTGGTTTTTAGCAAGAGTAGTTAAAGAGAAGACATTATGTTTGGACCGTGTGAAAAGTGAACTTTGCTAAACTTGCAAGAGTTGTGCAAAAGGAGAGGGGTTGGTTATGAAGAAAGCCAATCAAGGGCAGAACTCATAAACATTCTTGAGAAAAGTGACCAGGGAAGTGGGGTAAAACTCACCACTGCTAGCTGAAGTCTTGAGACAGAGACTGGAAAGCATGAAAGTGAGCCAGAGACGGGAACTGAGGCAGCTATGCAGGTACAGAGGTTGAAGCTGGAGCTTGCTCTGGCTCAGACAAAGGCTGAGGCAGAACTGCAGAAGATGAAGCTGGAAACAGAAGAGTACGAGAAGGTGAACTGGAAAGGCTGAGGATCGAGAGAAAGTGTGCCAGCATGAGATCCAGATGAAAGACCGTGAGCAGAAGAGAAAGATGGAGATTCTGCTCCAGAGGACAACACCACAAACTGAGTATTGGCATGAAGGATTTGACCCAGGAGCCACATTAATTCTAAAATGTTTCACAGATATCAGGAGGAGAATAATCTTGATTTGTCTTTAAGATCTTTTGAGAGAATCTGTGGGCAATTTGAATTGGGCAGGTATTCTTGGGCAGCTCACCTTTTGCCACTGCTTATAGGCAAAGCATTAGCAGATTTCACTAGAATGAACAATGAGGACTGCATGGATTATGATAAAGTGAAAAATACCTTGCTAAAGTGTTTTGAATTAACTCCCAAGGCCTATATTTTATCAGATTGGATGGATAAAAAAATACCATTCACATCACAATTATATGTATTTAACAACTTTAACTCCATTAATAAAAATCAAATTCAGCACAAGATTATTGCTCTTGCCTCCATGGCATTGAAACGTATCATTTTAGAAAATTGGAAAGCAAAAGAAAATATTTTTTTTATTTTTGGATGTGGTGGTTCATTTTTCATGAAACTATACTTTTTGAAAAACATTTTTATGATATAGAGGAAAACATTGACGATATTTATGGTTCTAACTGGAAAGAAATTGAACAAAATATGCCACCACTGATGTTCATTTAATGTCACTGAAACAATTAATTTTGTATCTTTCATCATCAGAATTCTCTTGATATCAGTGAGCTGTTATCAACTGTTATAGACAGGGGAGGGGGTGGTCAGAATACTCTTTAAGATTATTGCTAGCTCTGTTAATGTTTCTTTATATATTAGCCCACATATTCAAAGGAGATGCACTGCCCAAAATGGAGATGCATGGCACATCTCAGAAAATGTGCGGAAGCACGGTATTTGAAAGGGAGAGATGCTTCACACATAAATAATGTATGCAGGGCAAAAAAAAGGGTGTGGGTACATGAGTATGCCATGCATCTGTATATTCAGCCAAAATGTGCGGTGCATCTGCAGTCCATCCCAGAAGTGTGCCGCGCAAGGTTAGGCAGACAAAAGGATGGCCTGAATCAGCCAGCCACCCACAGGAAGGCCGTGGAACTGCAGACAGGCCATTATGAGACAGCCCTTGGAGGTTCATCAGGATGTGCTCCAGGGACCCATACACAGCAGTCATGCCAGGATGGAAGTATCCAAAGCCACAGGTGCCAGCACACCATGGGCACCGCCTAGAGAGCCATCCCCCACACCGCACCCAGGATGTAGATATCCAGCTTCCACATGCCAGTGCTGTCAGATTTCCCCTTAGTACATCAGTGGAGCAAATGGCCACACTGCAGCATGTGTACCAGGGGCCTTGGCCTGCAGGGTGCAACCCGATGGAGGCATGTACCCAGGGTGGTATCTAGGGCAGCAGTGCCCAGGTAGCCTGGTGGTATGAGTGGCAGCCTGGCACAGGCCAGGCACTGACCAGTGGCACACATCCATGGTGGTACACCATAGGTGCACACAGGTGGGATCCACTAACTCAAGTACCTAGTCACCCTCTGCACACTGCTATTCCTTGCAGTTATCACCATGTTTCTCTCATATGGGGTATGTAGGGCACTGCAGGTGACTGTACACTGCATATGGAGGTGGTGTATCACATGCATGTGGTATACTGATCAGACTGTGTCACCCTGTGCCCTCACCTGTTGCTTGTCCAGGTGGGCCCCGTGTACTCCAGTCTGACCCTGTAATGGCTATGGGTAATAGCACTGTACCCAGGCCAATGCAGTCACCCATCCACACACAAACAAAATGCCATCACACCTGCCTGCTAGGCTGCAGTGCCTCCTGATCACCCTTGTGGGGTGGTGGGGCAGTCCTGCAAAGCTGGAACTGAGCAAGTCTGGGGTATGCAAATGGCCTGAATACTTTCCAATAATTAGTTGTGCATGTGGGGAGTGGGCTTGGAATGTGCAATGAGGCCATTTGCATGTCCCGGCTGAATATTGCAGTTTTGTGCAATGCACTTGTGGCCGCCTATTGCGCATTTCCCTATGCTCTGCGTAGGGCTCAGGTCATCTGCCGCACCGCACATATCCACTGCGCAATCTTGCATGTTCGGGATATTCAGCCAGACATGCACAATCACATCTCACAGCGCATCTTCTGACTATACTGTTATTTTGTGCTGGTGCATCTCAGTTGCACGGCACAGGCACATGCGCGATGCAGCCTGGGACCTTTGAATATGGGGCCCATAGTATATATATGAATTGATTGTATATATGGTAAAAATCTAATAAAAATTAGCAAAAAAAAAAAAGATGAGGTCTTAGAGAGGTTAGAGGGAGTGACATACCTTACCACCATATACCTGACACAGGGCTATTAGCAGATGCCCCTGACCCCTGAAGCCGGAGAGAGAGAGAGAGGTCGGCCTTCCTCACCCTGTTTGGGTTATTTGAGTTCAGAGTAATGCCATTTGGGATAAAGAGTGTGCCAGTCACCTTTCAATAGCTTGTGGACAGCATTCTGAATGGGGTGGGACCTATACTTTGGGATCTGTGGAGGGACCCTCCACTGGCTGCAGCTGGTGCAGAACGCAGTGACCAGGTTACTGACGGGCCTGTCTATGTCATGTCATGGGACCCCAGTCCTGCGAGATCTGCACTGGCTGCCTGTCAGGTGGAGGATCATCTTCAAGGTGGGCTTACTCACCTACAAGACCCTGTACAGATCAGGCCCTGGTTACCTGATGGATCTTCTTGCCCCTGCCACTCTGTCCCTCTCCCTTTGCTCCTCTACTCTGCTCCTCTACCAGGGGCCTCCTTGCGGTTCTGAGGGCCAGGCTGAAAACCTCCAACGATCGAGCTTTTGAGGTTGCCTGCCCAGCCATCTGGAACTCACTTCCTAGATCTGTATACAGAGGCCCTGTCGGTGGAGGTATTTAAGAGGGCCTAAAGACTCATTGTTTCAAAATGGCCTTTACAGACTACCCATAATGTTTTAAAACCTGTTTTATAATTTATTAACTATTTAAAAATTATGTATGACATTGCCATCTATAGCCAGACCTGGGAGGATCATGTCAGGCACGTGACTGAGGTGTTCTGCCAATGGCAGGACATTGGGCTGACAGGGTAGAGAAGTGCCAGATAGGAATGGCAGAGGTGTCATATTTTGGGCACAGGATGGGGGGGTAGGTACACCTGACCTGAGCCAGTACAAATTGAGGCCATCCATGGATGGGCCACACCCACGACTAAGAGAAAGTTACGGTCCTTTCTAGGGATGGCAGGGTACTATTGCAAGTTTTTGCCAAATTTCAGCGGCATGGCCAGACCCCTGTCTGATCTCACCAGAAGGAAAATGCTGGACAAGCAGGGGTGTCATTTAGGGGTAGCCAGGGGTTGCAGTTGAGACCTCTATGATTTCTTTGAAACCCCTATGGTGTCCATTGCCACCCCTGGGAACCCTGTTTTTTTCCTTTGATTTGTTTATATAAAATGTGGTGGGTGGAATAGCTTTGCAACCCCTACGATTCTGCTGAAATGACTGCTGCAGACAAGTTTCAATGGATGGAAATCTGTGATATGCATTCCACCAGCTGAAGGAGGCATTGTGTCAGGTACCTGAGCTCACCAGCCCGAACTATTCTCTAAGGATCCCTGTGCAGGTAGATGCATGTGATCATGGGCTGGGTGTGGTTCTGAGTCAGGAGACACACTCAGGAGAGAAACACCAGTCATGTACCTGAACAGAAAGCTGGTGCCTGGAGAGGAGGCTGTCTAGGTATTGTCTAGGCTTTGCAGACGCTGCAACTTTATCTGTGTGGGAGGGAGTTCACACTTGTCACTGACCACAACCCCTCACATGGCTGCATAGGACTGGCGGGCAGAATCCCTAATTCCTAAGGTGGAACCTGATGCTGCAGTCCTATAATTTGAACATTAGGCAGTGCAGTGGGTCACAGCTTGGAAATGCTGATGGGTTGTTTAGACGATATCCCATGAAGAGAGCAAGTACAGAAAAGCAAGTGCAAAACAGCGAGTGAATAATAGCGAATGGCATTTTAGTGACCTGGTTTTCACAATGCTTGGTTGTTTCAGCGATGTAGGTAGGTAGTTGTTTAATAATTTAGGCAGTGATGGATGTGACGGGATCCATGTTGGCAGTGTAGCATAGAGGTTAGAGTCCCTGCCAAGGAGCTCCATTGCTACATTCGGGAGACCTTGGTTTGAACCTTGCAATGCTGTTTTTTTTGGTTTTTGTATTAATGTTATGCCTGCTTTCACCCTCCAGACTTTGTCCCCTTCCCTGAGTTGCTATCCCACTGGAGTGGGAACAGTTTATCTGCCCCCGACTTACCACTTCCCAAAGTTGTGTCCCACAGTAGAATTCCCCCCTGTAGAATATCCCCCCTCCTGAGTTTCTCCCTGTCCCCGAGTTGTGTGCAGCCTGGTGTTGATTATATATTTTGGGGAGTGGGGTTTGGTGGGGCACTATTTTAGCCCTTTATGGAGGTCGCTGTTATGTGCACTCGCTGTTTGTGCACTCTGTATTTTGCAGTCGCAGTTTATGCATGCACAGTTTTGACATGGAACCATTTAGATGATAGCTATGACCTAGGAATAAAAGGGGGAAGGGGCAATGATGAACTAGTATGGGGTTCACACAGAGAGTGAACCGAGGGCATACCAAGTAGAGCCAGCTGAACCACATGAAAAACAACATCTTTTAGGGGTGCTAAAGGAATGTGTTTTTCATTTCTGAGGGAGGGAAATGTAATAACATGCTATTTAATTTTTTACTTTTTTTGTTTAACTCTAGCTACATTGATAACAGTAGAGTCTGCTCTGCTGAGGGGCAGAAATGGGCTGGGAAATGAAATTAAAATTGCTGCCAGTGGTAGAAGCAGCTGCCCCTTAGAGGTAATTACAGTCCCTTTGTCCTGTAACGACAGAACCCCCTGGTCAGTTAATGAGGGAGCGTCAAAGAGCCCAAGGTCCTTTTTTGTCAGGAAACTGTTCTGGCCATGTAGTCAACCTCTGCAATGGCAGACATGACTCAGAACAATGAGTGGTGGCCTGAGGCCACAAAATCCAAGGTTCTGGTTTAGGCCAGCTTTCCAGAGACGTGGTACCCACCAGAGACAAAGAAAGTGTCAAATCCATGTTGTTAGAGTAAGAGTAGGGGAATTTTTATTGCAAACAATATAAACAGAAAAAAATGAATACAGTAAAATAAAACAAGATGCTAAACAATATAATAAACAATATACCTTATTTCAAAATAAATACTTTTATAATTCATGCATGTTAATATCGCATACTCCTTCCCCCCAAAACATTCTTAATGTTTACTACTTCAATTCAGATGATTAGAACTTTGTAAAATATAGAATTATTGCTGAATCACATGCTGTGGTACTCCACTCTGTCTCCTAACTAAACATTTCCTCTGTATATGCAAGCTGTCACGTTTATATTGACCACCAATCTCTCTTTCAATTTGTAAAACTACTGCTAAGGGTGATATTTCTATCTGCTGCAGTACTTATTAACATCTGGCTTGCCATAACACAAATTTAATACAAGTAAACATAAGTCTTAAAGTACTCTCCTCAATGACTGCAAAAAACCTAGAATTACCTGTCATTAGGGGAGGCAGTATAGCGCAGTGGTTTAATGCTCTGAGCTGCAAATCTGGAGACCTGGATTTGAATCCCACAGCCCCCACTTACATATACTGTGTGACCCTGAGCAAGTCACTTAACTTCCCTGTGCTCCCAGGTTGCACCTTTAAAAAAGCTTTCAGCTTAGTGTGTCTCACCTGGTTAAACAATTGGGGGAAAAAACTACATCTTGGTATGTTGCTTGGTTCTATTGCACATTGTGCCACCCAGTGGCTAAAAGTGTCCATACCTCTCTTACATAAACACATTCAATAAAAAAAATGCTGCATAGATTCTTCTATTTGGTTACAGTGTATCTTTCCTCAAATACTTTTGTGTTTTACATTGCCTTTTACCCCACTCTACCGTGACAGCTCAGCCACACTGTATCCCACATTCTGGGAGGGGTTCTTTTGTCAATCAGATATGACTCAATGTATTGATAGTCATTTTCAGGAATATTTTTGTATACGGGGGGTGAGGTTCTTGAATAGTATTATATACTGACTTCCGAGTTGGTTGTGTGGCCTGCGTCAAAGTCAGTTGCCACTGTCTAACCTTATTTATAACCCCATGGATATATTTCGGAATAGGTTTCTGTTTCTTAAGGTCCCTAGGTGATTGACACCAACACCTAACCATGGGTGTCATCCAACGTTGTATTGTGATTTTCCAAATTCTATTTAGGAGGACCATAAAGCTTTCTCTATTAGAATGTAAGAAAATACTGATAGTAGCTTATTGGATTGAGTACCATCAAGCCTCCCTTCCTGTACGAATGGTATGGTACTTCCCTTTTAATAAGAGTTCAGTCTGCTACCCTGTATCAATCAATCAATCAATCAAACTTTATTTAACCAGGCAGTTACATCATTGAGCAAGCTCATTTTCAAGATGGTCCTGGACACAGAGGACACTTTTGCTTACAGTAGACAACACTTCATACAAAAGTAGTCATCTGTACAGGCAGTTACAATATACAAACTCAGTACTTGGATGAATCGGACATGTAAAGCAAGTGCAAATATAGGCATTTAAAGTGCAGTGTATACAGGTTGTAGCGTATAGAGCACAAGTGAGGCGAGGAAGGAGGGACATAGAGAAGGGCAGTGGGAAGAAAGGGTATCAGACACCATGGTAGAGAGGGAAAATAGGGCAGCCTAATATAATGAGGCCCCCCTGCGAAACTAATTGATGAGAGGGGGGAGGTGGTTACCCTAAAGCAGTAGTTCACACACTTTGCCATTGAGAGCCTCCCCCAAGCCTTGGAAAAGAGCTTGAGCCTCCCACTAATATAAAAAAAATGTTGGGCCTCCCCATAGTCAGAACAACTATGATAATTTGCACAGTATACAAGGAACGAAGTCAAATTCCTTTGAGTAGTTGAGTTTATTCTCATTTTATTGAACTTATTATTGTCCCTCTGTATAATCCCCCCTCCCCATGTCAGCCTACTCTCTCCACACTTCTGAGTTTTGGACCCCATTTACCCCTTGTTGCAATACCTCCACGAGCCAGATTGCTTTCTTTGCCAGTTTTACCTTGTTCTGAAACACCTTCTCAGGGAATATTTTGCTTTGTCCTGCTCTTGCTTCTAGTAGCTCTCCACTTAGCCTTTGTATTTGTGCTTTTCTGCAGCCAGTATAATGGGTCAATTGTTACCTTGTTCCTATTCATTTGTATTATTTTGCATTTTGTTTTGCACAGTTTCTAAGAATTGTATGTCCTCTATTCAGCTTTCCCAGCTGTCACACCAGGAAACAAATGTTTTTTGAGTGCCACTTTCCTGGTAACCCATTTTGTACATAAATTCGCATTCTGTTATTCACTTATAGTTTGCTGCATCTTTTCACACAAAGCATTCCAAACTTGACATTTAAATATGGTATATTTTAAGGCTTGCTTGAGCCTCCCCTGGAACAGGTTGGGGCCTCCCCTGGGAGGCTGGCCTTACCATTTGAGAAGCCCTGCCCTAAAGGGATGCTGGCCAACATGGGAAATAAGTGGCCCAGGATTAGAGAGGTTAATGGACTCAGTTGAGCGGGGTAAGGCTTTAGCTGAAACAATCATACACCATTTTCAGGCCTCTATAGAGCAGTCCCTAAATATAAAATGGCTGGGCAGCAGGGAGATTGTAAGTAATTTTTGCATGTTATTCCAAAGTGCTGGTAAAAAGGAGCTAATGGCAGTTGAGCCAAGACATGTTCTTGTTCGTGGTAGCTTAAGAAGGACAAAGGAGGAGTTTCTTAGTCCGTAGGCACCCTTTGAATGTTCAAACAGGTCTCAGATATAAGGTGGTAGTTTGTTGGACAAAGCCTAGAATAGCCACATGGGGCATTTATTTGCCTTCTCATGGAGAGAGATGGCCAATCTAGTGCTTGGTACAACGAGCAGTGATGAGTCTGCAAGGGCAAGTCAAGAACAAATCTCAATGCACAATGATAGAGTGTATCCGGCTTTTGGAGCGCATACTGGGGACAATGGCTATATAGGAAGTCGGCTTAGTCAATCAGGGGAAGAAAGGTTGTTTGAACCAGCCGCTTTCTAGCTTCCAGGGTGAGTAGGCATCTTATGTGGTAGAAAATACCAAGTTGCCACCTTAGCTTTTTTGTTAACTCGCTTAGATGTACACCGAAGGTGAGTTTGTTATCCAACCAGACTCCCAGATATTTAAATGTATCCACTAGCTCTAGTGGTTCATTAAGGAGGGTAATAATCTGTGGGGTCCCAAGTATTCCCATATTGTGGGATGGAGAGATAATCATAGTTTTTTTTTTTTGCATTTAACAAGAGCTTTAGATTCAGCAGGTTGTGCTGGAGGATGATAAAATCCTGCTGTAGCTCCTTGTACGCAATGTCCAAGGAAGGGTTGGTCTTGTAGAGGACTGTGTCATCTTCAAAGAGATGAATGTTTCCAGCAACCAGGCCAGAGTCAATGCAGTTGATATAAAGGGTGAAGAGAATAGGTCCCAAAATGGAACCTTGCGGAACGCCTCGGGGTAGTAATTTTAGTGGGGAGAATTCCCCTTGGGCTTTAATTTGCTGTTTATGATTCGTGAGGCAGCAGCAGAACCACTTTACTGTAGCAGAGGTTAGACCGATGCTACTCAGGGAATCAAGAAGTATGGAATGATCAATCGTATAATCTGAAATACCGGCTTAAAATCGTTGTCTCTAAGCATTTACGAATGGGAAATACTACACTTTACTAGACAAAAATTGGCAAAAGAAAGGTTTTGACCATGGCTGCCTTCTTTTTTTTTCCTGTTCGCTGCCATGTTTTCCACCTATTTACCCTTTCAGTACAGTCTTCCAGCTTTATCTGCCAATTCTTATGTGCCATGTCCCCTCTCCCATATTGTATTCCTAGTATCTCTATGGGGCCATCGATAATTTTTATTTGGTCTATATTTTCTACTACCTCTGTCTGCTCACTAAGTCTATCTACCCTTTACTTTTGTTCTTGTTTATTTTTGCTCCTGATGCTCTGTAATACTCTCCAATATTGTTCAGCGCTTGAGCTCCTAGTGCTATATTTTTCCACCAATAAGCAGATATTTATTTTTTTATTTAGTTTTTGTTGACCGGGTAAGTGCACTAGACAAATACTGCCTATTTCCAGGCACGACCTGGGGAATGGGGACACAGATGAATGCCAACTGACCTTGAGACAGATTAAGCTGTTGGTGGTATTTTTAATGAATGAGAGAAATTTGTCCAGGACACCAGGGAAATTCCCCTACTCTGTAGGCAGGTGGCGCTGTCCAGCTGTCTGCAGGGATGGAGGATCTCAGTTCAGAGGAGATGGTGGAAGAGAGTGGTCATGCTGTTGTAAGCTCAGAACTCTTAGTTTTTACTTCTCGGATTACAGAAGAGATTATGGTAGATATAAACCAAGAAATGGCTCAGACTTTAATGGAACCTTCAGCTTCCCCAGTACCAAATGAGGGAATTATGGCAGAAGAACTTCATTTACAACAAGAATTGGAAAGAAAAAAAATCAACTATTGGATCTAATTTCTATTGCAAAACAGGACTTTCAGTCATGTAGACAGAAACTAGAAGCAGAACAGTCCAAACATAAGCATTCTATCGCTAGTCCCTTAAAAGAGAGAAATAAATGTTTGCCTTCTGGGCAATTGGATTTAGAACCTGAAGCTGTAAATGGTTGAAAGGTTGGAAGACAAAATTATACAAGGTCCTCTATCACAACAGATATGACAGTTAACCGACTGGACTCCAGGTGAAGCCCTAAGACAAGCCGGATGGTTGTAGATGGATAATAGATGGATTCCCGACCCCATCACTGCTGTCACTCAGTCTAAGTCTCCCAAATGCAATAGTGAGACTGCGCCACCTCAGGTTGAGGCTGCAGGAATACCTGATGCGTCAGATGCAGGTATAGTGCACGGTGATACTATGGAGTTACGATCTACACCTACGATACATTCAGTGGCTGATAACACTTACTTTCCGCATACAGAAAATCGAGAGAATGGTGGCTTGGACCCAGGTATTGGTTCTGTTAAATCATTACAGAAAGATCAGCTACAAGGGGGTAGTGATAAACTTACAGAGTTTGGGCTGCAATCCTACGCTGGTCTATTTCGTAAACCAGCAGAAGCAGCTAAACGCAGGTTTCTGGTTCATCTCTGGTATAAGGGCAAAGCTCCAGTAGTACCAGACCGAATTTGGGTAGGGAAGACTTTGCTTCTTGATTCTATGAGATTCTCCTTTACAGAGGTATATGCTTTCATTCACCCACCAGGAGATCACAACTATGATATTAGTTTTTGTTCCATCATTGCACTAGATAAATTCTGGAGACTTTACTATGAAGTTAAAGAACAAAACATCAGAAAAAACTTTCAGGCTATCCCCATAACAAAACCCACGATTAAAACTGTAACAATTCTCGTCAGAAATGAGGGGCTTAATATTTTGAACATAATATTTTGGTTGGAAAAATATTGTTCCATCTATGTTAATGCCAAACCCATTATGGACGAGAATGTTTTTTGGACGGGGGTTGGACAGTGAGAGTTCAATTACATCAGACAGAAGAAAGTATAAAGCATTTGCCCAGTTCTTTCTTCTTGGGTAGAGACAGAGGCATTCTTTTTTATGCAGGACAGCCTAAAAGCTGTTACAAATGTGGTTCATTATCTCATTTGAACGCATCCTGCGATCAAGTGAAATGTTTTCGTTGTGGGGTATTGGGACATACAGCAGGTCATTGTGTGGCTGCGCCGGTTTGTCACTTATGTGAAGAACATAATCATTCCTATGCTGAATGCCCTTGGGTAACTGTGGAAACAGATGACTCCTCTGATCAGGAGTATTACTTAGCTCAGGCAAAAAAATCCTTTTGTGGTCCCGAAAATATGTTTGGGGATAGACATCGGGGTAGGGGAGGGGATGGGGGTCCTGGCGATAGGAGACAGGCAGTCCCTTTGAGACTCACTGCCCCCTTTGAAGGACCTACTCCTCCTCTTCCTGAGGATTTGTTAATTCAGATTCTGATAATGACAAATGAGGGATGGGAAGACAGGGAAACCCCTTTTGTGACCGCTCAAGGTTCACCCCACAAGTTAACTAAATTGTTAACACAAGATACTCTCCATTTAGGAGAACAGCCTCAAGATCTAGAAGTTAGCCCAGTTATGCAAGATACAATTCTTGATGAAGAAGAGGATATGCAAATTGCTTCTTCTTCTTCTTGTTTAGTAACGCAGTCCTTGAAGGGACAGAATGTACCTTCTTTATCTCCATTACCTCTAACCAACAGATTTGCGGTTTTTTCATCCTGGGGAGACCAGGTAGAAAAAGATCATCCTTTGATAGACCCTGATACTTCATTAGGAACTAATGGAATAATAGTAGCTGCAGATTTACCCATTAAGAATACTCAGTCTGAGTCACAGTAACGTGTAACTAGATTGAGTGTTAAAAACCCTAAACCCCCTCCGTGAACCCTCTTCGATATCCATTGCCATGTTAAATGTTAATAGTTTGAAATCTCGGGTAAAACGCTTGACTACATTTGGAGTCTTATTAAATCTTCAATATGATGTATTTTTGTTACAGGATACAAGATTGCATTCACATAAAGAAGTTTTGCAAGCAACCAAAGATTGGAATTGGGGGATATCTCACTGGTCTATGGGAGATGAGACATGTTGTGGTGTGGGAATTTGTTTTCTTACACCAGAGATACTTATTTATAAATTAATAGTTGTGGAACTAGGCAGAGCCCTTATTTTAGATGTGTTACTAAAAGGCCTACAATGTTGGCTAATAACAGTGTATGGACCACAGACGAAAGCTCTTTGGATAGATTTGCTGAAGAAAATACCTTTTCTTTATACTAGTTGGCAATTTTTTTTTTTTGCCGAGACTTTAATATTAACCTCCAGCAAAAAACGGATGTGAGGAAGCAATATTGTGACAAAACATTTCTTAAATTCCTTCTTTCAACAGCAGGTTTAGCAGATACTCATCCAGTAGGTCATAATAAGGCTAAACCAATGTTTTTTAAGGGTGTCTTATCTTCTAGAATCGATTTTGTATTTACTCATAAAATCTTGGAGATTGCAAAACTTCTTTATGTTCCTGTGGAATCTTCAGATCATTGTCTAATTGGAATTAGTGTTGACCCCCCCCAAGTAGGCAAAAAGGTCCTGGAATCTGGAAGCTTAATATTTCACTTCTACTGCAACCTTCGGTTTTATCAGATTTGAAAATAATTGTATATGATAAAATATCCACTATGGGATTATATGAAGACATTGTTCATTGGTGGGAAGATTTGAAAATGTGTTTGGTGAGTTATTTTCAAATGATTGGTAAATACTAACATACTAAAATGCCAGCAGAATAGGCCTAACGGTCTTTCGTGTCTGCTCGTTTGGTCAGCCCCAACCCTGGTGCTGACCCTGTCCCCCTTCTGGCCTCCTTCCCAGTTCCAGATATTCTTGCTATTGGATTTTGCTTCAGAACCTTCCCTTACCTGTCCCACCCCTCTTGAACCCCTCCACTGTCTCTGCCTCCACCAGGCCCCCTAGGCAGTGCATTCCATGTTCTCTACCACCTCTCAGTGAAGTAGTCCTCCTCCTTTCTCCTGAATCTTCCTCCAGCTTTCACCCATGCCCTCTAGTGGCCCTCTTCTTTCCTTCAAGCACCCTGACTGTTCCTCCCCATTTACCTCTTCATGTACCTGAAGACCTCTGTCATGTCCCCTGTCCCTTCTCTCTTCCAATGTGTACATATTTAGCTCTTTGAGCCTCTCCTCATAGGTCCTGTCCCCAGCCCCAAATCATTTTGCTCTCCTCTGACCCTCTCCAGGAGGTTAATGTCCTCTTTAAGTGTGGCTCACAAAACTGCACTTAGTACTCAGGCATCGTGCCTCACCATGCAGTTATACAGAGGAGTATTACTCTCCTTCTGGAGGTGATCCTAGCTATGCATCCCAGCATCCTGTTGGCCTTGGCTGCTGCCCTCTATAAGTCTCAGAGTTGTTCATCTGACATCCCCACCACCCCAGGTCCCTCTCAGCCATCAAGACTTGTAGCTTTCTCCAGGGTGTACACTGGCCTGGGTTTCTGGCCCCCAGGTGGTGTACCTGTGTTTCCTGCATTGAACTCAGCTCCATTTTCAGACCATCTTTCCAGAGCCTCCAGGTCTCCTGTAGGCCACCTCCCTCCTCCCCATCCACCACGCGCCTCAGTTTCGGAGAGTCATCTGCAAGAGACTCATCTCACTCCTGATTCCTGTCCCTTATGTCAGATACATAGGCGTTGAACAGAAGGCCCAAGGACTGATCCTGGGACCCTCTTATGACCCTCCTTGGGGATGAGACTATCCCACCAACTACTGCCTCTGGATCTGGTCATCCTGGAGCCAATTGCTCATCCATCTGATCATCTGGTTCCCTCCCCCATTTCTCCTAGCTTATCCAACAGGCCCATATGAGGAACAGAGTCAAATGCCTTTGCTGAAGTCTAGAAAGAGGACATCCACTGGTCTACCCAGTCCAGGCTCGTCACCCAGTCATAGAACTCCACCAGGTTTGTCTGACATGATTTCCCCGGGATGAATCCATGCTGTCTATCGTCCAGGCACCCTGACTTATCCAGGTCCCCCTAGCCTCTCCTTGACAATGCCCTCCATCACCTTGCCCACCACCGATGTCAGGCTGACAGGCCTGTAGTTCCCTGCCACCTCCCTTGATCCCCCCTTGTGGATAGGCACTATATGCACCACCTTCCAGTCTTGAGGCACCCACCCTGTCCTCAGAGAGATGGTGAAAAGTTCTGCCAGGGTTTGTGGGACATCTGCAAGTTCTTTCAGCACTCTGGGATGTAATTTATCGGCCCCATTTCTCCCATCTTAAGGGAGCCGAGGGCTTCCTCACCTCTCTGCTGTGATTTACTTCGTACCTTTCTTCCTGCTTAGCCCTCCCCCCCTGTCAGATGCCTCCTCTCCCCCAGACCTGCTGATCGTGGTAAGGGTCCCCCTCCTCTAGTATCTCTGTCTCCTCCCATGTATGATGCAGCACCCCCATTTTCCCTGGTGAAACTGAGGTGAAGTACTCATTTTAGTACCTCAGCCTGCTCCCGGTCTTGTGCCCATCTCTTCCCTGATTTAATCCCTGCTAATCTGCCTTCTCACCCTTCATCTTTCCCCAGTGTATCTAAAGAACCCCTGTTAACTCTCCCAATTTCCCTGGCCAGGTTCTGCCCTTCCTTGCCTTAGCCGCCCTCACCACTCTAGTGGCCCTTCTAGCCATTGAGCTCATACTCCCTCGATCTCTTTCACCCTTGAGCACTTGAATTGCTTATAGGCTGCTTTCTTTCCCGCACCTCCTGGACTCCTCCTCAACCACCAACAGGGTTTTTGGCTCTACCACATTTCGCCTTACCTGCACAGGTGTTGCAGCCTCAACCCCTCCTGATGATTTCCCCACCTACTATCAGCGTCCATGTCTGACCCATCCCATCCAAGTGCTCCTGAGGAGCCTTCCCATCTCCTTAAAATCCGCCTCTGAGTTGGTTACTTCGGCTTTGCAGCCTTCACCCTCCTAGGTCCAGGCAGAACCAGACCGTGGCATGGTCACTCCCCGCCACGGGTCCTTACTTCCAGGCTCCCCAATCTGGTCACTGTCTGCCAGGACCACATCCAGTACCCGTGTCTCCTGGTGTGTTCCTCACCTGCTGAGTTAGGTACGATCTTGAAAGACATCCAACAATCTCTGTTCCTGGTCACAGAGGATGTCATAGTCTCCCAGTCTGTTCCTGGCATGTTTAAGTCCCCAACACCACCCGTTCTCTGCCCAGTCTGCAGTGTCTCCCAACATCTGCCACCAGACTGTCCTCCAGCTCCTCCACCAGGGCAGGGGTTCTATACACCACTCTCATTTTACTCTTTAATCTTTGTTATCAAGGTGACCCAAATCACCCACGGTTCCCTCTGCCTCCTCTGCTCCCCTATGCCAATGCAGTTTTGACTATCATGCTGCTCCCCTCTCCTTCCTCTCCCTGTCCTTCCTGAACATAGTGTAACCCTCCAGGTTCAGGTCCCAGTCATGTCTTGCGGTGGCCCAAGTCTCAGTGACCACTGCCACATCCCTCTGCTTCCTCAGTTGTCATCGCCTGGAGCTCAGGCATTTTATTACCCAAGCTCTGGCGTTTTTGCAGACTACCTTCCACCCTTCCTATAGTTCATTTCCTGTTTGTGTTCCCATGGGGATTCTGTTTTCCCGTGGTCTGCACTTTGCCAGTTGACCTTTCCTGCAATCCTCCTGGTCCCCAGGGGGTGAGACAAGTCCTCCTTTATCAGCACCCCTTGACAGCCTTTTCTCCCATCCCACCCCTTCACAAGTTTAAACCCACTTTTCACCAATGATCCTCTATTTTCAACTTAAGGATCTCCTCCCTCCAAATTGATGATGTAGCTTATCTCTAGTATACAGCTCCTTATCCTCCAGGTCTCCCAATCCCCATCAACCCATACCCTCTGGGCCTCACACCACTCCCTGAGCCACTGGTTTATCTCCCTAATTTTCCTTTGTGTTTCCTCACTAGCCCTTGGCACTGGCAGGATTTCTGAGAAGGAAATCTGCATCCTATGTCATGACAGACCCTGGCGAAGCTCCTGAATCTTGCCTGTATCTCTGGCTCGCTATTTCCCTCAATGTCATTTGTACCCAGGTGGACCAGTATGTCTGGGGACCCCCACAATCCTTTGCCAGCTGATTACCTCGTGCTTAGCCCTGTGCACTGTTAGTCCAGGGAAGCATCTTGTTCTAACTTGGCCAGGCCTCCCTATCCCATTTGATACCCCTGATCATAGAATCCCCAGCAGGGAACACTCTGACCTCCTTTTCCTCCATTCCCCCCTTCCATGTCCCTCATCCTTTCTACAGGCCCTCCACCCAGCTGGCTCCTTGTTCCTCCCTATCTGGGTGCCACATGCCACCCCTCCTTATTTACCATGGCCACCCTCCCACCAATCCTATGCTCTCCTCCTCCTGAGTATCCTTCTGTACCTTGCAATTCCCCCACTGCTGCAACTGGTCCTTCTCCCCATCTGCTAAACTAGCCTGGCTCATCCTCCTTCCTTCCTGTCTCCATTTAGTTCCTCCTTGCTCGTCGTGCTCCCCTGGCCTAAATCCTCAGCTCCCTTTACTGAATCCTCCTTGTACTTCTGGTCCTTCTCCATTACCTTTCCTCCCAACTGGTCCTTCTCCTTGTGCTTTCCTCCCTCTTCCCCCTGCCCCTTCTGCTCCGATTCACTGCTCCCCCCATTCTTCTGCATTCCAGGTCCCCCCCTATTCTTCCTGCTATCTGGCCCCTGCCTCCTGCCTTCCACTCCCTTTCCATCTCTAACCACCTCTGTCGTGGCTACATCACCCCCCCTCATCCTTGAGCAGAAGAAGAGAATTGAAGCGGTTACTGAGTGTAAGGTCAGATCCACCTCCCCGCCTTGCTTCCTTCTGTCCAGCCCTGGCCATCTGCCTACTTCCCTGAGAATGTTGTCCCTCCATCCCCCCTTTGTGAGGATCCCCAGTTACCTGCCTGCTTCCTTGGTAGTGTCCTTTGACCCTGTGCGAGGTCCCTATGTGATCCCTGAGTATTCTCGCACTCCTTTCCCTATGCCCCACCCCAGTGCTTGGCGCAACCTGTGGAGATTCTCAGCCCTTCCCCAACCATACCACCCCTTCCCCAGCTTTCTCTAATCCCATAGCCTCCTCCCTATGAGCTTAGCTGGTAGCACACTGGGCAACCACCGAACTTCCAAGCTCAGTCCTGTATCATGGTTGCTCCACACCCTGTGCACCCACCACCCTCCCAAAGATGCCGCCCTAATGATGTGTGGTTCCATCCCTTCCAAATAGGTTTCCTTGGTGAGCCACCAGGTTCCCCTAGTCCAAGATACCCTACTGCCTAATCAGGTCACCCAGTAATCTTAGAGATAGTCCCACTGTACACCAGTAACCCTGTTACTAGGTGCAGTACAACACATTAAACTTACAAGAAATGAACAACTCCTAAGCTCCTCTCTCCCAGCCTTTAAATCCAACCCCAGTGGCTAGAACTACATGAGCTGCACCTGCAGCCTTTTTCCTCCAATTGCAGGGCAGGTTTTCCTATAAATTTGCAGACTTCTGGGGAGGGAGGGTGGGGAGGGTGGGTACTGGGCAGACACCTGACTCGAGAGAGAGTTTATCAGCCCTGTGTCTCCCCTCCAAGCCCAGCAGCCAAAGAACCAGGCCCAAGCAAACCCCACCAAATAGGTTTTAAATCAGAAGAAATAGGCCTCTACCAGCGCAGCCTGTTACACAGTGAAACATCACAAAATGAGCCCCACTTACAGCCACCAAATCAGTTTACAAACATCCAGCAGCCCCCAAAACAATACCCTGCTAGCCCCTTAGAAGTAAGAAAGAAAAGAACTAACCTACCAAGTAAAATCCACAAGAACCCTGTGAAACAACAGCAGCAGCTACTGTCCTGGAACACAACTGATCCTGTCCCCTTCCAGTTCTTTCTGAGAAGACAAAGCAGCTAACACCTCAACCTGATTCAGCTCTGCCTCCAGTCAATTGGCTGAGTGAGACCTAGCCAGACCATTAACACCCCTCCCCACTATGAACTAACCTTTACAGCTAATGGAGTCAGCACAAGGAATCAAAATTCAAGTCAAAGCCCCAAAATATGTTTGCTGCCAAAGGAACAGGTCTCCAATTTAATCAGCTTCACTAACAACACATCAAAATAGGCTTGAAATTAACAGATATGGTCTCCAATTCTACAATAACCATCTCCAAGCAAATCCACCAAATAGGTTTTAATCAGAAGAAATAGGACTCTACCAGCGAGCCTGTTACACAGTGAAACATCCACAAAATGAGCCCCACCTACAACCACCAAATCAGTTTACAAACATCCAGCAGCCCCCAAAACAATACCCTGCTAGCCCCTTAGAAGTAAGAAAGAAAGAACTAACCTACCAAGTAAAATCCACAAGAACCCTGTGAAAACAACAGCAGCAGCTACTGTCCTGGAACACAACTGATCCTGTCCCTTCCAGTTCTTTTCTGAGAAGACAAAGCAGCTAACACCTCAACCTGATTCAGCTCTGCCTCCAGTCAATTGGCTGAGTGAGACCTAGCCAGACCATTAACACCCTTCCCCCACTATGAACTAACCTTTACAGCTAATGGAGTCAGCACAAGGAATCAAAATTCAAGTCAAAGCCCCCAAAATATGTTTGCTGCCAAAGGAACAGGTCTCCAATTTAATCAGCTTCACTAACAACACATCAAAATAGGCTTGAAATTAACAGATATAGGTCTCCAATTCAAATAACCATCTCCAAGCAAATCCCACCAAATAGGTTTTAAATCAGAAGAAATAGGCCTCTACCAGCGCAGCCTGTTACACAGTGAAACATCCACAAAATGAGCCCCACTTACAACCACCAAATCAGTTTACAAACATCCAGCAGCCCCCAAAACAATACCCTGCTAGCCCCTTAGAAGTAAGAAAGAAAAGAACTAACCTACCAAGTAAAATCCACAAGAACCCTGTGAAAACAACAGCAGCAGTTACTGTCCTGGAACACAACTGATCCTGTCCCCTTCCAGTTCTTTCTGAAGTTAAATCAAAATATGAACACTGTTTATCTCTTAGACATACTTTGGGGTTGTTATTGTCAGCGCACGCAGCAGGGAAAAAAGATTTGACAGAAGAGATTAAGAATATAAAACAAGAAATGTCTACATACCAATATGATAGACTGAGTTCTTTATATAAAGAACTATCTACATACCAATATGATAGACTGAGTTCTTTATATAAAGAACTATCATTTGGTACACAAGGTAAGACAGCCCATGCAAATCCATTTTTGGCTTGTCAGTACTGTAGAGAAAAATGGTTATTTACCAGTCTAAAAACATTTACTGGGAACACAGTTACAGATAATTTAGGAATCATGCAAGAATTAGATAACCACATTGAAAAGACCTTTGGGGTACACAATCTAGATTCGGATTTTATGGTTCAGTTTTTACAGGCAGCTGCTCTTCCATGGGTGACTGTTGCAATGCAGTCCACCATGATGGCAGATTTTACAAAACCAGAGCTTGAATCAGTTATTCTTTCTCTCAAACAAAATGTGTCTCCAGGGTCAGATGGATTACCTAGTGAGTTTTACAAGGTTTTGTGGGGAATTATGCCAAATGAGTTTTTAAGTTTGTATAATTTTTTCCTTAATGAAGTATATTTGCCTTCTAAGATGTATGAAGGACTGATGATATTTCTCCATAAAAAAGGAGACCATGCTGATATTGGGAACTGGTGCCTATTAACGTTGTTTAACGTAGATTTTAAAATTTTCTCTAAATTATTAGGGAATAGATTATCATCAGTTATGCCTGATTTGGTTAGTAATTCTCAATTTTGTTCGGTTCCTGGACAAAGTATTATAGATATTTTGTTATTTATTGGAGAGATTATGGAAAGTGGGAAAGGAGAGACAGGGTTACAGACAGGCTTTGGGTATTTAGTGAGTCTAGACCAAGCTAAAGCATTTGATGAGGTTGCCCATATTTATGGAGATGATTATTGGAATTTGGGATTCCAAAGTTATTTGTGAGTTGGCTTCAATTATATTATGCATTAGCATACGTTATTCCTTATGAAAATGGATAGCAGGGGTGTAAGCATCGGATTTTTAAAGGGGTACTCCAAGGTTGCCCATTGATTCCGCTCCTGTATGTTTTAGCTTTGGACCCTATGTTACGAGTATTGAATAGATCTCCTTTGATATCAGGTATACAAGGAGAAATGGGGGTACATACGAAGATAGCAGCATATGCAGATGATTTATGCTTAATTCTGCATGACGTAGCTTCTCTAACAAAAGCCTGTGATCTAAATAAAGCTATAGGGATGGTTACTGGCGCAAGAATAAATGAACTAAAATCTCATTGTTTGACTATAGTAGGATCCCCTAATGAACCAGAAGTTGTGGGTGGGATATTGGTAGATCACATTCCATGTAAAATATTGGGCATTTAGTTTGGGGGCACAGATAATGCGTTTTTGTAATTGGATGCACACTCTACAAATAGGTCACGCTAAAGTGGCAAGTTGGAACAGATGGAAATTATCCAAAAAGAAGAGGGTATATTTGTTAAAGACCTTTTTGATTCCGGTTTTCCTGTATTTAAGTAATGTTTATTTATTACCTAAGAGTTTAGAGACATCTTTATTGAGATTTTTTTTAGTGGGATTTGGGGTAGCCAATTAAACCCAATTAAAAGTAATATATTGCATTTGGATATTAAATCCGGAGGACTGAATATGGTGAATCCAGTCCTGTTTTTTGTTACTGTATTTTTATATTCTAATTTGTTGCCGTTGATGAAGACTCAGGGATCCTTTTGGATTTCTCCAGTTAAAATTAAATTGATGACTATTTTGAAGGAATGGAAGTCTAATTCCTTTGGTCATAAAAATAAAAGATGCCCAAGGTTAGTACAAGGTCGGGTTGAGATTTTTGATAAAATTCAATTATGGGGAATAAAATGGGATTTTGTTATGCATTTTACTTTGAAAGCTTTGTATAAAACTGTGTTAAATACTTTTTTTATGACTCCCCATTTTCAGGAATGTCAAAACAAACCTATTTAGGCATATCAAAATATATCGCGAATCCCCGTATTCCTGTGCATATGTGGGACACTGTTTGGTTAGGGATACACAAAAAAGTTAATGTACGAGTAACCAAAAACACAAACGATTGCAGGAACGTTTTTGTCATAGAGAAAGCTATGTTTTACTGTTAGAAACAATGGAGCATCTCTGTTTTCAATGTCCTTATGCAATGGAGTTTTGGGATGTGGTGAAAAATCGATGGAAGGTTAGAGTGGCAGTTCCACCTTCTGAGGACCTTTTATATTATGGGATGTCTGATAAGTGTGTGGCGCAGGGTTTGCTTAGTATCCAGCAGATGATACATAGTTCCTTCCTTTATTGGATTTAGATTTCTAGATGTAGGTTGTTGTTACAACAACAAGACATCCAGGTGTTTGAACTCTTCTGTATGTTATAACAAGAACTTAGCAGACTTAAACTGCAGGAGAAACTTACTTTAGACAAGGTATAGTGGGAGGAACTGTGGAATGAGTATGACTTTATATTATGAACAACTATATTGAACAAAAATGGATTGGTTTAATTGTCCTTTTTCCTTTTATTTATCAACTTTTAATGGTGGAAGAGTAACGGATGCTTTCATACGACATGAGACTGCAACTATTTAATGAGTATGGTAAAAAAAAAGTATTGGTATGATGGCTTGTTATGAGGTAATATCAATTTATACACTCATTATTTGCGATTATATAAGTATAATCTCATGACTGTACCAAAGAGTGGTAATAATAAACTCCACCTACTCCTATAGTAGGGAGGGGGTGGGTTATAATGTTTTTTCCTTTAAATTCAGGATTAATGTATGAATTCATATGAATTTTTTTGTTTGCTTCTTCTGTTTTATGGTTATGTATGATGTACTATTGCTTTGTATATATTTTGTTATGATCTTGTTCTGATTCAAATAAAAAATTCCCCTACTCTTTTTGATAAGTGCCATGGGATCTTTAACATCCACCTGAACTACCTCCAATCCAGGCAGATGGGACCTTGGTTTAACGTCTCAACCGAAAGACGGCACCTCAGAAGTGCAGCACCCCTCTCATGCTGCACTACAGTGTCAGTACTGGGATATTAACCAAAGTGCCAGATGTAGGAACTGAACCCACAGCCCTTTGATCTCCCGGCCCCAGAGGCGGGTGTGCTACCTACTGAGCCACTGACACTGACATAATCTGATATAATCTGCATAAGCAGTAGCTGAAATGACATGTTCTCCCTCCAAAACTGTAGGGCCCTTTATTAATGGGTTTTGCTGTATGGATCTTAGTAAGGGATCAATACAGAAGACATGAAGTAGTGGGCTTATTGGGCAGCCTCGTCTTACTCCTTGTTTTATTTGTACTGGTGGGCCAAAGCACCCATTTGTGAATGACTTAGCTGCTGCTATCCTGTTTTATGTTTTAATCCAGTTGCAAAATTGTTCTGGTATTCCATATATTCTCAAAACCTCCCCATAAAATGATATGATACTTTATCGAAGGCCTTTTCTTGGTCCAACGATAAAATATATCCTGCTGTCTCGTTTTGTTCACCCATTTTCACAATTTCCTTGAGTAACTTTAAATTGTCTTGTATGCTTCTTCCTATTACAGAACACGCCTGACTGTTTGTGATTAACAATGGTGCAGTTTTTGCGAGTCTAGTAGTCAAAATTTTCATAAGGATTTTCAAATCTGTATTTAATAGGCTAATAGGCCTCCAGTTATTCATGTCTTGCCGGTCTCTTGATTTATATAAAAAAAGTCTGAAAGGCTAAGCCCAACGGAGGTGTTGCATATTCTGTTGCTAGCATACAATTAAAAACAACACACACACTTTCTGCTATTTCTTCCCCTATGGCATTGTAGAACTCTGATGTTAGGCCATCAGGTCCTGGTGATGTATTATTTTTTAACATTTTAATTGCCTGTAATACTTCTTCTGTCATAATGGGCCCTGTCAAGTTCTGTCTAATATCATCTGGTAGTACTGGTATTATTTTTTTAAAAGAAGGTTTTATTTATTTATTTATTTAAAAGTTTTACCAGGAAGGCATACTGAGCAGAGTACTGCTCGATTCCAGATGCGTCCTGGGGTGAGGGTAGGGGAGAAGTACAATATGATAAAGGATACATACAAGTACAATATTTACAGGGGAGAGTACAACAGAAAACAGAATAGATGCAAAATGCAGCACAAGATTACAGAATACAGTGTGAAATATAGTGCAGTAGTGAAGGCAATTAGACAGTCAATTAGGCTACACACATACTACTGAGTAATATTAAATTGTCTTGTATGCTTCTTCCTATTACAGAAGATGTCTGACTGTTTGCGATTAACAATGGCACAGTTTTTGTGAGTCTAGTAGTCTAGTTTTGTATGTGTTCTTCCAAAATTTGGGTTTCTGCATATGTTGTTTGCATATGGCGTGCTGCTTCCTGTAAAAATAACATCATTAGTTGTAACCACTGTCCCTGATGGAGTGCGTAAAGAATTGAGGATTTAACTTATGGTTCTTTGTTTGCTGCTTTCAAATACATCCCCAGCTCCTGATTTCCCTGAGGTACAAATACGGTGCTCATTTAATAACGAGGTAGCTCTTGAATATTGCATTTTTTCCATCTCTTGTTTATAGTATGAACCTGAGTAGCATGTTGCCCATATTGTTTGTTTATGAGGGTCATTATTTTATATAGCTGTGATCGGAGTGTTAGACATAGTTTATACTGATCCGTACGAATCGGACTAGCTTGTTGCTAAAAAGTGTGTTTTATTTCTTTTGTTGTATTATGCCACCAGATACCCACGCTATCCTCTAGACATATTATTGTTTTTCTGGCTACTAACAGGTCAGTTATATGTTGTAAAATGTCTGGGTTTTCCAATAAATTGGAGTTTAGCTTCCAATATCCTTTCCCTATATTTCTGTTTTCTATTAGATTCAGGTTTATTGTGAGACGTTGATGATCCGTATTTTCTATAGGTAGGACTTTTGCTTTGCTGATATTAAGATTATTTTTGGTGAAAATATAGTCTATCCTGATCGCTATGTTACTTCTAAAATAAGTAAAACCTCTACTTTCATTTAGTGTCCTGTACGAGTCACTTAGATCGGCATCCTGAATCAGTTTATGCAGCGCTGTAGTGTTGTAGAATTATCTGTTTTTGCCCTTTTATCAGAATGTTGCCGACCACACTTAAACTCACCTGCCAGAATCACATTTCTAGTTGTAAAGAGGTATGGTTTTATCAGTGTAAATAATTCAACCCGTCCATACAGCATTATTATAAATAAAGTCTATTAACAGGGCTCTACCTGGAGCAATATCTACTATTCAAGTTATAGTATAATCATGCCCCCAAATTAGGACCCCCCATCACATCTTTCTAAACCATAAGAAAAAAAAAGAAGGACCCCAATGCCATAGCTTAGAAGTCCTGTTAATTTCTGTTATTATGTTTAATCTTATACCCTGTAAGAAACAAATGTCCATATATTAAGGTCTTTCACAATGGATAAGGTCACAAGACATCTCCTTGGATTTTTGATGCTGTTGAAATTTAAAGTTGCTACCTTGTAGATGTGTGGAGCAGCCATGGTTTAACTCATTATACCCTGGGCGGCCATTTTGTGTCAGGTAAACAATGGATAGTTTGGACTTATCAAGCCATCTAGTGGAGGTAATGAGTTACATAGATAATATTATTTTTAAGTCTCTTGACTGAACCATCTGCTTCTTCTTAAGTGAATCCCCAGATTTTTTTTTGTTTTTACACAAGCTTTTTGTACTTCTATGTCCATGTCTTCAATGGTCTGAATCTGTAGTATTTGTTTGGGATGAGGATTTAGTGGAAAATGTTTCTGAATCCTCTGCTTGTTCTGATTCCTGTAGCGCATCATGTCTGTTTTGTGGCTCAATTTGCCTTTGTTTTTGTATTTTTCTTGATAATTTTTAGTTTCATGGTTTTTAAGGCTTCTTTTTTATGTTACTACTGTCATATATTGGGGGTGGGGCATAAATTGTGAGTCCATATAAGTCTCTTGTTGTAGAACATTTTCTTGTTGGGCATTTTGCTGTACCTCTTCCTCCACAGTCTGTTGCTGTACTGCATCCTGTTCTGGAAGTGTCTGTTGTTGTTTTTGCTGCAGTTAAAAGCTTATTTCTGCGTTTGGAGTGTCTGTCTCAACGTTCATCTCCTTTTATCCATCCTTAGCTGGTTGGGCTGTTTTTGTCTGTTCCTGTGGTGGTGTGGGTTCTGTGTGTCCTATTATCTGTTCACTCTCCTTTCCTTGTTCTTGTTCTCATGAGGCTGTGGTTAGAATAGTATCCTGGTCTGTGCAATTATGGGATGCCCATTGGCAGTTACGATAGACATGTCCTTTGTTCTTCACATAGGTTACATTTCAGTTCATTAGTACAAGTAGCACTGATGTGGCCATATTCAAGGCACAAGTTACATTTTACTCTGTCACAAGTGTTGCTAAGATGCTGTGTAGAACCACACTTGAAACAGGTTTTGGGTTGCCATTGGTAAAAGCAGTGCCTCCTAGCTTTTCCCCAAAAAGAAGTAGCTTGGCAAATGTTTGGGGCCTGTTGGAGTCAGTCTTAATTAAATTTTAAACTTCCATCCACCAGTCCAAATATGTTCTTCATCCAGGATGGGCTGTGGTTCTCCAATCAGATCACATCGCTGTCCTAACCAGTGTTTGCTAACTTGCATACTAACCCCCTCATTGTGGAACAAAATAGTGACCTGTCTGAATGCTGGTTTTGTTAAGGGTATTGCACTAAAAGGAAGCCATAATGCAGTATATTTATTTTTTTCATAAGCTGCCCAAAAGCGATCAAGCCCCAATGGTGTTTTAAAACTAATGTCAAACAATACATCTCCAGATGTGTGGATTAAGGCATACATTTCATTGAGAAAATAGTGCATGGATTCTTTTATTAAAGTTTTTCCTTCATAAATCTTATCAGGGGCAACCTGTAGTCCTCCTAAATACTGTAGCCGTACTGCATTCCTGCGCTGAGCTGGCATTGCATTTTGAAAACGAGTATCTCTAGAATTAAATTTAGCCCATAACTGCTGAGCAGTTTCTCTGTGTTGATTATTGTGTGACTGGGGTTGTTCAGTGTCCATTTGTTCTCCCCAGGAGATGGTACGAGTGCTAGACCCTTCTCCAGGTGAAGCTTGGGTTCTTTGAGAATTGGTTGGGGGGGGATTTGTGTGGAGTCTTCTGGCTAGTAGCTTACAGGTTGTAATTCCATGTCACTGTCAGTAATAAATGGCATTTCTTCTCCATTTTGGACTACATGTAGTCTGGAGTTGCCTGATGTATCTTTTTGAATTGCACCAGTCTTATTTAAATCTTTAGTCTGCTGCATTTTTTCCTGGGCTTCCAGGGATGGAACTGCAGCCTGGGTCAGGAACCCAGTTTCCTGAATCAATTTGACACCACCCAGCAGCAAGGAGCTTATTTCCTGCTCACCTCCATTATTGCTTACAGCCTCATACCTTCTCCCCCATTCCCGTATTCTGTATTGTGCACTTGTCACTCGTTTGTTCAGTGCCAGGTAAAATAATTTTTTTATGCAAGTACTTTTGTTGTTGTTTACCTGGTTTTAATAGTCCTGTAGCACCTTGATTCACCACTCTTAACACCGCTGGTGAAGCTGTTTTAGGCAGCGGCTGTGACGTAGTCCAAGTGTTTGATGTTGCCGCATCAGCTGTCTTGCTTGACACTGAACTGTCAAGCCCTTCTACTACGTTCATTTGTTTCTTCGGCTCACTTGTTTCCTCTGTAATATCAGCCTGGATTTTGTCATTGGAATCATTATTTCTGTCTGGTAGGTGTTCCATTTCTTCAGTAGCTTTCATGAGTTCAATCATTTTTCCTATTTTTTGCAATAAAATATCACAGTAAATCCTCTTCAGTTTCAGGATATTGCACCCCATATCTCTCAGTAGAAATCTGACCAGTTGCAAGTAGCTGCATCTCAGAATTTGCAGCAAACTCCATTGCTGGACCTGCAGGGGGTGGAGATCAACTCCCTTGCAGGTACACCAGCTTCCACATCTTGCTCTCTGCGACCGTCAGTCATTTCAGCCTCCACTGCAAATGAAGCCAAGCCTGGATTTTCTGCTAACTGACTGTGTTCACCTCCTCCTCCTCCTCCTCCTCTGTCCAGCTCCAGAATGGGCTCCTCCATCTTTTTTGCAGGAGGTGGCAACACCCCCTGGCGCCAGAGTAGGGGAGTTTCCCCTGATGTCCCCCCCCTTTCTACTTCAAACAAGTCTCTGCCGTCCAGGTCAGACTGCTATCCAAAGTACTGGGGAAAACCAGACATAGTGGGGACTCGCTGGATCTCAGACTTATTGCATTTACCCTAGAAGAGGTTCTCCTGCCTATAACTAAAATACTCAACCTGCCCCTCACCCTTTCCCCTGTTCCCAGAAGTCCAGAAATTTGCACTGATCATGCCAGTGCACAAATCAGGTGATCGCACAGAACCTAGCAACTACAGACTAATATCCATCCTCCCTCCACTGTCAAAGGTTCTGGAAAGCATAGCAACCAACCAGCTTGTGGACTATCTTGATAAGTACTCTATGCAATGCACATAGCAGCACAGCTTTAGGAAAAAGCATAGCATGGCCACAGCTCTGCTAGAATTCACTTACTTCATCCAACAGTCCATCGACAATAGCAGTCTGGCAGGAGTGGACTTGCAAAGACTGGTCTCTCACCTGGTACACTAAAATGGTTTGGCAGCTACCTTGCCAACAGGTCACAGAGGGTGACGATTTCAGATTCCATCTCAGAACTGCACTTTATCAGATCAGGCGTACCCCAAGGGTCCATCCTTGGACCCCTTCTGTTTAGTATCTTCCTAAACAACCTACCAAAGGCCTGTCATTTAAGGACCCTCCTTTATGCAGATGATGCTGTCATCTTTGCAAGCCACCCGGATCCCACCGTGCTTGAAGACAACCTACAACATGGGTTCTTTGAAGTTCAAAAATGACTCCAATCCCACAAGCTAGTTCTAAACTACAAAAAAACAAAACTTATGCTGTCCTCATCCTCCCACCATAAACACAAGTTACATGCCCTCACAGTTAAAAATAATCAAGGAAGCCCCCATTGAACAAATCCAGCACTTTAAATACCTTGGAGTAATACTGGACTACCACCTTACCTACGAGCCACACATCGATATTGTTGCTAAGAAAGCAAATGCTAAACTAGGACTGCTGTACAGACACAGACAAAGTCTGACCCCAGAAGCACTTAAACTTGCAATCTGCAGCTCAGTACTATCTGTTATCGACTACGACTTGGTTATATATGGAGCTGCCCCAGCTACATCTCTCAAAAGACTAAATACTGCCCTAAACAAAGCCGGTAGACTTATCACTGGTGCCGGCTACCTCACCCACACTTGTGATCTATTCACCTTAACTAGGTGGCTCATATTACAAGACCACATCAAGTACCACTCGTATACTTGCCAAGCAAGTGTTGCTTGGAGCCCTGCCATCGGCATCACCAGACTAATATCAAAGCCTCAAAAGTCGCATCACACCCGATCCTCTGTCTCTGAACTCTTTCATGTTCCTAGAGTTCGGACCACCCAATGCCAGTGATCCTTTCCTTACAGAGCTCCTAACTGGATGAATGGCCTGAGCTGTGAACTGACTAGCATACCTCCAGTCCAGAAGAGGACAACTAAAATGGTGCAGGGTCTGCAAGAGAAGCCATACAAGGAGAGACTAATGGAGCTTATTATGTATACCCTTGAGGAAAGGAGGGAGAGGGGGGACATGATAGAAACTTTTAAGTACCTCAGTGGAATCAACAAAGTCTGTGAGGGCAGAATCTTTCAGAAAAAGAGATGTGCAAGAACAAGGGGACACAATTTGAAGATAGAGGGGGGGCTGCTCAGGGGCAATGTAAGGAAGTATTTTTTCATAGAGAGGGTGGTGGACGCATGGAACAGCCTTCCTGAGGAGGTTGTGGGGTCTAAAACTGTGGGAGAATTCAAGAATGCATGGGACAGACATAAGGCAGTTCTTGTGGGGGGGGTGGGAAAAAATAGGCTGTTGGTTAACTAGGATCTGCAGCTTATCCTGTAGGTAGGGAAATGGGCAGACTAGGTGGGCCAGGCGGTCCTTATCTGCCATCAAAATCGATGTTTCTATGTTACCTCAACTTACCTAGTTCAAGCGTCTCCTGCATCTGCACATCTCGAGGGAAAGTGAATGTACCTGCTTTAATTAGTCACACGACTTGCACCTCATCTGGCAACCTGCATTCCCCAGCCTCCTCGACAAGGCCCCTGGCTGCATCCTTCCTCCTCTGCTCAATCACATCTCTCACACTCCCCCCCCACCTTTCACATCCTGACCCTCCTACTCTGTCCCACTAACTCGCTCACTATGACCCCTGAATGACTCTTTTCCACACCTTTCTTCCTTCCTCCCACCACACCTCACCATCCCCTCTCTTCTGTCACCTTCTTCTTCTGTGCTTGCCCCTGTTCCCACCCATTCTACCCCTTCCTGCCTCGCTCAACATGCTTGACAAAGCCACCCGGCTGCATCCCCCCCTTGTTTTCTGTCCTGCTGCTACTCTTCATCCCCTGACTCACCCTTACCAACTTCTAAATGGGATTACCTGCCCATGTTTTCGCCTATAAAGTCCTTGAATGCCAACTATGTATCTAATTGAAATCATCTATCTTTACTATGTATTGTGCTGCTCTGCTGTTCACTGTATTTGATATTATCTGTACATGTTATTGTGCTGTTCTGCTGTTCGCTGTATTTGATATTATCTGTATATGTTATTGTGCTGCTCTAGTGTTCGCTGTATTTGATATTATCTGTACATGTTATTGTGCTGTTCGCTGTATTTGATATTATCTGTACATGTTATTGTGCTTTGTACTCTTCGGGCCAGATATTCAAACTGCGCCCAAAATGTGCGCAATAGCAGCAGCAAGCACAAGTCCATTGTGCACATGCGCAATAGACACGATATTCAAACTTGGAGCAAGGCAAATTGCGCAACCAGCCAACGTCTGAATATCGCACAACCTGCGCCGTAGCGCAACCAGGAAGGGGAAGCGGAGCAGATATGATGCGCTGTAGTGCAACAAGGACAGCCCAGCTGAGCAGTCCATAGGCGCCATAGCGTAAGCAGAGAGCCCCCCAGCAGCAGCAGAGCAATGGAACTGCACAATCAGGGAGGTAGGCAGGGGCCCACCACCCATGCCACAGATGGGCACAGGAACACACTGCAAAACTAACAATGCACCCCCACACCCCAAGCACAGCGTAAGTGGGGAAGGGATGGAATATCCACCGGCCCATGGGGACAAGCCAGCAAAGCACAGCTGGGTGATGTTGCCCCAGCACACCCACTGGCAAGCTGAGACTGCCACACAAAGGGGGCGGACAACCCCAGTGCACATCAGCCCCCCTTGTGCACAGCACACCCTGCACTGTGACCCCAAGACAACACCCATGAGCAGTGACCATCACTGCAGGAATCCCCATGCATCCCCTCATCACACTGCAACCTCGTGTACCACAGAACCATACAAGCCAGACTCACTATGAGCACCCAGCAGTGGGTGGCAGCACACGGCAAGACCAACTGAAAGCCACTCCCACACCAGAGACACCTCCCCACGCACACACACACATACCCGAGACAACACCACCCGAGATGCCATGCACACCACTGCAACTGAGCATCTATAGCCAGCTGCAGAACAGAGACCACCACAGTATTCATAACAAAATATATATTTCTAAGTAATATAATAACAATAATAATATGAACAACCAGAACTATATATAAATATATACAATACAAGGGTGGGGGTATGGGTACAAGGTAGGGGTGGGTAAGGGGCAGGGGTGAACAACTGGGAGAGGGAAGGCAGGGTGTGAGGGACGGGTAAAGGGGGGAGGTGATGGGCAGCTACTGCCTGCCAGCCTGCTCTCCATCTGCCTGGTGCTGGTCCCGGGGCCTCCTCCTGCACCTTACACCACGGCGCTGCAGGTCCCTCAGGATGTCGAGGGAATCCATGCCCACCTGAATGAGCTGGTGGACCAACCTCTCAAGCCTCCACAGGATCCGGACACCTAGGACAAGGGATCAGAATCAATGGCTGTGACTGTCCATATCCCTGAAGCCCACCCAACATGCATGACATACAGCCAAGTGCCCCGCTCCTGTGATGGAGTGCACCCACCCACAGTGACCGTGCACAAGACATGCCCAACCAGGCAGCAATAACCATGTGTGCCACTGCACACACACACCACCCATGTCCAGCACAGCACAACCAAGGCAGTACAGTGACATGGGTACGCGGTGGGAAGGCAGTGCCACAGCCATGTGCCCAGTGCATGCATGGACTACCATTGATGCACTCCCAGACATGCAGTGCCACTGGACAGTGCTGACTGTCACATGTTGCGTGCATGGCAGTGTTGTCCATGGATCGTGGCCATGCCCTGCCCCCCCCACAGCATGCAATAGCATTCATGATGTCATGTCACTCACCCTCATTGTACTGCTGCTGCCGTCGTGGTTCTTCTACACCACCACCACCAACACCATGCACAGCCACCACTGCCACCCCTTGCTGCACCTCAGCCTGGGCCTCCTCCGCTCTGCCACGCCTGTGGGAAACAAAAGGTGAGAAACACATCAATGAAATCCCAAAGCAGACATCCCCTGCCCCAATGAGTGTGCCCGCCCACCCACCCAGCCAGACCCATACATCACATATCCTGTAAACACCACCACAGCCAACCGTAGACCAACCCTCCCCATGTGCTGGTCACAATACACAGTGTTACCCATATGGACAATACAGGTGCATAGACGGCTCATCCACCTGGCCGAGGTACCACACCCCTCCTGGCACATGAACAAAGTCATGCTAGTAGTGCCAGCTCCCTCCTCCGCAGGTCACGTACCAGTGCCTGCATTGCTCTGCCGACCGCCGCCGGCCAGTGGCCTCAAGTGCAGTGGCCACCTGCTGCCACACATGGGTCCTTGCCATGTTCAGGGGTTCATCCCCAAATAGTGGGCCATGGTGAGGCTCCACTATGGCCACAAGGTTTGCCAGTTCCACTGCACTCCATTGTGGGGCTCTCCTGCATGTATATAGTAGGCAATATGGCGCTCCGCAGCGCAGCAACCCCACGTGGAATTATTGCACAATACAACTCTGCTATTCCCTATCGCGCTGTTCGTATAGTGCTGCCAGTCCCTATCGTGCTGTTACCAAACAGTGTGATAGAGCTGCAGACATGCCATATGTACAGCGCCAAGGGGCAAAGGTTGGGCACAGGGTCATGGGTCTCTGACGCAAGGCCACGCACAGTACCATCGGACGTCTATACGTCCAGTGCGATTGGTTGCCTGTGTGCCATTGCCACAGTGGACTATTGTGCAGTTGTGCCACAGCGCCATGTAGTGACCATCGCTGTAGCGCCACTGGCACAATGGTGGCCGTGTCCTGAATCGCCTATCGCACACAGCACATCATCAGCGTGGCAGACACCTGCGTAAGCTACCTGGGCATGTGCAGTGCGGTGTACTACGCAGTCACAGAACTGCACCATTGGCTCAGCCGGTTCAACCGTATTGCGCAAAGTGTAACAGCGCAATATTCAGCATATACAAATCATCCAATCAGCCATTCAGTGGTGCAGCGGCGCGATTTGCATCTCATTAAAGTTGCTCCAGTCCTAATTTGCATGCATTGCGCTATAAATATGTGACACTGTTCTGCAGTGGCCATATTCGGTTACTGCAGTTGATAGGTGAGTTGCATGCTTTGTGCTGTTCTGGACCATGGCCCCAGCGAATTGCTGTGTACTGCACAGTCACAGGTGACCACTCTCTCACCCACACAGGCTGTGAAATGACCGAGTGAGGACTGGGTGTGGAGGATAATGGTGGGCGGAAGAGGAGGCCCAACTTTACGAAGGTGGAGACAGAGGCACTGTTTGAGGCATACCTGGCTGAGGAGCCACTTCTCAGTGGATGGCGGGGCACCCCTCAGGCCCGTGCCGCTGCATGGGAGGGGGTGGCACGTGCCGTCAACCTGCATGGCAGCCACCAGCGCTCTGTGCAGGAGTGTAAAAAGAAGATGGGGACCAACAGGAGGAGGGTGAAGGAGAAGGTTGCAGCCATCAGGGTGGCACGTGCTGCAACAGGCGGGGGACAGCCGGAGGTGGTGCAGCTGACCCCAAGGGAGGACATGCTCGCTGCAAACATGCAGCGCAGTGCCATTGAGGGGTGTTCCTGGAGGTTGCTTCCAGACAGGTGGTAGCCCATCACTGCATGGTATGTCATGGTTGGGGGGAAGGTAGTTCACATGCACTAACGTGTCCTTCCTTTCTGTTACAGATCCTGTGCGTCTGCAGGGGTCAGCAGTGGAGGGCCTGTCCACTGCGGACAGCCATCCGGAGTTGGAGGAGGGACCATCCACCTCCGCAGATTGCCGGCGTGCACTGCACCAGTGTGCACACCTGGCTACCTTCACTGATGTTGAGACAGGTGTGGGGAGTGCCCTTCCTGTGCCTCAGTGGTCTGGCATGCAAGCATGCCAGCACGCTGCGGCTGTGGCTGTGGCACAGACCTGCACTATCGATGATGCACCGACCACTATGGGCATTGACATGTGTGTGTCACAGGATGGACACACACCAGGCCAGCACACGCCCATGGATCTAGCTGGTTCCGACGTGTGTGCCAGCATGACAGGACAGTCCCAGGCTGTGCCTGTCAGCACCGGTGGGGCAGCACCAGTGGCTGTGCAGGTCACTGGCACTGTTGCGGCCACAGCAGTGGAACCACTGATCCTGTGGGCACAGCAGGCGGAGGGGCAGCAGCAGCAGTCACCCACCGGGACTGGGGGTACAGGGCTCAGCGGTGATTTAGGTGCACCGCCTTTGGACATGCCCATATCTGGTCCTGGTGAGCAGCACCCACCCTCAAGGGGTGCTGTACATCAGGCTCTTCCAGTCACTGAGGGACAGGTTGCCGATGTGGCAGACGACCTCTTTGATGAGCACACCTGCCTGCTGCAGGCATCAGTACAGCAGCAGATGCGGGTTGCAACATCCGTGGAGGCACTGTGGGTGGCTCTGGAGTGGCACAGCAGGAACACCAAGAGGATCCTGTCCCGGATTGACCATTTGTGGGTGGATGTGATCGCCACCATCGACAGGCTGACACAGGCAGTGGTCAGTGTCGTGGCCACATTGGGCACACAGTCCGGTGCCCCTGTGCCGCTCACACCACGCAGTACACTATCCACTCCCCATTCCTGGCATCATGCGACACTCACCCTGTCGACACCGGGTTCAGCTGTGGGCATCCCGAGCACCCCTGGTGCAGGTATGTTCGGTATGCTGCAGACCCCTGTGCGGACATGGTCACGTTCACACAATGGGACCCCTGGTGGTCCATCGGTGCCACCCCATGTGACCTGTGCTCAGCCTGCCAGTGCTGCTGGGTCTCGGCGGGGCCACCCACACATCCGAGGTGGCCGTGGCACTGTGCCGCATGACTGAGCTGTCTCCTAGTGTGGGACCTGTCTGGTGCTGCACTGTGTGCAATGTGTGTTTCGGTGGGCAGTGTACCAGTGGGTGCCCTGCCCTACACGCAGACACACGGACCACCTGCACACCCTCCCGACTGCTGTCCACAGGTGCGTGTGCATGATGATGCCTGCATTGCACTGTACACCAAAGTGCAAGGGTGCCCAGCATCTGACACACCTACATGGACAGTACAGGTGGTGGTGGTGGTCTGTGGACATGTGTGTTTTTAGTGTCTGTGTTACTGCTCTGTTGTGCACCTGACCCCTGTGCACTTTGTGCCTGTTGTGTGTGTGTCTGTCCATGTGGCGTGTTACTGTTCACCCCTCCCTGGTTGTGTGTGTGTGCTTCTGTGCCCTGCCACTTCCCTCGCCGTCATGCACCCCTGGTGTGTATCCCTGTGTGTATGTGGGTTGTGCCCTAGCCACTGTTGGTTGCACATGGCCCCATGACTTACCTGTGTTGGGCGAAGTGCTCCTCTGTGATGGTGTCCCAGTGCAGCTGGGCCAGCCGGATCAGTCGGGGGTCACGCCATCCAAGGGGGGGCTGCTCATCCCCATCATCACCGGCATCACCAGCGTCCCCATCGCTGTCCCCCTCCTCGATGTGTACGGCTATCCCACAGTCTTTGGCCATGTTGTGCAGGATACAACAGGCCAGGAATATCCCACAGGCCTTTGAGGGGCTATACTGTAGGGCACCGCTGGAGGTGTCTAGGCATCGGAAGCGTGCCTTCAGCATCCCAAACACCCACTCAATGATGTTGCATGTGGTGGCGTATGCCTCATTGAAGCGTTGCTGCGATGGGGTCGTGGGCCGCC
This sequence comes from Neoceratodus forsteri, assembly GCA_016271365.2. Taxonomy (NCBI): domain Eukaryota; kingdom Metazoa; phylum Chordata; order Ceratodontiformes; family Ceratodontidae; genus Neoceratodus; species Neoceratodus forsteri. The sequence continues at coordinate 47,712,578 of JADMNL010000036.1, forward strand.
GGTAGGGTGTGAGCAGCCAGGGACGGAGTGGGTATCCACTGTCACCTATGTGGAGATAGTGGAGGTTAGTGTCATGTTCAGGCTCATATTGCCCCTAACCCTGTGTGCCACTCCCATGGCACCTGTGGCTTACCCACCCTTGCCCCTGATTTGCCAATCCTACATGCATACTCACCCACTAAATGTCCTGTGGGGATGTTCCCACTCTTGAATCGATGGCACAGTGCTGATTGGTACCATATGAATGAATCGTGTGCTCCACCAGGGTGTGTGGCCCAGACATTGATGATGCGCCCACTGGCATCACACACCACCTGGCAGTTGACACTGGAAAACCCCTTCCAATTCCGATAGGCAGCACCATCAGGGCCAGGTGGCGTGTGAATGGCCTCATGGGTGCAGTCTATCACCCCTAGCACGCCAGGCATACATGCTACCCTGTGGGACTCCTGCATGTTTGCTGTACGCTCTGCCGCTATGCTGGGGAAATGGATGTACTCCGCAGCATGTGGCAGCAGTGCGCTAAGGAATTGGGTGAGGATGTGTGATGTGGCCGACTGTGTTATGCCTGTGGTGTCCCCTGTTGGTCTCTGGAAGGTACCCGTGGTGAGCAAGCACATGCAGACTGTTACCTTTGTCTCCACTGACAGAGCGTGACTCCGTCGTGAGGGTGCCTGCATCACATCACTGCACAGCTCACAGAGCCGCCTCAGTATTGCCCTGTTCAGGTGGTACCAGCCTACAATCTCAACATCTGAATACAGCTCAGAGCTGATACGGGCTCAGTACTGCCTGTTGGGGGCGTACGGCCGACGGGACCTTCCACGGCCACGTCCCTCTGCAGCATGCCTTCTCACCCCCTCATTACAGCTTCCATGTGGAAGCTGGCACTGTCCATGACCCTGGCTTGTGTCCCCCCCCCGCTGTTGTTGCTCTGTTACCCCTGCTGTCCTGACTGCTACCTCCACTGCACCGGGTACACCTACTGGCCTCTGCACTCTGTGGCCCCACACACCTTCCCTTGCCCCTCTTCTGTCCTGTGCACTCCCTGGCCTGCACTGTTTGTTACTCTGCCCTTCTCTGTCTCCCTGCCTCATGTGGCTTCCCTGTCGCGTTCTTGCGCCTCTTCCTTGAGGCTTTTTTTTTGGCTCATTTCCGCTATGGCGCAACTTCCGCCTGATCCACTGTTGCGCATTGCGCAAGCCTTTGAATATCGCATTGCACACTTTATGCATGTTCCACCCCCTTCAGTTGCGCATACCTTCATTAGCATCGCGCTGTTGCTCAGCATGTTTTCTGTGGCGCAACTGCCTCCTGCTGAATATCGCAGAATGGCGCAATTTTGGACTTGCGCTGGCGCAACCCTATTGCACATGGCACAACCCTTTTGAATATCCTACCCTGTATGTTTTGTAACCCCCTTCCCATTACTGACGTGGAACCTTTGTAAATGAGCTCCACTGTGCTCAAAGGTACTTTCTAATCCTAGATTGAAATAAATAAAAACATCATGGCCAACATTCCCCCATCAATAAAGCAGGGCCAAGTAATCCCTCCCCCCCCCCGGAAGCCCCTGGAAAGAAGCTTCAACAGCTCAGTGTGCCTGTCCTGGTCAAAAGATTGTAAATAAATAAATACTCATAATTGATTTGAAAAATATTTAATCATAAGATTTTAACCAGCTAAAACTAGTAAAACGCTCTTGTAGAGAAATGACACTGTAATGGTTGCACTACTAGGATCTGTACTGTTGCTCTGATACTTGCACTTCTAACAAAATTATTATTTTCACAGATCATATGGTAATTTTCAGCTTGGGAACCTCACTTACTGACATTTGTCAAACTGCAAGTTGACTTCAACATGTTACATCAACTTTGATTTATAAACACTATATTAATCTTCAATCATTGTAAACATAAATTGATGCTCCATGGTACATCTCAAGGGTCGGTCGGAGATGAGGGGGACCTGTGGATCACTGGCACAAATGCAGTCCACTTTGAACAAGTGGAATATTCTAAGTACGTAGGTGTACATCTTGAGAAAACATGATCCTATGAGATAAATGTGGACATTAGTATTATAAAAATTCATCAAAACCTTTGATTTTTAGCTGGCTCAGTGATGCAGAGAGCTAAGGTGCTGGATGTCTTACCTGTATCATGCTGGTAATCTGGGTTTGGAAGCCGAGTTGGGTTGGTGGGGGGCAGTTGGGGAAGGAGAGGTTTGAGCATCTGACGGACTGCTTTCCTCTCCCGGGGATGGGAGGTTTGTTTGCCTGGCCTCTGACTGCCACCTGGTGGAGGCTTGGTGGTAGTGCAGGTTGCGAGTGGCATGAAGGGAGGGGCCATGATCACATGATGCGTGTGCGCCTCCACACGCAGGCATCTCCATCAGCCTGTAGTAGGGAAGACATAAAAAGCAGAAAATGGTGGCTAACCCTTTGTAAATCCCTGCCCTTCCATGCCTGAATCCATGCTGTCACCCAGGACTGCTTGCTCCAATCCGGATGTGTGTCTCTGTAGGGGGAGGACAGCTCTGCCCCTTCTGCTACACTACGGGGAAAAATCCATGGAGCAGCACTGATCTGATAGGTCCTGGGGGCAGTAGATGCCATTTCGGAGGGGGGGGAGGATTAGCCACCCCAGCTGCTATGGGAGAAGGATCTTTATGGCAAAAAAAAAATTGGGGATTTTTGTATAGAATTCATTAATAAACAAAGCTTATTCCTTACTAGCAAAACAGGTTCTAGTCCCCGCATTGGGTTATGGTGACCTTTTGTGCTTCATCTTCACTGGATCTACACTGTGTGTCATGCTATTTATATGATCAATAATTTTAAAAATATATTTTAGCATGGTCAATTGTTAAAGAGCACATGACGCCTTCAGGACAACTTTATCAAAACATAATATTTAGACACAGTTCAGCTTGTTTTTCACATACGTTTTGCATTTCTTCTTCCCATTATTTATTTTTGAGGTCATTTGCATGAAAATGGGCTGAGGGTACCTATTGGATAACATGTATACTGCTACCATGCAGCCATGCACCATGCATCATTGTGTGGTAGCAGTATACAACCTTTGCGCTATTACCACTGTATTTCGCATTAGCAAAATATTTTGTGAAATGCATGAATTTTACTAAATATTTCCCAGGGCGAAATTTGCTGATTTCGCCCATCTGTACTCCCATGACAGCAGATTGTGATATCCCAACAGAGCACTGTGACTTGAAGTAGGAAGTAAGCTATGGAGGCAGGTGAACTCCCTAGGATAAAGACCAAGACCAAGATATTCAAAGGGCTTGCACCTGGCGCAACAGGGTTGCACCACGCGCAACCCCCCCAATGTGCCCCGGCATGATAGTCAAAGGGGCAGGTTGCATTCCCCAACCCTCAAAGCACTGGGGCGCATTGATAATGTATGCAGCACAGATGCAGGAGTTCATGCCCATGCATATGCGGCACATCCCAATATTCAGCCCAGGATGTTTGGCGCACATGCTGGCGTAACCCCTACATGCGCCACACAGTGGTGCTCAAAGCTGAGCCAAGAAAGACAGGCTGAAATGCTGGCCACCCACAGGTGGGCGGCTGTATTGCAAAGGACAATACAACAGCTGCCAGCCATGGGTGGTCACCTGCCAAGAAGGAACACCGTCCACAAGCACCTGGACCCTACCTGGTAGTCTAGTGGCCCCCCTTCCCCGTCTGCCCGCTCATGGGCATCTGTAACAGTAATAAAAGTACCTGGTGGTCAAGCGGTCCCCCCCAGTATGCCCGATCGCAGGTTGTTGTACTACAAAAGAAATACCTGGTGGTCTGGTAATTTACCCCTTCCCACTCATCTACAGAGGACCCCCAGCCACCCAGCCCCCATCATCAGCGGTCGGCAGCACCCGACTGCATACAGCCCAGCCAAATGACAGCGCACAGTATGATCTAGCATGCCTGTTGATCCCACAATGTTAACCAGTGGGCTTGCAGACCATACTGTACTACACAGGACCAGATATGTGAATGAACGCTTTCGTTTACATATCTGGCCTAGTGTAGTACAGTATGCTCTGCAAGCCCATTGGTCCACACTGTGGACCAATAGACATACAGATCATACTGTATGCTGTCATTCGGCAGGCGGCCGGGCTATATGCGGGTGGGGTGCTGCCATCCGCCGATGAGGGGGGTTGCTGGGTGGCTGGGGGTCCTCTGCAGATGGGTGGGAAGGGGGTACCACTAGACCACCAGGTATGTCTTTTGTATTACAACAGCCCACGATCAGGCGAACGGGGGGGTGGACCGCTAGACCACCAGGTAATTCTATTAGTGGTGCAGATGCCCACGAACATTATTATGTTGAGGAGGCATTGTGATGTAGTGCAAAGCATACCAACTTGGAAGCCCAGAGATCACAGGCTCAAACCCCACTTCAGTCATAATACTCACTGTGAGCTTGGTTAATCACTTTACCTCCCCATGCTCCAGTGCACCCAGCTGCGGAAATGACCAGAAGCAGGACTCCACTGAAAATGAGATATTGCATCTCAGCTGTATTAGCCTAAGTAAATTTGTAAAATTAAAAATGTCAACCCAATTCAGCATGCAGTGTGTATTGCAGACTTCTAATCCTCAGAGTTTATGAAGAATGTTCACTCACTTTTAGGTGAAGCCCGCCACCTGCTGGATATAAATGTTAACACAACAGATATGACATCTAATTTTTATAGTATTAAATTATCCCTGTCATGTCATTAACACACTGCATCATGTAGCCATTTAAACCATCACCTACCTGTAACATTTCCTGCTCAAAATAGTAAAAAAAAACAACATTTTCACCATGTTTTTTTTTTACAATATAACATAAAATAACTCAAGACCAGATTTGTTTAGAAGTTCACTTTATTCTTTACATCTTATAACCCAGTTTAAAAACATTAATATTTTCCATTGCTAATGATGCATTTAGGAACTAATATTAGTATGGTTACTTGTAAATGGTGCCTTTCCGGAACTCTGAGCTTAATTTACAGAAACTTAAACATAGGTGCTGGACCCCCCCCCCACACACACACACACACACATTTTGACCAACAGCATTCAAAGTACCTCTTTACTGCTGCAAGTTGGAAGGGATACAATCATGGTTTCTTGTGTTATTACTACAGCCCCCCCCCCAATTTTCTTCATGTTCTAGCACCCCTGATCGTAAAGGCAAGTCACTAGCAGTAAAAGGTCACAGCAATATAAAGTATAAGCAACAGACAGATAAGGAAGCATCCCCAAAGGCCTGGCTGAAAAGTTAAGAATATAACTACCTTTTAATATTAAATGGGGGGGGACAGCAAACAGATCTCATTCTGGAGGGTGCCCCACAGGCAAAGGGGGGGTGCCTGAGAAAGCAAGTCACCACCTGAGGGTAGGATAACCAAAAGCCCCAGGCCTGTGGAAAGAGTCATTTTCCTTGGTGCACAGAGGATGAGAAGGTTGCAGAGGTATAGGGGGCTCAGGCTGATCAGAGCTTTGAATATAAATAAAAGACCTGTGCTGTTAATCTTCTGCCAGGCAGGCTGCCAGCAGAGTGCATGTAGTGAGGGAGTAATAGGCTCTGCCTTATCTGAAGGGGGGGGGCCCTTGCTGTCATGTGGAGCTGTGCATAATGTAGAATACTGCCGGAAAAACTTGAGTGGCATAGCAGTTACAGTTCTGTAATAATTGTGGGAATTTCTTCTTTAAATCCATGGCATTCCAAAAAGTTTATCCCACAGTTTGTGGGAAATTAATTGGCGGTGTGGGAAATGAATTGGCGGTGTATATCTCCACTGACTACTATTGTGGGGTTTATGTAAACCTGACATTATTATTAACCTGCAGTATAAATAAACACATTCTGCTTTCAGAATTTAGGAATTCCGCTTCTGTCAGATTTCCATGGAATTAGACAGACTTCCAAAGGAAATGGATTTAGAAAATTCAGCATAATTCTACAGGCACGTACTGCACCAGCTGTAGATAGTGGATTAGACCACAGGGCAACCCCTCATAGAGCACATTGCTGCATTCCTAGCAAGAGGGGATAGAAACCTGCACCAGGGTCATTAGGGTGAAAGATTTTAGAAATGGAGGCTGCTTGGCTCACACTCATGACCCTGTTTTTTCTAAAAAAAAAAAATATTATATATATATATATATATACAGTATATATATATATATATATATATATATATATATGTAACCCCCCTATAAATGGGGATTCCCCAAAGTCTTCCTGGGCTTGCCTAAATGCCCACTGCCAGGCTGGTGTCCTATGTCCTAGCAGTTTAAAGTGTTTGCATGTGAGTGCCTAGCTAGCTTCCATGCCTGTCTCTAAGAGTTGCCTATCTCATAGTTATAATTAATCTGGGTGGGGTGCCGAGTAGTTTCAAGCTCAAGTCCCGCCAGGGCTACAGTATTATTGCTCCATTCTGCCATAGCTAGCCCTATTGACGTTTGTGATTGTTTGAAGATTATTTGCATTAATAATAATAGTATCGCAGTTTGTCTAACCTGCCTTCCTTTGCACCATGGACGTTTCTGTATTGCACCACCATCTTGGTTCTGGACTGCCCGTTTGGGCCAATCAGTACATTTGGGGGCTCTGAAATGGAGCCTGTCCCCAGGAGTCTTATGGGAGTGAATTTCTGTAGGAATTGTAGTTTTCACCCTTTGGCGCCTAAATGGACCTGGAGGGGGAGCTCTTGATGTGACAGACAGATGGATCAACGAATCAAACCTTCTGGATCACTGGGAAAGCCCTGTGCTGCCTGCAACAGTGGTCAGTGGGGAGTTAGAGTTAGAAGAGTGAACAGCTCAAGAGATTCAAGCAGCTGCTTCAGCGTGGTGCACGGGGCAAATCGTCTGCAAGGCTGAGTCTTGCCTGCCTGCTACCATCTTCCCAAGTGAAGAGAACTTGAGCTGAAGTCTGACTTTATCCGAAATTGCAGTTTTTGCGATTGGAACCTGAATTGTGACAAAGTGAATTTTGCCTGAAGTGGACCGAAGATTTGCCTAGTAGCGATCGGCCTGCCAGGACTTGAGACTGCCGCAGAGTGTACAGTTTGTGCAGAGACAACTATGTATAGCAGGCAGACTGTCATCCGAACTGTGGTATTTACTGGCTTTTACTATAAGTGTGCTGAATGTGGAGGGTGGGTAGTGATCTGTTTCCCCACCTTGCTTAATGTGTCATGCTTGCTGGAAGCTGTATCCAGTGCTCTACCGGACTGTATCCGAACTGTTTACCTGGTCTGGGCCTCACCAGCTCGGCCCAGATTGCCGCTCATGCCACAGAGTTACATCCGACGAGAGACCACGCCAGGGATTTGGCTCCCTGCTCAACACCAACGAACAGAAATTACATAATGGTGCATCGTGTGGGCCCTGCTTCTCCTGGCAATCCAGCTCTTCATCCTGAGGTCTCCATTTCATCCATCCTGCATCCTGAACTTGGTAGCATGAGTAAACACCAGGGTAGCTACCTGCAACAAAGCTCAAATCGAAGTGTGCCAACTGATTTAATTGTTGTTGCTAATCATTTTGGACTGAGCCATCAGGTTCCGGATTGCAAATTAAGAGACAAAGTGCATGTTGAGTTCTCTTTCTTCCAAAGGGCCCCAACAACAACTGCAACACTGGCCTACCCCGGGCAATGCTTCAGGCTAGCCTGTAGTTCCAACTGGGTACTCAGAGTGTGTGTGACTGAATTACAGGGACCTTTGAGTGCATGCCTTATGGCCGAACCTTTCAGATCTACAATCAATCACTAGATTACTGCCCCTCCCTTGTTCACGTCCTCCTAATAAATCAGATCTAAATCTTTTTGCATCCAAACTGGTTGTGGTGTACCTCTGTATAGAAAGTACTGTGATATTGTTGTTTACCGTTACAGACCTTGTTTTACAGGGGGTCTCCAGGGCCATTCCAGCTAATCCAGCCCTGGTGGTAAGTGTGTTACAAGAGAGGTTAACCGTGCATTACAGTGTGTATTAAGATTGTGTTATCTCAGATGTGCTTTGGCCACTAGAGGGGAAAGAGGGGGGTACCTATGTCCCGGAGAGCTGTACCCAGAGCAGTCACGCTGCCATTAACCCTGTCCTCTGGGTGGAGGCACCCTTTTCACAAGCTCAGGCCCCTCAACCTGCAGATAGTCACACAGGCAGGGGTAGTATCCCTTGGGATACCGCCACCTAGGGGTTACATATATACTGCTAACTTTTTTTTATTCTTTTTGGCAACAGGGTAAGGCCCACTAGGCACAAGTGCCTGTCTTCATGGACAACCTGGGAGTGCTGGGGTGGTTAAGTGATTTGCTCAGAGTCACACAGTATGCAAGTGGAGGTCATGGGAATCAAACCAAGGTCTGGTGGATATACCAAGCTCATTCATAGCTCATTACTCTAACCACTAGACTATGCTGTGAGCCCCAGCTTTTAAAACACAAATGGCAAATGCACTATGCAGATAATAGATGTAATGGTCATATGGTGCTGCACTGACTAGTAATGCATGGAAATGTGCGGCGTGCACTAATAGGGCGTGGCTGTATGGTCCATGTCCAGTGGCAATCATGAATAAGTTTCCATTTACTGTTGATTATTGCAACGAGAGAGATGTGTTCTTCTGCAGTAACTCCCTTGTTTCCAATGAGAGTTAAATCCAGTTAGCCCAAAGTACCTAGAAACATGGAATTTGTCAGCAGAAAAGAACCACTGCCTTAACATCCTCTCCCTCTCTCTGTCCCTGGGGTGCAGTGGTATCCCCTTCCCTCTTCCTGAACCCATTCTGTGATGTCAGGTGTTCAGCAGTGTTCCTTTTCTCTCTTACTGACCCTGTTCTGCAGAACTTAGTGTCCAGTGCTGTCCCCCCCACCACGTCCCTGTTCTGTGATGCCTGGCGTCTAAGCAGCATCCTCTCTCTCTCTCTCTCTCTGACCCCAGTCAGTGATCTCTGGTGTCCAAAGGTGTTTTCTTTCCTCTCTCTGACCCTGTGCTGTAATTCGCTGGTATCTAGCAATGTCCCCCTTCCTCTACCCAACCCCATCTGTGATTCATGGTGTCCGGTGGTATCCACACCCTCTTTCAACCCTGTTTTGTGATTCCTGCTGTCCAGCAGTGTCCACCTTACTTTTCCTGAACCCATGACCTGATAACATGGTGGGAGCAGCAGCAGGAGGAGGACAGGAGTACCCAGCAGGAGGTGTGACTGAAGGACTAGGTAACCAGCAGAAAGATCCTTGGAGGACCCAGTTGGAGTGGAGGTGGTGGCAGTAAGACTAGAAAACCCTGTAGGACTTGCTGGAGGACTAGAGGACCCAGCAGAAGCAGCTGCAGGGTGGGCTGGAGGGACAAGGCAGGAGGAGTAGCAGCAGGCTGGGGATCTGCAAAGTGGAGGGGGATGTCGGTAGATGGATGCTGCAAAACTTGGATCCCCACTCTGGCAGCAGGGAGCATCAGGCAGCCTGGAGCTGAAGGGACCTCAACCCCCCCCCCCAAGTAGAAGTGATCATTGACAATGTGAAAGATTGTAGGTCAGTGTTCTGAACTTTGTCGTAATATGTTTAAAACGGTTACAGTTATAAATATGTCTAAATATATCTCAGGGTGCTGCTAACCCGTTAAAACATATACTGCACAGTACATTGTAGATATGGGCTTGGTTGTGCAAATAACTAACAAAAAGTCTCTTTTTTGACTTGATTTACAGTCAGTTCCAGCATGTTAATACATAGTCATTGTACAGAAAGTATTTGGAAAGTGACAATATAATATCACAGGAATCAGGAAGTGGGGTGGACAAGTGGGGCAGACTCAATGGGCCAGGAAAGTCCTTTTCTGCTGACACATGTCTTTGAATCTATAAGTCTATGAATAAATCCATTATTATGCTGAGACCCTTCAGTTGGGTGCCAGAGCATAACACGCACAACTATGATTTTGGATTCCGAGCTTCACTAGAGTAGAGGTGGGCGAAGTGGCAGAAATTCACTTCATGAAGCAGTTTGCGAAGTTGGCAAAATTCTCGAAGTGGAGACTTCGCAAACTTCTTTCCAGGTGAACTTGCCCCTTTTCAATGCAAATTGGCCAAAATTCCCTTGCAAAACTGTCACTTCATGACGCGCTTTGCAGAAAAAGGGCCACTTCCCGTGGAAAACTTTGGAAAAACAGCTAAGTGTGATGCTGGGGTTCCCAATGGGAAATATGCAAAATTTCGCAAAAGTGAATTTCAGTGATATTGCGAGAAGTTCCATGGTGAAGTTTAAATTTGCTTCATCTCCAGCACAGAGCATTGTTCCATCTCAAAGTGATCTGCTAAAAGCATGCCTGGTCTTACACTCTCGGTATTATGAGATTATGCATTAAATAGAAACAATATCTGTATCCCGCAAATCTGAAAGAAAAATAGTAAACAGGTAACTTAATCAACTTTTCTCTGCAACACTACCTGAAGATATTGAAATGTTAAATCCCAACCTCTCCTTCCCCCAAATAGTTAAGAATGGTCTTTCTTTTTGAATCAGCAGAAAAATGTTTCCTTTTCAAAGTTACAGTTTACATTTTAACCCTTAGACTGCTGACAGGATTAGAACCTTTAGGAATTCTGGACACGTACATCAGTCTGTGGCACAGCAAGGGTTAATAGAGGGCAAACATTATATGGCATATGTAAACAGTATGATAAGACTGTATGTTTCCCAATTCAAAAATGTTTGCCGGTAAGGCATTTTTCATGTTCTAGTACTGATGCATTATCAAAGTTCAAGGTATTTTCAGTCTGTGAATTAATGGCCAATGTCTGTCGATGTAAATGACTTTATACATGCAATTATAGAATTCTCAAACTGCGGGAGACCTGTATGATGCAGTCCTTACACTATTAGTTACTATATACACCCTGGAGTGCAGCGTTACATGTCAGACTGAGGTTATTAAAGGTGTTGACTGTTTGTTAAGGTGATAAAGTGATCCAACAGGAATTGCCATCAATACGTGCCACAAGGAGATGAACGATGAGGGGACAAGCCACGATTAATCGACCTATAGTTCTGCAGGAGAGAGTAGCGTAAGTGTGGATCGGGAATCAATGTCCCCTACCTTCTATTCATCATCTCCACATTGTATCTGGGGGCTTCTTGGGGGCAAGGGACAAGGTTTATATACACACAATATTCCTCTGACCTCCTGACAGCTCTGAAATTGAAATTGCTAATTTTATCCGTCAGCCACAAAACATGCCCCAGACATTTTTGAGTGGCCACAATTATTTTTCATTATGTATTTATTCTCCTTCATCTGTCTTGCCCCTACGTGGTTAGCCCCTGCAGCCCTGACACCCACCTTCCTCGGGTACTTACCTCGTCCATTAATGCGTTTGATGTTTTGTACTGCCATTAAACTTTTGGAATATATTTCCAGCGCATATTTTTTTGAATTTATGGAACTTTATGCCCCTTTGACAGCCAGCCTGCCCTGTCAGCCTCTTCTCTCCTAGCCCCGTCACCCTGCTGTCCCTGGGACTTTCCTTCCAACCCTGCAATGCACCACAGTTGTGGTGGAGTGCCCCGGGTTCCCCAAGCTTGGGAGGAGTTTTAGCTCGGGTGCAGGTCTGGAGCTCAGTGAGCGGGCCTGGGGCCTGCGAGGAGAGGCGGTGTCATTCTGCAGGTTAGGGGGATTTTCCTTGTTTCCCCCCCCCCTTCCAGGTGCCTCATGGGCTAGGATTGCAGCAGATGTCAGCACACAAGCATGCTGACGTTCCCTGTCAGGACCCATCGCAGCTCCGTTTGCACTGCCATCTGTGGCCAGCCAGGTCGCAGGACTGCAGCTGAGCACACGGACCTCTCTCTCCCCAGAGGAGGAGAGCTTCCTCTGGGATGCTCGATCCTCCTTCCCCAGTCCATCCACTGATGACTCGGGCTCACTTCTGAACCTGGGCCACTGGCACTGTGGGCAGTAGCACTACCACTGCCCATCGGGCCCGCACATGTTTCACTGTTTACAAAGGTATTTCCTTTGTCAGGTTGATAGAGTGTTGGATCTTGCGTTTCTAGTAGTTAGTTAATTACCAGACACCTCACAGACCCCTGAGCTGTCTTTGTGCTCTTTGTGAAAAAAAAAAAAATATATAGTTTATAGATTTGGGGATAGTTCTGTAGCGAATTGGTGGGTAGTTAGCAGCTGGGAGTGGTGTGGGTTTTTCTGACTTCTTCATTATAAAATACTGGTAGCGTGATGTGCATGTGGTGAGGGGACAGCACAGATGACAGAATAGTGATGGAGCTGCCATGCAGTTTAGTAGTGTGAGCGTGGACCTTTATAACTAAATGGGCGCTCTGAGATGCCTCTATTTATTTATTTATTAGCTTTTGGTTAGCGGGTAAGTGCATTAGGCCTATTTTCAGGCACGACCCGGAAGAGTACAAAATACAAAGGTACAGAAATTACGGGATAAATAGACAGACAAGTCTGGACAGTTTACATCAGTAATCCACACAGGGATAGGCAGAGATTGTACATGACAAGCAGAAACCATCTGCGCTGGGATGGAGAAAAGTAGACTAAAGACAGGTAGTACACAGAACTGCAAGTAAGACAGAAATCGAAGCAAATTATTATAAATAGTCACAATTACTAAGAGCATACATTTTATCATAAACAGTCACAAGTACCTAGTGCGTATAGGTGAGAGAACAGCACAGTCTTGAAGGTGAAGTGAGATATGGAACACTCAGTTTGAGAAGGAAGGGAATTCCAGAATTTGGGAGCAAAATTGGAGAATGCTTGCTCACCCATTTTAGTAGAGCAGGGTGGTGCAGAGAGCAGCGGAGAGGTAGAAGACCTCAGAGAGCGAGAGTGAAGCACCAGCTTGAGCTATGCATAGCTCCCAGAGAGTCGGGCGGGGGTGTCTGGTCAGAGAATCAATCTTGACTAATCAAGAGTGTCATCTCGAGACAACTTTGCATTTGAGAACTGCAGCATGAAGCTGAGTAGTTCTGGTAAGCAAAGATGTGTCGAGATGATACTCTTGATTAGCCAAGAGACATCTCGGACTGTCCATTTAGTTTCTATTTTGCATTTCTCTTTGTTTCAGATGTTGTACAGTTTGTTTGTCCCCAACAAATCTGTATCATTATTATGCACCAATCTTTTTGTATAGGAGTGATTTGATACTTGCGGTGTACCACGATTACATGACCACACAGCCTCTAACCTTCAGTCTGTCTGATGAAATCTCGCTTCTCGCTGATGCTGATTTTCTTGGTGACCTGTGTGACCAGTCACCCTTCCCCCACCAACACACATCTGAGTCACAGAAGTAAGGAAGTTCTCTCTTTTTATTTGTTAATGTCTCTGTATTGGTTGTAACCTGTGTAAAGTGTGGTGGGATAGTCTGAACTCATGTTGGCAACTGTGGTATATGAGCCAGGAATGCTACTGTGCTCACGGTCCTGCTCGTTACCGATCTAATGTTTACACTGTTTTGGGGGGAGTTTATTCAGTTGGGTGCAGCTGAATTTTGTGGCCCAAATCAGAACAGTAGTTTTTTACAAGTGCAGTTCAGAATGTTCAGTTGTCAATGCCGATTCCTGTTTGAAAGTAAAAAAATAACACTGCGGTGACAGCCACAGCGTGTGGCACATGAAGCTCTCTTAGCTGAATAAGACTTCACATGCTACTGGCCCTGCAATACATTCCTATGAGGGAACAAAAAGAAATGCGTTATAAAACTAAACAAAGAAACAGGAAATGTCAGCAGAAAATGACCACTGATCCATCCAGTCTGCCCTGTTTAACCCTCTCATAACCTGGGACCTAATGTCTAGCATGGGTTATTGCCCTCACTTTCTTCCCTTTGCCTCTGCCTTACTGCTTTCCTGGAATAATTATTTTTACTCGGTCCCAGCCATGTTTGAAACCATTAATGGTTCTTGTACCCGACACCTCTGCTGGTAGGCTGTTCCACAGCTCAATCACTCTCTTGGTAAAGTAAAACTTTCTCACATCCAACCTGAATCTCCCCCCCACAGCCAGCTTCCACTCATGTCACTGTATTCTTGATTCACCAGTCCCACTGAATATGTTTCCTGGTAGCTGATTAGAGTGAGAGGAATGCACAAGAATGGCATAAGGAGTTCATTCCCAGAGTTCGTTAATTGAAAATGCTGTAGTATATGGTTAGGGCATGTTGTGTATGGAAATTGGTGGCTTCCAGAATGTTGTTGTAGGACAGTTCAAAGGTCAAAAATGTTACTGTGCTGTTGTTCTGATGTCACATCGATAGCACAACAACTTTTTCTCCTTGACCTGCCACCTGATTGGCTCACATGACCTGGTTCTATAGAAGAAAACAGCACTGTATGCCCCCTCAACAGCGACATTTCTGTGGCGACATGCATCGATATCAACAACAGCGCTGTGTCGCCATAGAAGTGCCGCTGGGACCGGGCAACCCCTTCCCCTGACCTGCACCCTCTTCCTGAACTAACTCCAGCCTGGCAATAGAATCCTAAAGTACAGGGGGTGCTGGGGGACAGAGCCCCCTGCTTGGGAGGTTCGGGGGCAAAGCCCCCCGAAGAAAAAACACACAGCGATGTGTGCGGCTCCATGGCAACTGCAAATCGCTGTCGACATGGAGCCCGGCGCTATGATGCCAGTCGATGTTTTACTTGTCGAACCAGCATCGCAGAGCCAAGCAGCACAAACATGGTGGCACAATTTAGCGAGCACCGAGCAGTGGATCCACTAACTTTGAAGTCAGGACATAAAGTACCACACATGGCTCCTTTTTGGAAAAGTCCATGACGTCTGTTTTTCTCCCCCCCATGATTTTAAAACTAAACGGTGTGGCCACAAATGAGAACAAGAATCTGGAGCGAGCAGGAGCGGCACCAGAGCAAGAGGGAGCAGCACCTACAGCAAGTAACTACATAAATAATGTAAAATAATTAAAAAACAAACACACAGAAAAAACATATATTATATAAAAGATTGGACGGGTGACCATCCACAACTAAGGCTGTGGTTCCATCTCGGGAGTTGATGACATCATACAGACCTCTTGAACTTTACTGTTGTGGTCTCTATGATGTCATCAAATCCCTCGATGGAAACACAGCCTTGTTGTGGATGGTCATCCATCCACTATTCTGTATGTTGTGTATGGTTATGATGTCAAAACCATATATAACAACCCATACGCAACAGCTTTTTCAACCTTTGACCCCATAGAGAAGGATGTTTGAGTCATATACATAGTCTTTAGTCATGTACAACAGAAATTTTGAATTTGTCAATGTCAGTACAAAGACATGAAGTAATAGTTGTCTTCACATAACTTCTGGTTTGTTTACTACTCAAAATACAAGAAGCAATTTCAACCCTTATAGTGATTTCCTTTTGAGTCTGAGCAGCTTTAAGGCCTAATAGTATTCTATTAAAGCCGTAATGAATAGTAATCATACCACTTTACTGTTCTGTATAGTTTTCTTTTTAAACTTTGTTGTTATTCATTTTCATAATGAACAAGCATATACAATCTTTGATTTGAGGTGTGGGATGCAACACTTATACTTGATTATGTTAGGTAATACTTAGCCCCACATTCACTGTTGCAACACTGTGGGGAAAAAACAGTATCATCATAAAAGTCTGACTGAATATTATATCTTAAGCCATTGCAGCAAGACCATGGATGACCAATCTTTCTGTATGTTTGATTCTATTTCTTTGAAATCACGATGGTTATACTGTTGTTTATTAACTTATAAAATTAACAAAAACTATTATGGGAAAAAAAATGTCTGCAGAAAAAGGCCCAGCATCTGATATAGTTTGCCCTTGCCTGCCTACCTACTGGACTTAGCCTTTGACAGTCCCCCCCCCCAACCTCCCCTTGCTCCCCCTTTAGTGTATCCAACTTCACCTTACCCATACAACTGTCCCATCCGGTCTTAAACTCTCCCACTGCCTCAGCCCGTATGACTTTGTCTGAAAGTTTGTTACATTCCGCTACTACCATTCAGTAAAAACTACTTTTTGACATCTTTTTTTAACCCTCCTTCCCACCAGTTGCATGGAGTTACCTCTGATGAAAGTATTACTAATGTGAATAAGTCCCTAATGTCCACCCTTTTAATACTGTGGAGGAGCGTGAATGTCTCCATCAAGTCCCCTAGTTTTCCTCTATCCTCCAGGGTATACAGTACAAATTGAGATCATCCAGGTGTTCCTCTACTGCTCCTGGAGCCTCTTGGTAGCCTTCCTCTGCATCATTTCCAATCTGCCCCTGTCTTTCTTAAGGTATAATTCCAAAACTGTACACAGGATTACAACTGAAGTCAGACCAGTAACCTGCACAGTGGCATTATCACCCCCCCCACCCTTCTGCTAGTGCTTCTTCTACCTACTGTATGCATCCCAGGGTCCTATTTGCCTTAAAAGCACTTAATTGCACTGTGCTGCTGCCTTTGAAGGATCCATGATCATTGTGTCTTTTTCCTCCACAGCGCTGTCTAATACCACCCCCCCAAATCCTGTATTCCAGTTTCTGGTTTTTAGCCCCTATGTGCATAACTCTACACTGTTTTGCATTAAATTCCTCATGCTGCATGATACCACCCGCCGCGTACTGAGGGCCATGGCAGCCTATCTTGAGGAACTCACCATGGGAACCAAGTAGAGTACATCCTCCAGGGTCATATCTACCTGGCCTCGGGAGCCACACCTTGGGGGAGAAGCCAGGGAAGAACACCGTGGTGGAGGTAAGTCCCAGGAGGATGGGCTGGGTACTTGGCAGGACTGATGGGGGACAGTCCAGGTGGTAGCAAAAAAAAATTCCTTCTGCCACACTTTAGACCACCCTTCCAGTTTCCTCAAATCCTTCTTCATTGCCCTAACTCTTATCCAGAGTCCACTCTACCACAGATCTTGATGTCATCTGCGCAGAGGAATATCTTCCCTTGGACTCCCAGCTCTGTGTCACAGATGAACAGACTGAAGAGAACTGGTACCAAGATCGACCCCTGGGGCACCCTGCTAGTGACTTCTCTGATCTCTGATGACTCTCCCTTAAGTACTACTCTCTGAGTCCTCCTACTGAGCTAGTTTTTTACTCACCTCTTTATCACCAATCCCCAAATCACCCAGCTTAGTCTAGGGATACCCTCCCTGTCTAGGGGTATAATGGTATAATCATCGGAGGGCTACCCTACACTAATACTCACAGTAATCATACACCCCAGGTCCCCAGCTGTGGGACAGGTACAGCTCAGACAACTACTCTGACAGAAATAAATCATTCCAACACAGCAGAGCAGGGGTTGCATCAAACGCCCAGGAAGAGTCTGAGGGATCTCAACATGTGCACCCTAGAAGAGAGAGCGAGAGGGGACATGATAGAGACTTACAAGTACCTCACGGGGGGGGGGAACAGGGTGTAGGAGGGGAGTCTCTTTCAGATGAGAATGAGCACCAGGACCAGTGGGCATGCGATGAAGCTGGAGGGGAGGGAGTTTAAGAGGGATATGAAGAAGCACTTCTTCACTGAAAGAGTGGTGAGTGCCTGTAACAGACTGCCAGCAAAGTGGTGCAGACAAAAACAGTAGGGGGCTTCAAGCATGTGTGGGACACACACATCAGAATATTAGTAAATAGGCAAGAATAAGGAGGGTCCTGGAGACCAGTTAGGCTCTGCAGAGACATACTAGGCACCGACCATCTGGGCAGACTGGGTGGGACAAGCAGCCATTTTCTGAAAACAAAGTCTATATTTCTATGGATTAAGCAGTAGTCGCACTTACTGAGATGCCAGTAGTTACCCTCGGGAGCCACAGTCCACAATTACAGTCTTTGCTGGTGCTTCACAAACAGATTCAATCTTGACTCTGGGCATGAGTCAAGACCTTTGGGCCCCTAGCAAAAGATCGTGCCTCGCACATGTGTTTAGAGCCACATGACCTCCTCGATTCCCTTTTACACTCTGACTCACAAACACCAGTGGGTGAGGTTATACCTTGGGTCAGAGCCTAATCTAATTTGTGAACTTTATTACGTACACCCATTGTGCGACACCTTTACTACTTTGACAGGTTTCATCTTGTGCGGCACCACAGTTCCCGATGGGCGAATGGTGCACAAAGCAACCACTGCTGGAGGGACAGCCACACCTATATCATTTGTAGGTTCATACAGTCAAGAACAATACTTGATTCATTGTTGCAGCATCCATGGGTCCCCTGATTCTTAGGGCAACCTCTCTGTGCGAGATCAGCCTACCCTCTAGAGCTAGGAGGTCAACCCTGTGGTGAGTGCCTGGTTTTGCTACTCACCAGATGATGTTCTGGGCACAGCGTGGCAGTGCGTACCCCAGCCTACCCACTGGCAATCACCCTAGCCCCCCTGCCAGTATCAGCAGCTCCAATACCTGCATGGGATCTACTTTCTCTTTAATGTAGGTTCATCTCCTACCCCAGTCAGAAGTCTTGTCTCTTTCACTGGGTCACTCTTCATCAGCTGCTTGGCTGGCCAGAATCACTTAAGTACTGGACTGCAAACTCGCACCCCCAAAGCTGAAACCCTGTCTTCTGTGGGACCCTTCCTGCCCTGCAAGGCTGCCATGAACTTCCCTTTACAGGAAGCCCCTCAGGATCCTGACACCCTCCCAGTGTGTTCCCTTACATGATGCCAGACTTCTCAGCGATCTGCTTTAAATGCTCCCAGATCCCTTTCTTGCCGGATCCCGGATCTTGCTCATGTCCCTAGACGCTTCCAGATGGCTAGGCGTCAGGATCTGGTCTCAAAGATCTGGCTGGCTCAAGTGACATCTGTAAGGTGTGAGGGCCTTGCCAGCTCAGGGCAAAAGCTTACACATCATTCTTTTTTTTTTCTTTCTTTTTTAGAAACATAGAAACATAGAATTTGACGGCAGATAAGGACCGCTTGGCCCACCCAGTCTGCCCATTTCCCTACCTGATGGATAAGCTGCAGATCCTAGTTAACCAGCAGCCTACTTCTTCCTACCCCAACCCCCTAGAATTGCCTTATGACTGTCCCATGCATGCTTGAATTCCACCACTGTTTGTGACTCCACAACCTCCTCTGGAAGGCCGTTCCATACATCCACCACCCTCTCTGTGAAAAAATACTTCCTTAAATTACCTCTGAGCCGCCCCCCTTCTATCTTCAAATTGTGCCCCCTTGTTCTTGCACACCTCTTTTTTTGAAAGATGCTACCCTCTTGGACTTTGTTGATTCCCTTGACCATACATGCCAGTTCCTGTGCCTACAACTGTAGTATGGTTTATCATCTCACTGTCTGCCTGTTAGGGATATTTTCCCATATATTTCTTTGTGACTATATAATTTTGAATTACCACGCGTGGTACAAACTTTGCTTCAGCATTTTCAGCTATGCTGTGTTTTGTTTTTCTATGTGATTTATGTCTGATGTCCCCCCCTCCCCGCTGCCTCTCCCCATGGGTCACACCTCAAAATGAGCCTCAACTCAGTGTGTTTATCCCACCACAAAATAAAAATGAAAAATGATGTAGTTCGATATCTTTTGTGCTCTGTATGGAATATAGACGCGTAAGACATAAACCTCTGGCTTTTTCCTTTTTTCCAAATAAAAATAGTCACCACAAAACTTATGGAGATTTAGACAGACAAGATATATTTATTAATATGCCGCTTTTCTGGTGAATGCTGCTCAAATATTGTATAAAAATAAAGCAACAACTATTGCCTTCAGTATTCAAGAAACAGTATTTTACATCAATATATAAATATCAAACCAAAAAATAAAATCTATAGATTACATGCGACAACATCTGTCGACCATAGACTGCGTAGGTAACAAATGGTTTTTTCCACTTGTGTTTATTAATCTCCTTGGTCCCCAATCCCTGGGCCTCCTTCGAGTTATGTCAGTGTCTCAACCATTTCTGTGGTGTCGCTCTGACCCCCCGCCTGCCCTCTGAGTCACACCTAACCACCCCATGCTGCAGCTGTAACCCAGGTGTGAGGCCTCATTATCTGCTCCATGGCAGGTGCCCCACCAACTCAAGTCCCTGGCAGTGAGGGGCGAATTATTAATAAAGTTACAGAAAAATAAGGAAGCTAACCAAATATCCAGGGACAGCACATTCCAGGGATTTAGAATGGGGGTGGATAACAGCCACTCACGCGCTGATTTTATCCTCCTCCTCCACGGCACTACACAATGCCGATTCTCTGCTGACCTCAGCTGAAGGGCACAGACATAAGGGGTCAGAATACTGTACAATGTGGAGGAGATTCCATTTGGGGCTTTCAGCATGTAAACCAACAAAATATTTTCTTTACTTTGCTTTTTACATTGTTCCCCAGTTTTCCCCCCATGGGTTCTTGCCCCTCCACTAAAGTTTCTACCTGCTGGCTTCCCCATGGGTCACCATCCAGTGGGGTGGAGTCCTTAAGTGAGCAGTCAGGGGCACATTTACAATGCATGTAAGGTCAAAACACTGCCCACCATTGACTTAATCCTGGGCTGATGGTTACCAAGCTGTCCTACTCAAGAGTATAAAGTGGAACTGAACAAGTCAGGCAGTTGGTAATTAGAGCTAAGCTAGAGATGAGCCATGGGTCTGGCTGGGCTCTACCAGCCAAAACAAGAACCAAACCAAGGTAGTGGACATCATTGTGAATGCATGTCCCTCGGGATTTCTAGGTGCCTACCACGGCACTAATTGGGCTCTGGCTGAGGGAAAGATTTGTGTTTATCACAGCACGCTTGGCTCTGACCTGGGTTTGGATTGCCTATGTAAGCAATAACGCACAACAGGGCATGGGTTTCTAGAGAATTAATGGACGCCCCGGGTGAATTGGAAGGAAAGAGGCCAATGCCTGAGTGACTTCAATGCGTCCAGGAAGTCCATTAATTCTCACAAAATGTATGCCCTGGACTGGGTTACTGTGCTCATAAAAAAAAAAAAAACAATAATGGAAAAAAGTTTTATTTTCCTTTAATTAGGTTGTTGCTCAGTAGAATAGGTGAGTTTGGTAACAAAGGCTGTGTGCTTCTCAATGAGTCGAAGAACTGCTTGTATTTTGAAGAAGCCTATGCCCTATTGTGGGTTTCTGTGTTCAAAAAAGTTGTACACATTTTTATTATAATGGAAAATGTTTTTATTTTCATTGTTAGGTTACTGCTAGGTAGATTAGGGCAGGTTAGTTATGAACTGTGCAGTTTCTAGGTAAATAATCAATGGTCAGGTGCTGTGTTTTAACCAATGAAGTTGATCAATTTGATCAGTTTTTTATACCCGATTTGATAAAATGATGCAGAGCTGAGCCAGAGCCATGTACTGGGGCCTGGAGAGGCTTTAGCTACCCTTAGCTTGTGTATCTCTAGCATAATGGGGAAAAGCTATTTGATCAGGGCTGGCTTGCTTGCTGTTGTTGACACTGAGACATAGCCTAGAGCAGACCACTTCAAAGAAGTCAATGTATCCAGGAGAGTAGTTGCATTGGTTCTGGGGGCCTACAGGAACCAAGGTATCATCAAGGATGGAAGTGCCATGAGAGTCAGCTCAATCTGCACAGCAAAAGCAGTTCATGCCCCGGAGAATGTAGACTAATGCACACAGGGTAGGTGTAATAACTCTTCAATGCATCCACCAGCCCCTACAGCCCTCTTCAGATACAGGCTTGTAGTTTCACTGTGGCAAAGTTTACATTTCTTGTTCCTTTTGAAGAAGGTCTGAATACATCCGCGTCATGTGCTACATGTGTGAAATCAAGTTCATTTGTGGTGTCCGATGTTGCTCATCACAGCTGCGGTGCACTCGCCTCTAACAGCCATCCAGCCTAAGCAATGTCAAAGGAGTGCAGAAAGAGGCGTCAGGAGCCCATGTCTTCCATAAAGCCACTGCTATCAGACTGCATGCTGTCACCTCGCAAAACAAAATCTGAAACAAACAACAATAAATTAAATAAAGGATCTCTTCTGAGGTGTCCTACCTGGCACTGTTCCGCAGTAATGAGAAACTTTGAGAACCTGGCTTTTGTTAGCGGTCTGTTCTGCAGTAGTAGCACTCCAAAGCAAGAGACACTTTTCTTAAACAAAAGTTGCTGCTGAGGCAGTCCTGCCTTGGAGATGGGTATGGATAGGGCTACCTCCCAGGCAGGACATTAAGCTCTACAGCTAAAGACCTGAGCTTTACTGCTGTCCCAGCTTCATGGTATAGTGCAAAGGTCTACAGCCTGATAAACAAGACGTTGAGAGTTCGAATCCACACAAGGTCGGCTCAGTTCTCTTTTGTCAGAATGTCACTTGAGTGGTGATCCATGATGGTGTGGTGTTAGAATATAGTAAACATAGAAAAGAAGGGACTTAGCTGTGAGAAAGAATACGTGCAACAGTAAAGGGCTGCCTTGGAGGCAACGTTCATTTCAAAAAAGTGTCCCTTTCGCACACCAAATGCATATTAATAGACAGCTTTAGCAACTGTACTGTGAACCTTGTATTAGCAGAGAAGTACATATGCAAGCATATGTTCATTGACCAGTCTTTGCTGTACGTTAGCGTAATCATTGTCTGGCATTTAGATTTCACATCAGTTTAGGCTTTGACCTCAGATTAAGAACAAACTGCACAAAGAAAAGGTGACCTCTGTTAGTGCTGCAAAAAAGTGCTGTTCTTGCCCTCTAGGTTATCTTCCCCTTCACTATGTCTGAAGAGCTCCAGATTAAAGTGGATCAATGGAGCTGAATGAAGTAATCCTGGGCTCCTGTGTCCTAGCACCCACCATAGCTGGACCCAAATTGTCCAAATATGACTTTGTTTCAGGATATTTCATGCAAAAACAAAATTAGTCCGTATAACAAAATAACAATTTGGGGTCAAAATTCAGTCAAAACAATACATACTAACATACTAAGAAGCCAGCAGATTAGGCCCTATGGTCTATCAAGTCTGCTCGATAATTAGTGCCTTCCCAGAGCACCGTTGTTTGCCCTTCCCTCCTTACAAGGTCCCCCACTCTCCCAGTGGGGCTCTGGGATGCACCCTCCCCTATACCTATGCCAGCCTTTCTTGAACCCCTCTACAGTTGTTGCAGCCACCAAGTCCCCGGGCAGTGCATTCCAGGGCTCCTCTCAGTAAAGTAACGTCTCCTTGTTTCCCTCCCTCAGCCTCCCCTCTTCCAGCTTCATGGAGTGACCCATGGTGGCCCCCACCTCCCTCACCTGAAGAACCCCCTCAAGGCTTACCCTGTTTTTTCCTTTGAGATATTTGGAGACCTCTATCATATCCCCCCTGTTACTCCTCTCCTCCAGTGAGTACAGGTTGAGCTCCCCAGCCTCTCCTCACAGGGCCTGCCCCCTAGTCCCAGTATCATCATGGTCACCTTTCTCTGGACCTTCTCCAGAAGAGCAATGTCCCTCTTTAAGTCGGGATGCCAAAACTGAATGCAGTATGCAAGGTGCGGTCTAACCAGGCAATTGTACAGCGGAAGGAGCACCTCTCGACTCCTTGAGGTTATCCCCCTGGCTATGCACCCCAGCATTTTATTTGCTTGGGCAGCAGCCTTTCTACACTGCTCTGAGTTATTCATTTTGGCATCCACCATCACTCCAAGTCCCCCCCCCCCAGAAGCCTGCAGTACCTCCTCCCCCCGGTGTATTCATGGGCTGGGTTTTTGGCACCCAGGTGTAGAACCCTGCATTTCCCAGCACTGAACTTTATCTTCCATGCTCTTGACCACCTCCCCAGAGCCTCTAGATTCTCCTGGAGAGCCAGCTTACCCTTCTCCCCTTCCACCACTGTCCACAGCTTCGAGTCATCTGCAAAGAGACTCATCCCACTCCTGATACTGCTTCTGATGTCTGAGATATAGGCGTTAAACAGGGGTGGGCCAAGTACCAACCCCTGAAGGAACCCACTAATGACCCTCCTTGAGGATGAGACATCCCTCCACCCTCACCATCTGTACATGCCCTGCTAGCCAGTTTCCTATCCACCTGACCATCAGCCCCCAACCCCCATATCCTCTAGCTTCCCCAGTAGCCTGTGATGTAGCACTGAGTCAAATGCCCTGCTGAAGTCCAGAAAGACAACATCCACTGGCCTGCCCTGATCCAGTGCACTAGTCACTCTTCATAAAACTCCACCAGGTTGGTCTGACATGATCGACCCCTAACAAAGCCATGCTGGTGAACATCTAGGTGATCCCATGCCTTCAGAACCCCCCTCCAACCTCTCCTTCAAGATGATCTCTATCACTTTGCCCATCACCGATGTCCGGCTAAATGGCCTATAGTTTCCCGGCTCCTCTCGTGAGCCACCCTTGTGTATAGGCACAATATGGGCCATTCTCCAGTCATGAGGTACCCATCCTGACTGTGGGGAGGAGTCAAATAGGCCTGCTGGGGTGCGGCCATGGTATCGGCCATCACCTTAAGCATCCTGTCTGGACCCGGTGCTTTATTTCTCCTTAGGGCCTTGAGGGCTTCCCTCACCCTCCTACTGGGGATTTCAACATCCATTTCCCCCTCTTCATTTGCTGTTCTCCAGTCCCACTCCCCTTGTAGTGCCCCCCCCGTGTTCTTTGGTAAAGACAGAGGCAAAAAAGTGATTCAGTATCTCTGTCTGCTCCCCTGCCTCCTTCACCCACCCACTCCCCATCCTCAACCTATTAATCTGCCCCTTCCCTTTTCTTCTTTCCCTGATATACCTGAGAAACCTTCCCTCCCAATCCCCTGTGCCAATCTCAGCTCCACTGCCACCTTGGCCGCCCTCACCACCTTGGTGACCCTCCTGGCTACCTCATCATACTCCCCCCTTGGATATAGCCCCTGGAGAACTTTTGTATTGGCTATAAGCAGCCTTTTTTTCCCCTCACTGAATCCTGGACCTCCCTTGTCCACCAGCTCAGCCTCTTTGCTTTGCCCCACTAGCGTCTCTCCCTCGTGCAGGCCTTGGTAGCCTCCAGGAGCCCCTTTTTTAATAATTTCCCACTGGGTCTCCATGCCCATGCTTGGCCTGATCTCATCTAGGTAGCCCCTAAGGATCCTCTCCATCCCCCCGAAGTCTGCCCCTCTAAAAGCAACCACTGTCATTTTAGTGTGTTCTACCACGCCCCCTATGTCAAGGGAGAACCAACCCATGGCTTGGTTACTCCCCACCAGTGGGTCCCCAACAACTTTCATTGGACCAACTTAGATGTTACAAAAAGAACAAAGTGCCTAAGCTTTTGGACCTACCAAGTCCTTCCTTGGAAGCTTATGACATCAAACCATTTGCTTCTGGATCTGTTCTTACAAGGACCAATACAGCAACTAAACAAGATATGTTTGCTAAAACAATAAAAAATGTTCACACTTCAAAGTGAAAATGTGCCATTTTTTCCCTGCACAGTGTCTGAGTTGCAAGACAGAATGCTGCAAATGTCTAATCTATGGAACAAAGAAATCCACAAACTACATGCTTTCTACCTTTTGTGCATTTCTTTTCTAAATTTGGAACTTGTGGATTTTTGGTCTGTAAATCATGAATTAATTAAAAATGCATTACTTTTAAATTCTACAAAAAGCAACCTCATGTTTTTTTGGTTCCAACCCAAATCTTAGCAAATTAAACAGTAAGTACCAGATCTTAGGTTCTAATCAAAATTGAAAGAGTCAGTACTTATTGGTACTTGGGTTTCACTTTAAATAAAAAAAAAATCTTAATTTTGATTGTTGTTTTCCACATATCTAGCAAAATCAGCAGTAAGTTGGGTTCCTCTCTAGGGACAAACATGGTTTACAGTAGGGTTGCTCGGACAGTGCTTTTGTGGATCTGACTACCCTCCATTGGACAATGCTGGTATCCAGTAGGGAGTGTGTGCACCATTAAGTCTTTGGGTAGATGGCATATAGGTCTGTGATATTATTGGGAGTTAGTGGGGATGCAGTGCCTCCGCCCACAGAGATCCCTTTGGCAGAAGCTGCCAGGGTACTGCTCAAGGAGAAAATGTTGTTCCCATTCATAGTGTTGGGGGCATACCAAATGGATAACACAATACCGCATATTAGGCAATAACCAACAGCATTCAATACAGTAAATATAACACAGTACAGTAATGGCAACTGAGTTAGAACTATGGTACAAATTATAAGCAAGGGGTGTACAAGGGGAAGAGAACCAGGCTGTAGGAAAAGGAAGGGACCGGTAAGGCAATATCAACAGTAGGAAAATGCATTCCCCAACAGATCCAGAAGCAAATGGTTCGATACCATTTATTGGACCAACATAGATGTTACAAAAAGAAAACAATGTCTAAGCTTTCGGACCAACCAAGTCCTTCCTCGGAGACTTATGACTTTTGTTGGTCCAATAAAAGGTATCAAACCATTGGCTTCTGGATCTGTTCTTACAAGGACCAATACGGCAACTAATCTATTCCCCAAAACAAGTATCCAGGCATCCTCCAACAAGCATGGCAAGGCAGTTATTTCTATATAGTGCCCTGTGCACTGTGGCCCAGAGTACTTTACAGAATCCACAAAACAAATGTCACTAAAAAAAACCACAAAAATACAAGGGCAACAAATATATAAAATATAAACATTATTACTATTAAAAACAGACTGTGTCTGATCTCACAGATGATATTCTAAAATAAACAGATAATTTTTCAGCCCCTTTTCAAACACTGTCACCAAGGGGGAACACCTGAGATGGAAAGACAGGAAGTTCCAGATAAGCAGGATGACCACTGAGAACACCCTTTCACCTGAACGCATAAGACACACTTTTGGGATGGCCAGAAAAAGACTTTTGGTGGAGCACAGTGGTCGACTGGGAGCATACCATGCTTAGATACCTTTAAGGTAGTCAGGCCCCAAACCATTGCAGATCTGTACATTAGCAACACAATCTTGAAAGTAGTGTATCACCTGATCAGGAGCCAGCGCAGCTGCCGTAGCACTGGTGTGATATGCTCCATTTACAATGAACCGGCAATCAGCCAGGCCACAGTATTCTTCACCAGCTGCAGGCAGCACACCAGCCTCCCTGATAGCTCTAAGTAAAGATGCTCACACACCTACTCCAGGGCACCAGGTAATCCCACCTCCCCTAATGGGGGCCCCTACAGCCTTTGCTGTACACACAGGTTCATGGGAGATGGGATCTTGGTTCCCGCTGACCAGGTGGTATTAAAGTCACCAAGCATGATATGTTCACCTTTGGGTAGGGGATCCAACACTTTATGAAGCATGTCCAGTACCACATCAGAATATTTACCTGGGGTGCAGTAAACACCCATTATATGCAGGACTACTGTTATTGATTATGATTGAATGCGGACTGCTGATTATGGTTAGACACAGAAGACTCACTATTGGTGCACACTGATGACTGATAATGATTACTGTTGTACATTGCCTACTAATACTGATTATGGTTGGAAATGTAGTCCTGATTATAGCTGGACACAGACTACTGATACAGATTATAGTTGCATACTGCCTACCGATACTGATTATGGTTGGAAAAGTAGTCATCATTATAGCTGGACACAGACTACTGATACTGATTATAGCTGGACGCTGACTACTGACACTGATAATGGTAGGACACTAACTACTGATATGGGTTATGGTAGGAAACAGACTACTGAT
Source organism: Neoceratodus forsteri (assembly GCA_016271365.2). Classification (NCBI taxonomy): domain Eukaryota; kingdom Metazoa; phylum Chordata; order Ceratodontiformes; family Ceratodontidae; genus Neoceratodus; species Neoceratodus forsteri. Next base: position 47,740,259 of record JADMNL010000036.1, read on the forward strand.
TGTTGTTGGACATTGACAACTGATACTGATTGTTGGACAACTGATTATTGTTGGACAGTGACAACTGATACAGATTATAGTTGGACACGGACTACTGATACGAATTATATTTGGACACTAACTACTGATATGGACTGTGGTCAGAAACAAGACTACTGATACTATTGTTGGACACTGAGTACTGTTTGTGGATGGGCACTAGTGACACTGATTATGACTGAAACTGCCTACTGATAGAGATTATAGTTAAACATGGACTACTGACGCCAATTGTGATTAGACACTGCCTACTGATACCGATTATAGTTAGACACGGACTACTGACACTGATTATGATTGGACACTGCCTACCAATACCATTCATACTTTAGTTAGACATGGACTACTGACACTGATTATGACTGAAACTGCTTACCGATACCGATTATAGTTAGACATGGACTACTAACACTGATTATGATTGGACACTGTCTACTGATACCAATTATAGTTAGACATGGACTACTGATACTGATATGGCCAAACATGGACTATGGATATTGATTATGGCTGGACACAAACTTCTGCTACCGATTAAGATTGAATACTGACTACTGATTATGGCTGGTCACGGAGAACTATTCTGATTATGGTTGGATACCGACTACTGATACTGATGACGGTTGCACACTGCCTACCAATACTGATTTTGATTTTACATGGACTATTGATAATGATTATGTTTGGATGCTGACTACTGGTACTGATCATGTTTGGAGATGGACTACTGGTATTGGTTATGGTAGGCTTTGACTACTGATACTGATTATGATTGGACACTGACTACTGGGTATGAATACAGAAAGCGACACCCTTTGTTGATTCTGATTATTGATGTGATCAATGACACTATGAGCTTGATTCTCAATGTCTTTGGCATGCCCCTGGTGCGCCAAACACATGGTGCATGCGGCTTGTAGCATTCCCTGGCTGGCAGTCGGGATTCTCGATCCCGTGCAACACAAGCCCTGGGTTAGACTACCTTTTGCTGGTCTAACTTCGGGGACCTTTTTACGGGGTTTGCACCATATATGCAGCGCAAGCCACCATAAAAGGGGTAAAGTGTTGCAAAAGCACATGACCTATGTGAATTGGGAACACAGTGCTGCAGTGGGTTCAGGGCAGCCCTGCGTCAACCTTTGAGAACTGAGCCCTGTCTGCTGATACATATTATTTATGTGGAGAGTTATGCTACCCTGCGCATACGGAGCTGAGTAAATAATAATCCAGCATCTGTATTTTTCTACCAGTCTTTTTTCTTTTTCCTCACTAGTGCACCTCTGGCTTCTATGAGCATCAGGGTCCTCAGAGGAAAGTCCAAAATGTCACCCTATACGTACCCTTTCCACGTTTGTTGACAGAGATCGGTGACATGTTCAAGATGTTGTAATTGCTGTGATCCAGTAAACTACTCTCTCCATCTTCATTACTCTGCACCTTGATTAAAGCAGAAAAGTAATTAAAAATCAACAAGAAGCACTGATCAGTACCAGACCCACTTTCAGAAGTTTGTATCTTTTTTGGTTTTACTTGTATCAGTGGCTAGAATGACTCAACCTACTGTAAAAAAGAGATTTCTTTACTGCACCTGTGTTACTTGTATGGTTAGGAACTAAAGGTGCAGAGGTGCATTAGTGATGTGAGAGTAAAACCACTGGTCCTTCAAGTCAGAAACAATGAAAACTGTGGTTCGCTATCCAGTTTTATCCTGTTATATCTGCTTCATCTCGTCCTTCTCAGCAGCCAGCGCTCTTAGTTTTCCACAATGCTCACTGAATACAAGGTGACCCCAGCTACATAGGTTAACTTACACAGCAGTGATACAGCGACCCTCCATTCCTTGGGTATTTATATGGTACCCTCTACCCTCTCAGGTAACCCGCCTCTCTCAGGTAGCCCCCCAAAGATACCCTCCACTCAGATATCCTTCCCCTCCTCAGGTGCCACCCATTACGTAACCTCTCCTACTCCTCTGGCGGTCAAACTAAAAAGATACCATTCATGTTTTTGTCCTTCTTTGCCAGAAAATCTCAGCAACAGAAGAATAATTTGTATTTATTAGGGATTATAAGACTAATTATTCATGAGCCTAACAAGGCTCCTGATTTGCTACTGGATCGGTCATTAATGTCTTAGAAATGACTCATCCAGCTGCCAGCTGATGCTGTGTGACATGCACGGCTAGTGCCACTCTGCTTTAAAATTGAACAGCAGTAAAAATATAATGTTAAAAAGGAAAATTGTTATTGTGATTAGACTTATAATCACAATAACAACCTGGAAGCTGGTAATTTCCTTGGTTTAATGACCGGCTGGATGGAGGTAACTCTCAGCTGTGCCTCAGGCCACCCATCCCCCCAGCTAGTCGTTAATCCTTTGGAAATGGCTGGCTTCTCTGTCGTTATTGCTTAATTCAAATCCCTGTTTTGGTTACAGATGTCTCTGTGGCCTCAGCTGGGCTGACAGTGACAGTGGCTGTGTCTGGATAGTCACAGCTTTCAACATAGCAAAACGTATGCAAGCAAGAGGAATCATAACATTTGGCTGGGTGTTGTACTAATTGTTTTCCAACAGATGGCAGCAAGAACCAGTGCATTCAGTATTTTAGGTAGACTGCTAAGTATATTTAGAGGAGAACAAAAACAGCTGGGGATGATTAGAGGATAGTTTGGGCAAATTATGATTTGGGGCACATTCTGGTTTATTCCCCTAATTATGTGAAAAAAACTGTTTCCTTGGTTAATCTGAGGGAATAGTTTTAAAAGAGGCTCCACTATCTATAGGAACCCCTCCATCTAAATTTATTTATTGAATTTTGTTGACCCGGTAGGCCCACTGAGACTAGAAGTCAGTTTTTCAGGGGTGACTGGGGGAAGGGGGATACAGATGGTAACCAACTGAAATTGAACCAGATTAAGCTGTTGGGGGTATTTCTAGTGACTAGTAAATTATCTCTCAGATAATTTATGTAAGCAACAAAATGGCCCTTACACCCATGGTCCACAGTTTTGGGCGAGCAGGCTGTATATACTCAATGAGACACAATTTCACAGTAATGTTGGAAGAGGACTTGCAGATTTTTATAATGTGTCTTGCAAAATTAAATGTTGCATAAAGTTCGATTTTCCATGTAGACACATCTTGCTCACAATTACATTTTTATGACACCTGTATCTGAATCATTCCTCCTGATCAATTAGATGGTGTCTGTGCCAACCCTTTACCAACTGGCACAGGTGGTGACCTGCGCTGTGCTAATCAAGGAGTATATTTTTCTGACAAGCCTAACTTTTAATAAGCAATGTCTAAGTGCACTTGGAAAACTATTTTTATCTGATTTCTCTCCAGAAAGTAAATTTAAGGACTATTACATGAGTAGAACATATTCCCACTTGTGGGAAACACCACTAATTACAATGTGGACATGATACTGACAGATGACCACAACTGTTTGAATTAGGTCCTATGCAGGGCATGTAGGCTAGGGATGGTTCCCATGCAATAGTGTTAAAGCAGCAGTTTTTGTTAGTCTGTAAAATATGCAGCTGTACAGAGCAGTAATTAAAAAAGGGGAAATAGACAGTATTACAGAGCAGTAATTAAAAAAAAACAGGAAATAGTGTTACAGAACAGTGATTAAACAACGGGCAGAAAGACTGTGCAGAGCAATAATTAAACAAGGGCAAACAGGCAGTGTTACAGAGCAGTAATTAAACAACGGCAAACAGGCAGTGTTATAGCACAGTAAATAAAGGAAAATAGTGTTACAAAGCAGTAATTAAACAAGGGGAAATTGTGTTACAAAGCAGTAATTAAACAAGGGCAAACAGGCAGTGTTATAGAACAGTAATTAAACAAGGGCAAATAGGGTTACAGAGCAGTAATTAGACAAGGGGAAAAAGGCAGTTTTACAGAGCAGTAATTGAACAAGGGAAGGGCAAACAGGCAGTGTTACAAAGCAGTAATTAAACAAGGGGAAATATGCAGTTTTACAGAGCTGTAATTAAAAAAGGGCAAACAGGCAGTATTCTAGAACAGTAATTAAACAAGGGCAAAAAAGGCAGTGTTATAGTACAGTAATTAAACAAGGGCATAGGCAGTGTTACAAAGCAGTAATTAAGCAAGGGAAAATAGGCAGTTTTGCATAGCAGTATTGATACAAGGGGAAATAGTGTTACACAGCAATAATTAAACAAGGGGAAACACGCAGTGTGACAGAACAATAATTAAGCAATGTGCAACAAGACAGTATTACAGAACAGAAATAGTGTTACACAGCAATAACTAAACAACGGGAATTAGGCAGTGTTACACAGCAATAACTAAACATGGGAAATAGGCAGTGTTACAAAACAATTAAGTAATGTGCAACAAGACAGTATTACAGAACAGAAATAGTCAGTGTCACACAGCAATAAATAAACAAGGGGAAATATTGTGGCAGTCACAGAAACATGGTACACAGAGAACCATGACTGGGATGTTAACATACCAGGGTACATAACTTACAGGAGAGACAGGCAGGGGAGAAGAGGGGGAGGAGTAGCTCTCTATGTAAAGGAAGGGATAAAAGCAACTGAACAAAAGAGTAAACAGGGAGGAGAGGAGGCACTGTGGGTCACCTTGGAGACTGGAAAGGCACCACAATCCGCACAGGGTTGTGTACAGACCCCATGTCAGGGGAAGGAATGGACAAGGATATGATGGAAGGCATTCTTAGAATGGCAGAGAAAGGGAGATACTGTTGATGGGAGACCTGAATATGCCAGATGTTAACTGGAGCACATTTGCTGCAGCCACATCCAAGAGCAGGGCCATTCTTGATGCCCTACAGGTGGCAGGCATTAGACAGCTAGTTTCGGAACCCACTCATGAGGGAGCAATCTTAGACCTCGTACTCTCAAATGGGGGCAGTGAGAGGATCTCCGATCTAGAAGTGGGTTGCCATCTGGGAACAAGTGACCATCAAACAGTGTGGTTCACGTTAAACTCAGCTACAGAGTCAAGCCATACAAAAGTGAGGGTACTGGACTTTAGGAGGGCTGACTTTGGCAAGATGGGAGAGTGCCTCAGAAAAGCACTAGCAAACAGGCTAGAAGGAGGTGTGGAGCAACAATGGGAATTATCAAACTGCCATCACAGAGGCAACAAGCCTTTGTGTGAAGCAAAACAAATCAAAATGAAAGAAAAAGCCACTATGGTTCTCAAGAGAGGTGGCTGTGAAAGTCAGGAAGAAAAAGATAGCATTCCGGAAGTATAAGGAAACACAGAAGGAGCAGGACAGAGAGCTGTACCAGTTAAGGCAGAAAGAAGCAGGAAGGGAAGTCAGAATAGCAAAGGCCCAAACTGAGGAAAAGATAGCCAACTCAGTTAAGAAGGGGGATAAAACCTTTTATAAGTACATCAGCGAGCGTAGAAAGACAAAGGGAGGGATAGTGAGGCTGAATAGAATGAACAGTGGGTGGGCAGAGGGGGACAGTGAAAAAGCAGGAATACTGAATGAATATTTCTGCTCAGTATTCACAAAAGAGGAGGGGGAAGTGCCTAATCCAATTAACAGAAGCACTCTTGATAGGGGGGTCGATCCCAGTCCTTTCACAGAAGAAAGGGTTCTGCAAGAACTCCTAAAACTGAAGGTGGACAAAGCAATGGGTCCCGATGGATTCACCCCAGAATTCTAAAAAGAATTAAGGAAGGAACTAGTGAAACCACTGGCTACTCTTTTAATAAATCATGGGAGGATGGTGTGGTACCCGAAGACTGGAGGAAGGCGGATGTGATTCCCCTTCACAAAAGTGGGACCAAGACAGAGGCAGGAAACTACAGACCTGTCAGTCTGACCTCTGTGGTAGGAAAGTGATGGAGTCACTTCTGAAGGAAAGAATAGTTGAGTACCTGAGGGTCAGTGGAGCACAGGATCCAAGGCAGCATGGGTTCACAGCGGAAGGTCATGTCAGACCGAATCTAATAGATTTCTTTGACTGGGTGACCAAAGTAGTAGATCAGGGAGGGGCTGTGGACATGGCCTACCTAGACTTTAGCAAGGCATTTGACACAGTCTCACACAAAGATTGATAGTCAAATTAACCAGCCTGGGAGTGGGTCCCAGGGTGGTAGCCTGGGTAAAACATTGGCTGGACAACAGGACACAGAAGGTAATTGTAAATGGAGTCCACTCTGAAGAAAGGGCGGTTACCAGTGGGGTACCGCAGGGTTCAAGATTGGGTCCAGTCCTTTTTAATGTCTTCATCAGTGACATTGCAGAGGGACTGGAAGGAAAAGTATGCCTTTTTGCAGATGACACAAAGATCTGCAACAGGGTTGATACACAAGGAGGCGGAAAGGATGAAAAGGGACTTGGCAAGGTTGGAGGAATGGTCAGACGATGGCAGCTAGGATTCAATGCAAAAAGTGCAAATAATGCACCTGGGAAACAAGAACCCAGGGGAAGAATACACAATGGGTGGGGAGGTAGTAACAACAACAAAACAGGAAAGGGACCTGGGGTAATCATTCAGATGACCTTAAGGTTAGCAAGTGTGAGAAGGCAGTAGGGAGGGCGGGTATACTGGGATGTATAGGAGAGGCATCAGCAGCAGAAAACAGGAAGTTGTTATCCTCTGTACAGACAGTTGGTGAGACCCCATCTGGAATACTGTGTCCAGTTCTGGAGACACCATCTCCACAAGGACATAGACAGGATAGAGGCAGTCCAGAGGAGGGCAACTAAAATGGTGCAGGGTCTGCAAGAGAAGCCATATGAGGAGAGACTAAAGGAGCTTAATATGTATACCCTTGAGGAAAGAAGGAGAGGGGACATGATAGAAACTTCAAGTACCTCAAGGGAATCAACAAAGTCCAAGAGGGTAGCATCTTTCAGAAAAGAGACTTATGAGAACAAGAGGACACAATTTAAAGATAAGGAGGGCGGTTAGGGGCAATGGAGGAAGTATTATTTCACAGAGAGGGTAGTGGATGCATGGAACAGCCTTCCTGAGGAAGTTGTGGGGTCTAAAACTGTGGGAGAATTCAAGAATGCATGGGACAGACATAAGGCAATTTTTGTGGGGGGCAGGAAGATATAGGGTGTTTGTTAACTAGGATCTGTGGCCTATCCTGTAGGTAGGGAAATGGGCAGACTAGATGGGCCTAGCGGTCCTTATCTGCCGTCAAAGTCTATGTTTCTATGAAATGGGCAATGTTACAAAACAATAATTAAGCAATGTGCAACAAGACAGTATTATAGAACAGTAATTAAACAGGAGGAATCGGAAGAGTGACAGAGCAGTACTTAAACTGGGAGAATAGGCAGTGTTACAGAACAGTAATTAAACAATGTGCAAAATGACAGTATTACAGAACAGTAATTAAACAGGGGGAATAGGCAGTCTTACAGAGCAGTGATTAAACAAGAGCAAATGGGCAGTGTTACAGAACAGTAATTAAACAAGGGGAAATAAGTATGTTACAGAGGAAAATCAAAGACGATGAACAGAAGGCTGCTGCACTAAATAGCTTCTTCTATTTAATATTTACCAAGGAGCTTGACAGACCAATTCCAGAAAGTGGCATCAAGGCTGCCAACAGGGGGATCCTGCAAATGGACACACCATTGTTTACCACAGACAAGGTCAGGGAGGCACTGATGCACCTGAAAACAGATAAGGCACCTGGGCCTGATGAACTGCACCCTAAGGTACTGCTGGAACTTGCTCAGGAATTGGTGGAACCCTTAGCACATTTATTCAGCTGCTCATTGCAAACAGGAACTGTGCCATGAGACTGGAAAAGTGCAGAGGTGGTACCACTCCACAAGAGAGGGAGTAGAGAGAAGGCCGGCAACTACAGGCCAGTTACTCTCACATCAATAGTCAGGAAAGTGATGGAACCATTACTAAAGCAGGACCTAGTGGAATATCTGGAAGGGAACGGTCTCTGGGACATGAAGCAGCATGGGTTTGTTGTGGGAAGGTCATGCCAGACAAATCTCATTTCATTTTTTGACTGGGTGACTAGGCCACCCAGTGGATCTCCTCTACTTTGATTTTAATAAAGCTTTTGATTCAGTACCAGATGGGGTAGCCTGTGATGTGGGTGCCTGAATCAAGGCACCATCCAAAACGGTGACACAATGTGAGTGAAAGCCTGAAAGGCGAGGGGGGCAGGGAGTGACCAGATGTGGTGGGGTGGGTGACCCTAGTGACAAGATGTTGCTGTATATACACGTTTATTGGGGGGAGCAAGAATGGCGAGTGTGGCCTGGGAGGGGATGTAGGGGTGGCGCTGTGGTCAGCTGCTGAGCCGCGCCATGGCATCAGGGGTTGGCCTCCGCTTGCAGTGCGTGGGGTTCAGGGTTCGGGTCTGGGTCCGAGCGCTACTGCATTTTTGTTGCGCCCAGCCCAAAACTTGTGTTTCTTTTTTTGCTTTCGCCCCCCTGACATGCACCCCCCCAGAGTTGAGAATCCTTGTAGGGGGTGTGGGGGCAAAGCCCCCCATGTGGGGGGGTGCAGCCCCCTCACAGAAAGCAAATCTATGGAGTCTCCAGCACCATTCCTCCATGTGCCAAAGTTGTCAGGGTGGCGAAATTGTTTTCACCGCCCTGACTTCACGATAATGTGTGTCGCCATTCAGCGCTCGCCATTATCACATAGAACCCAAGACAGGCACCTGCTTAAGAAATTGGAGGACCTAGGTACTGCAAAAAGTATAGTTAGGTGGGTGGACAACTGGCTACAGGATGGACGCCAGAGAGTGGTAGTAAATGAGGTGAAGTCAGTGGAGGGGAAAGGTCACTAGTGCAGTGCCCATGGGATTGGTCTTAGGTCCGGTCCTTTTTAACATATTCATTAGTGACATTGGCAAAGTCATCCAGAACAAGATTCAATCAATCAATCAATCTGTCAGTCTGTTTCATATTGCGCACTTTTCAATTGTGACTCAGTGCATTTCACAATATCAGTTCTTAAACATTTCAGAAAAATGCAATAGAAACATACAGATGTATACCACTAAAAGCACAGATAATGTCAATAAAAATATTCCTAACTTCCCATGACACTAAGCTAGGGGGAAGGGTGGACAGTGCAGTGGCAGTGAAGGACCTGCAGAAAGACCTCCAGAGATTGGAAGGATTGTCCAATATCTGGCAGCTGAAGTTTAATGCAAAGAAATGCAAGGTAATGCCTTTAAGGAAAGGGAACCCAAGGGCAGAATATTGGCTTAACGGGGTCCAACTAAGTGTCTCCCATGAAGAAAGGGATCTAGGGGTCATCATAAACAACACCCTAAAGCAGTGAAATCAATGCAACAAGGCATACAGCAAGGCAAATAAAATGCTGGGATGTATAGGTAGACAGTTTGACAGCAGGAACAAGGAGGTGATCCTCCCACTGTATAGGTCACTGCTGAGGCCTCACTTTGAGTACTGTGTCCAGTTCTGGAGGCCTCACTGGAAGAAGGATAGGGATAGGCTGGAGGTAGTGCAGAGGAGGGCAACCAAGATGGTGCAGGGCCTACAGGGCTCTTATACGAGGCCTGACTGGAATCACTGAACTTGTATTCTCTGGAGACTAGGAGGGAGAGTGAGGACATGATAAAGACATTCAAGTTCCTGAAATGCATCAATAAATTGCCTGGCCAGCCCAGTGGTGCTGAGAGTTGAGGTGCTGGACACCACACCTTGCTCCATGTTGGTGACCCGGGTTCAGGAATGAGCCTGGGTCACCAGGGGTTGGCAGGGGAGGACTAGGATTGAATGTTCAATGACAGCTCTCCTAGTCCTGGGGAGAAGGGGTGGACACACACCGCACTCTGCTGGTCTCTGGGGACGCCCACTGGTACTGCAGTTGTGCGGGTGCTGGGGGGAAGTATGGCAGTTGTCTGCACACTAGTGCATTGACATCCTTGTACATCCATGCTTCCATCAGGGGAGATAAGTGGGGAAAAGGCAGCACAGATCTGCAGCAGCTTGGTGGTCACAGTTCCACCAGCTGACAATGCCTGGAAGGCATGTGCTGGTAATGGTTCCTCACTGGGTGCGGGAGCTATGGGGAGGGGCCCCCTTCGCAGGTGTAGATTCATCTGCCAGCTGGGCCTGGGGAGCTTTGGGGTCAGCTGTGGAGTGGAGGAGCGGTGGCTGGATGTAATGCAGGACTGTGGCTGCAGGTGAGGAAAAAATGTTAAATGATAAAAAAAAAAAAATTGCCATACTCAGAACTTTTTAACAGGATTGTGGGGTTAACCACTAGAGGACATGAACTGAAGCTTTGGGGTGGTAGCTTCAGGAAGGATCTAAGGAAGCACTACTTCACTGAAAGGGTCACTGAGCCACTGAACAGACTTCTGGCCAAGGTGGTGGGATTAACGACAGTGGTGGTTTCAAGTGGGAATGGGATGGGATAGGGCTCACAAAAGTACAGAGAGCAATGGAAGTGTGTTGGGGACTAGGTCCCAGGACCCATAGAAGGTCTCAGAAACCTAAGGGCTGCCTCGATGGACCTATGGTCTCCTTCTGCCATCATTTTCTATGTTTCTATATTTCTAAACAAGGGAAAATAGTCCATGTTATAGAACAATAATTAAACAAAGGGAAATAGGCAGTGTTACAGAGTACAGTAGTAATTAAACACAAAATAGTCAATGTTATAGAACAGTAATTAAACAAGGGTAAACAGGCAGTGTTACAGAGCACTAATTAAACAAAGGTAAACAGGCAGTGTTACAGAGCAGTAATTAAACAAGAAATAATCCATGTTACAGAGCAGTAATTAAATCAGGGGAAATTGGCAGTGTTACAGAGCAGTAATTAAACAAGGGTAAACAGGCAGTGTTACAGAGCTGTAATTAAACAAGAAATAGTCAATATTATAGAACAGTAATTAAACAAGAGTAAACAGGCAGTGTTACAGAGCAGTAATTAAACAAGGGTAAACACACAGTGTTACAGAGCAGTAATTAAACAAGAAATAGTCAATGTTATAGAACAGCAATTAAACAAGGGGAAATAGGCAGTGTTACAGAGCAGTAATTAAACAAGAAATGGTTAATGTTAAAGAACAGTAATTAAACAAGGGTAAACAGGCAGTGTTACAGAGCAGTAATTAAACAAGGGTAAACAGGCAGTGTTACAGAGCAGTACTTAAACAAGGGTAAACAGGCAGTGTTACAGAGCAGTAATTAAACAAGGGTAAACAAGCAGTGTTACAGAGCAGTAATCAAACAAGGGTAAACAGGCAGTGTTACAGAGCAGTAATTAAACAAGGTGCAGTATGCAGTGTTACTGAGCAGTAATTAAACAAGGTGCAGTATGCAGTGTTACAGAGCAGTAATTAAACAAGAAATTGTCAATGTTATAGAACAGTAATTAAACAAGGGTAAACAGGCAGTGTTACAGAGCAGTCATTAAACAAGGGTAAACAGGCAGTGTTACAGAACAGTAATTAAACAAGAAATAGTGAATGTTATAGAACAGTAATGAAACAAGCAGTGTTACAGAGCAGTAATTGAACAAGAGTAAACAGGCAATATTACAGAGCAGTAATTAAACAAGAAATAGCAAATGTTATAGAACAGTAATTAAACAAGGGTAAATAGGCAGTGTTACAGAGCAGTAATTAAACAAGAAATAGTGAATGTTATAGAACAGTAATTAAACAAGGGTAAATAGGCAGTGTTACAGAGCAGTAATTAAACAAGGGTAAACAGGCAGTGTTACAGAGCAGTAATTAAACAAAAAATAATCAATGTTATAGGACAGTAATTAAACAAGGGGAAATAGGCAGTGTTACAGAGCAGTAATTAAACAAGAAATAGTCAATGTTATAGAACAGTAATTATGCAAGGGTAAATAGGCATTGTTACAGAGGAGTAATTAAATAAGGGTAAATAGGTAGTGTTACAGAGCAATAATTAAACAAAGGGAAATAGGCAGCATTACAGAGCAGTAATTAAACAAGGGTAGATAGGCAGTGTTACAGAGCAATAATTAAACAAAGGGAAATAGGCAGCGTTACAGAGCAGTAATCAAACAAGGGTAAACAGACAGTGTTACAGAGCAGTAATTAAACAAGGACAAACAGGCAGTGTTATAGAACAATAATTATACAAGGGGGAAACTGTTACAGAGCAGTAATTACACAACGGCAAATAGGCAGTGTTACAGAGCAGTGATTAAACGGAAAATAATGTTACAGAATAGTAGTTAAATAAGAGGAAATAGTCAATGTTACAAATCAGTAATTAAACAAGAAATAGTGTTACAGAGTAATAATCAAACAAGGGAAAATAAGCAGAGTTGCAGAGCAGTACTCGAACAAAGGGAAATAGGCAGTGTTACAGAGCAGTAATTAAACAAGGGAAAATAGGCAGCATTACAAATCATTAATTAAACAAGGGGAAACAGGCAATTACAGAGCAGTAATTAAACAAGGGGAACTAGGCAGTGTTACAGAGCAGTAATTAAATAAGGGGAAATAGGCAGTGTTACAGAACAGTAATTAAAAAGATCCAGTAGGCAGTGTTGCAGAGCAGTAATTAAATAAGGGGAAATAGGCAGTGTTACAGAACAGTAATTAAAAAAGGTACAATAGGCAGTGTTACAGAGCAGTAATTAAATAAGGGGAAATAGGCAGTGTTATAGAACAGTAATTAAAAAAGGTACAATAGGCAGTGTTACAGAGCAGTACTTAAAAGAGGTACAATAGGCAGTGTTACAGAGCAGTAATTAAATAAGGGGAAATAGGCAGTGTTACAGAACAGTAATTAAACAAGGGGAAATAAGCAGTGTTATATAGAACAATAATTAAACAAGGAGAAATAGTGTTACAGAGCAGTAATTAAACACAGTGAGATATCCAAAGCAAGGCAATTTATTGTATAGATACCCATTCCAGAGGCTCTGGGTGTCATACAGAAGTAACAATAATTTAACAATAAAACAGCATAAATCAAAATACAAATCATAACACATGAGCAGATCAGCTATACAACCTTAAAATAAAAATAAAAATTGGAAACTAGGTGGTACTGAATGCTAAATTACTACTCGAATTTCCCAAGATCCCTAAACATTCTCTCCACCCCCTCCTGAGTGTCCACCTTATTACAGATTTTGGTATATCATCTGCAGAGAGGCATACTTTCCCTTTCAGTTCACCTGCAATGTCACTTATGAAGACATTGAAGAGGACTGGCCCCAGTGCTGACCCCTGCGGTACCCCACTGGTCACTTTGCCATCATTTGAGTGCCGTTAACCACCACTCTCTGCTGCCCATCTGTTAATCAATCTGTAACCTAATTCGCCACTTTGGATCTCACACCTAGGCTGCCCAGTTTTTTTATCAGTCTCCTGCGCAACAGTGTCAAAGGCCTTGCTGAAGTCCAGAGAGGGCATGTCCACGGTTTCAGAATTGGCAGACTCTCTCAGATAGAGAATGTTGTTTTTGTTTCAAGCTAGAAATTAGGCATACAAAGTAGATTGGCGACAACTGGAAAGGGGTTGCCCCGCTGACCACTGCAAGGGGGGAGGTATATATCGGTGCTGCTGGAAAACTCCAACTAATGCCATTTTAGGCTTGTTCACAATCATTTTAGCAGTTTTGTTGTGAGGTTTCAGTATCAAAGGCCATCTGTACTACACCAAACTGCAACTGCAAAATCACAGAAAACATGGGGTACTACCTTCTATTTATTTATTTTTATTTATTTATTGAATTTTGCTGACCCATTAAGCCCACTGGGTCTAGCGGTCCCTTTTTCAGGGGTGACTGGGGGGGGGGATACAGATGGTAAGCAGCTGAAATTGAACCAGATTAAGCTGTTGGTGGTATTTTTAGTGAATGGGTGAAATTTGGCCAGGACACCGGGGAAATTCCCCTACTCTGCCAGCAGGGGGCTTGACTTCCTGATAGCAGAGTGGAGGAGCACAGTATGGAGCCGGACAACAGAGCAGGAGGAAATGCTGATGTGGCAGGGGAGAGGGCCTCCTTCCATGTCTTGTATACCACTAGAGGCTTGAAAAAGAGTTCAGACACTTTTATGGATCAAGAAGATCGAAGTGAGGAGCTGGAAAGGAAAAAGAAGGAATTAAGAGAGAAAACTTCTTCCGTGGAGATGGAGGGAGGAGATGTTGCAAGCGTGAGTAAAAAAATGTTTTGGAAAATAATCAGCAAAAGAATAAAGAAACAGGATGTCTTATATAGCCAGGTATTTCTTTTGTGAAAAGCAAAGAAAATAGGCCAGACTCCTATCAGGCTAAATTGAGAAGCAATGATGTGGCAGTATCAAAGCAAGCTGCACCGGCTGAGACGGGGAAAAAACAAGTGAAAGTGTCAGCACAGAAAGGAAAGGCGAAAGTAAGTCGGAAACGGCTTGGCCTAAAAAGGATTGTAGAAAGCAAAACAGAAAGTAAAGAAAGAGCTAAAACAAATAAAGAAAACACAGATTTTGAAGATATTGAGGAAGTCACAGAGAAAAAGGGTCCATTAGGAAACAGTCAAGGAGAAAAAAAGGAGGTTTCAGATTCAGAAGAGAGAACTTTTAGAGACTTTGCAGACACACCTGAATGGATAACAGAAGCCTTATTACAAGCAGGTTGGAAAAGAAAGGATGATGGGTCTGGGTTTGATCCAAACAGGCCCAGTACATCAGGAATTAGAAAAAACAAAAAGACGCAAGGGATGTAGAAAGTAAATTTGGGGAACAAGTGGATGAAGCCGAAAAACAGACAGATGTAACATCAGAGGCAGATAAAACAAAAGAGAGCATTTTTGATGGACTTGATAGCAATAATGAAGAGTCACCTATGGAGCTTGAGCAGAAAATGATATTAACAGATAAAGAAACACAGGATGAAGGGGAAGGCCAGAAGGAGAAACCCTGGGGTGGGAATACTAAAGAAAGATTATTTCCTAAAGATATAAAACCACAGCAAGCTAAAAGAAGAAACATGGTACACCTGAGATTTTGAGGGCCCTCTGAGGATGTGCCCAACAGAATTTTTATTGGGAAAGAACTGTTAATGAATAAAATGAAGTTTTATCCATATGAAATATATGCCCTTATTCATGTACCAGGAAGTACAGAATTTGACATAAGTTTTAAACATGGAGGAGGGTTGGACCGCTTTTGGAAATTATATTATACAGACTTATGGAAGGATTTCTCAGTTATTCCCTTATCAAAACCTGCTTTTAAGACAGTGACTGTGTTATTTCGAAATGAAGGTGTCAATGTGGTTGACATTAATTTCTGGATCAAGCAGAGGGGTGTAATGCATGGGCCGCCAGAATTGATATTGAATGAAAATGGTCTGTGGACAGGTGAATGGAAATATAAACTAACACTTAAACAAGTAGATGGGGAAATTCAACATTTGCCAAACTGTTTCTTTCTAGGCCAAGATAGAGGCATTGCTTTTTATGCAGGCCAAGTGTGGGCCTGTACAAGTGTGGAGAGCGAGGTCACTTAAGTAATGTCTGTGGTAAAGTCAAGTGTGGCCTATGTGGAGTTGTTGGGCATTTTGGGCCAAAATGCACAAACCAAGTTAAATGTAGTTTGTGTGAAGAGGAAGAGCACACCTTTGCAAAATGTCCCTGGTCTTCCCATAACAGCCCAGAAACTGGAAAAAGAGCAGAGCAAGATGTCTACCTGGCTGTGGTGCAGAAAGAGAAGCAAGATAAGGTAATAAGGGAAGCCATTATCAGAGAGGACATGCAAAAAGGAATAATTGTACAACCTCGGACTAAAGGGTTGGTAATACCAGAGCAAAAAGAATCAAAAGAAAAAACAGGGACTTTTAAAATGGAAGGGAAGACAGAAAAATAAACTAGATTTACTATGGTTACAAGATCTAAAAACAAAAAGAAGGGTACAGCAAAACAGATACTTTCATTGGAAAAAGATCATGAAG
Source organism: Neoceratodus forsteri (assembly GCA_016271365.2). Classification (NCBI taxonomy): domain Eukaryota; kingdom Metazoa; phylum Chordata; order Ceratodontiformes; family Ceratodontidae; genus Neoceratodus; species Neoceratodus forsteri. The sequence goes on from JADMNL010000036.1 coordinate 47,756,206, forward strand.
GTGTAGGGTTAACAAATAAATACACCTTATTACAAGACAAGGAATGGTCCACTATGGAGGAGGGCTCCGATCGGTCCAACATGGATCTTTCTGAAGGTGGAGGAGAGGAAGATGGAGACACAACAGACATGCAGATGTCAAAGAAAAGAAAAAATCTAAAGAGGCAAGGTAAAAGTGAGGGGAAAACAAAATGGGAAGTTTAAAATGCCTCACTCATAATATAAATAGTATTAAAAATAGAAGGAAGAGGCTGGTAACTTTTAAAATATTATATGACTTGAAAAGTGACTTATATACTGTATATGCCAAGACACAAGGTTATACACTATAGATGAAATTCAACAAACTCAGAAAGACTGGACATGGGGACCATCCTTATGGTCCTTTGGGATAAATAGGTATACAGGGGTGAGGGTAGCTTTCTCTTCTCATGATGTTCAAATTTTAAACGTAATAGATTTGGTACCTGGAAGAGCTATGATTATTGATGTTATCTTAAAAAAGAATTCTGTGAGAATTATTGTAATTTATAATCCACAAAGGAAAAAAGAAAGGAATATGCTAATAGATCAAATAGAGGCTTATTTGCATACTTCAAAACTTGTGATGTGGGGGGGGAGACTTTAACTGTGGGTTATCTAGAGCAGATTGGGGGAGGGCAACATCAAAACATTTTTGTGACATGAATCACTTGAAAAGAATGTTGGATAAAGCCGGGATGAAGGATCAATATAAGTTAAAAGGGAAAAAAGGGGAACACACATATTTCAACGGTTCACGTTCTACTCATATAGATTTCTGGATGGTACAAAAAAAGTGGACGTAGCTGATATTAGGAGTATACCGATTGAGACATCAGATCATATGGCAGTAGAAGTTGAAATTAACTTGGGGAATAGAATGAGAGTAGGAAAAGACTATTGGAGGATGAATACAGCTAAGCTACAAGAAGATACTTGTACAGAAAAGATTAACATAATACTGGAAGATAAGTTAACAGTTATGGAATTATATGATAGTGGAACAGAATGGTGGGAAGATACTAAAAATGAAATCAAACAATATATGATCGAAGAAGGATAGAAAGTAGAGGCAACAAATTATGGGAAGTATTTAAAATTAAAGGCTAGATTGTATAAATTTATGACAAGGCTGGTTAAAGATAAGGTGGATGAATCTAAACAAATTGTAGAAATTAAGGTTAAAATGAAAGAATACCAATATAATAGGGTCACGTCTTTAATTATGGAACAAAAAAAATGGTACCCAGGGAACAAAATATCATACAAATCCTTATGATAGTAGTAAAGAAAGAATAGAAAATCGAGTTATGTACAAATTACAGGATGGAAAAGGGAGGATACATACATATATAGAAAACGTTAAATGTACAGTACAAGAGTTTTTGAAGAAAAATATCAGCAACAAAGAAGTAGGAAAAGTGAGGATTTTTTTTTCTGACAACTGAGATGCCAGAGTTGGAGGAAGATGAAGCAGAGGTGATAAAGGGGGAAATTAAAGAAGAAGAAGTGAAAGAGTCAATAAAATCTTTGTCACCTGGGGTGGATGGGATTCTGAATATGTTCTATAAAATTTTGGAAAAACAAGTAGCTCCCATTTTAACAAGAGTATACAATGGTATAATGAATGGAGGCAATTTGGCAGAAAGCATGAAAAAAGGAATAACAATTTTTTTGCATAAAAAGGGAGAAAAAACACAATTAAAAAATTGGAGGCCCATTAGTTTATTGACTTCAGATTACAAACTTTTAGCCAAGGTAATAAATAATAGGTTAAGAACTTTTTCAGAGAAATTGAGAATGCAGTCTCAAACATGTGCTATTCCTGGACGGAGCATAAAACAAAATTTCATTTACATTAGAGAAGTCATAAATAAAGGACAGGAGGATTCTTTGCAAGGGTATATGTATGCCTTGGATCAAGAAACAACATTTGATGTTGTAAAGCATCAGTATGTATGGGATACCTTAGAAAAGTTTAAAATTCCAACAGAATTAATTAGTTTAATAAAAGCAATATACTGTATAAGGAAGCACACATTTGTCCTATGGTTAATGGGCATCTAGGGACTTCAATTTATATAAGGAATGGGGTTCAGCAAGGGTGCCCATCAAGTCCCCTGCTATATGTATTTTATCTAGACCCACTTCTGAAGAGAATAGAGGTGGAGAAAGAGATTAAAAGTATTGTATGGCAAAATAGGGAACTGAATAAAACAAGCGCTTATGCAGATGCTTGCTTAGTTTGAGTAAAAGATCAGAGTTCAGGAGATAAGTTAATAAAGACAGTAGAGAATTATAGCCAATATACAGGGATTAAGATACAGTAAATAAAGGGAAAAGTAGAATTTATCTATTGGGGGCAGTGGAGAAAAGTAAAAGAGATTTGGAGATAGCAGAAGGAAGCATTAAGGTGCTGGGAATAAGATTTGAAGGGGATGATGCAATACAACAAAACTGGGAAGAAAAGTATCAAATAGCCCAAATAAAAGTACATAAATGGAAACAATGGAGTATGACATGAGAGAAAAGAATTTACTTATTAAAAACGTTTATTGTCCCAATATTTTATTTTTAGCATACATTTTCCAGTACCATTTCAAATGCAATCCAAAATTCAAGTCTTTTTTCAGTTATTGTGGGTAGCAAGTTAAATCCTACTAAAAGGGGATAACGTAGAACCATAAAAGATGGGGGTTTAAACATGATAAATCCAATTGTTTTTATATTAATATTTTTGTGTTTTCAAATATTGTACCATTAGTAAAAGGTGAGAACAAAGCTTGGTCTTGGTTAACACAGCAATTGAATGTACCTTTCATTAAATGTATTGGGAAGAAAGGGAATATAGTAGGAGGTAAAGTGCGGCCAATATATAAGGAAATTGGAAAGAAGTATTTAACCCAGTGGGGGGTAACAGTGGATGCTCTAATTAGGGGTAACAGAAAACAGATGTATAAAGAAATTATGGAGAGGAATTTCTGGGAAAAAAACAATTTTTTAGGGTAGAAAAAGGAATAAAAAAGCAGGAAATTTTAGCTGTTACATTAGAAAAAAGAATTCCGGGAAAAATGAAAGATGTAGTATGGATGTGTAGTCATGGGAAGTAAAACGTGAGAGGTAACCATAAACATAAAAGAATGGAAGAAAGAAGATGTGGAGAAAGAGATTGTGGGACAAAAGAGGAAAGCATGCGGCATTTATTTTTTGATTGTGATTTTATTAAACCTTTTTGAGGTATGGTAGCCAGTTATTGGGGGATGCAAGCTTTTAAAAATATGACGTGCAAGATTTTGATCTATGGTCAGTTAACAAAAGAATGGGAAAAAGTTAATAAAAATACAGTCTATGTTATTTTGGCAGTTTTGAAATGGTCTATATGGCAAAACAGATGCTCAAGATTTTTGCAGAATAAGGATTTGACTGTACAGGATTTTTTTTTAAGTTTCAAGATGAAGTAGATAACATTTTTCAAGATGAATGTAAATTATGGGGAGAAGAGAAAGCAAGACAGCTGTGGAAAATTGTTACTGGAATTGGGCAGATGATATAGATATCATAATGACTGTGTGATTTGTTTTTGTTTTGGAAAAAAAATGTGTTTTTCTTTTAATAAAAACTTCCCCTACTCTTCCTGAGAAGTGCCATGGGATCTTTAACATCCGCCTGAACTACCACCAATCCAGGCAGAGGGGACATCGGTTTAACGTCTCATCCAAAAGACAGCACTTCAAATGTGCAGCACCCCCCTCATGCTGCACTACAGTGTCAGTATTGGGATATTAATAAGTGCCAGATGTGGGACAAACTATTAAGGACAAACTTTCTTTCTGTTTTAAATTTCTCTTGCAGTGTTTAGTCTCTTGTTTTATTTACCTCTTTTTTTATGTTTCGGGCCATGCAGGCGCAGCACTGGTGGTCTCACTGTAGGTGATGAGTTGGAAGAGGTGTTATGATGTAACTATGATGATGGCTGCTGTGCTGAGAATCCAACCTTTCTCTAATACAGGGCTGCACCATAGTTGAGCAATACAAGTGCCCTTTGTCCTGGAGCAGAAACATAATCAATAATGTTTTCTCGTTAGGGCCAAATGGTGCAGATAACATCTACTATATTTTGAGAAGCTTAGCAGATGTTGAACCTATAACAAATTGGGCAAAGCGGAGCTGCAGAGGGAACAGAAAATGGCGCATGCTGACTCACCCCTTCCTTCTTGCCACTACTAGTCCACTTGTTCCTCCTCTAATGATGCTTTTAGGAGTGCATCCTACCTCTTGTGGACCTCCATCGCAGTCACTGAGCAGATGTATTGAAAGACAGCTTAGGAGGATGGAAATGGCAGCCAGCTGAGCCAGTAACATACACTGCTGCTGTGGTGCTGGAGAGAAAGGTAGGTGGCTGATTGACTGATAGACACAGGACTCCCTCAGAAGAGTACTACACAGCCTTCTCTCCTGGCTCAGCTTTGACGAACATATGAAATTTGCCAGCAGATAAAGGCCTAGAGGTCTATCAAGTCTGCTCGAATGTGCAGCTAGCACCCCTTATTCTGCAGCTGTCCTTCCCTTCCACCCTTCCTCTCCATTGACTCTCCCCCTTGTCCTGTCCCATCCCCTTTTGAAGTAGTCCATTGTTCTACTGGATACCACTTCTGCAGGTAATGCATTCCACCCAGCTACCACCCTCTCTGTAATTCCTCATCTCCCTCCTGAACCTTCCCCCCTCCAGTCTCATATCATGGCCCCTGGTGTCCCTCCCCCCCTTACTTTGAACAGCCCCTCTGTACCTGTCTTGTTTATTTCTTTCATGTACTTAATGGTTTCAATCATGTCCCCCTTGTCCCTCCTCTCCTCCAGAGAGTACATGTTCAACTCCCTCAGCCTCCTCTCATATGATAAGTCCCCCAGCCCCTTGATCATCTTTGTTGCCCTGCGCTGCACTCCCTCCAGTAACTTAATGTCCCTCTTCAGATACGGTTGCCATGACTGCACACAGTACTCCAGGTGTGGTCTATCTAATGACCTATACAGTGGCAGAATCACCTCCTCCCTCCTCGAGGATATACCCCTTGCAATGCAACCCAGCATTTTGTTGGCCTTTGCAGCTGCCTTCCTACATTGTGCCGAGTTGTTCATTGACCCTGTAATGAGCACCTCCAGATCCTTCTCCTCATCTGTCTCAGCTAGCTGCACTCCCCAGCTGGTAACTCCTCCTTGGGTTCTTCACCCCAAAATGCAACACCTTGCACTTTTTGGCATTAAACGCCAGTTGCCAGATGTCTGACCAGGTTTCAAGTTTTGCCAGATCATCCTGCAAACCCTGCCATCCCCCTAGGTCATCCACCACTGCTTCCATCTTGGTATCATCAGCAAAAAGACTAATCTTGCTCTTGATGTCCAATGATATGTCTGCAATGAATATCCCAAACAACACTGGTCCCAACACCGAGCCCTGTGGAGCACCCCTTATTACTACCCTTGGGTGTGAGAGCTCCCCACCCACCACCACCCTCTGTTGCCTTCCCTGAAGCCAGTTCCCTACCCATCTCACCAGCTTTGCACCCACCCTGTGCCTTCTAACTTACTTCCCAGCCTTCCAAGCAGCACCAAGTTGAATGCCTTACTGAAGTCCAGATACAGGACCTCCACTGCATGGCCCCTGTCCAGTTGCCTAGTTACCCAGTCATAGAACTCCACCAGGTTGGTTTGGCAGGATCTGCCACATATGAAGCCATGCTGTCTGCTGTCCTGAAGTCTTTTGGCCTCTAGGAGGGTCACCAGCCTCTCCTTCAGGATAGTCTCCATCAGCTTACCCACAATGGATGTGAAGCTCACAGGTCTGTAGTTCCCCAGTTCATCCTTGGGGCCACTCTTGTGGAGAGGCACCACATGAGCCATCCTCCAGTCCTGAGGTACACACCCTGAGTGTAGTGAGGCATTAAATAGGTCTGCCAAAGATCCTGCAAGGACCTCTGTCAGCTCCTTCAGTCCCCTGGGATGGATGCCATCTAGGCCTGGTGCCTTGTCCACCCTCAGTGCCTTCAAACCCTCCTGAACTATGCCCTGCATGATTTCCCAATCTGTCACCCTTCCCCCCCATTTCTGCCATTCTTCCCCCCTCGGTTATCACCCCCCTCTTCTCTTAGTAAATACCAAGCAGAAGTAATCATTTAGCGCTTCTGCCTTATCGCACCCTGCTTCCATCCAACCCCTCCTTCCTAATCCTTACTATGTGGTCCTTACAGCTCCTTTTCTCCCTGATGTACCTAAAGAAGTCCTTCTCCCCCTTCTTAATGCCTTGTGCCAGCCTGAGCTCCATAGATGCCTTGGCTTCCCTTACTGCCCGTGTCGCCTCCTTCGATTCCGTCGAGTACTCCTCCCTGTCCTCCCCCCCTCCCTGTTTTCTTGTACCTCCTAAAGGCAGCTCTTTTCCTCCTTACCTTTTCCATGACCTCCTTGCTCAACCAGTTTGGTTTCTTAACCTTCTTGCTCTGGGCCTTGCGGCAGGTTTTGGTTGCCTCCACTATCCCCAGCTTTATGAGCTCCCACCTCTGGTTAGTGCCCATACTAAGCTGAATTCTGGCCAGGTACCCTTTTACCACTTTCCCCATCCTCCCAAAGTTGGCCCTCCTGAAGTCCGGCACTCTTGTGCCGGATTCCATTCCTTCCTTGCCCATATTCAATGCCATGCCATATGCCATATGTCAATGCCATATCCAAAGCTTTCCTAGCATGCTGTCAGCTGCCTCATATTGGTAACCCAACCCCCCCTTGACTTTTTACCAGAACCAACCTACCCCCTTACCCAGAACATTTTTTAATTAAAACAAACAAAGAAGCTAGGCTTGGTCTAACAATGTCCTGACTGTGGAACACCACTGGGGAGCAACTGACCCCTCCTGTTCCCCCCACACTCTCAGCTGTGCCACTGCTGACAGGAGTCCTCCAGGGAACCTCTTCATATGGAGTCGTATAACTGAGAAAAAGGCAACAGTTGCAACAAGAGAATTCCTAGTCTGAAAAGAGGACAGAGAAATCAAAAAGGTTCAAAGAAGGTTTACCAAAACAATTGTTGGATGAGAGACTGTACCATATGATGCAGATGAGACTGCATAACTTAAACATGCTAAGTTTTGAAAGATGAAGAGTCAGAGGGGATTTATTACTTCTGTATGACATTCTGAGTGATGAGAAACTAATGAGGTGTATGAATTTACAATACAAAATAAAAAAATGTAAACCTCAGGGGTCACAACGGATGTCTTAAAGATCAACTGAAGCCTTTGGGAGGCAGTGTAGCGCAGTGGTTTAAGGCTCTAAGCAGCAAATCTGGAGACCTGGGTTTGAATCCCACAGCCCCCACTTGCATACTGTGTGACCCTGAGCAAGTCACTTAACTTCGCTGTGCTCCCAGGTCACACCTGTAAACAAGCTTTCAGCTTAGTGTGTCTTTCCTGGTTAAACAATTGGAAAACTTTGGAAAACGTTATATTTAGACACAATTCAGCTTCTGTTTCATATATCTTCTGTAGTTTTCTCCTCTCCATTATTTAACACTAAAGACATCCCCACAAAAAACAATATTTTTGTCCCACACAGTTTGTCTGTCTTTGCAGCTTATTGTCTACTTGCAGTTGTAATCCTTTGTTGTAGCATCACAGTCTGTTGCCATGGGAATTACTGTGATGTCACAAGCATAGTATTATGACATCAGAGTGGGAAGAAGCAATTGGGGCCGATGAACCATCAAGGAACAGCTGTCCTTTTTTCATGCATATAGAAACATAGAATTTGACGGCAGATAAGGACCGCTTGGCCCACCCAGTCTGCCCATTTCCCTACCTACTGGATAAGCTGCAGATCCTAGTTAACCAGCAGCCTACTTCTTCCTACCCCTACCCCCTAGAATGGCCTTATGACTGTCCCATGCATGCTTGAATTCCACCACTGATTTTGACTCCACAACCTCCTCCGGAAGGCCGTTCCATGCATCCACAACCCTCTCTGTGAAAATACTTCCTTAAATTACCTCTGAGCCGCCTCTATCTTCAAATTGTGCCCTCTTGTTCTTGCACACCTCTTTTTTTGAAAGATGCTACCCTCTTGGACTTTGTTGATTCCCTTGAGGTACTTGAACGTTTCTATCATGTCCCCCCTCTCCCTCCTTTCCTTGAGGCTATACATATTAAGCTCCTTTTGTCTCTCTTCATATGTCTTCCAGTGCAGACCCTGCACCATTTTAGTTGCCCTCCTCTGGACAGCTTCCATCCTGTCTATGTCTTTGCGGAGATTGGGTCTCCAGAACTGCACACAGTACTCCAGATGGGGTCTCACCAGCTGTCTGTACAGAGGGATAATAACTTCCTGTTTTCTACTGGTGATGCCTCTCCCTACGCATCCCAGTATCCCCCCAGCCCTCCTTGCTGCCCTCTCACATTGCTTGCCCACCTTTAGGTCATCTGATATGACTACCCCAGGTCCCTTTCCATTTTTTTTTGTTGTTAGTATCTCACCCCCCATTGTGTACTCTTCCCCTGGGTTTTTGTTTCCCAGGTGCATTACCTTGCACTTCTTAGCATTGAATCTAAGCTGCCATACATTTGACCATTCCTCTAACCTTGCCAAGTCCCTTCTCATCCTTTCCACCCCACTCTGTGCATCAACTCTGTTGCAGATCTTTGTGTCATCTGCAAAGAGACATACTTTTCCTTCCAGTACCTCTGCAATGTCGCTTATAAAGACATTGAAGAGGACCGGTCCTAATACTGAACCCTGCAGTACCCCACTAGTAACCCTCCTTTCTTCTGAGTGGACTCCATTTACTATTACTCTCTGTGTCCTATTCTCCAGCCAATTTTACCCAGGCTTTCATCTTGGGACCCACCCCAGGCTGGCTAACTTGTATATTAATCTTTGTGTGGTACTGTGTCAAATGCCTTGCTAAAGTCTAGGTAGGCCATGTCCACAGCCCCTCTCTGATCTACTACTTTGGTCACCCAGTCAAAGAAATCTATCAGATCTGCTCTGGCATGACCTTCCCGCTGTGAATCCATGCTGCCTAGGGTCCTGTGCCCTCTGGCCTCTAGATACCGCGACAATTCTTTCCTTCAGAAGTGATTCCATCATTTTCCCTATCACTGAGGTTAAACTAACAGGTCTGTAGTTTCCTGCTTCTGCCTTGCTCCCACTTTTGTGAAGGGAATCACATCTGCCCTCCTCCAGTCCTCGGGTACCACCCCATCCTCCCATGATTTGTTAAAAGGGTAGTCAGTGGTGTCACTAGTTCTACCCTTAGTTCTTTTAGAATTCTGGGTGAATCCCATCAGGCCCCATTGCTTTGTCCACCTTCAGTTTTAAGAGTTCTTTCAGAACCCTTTCTTCTGTAAATGGGCTGGTATCAACTTCTGTATCCAGAGTGTTTCTACTGTTTGTTTTAGGTAACTCCCCTCTTCATTTGTAAATACTGAGCAAAATATTTGTTTAGTATCTCTGCCTTTTCACAGTCTCCTCTGCCCTCCCTCCCTCCCTTTATTAAGCCTCACTATCCCTCCCTTGGTCTTCCTTCGCCCCTGATGTACATATAAGAGGTTTTATCCTTCTTAACTGAGTTGGCTATCTTTCCTCGGTTTGAGCCTTTGCTGTTCTGACTGCCTTCCCAGCCTCCTTTTGCTTTAACTGATACAGTTCTCTGTCCTGCTCCTTCTGTGATTCCTTGTATTTCCTGAATTCTTTCTTTTTCTCTTGAACCTTCACTGCCACTTCCTTTGAGAACCATAGTGGTTTCTTACATCGTTTTGTTTTGTTTATTTGCTTCACACAAAGGCTCGTTACCTCTATGATGGCAGTTTTTATTATTCCCCATTGTTCTTCCACCCCTCCTTCCTGCCCATTTGCTAGTGCATTCCTTAGGCACGCACCCATTTTGGCAAAGTCAGCCCTCCTAAAGTCCTGTACTTTTGCCCTTGTATGGCTTGACTCTATTGCTGTGTTTATTGTGAACCATACTGTTCGATGGTCGCTAGTTCCCAGATGGCTACCCACTTCACATCTGTGATCCCTCTCCATCTCCATTTGAGAGAACCAGGTCTAAGATTGCTCCCTCTCGAGTGGCTCCAATACTAGTTGTCTAAGGCATGCCCTGAGGGCATCTAGAATAACCCACTCTTCAAGTGGCTGCTGCAACTGCACTCCAGTTAACATCTGGCATATTCAGATCACCCATCAGCAAATATCTCCCCTTTTTCTGCCATTATAAGTATACTTTCTATCATTTCCTTGTCCATTTCTTCCCCCTGAGAAGGGGGTCTGTATATAACCCCTGTGCGGATTGTGGTGCCATTGCCTGTCTCCAAATTTACCCTCAGTAATAATAATGTAGGGATATCTCCTATATTTTCTCTTTGCTTTTCTTCTTTTCCCTCTTACCCTAGGTTGGCCACCTAGTGTAGCTCTTTACTGTCCCTACTAAACTTCCTACTAGTTCTCTCCTTTCATTCTTTTTCCATTTCCATCCATCCAGTCCGTGGAATGATGCCAAACACCCAGAGAGGTGTTGTGTAAAGTGCATAAGTGCATTTTGTGTACAAAAAGCATGAAGGCTATTTGAGATAGCAGGGAATAATAATAATGTAGCAATAATAATGGGGTAAGAAGTACAGAACTAACAAGAAATATAAGCTGCTCTGTGTCCAAATAGTATGTCTTTCAAAGTTTTTTTTGAGGCATCAGTGACTGTTTAAAACAAGTGGTTTTAAAACAGAAAAAAAGAAAGCATTTTTATATACAGAGCGTTATTAACATGTAGTATGCTAGGAGGTAATATTGCAGAGTACTATCACTAGGCAGTGAGGGTAGACTTGATGAATCACAGGGCCTTTTTTCACCCATAAGAACATTAGTATGAATCATACGGTATCTGTCAACCAGTGGTACCTTCCTGTCAGTGCAGAGGGCTGGATTAAACATTGTATGTGTGTGAGAGGTCTGCACTTTGCTCAGTCTGAAGAGAGGTATTGGGTCTCAGTGCCAATGTTCTCCCTACAGCTTTACAAGTTTATTTACCTGTACCAGATTTACGTGTGAAAAATAAAAAGTAACAAAAGAACAGCCGATTAAACCTTTGCTGTGGGAATTTCTCTGTTCTGAAGATGGCGTAGGAGGACTGCCTGCAGAAGGTAAAAAAACAGATCTCCCTTGCTGTCTAATCTGACATTAGTGCGCAGTTAGCAGAAGACAGAGACCCTGGAGATTTGCCTTTGCCAGAAGCCAGCCCTACGCTGGCCCAAAGGAGCTTTCCAATCAGAGCACCTGCTCATTCTGGCAACTGCTTTGGCCTCAGGGCTGTGACAACAGGGTACAATCTCATGTGAGAAGATAATTCCATCACAGGCGTTGTCTTTCTGTGACTCTGATTGGCTGACTAATGTCCCAGTATCCCCTGACAGAGACAGCTAATCACAAATATCCCTTCTGCTGCAGGGTATTAACTTCAGACACACTTAATAAGACTCTTTCTCATAACAGAAGGGGCCAATCATCCCACTCGACAATTAGCTGAATGGCTATAGGCTACTGAGCTCCAACAACTAGCCTCAAAATATACTTCCTGTCATATACTGTGTGTCGGAGTTAGGCTACACCCTTGGCTGTGTTTGATGTACCGCTTTTCTATCTCCTTATTTCCTAGCTACCAAAACATCTGTTGCGCAACCATTAACGCTTTTCTCTTTGTTTTTCTTCTTTTCCCTCTTACCCTAGGTTGGCCACCTAGTGTAGCTCTTTACTGTCCCTACTAAACTTCCTACTAGTTCTCTCCTTTCATTCTTTTTCCATTTCCATCCATCCAGTCCCTGGGATGATGCCAAACACCCAGAGAGGTGTTGTGTAAAGTGCATAAGTGCATTTTGTGTACAAAAAGCATGAAGGCTATTTGAGATAGCAGGGGTGAATACAATTAATAAAACCTTTTTAAAGAAAAAAGGACCCAGAAGCCATATAAAACAATAGTAATTTCATGATGAATACAGTTATATGACATCCTTAAGGTATTTTCACAAATTCACACTATAAACCTGTTATTGTATAAGGTTCTATGTACAAAAGAGCTTAGTCACTGTGGATCAGAGCTATATAAAGTCAATATCTGTGGATATATACACTGTACCTTTAACTGAACCAGGAAATCCCCGACACAATCCCTTCCCCCCTTGGTTTTGAAACATGTCCAGATGTGTAAGGGCTCAATCAGGTGACCCAACCAAAAAGATATAAAAACCTTTGCACAGAGTTTACTTTGGTTCAGTCTAGTAGAGTTCAGTCTTGAGAGTGAAGGAGAGAGGTGCTACTACAGACAAGCTGTTGAATGCAGATGAGAAGGGTCTTAGGAGCTCTAGAATCCAGGAATGTATAGTGCGAGAAACTATTAATGTTAAGTAGTGATTTTCTTTGCAATTTTTTTGTTTCCATTTATTATGTTTTGAACTTTTGAAAAATAAATATCATACCAAGGTGTGTTTTAAACCTGTAAATTTGCCTCGTCTGAAGTTTATTCCCTCACGCTATGACATATTGCCTGACAGTTACAGTAGTCTGTGTACCCAACTGGTAACTAGTCCCACTGATACACTAGCCTGTGTATCCAACTGGTATCTAGTCCCTCCGATGCCAGTAATATATGCTGTTGTTCACGGTAGTCTGTGTGGATGCCCAGGCTTCAGAATCAAACCCAGAGAATCAGCAATTGGAAGGGTGCAACTGAGGGATGCTATTATAGGTACTTCCTGAACCAAGGATGGTGTCACCATCCATAGCTGTATCCAGAGTTACCCATATGGTTGCCAGGGAGCTTGTCTCCCCACAGAGCTGACTCCATGCTGGTGAAGGTGACAGTGCAGCTATGTGTGTTACATGCGGGAGATGGGTGGAGCAAGAAAAACAGGGTAAAACCGATGGCCTTCATCTCACCAACTACTGCCACTACTCTTGGGCCCCATGCCAGAAGATGGTAGCATGGCAGGTAAAAGTTTGAATTCAAAGAACATTCTATTGAGTTCAGTAATTCCTTAAAAAGGTAATTAAAGGGCAGTATCCATTGCTCTGTTGGACAGTGGGTAACTCATGCCATGCCCCCTCCCAGGAGCAATATTTCTCCCTGCATGCCCAAACATCCTTTAAATGCTCATTTTAATCATTCCAGTTCTATAAATAATGCATACTTTGACTCACTCTCCTGTGTTTTGTACACCGTTTATTGCTGTGCTCTGCTTGCTTCTGTCCTGCCTGCTATTTTCTCTGCACTGTCTGGGTCTTGGTCTCCTAGTCCCTGTGCTCTGGGCTCCATGTTTGTGGCATTTTCCCCTTCTGGTGGTGGCTCCTTAGACCTCACCTCAACACCTTAACCCACATACTTCAATAAGAACATATGGTAATACTTTACAATAAGTGCTGTTAATTCCATGGCAATTACACTGTAATTAATATACCATTCTCTTATGAACTAATATGAAGTACTTTATGTAATTATGCACTTCTGACTTTCTAATCAGGTCTATTGCTTATTTATTTCCTATAATTTCCAATGTGTTATTATTGTATTTGGAATTCCTGTGGAATGCAGATGTTTATTATGACCATATTCAAGAGAAATATGTGGGACTATTTTATGACTAAGGATAGTTTAACTCATTAGCATTCTAATTTTCAGATAATTGGTTACTTCATATTAAACCACAACTACACACAGAATAATTAAACCCTCATCAGTGACAATGAGATTTTTCTCAACACCAAGTTAGATCATTGACATCAGGGGCACAAAAGCAAAGCTCAAGTGCCTTTCTGATGGCAACTAGAGATGTACGAAATTACGAAATTTCATTACGTGAAATATTTTGCCAAATTCACGCATTTCACCCAAAATTTTGCAGGTGCAAAATGCGAAATTTTGCCCATGAAATGCATAATTTTGCCTGCGAAATGCACAATTTCGCCCTCGAAATGACGAAATTCGGGTGAAATTTTGCAGTTTGTGGCGAAATTCAACATTCCACAGGCAAAACTTCGCAACTTCACATCTGGTGAAAACTTTAATTGAATGGTGGAATTTTGCAAAATGTTTCACTCAGAAAAATTGTTGATTTCACAGCAATTTTGCTGGCGAAATTTAATTTCGCAATATCTCTAATGGCAACAGTCTAATGAGGTGGAGAGAGTCAGAGAGTTCTTAATGGAAGGAGGGTTATTTTATTCTGTATAATACACTATCAGCATGTTTTCTCAACACATGCTTCTTACAAATTGTGTTCAAATGTCTAAACAGTGTGCCACTGATTTTTGTGATGACTTTACAACTGTAATAGGGCTTGCAGCTTAAACTGCCAATTTTAAATCAGAGCACAGTGCAGTCAGCTGTCCTATGACTGCTCTGCTCGTGCTTATGAGAATCTGAATGGGTGATTGCTATCTTCATTGGAAGATGGATGAAACATTGTTCTCACATTCTGAAATGATAACAATAGGTTCTGCAATCCGAAATATGAAGCTCAATGTTTCAAAACACAAGAAAAAGAGGGTCACAGTGTATTATAAACCACTACAAGAGTTGGAGCTACCACTTTAAGAGAATTGATACCAACCTACTGGATTTTGCAGATGAGGAATCTTCACAGTGAGAGAGTGTTGTCTGACCTGCTGAACTGTACAGACTGGGAGTCCCGGCACAGAGAAACCAGAGTCCGACCTTCTGGATACTGTAGACTGAAAGCACCCTTCAGTAAGACACTGGAGATTGGGCTGCAGGATTCCCCAGACTGGGAACTTCCTGTCATGGGATTCCATACTGTTGGACTCTGAAGACTCAGAGCTCCTGCAGTGAGAGACTAGAGACTGACAGCCATTTAGAAGAGGACTTGTACTGGAACTCCAGTCTTGTATAACTGGAGAAGGATGTAATTTGACTGACTAGGAATTTGGGAAACAGAAGCCTCAGATTTGTGCAAGTAGAGTCTGCTGTTGCAAATGAAATTACATGAATAAAAAACCCATAATGTGCTATGTGTTATCACTTACCTCTTCCATATCAAATGAATTCTCCTTTTTCAGAGATGGCCTCTGCAATATGGAGTGTTTCAAGGGAGGAGCTTCATGTGAAGGCAAAACATCAGCATAGTACAACTCTGAGTTTGTATCACTTAAGGTCTCATTATTTAATGCACCATCTCTGAAAGTCCTCCTGCAGACCTTTGGACTATGAGAAACTTCACCATGTCCAGAATTTACTGGGAGCAGAGCATGGATAATACCTTCATGTCTGCATTGCCTTGACTCTGACGTGCTGTTTGTGGGACATGTTGATTCTTTTGACCCTACTGGCTCTCCATGAATCTGATGCTTCCAGCCATTTGTCTTGCACTCTCTGGTTATGGTAGCGCTTTCTCCAAATCCCATATTATCAGATGCCATCTGCACTTCCTCCTTTGAAAAGTCTAGTTCCTCTACAAACTCACTTTCTGCTCCATCATCTGATTCTTCCTGAAGGGTTTCCGACATGAAAAGACACTTCCTGTTATGGCTTTTTTCACATGTAACAACAGAAGAGTCTACATTTAACTGATATGGCTGGTCCAGATTTCTATAGGTCAAACCTGTTTGTGATGACTTTAAGCGCAACTTTTTTTCAAATGAAGGTGTTGAGTTTTTTAATTCAGACCCCCCTACTGACTCTGGAATGATATCTGCCTCTCCAGTCAACCTTGATCTGGTTCTGGAATCTTCTGGGTTAATGTGTTTATGCATTGTTGCAAAGCCAGATCTCACATTATCACTACTTATGATTTCTATAACCTCCTCTACTATGTGTTCTAAATTTTCCATCTTCTTGGAGTCTATTCTAAGAGTCTCTCTGGTGTTCTTCCTTAATTCTGCATCCTTAGATCCTCCGTACAAACACATCTTGGAGACCATCTCCTTCAAACGATCAACTGGAGACTTGGGTTCCTGTTTGGGGCTCATCAACTTGATGCCTGGTATGTCCATGCTGTAGGAAAATTCAATTACAGGGCCAATTTTTGGTATTGGTGTCTTGGAAACATGTGAGTAGAGAGAGTTGAAGGCATTGGCACTTGCAGTCAGGGTCTCAATCTGAAGAAATCGACCTAAAGGCAATAGATTACAATATTGTTTTTGTTTATTTGCTATTAAAGTAATCTGATAATCATTTGTTCTACTTTATGTATCATCTTATTCTGAGTTCAGCTTATTCTGACTGATGTCCAAAGCATCTACTGGGGATCCCAGTCTATGCTATAGGACATTACAACTTTTTCATTGCGGAACTGTGTCAGTAACAACCTGTGCCCCCATGCCATATAGCATGTTACCTTCAAGGTGTAAGAAGTTTTGGAGCCCTCGCTCAGGGTTTCCCAGCACTCTGTAGTACTAGCAATGAAAAAATATATCCAGCACTCCAGAATCAGTCAAAAATTCAACCACGGGACGCCATGGCCAGATATCTTCCTTCAACACACTTCCAGTCTTGGCACTTTGAAGCACTAACTCCCCTTCGTCAGGAGGCATCTGTGAAACTAGCCCTGAAATGTAAGCTCCTTAGTCATCCCCTGAGCCTTGCTGATTTTCAGGTATCTGGACCTACATTGTACGCCTAAGAACTGAACTGTAACCCCTCATTGCTTTGAGATCGTAAGCCAGCTGCACTCTACATATTTTGCCTCTGAATATGAACCAGTGATACTACTCTGCCTAATAAATGCCTTTGTTAAACTATCTTCTACAGATAAAACTGTCCTTTATAGACTGAAGTACATATAGGGCCCATATTCAAAGTGGTCAGTTATGGCACACAAAGCATAATGCAGAAAGCAAATTAGAATGCTGCCATTAGGGAGCCATATTTGTACTTGCATGGTGCCATCTCTGGCATGCGTTGCATGTAGAAATAATGGGCTGTGGTAGCACTGTGCAATGTGCAGATACCTAGCGCACCACAGCTACTTACCGGCAGTAGGCAGCAGCAAGTGAGCAATAACACTATGGGGTCATACGGTTATTGGATTGGAGGTGTTATCTGAGTGCCCTTCAACCATGGGGTGGGGGAAATCACGATAACAACCCAATAACCACAAGCCCTGAGCAATGTGCTGATAGCTAGTGCACCACAGCCCCCCTACCAGCGAACAGACACTCAGGAGAAAAGACAGACAGAGCATCCCAAATGGGATAGTGCCTTTGCTTCTGGGTGCCATATTCACACCGCAGCATGATATTGACCATATGAGGCATGGGAGGTGCTAAGAGGCAATATACATTCCATTATATGGACATTAGCAGCTCCACGCAGTGCTTCAGCACCTTTGTACGTACAGAAGCATTGCACAGAGTAGCAATCAGTGCCCCGACCCTCACCTAAATTTCTGTAGAATAAACTCCCTGGCAGTCCAGTGGCACCATGAGATTCCCTATGTAATAAAGAATGTATCCCTGGTGCTAGTGGCATTGCCTCTCACAGCCTAATCCCCCTTGAAATGAAGAGTTCATCCCTGGTACTAGTGGTACTCCATGCTGCCCTGCTCCCCATTGTAATGAAGAATTTATCCCTGGTGCTAGGGCTGCCCCTTCCCATGGTGATCTCCACTGTACTGAATAATTTCTCCCTGGTGCCAATGGTACTCCCCCCTCCCACCCCAATACCCTATATAATGAAGAATGTTTTCCTTCCTATGTGTCTGTCTTTGTTCTGATAACGCCATCCATGTTTTTTCTGTGGTTCATGGACAAGATTGTTCACGATCAAGAAATATGCACAAATGCCTGGGAAAAAAACATTCAATCAAGACAGACTAATCAGGAGAATGAAATCCATTTTCAATTTGATGATAAAAAATATATATTCTGATAAAATAATATTTTACATTGTTTCTGGTAGCAGCCATTACATGTCTGTAATCAACATGTGTTTTTTAGTGTGCATTCTTAATAATGATTTTAATGGTTTGTATTTTAATTATGATATTAGTAAAATGTATTCTCTTTGTATCCTGCTTAAGATTATAGCATAGATGGCAATATAACAATGTATTTGATACCTTTAGTAGTTCCATCATTTAAACTGTTTATGGTATGGATTCTACAGTAAAACAGTATAAAATATTTATAGTTGTCAGTTTAGCCACAATTTGAAATGGATCCACTTATGCTCAATATAAGGGCCTGAATCATTTTAAGCAGAGTTAAAAGTTCTCAATTGTAAATAGCCCTTTGGGCTAATGTGACATAGCAGTACACAGGTGGACATGACGGCAAGCAGCCAGGCTCGTTAGGTGGCACCAAGCAGAAGCATACTACACTGACCCACTGGTCCTACTAATTTCTTTTAAAGCAAAAATAGCCAAGTGTTTAAAATGCAAATAGCCCTTCAGGCAACAGTGACACAGCAGTACACAAGTGGACATTGCTGCTAAAGCCCATTTGTCTTGTAAGCAAACGTAAACCTCTGTTGGTATTTTCTCTGGACCTGGAGCATTGTTCATCTTTAAATCTTCTATTGCTAAAGAGACCTCCTATACTGAAAATGGTATGAAGGAATTAAAGTTTGAAGCTGGCCCGCTGGTATCCAAATAAGGAAAAGAACACTCCGATTGGTCAGGAGTGTGCCCTTGATCTATAATACGTAAGCAATAAGACACGATGGGGTGTGCATTAGATCTATCTAATGCACATCCCCAGAGTGGCTTATTCCACTTATAAAATGGGCCTGTGTATTCTAAATGGGGTTTCTAGTTTTAGCTGTGCATTAGACACATCTAATGCACGGCTAACAACCAATCAGATTGCTTGAAATCCTTTGCCCATTTTATAATGTAAATGTTAGCTGTCCCTCCCAATGGGCATTGTAACTTAGGCCTCCAGTCAGATTCATGAAGGTTAGTGAAGAGTCTAATTTTAACTGGACAGAATTAGGCAGGGTAGCAAACCAGATGCAGAGCAGAAAGAGCTGGGCACCCGTTGAAGTCAGCACAAGCAGGCAGTCCGAACACAGTCTCATGCATAGAGATTTTATTTTATTGAAAATAAAAATGGCTAAAAATACAACATGGCAGCCCACCAAGCTACACCAACATTTCACGCTGTAACAAGTGCTTTTTTATGGTGATAGTGCAACGTAAAATTTAATATGAGCTGTGCCCCTGGGACGTGTTACTTGATTGTGTCTTTCTAAACTCAGTGGGTGTTTTAAATTAAGTGCTGGGTATATAAATCCCACCATTAGGTGGCGCTGTCACCTTGAAAAAGCACTTGTTGCAGCGTGAAACTGTGGCGTAGTTCAGTGGACTGCCATACTGTATGTTTATCCATTTTTTATTTTCAATAAAATAAAGTCTGTATACATGAGATCATGTCCAGACTGCCTGCTTGTACTGACCTCATGGGTGTCCAACTCTTTCTGCTCTGCAGTGTGTGCTCACACTGAGAACGCTATGCTTGTGGGTTGGAGCGGCTGCTCATCATGCTTGATAGGGTAGGAAACCAGCTTTGTTGCCAAACCCAGCCAGAAAGGTGGCCCACCAGATGTAGCCAATTCATTTATTCATTCACCAACTACTGGTTCTCTTCCCTAATGAAACATATAGTTGACAGCTAAAATGTCTGGGCAGCTTATCCAAGTAATGCAGCATGTCTAAAAATTCTCTGTGAATTGTTCATCCCACTGGCTTAAAAGCAATAACTAATTAGTGAAACTCTAAGCTTGGTTTCGTTACAGAATTGCTGGTACTATGCCGACCCGCTGGCACAACCGCAAGGCATCCGCTTGCAGCACCAACATCCTGGGTTCAGTGATGGACTCAGGAGTTGGAATGCCAGCTTGGGGAGGGAGAAGGATTGAGCATCCTAGGGACTGCTCTCCTTTTCTGGGGGGTGGGGAAGAGTGTCTGTAGCTTGCAGACCTCTGGTGGAGGTGGGGGGTACTGATGCTGTCAGCGCCTCATGCAAGGGGGCAGGGTGGACGCTGGCATCATTGCACATCCCCACCCCCAGGGATCTCTGTGTACTAGAAAAAAATTCCAGCTCCGTTCATGATGGCCCCTGCCTCTGCCACTGCTCCTGCTACAACTAACGCCCACTGGGAGAGACCTGCTCCTGTAGCCCCACCCTGGGGGGTAAGCTAGGGCAAGAGACCATGTTCCTTGGGGAGGGGGCACCATCTGGGTGCCTCACCCAGGGGGCTAAGCCTTGGCATGGGGGTGTTGTGGGCAGACCGGGGCCTGAACCCTCCAGCTTGGGATGATGGAGACCGGAGCAAAAAAAAAAAAAAAAAGAATTGCTGGTTCTGCTTTCCAAGACATGCCCTATACATCATGCCTGCTTGGGCATGTTCTATGTGCATATCACTTTTCAAAATTACAGCAAGTGGTAATCTGTAACACGGGTGTAGGAAGACGTATTCAGTGGTGTACAATTATATTTTAAGGGGGCAACAAGGCTCTGCACTGCTGCCATTGCTCCGTGCAAGACAACACATGGTCAGCCGATCCTTTATGTCCTTTCATTCTTGGCAGTCAAAATAAGAAAGGTTGGCCACTGAGGTTGTCTTTATAGCCCAGGGGACCACACAACATTCGAAGGTCTAATGGTGGTATGTGGGTGTCTGAGGGAGCACTGTTTGACCAATGCATTTACCAGTGCACGGGAGTGAGCAACAAAGAGTGCCATGGCGTACAGAAGCTGTGCTTATAGTGCCAGATGGGGCAGCAATCATGGCTGTGGTGTACACATTTTTATTGTTCCTCTATGCCCCTGATCTGTAGGAGTCTCTATAAATGGGAGGAACAGAAACTGCTCAGAATAACAGTTTCAGCACCCTTTGCAGCCATTTGCCATGTAGACAGAGATGAGCAGCTACACATTCTCTTAATTGAAACTGATGAACTTATCTCATCATCAGATTTCGGCATTGGAATGTTTGTCAGTTTAGGTCTGGGGATCAGAGCCCCGAGGATCTCCTTGGGAAATAAATTTCATTTTAGTGACATTCCCAACCATTTCTGATCCTTTCAGACTGACACCCATTCACAGTCTCAATATAAACTAGACAAAAAGGTTGTGATTCTTCTTGATGGAATAAACTGACATCTCCTGATGTGTAATATATAATCACATTTTCTTTTTTTATGTATTATTAAATTCCCATTGTTTATATGTTAATATGTGTACATGATATGAAAATCATTTGCTATCAATAATTGGTATAACAAAATCTGACAATGTGTTTAATTGTTACACTTCATTTTTTTAGCCAACTGCGCGGTGCCAAGCAGTGGGGCATCCTTTTGGCACATTGGTGACACGGGTTCATGCCCTAAGCCCAGGACAACATTATGAGGAGAGGATAGCATGAGAAGCATCCATTTGAACATCCTCCGCAAGGGGAGGGCTCAGTACTCATAGTGTGCCGCTTGGCAGTGGCTTGTGTCAGCGCAGATGATGCTGGTGCTGCACCCATACATCAGGATGCCGTGGCATGCACAATCATGGGACGTGGGTGAGAAAAACAGAACATGGAGAATGACATATCAGTGCACCATATTGTGGCCCTTTCTAGCCCCTCCCACATCACAAGGCCCCTGGACTGGATGTGTCAACTTCACCTCTCAGGTTGTGTATCACCCTTGTATGTGCACAAGTCCACCCCCTAGTAAATCCTAGGCATCACGGAGCCTCCAACAGGATTACTTTAGGATATCCCAGGGGATGAAGCAACCTTAAGAGTCTGGAAGTAGTTATTTGACTGCTGCAGGTGAGTCTGGTGGGCAACAGCGTCATATGGATGCCAGCCCAGCAGAAGTAGTCCACCGGGGGATAGGGGCATGTCAGGGAACATAAGGACAAAATACAACATCTTTCCATCAATATACTGTAAATGCATAATTTTAGTATATTAATATAGTATATTTACACTATATCAATATAGTAGGATATAGTGTAAGCATATTTTCACTATATCAATTTAGTGTAACTATACTACATCCCTATAGTATATTTCCACTATATCGATATAATATAAGTATATTCATCCTATATTGATATAGTATATTTATACTATATCAATATACCAAAACTACTTCTTTCTGCCAAAATAGTGGAAATGCATTATTGGTATATCTGTCCCATATATCGATGCATTGAAAGAATATTGCTAGGTTGTACTGTAGCCACACCTACCTGAGTCCGAGCTTTCATTTAAATAAAAGTTCATAGGCCTCATAATTTCAAAGTAAGCCCTTTTTAGAGAACTTCTCTTTAGAATAATATTTTTAATAAAAGCTTAGAGTACACCATGACAGCACCTGAAGCAAAGTAGCAATCTAGTACTCACTTGCTAGTGTCAAACTGGAATCCTCTGACTGTATTCTCTGGATCTGAGCCTCTAGAAACAATCGGAAATTGATCCCTTTGGCCTGTGAAGGGAAGTTGAAAAACCTGGCAGGAATTTTAGCTGTGATTTTTGGTTCTTCTTTTCCAAATCCCAAATCGTAAAGAGTCGTCTCTGGATCTTCCCGACACAGCTCCAGGAGTTCTGCGACACTGTAGAGAGGAAAAAGCAACACAAATTATAATGTCACACCAAGGAGTAGAGCTGAGTGGAATGCAGAATTCTGTCCACGGAATCCTGGCAAACTGGTAACTGCTTCTGAAATGTTGTTTGAATTTTTTCAAACAATTTCAAGGAATTCGGAAAGTCATTTAATTTAAATCATGGACTAGTTTTCCGTGGATTAAGGAAACTGCAGATTAAATTTCCCCAGTTTCCAAAAACCTAATCTGCAGTTTATGTAAACCATGAATTACTAATCTGCAGTTTATGTGAACCATGAATTACTAATCCGCAGTTTATGTAAACCATGATTTACTATTCCTCAGTTTATGTAAGGCATGAATTACTAATCTACAGTTTATGTAAACTACGAATTACTAATCTGCAGTTTAAACAGAATTGTGTGAAACTAGCTAGAAGTTTCTGAATTTCTACTAAATTCCATTCTATCAGAATTTGAAAATTCTACAGAGGACTGTGGAGCAACGTCAGACACTGCAGAACCTTTGTTCCTGTGGCCGAGGAACCTAAGAAGACACTGGAATAATAGAAGACTCTAGAACCTCTACTGAAAAGCCTCAGGGCCAGCATCCTATCTCTCAGTCCCATCAACCCTACAGTCTCCAAAGCCTGCTCTGGAGCCAGAGGCACCCTGGTCTGCGCTTAGCTTGGTGGTTCAAACAGCTCCACTGCAGCGTTTGTTTATAAAATATTATGACCATACAAATTTAGAAAAGAAAGATGGCTTATCAGATGTTTCCCCCACAAGCTCAGTGGGAATATGTTGCCACCCCCTTTTCCTTCCAGGTATGTATCTAGCTTGAGTATGATGGTAGAAACTGTGTCAGCTGACACCATTTGTTCTGGAAGTCTCTTCTAAGTGTCCATACTATGCTATGTAGAAATCATTTACTCATTGATAATGTTGTTTAATAATGTTATAATTAATGGGTTTACCTTTCTCCTATAGGGAAACCCATCACATAATTTGACGCTTTAAAAGAGTGTTTATAATGGCAAACAGGCGCCGAGTTCCCCTGGCTCTGCGCATGCCCAAGTCATGACTCTTCCGGGTTTTCTCCGCTCCCAAATGTGCCTCAGAAACCCCACCACAGATGACCCACCGGTAAGTTACTGGGGGAAGAAAAACAAAACCTCTAAAGGGCAGCAGTAAGAAAATCCAAAACAAAGCAACAAAAAAAAAATGTAATTGCCCAAACGGACCCCGGCAGCTCTAAAAGTAAACTGGATGGCGGCTGCAGCAGAAAGACATTTATTTCATATAATTGCTGTGGCGAGAAAGGTAAACCCAGCAATTATATCAAATAAAATAATGGGGTGGTGTGTAAACTCAAATTTTACATGCACCCTCAGTGTTGGATGCTTAAATAAACCCCTCAAGCTTAGCTTTCAGGGTTTATGTGGCATCCAGCACCTCGGGTGTGTGTAAAATTCTTGTTACACACACCACCCCATACTTTATTCTATTTATCTATCTGTTATTGCCTGTGTATTTGCTTTGTTGTTCTTCATTGTTAAACTTGTATTTTTGTAATGTCTGTTCAACAATGACATGGAACCTTTGAAAACGAGTCCTTGACTCAAAGGTATTAATCCTAAATTGAAATAAATAAATAAATAAATAAAACTGATCACGTCATACTGTCCAGCTTTAAAATGTCTGCTTTTACTGTCTAAACGCCACAGAAATGGACTATACTCAGCTTTGATTTATGATTTTTTATTTCTTTCTACAGACCATTACTCCAACATTTTGGTGGAAAACCAACTTCTTCAGGGAGATTAATATGATCTACAAAAAATAAAATGCACATTGTATTCATATGATTTTTAGATATGTACATACCAGAAGACCAATCTGAATTATGATTTATAAAAATCACCTGTGAAAAATACCGGTCTCTATTTTCTTTTCTTATGATTCTGCACAACTGTTTTTCTACCATATTTGTGTCCTATGAAATAATAAGTTTTATTTACTACAATTATAATCAGTTCTCATCTGCACATTCTCTTTTATGGTCCGGTGTGCTTGTTGCCTTCAAACTACCACCCATTCACAAGCTCATATGCATTTTAATATTAAATTATACAAAACAAAAATGTATACTATATATATATATATATATACATAAAAATAAAGTATTTTTTGATATTTAGCATACCTTGTTTTTAATACAGGAAAGATAACTTTTATGGTCCCTCTTTTTTAAAATAATAATTTTTTTACTACAATTTCAATTGATTCTCATCTGCACATTCTTCTGCATTTTATTTTTATTTATTTATTGAACATTTCAGGTTTACAACCTTTGAGTCAGAGACTCATTTCTAAAGGCACCATGTCAGTAGACAAGTATACAACAGTTAGGTCAACATACACAGTTTGGGTACATAATATTGTACAGTAGATAAGCACTGGAACAAGGGACAGTCACAGCCAGGACACAGGCCTGACAGTGTCAAGTACAACAGGAACTGTGAGAACAGGGGTTTGCTCTTAATTGGGGAATAGAGCTGGGGCTGGGGGGGGAGGAGTACACTAATGTGCTTGTTACTCTCAAACTACCTTCCATTCACAAGCTCATATGCATGTTAACAAATTATATATAAGAAAAATATATATAGATAGATATAGATCTACATAAAATAAAAAGTTTTCTTTGAAATTTAGCATACCTCCTTTTTAATACAGGAAAAGTAACTTTTATGGTCCCCCTTTTTAAAACTTTTCACTTTTCTTTGCTGCTTGTTAATTATAAAATGTAATAAATTCTCTTCACTTCTGAACTTGAAAACCAAATTTTTTACTTTTTAATACATAATAGATACCTGTTACCTACCTCTGGCTTCTTTTTAGAAAATCAGTTCCTTTCTGATGTTTATTTTTGCTTGCCCAGCATTTGCACTGTTGCCCAAATGACATAGAGGATGTCACCATGCAGTTAGTTTATGATGTCAATAATGAAGGGCGTGATGAGACCCCTACAAGTTTAGGCTTTAAAAGCCTAGAGAAGCAGTAGGACTTGAAGTCCCAGGAATCAGCATAGTGAAGACTTGAAAAAAGGCATTGTGAGGACATTAAATTTCAGTCAGCTCTTGTTTTAAAGCACTAGACCCCATATTCAAAAGGGGTGATTCCGCGGCACATCCGGATGCACTGCCCAAATAGTTATGCCGTCGCAATGGAATGCCATATTCAAACACGATGCATGATCCCAATGGATTACGCATCCTGTTTGAATATGCAAACCTGGGTGTGCAGCACAAATGTGTTTTGGGCTGACACTGCACCCAGCGCAGCCCGAGGATTGGCTGCATACAGCTAATGGGGGCTATGCCGGCCCATCCTAGAAACGTTGCACCCCCAAGGGCCATATTCAGCCAGACTATGCAAATGAGGCCATCAGGCATGCATGGAGCAAACGAGCCCCATGTATGCTCATTATGGTCCCATTTGCATGTCTGCGCGGGCCAGGATGTGCCGGGACTGTGCTGCCCCCCCACCTGAACACAGACACTGTGCAGCAGCCTGTCTAGTGCTCATACCCAGTGACCCAATGTAAACAAATGAAATATAGGGCACCCCCACTCCCCACCCAAACCAGACAGGGTGACACAGGCCTGCCTAGCCAAGGAGCTGGACCACAACCCTCAGCACCAGGTTGCAGTAAACAGACAAAATGAGAACAAGGAGTGAGCGCCATGCCCACAGCCCTTAGATGCCATACCCTTACATTCAAGCAACCCTAGCGTGTACTTCCCCCACCAGGGTTAGGGGTACAATGGTCCATGATTCAGTACCCAGTGCAGGATATATTGCATTGTAAAGGTCCAGGGACGGTATCTGGTGATCCAGGATTGGATCCCCCCCCCCCCCGGTTACCATTACCTACGGTAACAGCAGTTGTCAGGGGGTGCTCCCAGACACAGCAACACAGTGGCCATTAGGTGAAATACCTGGCTGTCGATGGTGGTCAGGGATGGGTGATGGCATTTTCCATGCCACTGCAGAGAGGATCCTCTTTGCATAGAATTGAGGCCAGCAGACTGGAGGATAGCACAGCCATAGACAAGGAGCTGTGGTGGAGATGTCTGTGCAGCCAGTGCATCCCTACTGTCAGCACACTAACCGCAGCCATACAGTCACAGATATGGGGAGGCTAAAAGATGCAGGAGAGGATCACCGAGGAGGATGTTACCTGCTGAACATCCGCTGCTACCACTGACCCTAGACACTGGCAGGTTGTACATCACCATGCTGGAATCCACTACCAGGCAAGTGCACCAGTCAAGAAGGGAACAACTGTTTGCACTAGGGTCCCCAATGTTCAAAGGAGTCAGGGTGTCTCTAACCCTTAACTGCTTCCCTCCTTCTGTGGGTATGCCCATGAGGGTACGGAATGTTACTGTCCACTTAATATGTGCCTCCCGGAATGGGCTCAGACCCAGGGCAGGTATGACTGTTCAGATTCTTCTGTTTCCCGGCTGGCCACCCACCCCATGGTATCTGATGATTTAGACTTTTTTCAGACTTTGTTAACTGGACAATAGCAAGGCAACCCCCCCAATTGAGTGCTGGCAGTATGGCTTACCTCACAAGGGTGAGTGTTTACAAGAGCCAGAGCTGTTGATATTGAGGCACAATGGTTTATAGCAGAGAGGAGTGGTTGTCTGCCCTCGCCACTGTCACTGACAGTGCAGTCAGCAGGTAGCCATGGTGGTGTGTGGAGGATAATGCTGCTCGCTGGCAGCCCAGACATGCTGGGATGGGGAGGAGCTGGGTGGGATGTGGGTCCCTGAGTGGGTGGAAGCCTCTACACTATAGAAATGGGTCTGTGGCTGTGTTTCATGCAATCAGGGTCGGGATGGATGAAAGGGAGGTTGTCACTGTGGAATCGGTTGGGATGGCACACAGGCTTGAGTGATCGGGGAACAGGGAGTGGAACAGAAGGAATGGGGAGGGGGGCTGCTGCCCATGTCCTGTACAGGGATTCACACAGAGTCTGCTGCACTTGGGGATCGGGGCTGGGGGGTTTACCAGACTGCTGGGTCTGACAGGCTGTGGTGCACCTGTGTGCACTTCCAGGCTTGCCTGCGGGTGGCTGGCTGACTTAGGTCAGCTTTTCATGGCCTATCTTTGGGCCACACAATTTGTGCCAGCGTGTGCATTCCCTCTGAATATGCCAGTGCACTGCATAATCATGGGAGCGTCCCCTCCACTGTCACGTCATACATTAAGTTGTGCTCCGGCCCATTCCCATGCGGGCGGCACATCTCGCCGCTTTGAATATCACTCTACGGCACATTGTTGGACTTGCACAGCGGCATCTCTCTTTACTGCCGAGATGCACCGTGCATCTCCTTTGAATATGGGGGCCTTAGAATCAAGCAGAAGCACGGAACTAGTGTTAATCTTTTAGTGTGAGCAACAGCGCAGAAGCTGGGCAGGCAAATATAAAATCAGAAAGGAAATCGTTTTCTAAAAAGAAACCAGAGGTAGGCAACAGGAATTTATTATATAGTAAAAAGTAAAGAGTTTGGTTTTGAAGTTGAGAAGTGAGGAGAATTTATTGCATGTTTTATAATTAACAGGCAGTGAAGAAAAGCTAAAATGTTTTAAAAAGTGGGACCATAAAAGTTACCTTTTGTGTACTAAAAAGGAGTTATGCTATATTTCAGAGAATGCTTTATATTTTTGTATATTTATATATAGTATATAGTTTTCTTCTATATAATCTAATGTTAAAATGATATGTTCTTGTGAATGGATGGTAGTTTGTGAACAAAAAGTACATTAGGGTGTACATGAGAATGCGCAGATGAGAATTAATTGAAATTGTACCAAATACAATTATTATTTCTTAGGTCATAAAATATGAGAAAAAACGTGCAGAAAAATAAGAAAATAAAGACTAATTTTTTTCATGGGTAATTTTTATTTTATTGTAATCATAATCAAGATTGGTTCTCTGGTATATACACATATTTGAAAATTGTGTACTGCTGAAACAGCGACAGAAATACCGCGAAGAACATTACAGCGTCCAAATCGGCAGTTTGCTGTAATGGTCTGCAGTACACCAACACTGCTTTTTTTGGTGATTTTGCCCCCTCCCCGAAACAACTCCAACTTAGAGTTGATTATCTTGAAATGCAGGGGCAGAGCCCCCCGCATGGGGGGCTGCAAGGTGCAAAGCCCCTCACAAAAAATGCTTTGTTCTACTGATGGCACAATGCTGACTGCTGGCATTGTGCCATCGCTGTAATGCTGATCGACAAATTTACTGTTGATGTGGCTTGGTGGAACCTTTAAAAATCCTCCTATCTATTCCATCTTCTTTCCCCCATCTCCTCCTTCTCCTGCTTCCCCTCCCTTCCTACCTGTCGTATCTCTTCTTCTCCTTCTCCTTCTCCTTGTGTTCCAGGTACCCACAGACTTTCTCCCTCCCCAACCCCCACTCTTCAACTGGAAAATGTGCCTTCTAATTCCATCTCCCCTCCCTTCTGGAATCAACTACCCTCTTCCATCCATCTCTCTCTTTCCCTGTCTTCCCTCCCTCAGATGCCATCTAAAGCTTCTCCCCCCCCTTGTTCCTGCCAACCCTCTTCCTGAATCCCTTACCTACCTTTGCCTAACCCCATCTCTCAGGGTATACCGTGAGTATAGCAACTGAATATGGGTGCTGCATCAAAATGGCGACTCATATTGGATGCCATACTCTTAGGTTACCCTGCAAGGGTAGCGAACCTACACGAACGCAAGGGTAGTGAATGGCAACAGTAAGGGGAGATAGCGAGGAGAAGGGATGGGACAGGAAAGGGGTTTTGAGGGACTGGTGTACCTGCTGCCACTGAGCTAGCTATGTAGTGTGGTGGTGTGGGTGGCTAGCTCTGGTGCAGCAGGTACAGGGTTTTGGACCGGGTGCATGGAAATTTTGCTACTGCCTGCAGCTACGGCACTTAATTTTTTTTATATAGAATTTTGAACCCTCCCAACATGCACCCCCTAAGTTGAGAATCTATGTTCAGGTGTGCAGAGGACAAAGCCCCCCACCAAAGCACTTTTTTCCTTTTCCAGACGTTGGGTCGTTTGGAAGTGTATATCGCTGATTTGCTTTTTGGTGATATACACTCACCGTAATAGTGATCGCTATTTTGCAATCACGTTTAAGACACGGAACCCCCCTCAGCACTGGTTCAGCATCCCATCATCTATGTTCCCTGCACCTTTTAAATTTATGTTATTTGCACGGGTGTTTTTGGGTTTGTGTGCTATTTATTCGGCACCCAGTTGCGGTGTTGGCATTTCTGCCTGTACTGCTCACAACTTTATGTCATTGTCCATCTAATTTCATTATCAGCCTGATTTGTATTTTCTTTGTACAATAGTTGTTGCTGTCCCCTTCACTTTCCCCAGGGTCACACCCGGAAATGAGCCCTGGATCACTGTGCTTCTCCCAGTTACCAATTTTTAATGTCAATGTGACATGCACAACTGTATTTCAGTAAGAATGACTCCAGTCCCCCTACAGTTGGCACATCATCCAAAACTATCCAGCTGGGCCAATGGCTGTGTTTTGTAAGCTGAAACAGATCTATAGGGTTTCTCTGGTCTCTGCTGGTTGACGTACTGTACATTTGCAGCTGTGGTGATTCCATGCTAATTAATGTCTGGTGTTGGTGTGGAGGACTACCTACCTGGAGGCTGCTATGCTGGTTCTGGTGGACACTGCTGTAGAGGCCATGCTGTTACTCAGGTTCAGAAACCTCTGAGGGCAGACCCTTTCAAACTTCTTCCTGCTGCAAAAAACCAAAAGTATTACTGTCTTTAATTAAACACAAAGAGCAAATGCAGCCTACAATCACCCTGCCCCCCATGTCAATGGGATTCTGATTAAATTGCAACAGAAGATCTGGTAATCTCAGCAGCTTGCTGAGTGGTTGCTGACAGTATGAGGGAAAGGTATAAGAGGACTTCCTTAATCAAGAAGGTATCATACAGACAAGGCCCCTGAAATTCTGCTATACCACAGCCATGAAATTTTCCACAGCATTTGCATTATGCCACTGAATATACTGCTGCAGAATTCCTTGTTCTTGGTGAATTTTCATTCAGCTATTCAGTTTTTCCATGGTACCCAGCTTCCCTTGCCCATCTTATTTATCCCAAAGCCCCTCCTCTATGCTTGGTATGTGATGTCATCAATGACATCACATCATATTTCAGCCAATGACAGGACTGCATTCTGCCACAACAATGAATCAATCATGCTGCAGAAATTAGAAAATTCTGCTGCGGCAGCCTAGGAGCCCTGCCGCAGAAATCAGTGCAAGGTGCCACAGAACACTCGGAACCCTGCATACAGGCAAAGAGACCAATACACTTTTCGTAGCCTGAGGGCACAACATTCTCTATACTGTACATGGAGGGGCATCTTACTAAGGGAATGGATGACACACTTGTTGGTAAATGGTGTTCCTTGTGAAGCTGTTTGACTAATACGCAATTAGGGATACCAGAGTCATGTGTGACTCAACTTTGATTTGATCCACATTGGATTCTGCCCTAGTTAGCTAGTGAGGCAACCTTTTCAAAACTTTTGAGCATGTAGCAGAAAGCCCCTTTTGAGCATGTAGCCCCTCTTGTACAACCTTTTCTGCTGTACATTCACAGTTTCTTCAGTTTTGAAAATTGGGCCACTGCTGCCACGCTGTTCTGAAACATGACCAGCAGAGGGGGCTTCAGTGTACCAGTGCCACTGAACCATTTTTTAATCAGTCACACAATGGTCTGTTCCACAGACTCCCTGTATTGAAAAAAGGGCTTTAAATAGCCATTCAATGAGGATTGTTGTGGCAGTGTCATGGTGAAGGTACTTATGTTTTCGTTTTACTTTTTATGTTTGCTTGCACGCATGTGCAAGAAACACAGTGCCATCATCCGAATTTTCGGAGGTGTGGCAGCCCTCTTCCAATTCAGTCAGTGTGTTTGCAGATGCGGCCGCAGTTCTCCAATGCCTGCTGGAGCTGTCTATGACAGCTCCAAAATGCAATGGAGTACAGTTGAAAGGGGGAGTTACGCTTCAGTGAGCAGCGATAAGATATCGCCTGCTCATGCGCGCTCCCCCTACACACACACAGGCACGCATACTGCGTGCTCCCCCCCCACACATACACTGTGTAGCCGACGGGGTGCCCAATCCCCATCAGCTGTGCTGTGCCCCACCACGCAAGCAGAGTTACAAATGCCACGGTGGTGCCCACCCCAGCATGGCTGCATTAGTAGGCCGACGGTGCCCAACTCTGGGCCGGCTCCACTGATCCCCCAGCACAGGGTGCCACGCTGGGAGCCCACCCCAGCATGGCAACAGATGCTATTGCCGACGGGGTGCCCAATCCCCCATCAGTTCCACGCCCCCACCAGCCATCCTTGTGCCACGCTGGGAGCCCACCCCAGTGTGGCAAATGTCCCGCGTCGTCATGTGAAGAAAAAAAAAACCTGAAACTTAAAAACGGTCCCTCGCAGTCTCTGCCCCCACCCGCACTCGCCCACTGCACACCCTGCCTCACCCCATACTTACCTCCGGACTCTGGCATGACAATCTTCGGTGGACCAGGAACACGTCTGCACTCTTCAAAGCCAACCGCGAACTGAGGAAATGCCGGTAAGCTGTATAATGTAATGAATAGGGTTTTTTCAACTTTGCTGCATATCTCAGCCATTTTTTGGAATTTTTACACCAAATTTTCAACATGGGGGTTTTGGGACCCCTTCTCATGAATGCTCTCACTGTCATGGCGTTTCATCGGTCCGAAGGGTGATTTCGCAGTCACTGCGTGAAATCACCTTCCGGGACTGAATAATGAAACAACACTGCCACTGTTCATAAGGTGGGCCTCAAAAGCCTATGTTGAAAATTTGCTGCAAAATTCCTAAAATGACTGTTTTACGAGCGTGCATTGCGCAGTTCCTACGCGTGCCGTAAGTTCACAAATTTCAATATTTTCATTCCAGATTTTCAGCATTGCCATTTTACCACACCTCCTTATGAGCAGTACAGCTGTCATTTTCACATCTTGCCCAAAACGTGAGTCTCACTCATGTAGCGTAATAATGGCACAGTCGGTGTGCGAAATCAATGTATGGGACACATTAAGAAAATCACAGTGACACTGTTAATGAGCAGAGGTCTTAAAATGGTTATGTTGAAAATTTGGTGAAAAAATGCCTAAAATGACTGTTTTCTGGCGATGGTGCGCAGATTCCGCGTGCTTTCAGTTTGCAATTTTTCTATATTTTCACTCCAGATTTTCCACATTGCCATTTTATTACACTTCCTTATGAACAGTACAGCTGCCATTTTCATGTCACCCCAAATGTGTTTCAAGACATGTAGCCTTAATAATGGTGCAGTTGGAAAGGAAAGCAATGTTTGGGACAGATTAAGGAAATCACAGTTACACTGTTCATAAGCAGAGGTCTTAAAATGGCTATGTTGAAAATTTGGTGACAAAAGTCCATAAAATGACTGTGTTACGAGAGAGCAATGTGCAGTTTCCACGCACCCTCGTAAGTTCATGACTTTGTAATATTTTCAGTCCAGATTTTCACCAGTAGCATTTTTCCACACTTCCTTATGAACAGTACAGCTGTCATTTTTCACAACATGGCCGAAATGTGTTTTCACACTTTCAGCACAGAGATGCGTGGTCGCTGTGGGAAATCATTGTTCGGGACAGATAAAGAAAATCACAGTGACACTGTTCATGATCGGAGGTCCCAAAATGCCTGTGTTGACAATCTGCTGTAAAAAATCCCCAAACTAATTACATTACGGGTGTGCATTGCACAGTTTCTATGCACGCTCATGACTTCACCAGTTTTTTAATATTTTGACTGCAGATTTGCAACATTGCCATTTTTACACCTCCCATGAACAGTACAGTTGTCATTTTCACATCCTGTTCGAATGTGTTTTGCACCTGTGGTGCTAAATGCCGAGTCACTGTGCATAAGCAGCTTCGCTAACAAACTGATATTGCCACTGTTCATGAGGTGGGGTCACAAAACCATGTTGAAAATTTGGAGTGAAAATACCAATGAATGCCTGAGGTGTTAGGGTTTCCAACCATAATGCCCCACCCTGTGGAGAATGACAGGCATCAGGGGTGTGACTTGGGATTCTTGCCTGTAATGCTCATACCATTCCACATCCTGCAACCAGTGAGAGGCATCAAGGTATGCCTTGGACTCTTTGGCCTCAAAGTTCACCCCATTCTCCTATACCGCACCCATCTCACCGTATTTCCTGATGGAATGGGGTGCGCATAAGGGCCAAAGACCCCAAGGCACACCGTGACACTTGTCGGTGTCTGCAGGGTAGGGTGTGGTGAAATGGCATGGCCATTATGCCTGATGACCCAAAGGCACACCCCAATGCCTGTCACTCTCTGCAGGGTGGTGGTGGGGTTGGCTTCAGTTCAATACTTCACTGCCATTCCTATTATGCATCTCTGCAACTTCTACACTACCACTGCCAATGCCAGCAAGCAAACATTCGGCATTGACAAATGCTTGTTTGTAATAGAATGCCAGTTAAATCTATCCAAACATGCCTTCTGGTTAACTACTTTGAATGTTCTGAATAAACTTACCATGATGTAGGTATCTTGCGGCAGTTTGGTAGCAGCAGAGCTTAAAAACACAAAAAACTGCTTTAGTTTACAGTCAAGATTTGATCCAACATAAAGCACCCAGAAAACAGAAGCTGGTAATTTAGCTGTTGCCCACACAATTCATAAACTCAGTGTGAAGGTCACTAGTGAGCTGGTTATTACAACTGGAGGGAGGGAGACAGACCAAAAGTCAGAAACAACACTGCTACATGGAAGGATAAAGAGACCAGGGCTCCAGAACAGCATTGCCACATGGGAGGATAGGAGACCAGAGCTCCAGAACAGCATTGCCACATGGGAGGATAGGAGACCAGGGCTCCAGAACAGCATTGCCACATGGGAGGATAGGAGACCAGGGCTCCAGAACAGCATTGCCACATGGGAGGATAGGAGACCAGGGCTCCAGAACAGCATTGCCACATGGGATGATAGGAGATCAGGGCTCCAGAACAGCATTGCCACATGGGAGGATAGGAGACCGGGGCTCCAGAACAGCATTGCCACATGGGAGGATAGGAGACCGGGGCTCCAGAACAGCATTGCCACATGGGATGATAGGAGATCAGGGCTCCAGAACAGCATTGCCACATGGGAGGATAGGAGACCAGGGTTCCAGAACAGCATTGCCACATGGGAGGATAAGAAACCAGGGCTCCAGAACAGCATTGCCACATGGGAGGTTAGGAGACCAGGGCTCCAGAACAGCATTGCAACATGGGAGGATTGGAGACCAGGGTTCCAGGACAGCATTGCCACATGGAAGGATAGGAGACCAGGGCTCCAGAACAGCATTGCCACATGGGAGGATAAGAAACCAGGGTTCCAGGACAGCATTGCCACATGGGAGGATAGGAGACCAGGGCTCCAGAACAGCATTGCCACATGGGAGGAAGGGAAGCCAGGGGGTAGAAAAAGCACTGCCATGTGAAAGAGAGACCAGATTTCCTGAATATAACTACCACATGGGAGGGAGGGAGGAGGCAAGGGTCAAGAACAGCACTGTCACATGGGAAGTGGAGGCCAGGTAGGCTAGAGGTCCAAAACAGCACTGCCACATGGGAGGGAGGGTGGCCAGAGGCTAGGAGCAATTCTTATTTGTTTGCAGTTTATTATGCTGTATGGTGCCCAGACCACCCAGTCCTTCTGTCCCCACCTCCCTGATGGCCGGCCATCCCCAGACTTATCTGTAGTTGATGATCAGCCCAGGCTTACCCCCTCTGGGTGGGGCCACTAGAAGGTGTGGCCCCCAATGGACATTAGTTGCGGCTCCCAGCAGGAACTCTACTGGTCAATCCCCCAGTTTATCCCCCAGGGTGGGGCTGTGGGACCAAGCAACATCCAAAAGAACACTCATCTCTATGTCGCCAGCTCAGGGGTCATGGATCAGACATGGCGGCAAGGAGGTGGGACATCATCAAGGGAGCGGAACGCTTACAGAAGACTCCCTGGAGTTGAGCTGTGCAATGATGGAAGTACCATTGAGCTGCCTCCCAAGAGTCTTGGCGCTGGCAGCTACAGCACTCCCCTGGCCTCCATCAGAAGTCTCTTGTGCCAGACACTCGACCCCCAACCCCCCAGAGGAGGAAAGTAGTCAACCAGGATACTCAATCCCCCTCTCCCCACTGGCCTTTCAACAGCCTGAGTCCATTCCCGAACCTGGGATGTTGGTGTGGCAGTCAGACACCCTGCCGCTGCACCGGCAGGCCAGCAGCTAGGAACAATTCAGCCATGTGGGAGGGAGACCAGGCATCAGGAACAGCACTACCAAATGGAAGGGAAACTAGGAGTAAATAGCATGGCTGCTACATGTTGGAGAGGGAGAGACGGGGTTAGGAACAGCACTGCCATTATGGGAGGGGGACAGGAGTCAGGAACAGTGCTGCCACATGGGAGGAAGGCCTGGGATCAGGAACAGCACTGCCACATGGAAGAGAAACCAAGGATTAATAGCAGGATCGCCACATGTTAGGGAGGATGGCCTGGGATCAGGAACAGCACTACCAAATGAAAAGGGGGAGGTCAGCACTGCCTCAGGGTGACGATGATGTCAGGTTTAGATGCCTCTACTGATGTTAGGCTCAAATGACCCATATTGATGATGTACAGTTCAGATGGCCCACACTGACTGTCAAGTTTACAAAGGTGAACACCAAGGTTTAGGAAGATTGTTCCCCTTAGACCTGGTCTGGTTTGGAATGACCCATGATGATGATGTAAGGTTTCAAAATGACCCACACTGATGATGTAAGGATTAGAACAGCTCACTGTAAGGTACATTACATATCAAGGCCAGACAAGACTAGAGGCTAGTTTGTGCTACCAAACGCATCATGCCTGTGTCAGCGCACATTTTGGGTTTGAGTCTATTTCTCTGTCTCATTCACTGTTCCAACTCCCCACTGCTGTGTATTACCAAGGTGAGTTATGTTCTACAGTAGCTGGTGTGCTGTGGTTGTGAAGTGGATGCGTATGGCAATGGTAATCGAACCCCCTGCCTGGTGTTGTTCCTGGAATACCAAGTAGGATCTGGGTGCAGCGTGCTACCAGGCTGGCACAGCCAGTGGAGCTGTTTTGCTGTTTTTCTTCCTTTGATGATGACTAATGTCCCTGACAGTAGAGTGGCTGATGTAGTTGTGATGGGTTTATGATGTGTTTGGTTCATTAACTTGCTACTGGCCCAGACAAGCCAGTACTCCTCACAGCCACCTGCTGGGCAATCTCTAAACTACAATTAAATACATTTCAAATTATAAACATACCCCAGGCTAGATTCAATCCCTGCCTGCAGGACTGAAAAGTCTGAAAGGCCAGCACTCTATCATTACACTAAAGCAGCAGCTTCCCCTAGCATAGTTAGTATGAGTCTGGGTTATGATCAGCCAGGTTCATTATACTACCTTGATGATATCAGGTTTTGATTGGTCCAGATTGATGATGTCAGGTGTACAATGGTCTACATTGATGATGTCAGGTTTAGAATAGTCTACATCGATGATGTCAGGTTTACAATGGTCTACATTGATGATGTCAGGTTTAGAATGGTCTACATCGATGATGTCAGGTTTACAATGGTCTACATCGATGATGTCAGGTTTAGAATGGTCTACATCGATGATGTCAGGTTTACAATGGTCTGCATCAATGATGTCAGGTTTAGTATGACATATGATGATGTCAAGTTTACAGTGGCCCACACAGATTATATAAGGCTTAGAATGACCCACGCTGAGAATGTGAGGTTTAGGATATCCCACATTCATGGTGTTAGTATTAGAATTACCCACATCGATGTCAGTCTTAGAATACAGATTTCTATTAAAGAACTAGAGCGCTAGCAATTCCTACTGTTAGCAGACTGCAAGTGAAGCCACCTATTGTGTGCCATGCTGTTGGTCTTTTAAAGTAGGAAAAAACAGAAGAATGTTTTCAGACAGCTCTTTCCCTCTTCACAAGCATCATCCACCACCAATATATTACTTACCTCATGTTAAACATTTCTAAAAATGAAAAAAAATTTAAGTACAATGTCTCCTGAATCAGCAGCATGGTGTCCGCTAAATGGCTTTACTTTTAACTCTCAGTCAGCACTGTAGTTCTTTTACAGAACTATGTGGTATTAGAATGATCCATATTGATGATGTCAATATTAGAATGACACATTAATGATGTCAAGTGTAGAGCGGCACCTATTTATGATCTTAATTCCTGTGACCTTACCTTCAGCTCCTAAGGTCAGATCATCTTCAAAACTGGTTCCCGGTTTTGTGGAAGAGTCTGCAATAGAAGATCAAGACTGTTGGACTGTTCCATTCTCCATTACTGAGGGGAGGGGCAAGCATGTTACAAATTGTTTAAAATTATTTGTGAAGGTAAAAATGCTTCGACTAAAAAACGTTTGTTGTTCTCTGTTTTTTAGGTTTGATTTGTTAAATATTAATGGGGCACTGAGACATGTCTCCTATGGTACAAGAAATTAACTCACATAGATTTGGGCAGCCAGAACTGTTCAGTTTTGCCCCATATTCCTCTTATACAAAAACATGTGCAAGGTGGCACTCGTACACTAAGAGGCATATGTAGCACTCATGCACTAACAGGCACATGTCAAAGCTAGTATTAACTTATGAAATTTTTCTTCACCATCTAGGAGAAGTCAGTACGCACCACACACAAGTCCCAGAATTTTAGCCAGAATTTGAATGATGTACTGGTTTTCAAGATAAGGGTAATATCTCAGTGTCTTTAAATCTTGCATTTTATAGCTCCACTGTCCAGCACTCCAGCTACCAGCAGTGACTTCCCAGTCCTTTGTTGGCCACCACACCTTTTGATACTCTGTGACTTGCCCCCTCAACTGCAGGGTCCTCAGTTTGGATGCAATCCCCCACCCCTCAACCTGTCTAGGTCTGGTAAGTAGTGTGCTTGGATTTGCTGTGATTCATTTTGATAGGATTTGTTAAGGATCTTGGACGATCCCATTCTGAATCAGAATTTGAAATCCTAAACATCCTAATAGACAAGAAGCACTTGTTGCTGGGAATCAAAGTCGGAGTTTGGATTTCAAAATCAGATTTTGGAATCCCATTTAGAGTCTGATTTTGACCAGTTTTAGGAATTAGTATCGTCAGTCTTCAATTCCAGAATTCCTAAATCCTAAAATCAGATCAGAATCAGATGAATCTGATTCTGTTAATGGGATTCTGAGCACCCCTAGTGAGGAGGTGTATCAGCTTGTCAGGACCTAAGAAGGCCAGGGTATCCCCTCCATGGAGTGATGGAATGAGGGCAACGGAACGAGGCAATGCAGTCAGTTCACCTGTCACAATCAGTACATTTACATGCACACAGTCAGCTGGCAAATGCAGTGTTACTGGAATACTCTATCTCAGTAACATGTTCACTGGATAACATTGGTTTTCCGGCAAACTGTGCATTTACTTGCAGGTTTTGTTATTGGGATATGCCTGAAAACACCTGAAGAAATTTCAGTTTGCCAGTTACAAAAACTGCATGTAAATGCACTGAGTGGTAAACTGGTTGCTGGTGTGCCCTGCAGTGAGAGTGCCCCACGGGTGTTGTGCCCCCTCCCCAATACATCTCCACCATGGAGGTGATTATTATAATTTTCAGGGTGTGCATTGGGTGAAGCCCCCGGATGTGTGGGGGGAAGTCCCCCACAAGTAGCTGGCATTTGCCATGCTGTATTGGACACCACTGGGGTCGGGCAGCACAATTGCTGAGCAACATGATTGCCATTGGTATTGTGCTGTCACCATAATGATTGTTGCCTGTGGCTGTCGCACTGAAGTGGGTAAACTGAAGGCCAGTCACTTTTATGATGCTGACTTTGTGGGCATTTTGTATATTACCAGGGAGGATGATTGGCACATCTAGAAAAAGCCCTCCCCTTCCCGCATGGTGTCACTTGCACACCCTAACTCTGGAGACACGCAATGTAGGTCATCTGTCTTTACCTACCATAACAGCTGCTGTGAGAGCAGTCAAGGCTGCCCTCCTCCCCCCCCACCAGCAAAGAAGTGGTGCCTCAGCAGTACCTAATCCTTGACCTGTCCGACTGTAGCGGATCCAGGCCCATGTCTGAACTTGGCTGTCTACTTGGGAGTGCATAGCACCTGCTGGGCTATCAAGGGATCCTGAAATCATTTTATTCCAAAGAAACTTATTTTCCCGGAATAGCCAGACTGAGATGCAACATCTCATTTGCCATGGGATCCTGCTCCTATTCATTTTGAGCTGACTGAACTGCAGCAACAGAAAGTTAAATGATTTACTCAAAGTCACACATTACGTAGATACACTGGTGAGATCTGGGCCAGAGTCTCCTGGTTACACAGTGTCTTGCTCTATCAACTAGGCTACAGTGCCCGACACTCCTGTACCATGAGGGTGACACACAGTACTTCCAACATTAGGACCACATACTGTACACTTTATTAAAAATTTTAAATCATGTTATTTCAGCTAGTCAGTGCCCAGTACCACTGTACCACTTGTCCTGTGTACAGTGGTTTCTCATACAGAAATGTTAGGAGGCACATGTTCCACTTCACAGCCAAGGAAGGCATTTTCATTTAACTTTTAAAATAACAAATAAAAATACTTAAAAAAATGTCTTACAGCTCCCACTAGTTAACTCAGCTGATTTGTAATAAGGCAATAGAGCCTCTGCAGAGGGTCGCTTAAGGCACAAGAGACTCCTCTTAATGAGGTTTGGGGAGCCAGAAACACCTATCTTCACTTTGCAGTCCTCTCACCCACAACTCACGCTTGGGGTCTCTTATACCATAAGAGACACTGCATGGAGGTCCTACTAACTTATATTATAAATCACTAATTGTGATTTCAACTCAACAGTGCACAGGGTGCTATACATCTCATCCTGTGTACAGTGTGCTTTCATGTGGGACCATTAGGGGAGAGCGCTCCACTTCAGCGCCGGGAACGGGGACGGCATAAGTAAATAAAAAAAAGGCTCTAAATCTATTATAAATCACTCAAGTTAAACTTGAGTTTCTATATAATAAAAACTGATAAGCAGTGATTACACACTGCGATCAGTGTGCGCAACTCTCTGTTATACATGGGTGTGTGATGTCACACCTGTATATAATGGAGCAGTAAACAGCTGCAGACCAGCAACTGACAAAAAAACTGATGAAAAACTTCCATTTTCTCCACAAAA
Organism: Neoceratodus forsteri; assembly: GCA_016271365.2. NCBI lineage: Eukaryota > Metazoa > Chordata > Ceratodontiformes > Ceratodontidae > Neoceratodus > Neoceratodus forsteri. The sequence continues at coordinate 47,797,235 of JADMNL010000036.1, forward strand.
ATCAGAATTTCAGAACCTTCCATTTAAAGAAGAGCACCCCAACCTAAATAATTCAGGTTTACATGCCACTTGTACCTGTTGTGGTCAAAATTCTTCACTAATGACATCAGAGCCTGTTGCTGTGAAAATGGTTCTGATGTAATAAGTAGAGGCTTATGATGTCAGGGCAGGACTAGAACAGATGATGTCTGAGAGGCAAACAGCTCTATTTTATGCAAAAGTCTTTAGTAATGCCAGTAGTGAATGGAATACCCAATAACTCCATTGTTTTTGGATGGCTAATGTAAGTTGAGTCCTGCTGAGGCCTACAGAAATTTGGTTTGCAGGGAATTAGAAAATAACATTAATTAAAAGAATTAGGGCTAGGACAATGGGTTTGGATATGCATAGAACCTTCGAGTACCAGTGCCATTTTTTGAAAAAGAACCTGATCAGAACTTTTTTCAGGCTTTGATATGGTCCGGATTCATTATGAAGACAATCATTTTGGAGCTTAATGTACTTAATGTACTTTCCCAGCAAGTCTGTAACTGGAAAGAAGGCTGATGGTGGAGAAAATATGTAGAAAGTAGGCAGGAGGTAGAAAAAGGACCCAGTAAGCCTGATCTGTATTAAGTGCTCATACTTAAAATGGTGTTACTAAAGGCGTGTTAACCAATTTCTGTATATGACAATAATTATTTTTACTGTAGGGCAGCTCCAGATTATCTTGAGATTCCCATCCCTTTACAAGCAATAGCGCACAAGCAGAAAATAACGCTTAGGATAACTTATGAACTTTAATTGGTTCTGAAAGTTCTGATGAGGTGCAGATAACAGAATGTTTATGGCTGATCAGAACCTTTCAGAACTTCAGAACCTTTTGCGATGAGGAAATTATTTTTCACAGAAAGGGTGGTAGATGCATGGAATGGCTTACCACAAGAAGTGGTGGCTATGAATACAGTGCAGGGCTTCAAACAGGCATGGGATAGGCATAAGGGAGCAATACAAATGACTATGAATAGATAGGTCACTGACAGAGCAAAGGCCGATGGCACATTTATAAGGTAGAAAAAGAAATGGGCAGACTGGATGGGCCTTGCGGTCCTTATCTGCTGTCAACTTCTATGTTTCTATGTTTCTATGATTCTGCCATCCCTATAAAGAATATCTGCTCATGTGCCCATTTTGTGCCAGAACTACCTGACATTGCTTTTCTGTCCAGTCACCACAACAGCCTGTGAGGAGACAAGTTTAGAACCATGAGACAGCCTTCCTCGACAGTATGTCTCCACCTAGTGGTGTGAGCATTGTGTGGCATTACCTACCATTGACTGTTAGAGATGTATCCTCCGGCACGGCTTCCACTGATGACCTTAAAACAGAAAAGAGTTTTATCACAGGAAATTTAAAATACCAGCCCTAGACTAAACATTAATTTAGAAAAACTAAGGAGCTGGCTGACTTTCTGAATGCTGCATCATTTAGGTTGCACTTGTCTGATACCACCTTCTTTTGGGTGATACAAATAACAAAGAGTGTTCTTCATAAAAATGGAGAATCAAAGCATTAATTAATCACTAGAATAAAGTTCAAGTTATTTCTGTTTGTCCCCATAATCCCATGAGATAAATTACACACATCAGAATGTACAGTTTAGGTGTATACAGCTAATTATAAAACAGTGGCAGGAAATGGAGCAATTTGATTGGCCGACACCAGTCTAAAAGGGTCAGGTTTATGGCTAAAAACACTGGTGTGCAACAAAACCATTAGAATTTTAACTATAAGCAAATGTATTTTTAAAAATGGAAACATTTTAGTTTAAAGGTAGCCATAACGTGGCAAAACATAACATAGCCATGACGTGGAACCTTTGTGAATGAGCAGTTCCTGCTCAAAGATATTTGTAATCCTAGAGTTCATTAAAATAAAAAAATAAGGCATTCCTTAGGTTAGGATAGCTTATTTAATTAAACCCTAAGAGCATAAGGATTTTCGTTTGCACGTTATTTGCCTACCTCGGGTTAGATTAAGTAATGGTAAGCCAAGCTCTGGCCATTCCTTAATGCTTAAAGCACAGCTGATGCCCTTGGGGCAAGCAACTCATGCCACGTAGCTGCCTGCCCACCCACCTATAGCTAAGGACATCAGCATGTTGTTTCTGGCACGAGGATGCTTGGCAAATCCCACCCCAGCTAACACAGCAGTCAATCAGCACAAGGAAAAACAAAAGTTTATTTTTTTCTGTTAGTTACACCACGCCGCAGTATGCTGTAATCTTCCAGGTTATGATGCTCAGCAAAGCATGACATGCTGCTGGCCTTAACCCGTAATTTAGCCAGGGTATTCATAGTTGTAGCCAAAGATTACTTATATATTTAAATTTCTCAGCTCTGCATGTAACATGTGATTGAGTCACTACCGCTGAGCACTGCAGCTCCGCCCCCAAATTCAGCGTCTTGATGACAGTAAGGGGGGAAGGATGCTACAGTGCTGTGAATGGAGTGAGAGCATGTTCGGGGAAACACCTCCATAAACATACAATTCTTAAAGGGAGTCCTGCCAAAAGTGCTACATTGCAGAATTAGGAACGGCATATCCCTAATAAGCATCAAACCAAAAATTAGATCTCCAAGTTACTTTGTTTAAAAATTACAAGCCATTTGGTAACCCTGATTTCACTCCCTGTTCAAAAGAACTAGTTTCAGTAAAAGCACCTGATGATGTCATAACCAGAATTCACATCATAATCCTCCCTTCAAGCAACCTTATAAGAATCTGTAATTGTAGTAATCATTTAAAAAAAAAACTGACAGGGTTGGGCGGAGTGCATGTATTTCCAGAATGTTCTGATGTAGGGTATTGTACTTCAGAAGGTGGCAGGGAGGTGGCGTTGAAATGCGGTGCTGGATGTAACTATGGAATGTTAAAGTTGTGTACAGTTTCAAAGTGTTGCAACTACATGCTGTCTTGGAATGTGGAAGGAAGGCGCAGTCTCAAAATGTGGTGGGGACATGCAATCTGAGACTGCGACAGGGACACACATCTAGGACGTTGGAGGAGACTGATAATTACGGAATATAGTGGGGATTCACAGTGTGAGACTGTTACAGAATACACAGTTGCATTCTGAAATTGTCTGTCCCTGCCACACTCCAGAATTTTCATGAAATTGTGTCAAAATCTGGAGCAATGTTGCCATTGCTCTTTTTATTCAGATAGTGTCAGTTTTTCCACACTGTGCATTTGAAAAATGTGATTTTTAAAAACAGCTAACGTTTAACAAAAATTGCTCATTTTAAAAACATTGTTCTAGTTCATGAAATTGCACAAAGCTGCACTAAATCGGTGCAATTCTGTGAAAAGTGTGTAAAAAGGGTTTTTCTAATTTCGCTCAGCACTAATTAGAACCCTATGTCCTGGGTCCCCTGTACTTGAGCAGGCACACCTTCAGCTCTTGCTGAGGATGAAATCTGGAACCCTGACTCCTGAATGTAATGAATTCAGCCGTTCAGCTATTGAGCCTTTGAACATCAGTCTCATTACACACCACTAGAGGTCTCTCTGTTGTTACAATTTCTCAGCTCTATAGGTCATTTACACTGCTCACTTCTAGTGGGCAGTGCTTTCCATAGATTGTATTTTTCTCATATTCAATTACCCCTTTCCTGTTTGTGTTCACTTCTGCAGTCCTGTACAGTAACATTTATCAAGATAATCCTTTGGTGTTGCTTATCTTTCATGCCCCCTAGAGTTCTTCAGAAATAATTATGTCTCACAGTCTTCCCATTGCTTCTCCTCTACAACGTTTCAGACCACAGAGAATATGGAAATGGCGCATGAGAAAGAATTAAGTGATTTCATATCATTGCTTCTTTGCTGGATCTGGTTTTTTTTTCAGGTTTGGGATATCCACGTCACATCTGAAACCTCAGCATTTGAAATTATAGTAGGAATGTGTAATGGAATACCTACAGCACCTGCACCTGTGTGTGTGTCAAAGCCACTAAAGTGTTAAAAATTGGTGTCACTCTGTGCTCCCTCCTGAAAGGATATTTTTTGCATCCCCTGGGAGCAGCTGTGTTTGTTTCTTTTTCCTCCCCCAACCCCTACACATAAGCATAACCTCCCCATATTAGACATCATGTCCTCACCCCAGCTGGATCAAATTGCGGGTCATAGATGAAAAGCTGTCTGCAAAGCAGCACAGAACTACAGCTCCAATGAATCTGTGCAGGTAGTCCTGCAGGACACATGAAAAAGGCCATAAGTGTTACATATAATTCTGGTTGGACAGCATGACCTTCTACAGCACTGTTGGAAAGTGAGGGTGTACATGAGGATACATTCTTTAAAATAATTTGTTTTATTGGGATGGACCAACTGAGGAGATGCAGCATCTCATTTACAGTGGTGTCCAGCTTCTACTCAATTATGCAGCTGGGAGGGCAGGACTGTGACTCAGGGACCAAGAAGGTTGCACTGACAGTATGGCCCACAGGGAGGAGAATAGCTTTACAATTACGGTCGGATGTATGTTTATGGCTCCTTTAGTCAGATTAACTTAAATATACTAGATTCTGAGAGGCCCCTAGGTAAAAAAACTTGGATTCTAAGTGAGTTCAGTCAGCAGGTTGTTGCTTCACTGTGCCACCCATCTGGCCATGGCACCTCGATCCAATTTACTTCATGTGTGTGTGGTGGGGGGTGACTTCTTATTGTATTTATAATGCTATGGTTGTTGGTGAGCCTCTGCCAAGCTCTACAGAGGGCAAGGGGCAGGGTCACATTGAAACTTTTTGGAGGTGCACTTTGAATGTTTTGTGGAGGGGGGGGATCAGAATCATTTTGTAAGGGGACCCTCAAATCCTGAGCACATCTGAGGGGGTGAGGGCGGGGAGGTCACATAGTAAGTTTATAGTGACACAGTGATGTAACGGCTGTGGTGGTGGCATGTGAACACTGGTCCCCTGACTCGTAGTGCTCTAACCACTAGATCATGCTGCCTCATTCCCCAGCACTGTGGGAGGAATGAAGGAAGGAAGGAAGGAAGGAAGGAAGGAAGAAATTGGGTTTTATATAGCACTTTTCACATAAACTTGTATCTCAAAGTGGTTCACAATTCAAAATAGGGAACAGAGAGAATTCCACTGCTGTTTTCAGTGCACAGGAAGAGTCAAACAACAGAGATAGATTAGAGAGAAATTGAGAGTTACAAAGCTTGTAAGCAGTGGTCATGGGATTCAAATGTAGGACTCCAAATTTGCAGCTCTGTGCTCTAATCACTAGGCCTTCACTGCCTCCCTAGGTCCCTTTTAATCACCACTCATATAAGATAGATCTCCTGCCAATCCCAAATGTTGACGTGGTCACGGTGTGGGATTGCTGCACCTGAAGTCGGGGCACAAAGCCATTTACCTTTGCGTGGTTCAGAATTTGCATTTTTCTAAAATTAAATTGTGAAGTTTTAGGTTCTGAACTTCCTTTCTGAGGTAACAAAGAGGAACTGTGCAGCACTCCACCCCCTCATTCTCACAGTTCAAACAGACAAGAGAATTTGACATCCTCCTGTGTTTTCTGTTAAACTTTCCACACTAAACAACACAACTATGATCTGTTCAGTGCAGAACAAATGGCTGTTATTTAAAGCATTGCGTTATTTATTTGAAAGTTGCATAAAAGAGTTGGCACAATAGCCCTAAGGATACAATTTTATCTTTTTATTAATTTAAAATTTTTGTTCAGGTGCATCCTGGGGGGTTGCATATGCCTGTTTCATTGACAGGGGGAATGTTGGCCATGACACCAGGGAAAGTTTGCTGCTCTTCTTCGATACGTGTATTGGGATCTTTTACTTCCACCTGGACAGTGACCAGAGATAGGCAGAAGGTACTTTGGTTTAATGTCTCATCTGAAGGACAGCACCATACCGTCAGTTGCAGGTATTACCCCAAGTACCAGGCATTGGCCTGCCCCCTCCTGTAAATGCCCTTAGACTTACGTCATCCCCTACTCCCCTGCTCACTTCTTCCTCTGAACTCTTAACCCACCCCTCCCCGGTCCTCCTTCCTCTCCTCCCTCCACCTCTGTTTCCCTGTTTCGCCTCACTCATTCCTTTCATCACACTTACTCCCACCCTTCATTTTCCCTTTTTCCCTTCTCACCCCACTCCACTCCATCCTACACTTTCCTCCACTCCTTGCTCACCCTTATTCCATTATACTAGTCTTCACTATTCTTTATTCCTTGTCTCTCTAGTTCTCCCCTGCCTTACTTTATAGTTCAATTCTCCTGCCTACTTAGTTCCCCCCCTCTTTCTGCCTGTTCATTCTCCTTACCCCGCCCTATTTCATGACATTAGTTGTTATAATAACTGGTAATTTTCCTTCAGTTTATTATTTTAATTGTGCTTTATTTTCCATTTCTGCCAAGTCATGTGTATTATTGTTCATATTGAGCAAATTGCATTATGTTTTTTTACTTGTTGTACCTCCCTTCCTCCCCCAGGACGCTACTGGAAACGAGCCTTCAGGCTCAATGTGTCTTTCCTGGTAAAACTCTTTTAAATAGTTAAATAAATAAATAACTTGAGCTAGAACTCACAACTTTCCAATCTTCACAACCCAGAGGCAAGTGTGCTACCTACTGAGCTACTGACACAGGGGTCTCTTGGTACAGCAGAGTTCAAAATGTTCTTAGTTTGTAATGCAGCACAGTTGGACACACAAGTTTCAAAAGGGATACACAGCTACAAGTTACTTAACAAGAAAGACTGTGGCAACAGTGGAGAATAATTACCTATATAGCAGGTGGGGGAGGGGTAGCCACTGATGTTTATTTATTTATTTAAGAGATTCACCAGGAAGGCATGCTGAGCAGAGTACTGCTCGATTCCAGATGCGTCCTGGGGGTAGGGGGGTTACAGCAGAACAAGAACATACATTGGCAGAGTACAGCGGTAGGTGAGATGGTTCAGTACAGTTACAGGAACAGTTATAGATACTTAATGTTATGGGTTTCCATTTTATGTAGGGATGGGAAGTTTGGTTGTGACTTGATTCTGATTCTGGCTCTGATCTTTTTCCAAAAGGTTCTGATTTACTCTGGTTTGCCATAACAAGTCAGTTTTACGGACTGGCCAGATGTCAGTCCAAGTTATGTCCAAATGGAGTCAAATGGCAGATCCTGATTTCCCCTACCACCCCACTCCCAATTAAGTCTGTTCTTTAGGTGATGTCACGTGTAAAACAGTTATTTTGTGTTTTTCTCTACCAGTTGCTCATTTTAACAAGAATAAAGCTCCAGAATCACTTATATTATCTGGACCAGGTCAGAACCAGGTCACTGACAACTCCAGACCTGGTCAATGGACTGGATTGGGTCTATTCAGAGTCAAGTCACAAAGGACTCGGATTTGCAGAGTCCACCTTGGGTAGAATGATCTGGGGGTTCTGATCTGATATCAGGTCAGTCCTCCTATCGCTACACACAAGTTCTATGGAGAGTTGACAGGGAGGTGGGTGCTAGAAATGCATATGGATTAGTCAATTAGGGTTGGATAAGATAAGGGGTGGTCATCTGAGATGGGCTGGTTCAGTTGGAAGGCTTACTTCATGTGGGTGGGCTGGTTCAGGTGGGAGGAGTGGTAGAGACGTGGCTAAGGTGGTGAGGGGAAAGAGTGGAATTCAGGAGGAATAAGGAAACACACAAGGAGGAAGATAGGTAGGTATACCAAGTAAAACAGAGGGATGCAGGAAAGGTAGTGATGGCAGCAAAGGCACAGACAGAAGAAATGATAACCGAAAGGGTAACCAAAGGGGAGAAGACTTTCTTCAGGTTCATAAGAGAGAAGAGGAAAGCAAGGGGAGGGATAGTGAGGATAAAGAGGGTGGCAGGGGAAGACTGCACAGAAGAAGGTAGCAAAAAAGCAGACATCCTAAACAGGTACTTCTGCTCAGTCTTCACAGTGGAGGGAGTGGACAGACCACCAGGAAGCAGCAGGAACAAAGGGTTGGTGGAGGTGGATACAAGTCCAGTTTCAGAGGCAACAATCATGAAGGGATTTGCAGTTCTGAAAGTGGACAAGGGTCTGGACTGGACAGGATATGCCCAAGGGTACTAAAGGAACTCAGGAATGTGCAAGCTGCCCCATGGGTGGCATTATTCAACAGCTCACTGGAAACAGGCACGGTCAACCAATGGGTGTATACTATATACTGTACAGCACTCCTGTACAGTTCAGTCAGTGGCTGACTGGTGAGGTGTGAGGGGGACTGTGCCAGTCACCAGCTCCAGTCGGGTTGGGGGGGCGAGGTGGCGAGTCACTGGCTAATGGAGTTGGGGGTCACTTGACTACCAGGGAAAATGGGAATATATTTAATATTGTGAAGATCAGGGCTGGGGAGGGAGGACCACTAGACCACCAAGGGATAAGGAAACAATATAATATTGTGAAGATCGTGGCTGGGGACGGGGGTCACACAAGATTAGCAGGGTGATTGGGGATACTATTATTTTTATGAAGATCAGGGCTTGGGTGGTGGGTCACACTAGACTACCAGGGTGATCAGGGATACTATTATTTGGTTGAAGATTGGGGCTGGGGGGGTCACCCTAGACTATCAGGAATCGGGCCATTATTTAATTGGTGATGGATCGGGGCTGGGGAGGGACCACTGTATCGCCAGGGTTCCCTGCCTTAAATAGTGCACAGCCGTGTCTGCACACTAGTTAGGACAGGGTTTCAGAAGCATAAATCTGCACCGCTGCTGGGGGCCAATTTGTGCTTCTGAAATGTTTCGATACTGTGCTGTGCCACATATGCATTGGGGACCCCTCATTTGCATAGGCACAGTACAATATTGTGCAAGTTGGTGCTGTCGGGGGTGTGCTGTGCATCTGTGCCCTTTGACTATGGGCACACCCTGACAGCTGGTGCATTTACCAGTATGTGCGGCCCATTCTGGGTTGTGCCCGTGCATCCCTCTGAATAAGGGGCCCCTAGTGTGCTGCCAAGAATTAACAGTAGCTATCAGAAGTAGTCAGCTGTTACGTCTTATATCTGAAGTACTTTTTCTTTTCTGTTTTGCTAATTAGAAGATTTTTTATCTGACAGTACTAATGTGATGTGTGAGTACGGCTCTCTACCTGGAGGCTGACATATTCAGTTCTGTTTCTCCCTATACATCTGCAGCATTGTGACATCACAGTGACATCACTAGTAACCAATCAGAAGAGCCAATCTCCTGCTGCTTGGTTGGTAACTTGTGACACAGGTTACCAATCAGGCAGAAGAGCTTGTGATGCAACAGTGGGTGAGGTTGCACGTGAGGATACAGTGGAAGGATTAGAACTAGATATCTGCTTCCAGGTAAAGAACTGCTTTTCACATCACACCCAATAATATTGGAAAGAAAATTATGCAATAAACTCAAAGGAAAGAAAAAAAAAATACTTCAGAAATATAAAGTAATAGGGAAATACTAATATCAGTGTCAGTGGCTCTGCAGGTTACACACTCACCTCTGAGGCCAGAAGATTGGAAGGCTGTGGGTTCCATCCCCACAGCAGGAACTTGGGTTAAATCCCAATACCGACACTGTAGTGCAGCATGAGGGGGGATGCCGCACTCCTGAGGTGCTGTCTTTCAGATGAGATGTTAAATTGAGGTTCTGTTGCCTGTTCTGGTGGTTGTTCAGGCGGAACAACAAAGATACCATGGCTCTTCTTGAAAAATAGGGGTATTTCCCTTGTGTCCTGAATCCACCCTCTCCCCAGGAATGAGGCTGAAAATAGGCAGAATTGTCCAGCCCTCTTTTCCTGATCAACAAAAACAAACACATGAATAAACAGATACAAATCACTATGTTATGCCTGCGATGTTTTGACACTACTATCTCTTTAAACTACCTTTAGAGTGAATACTGGTCAAGTGATATGCAATACAGTAGCTAGGTATAGAGAGATATACAAAATAAAAAGTAAAGCAATTAAAAGAGATACCTAAAGAGAAAAGCTCCTGTGAGCCCTGCCCAACCATGGTCTGAATTCTTCACCCTTGTCCTCGGCTGGGCAGTGCTTCAAGAAATGGAATGAAGGTGCATTACTGGGGAATTTACTGCAGAAGCATGGCTGGCAGAGGGACCACCACCTGCTACAAACCTTCAAAGTAGGTGGGGTGGGACATCCACAGTGCTCCATGCCCCTGCAGAAATGGACCAACATATATGTGTGTGTGTATATGTATATGTATATATATATATATATATATATATATATAATTCCCTAGGGAATGAAGGAGGTGGTGGTGATGGTGGTGGTGCAGTTCATATATGGGGGGGGGTTACTAGGAAAGTAACAACAGAATGGGACTGCACCGTCAGTGTGGGCCTTCACATAGTAGAGGGATCAACTCCTGCTAGAACCTCATGCGGGACCCAGATGACTGAAATAAACTGAAAGTGAGTAAAGGAGCCAACAGCCTGTGCGGTAGGAGGGATGGGGGGGGTGCTTTAGTAAAGTTGCCTGTTCATGAAAAAATACCCCATGGATTTCAAATGTGGTCCTGCCCCAAGGATAAGAGAAATAGGAAGAGAACCAGTAATATCTACTTGCACTTGTTACTGATCAGGTTTACACTTTAAATGTCACTTAACTATACAGTGACTGTGTCGCAATTGCAGTGTAGTTGCATGCGTCAGACATGTAACTGCAGTGCAATTACCCTGTTGCATGTAATTAACGATTAATTACATTGAAACAGACTCTTCAAATAAAGTGTAACCCTGATTGGTTGTTACCTTGTGTGTGTCTACTGACTTCTACGACTGTGATGAGGTGCCTGTTCTTCATTTTTGTCACATTTGTTTGTTACCAGTGTATTCCTGTTATCTCTGCTCATCCCAGGTCATTCCTGATATAGGCAGTTATTACCTAGTATACTTACCTAGTTGCCAAAAACTAAATAAAATAACATAATTGAGTACCAGGGTATTTAACCAAAACAATGCAGTACTGACTGGGTAGTAACATCAAATGTCTAGCTAAGTTTCACACATCATACAGTGTACACTGATGTTTTTAAGACAGCTTTACTGGTAATTTATTGTCTATAATGTATACATTGAAACTTCTTGGAGTCCTAAGACAATCTCAGTATGTCTTTAATCTTGGTGGGAGTTGTTTTTCAGTAATCACATCCTTATACACACTGTGACACTCATAGCTTGATTTAAGAGTCATCTGCTCCAGCAGTGTTATCCTATGTCAATTAAATTTATATGCAGTAGGATTCTTTGTATGTGTTTTGCACCATACATCTTTGACCCTGGGACCCTCCCAGCTGAAGGTAACATGGTACTGTTAAACTTCTCTGACATCATCATCTGTATTTTTAAATGAGTATTTTAACCAGTAGGGATTTTTTCTGTTTTTTCTGCATGATCTAGCTGTTAAAATTATTGTTTTTTTTTTTAAATAACTGCCATTACACTTCTGAAGAACATACTAACATACTAAAATGCCAGCAGAATAGGCCTAACGGTCTTTCGTGTTCTGCCTGCTTGTCAGCCCCCACCCTTGTGCTGACCTTGCTGCCCCTCGCCTTCTCTGGCTTCTCCTTCTCAGTTCGGATATTCTTGCTGCATTGATTTTGCTTCCAGAACCCTTCCCTGTACCTGTCCCACTCCTCTGGAACTCCTCCACCATCTCTGCCTCCACCAGCCCCCTAGGCAGCGCATTCCATGGCTCCACCACCCTCTCAGTGAAGTAGCACCTCCTCCTTTCTCCCCTGAATCTTCCCCCCTCCAGCTTCCACCCATGCCCTCTAGTGGCTCCCTCCTCCTTCCTTCGAAGCACCCTGACTGTTCCTCCCCTATTTACCTCTTCATGTACCTGAAGACCTCTATCATGTCCCCCCAGGTCCCTTCTCTCTTCCAATGTGTACATATTTAGCTCTTCGAGCCTCTCCTCATAGGTCCTGTCCCCCAAGCCCCAAATCATTTTGGTTGCCCTCCTCTGGACCCTGTCCAGGAGTTTAATGTCCCTCTTTAAGTGTGGCCTCCAAAACTGCACGCAGTACTCAAGGTGCAGCCTCACCAAGCAGTTATACAGAGGGAGTATCACTTCCCTCCTTCTGGAGGTGATCCCCCTAGTGATGCATCCCAGCATCCTGTTGGCCATGGCTGCTGCCCTCCTACAAGTCTCAGAGCTGTTCATCTTGACATCCACCACCACCCCCAGGTCCCTCTCAGCCATCGAGACTTGTAGCATCCCCCCCCAGGGTGTACACTTGGCCCGGGTTTCTTGCCCCCAAGTGGAGTACCTTGCATTTCTTTGCATTGAACCTCAGCTTCCACTTTCTAGACCATCTTTCCAGAGCCTCCAGGTCCCCCTGTAGGGCCACCCTCCCCTCCTCCACATCCACCACTGCCCCCAGTTTTGAGTCATCCGCAAAGAGACTCATCTCACTCCTGATTCCTGTCCTTATGTCAGAGATGTAGGCGTTGAACAGGAGGGACCCAAGGACTGATCCCTGTGGGACCCCACTAATGACCCTCCTTGGGGATGAGACTATCCCGCCAACTACGACCCTCTGGGTCCGGTCCTGGAGCCAATTGCCTCATCCATCTGATCATCTGGTTCCCCACCCCCATTCCTCCCAGCTTATCCAACAGGCCCACATGAGGAACAGAGTCAAATGCCTTGCTGAAGTCTAGAAAGAGGACGTCCACTGGTCTACCCAGATCCAAGGCACTCATCACCCAGTCATAGAACTCCACAAGGTTTGTCTGACATGATTTCCCCGGGATGAATCCATGCTGTCTATCTTCCAGGCACCCTGACTTTTCCAGGTCCCCCAGCCTCTCCTTGACAATGCCCTCCATCACCTTGCCCACCACCGATGTCAGGCTGACAGGCCTGTAGTTCCCTGCCACCTCCCTTGATCCCCCCTTGTGGATAGGCACTATATGAGCCACCTTCCAGTCCTGGGGCACCCACCCTGTCCTCAGAGAGATGGTGAAAAGCTCCGCCAGGGGTTTCGCCAGGACATCCGCAAGTTCCTTCAGCACTCTGGGTTGTAATTTATCCAGCCCCGGTGCTTTTTCCATCTTAAGGGAACTGAGGGCTTCCCTCACTCTCTCTGCTGTGATTTCCACTTCCAGTACCTCTTCTCCCTGCTTAGCCTTCCCCCCTCCTGCCAGTGATGCCTCCCTCTCTCCAGACCCGCCGATCGGTAAGGGTCCCCCCCCCTCCTCAGTATCTCTGTCTCCTCCCATGTACGATGCAGCACTCCCATTTTCCTTGGTGAAAACTGAGGTGAAGTACTCATTTAGTTCCTCAGCCTGCTCCCCCGGGTCTTGTGCCCATCTCTCCCCTGATTTAATCCTGCCAATCTGCCCCTTCACCCTTCATTTTTCCCTAATGTATCTAAAGAACCCCTTGTTCCCTCTCCTAATTTCCCTGGCCAGGTTCTTCTCCTTCCTTGCCTTAGCCACCCTCACCACCCTAGTGGCCCTTCTAGCCATCAGCTCATACTCACCTCGATTCCTTTCACTCCTTGAGCACTTGAATTGCCTATAGGCTGCCCTCTTTCCCTGCACCACCTCCTGGACCTCCCTGGTCCACCAGCAGGGTTTTTGGGCCCTACCGCATTTTTGTCTTACTCTTGCACAGGTGCTGGTAGCATCCTGCACCCCCTCTCCTGATGATTTCACACCTACTATCAGTGTCCATGTCTGACCCAATCACATCCAAATGCTCCTTAAGGATTCCTTCCCATTTCCTTAAAATCCATCCCCCTGAAGTCAGTTACCTCCGTCTTTGTGCAGCCTTCTAGCCCTCCTAGGTCCAGGCAGAACCAGACCGTGGCATGGTCACTCCCCGCCAACGGGTCCCTTACCTCCAGGCCCCCAATTTGGTCACTGTCTGCCAGGACCACATCCAGTACCCGTGCCTCCCTGGTTGATTCCCCTACCTGCTGAGTTAGGAACGCATCTTGAAAGACATCCAACAACCTCTGTTCCCTGGTCACAGAGGATGTCATAGTCTCCCAGTCTGTTCCTGGCATGTTTAAGTCCCCCAACACCACCACTGTTCCTCTGCCCAGTCTGCAGTGTCTCCCAACATCTGCCACCAGACTCTCCTCCAGCTCTTCCGCCAGGGCAGGGGGTCTATACACCACTCCTATTTTTACTCTCTTGCCCCCCTTGTTATCAAGGTGACCCAAATTGCCTCCACGGTTCCCTCCGCCTCCTCTACTCCCCCTATGCCAATGCAGTTTTTGACTATCATTGCTACCCCCCTCCTCTTCCTTCCCCCCTGTCCTTCCTGAACATAGTGTAACCCTCCAGGTTCAGGTCCCAGTTGTGTCCTGCAGTGGCCCAGTTCTCAGTGACCACTGCCGTATCCACTGCTCCCTCAGTTAGCATTGCCTGGAGCTCAGGCATTTTATTGCCCAAGCTCCTGGCATTTAGCAGGACTACCTTCCACCCTTTCCCTATACTTCCATTTCCCCTGCTCGTGTTCCCATGGGGATTCTGTTTTCCCCTGGTCTGCACTTTACCAGTCGGCCTTTTCCTGCATTCCTTCAGCTCCCTAGGGGGGTGGAGACAGAGTCCCTCCTTTATCGGCCCCCCCTCGACAGCCTTTTCTCCCATCCCTCCCCCTTCACAAGTTTAAACCCCACTTTTCACCAATGAACCCCTCTATTCTCAACTTAAGGATTCCCCTCCCCTCCAAATTGAGATGGAGCCTATCTCTAGCATACAGCTCCGTATCCTTCCAGGTCTCCCCCCAATCCCCCATCAACCCACACCCTCTGGCCTCACACCACTCCCTGAGCCACTGGTTTATCTCTCTAGTCTTCCTTTTGTGTTCCCCACTAGCCCTTGGCACTGGCAGGATTTCTGAGAAGGAAACTGTGCATCCTATGTCATGATAGACCCTGGCAAGCTCCCTGAATCTTGCCTGTATCTCTAGCTCGCTATTTCCCTCAATGTCATTTGTACCCAGGTGGACCAGTATGTCCGGGGAACCCCACAATCCTTTGCCAGCTGATATACTCATGCTTAGCCTCTGTGCACTGCTAGTCCAGGGAAGCATCTTGTTCTAACTGGCCAGGCTTCTCCTCCTATCCCATTTGATACCCCTGATCATAGAATCCCCAGCAGGAGCACTCTGACCACTCCTTTCCTCCATTTCCCTCCATGTCCCTCATCCTTTCTACCGCCCTTCCACCAGCTGGCTCCTTGTTCCTCCCCTATCTGGGTGCCACATGCCACCCCTCCTTATTTACCATGGCCACCCCTCCCTCCAATCCTATGCCCTCCTCCTGAGTATCCTTCTGTACCTTGCTAACTCCCCTCACTGCTCATGACTGGTCCTTCTCCCCATCTGCAAACTAGCCTGGCTCGTCCTCCCTTCCTTCCTGTCTCCGCTTAGTCCCTCCTTGCTTGTCGTGCTCCCCTGGCCTAAACCCTCAGCTCCCTTTACTGAATCCTCCTTGTACTTCTGGTCCTTCCTTTACCTTTCCTCCCAACTGGTCCTTCTCCTTGCGCTTTCCTCCCTCTTCCCTGCCCTTCCTGCTCTGATTCACTGCTCCCCATTTTCCTGCATTCCAGGTTCCCTGTTCTTTCTGCTATCCGCCCCGCCTCCTGCCCCCCACTCTCTTTCCATCTCTAACCACCCCTGTCATGGCTACATCACCCCCCTCATACTCAAGCAGAAGAAGAGAATTAAAGCGGTTACAGAGTGTAAGGTCTGATCCACCTCCCCGCCTTGCTTCCTTCTGTCCAGCCCTGGCCATCTGCCTACTTCCCTGAGAATGTTGTCCCTCTGTCCCTCCTTTGTGAGGGTCCCCAGTTACCTACCTGCTTCCTTGGTAGTGTCCTTTTGGACCCCCTCTGCCAGGGGTCCCTCCCTATGTGACCCCTGAGTATTCTCCTGCACTCCTTTCCCTATGCCCCCACCCCCAGTGCTTGGTGCAACCCTGTGGGAGATCCCCTGCCCCTTCCCCAACCATACCTCCTCCCTTCCCCCAGCTGTCTCCTAATCCCCGCAACCTCCTCCCTAAGCTGTGCCAGCTGGTAGCACACTGGGCAACCACCGAGCTTCCAAGCCCAGTCCAGTATCATGGCTGCTCCACACCCTGTGCACCCCACCACCCTCCCAAAGATGCTGGCCCTAATGCCGTGTGGTTCCATCCCCTTCCAAGTAGGTTTCCTTGGGTGAGCCACCAGGTTCCCCTCAGTCCAAGATACACCCCTACTGCCTAATCAGGTCACCCACTAATCTTAGATACAGTCCCACAGTACACCAGTAACCCTGTTACTAGGTGCAGCACAACACAGTAAACTTAAAAGGGAAATTAACAACTCAAGCTCCTCTCCTGGCCTTTAAATCCAACCCCATGTGGCTAGAACTACATGAGCTGCACCTGCAGCCTTTTCCTCCAATTGCAGGGCAGGTGTTCTCTATAAATTAGCAGAACTCTGGGGAGGGAGGGTGGGCAGGGTGGGTCTTGGGCAGACACCCGACTCGAGAGAGAGAGTGTATCAACCCTGTGTCTCCCCTCCAAACCCAGCAGCCAAAGAACCAGGCCCAAGCAAATCCCACCGAATAGGTTTTAAATCAGAAGAAATAGGCCTCCACCAGAGCAGCCTGTTACACAGTGAAACATCCAACAAATGAGCCCACTTACAGCCACCAAACCAGTTTTTAAACTTCCAACAGCCCCCAAAACAATACCCTGCTGGCCCCTTAGAAGAAAGAAAGAAAAGAAATAACCTTCTACCAAGTAAAATCCACAAGAACCCTGTGAAAACAACAAGATGCAACTACTGTCCTGGAACACAACTGATCCTGTCCCCTTCCAGTTCTTTCTGAGAAGACAAAGCACCTAACACCACAAACCTGATTCAGCTCTGCCTCCAGTCAATTAGCTGAGTGAGACCTGGCCAGACCATTAACACCCTTCCCCCACTATGCAGTAATCTTTGCAGCTACTGAAGTCAGCAACAAGGAATCAAAATTCAACTCAAAGCCCCCAAAATATGTTTGCTGCCAAAGAAAACAGGTCTCCAATTTAATCAGCTTCACTAACAACACATCAAAATAGGTTTGAAATTAACAGATATACGTCTCCAATTCAAATAACCAGGCCCAAGCAAATCCCACCAAATAGGTTTTAAATCAGAAGAAATAGGCCTCCACCAGAGCAGCCTGTTACACAGTGAAACATCCAACAAATGAGCCCACTTACAGCCACCAAACCAGTTTTTAAATGTCCAACAGCCCCCAAAACAATACCCCGCTAGCCCCTTAGAAGAAAGAAAGAAAAGAAATAACCTTCTGCCAAGTAAAATCCACAAGAACCCTGTGAAAACAACAAGATGCAGCTACTGTCCTGGAACACAACTGATCCTGTCTCCTTCCAGTTCCACTTCCAAGGACTGGTTGGTCCAAAAGCTAGAGCACTTTGTTCTTGTTGTTACATCTATATTGGTCCATTAAAAGGTACCAAATCATTTGCTTCTGGATCTTTTAAAGATCAAGAAATGTAGCTACACTATAGTTTCCTAAATCTTAGTTACTATATATCAAATCTGAGAATTCAGTCTGGACATATGAATGTATGAACATACGAAGAAGTCAGCAGAGGAAGGCCGTTTTGTTTTATTTAGTCTGATCATATTGCAGGGTCCACAGCCTCAGCTACTGACCCTATCTCTCCTCCCCAGTCCTCTCATCCTTTCCATCTCTCCTACCCATGATCCTTACCTTCCCCATGCCTATCTCAGCCTCTCTTGAAGCTGCTGACCATCTTCAATGATGCTACCTCTTCCAGCAGCACATTCCAAGTGTCCACCAGCAGCACATTCCAAGTGTCCACCACCCTCTCTATGAATAAGTGCTTCCTGACCTCCCTCCTAAACCTCCAACCCTCCAGTGTAAGACTGTGCCCCCTCGTGTTATGGTTGCC
This sequence comes from Neoceratodus forsteri, assembly GCA_016271365.2. Lineage (NCBI taxonomy): Eukaryota > Metazoa > Chordata > Ceratodontiformes > Ceratodontidae > Neoceratodus > Neoceratodus forsteri. The sequence continues at coordinate 47,815,200 of JADMNL010000036.1, forward strand.
ACTCAACTTAAAGAGACTCTCCTTATCCACCTTATTTATCCCTTTTAAGTACTTGAAGGTCTCAATCATGATGACAGAGATGGTATTTACATTTTGGACTGAAGCCAAACTGCCTGTCACACAGTAGACTAAACTACTTTACGTGTGGAGCAATTTGGCTGATGTACAATATATTACAAAATGTTAAAAAAATATATGATCATTACGGGTTGATAATAACAGCTCACTGTCTGTCCACTGTTCAGCCCTTCTTGGGTCTGTTTACTTCCCATCTCTACCTCAGTGCTCTCTGTTTGGATTCAAAGGAAGTCTAAATTTATTCAGATTCAGAGAATGGCTCACTGCTGATCCTTACTGCCAATAATCACATCTGCTTGGATACAAAGAAAAGCTATTTGTCCATCCTTAGCACCAACACTCAAATCTTTTGGGATACAGAGAAAGACTCAGCGCCCATCCTTACCATCAATCCTCAGATCTATTTGGATGCAGAGAAAAGGCTCACTACACTTAATTACTTAAAAGGGGGTTAGCCGGAGACCAGTTAAGGCCTGCTGGGACAGAATAGGCAAGGAAAAAATTGGGCAGCCTAGGTGTGCCAAACAGTCTTTTTTTCTGCTGGCAAATTCTATGCTTCTGCATTTCTACTCATCCTTACCATCAGTATTCAGATCTGTATAGACAAAGAGAAAGACGCATTACACATCCTCACCACCAACACTCAGATCTGTTTGTATGCAGAGAACGAGACTCTGCCCACTATTACCATCCATGCTCAGATCTGTTTGGATACAGAGAAAGGCTCACTGCCCCATCCATAACACCAATTGTCAAATCATGTCAGATACAGAGAAAATGTTCACTGCCAATCGCAAAATAGCCAATGATATTGATACAGTATCGACAAGGAAGGCTCAGTAAGTCCATGTCCCCTCCAAAACCTTTTAGCCACTGTTGCATCCATAACCACCACCACTTATCAGATTTGTTTGCATGCAGAGAAAGGCTCACTGCCCATCCTAGCCACCAATGATCAAATCAGTTTGGTTACAGAGACTGGATTTCTGACCAATCGTCATTCAATGCTCAGATTCATTTGGATTCAGAGAAAGGCTCACTCTCTATCTCACATCAAGATCACTGTCATAGGATCCACTATTTATGATGTTTCATTAACTATCTTTACCAAGTTCAGCCTTTGTCCTATCGCCAAATGCCTGTCCTTTCAAGTTTAAAACTAGACAGAGGAGACGGGGCAATTTCTGCCAAACTGCTGGAAGCTTATATCTGTTTCAGTCTTCCAGTCAAACCCTGGTCACATCCCATAGTTATTAGTAAAAGGCAAACCTACCCACAATCTTGCAGCCAGCTTTCAATCTTATTAGCAGGGCTTCCTGTTGGAATAATTAGAAAGGTTTCAGTATCTCATTAGTAGACCAATGCAAACTATTGAAGGTTCAAAAGAGCAGCACATTGATGAAGTCAAGGAGACTGAGTCACTGAAATGCATTGGACGAGAACAGGTATGTTACTAGAATTAAGCAGATACATAGTCATTCCCCAAGTTTCAAATACTTTGGAATGTGCCACTGTCTCTCCAAAATGATAACAACAAATACATCTGTATTTCATCTGTGGATATCCAGTTTTAACTAATCAGATTCAATACTGGGGCAAGGGGAGGCAGGAATTTGTAAAGCCTATATTGACAGGTACAGTAGATATTATTTTCTACAGTGTAAAAATTTAGACTTAGGAGCTAAATGCATCGCTGCCCAGTTTTCAAAATTAGGAAATCCAGTAGTTATTCCCAGTTTTCAAAATTCAGATATAGCTGTACCTGGAGACAAATGGCAGAGCAAGTGTCCCCGGGTCTAACATTTACATCTAGGTTGAATAATCAACATCCACAAATAATAACAGCAAATTTTATTTATAGTGGCACCCTTCGCTGGAGGCTCAGGGTGCCTTACAGTACAAAACAGGAACAATTATGCAATCATAATATAAGTATACAATAACTTAACAACTTAAATAAGTAAATCAATAAATACTCATAACATCACCTGGGATCAAGTAAAAAGTAGGGGTATGCCCCCTTACAGCGACACCAACACAGCAAACTACAATCCTGTCAGCAAAATTGACACTTTGCCGACAGGTTGCTGTGTTGGTGTGCCCGAGACAGGGGCACACTGTTTCCCAGTCCTGCACCCCCGCCCTGAAGTAACCCCGACTGGAGTTATGAATCCTTCAGTAGGGGGTCAGAGCCCCAAAAAACAAACCAGGACACTTAAAGGAATCATGACGACCGCAACTTGTGGTTGGCATGATTCCTGTTGCTGTGATACCGGTTGACATAAAGAATGTCGAACCGGCATGGTACAGCCAAAAGTAGGTAATAGCTTCAGCTTTTATCAAATACCTGTTTGAACAGATGCACCCTAAAGGCCTCCGGCAAGAGGGGCCCCTCTAAGGGCCCTTGGGAGCAAGTTCCAGAAAATCGGACCAGCCACTGCGAAGGCTTGGTCTCCCAATGTTTTCAACCTGGCTCTTGACACTGACAAGAGGCCCACCTCAGGAAACATAGATGGCCAGAGATCAAGTGAGGATGCAGGGGCTCCAACAGGCAGTTGGGTCTTATTAGTCAGCAAAACCAACTTTAAAGGAGATATGCCACTTTACCAGCAGTCAGTGTAGATCACGCAGCACCAGGGAGACATGGCACCTTCTTAGAAGGCCTGTCAAAATCCTGGCCAATGAGTTCTGCACTGGCTGTAGGTGCCAAGGTGTACTTCCATTGATCCCAAAGCACAGAGTGTTGCAGTAATCTAGCTGAGATGTCACAAACACATGCACTAGAGTTGTCAAATCCTCAGGAGGATCAAGGGATCTAATCTGGATGTTGTTCCTTAGATGGCAAAAGCCATTCTGGACTACTGATGACACCTGAACCTCAAGTGTCATCCCCTCATCCAGAATGACCCCCAGATTTCTCACCTTGGTGGAAACTGAAAGCATAGAGGAGCTGAACCAAAGTCCAGTCTCCCTATTGGCAGCAACCATGCTCTCCCTACAACCTGAGTCGACCACTAGTACCTCAATCTTGGCTGAGTTGCATCTCAGCCTGCTTAATGGTATCCAGTCTGGCATCTTAGCTAAGCATTTATTCAGCACATGCTCTGCACCAAGCATCATATATGCAAATGACAGGTGCACTTTGGTATCATCTGTATAACAGTGAAACACAAATTTGTACCATCTTATAATCCCACCCAGGGGCAGCAGGTACACCACAAACAATATGGGTGAGAGGACCAGCCCCTGTGGCACTCCACAGGGCAGTGGCATCAGGTGTGAGGAGAAATTCCCTAACACAACCTTCTGCTTTCTGACCCTAAGAAAGGACTCCAACCAGCAGATGACCTCACCAGTGAGTTCTATGTACTCCCTATGTCAGTTCAACAATAGCCCATGTCCATGGTGTCAAAAGCTAGTGAGAGATCAAAGAGGACTAGAATTGACCATGCTGCTGTGTCCCTTACCTGAGGAGGTCATTATGTACCCTGATCAGCACAGTCTTCATGCTATACATAGACCTAAAATCAGACTGGAGAGGCTCCTAGATGTTAGTACCTATGGGGTGTACTAGTCACTGCAATTCAACCATCTTATCAATAACGTTCCCCAAAAAGAGGGGGTTAGAGTCAGGTCAGTAATTTGCCAGAATGTCCAGGTCCAAAAATGGCTTTTTCAGAGGGGGCTTCAACAGTGCATCTTTCAAGTACAACTGGGAAAACCCCTTCCAATAAGGAGCACTGCACAATTCCATCTAACACCAGGCCCAGATGCTGGACACAGCTCACCAGTCGAGTCAGGCCTCGGTCCAGTTAACAGAAAGTTGGTCACACCTATGAAATCACCACACTCACCTCCTCCACTGTCACTAGTTTAAACTCACCCCAAAAATGACTAGGTGCATCTGGGACATGTTGACACAGCATTGTTGCGTTGCCATTATACAAATGGTCAGGTAGTGCATGTCTAGCTGTATTGTACAAATGGGAAAGGGAAGGGAAATGGAACATTGTTTAACCAGGAGTAGCACACTAAGCCAAAGCTTGTTTCCAGATGTGACATGTGAGCACAAGGAAGTTAAGTGACTTGCTCAGGATCACACAGTATACACCTAGGTGGCTGTGGGATTCAAACCCAGTTCTCCAGATCTGCAGCTCAGAGCCTTAACTCACTGCCCTATACTGCCTCCTATGGGAAGGCAGTGCCTGTCTAGCTGCATTATATAAATGGGCAGGCAGTGCCTTTGTAGCTGCATTATACAAATGAGCAGGCAGTGCCTGTCCAGCTGTATTGTATAAATGGGCAGGTAGTGCCTGTCTGACTGCATTATACAAATGGGAAGGCAGTGCCTGTCTAGCTGTATTGTACAAATGGGCAGGTAGTGCCTGTCTGGCTACATTATATAAATGGGAAGGCAGTACCTGTCTAGCTGTATTGTACAAATGGACAGGTAGTGCCTGTCTGGCTGCATTCTACAAATGGGAAGGCAGTGCCTGTCTAGCTGCAATATTCAATTGGACAGATGGTGCCTGTCTGACTGCTTTATACAAATGGGCAGGCAGTTCCTGTCTAGCCACATTATACAAATGAGCAGGCAGTGCCTGTCTAGCTGTATTGTACATTTGGGCAAGCAGTGCCTGTCTAGCTGCATTATACAAATGTGTAGGCAATGCCTGTCTGGCTACATTATACAAATGGTCAGGCAGTGCATACCTAGCTGTATTATACAAATGGGAAGGCACTGCCTGATCCAGCTGTATTATGCAAATGGACAGGCATTCCCTTTTTATTTGTACTGTACAAATGGCCAGGCAGCGCCTGTCTAGTAATATACAAATGGGCAGGCAATGCCTGTTTGGCTGCATTATACAAATAGGCAGTGCATGCCTAGCTGTATTATACAGATGGGAAGGCAGTGCCTGTCTATATGCATTGTACAAATGACCAGGCAGTGTCTGTCTAGTAACATTATGCAAGAGGACAGGCAATGCCTGTCTAGCGGCATTATACAAATGAGCAGGCAGTGCCTGTCTGGCTGCATTATACAAATGGTGAGACAGTGCAGTTACTGCCTTTTGTCACAGATATGTAATTATCCTTTCTGTAGGTTTGTCCACCTGTATCAATTTGCCTCAAGGAGATTACAGTTGGCCATTTACTATGTGACTCAAATGACAGTTACTGTATCGGTCCAACTTTTTTCAAACAGAACCGATGCAGATTCTGTATCTGCTGGATAAAGACACCATGCACTGGATATTTATGGGGCAGATAGTCCACTCTCCTTTATCTCCTTCTGTTGGTTTTAGGAATGACGTTCTGGAAGTACTTCCCTTCCTCTTCCTTATCTGCCCTCTCACCAGCTTGTCTGGCAAATTTGCACATGAAGGTGTACATTTTTCATAAAAATAAACAGGTTTTTCTTGAGGAAGCTACTCCCCTGTTATCTCTGGTAACCCTTTTTGTAAACAGTATAATGAATTTTTATAGCGCTCTCGGATGGATACAGTTTTGGCTATTGTAAGATACAAAATCTTGAAAGTGTTGCTACTTCTTGTCTCTCACCTTCCTCAAAGACCTCATCCAGCTGTGGCAGTTGTGATTCAAAGGTGTCTTTCAGAGGGCAGTCATCTTCCTCGACATTCCTGTGCTTGCTGCTCCTAAGCCAGGCTCGACGCCTCTCCCGGGAGGCGGGACTCAGAATCGAGGGACTATACATCTTTTATGGTGGAGTGAGCCTTTCAGTGGCTGGACTGGCATCCAGAATCTGAAAAAAAAAAAACAAGGGCACATTGGCAGTAGGCTCTCCTCATGCAAGGATCTAGGTAGTGGATTGCAAGTTTGTATTTCATAGGTCAAAAGTAAAGGTTGAAAGGATGGAATACGTGCACATCTTCTATCATAACTGATTGTGTTATCACAGATGAATTTATGATGTCATTGTGTTACTGAGAACATGTAGTAGGTGACACAGACAGCTCAGGCTAAAACATCAATATGCCATCAGCAATAATGAAAAAGAAAGTACGGTGTATTATAAACCTTTGGCTAGAAAATGGAACATTCTGATTCACTGACAGCATTCTAAAAGGGCTCTGTTAATGTCTGGAAACCTTCATTTGACATGTGCCGTAGACCCATAAAAATATAAAAACTGTTTTGCTTAATAATAGCACTAAAGGCACTTCAAGGGTTAGGTTCCCACTGTTACTCCGATAGTAGGGCAGAAGTCATTGACTTGTGCTTCATACTTTATTATACCCCTAAAATGAGATAAGGATGGTAATCCTGGTCATGCCTTCATGATCTGAAACACTGAAGTTTGGTTTTATGTTTGAAAGTTTTTTGATTTGTTGTGAAAATCCTCTTTTAAATATACAAAGAAGAAATTTTTTTTTTTTATTCTATTTTTTCTTCTTTTTTTAACAAAATACTTCAACATCTTGATAACTTTCGCGGGGAGGATACTGTTAGACACTTGACTGACATGTGCACCAGCACCTCTAAGGCCTGGACTTACGTCCTTCATAGCAGTGTCCTCAGGGGTGGGGGTTTTGGGACAAATAAACATGCTGACAAAATAGTGTAAAAAGGGCAACAGGAACAGGTGAGGAAGGGGGTTAATGTTTCAACTGATGCCTGAGGGAGCCAGAGGATGAAGAGAAGCAGAGAGAGGAGGTGAGGTGGTTCCAGAGTGAGTAAAGTCAACAGGAGAAGGCAGATTACCCAGCAGAGGAGAGGAGAGGGAGTGAGGAGTGGCAAAACTGAGATGGTCTCAGGAACGGAGGGAACAAGAAGCAGAGGGGAGTTGTGAAAGGAAATGTGAGGTGCTGAGGGACGCTACATTATCAAAATAACTTCAGCAGAGCTGATATTGATAAGCTGAAGGGGATGATTGTGGCTAATCTGATGAACACACCAATGAATGGGAGGGAATGAGTGTTAGGCAGCCACCTCCATGGAGTACAGGTCTCCTTGTATTACTACCCAGAACTGAGCATACAAGCAGTTAGTGGCTAGTTGGAGTACAGGTCCCCTTGTATTACTACCCAGAACACAGCATTCAGGCAGTTGGTGGCTAGTTGGAGTAGCAGTCCTGCTTGTATTACTAGCCAGAGCAGAGTGAATGAATAGTTGTTGGCTAGTTGGAATAGCAGATTCCTTGCATGACTACACAACAGAGCATGAGAGTAGTTGGCGGTTGGTTGGAGTAGCAGTTCCCTTGTACTACCGCTGAGAACAAAGCGTACATGTAGACAGAGGCTAGTTGGAGTTCTGGTCTCATTGAACTGCAACCCAGAACAGAGCAAATGACTGGACAGTGGCTAGCTGAGGTTAAGGTCCCACTGTATTACTACCCAGAACACAGCATACGAGTAGCCAGTGGCTAGCTGGAGTGCAAGTTCCCATGTGCTGTTTTACTACACAGAACACAGTATAGGAGATGCTGGCAGTTAGCTGGAGTACAGGTCTCATGATATTACTACGTCCATAGGATATATATCTCTGTTCTGAGTAGGGTTATCATTTACAACTTGCGTTCACGCCTACTCACTTTCAGGAACTGGCTGAGCTTTATCAGTTGAATGTTGCACCAGTTCGCAGTACTGTTGAAACACATCTGTTTCTCTAAGAACCTTATGTAACAGGAAGTGGCACATTGATTTTGTATAATAGCTGAACCTCTGCTTATTGAGTTTATTGAGTTTGGTCGGGCAAAAGAAGGCTTAAGGCCCATCAGGATTGCCCTCCATAATATGTGAGTCTTTAGAGTTCCAAACTTATGATACCAGACACAAATCTAGCTTCTTCTTAAAGGTTTCAAAATTGATAAGATGCACTAAATCTTTGGGTAGTGAATTCCACAGTTTGGAAGCTCTTATACAGAAAAAATGATCACGCATGTTAGTGTTTGCCCACTCTACTGTTAGCTGACAATCGTGTGGTCTGCCAATGGTACATTTCTGAGCAAAAGAAAATCCACATTGTGACATCAAACAGGGTGAGTTCACCAGTTTAAAGGTAAAGAGAATATCACCTCTGCGTCTTCTAAGATGTAGAGGGTGTAATCCTGTTTCAATCAGTCTTGTGTTACAGTCTTTAGATGCTAATCTTGGGATCATCTTGGTAGCTCTTCTCTGAACCTGCTCTATATGACCAATATCGCTCTTGAGATATGGACTCCAAAATGAGGACCCATAATCTGTGTAGGGTCTTATGTGTGCCCTATAAAAAGGGACCAGACAGTACTCAGATTTGTTAATAAATTTAGAATGCCATTTGCTGTTCTTGCTACTTTATTACAGCGGTCAGTAAAGGAGAGTTTGTTATTAATCAAAATACCTAAATCCCATTCACAAGCAGATGATTTAAGACTTCAATCAGTCAATTAATCAATCTTTATTTTACCAGGTGAAAAACCATTGAGTGAACTCATTTTCAAGGCTGACCTGGGCAGTTAACAAAATAAGTATAAAATACGACAAGCAAACAGTAGGAAGAATATGGCTACACAGGATAGGGACATAATAAAAAACATACACAATAAGAAATACTGGAGCACAATACAGTAAGAAAGGGCAAAATTCCTTATGTACAATATATACAAGATCACAGTTTGCGATATATAAAGTGCTTGCAGGTATTTGTTTTGAAGTGTTCTAAGACAGACACATAAATGAAAACTACCCAGACTTACACCATTGAGTTTATAAGTATTATTTGGATTATGTTTGCCGAAATGGAGTACCGAGCACTTTTCAACATTAAATTCCATAGAATTTTGTTCAGCCCAAATACTTGTCTGTTTTTATCTTGAAAATTTTCTGTTACTTTTCTTTCATAAATTTATAGCTTAGGAAACATTCTGCACATACAACCAAAAGCTATGAAATAGAAACTGATTTTATAATTTCACCCTCTATCATGTTTACAAAACATCCAGGCAAGTTTATATTGCAAGAAATATAGGAGTTCTCTTGTAATGCATGATAATTACTTCCTGTGGGCAATATTTATTTCCTGTCAGGGTATTCTTACTTCTTTCTAGCTGCATAACTTTTCCAGTGTAACAATACTGGTTACCAAAGCAACTTGGGTTTATTTGTAATCTGTTCAGCTTGTAACTTCTTTTGCTAATACACTAGCAGTGTAAGAGAAAAATATCCTACAACATGAAACCAGAATGGATACAAGACAATAAACACAATAATATAACAGGAATAATCAACCTCATTTTAGTGTCAGTGGTGGCAGAGGGGTTGCACTGGCCTTGAGTCTCCCAACTATTAGTGGAGCAGGAGAAACTCAAAGCCTCTTGCATAGAGGTTAGAGAATTCTATTTGAGTCATGTGCTCATGGATACTGTGTCAGCTATAAAAGTGAGAACATAAAAATCATTATTATACACCAGGAGAATACAACTCAACACTACAAGCAGTGTACCTGAAAAGAAATCAGTGGAATTTAGGATGCAAACTCAGATTCCCCCTACTGCCGAAACTCCCCAGATAAGGCAATTTAGCTTCTAGCACCTCCCTGAATGATAGTTACATGTACTGTAATCCTTCCCTAACACACACACGTGGACATGCACACACACATGCACATATGCATTTGTGCATTTACACACACACACACACACACACACACACACACACACACACACAGCATAACAGCATTTCTTGGTCATATATGTGGCTCACTGAAAAGCTGCAACTTTAAAAATACATTTGCTGTGAGTTGTTTATCAGTATGCTCAGCTGATTTTGAACTCCCATTCTTTAACATCTCTTTGCTTGGGACTGAGAAGAACTAGCATGCAACAGGTGCTGCCCACTGACCTTATGTGACTCTGGGAACACCAGAACTAACTCCAGGTGACAGAACGCAACATGGGCAAACTTGTATGCAACTCACCCTGCTCCTGACCTGATGGGATGCTGGGGGGACATCAGTGCTAATTCCAGGCCACAAAACCGAACATGGTGAACTAGCATGCAGCAGACACTGCTCACTGCCCCGGGGGCGGGACTGGGAAACATCAGGGCTAACTTTAAGGCTGAGCTACATTTGCTTTTTTTACACTAATATAAAAGTTTGCAACTAGGCGTTAGAGAACAGTTTCTTAGAAAATAAGATGCATCCATGCCATCTCAGATAACACAGAGTGTAAGAATTTTGCATTTGGGTGGTGCCCTTGTAAATTGTAAGCCAGAGGCGGTGATAGCATTCAGACTTGTAAACACCTATTTCTGCACAGTAGTCAGGTCACTAGACTGCCTTAAAGAGACCCCAACATCACAAGGGAACTTTGAAAAACCATCATTGTTTAGACATATTTCACTTTCTATAAATATTGTCTATATTCAGCTTTCCCGTTTTCTAGAAAGTTATGCAAATTTGCATGAAAAAAAAACCTGTTCTCTAGACTGACATAGTAACAGAGAAATTTATGGTCATAAGGGACCTGAGGTTGATGACATCTGCCCACCCCCACCTACGTCCTTAAAACAGCAGTGCATGGTGGCAGAGAATAAATTCACCTTTTTTTTTATTTTAGATCGTCTTTTCTCTCCTGATTTGTGTGATACCCTTCTTTCCCCATTTTGAGTCTGCTTCAGCTCTTCTTTTTCCGCATTTGAAATAATAAATGGAGCGCTCCTTTTAATATGGCTCAGACCAGGTTTTCATCACTGTTCTCAGCTGTTATTGTACACCGGTTGTCTCATAAGGTCAGGGAGCGGTGTCTGTTGCATACTAGTTCATTATAATCAGAAGGAAAGAGACCTTAAACAGTGGGTGTTCAAACAAAACTGAGAATACTGATGAAAACCTGGTCTGAGCCACATTAAAAGGAGTGCTCCTTTTACTATTTTAACTGAACAAAAGTAGAAAAGCAGACCAAAATGGGGGAGGTATCATACAAGTCTGGAGATGAAGGGGCAATTTACAATAGAATAAAAAAGCATAGGTCAACATTTTCACAACTATCATGCACTGCTATATGATAATACTGCCTCCAAGAGCACTCTTATGGCTTTAAGAGTGGTCTCGTGCATTCTTAGGGGATGAGGACCATGAACAGGAGCTGAGCGGTTCTGAAACCCTAAAAATGGCTTGGTAGAAGTGTTAATATAGTACTGATCAAGGCTGACAATAATATAGTAACTATTTTAAAAGCCATAACCCAAACGCACCCATTTCCAGGGCAGCTGCGCACAAGACACTCTTCATGGAATAAGAGTATCTCACGCACAGAGGAAAGGGGTGCTCTGATTGGTCAGGAGCTCTCCCTCAATCTATAATGCTTTAACCGGCACCAACAAGTGTGCCGCACAAACCTTCTAATTCAGAGAGATTTCCCACTTTACTCCCCATGGTAACCTGTGATTCCCGTGCTGAGCAGAAATGGGCTATCCAGGCTTACCCTAAAGGCTTGTTCTGTAGAGCTGCATGGAATGCAGTATTCATGTGAAATGGTGATCTCACTTTCAAAATTCTTGTTAGAATTTTTTTTGTAGTTCTGCAGAATTCTGAAAAGCATTCTTATATAAACTGTGGGATAAGATTCTACAGCTTATACAATTCACAGAATTTTATTTCACAGTTTGCCAAACATGACTCTGTGTTTTTTCACAACTGTGGGATACTATTCTGTGTTTTATGTAAACAGTATTTACTAACACAACAGGCACTTGGGTTAATATCCCAACACTGACACTGTAGTGCAGCATGAGTGGGGTGCTGCACTCCTGAGGTACCGTCTTTCAGATAAGATGTTAAACCCAGGTGCCATCTGCCTGGATTGGTGGTAGTTCAGGTGGATATTAAAGATCCCATGGCACTTCTCGAAAAGAGTAGGGGAAATTTTTATTAGAAACAGAAACTAAAAACAAAGTAAACATAAACATATATATAATATATATATATATATATATATATACTGTATGTCAAATCCATATATCCCCCACAAAAAAAAGAAAATCGCGAAAAGAAAAAGAAAAGGAAAAACCTTAAAGGAAACAATAAATGAATATCACTCATGCTAATGGAACCTTCAAAAGCATACCTAAAAACAAAAATTTGTCACACCTTAACACAGATTTATGTATAAATCACAAAACACAGCTAGTACAACCTTAATGCAGGAGAAGAAAAAACTATCCATCAATTAACTGTGCATAAAAAAGAAAATAACAAAAAAAAAAAGTCCAACTGGTATCTACCAGCTATAATTGTCCTTCAAGTAATAGGGGCATCTGAGTCCATGATCCAAGGTAGGCCTCGCCATTTGGCTAACCAGATAGTTTCCTGCATTAATTGTCTTTCAGTCATACAAATCCTTTTTAGATCTTTAGTTATTTTCCCCAAAATTTCCAGGTGTGTAATCTGCTTTTGCTGTAAAGTAAACAAACATTGGGCTGTCCATGTTTGCCACTTACATACAGTAAATATTATTTCTAATGTCTCACCATCCCATGTTTGCCAGGTTCCAGATACCTCACCATACATCAGGTTATACAGGGATATGACAGCAAAAGTTGGAGCCTGCCATGTGTTAGCCAAAAGATCCCAAAATCCTATAATGAAAGAACATTGGAAAAAAAGGTGTTCTACAGTTTCAACCTGAGTAATACAGTCCAATCGACTGCAATATCTGTCACAAAGCTGTTTGTGCTTATGGTTCCCCTTGACATTGAGTTTGCCATGGCAGCTGAGCCAGTGTAGATCCCACATATGAGGGGGGATCCTAGGATTTCATAAAAACTGAAGAGTCCTCATTCTCTTATCCTCTGGGCAGTGGTCAAACCCTACTGGTACCTGGCAGACTGTACCCAGTAGTTCCGCATACACATGTTTCCTCTGCCCAGATATAATCCTCAGGGTTGTCACTTTCCATTGTCTAAGTCTGGTAAATGTCTCTCTCCAATATATAGGGGCTGTTTGTAACTGTTTTACCACCCTCAAATTTCCCCCTTCCCACAGCCGAAACCACATCTGAATTGTCTCATAAACCCAAGGTTCCCATCCCTTACCCGTATGGATTAGAATGAGGCATAAATTAGCCATAAAAAATACCATTGAAAAAATAAAGGATGAATCATGTTTAATCCCCCCGATTAATGGGTAAATACAATTTATTTCGTTGAATGGGGTTGAGCCGACTTCTCCATACAACCTGGAAAAAAATACTCAGTAATCTTGTCTCTAACGCTTTCGGTGGTGGAAAAATATAACTTATAAACAAAAACACTGGAACCAAGTAAGTTTTAACTAAATAAACTCTCTTCTTTTTCCCCATTTTCCATCTATTCCAGCCATTTATTTTTCGTTGCGCTATCTCTAGGTTCTCCTCCCAATTAAAAAGGTCTAGACGTTCCATTCCAAAATGGATTCCCAAAATTTTAATTGGACCTGTTCGAAATTTAATGCCCCAATATTTACTGGGGTGGGGCTATCCTGTCCTAACTTCTGTCCTACACATTTGTGTAGGTTAAGAAATGCTCCTGCCACTGATCCAAACGTGGAGCATAACTGCAAGGCCTCCAGTATGGAGGCTTTATCTTGTACCAATAAACAAATGTCATCTGCATAAGCCAGAACTGGGCTTACTTGTAATGTAGAGGATGAAACAATAGGGGAAGGGGCTTGGGAGTACTGTAATATATGCAACAAAGGATCCAGAAAAAAAAAAAACATATAAAATGGGGCTTAGGGGGCACCCTTGTCTTACCCGTCTCTTAATCCCAACCAGTGGGCCACACCATCCATTAACCAGTGGAAAAACTGTTGCAGTTCTATAGAGCAGTTTAAGCCACTGTATAAAACCTCCTGGAATTTGAAATTTTGCCAAAACAAGCCATAAAAAAATCATGTTGAACAGTGTCAAAGGCCTGTTTTTGATCTAAGGATAGGACATACCCATTTAAAAGATTGGAGTGACCTCTCTCAAACATGTCTCTTATCAACACCAGATTATCTTGAATACATCGTCCAGGAATGGAGGAAGTCTGACTGGCCTAAATTACCTCTGTGGCTACTGACAGCAGACATTTTGCCAATATTTTAGACAGTATCTTAAAATCAATATTTAATAAACATATTGGCCTCCAATTTGTTCTGACTCTCTTATCCCCTTTCTTAAAGAGATATATCAGAGAGCCCATATTTAAATGTAACGGCAAAGATGGACTTTTTAACAGACAGTTATAAACTTGGGTCAGTTCTTCCCCCCAGTATGGAACTAAAAACTTATATAACTCAGATGGCAGACCGCCTGAGCCAGGGGTCGTATTCACTTTCAGAGTCCGAATACCCTCCACCACTTCTACTAGACATATATCTGTAACCAGATTTGCACTGTCCTGTAAAGAAATGCCAGGAAAATCAATGTGGGATAATACCTCAGCAGTTTGTGCAGTATCAAAAGCGATTGGACTAAACTTTTCCCCAGTATAGGCAGTAACTACCACCATAATCCCAGCCTTAGTTTGTACTATTTGACCCTGATCATCATATAAGGACAACATTTCTTTATGACTAATATGGGAATGACATGCTTCAAAAGGGCATACTGAGTCAGTCGAACCTGTGGTACCAAACTGTTGTTGGTATCGAATAAATTGGGATTTTTCCATATGGAACTGTTGCATTTTCTCCTTAAAAATTTGAATCTGTGGGGTGTAATTGTGTTTAGTGGTAATAGACAATGCAAATAATCTCTGTAAAAAAATAATACCAGCAGCAGACAATAATAAATAAGAAAAAACTAAATCTTTCTTAGTTGGGTGCTTGATACTATTTGCAGTAATAGTATGAAAAACATGTCCTGGGATCAGCATTCAGGAAGAGAAAAGAAAAAGAAAACAATGCCATTATTACTTTAATCTACCCTTACAAGTAGCAGACTCCTTATATTTAGTTTTGGCTTTTCTTTTCTGAACTCCATTTTTTTCCACTGGTGCCTCCGTATCAGTAGTTTGGTCTGGTATAGAAGACTGCACAGATGAGGAATCTGAATCATCTGAAGACTCCCCCTCGGACTGTAATAGCTCGTATTTGTTCAATAGAGGGACTGCCACTGGACATGGCTGTGAGTCTAGCAATTTTCTGCTGTGGGTCACCCGAAGAGTAGTAAATTGTGATCCTGTTTGTTGAGGTGGAGGGGGTGGCCCCGTTATTCCCATTCCAGGCTTCTTTGCAAACTTTAAGTCATGAGAAGACAACGCTGTGGTTTGAGGCTCCTTCGCACTGTCAGGGGCCCCTATCTGTGGAGTTTCTTCAATTAAACTCCTAACTCTGTTGTCCATCGTTTTACTGGTTGAGACACAGGAAGGGGGGAGGAATTCCCTGGAATTATCAAACTGTGGAGTCTGGTTTGAAGTCGTAGGAATATTTAGTGCCAGCGTGTCGGGAATAGCCCTCTCCTCCCTTCTCTGTTCAGCCAAATCCTCTCTTCACCCCTCCCCTTGATCCTTCTGGGCAAAAGATCTCTGTTTTTGGGCTAGGGTTATATATAGCCTTTGTTCCGTGCCATCAGCCAGCTCAGGTACATTGTGCACAGCCCATTAGCAAGATTGAAAGTTATGGACAAGTGCATCACATAGGTTACCTCTTTCCTGTTCAACACAGTGAAAACCCGAATGCCCCAGTTCCCCACAGACTGTACATTTTATCTGGTCACATGCACTACTTAAATGTGCTACTGACCCACAGTGGTAGCATGCTTTGGGCTGCCCGGAATAAAAAAGGACCCCTCTATCCCTACCCAAAAAGAAACTATTGGGGAGATGAGCCAACCCTGTGTCTGTTATTTTGAGCATGACTCGCACCCTCCATCCCCCAGTCCACAACTGTTCAGAATCAAAAATTGCTTCTGAATCCGAAAGTACAGTACATTGTGCTTTAAGCCAGTGTGTCAGGTCATTCATACTGACTCTCTCACTTCTAAATAAAACAGTTATTGTCTTCTGGGTGGGCCTAGATAGGGGCAGAACAGAAAAGGGTGTCCATAATGGGGTCTTTTGTAATTTATGGTATTTCAGCCAAAATCGTTCCAGCCCTTTCTGTGTCTTGAAACTGACATCAAATGTCATTTCCCCAGACACATGAATCAGTGCATGCACTTCATTTGTGAAAAAATTCAGTGAATTTTTCAGTAGTTTTCTAGCAACATACAACCTATCTGGGGCTTCTGTTAGACCTGCAAGATAGTGAAGTCTAACTGCATTATGCCATTTAGCTGGCTGCATGCATAGGGTCTCATGGAGGCAACCCCTTAGGTTTACTGATGGTCCTTGAAGTAACCACAGAATGTGACATTTTATTTACTCTAGCTTGGGGCCCAGTGACAGGCGAGGATTTCGGGGTGGGGTTATGTGGCAACAAAGTTGTCAATGATCCTGGTATGTTTAAGATAGGATTTTGGGTTAACAATAACTCCTCTGGGAGTTCCAGAGGCGAAGGGGTCTCTCCGTGATGAGTAGTTGCAGGAACCTCAGCCTGCCTAGTCTCCTCATCCTCAAATGTTCGTATCGGGGAAGTCCCTGAGACCCATTGCCCATTTGTAGGGTTTCTTTCCCAGCCCGCTACAAGTAAAGCCTTTTCGGCTGACCAGGTTTCATCTTGTCCAATTTCTAATGTTACTGCTTATGCCAACTAAAACTAGGTTGTAAATCTATTTTTTGTTTCTCTGTACCTTGCATATTTTCACCTCTAGCGAGTGCATCAAGAGCAGGTAAGCTATCTGATGTTACTGTGGGCTGTCTTAGGCTGGGTTGCACACCTACAGTTGCCATTCCTGACATGTTCCCCACAGACATTTTCACAGAGTTAGTCATATAGTCATTGTCACTAACCTGCCGCTCAGATCCCAAGTCTGGGGGGAGCAATATTTTGCAGGTTCTGAGATGTATTCAGCTTTGTCATTTTCATGTCTATATCTGTTAATGCCTGTGATATCGATGCATCCTTTGTAGAAGCGTCAGCCATTTGTGCCAGCAGTATCCGACAGGCCTGTAGATGCCGCTCCTCGTCACGCTGCAACAAATCCAATACAGTAGGGTTCAAAACTTCTGCAACTGTCTCCTGTTGTCCAGGTAATTTCTCCATTTCTGTAGATTGAAGCTGCACATACTCTAGACCCTCAGAAGGGCTAACATGCTCCTGAGATTTCTGTACTGATCCAGAAATATCAATAAAAGTCTCCATACTTTGTGATGCAGGGACTGAATCCATATCCTCTGTCTCCATAATCTCCTCAAAGTTCTGTTCCAGACTGTGGTCAGCCATCTCTTCTGCCACATCAGCACTTCCTCCTCGGTCTGTCTTCAAACTGTGCTCCTTCATTCCTGCACACAGGAAGAAGAGCTCCCTGGTGGAGCAGGGGAATTTCCCCCGGTGCCCTGGCCAAATTTCCACCCATTCACTAAAATACCACCAACAGCTTAATTTGGTTCAAGGTCAGCTGGCATTCATCTGTATCCCTACTCCCTTGGGTAGTGCCTGAAAATAGGCAGAATTTGTCTAGTGCACTTACCCGGTCAACAAAAACTAAATAAATAAAATAAATAAATAAAATAATCTGCAGTTTAAAAAAAATCCCACTTTTGGAGTTTCTGAATTCTGCTTCTGACTTGAATCAGTCAGAAGCAGAATTTGAAAATGTAGCACAGCTTCCCTGTACCGTCTTCATATCTGGTGTCTCCACTGGTAGGCTGCTCCTTAGGTTCACCACCCACTGGGAGAGGAAGTGCCTCCCGATGTTACCTCTAAATCTATCACTATTGAGCCTCAGAGCATGCCCCTGCATCCTACTGAGACACCAGATGAGACCTTATCTTCTGTGCCTGCCTGTCTTCACCTGACATCCCAGTCATAGGTGCCAGAACAGGTGAGGTCTCTATGGCCATGGCCCTACCACTTTCAGAAGTGCTAGGGCCTGGCCTTATCAGTTTTTGCAGTCATGTTAATTTATTACTATGGTGGACTGTGCCTCTAAAATTCAGCATGTGCTGTAAACAGTGTTACTTACTAATCCCTCTCTTTGTGGCTTGCAGTATGTCAGCACAATTTTGGAAAGCGAAGGCCTGAGTAGTGTTGATGGGAGTGGAATGGGGTCATGACCTGCTGAGTTAAGGCACAGTGGTCAAGCTAAAAATGAAAATGAAGATCCTGGCCTTCGCGGGGGGAGGGGGCATCAAGACACAGAGAAGATACTGTCAGTCTGTGAGGGGGAGTTACTCCACAAATTATAAATCTGATTGAGACAAAAATAAGGGTGTGTGTGTGAACTCACTCAGCGGGGGAGGGAATTTTCCCCTTACATCCTTGGCCCTAACAATTTTTGGACTCTTCCGTCACCTATGATCCCAATGCCTTGCTTGTGACAGCACAGTCTGTTGCTGTAGAAAGAATGGTTTTGTGACAAACTAGCAAAAATGCAGAGAAAAACATTGGTGACCTGCTCAATTTCAAACCAGCATGCATTACTTTACCTACGTTACTTCCTCTAAAGTGATATTAGGGGTTTTCTTAGGATGACGGAGTTTTTTCTGCAAATAAATTTGATTTAAAGCAGACTCGCATACTTTCAAAATAGTCAAATATGAAGATCTGAGCTGCTGTAACAGAAACTGGCAGCTGGCCTGCCACAAATAGTATTAAAGAACGCTAGAGTAACTGTGAGGGTGCTGGTATTGTACCTGGAGGGAAATCCCTAAGAATCAAATACTCATAAGTCAGCCTGTCTAACCACGGAGCATCCCAACTTACAGCCACAGCAAACCAGAATCCTTTACTAACATTACATTCCAAGACAAAATGTTCCATGATCTCTATTTTATTACTAAATTCCAGATAAGGACAATAATGTTCTTCTACCACCTTGTGCTTATTATTGCTCCAGACTCCCAATCTGCTATAGCTGTGTGGCTGTATCACATCCCATATATAACCAGGAATTCTAATATCCATCAGTAGCGCAATAAACAAAGGTCTTTTATGGGGAGACAGTGCTTCTGTATGCAAATGTGGGCCATTACTATATTTTAATATATGGATAGCAGATTTAATATGCTTCTAAAGCATACAGTTTTTTTCCTGTAATACTGTCACTCCCGAAGTGATAATACCACACTTCGAGAGTGATAACGCTATCGTTCACATCCAATAATAGTATAGTTTCAGACGTGAACGATAGTATTACCAGCCAAGTTAAACAGCCGCAGCCCACAACCCACAAATCAGTAATGTTTAAAACGTCACTCAACCGTTGACGCTAAGTAACGCAGCCCATGATTGGCCGCTCTCTGTCTGTGGGAGGCCAAAACAGTTTTTAAAACATGGCGGTCATGTCTCGCTTAGCGAGAGCGCAGTGTCCATGGCAGTTCCCATTCTTGTTTTTAAAAGGATTTATCTGGCTGATCCTGCACCCACCCAACAAAAAGAAAAAAAGTAGGTTTTTTTACCACCCTGTGTGTCTGTGTAAGCCAGCAGAGCACAAAGAAATGGAGCGAGGCAGTGTTCTATGTGGGCAAGCGGGCGAGGGAGAAACACTCTGAGTGAGGCAATGCTGTGGTCGGCCACAAGTGACACAATCCTTCATGTCAGCAGCCAACCGCAAACTAAAACAGCTCAGATCCATATATTGTAAATAGTTGATAGTTTAGTATAGTCATTATCTTCATGGTCATGTAGGAACCTCGAGCTTCTTCGCCTCGGGGTTCTAACATGTCCTGAACCTCTCGATGGTATTACTGACCGGTAATACACTCTAAACTATCCATCATTCTCTTTATGTAACTGTTTTCTCAGTAGTGACATCATTTGTTGTTTTGTAAGTTTTCACTCTAGAATTTTCTGCAAACTGTGCCTATCATATTCTGGTATATCTAATCGTTATAACAGCCTGAGAGGGGTGCAGTGGGCCACCTATCGAAATAACTT
This sequence comes from Neoceratodus forsteri, assembly GCA_016271365.2. Lineage (NCBI taxonomy): Eukaryota > Metazoa > Chordata > Ceratodontiformes > Ceratodontidae > Neoceratodus > Neoceratodus forsteri. The sequence continues at coordinate 47,835,225 of JADMNL010000036.1, forward strand.
AACAAAGCTCCCTGTTATCCAAGAACCTGCTGGTGAGGTGTTATTAATCACCCCAAGTCAAGTCAGCCATAAACTAATAAAGTACGAAATAACTGAATTATTATATGGGGTTCAGCGTGTTGAGACTTCCTTTATTTTTTGGTCAGTAGGTAAAGTCTTGTTTTACTGGGTTCAGATGGCCCCCCCACAGCATCTTAAAAAATGCTAAAGATTCATGTCTGGAGATGTACTGTTGTTTGTTACATTAGTTCCTGTGCCACAGTACGTGGCCCGGGTCGTGTCTGAAAACGGTCACTGGGGTCTGCGCACCTACCCGGTTACCAAAGTCATAAATAAAATAGATAAAATAAATATTTTAGCTCAGCCACTAGGGTTGTTGTTTGATCATACTGATATCCCCTCATTTCTAGCTTCAGTTGTTGAATTTGATCTGAGAAATTCCCCTGACCTCTACCTGCCGGGGTCAATACTCTATTGAGTCGGTCCCTTATTTTTAAAGGAAAGCTGTCCAAAACGTGGGCTCCCGCCCCCGGACAGCTTACCCTCTGGTTTAGATTTTAACAGCAAGAGTGGCATTTTTCTGCACTGCAACTTGCTGTATTTTAATTTTAAACCTGGAACCCGGAAGTATGGAGGAGTCAGGGAACACTCCAGTTGCTGAAAAGGTGTGGTGATGCAAGCAGTGCGTCACCGCACCTTTTCAGCAAATGGAGTGTCCCCTGCCTCTTCGAGCAGTGCATCGCCGCACCTTTTCAGCAAATGGAGCGTCCCCTACCTCCTCCATAGCTCCGGGGTCCGTAGTTTTAAAAATTAAAATACAGCAAGTTGCGGCGCAGAAAAATGTTGCTCATGCTGTTAAAATCTAAACCAGAGGGTAAGCTGTCTGGGGTTGGGAGCCCACGTTTTGGACAGCTTTCGGAAATACACCTCCTTTTGTTTTGATTTACTGTGATTTTGAAAAATGTGCTGCATGTCTTTTTTTGTATCTTCCCACCAAACCAGAGGGACATTGTAACAAACTAGGACTGATTCTCTGGCCTTTAACAAATGTCTGATTTCATGTTGTACTACAGGGACTTCAAGGAGAAAGGAGTTTAGCCTCCACCTGTCCACATTTGCAATTTGGGGGGGGGGAGTCTGAAATTCACTGTTGTGTGTAGAAGAAGGTGGTCAGTAAATTCTACCAACATTAAAAGGCAATTACTGAAGCTTGAGACCTGGGGAAAGGAAAAAATAATCAATCTGTGTGGCCAATTGACTCCCCGGGTAGGTTGCCTCTCCAGAAGCTAGCGAGGAGTGGTAGCCACCGGTTAGCTCGCTAGGGGTTACAGCTGCGCTGTCGAGAATTACTTACTTTTGCCTATGCTGTTATTTTTGAAGCTGAGAATTAAAACATTCAGTTCTATTTTGCTTCTGTTCTCCTTTGGTGTGCTACCATGTTTTTGATCTCCTAGCCATCAATTAAGTCAGCAGTATTTATCATTTTGTCTAAAGCAAGTGAGTCACAATATTTTTTCCCTTCCACATTTCTGAAAGATATATTCAAGAGCAGTTAAAAATCACCTCCCAAGAACACAGTTCTAGCAGTACATACATAGGGCTGGATCAGCTCAAACCATTCTACCCTTTTGTCTTTTATTTGGGCTGCGTAAGTATTAATGCATCTTATACTTTTATCCTGCCATTTGATATCTGTAACCCCTAGGGGGCACTACCCCAAGGGATACTACCCCTGTCTGCATGACCAGGTGCAGGGTGAGGGGCCTGGGTACTGAAAATGGGTGCCTCCACTCAGAGGACAGGGTTAGTGGTAGTGTAGCTGACCTGGGTACAGCCCTCCGGGACACTGTTACCCCCCTCTTTTCCCTCTAGTGGCCTAAATGGTTCTCAGAATACACAGCTGCAATCGACTCCTGAGAACGCTTTTAACCCCACACTTGTTGCACTTACCGGCAGGGCTGGTTCAGCTGGCTCGGCCCTGGAGACCCCCGGTAACATAAGATTTAGCACAACAACCAACAATATTTCAGTGCTATTCGTACAGAGGTACACCACAACCAGTTTCAATGCAAAAAGATTTAGATCTGATTTATTTAAGGGGCAGTAACAAGGAAGGGGGCAAAATCTAGTGGTTGATTTGAGATCTGAAAGGTTCAGGCTATAAGGCATGCACTTAAAGGTCCCTGTAGCACAGTCACACACACTCTGGGTACCCAGTTGGAACTACAGGCTAGCCTGAAGTGTTGCCCGGAGTAGGCCAGCATTGCAGCTATAGTTGGGGCCCTTAGGGAAAGAAAACACAACATGCACTTCTAACCCAAATTTGTAATCTGGAGCCAGATGGCTCAGTCCAAAATGGTTTGCAACAACAAACAAATCAGTTGACACACTTTGATTTGAGCTTTGTTGCAGGGAGCTACCGTGGTGTTTACTCATGCTACCCAGTACAGGATGCAGGACGGATAAAATGGAGATCACAGGATGAAGCAGGGCCCACACGTAGCACCGTGGTGTTGATCCTGTTCATTGGTGTGGAGCAGGGAGCCGAATCCCCTGGCGGGTCTCACGTCGGTTCTTTCTCTGCGGTGTGAGCGGCTGTCTAGGCCGAGATGGCAAGGCCCAGAACGGGTGAACAGTTTGTATACAGTCCATTGAAGTGCTGGATGCAGCTTCCAGCAAGCGTGACACATTAAGCAAGGTGGGAACCAAATCGTGACCCACAATCCACAATCAGCACACTTACAGTAAAGCAAGTAAATACCATGGTTTAGATGACAGTCCGGTTACTATTCACAGTGTCTCTGCACAAACCATAACTCTGCGGCAGTCTCAAGTCCTGACAGGCCGATCGCACAGAGGCAAATCTTCGGTCCAGTTCAGGAGAAGTTCAGTTTGTCACAAATCAGGTTCCGATCGCAAAAGCTGCAATTTCGAATGAAGTCCGATCTCAGGCTTAAGGTCTCTTCACTTAGGAAGATGGTAGCAGGCAGGCCAAAAACACAGCCTTCCAGCCGATTTTCCCTATGCACTATGCAGGAGCAGCTGCTCAAATCTCTCGAGCTGTTCACTCTTTGAACTCTAACTCCACACTGATACACTGCTGCAGGCAGCTTGGGACTTTCCCAGTGATCCAAAAAGGTTCAATTCGTTGATTCAACTGTCTGTCACAGCTAGAGCTCCCCCTCCAGGTCCATTTAGGCGCCAAACTGCAAAAACTACAATTCCTACAGAAATTCACTCCCATAAGACCCCTGGGGACAGATTCCATTTTAGGGTCCTCGAAGGTACTGATTGATCCAAACTGCCAGTCCAGAACCAAGATGGTGGTGATTCACAGAAATGTCCATGCTGCAAAGGAAGGCAGGTTAGACAAACTATGATATTATTATTATTATTATTGCAGATAATCAGTAAACAGTCACAGTTCCTAATACAGCTCCTTCTACGCCATTAGCAATGGCAGAATGAAGCAATAATACAGCAGCCCGGGTGGGACTTGAGCCTGAAAACTACTCGGCCCCTACCCAGATTAATTAATACTCTACAAAACAGGCAGCTCTTAAAGAGACAGGCACAGAGGCTAACAGGGCACTCACATGCTGACACTTTTAAAAGTACTAAGACACAGAACGCCAGCCTGGCAGTGGGCATTTGGGCAAGCCCAAGGAAGACTTTTGGGAACTTCCATTTGTAAGGGGGTTATATATCTAGCATAAGTACTCTCCCAGGGCACATAGCAACTAATTTTTCAACCTTAACATTTTTACCTTGAAAAAGGACACCCACCTGTTCTGCTCTGTGCTTCCCAAAGGACCAAATAGATGATCCCCATACCCAGTCATTTCTTGCCTGTGTTAAAGCACTGGTGCTGAGGGTTGAGATGCTGGATGCCACACCTCATACCATGCCAGTGACCCACGTTCGGGAACGAGCGCGGGCTGCCGATGGGAAGGAGATGGATCAAGCATCCAACGGACAGCTCTCCATCTCCGGGAAGGGGGGATTACCTCTGGTCGGTGTACGCCCGATCCCTGGCAGTGGCTGGGAATCGATGTTGCACCACCGTAAAAAGACTTGAGGGGCAAGAGCATGGCTGACACTGGTGGGGCTGTGCATGGAAGCGTGTGCTAACCCGCTGCGGTGACATTGCACGCAGGGCCTCACAGGGACAGAAAGAGTGAAAAAGGACCCTGGTGGCTGGTCATAGTGGCTTGATGGCCACACCGTCATGCTCCATCTCGGAGGTAACACTCCAAGCTAGATCCTTGTCGGTGGGGGGGTCCTCACAGCCCTGCCACAGGGGGTAAGCTGTGAGAGCTTCGGGGTGAGGGCCTGATATGATGGAGGCGATGGGTGGTAGTCGGACGAGGGACAACCAGGGCCAGGTTGGGGGCGTAAATAGATAACAAGAAAAATCAAATGTTGAGGACATCCATGTTTCTTGAATAAAAATTATTTGGAAAGTTGCCTCTTGCAAAAGACAAAATATATCTATGGGCAGACTTGATACTTGAGATGTTACTAGCAGGTAACGTTCCATGAATAGGTAAAAATGCAGTTAGTGTTAGAAGCTCAGGTAGCCTACTTTGATATGACAGATTTCTTTTTCTGTCTGTGTCCTTTAACACTAGGTCAGTCAGAATCCGAGGCCAGTCCAGATTGGGGGAGCATGAATAGGACTCAGCAGAGTCCATTTCACCCATATCGGAGTCACTCCACTTCCTTTTTTCTTGCATGACTTCAAACTTGTTTGAGAATTGAACTGGTGTGGGTTCTGGAAGCTGTTTTGCAAGTCTAGATCTCCTTCTGGAAGCTGAAGTCAAGCCCTCTTGGGGTGGGGGCATCCGTACAGATTCTTCCTCTGGGTCAGTATGTTCTGGGTGTACATCCACCATGGGGGTATCTTCAGGAACAGTGTTCACGTTATGGGAGACTGATTTGGTACCCTCTTGTCCTCCTTCCTCATCCTTCCAAGGTGTTTCTGGTCTGGTCTCATAGTTTCTTTGCTTAGATTGTGTTGAGTTGTCTGCTTCTTCCCATGGGTGGTCTGGTCTAGTTTTCTGGTTCCTTGGAAGAGACTGTGAAGGTTCTGGATCTTGAGCAGTTTCTGGCCTAGACAAGAATCTCTGTCTTTGGTTCTCTGTTGAAGGGGTGGGCATGTCCAATGGGTCAAGGCCCCTGCTTGCTGAGCACTCCTTAGGAGATCATCTTGGCCGATGCCATCCAACCTATTTTGGGCAGCCCATAGGCAATGGTGGAAGGAATGTTCCTCCTCTTTGCAGAGATTGCAGCGGAACAAATTCCGGCGCATCAGACGGACATGCCTAAATTTTCCACAGAGCACACACTATAGTTGATCACATGTATTAATTGTGTTCGCTGATACATGTATCAAGGCATGAATGTCCGCAGCTGTAAGCTGTAGGGATGTGGATACTAATTGTCTTGCCACATAAGCTCAATCTGGGCACTCAGCCCTGCCCCCTCTGTAGCGTATGCATACTGCATTCTGCCACGGCGCTGGTTTTGCTCTGTTGAAACAGACCTGCATAGCTGGGTCTCGAATCTGGTCCATTTGTGATTCCTGAGGCTTATCTTTCCTCTGACTCTGAGGAGACAGCAGATAATGTATGTTCAACTGCTCTAGACATGGAACATCTCGGGCTGTGGGGGGTTACCTAATCTGGGACTGCTCCGGCAGTAGACTGACCAGGATCAGCTCTAGATGAGCTTTTATTGGTATTATGGGAGTTACTCATGTTTAAATCAACTATGGGTGGGGGGCACTGTGGGGACTGCTTTCTTCTGCTCCTCTGATACCCCTGTAGACTGCGTGTGCACAGTAGCTTCTGCACCAGATGCTGTAGCAGACCCGACCCCACCCCCTTCCCAGTTCACCATACTTGATCTGCTCTTGTCTGAAACAGCAGGGGTCTTTTTCTGCACCTTCTTTCCTTTGAGTCAGCTCGTTTTCCACAAAACCCTCCAGTGGAGTCTGGGGTAGTGCACTGATTATAGCATGGCTAATAGGCTCTCTTTCCAGCTGGGTGGCATCAAATTCCACTCTGGTTTCTGCAGATTACAACTACAGTTCTGATGCTGAATCCCTTTGCCATGATGTGGTCCGCTGTGCCGGAGCCACACTTGGAGTTAACTCTGTTCTATCAGAACAGGTTTCTAAGACTCCTGGAGGCAGGTACAGCAGAACAGCCAGTCGTGTACCTCCACCTGTAGTTTGGGGAGCCACTGTAACAGTCTCTGCATTGGCTGGCTGTTGAGCTGGTAAGTGTACATTTACCAGCTGCTGCTCTGTAGAATTGATGACATTACGGTTTACAGTGTTGTCAGGGCAATGGGCCCAACTGCTCAATATGACCAGTACTCCAGGCTTTAATTTGGCAGTCAAAACGGGATGCAGCTGGAATTCTCGGTGGTGTGAAACTCAAGGCCAACACACTATTCTGTTCGCCCCACTCGGGGTTTGGAATACATTCCCTGGTATTAGTTTGTTTACAGCCTACTTTCAGAAGGGCAACCTCTGGGGAACAGGAATTGTTTTGTGCTGGAGTGCTTTGGATATTAACGGCATGTTGTAATCACTACCTGCTTGTCACAGCTTCACTGGAGTGAGAACTACACAGTTGTTTATTGTCAGTGCTGGGGTCTGCCCTGTCAGATGCTCTCTGTGGTGCAAGTTCAGAACTTTTGCTCAGCTTAGCCCCATCTCCTGCTACAGATAAATGTTTTTTCAAGGAGGCTTTTCATCCACAATATCACTCCTCATCCTCGGACATCATTCTTAGGAGATGCTTTTTTTCTTTCCAATACTTCATTTTCCATCTGGCATTCTGCAGCTAGAATATCTTCAGATTATGTACCTGTACAGGTAAGCTGTGTATCCATATCTTCCATTGGCTATGCTGATTCTGTCTGGGTGTCCTCTGGAGAAACACAGACTAGGGTCGAGGACTGAACCCCAGGTTGCAACAGCACACTGTCCTCCTCTTCTCTGAGATCCTGCATCTTGGAATATGGGCCAACAGTGCCCCCTTCCAAAAGTAGGGGAATTTCACTGGTGTCCTGGCAGACATTCCCCCATCAGTAAAACAAGTCCATGTAAAAGTCCCATCCCCACGATGCATCTGGAACACAAGCATACTATTAATTTATTCAGTGATTATATTTAATTATCCTGTTTCTATCAGTGAGGGGCCCTGAGTCATTTGGAAAGGACACCATAGAAGCAAAAGCTGCCTTGCCTTTGAAACAAGCTGCCACGGCTTAGCTTGTCTTTCTTGGGGAAAACAAGGGGGTACAGATACGGAAAGAGAGGTATTCAAAGTGAATAAATAAAAATAACTATATACTGCAGGTATGTTACTCATTGTTAAGTGCTTCCAATTCCAGGTGATTTTGGAGCAAACAAATCCAGCATGCAGGCAGGTTGTTTTGAAAGCTGGTGTGTGAGTATAGTGGTATTGCTGCTAATTACAAGCTACAGCACGGCTGTGGTCAGGAGGGGGCCTGGACTGCACACGAGGGAGTGAGAGAATGCAGGCGGGATGATTTTGAAAGCTGTGAGGGTTAGGGCTAAGGAAGACAAAATACAACACACCCAGCATATCTGTGTGGGGAGGATCAGAGTAGAACTACTTTCCTTTGGCTCCACCTATATTTAACAAAATAAAGCTTTAATTTTAATCTTTATAAACTGATTAAAAAAAACATTTAAAGGTGCAATAACACAGGACAGGGTGTGCATTGTTACATTGCCACACACCCTAGGCTTTATTGTTAGGCACTCAGCCTTCGGCCTTATGTCTGACAACACACCAGGGGCATGCAGCACTATAGCTTAATGCACGCGCTGTTATGTCTTGTTTCTTACAAAGTGTGTTTTTAATGTGACCCAGGTCAGAGGAAGCTGAGCTGCACCTCTCCCCCAGTATGCAGATGACACACTGCTGCGTTTCATGGCCTCAGGAGGGACCCTAAGTATACCTGTCAAAGCTGTCCAACATTATGAGGACATGGCTCATGTTACTATGCCGAAGTTTCTTGCCCACATAGAAGGAGAAGATGCTGTCCCACATAGTGCAGTGAGATTTTGTTTTCCAATTAGTAACCTATCTCCTGCTTTGCCCGACCTGCCTCCATCTGGAACTGTCCCCCCAACCCCATTGCCTGGCTTCTCTCAGTCTCACCTTCATGCTTCAGTCTGACCTCTGCCACAGGACATTCAGAGGTGCCCTGTCCTGCTGGTCCGCTGGGACAGCAGTAGCACTACTGCTTGCGATGCCGACGACTCGGGTTCAGGAATGGATCTGGGAGTCAAAGGGCCAGCTGTGGGGGGAGGATAGAGTGTCCTATGGACTGCTCTCCTCCTCTGGGGATGGGTAGTGAGCGTCTGGTGCATGATTGACCCCAGGTAGAGGCCAGGGGAAGTCACTGCTGAGATGTTGCGGAGGTGTGCCAGACGTCAGCACTTTGGCACACTGCATCATTGCGCACCATGCCTCCCAGGGAACAAAGCATCTAAAATGCTGGCCCATTGATGACACCCCACTCCTCTGGTCCAGCTGTGCCCATCCCCGACACTCGGTTGATGACTGAATACAGTCCTCCATTGGGTTGAGCTTGGTCCCACAGCCCTGCCCTGCAGAGTAAGCCAGGGAGGAACGTCAATAGGCCAGGGTCTGCCAAGAACCAAGTACAGTCTCCATTGGGTCACGCCTGCTCAGCTGACCCACCCGGGCCGGGGGTAAGCCTGGGAGGACCATCGCCAGGGCAAGTCCTGGGGGGGTGGAGACTGGAGGGAGTGGGGGCTGTGCTACAGCATCCAGGCACCAGAAAGCATGATAAATAAAATAAAAAAAAAGAGGTGCCCAGTCACCAGTGTGGGGCCTGCAGGGGACCGGGCTGCCATCCAGCTGTGGTGGTGGGGTTTCCCACCATTCTCCCACTAGGACCCAAAGTGTGTGTCTTAGCACATTGTGCCTGCTCCACATCCACAGAAAAGCCCCCTGGCACCCTGCAGGAGGGATCCTTTTCTCCTGTGCCTTGCTGCACTGCCACCCATTTTCCTCTAGGTGGCAGCCACTGAGCAGGATGGAATGTACCCCCCGCCCTCCCAGACAAAGGAGATCCGTTCTTGGGCCACTCAGTCCTCACTTCCCTGGCTAGCCCCCTGAGTGACCCGCATCCATTCCCAAATCTGGGTTGCCAGTGTGGTAAGTGGTGTGGCCCTCAGTGTCTTAGCCCACCACATTACTGGGCCAGCTTTGTACAATAAGATTTTAAAGCTGACCTTCATATAAATCCTTGGTGTTCGGTCAATAGCACACCATTCAAACACCTGAAACCATGTCTTCCCATCGTGTTCTCAGCTGCCACCACTATGAGCCAAGAGAGTGTTCCACATTTTGTCTCTTTCCCACGTTATGTCTCACATTTGGGTGACAAATGGCGGAGAGGAACATTATGACCATGAATGCCGTTATCATGTCACGAGGAGAGCGCAGCTTAATCCAAACACACAAATCTAATGACCTTCAGCAGCTGTGGCAAGAGAGGTAACACACTGAATTTTGTCAAGTCAATACAACAGAAAATATTGTTAAATATTATAATTTAGTTTGTTGTGGGGTTTAGATGTTCAGAAGATATTTATTTATTTATTTATTTTTTGCTTTTTAGTGATCCCGTTTAAGTAGGTATTCTGTTCTATGGAATCTGATACCAGGGTTCTTTGCCACCTTTCATGCCCTCACATCATGCCACTCTTTCTGCTGGATTTACCCTCACTGGCATTGTCCATTGACAAATCCCAATGTGTCTCATGGGCACCCAGGGTTGGTTCTAAATAAATAAATAAATCAAATCAAACCAAACCAAACCACCTATAAATAAATTAATACATAGCAGATGTCATTCTGTAACATTAGTCCTGCTGTCTAGCTGACTGATGCCATCCCAACAGGTGGGGGCACCTTAATACTGTAACCCGATAATCGCCACGAAAGTCCATACTTTTTGTACCATTTTTTCACAAAAATAGATGTGCAAGAGTTGGAGAGCTTCTTCCTGTGGTCAGTTTAGCAGCAAGAGATCCTGAGGGCTCAGCAGGGAGTTTTAGTACAAAGTTCTGTGGCTTTAACTCCCCCAAACTGTCTGCATCACAGTTTGCTTTCCCGTAACATCAGTGCAATATGAGATCTTATCAAGCCTTAGAAAGCAGTGACACAGCAGCAGATCTTGTTTTTAGCTAACGGAAACTTTTGAGCAGGGTCCTGCTATGCCATAAACTCAGAGCAGTTTGCAGTATTTAGTAGGCGGTCAGCACCCTCCTTCGCCAGTAACACAAAAAGGATGTTTTTGAACTTTCTTTATATTTAGTTTTCAGTAATAATATTCTATAAATAGATGCTACATCCTCCCAATGCATAGGGTGTATCACTTTTTTACACATAGGTCAAAACATGTATTCAGACATCAGTATACGAAACAAGTGCCTGCTGTGTAGGGGTGCAACACTTAGAAGGCCAGTGACAGCAAAAACTGCAGGTAGAAAATGTCTTTGATTTTCAGTAGTCAGCTGGTGCGTTTCATTTCTCAAGTATTGTTCCTTTTTCATTTGCTCAGTAGGAGGTTTTCTATGTGATAGTATTAGGTGTGATCAAAAGGTCAGTGCTTTACCTGGAGACTGACTTACCTAGCTGTATTCCTCTTCATCCCTCATCAGAGCTGTTGTGAGTGGCCTCACTTTTCTTTTCTTTTCCTTTTTTTCTCTCTTCCATACAGCTGTTTGCCCACCTGTCGTCACCTACTCCTGCCATCGGGCCCTTCAGGGGGCTACCCTGAGGGCCATCACATATGCCAACGGGGGGACACAGGCATTTTTTTCCTGGTTTTCTCCCCTTTACTCCCGGGGCCTTGGCAAACATGGTTGCGCATGTGCATAGAGGCATGCGTGTGTGCCAGAACTGACAATGACCCTGCTCCACCCACCCACCCAGCCTAGCATTAGTCCTCCATTCCCCAGTGCTACCATTGAGCCTCCACCCAGTGGCAGCCAAGGGCCAGGAAGGCTAATCTCCCCAGTCGGGGAGGGGAGAACTGCCCGACAGCTACTCAGTCCTCTCCCAGCCCTCCCCCCACCGCCGACCCCCGGTGGCCTGAGCTTGCTCCCAAACTCTGGTCACCGGCATGGGAGAGGTGAAGCGCTTGGTGTCTCTGCCCTCTATACCACTGGGCCAGCCACTGCAACCTCACTTACTATGTCATCACTAGTGACCAGATGGGCAGCAAGTGCTTGGCTATGCTTGGTCAGCTGTGATGTCATAGTCAGTGAGGTCATAAGTCTGATGAGGTATGAACAGGAATGGAACTGGATATTTTAGCTTCCAGGTAGAGTACTGTTCTACAAATGGGTTTAGGAATGCACGTGCTATAGCAGCATGGCTTACAAGCTGAATGTACAGGAGATGACATTTTGGTCCTTAGCCATTAATTTCTGGCTGCTTCTGTTACCTGCTCCTCACCCTTAACAGTGTTATAATTGTTGCACTCCTTCTGATTAAAAGGTAAAGCTGAAAGTATTACTAAGCAGTGCTGTTTTTGCTCTCATTGGAGTCTATGCACGTACATGTGGATTGCCTATGTGCTGCGGATCCATGGTGTGTAGGCAACCCTAAGTTTGAATGCTGCACACCGGGGGTCTCACAGACTCCTGTGCACATTCATGGATGGGACACATGTCCTTCCGCGCTGGATGACCCAGCCAATCATGCAGCTACACACGCAGTCATTCATTCACGAAGATACAGAGTGCCGGCTGAGGAGGCAGAGGAGCAGCAGGGACCCTACGATATCTACTGCGTGCCCCCCACCAGATTTCGACTGCTGGCTGTGACAGGAACAAACACCCTCACCTACCAAGCTGCCCCAATCCTCTGGGCAAACAGGGAGTGCTGGGGCAGACATTCAGGCACTTTCCTGTTTTTTTTTTTTTTTTTGTTTGTTTAAATATTCTGTTTCACACCATCCCAGAAGTACGAGGCGATCTCCTGGGGGTCGCCATTCGGGGTGGGGGCCAGGATAAAAACAAAGTTAAACAAAAATTTTAAAAAGACTCCCCTGCTCCGTGCCGAACAGGGAATCCACTAGGGGGCCAGGATGCGCACTCGACTGCATGTCTGCCTGTGTCCTCTGGTCCACCTCCATGCGACTGTGTGCCAGAGGATGTGGCCACAGACAGGCATGCAGCAGTAGCCAGCTTTCAAGCATGCCAGCCACCTTGTGCCTGTCCGCAGATGCAGAGCTATGTGGGTCGGGTACACATGATTTTTGATGCATAGCTCGCATTATGCAGTTTCTGACATACAACACGGCATTTACAAGGGGGGGGCAGGAGCAAATCATACAACTGGTGGAAGGCCACCATAAAAAGCACGGAAAAGGGATTTGGCTTACAAATTTTATTATATTTTTCTAGCTTATTACCAAATTACACATATTCCATCGAGTATTGTCAGGTAAAACATTCTCTAAGCAGCAAAAGGGAAACGAAAATGCTACTATTTGAGATCTAAAAAAGTAATAGCTGATTACTTTTAAACATTAATAGCCAATAAGGCATGACAGGGTGTGCTTCATTGTAGGGTAATGGCAAGCCTCAGGAAGTGAGGTATGAGGCAAAGCATGGCCGCACATAGGAGCCAGGCCGCATCCCCCTCCCTGTGTCACCCAGCTGTTGTGGTCACCCAGGTGACAATTTAATAATGGGGAGGGTAACTGTCCCTCCCCAGAGAAGGAATACATCCTCTGGGATGATTGATCCTCCTCCCTGCTGGCCTTCCAATGACCAAGACTCGGGGCATGACCCCGAATCACTGGCATTGTGAATGGCAGCTCTACCACTGTGCAAATGGGCTGCCAATCACAGGTTTTGGTTTCTCTTTCCCATTTCAAGATATTCATGTTAGGTATAGGATGCTAACTTGTTCAAGGTAAAGCCACAGGAGACAATGAAGTTCCAAGATGCAAATCATAGATTCACAAAAGCAAAGTCATAAAAGTAATCCTGCCATTTATCCAGAGCCCGAATTCATTTGGTAGGAGAAGGGAAAAGAAAAGTCCCCAGCCTTGCGTAAGAAAAGTGAGAGTGTCAAGGAAATGTACTGACCTTAACCCACCCTTTTTTTTTTTTAACTCTATTTTAGCACCGACCCGGGGAACTCTCTCGGGCATCCTCCGTTACACCCCTGCTCTACCTCCGTGCTCGAGAGGCCTCCGGATTCCTGGCACCAACCTGGCTATCACCCCAGCTCTGGGCCCCCCGAGGTAGGCTCGCTCTATCCACTCAGGGCGCTCTATCTCTTAATTCAGGCCAGGTTGGGCTTAGCCCAGGAATGGAGGATGACCGGTGGTGGAGTGTGGCTGCGTGGATGGATGTGCCGTCGTCTATCCCCAGTCGGGGATTTTCTGTCACACAGTATGCCAGTGGTGGCTGTGGGATTCAAACCTAGTTCTCCATGTTTGCAGCTCAGTGCTTTTAACCATTACACTACACTGCCTCCCAATTCCTTCTCAATGTTAGATGGCCTGGATTTATATGGAGTTTAATATGGCAGTATTCAAGTGGGATTGAAAGACATTCTGGAATATATCTTTATAATACCTCTGTCCCCAACACAGATACCGCTGTTGGAAATGGAGGTACAAAACCTTCTGGCTTTATGAGCAGTGGAGAGGGTCCCCGCCCACGAGAAGGTTAAAGGCCTCTACTCCAGGTATTTTTTGACACAAAAGAAAACTGGGGAGTGGTGACCTATCTTAGATCTCAGATATTTAAACAAACATCTGAAAAAAAAAATTCTAAATGGTCACTCTGTCACTGGTCATACAGTCCTTACAGCAGGGAGACTGGCTAGTCTCCCTAGACTTAAAGGATGCCTACTTCCACATACCTATAAGGAGAACTCACAGGAAGTTTTTCAGGTTCAAACTTCCTTTGGGTCACTATCAGTTCACCGCAATGCCCTTCGGTCTGTCCTTGGCCCCAAGAGTCTTTGCCAAGTGTCTAGCAGTGGTAGCAGCACATCTCAGGAGACTGGGTGTCGCTCTCTACCCCTATCTGGATGACTGGCTCGTAGCAGCAAAGTCCTCTTGCCAGGTCAGGGAATCTCTTTCCCTCACAGAACGCACTCTGGAGTCTCTGGGTTTCCTGGCAAATCTAAAGAAATCCCACCCAGAACCCACCCAGCTGCTCTCCTTCATAGGGGCCCAGCTGGACACTCGGAAGGGATATGCTTTCCTCCCACAGGAAAGAATTCAGATTTTCCTTTCAGTGGCAGATTCTTTCACCCAGGGACAGCCAAGACCAGCCAGACATTTCCTCAAACTTCTGGGACATATGGCCTCTATGACTGCAGTAGTCCCAGGGGTCAGGTACAGGATGACACTCCTGCAAGCCTACCTCAGAGCTCACTGGTCTCAGAGAAGCAACAACTTTTCAAAGTTGATACCTGTGTCAGAGTAGTTCCTGTGGTGGAAGAACCCTGCAAATTTGCAGGCAGGGGTTCTCTTTTAAGCTCATCTTCTCACAAAGGTGATCACCACAGATGCCTCCCTTTTGGGCTGGGGATCTCATTTGGACAGTGCCTCAGTAAGCGGCAACTGGACTCCCGAAGCGTCACAGTTGCACATAAATCTTTTGGAACTCAGAGCTGTCTTACTAGCTCTCAAATCTTTTGCTCCCGGCATAGAAGGGCAGGCAGTTCAAATTTGAACAGTCAACACCACTGCAATGTTCTACATAAACAAGCAGGGTGGTACCGGATCAAGAATACTCTGTTTTAGAAGCTCTGAAGCTCTGGTCTCTAGTATTCTTCCTGGGAGTCAGCCTCTCAGCTATTCACCTCCCAGACAAACTCAATGTTCTGTCGGATGCTCTAAGCCTCATCAGTCAAGGCCAGAGTGAATAGACAATGAACAAGCAAGTACTAGCCACAGTGTTCAGGTGGTGGGGCACACTAGATGTGGATCTGTTTGCCTCTCCTCTCAATTTTCAGCTTCCTCAGTACTGTTGCAGGCCCCCAGTTCCAGGAACACTTCCTCTGGATGCCCTGATCCTGGACTGGTCAGGGAGGTTCCTAAACGCATTTCCTCCCTTTCCCCGGATATTCAAGGTTTTGCTGCAACTCAGACAGCAGCCTGCAACGATGATCCTAGTGGCTCCGGACTGGCCCAGGCAAGTCTGAAACCCTCTCCTTCTCTCAATGTCCTGTAACAGGCCCATTCGCCTGCCTCCAACTCATTCCCTGCTGACCTTTCCTCAGATGGGATTGCAGTATCCAGCCATACACTCTCTTCACCTCAAGACCTGTTCTTGAGGAGTTCGATTTTCCATCCTCACGGTACTCTGAACAGGTCCTTAAGATACTGAGGATGGCTCAAAAACTGAACACTAAGAAGACTTATGCAGCCAAAATGGAAAAGGTTTTCCCTCTGGTGCAAGAGTGAAAAGGTCGAACCCCTATCAGCTTCAGACCCTCAGCTGCTAGACTATCTGGTACACCTACAGGCGTCAAGCTTGAAACCCTCTTCAATCAAGCTACTCCTGGCAGCAATTTTGGCCAACCTTTCAGTGAGAAAGAAGCAATCATTTGTTTCCCATGACATTTATAAGCAGTTTTTCAAAGGTCTCTTGCACCTCCAACCTCCCACCAGGGAGCCCGTTCCTCCTTGGAGCCTGAACCTTTGCATAGATGGGCTCATGAATCCACCCTTCGAGCCTGTGTCCACGGCCCACATCAAGTCTGTAACTTGGAAGACCATCTTCCTGGTATCCATTACATCTGCCAGGAGGATTTCAGAGCTACAGACCCTGTACACTGAGCCAAATTACATCATCCCTCACAACGATAAAGTTGAGCTCAGGAAAAATAGGGAATTTCTGCCAAAGGTGTTTTCTGAGTTTCACTTGAACCAGTCTATTACTCTGCCTGCCTTCTTTTCTGAGCCATTCACTCCTGGCGAGCAAAAGCTCCACAGCTTGGATGTCAAAAGAGTCATCTTTCACTACCTAGAGCATACTAGACAGTCCAGAGGCTCTTCCATTCAGTTGTTCCTCACCTACAGGGATGTAGGCAAAGGGAAGACCAGCTACCAAGAGACCTATTTCTCATTGGTTGGTCTCTTGTATTAGATTTTGCTATGAGAAAGCTGGTCAACAACCTCCAGTGGGGCTCAGGGCCCACTCCACCAGGGGCACTGCAGCCTCGCTTGCAGCAGCAAGGGACATTCCCCTACTGGATGTCTGCAAAGCAGCTACCTGGAAATCCGTGCATACCTTTGTGAAACACTACAGTTTAAATGTTCAGACCAGATCTGATACCAAATTTGGCAGGGCGATTCTGCAGAGCCTCTTTCCAAAGTAGGTTCTCTGCCCACCTCCCACTTGGTACTGCTCGGTAGTCTGCAAAAAAGTTATTGATGCTAAAGGACTCCTGGGGTAAGAAGAAAAAACAACTCACCACAGTAATCTTCTTTCTTCCATGGGGTCCTTGTGCATCAGTAAGCTCCCACCCTTCCTCTCCAGTTCACCTGTCAGAGAAGGGCTCTTTATATACCCTTTTACCAAATTTGGAGTTTCTTATTGATGAGTTTTTAGCTTGTGTTACTGTTGTTTCTATTTCCACTTTTGTGGACATTTGCATGTTTTTTGAATCCTATTGATTCTTTTTTGGGGTATTTGCCCTCGTTTTTCCTCGAAAAAATTCTGACGCCTTCAACAGCTCTCACTCAGCTCACCCCCCCCATCTCTTGATTGGCTTGGCCCTAAGCTTATTTAAATATCTCTTAAAGGCACACCTCTAGGGCAGTTGCACCTAGCCAGCCAGCTAAGTGCAAAAAAATTACTGATGCTAAAGGACCCCTTGGAAGAAAGAAGATTACTGCAGTGAGTAATTTTTTTCTTCTTGGTGACAAACTGAAAGTAAGTAAGCAAACATACTTCCCTATATTTGCACATTTCAAAAGAGTAAACAGTAAACTTCCTGGTAGATATGTAAACAGCTGTTGACACCTTTGAGGCAAGCAACCCATGTCTAGTAGCTGCCTGCCCCAGCACCCAAAGTAGTCATAGTTTACATTTTTTGTGCAAGCAATAATTCAGTTTTTAACATAATAGAAGTGTGAGCATGCTTCCTTGTTTTTCTGAAGCCACCGAGCACCTGCTGCAGCCCCGCACAGATAACAGCATTTTGATGACGTGAGGTAGGGAAGGGGCTGCAGGGCTATAGATCATATTATAATGCTATCGGGGCCAGCGGCAGCATTTACTTGTAACTTGTGGTTAAGACAGCACTTGTACATGTTAAGGGAGCGGTGGATCACATGTACTATCACCCTTAACATGTACAAGTGCCTGTCTTACAAGTTACACCTAAAGACCACCGCTATCCTCGGTAGCATTATAATGCTGTCTATAGCCATGTAGCCCCTTCCCTACTTCCTGTCCTCAAAACACAATTTTCTGGGTGGGGCTGCAGTGGATACTCAGCGGCTTTGGAGAAACAAGGATCACGCTTCTGTGATGTTAAAAATCGAATTATTACTTGCACAAAAAATTGAAACTATGGCTACTTTGGGTCCTGGGGCAGGCAACTACTGGACATGAGTTGCCTGCCCCACACAACAGAATGTGTCAGCAACTCTTTTCATAAAAAGATGAAACCAAAAGAAAACAAAACAACCAATTAGCAGCAGTCAGATATCGCTCAAATCACTTTCCACAGTAAATAATGGTTTGGAGTTTATGAAAATGAGAAGTGCAGCAAAATCAGATGCTGAGTTGATCCTGGTGGTCTTTAACTCTTTGAATGCAGAGTATGGTTGAATGTATATAGATTCTGGATGGATGTATATATATACTCCCACAGTTTTCTAAGGGTTAAGCTCCAGGGTATAGATTAACATCTTAAAGCAGCAGTAGAGTGAAACTGGGCAAACAATTTGATGCAGTCTTTTTTTCACTATAAAATATCCCAGGCAACTTCCAATTTTTTTGGTGGTAAACTTTTTTAGTTTTGCCAACATTTTAGTATTTTATAATGTTTTATTTTTATTTTTTTTTTAAGAAAAAAAGATGACTGCCACATTTGGCTAAGAAACACCATTATAAACCTGGTATGGGTTATGACCGAGAAAATAAAGAAAAAGTATGGCCACAGCTTCTTTTGAAAAAACATTTTCATTGCACTGCTGCTTTAAGATAGCTAATGTCAGGGCAGAGACAGAGTTCCTGTCCACCTTAAAGGATTATTTCGCAAAGGGACAAGTCGTCAGGGTACAAGATTTGAGGTCACCCCAGACCTCCTTCTCAGCAGTGGGGAAGGGGGGGTCACCTCCAGTATGAATGTTAAGGAACTGGTGGAAGGCAGTGACCACAACTGGGGGGGTGTTCCTTCTCGCTAGTGACTGGGAAGAATAGCCAGGCCCCAGCCACTAGGACCCAGAATTTCAGAAATATTGACTTAGCTATGATGAAGAATTTGACAGCTCACAAGTCTGGAAGGGGATGCATGGGGACCGCAGTGCAGTACACATGTGGAATATATTGTAGCGGGGACTCAGAGCAGTTACAAAGATCTGCACCCCTATAAGCAATAAGGAAACAGGGGTCAAACAATGGCCCCCTGGCTCCAAAAGGACCTCAGGTAAACGGCATGGAGTCATATTGCCGCAAACAATAACAATGCGGCTATAAATGCTGCAAGTGATACAGCATCCTCCAAAATAAGGTTGGGTAAAACACCGACCTTACAAAAACAGCTAACGCCATAGAAAACAATGGGACTTTTACTTTTCCCCGGGGGGGGGGGGGCTCTGCACCCCGCACCACCCAACATGGTGGTCTCCATTCCCCACACTCCCCGGACTAAAAATAATCAACTCCAGGGAGGTTGGTCTTATGGGATGGGGAGAAACTCAGAAGTGGGGGCAAATTATTTTTTTGTCATAAAAAAATAGCGACACCGTGAGACCTGGGAGGAACCGAACCATGGTCCCAGGTCTCCAACCTGCCCTGTGGTGGTGCTTTAGCCAGTCCACCACAGGAGTGGCTCAGCCAGTCACCGCATACACAGCTATTTCTTCACTTCTGAGCGAAAGCGCAGAGCGACAGGGGTAGCGGTAATTCCATACCGCTATTATACCCCTGTCACTCTACGTGCAGTTGCGCTTTACACAGCGCAGTTTTCACAGCGCTATTCTTGTAGCGCTCTTTTTGACCCAGTACCCAGGTAAACTGATCCTGAACAGAAAGTCTGCAACTGCTAGAAAGAGATGGGTTGCCTCTAGGCCAGAGAGGGGTACGGAGCACCACTGACGGACTCCATGAAAGCAGGAGCTGCCGAAAATACCAAAGCCATCATCCAGCACATAAATGAAAGGATAAAGGTGTAGAAGGGGATTGCTCCTTTGAAGGCAGGGGAACAAGGGGAGGAACCGGCGAGAGAGCCAGGGGCAATGGCGGAGATGCTGAATGAATAATTTCACTTTGGAATTCACCATGTGCCTCTCCCCACCTCAAGAGAGATGGCACTTTTTGAGAGGGGTCCTGGCACATGGAGAAACCATAATGCAGCCTGCAGACGCCCACCAACCCACTCAGCAAATGGTGCATATAATACCAAACCGAGGTTTGCTTTGTATTTTTTAATTTTGCTGGTTCATTTGCCCATTCTTTCAGTCAGCTTGCAGATGATTTCTTGAATTGCTCGAATACAGTGCAAGATCTTTTAAGTCATTGCAGACTTACTAGTAGTATGCCGCATGTGGAAGCAGTTGTATCGTGGCAAAAGATGTTTCACGGGTGAACCACAAAGGTGATGCTGCAGAGTGCAGCGGTGACAGCCAGCGATATAAGAACCACTTTGTCAGCCTGCAGCCATCCCACTCACCCTGGCAGCTGATTACCTGGTGATGATCAAGCCAGGTAAGTTCAAAGGCATGGACGGGTTACACCCAAGGACCGTAGTGGAGCTAAGGGAACAACTGGCAGGGCCACTGGTAGCACTCTTCATGAGTCTCTCCAGGCAGGTGTGCTGGAGGACTAGAAAGGGGCAAATGTGGTCACCATCTTCAAAAAGGGGACAAGGTCTGATCCTAGCAACTACATTTTATTCTACACCAGCCCAGCAGCACTGAGGATTGAGATGCTGAACACTACACCTTGCACCATGTCAGCGACCCAGGTTCAGATGTGGACCTGGGTTATTGGGGGTCAGCCAGGGCAGAGAGGATACAGTATTTTTTTTTTACTTGCTATTTATACTCCCCCCTGCCACCAGCACACCAATCCATTGGGAGTTGCCAAGGCATCCCCACAGCTATCACCCCCTCCTTACCTGGAGCCCAATGACTGAGGTCATCCATGAAGCCATAGCTATACCCCCAAGACGGGGATGAGGTGGGGCGAGCTTGCCCTCAAAATGCAGGAATTTCATCAGGACACCAGGCCATGGGACAGGCAGGGGAGATCCAGATCGATGCAGGGTGCTCTATCTTCCCATTTTCCAGTGTTCTCTGGAGGCGTAATGTGCGCGGTAACATCAGGACACACACGCCGATGTCCATTACGCCTCCCCCTCCAAGTCATGGTTGGTGCTTGCCATGCTGCTGGGTTCTACCAGAGGCCAGTCAAGCTCTGAGCCTCACCCCACCCTCACCCTGGAGAAGGCAAGTGGTTCCTTGCACGCACAAGCCTCCTCCTCCTAGCTGGCCTTCTGACTCCCCGGGTTCATTCCTGAACCTGGGTCACCAGCGTAGTGAGTGGTAGCATTACTGCTGCGCTGGTGAGCCAGCAGAGGATACAGTATTAAAGGACTGCTCTCTTGGGGAGGAAGGGTTACCATACCTGGTGCTTGCCTGGTTCCTAGCATCACGTGGGACAAGCCAGTCAGGACAGCTCAGACAGTGGAGTGATGGCTGCCGGCATCCCACATACAGAAACTTGCATGGGATCGTCATGGTGGCATTGCCTGCTCACTCCTCAAAGGGTCAGGAAAGTGGAAAATGGTGGTCTCCTGAGTGGCACTCACATCCAGCCACCCAGTGGTCCTGCACTCAGTGAACAGATAGGCCATGCTGCTTTGTGCAGTGATAAAGCCTGGAGGAAAATTAAGGTGATGGGACTAGGGTAGTTGGCATCCAGTGGGCTGCTTGGGGGCTGAGGGAAGAAGTAGTAGTAACTGCACAAAAGAGGTCCAGTGCTGGGAAAAGTCCCAGAAGCCATTACCAAGAACAGAATAAGGTAGCACTCAGGTGAGTCCAAGGTTCATGCTCTCTCAGCTTGGCTTTACGAGGGGGTATTTGTGCCAAAAAACTGATCACCCTTTTTGAAGGGTTCACCAAGGAGGTAGACTGAGGCAGGGCCATAGTCTATTTAGACTGCACTGAAGCCTGTAACACTGTGGTGCATAACAGTGTTCTGGGAAAAGTACAACAGTGTCATTTACATGAGGTATACATGAAGTGGATTGCTAACTGGTTTGGTATCAATGCTGGAGTCACTGCTGTTTAACATTCTTATCAACAGTCAGGAAGCTGGGGTCTCTAACATGCTGTTTATGTTCACTGACGACATGAAGCTAGCCAGGGTGGTGGATTCCCGTGGTTCACCGATGTCAGTGCAACATTAAAACTTGTGACAGCAATTAGAGCACAAGCATTCTGCCAACAATGAAAAGCATGGCATGTAACCTGTTCACCCACCAGGACGGGCGAGGTGCAGGCAGTCGAAAAACAAAGAAAAATAACAGAAACTGTACTTTACTCACCCTCAAACATACTGAAACAGACCATCCAACAAGGCAGACACTATCCATGTTTTTCGGGGTGCTCTGCCCCCCCTGCACACCCCAATGCGGGGGGCTCTTCAACCCTCTCAGCCACCACAAATATTATAAACAACTCCAGGTTGCAGCAAGATTGACAGGCAGTGATGAGTTTAAGATGTTGCACACAGTTGCCAGGGATGGAAAGAAACTGACCACACCACTGATTGCATGGCCAAACCATGCCAGTTGCCTCACGTCCTTCAACTCAGAACACCTGTGGCACCATAACCATGAATGCACAAGACTACACTTACAAAACACACACCTGCTAGCACTACACCAGTCAGGAGCACTGTAATCGCATGGTGCTATAATTAAGCAATAAGGCATGACAGGGTGTTTGTTATAGTGAGATAACGGCCCACCTCAAGTGGGTTGAAGCACAAGGCATAGCCGAGTGCTGCCATCACCTGAGAAGGGCTGTTAGCCCATCATAACACACCCCCGGTGTGCCTTATTGCGATTATGAAATGGGTCATTTTTAGTAAATGTTATGCCTTTCTTAAACATTTTACTTTTAGCTGGGCCATTGTGCTGGGATAATGGCCCAGCTGAAAGCTGCTCTTGGCCAATCAGGAGCCAGCATTCTTTCTACTCATTTCATAATGTGCCACACACAGCCAAACACCCAAAACAGCAAGCAAAAAAAACACAGGTCGCAACAATGCCATTCGGCAACCTGCTGTTGCTATAATCACTGCGACAATATTAAGGTGACATTCTAATGGTATACCAATTCCCATGAGGAATATGACAAACCTCAGGAGGACCAAAACAAGCTGGGTGAATGGTCAGATTCTGGAGTCTCAAATTCTGTGTAGCCAAATGCAAGGTGCTATACCTGGGGAGGAAGAACAGAGATGGGACGTACATGTTGTGTAGGGCTCCTCTTGCTGCTGTTGAGAGGAAAAAGGGCCTGTGTGTGTGTGTGGGGGGTCATAATAAAAAATGGGATGAAACTGGACAAGAAACGTACAGCTACTGTCAGGCCAGATGGCAGAATTTAGGAGTGGTAAAAACCTGGATAATTCAAAATTTATAAAATTGATGTTTTTCTTTTACATCTCTGTTACAGCTCTCCCTCTCCCTCCCTCCCCCTCTCTTTCTCTGTCTCTCTCTCTCTCTCTCCTTGTTTTATCCTAAAACATCTAGATTACTTAGGATTAATCACAATTTTAACCGAACATGATCAATTATTTGCTGACCTGCTTGTTTATTTCCAGAATATTTTTGCTTACTCAAAATATTATGCTAATGTTATGTATTATGGTTTATTTACAGTGGTATAAATTATGTTTATGTATTATGGTTTATTGACAGTGGTATGAATTATCATGTTTATGTATTATGGTTTATTGACAGTGGTATGAATTATCATGTTTATGTATTATGGTTTATTGACAGTGGTATGAATTATCATGTTTACATTTATTGGCTTAAGTTATGCACTATTTTTTTAATTATAGATTGAGGGAGCACTCCTTTCCCCTGTGCATGAGACACTCTTACACTGTGAAGAACATCTTATGCGCAGATGCCCTGGAAATGGGCCCGTTCCGGGAACAGTTTTTTTAACTATATTATTGATCACTCTCAATCAATAATATATCAATACATCCCACATCGTCACTTGTTCCTGTATTTGAGTTTGTTTCACTTGCCTTCAGCTTGAGCTGGAACAGCTTAGCTCAGCTTCGCCTCGCTGTTCTCGTTCCAGCCGAAGGTGCATGAAACCACTCTGATACAGCAATGAGTGGCTCCGGGGGACGTATTAACATATAATAAAAATTTTATTGGGGAAAAAGAGGGATGAGAGAATGCTGGGGTACATCACAAGGGGTGACCAGCAAAGCAGGGCACATTATCCTACCACTTTACAAAGCCCTTGTCAGGCTTCATTAGGAGTGCTGTGAGAAGTGCTGGGCTCCTCAATGCAGGAAGGGCACAGAGCTAGTCGAGTGGGTGCAGTACAGAGCCACCAAAATGATCATAACTGTGCAGAGAACCCCTTTTAGCCGAGTACATATTTACACCCATATTTGTTCATGCCTGCTGTTGAAAGAGCAGAGTTGCCATGATGGACCAAGAGTTCCTTCCAAACTCACATCACTATGTTCCTGCATTACATATCAATTATAACTTCACTGTTTATTCGCCAGCAGGGCTGGGGTAAATATGAACCATTTGGTTGTCAGCTGGCATGTCTGGGTCAGAATCCATCAAAGGCTGACGAGCATGGATTCTTGCACTGAGAAATGTGTTCGCCTCATCGGGATCCAAAAATATAAGGATGATATTCTCACAGACAATCCGCTCTAAGAGCAAGTAAAGGGCTAAGGTCCTGGAAGGTTGGGAAATCACAAGGGCAGAGTGAGTTGTACCACAGGGGGTTTCAGGAGGTGGCACAAACACTTTTAAAACTTCCGACAGATCTCTTTAACAGCTCTCTAGAGACAGGCAATGTGCTAGTAGACAGAAGAGTAGCTGATACAGTGTCCCTACATAACAGTGGGAGAAGGGATGAGCTGGGAAACTATTGGTCTGTCAGTCTGACCTCTGTAATAGGCAAACTACTGGATCTGACATTAAGGACAGACTGGTGCAGTTCTTGGAGGCAAAAGAGCTGCAGATAGCAGGCAACATGGGTTTGTGGCAGGAAGAGCATGTCAGACAAATCTGATGGATTTCTTTAACTAAGTGATGAAGGCTGTTTAAAAAGGTCATTCTAAATTGAGGGAGCACTCCTGACCAATCAGAGTGCTCCTTTTCTCTGTGCATGAGACACTGTTATTCTGTAAAGAGTGTCTCACATGCCGATGCCCTAGAAATGGGCACGTTCCAAGATGGTTTTAAAAAAAATAATATATTATTGATCAAGCTTGATCAATAATGTAGTAATACCACTGTGAAGACCACTCTTATGGTTGTAAGAGCGGTCTCACTTGCAGTTTTAGGATACCAGAAGTGCTCACCTCCAGTCTGTAGTTCTTATTCCCCAAGAATGCATGTAAGACCACTCTTACAATGGTAAGCGTGTTCTCTGTGGCTGTATTGTATAATGGCAAGAAAAAATCCTGGACTCTGATTGGTCAGTCTTGGGCTGGCCCCGTGCTGTTATCCCAGCACAACATCACAGGTCTGGTCTCAGCTTCACTGTGAACCTGGAGATTTGCTTGATATGCATGTGCTTGATTGTTTCATCTTCTCTTAAAAAACAAAAATATTTTTCCACACAAAAACATCTTTAAAATGATTTTTTTATTCTCTATAACAACGAGCCATTGTATAATAGCAATAATGCCCTCCAGGGTGTCTGTTGTTTGGGATAACGTCACGCCTCAGTTATTGGATGCACTCGACCTGCGGCCTCGTGCCCAACCACCTGAGGTGTGATGTCATCCCAGCACGGCACACACCCTGTCAGGCATTATTGCTTAATTAACGTGCAGACAGTAGACGCACGATACCTGGACTTTAACAAAGCATCTGACGCAGCCCCACACAGATGGCTAGTTAAGAACCTGGGTGAGCGAGGGCTTGGGGAAGAGCTAACACAGTGGATCAGGAACTGGTTGGGAGGGAGGAAGCAGTGAGTAGTAATAAATGGGACGCACACAGGAGTGAGACAGATAATGAGCAGCGAAGCAGAGGGTCAGTCCTCGGATGGATATTCTTCAACATCTTTATCTCCAACATACTGCAGGGGATACAGGATACAATCTGTGTCTTTGCTGACAACAGTAAGCTCTGTGGCAGAGTTTGACAGTGGAAAGGGCATTCCGATAAAGGAGGGGGATCTGGTGAGGTTGGATAGGGGGTCCAGGGTCTGGCAAATTAGTTCTATGCAAAAAATTGAGAAGGTTATGCATGAGGGTAACAAAAACCCAAAGGCTGAGTACAGGATCGGGGGGATAAGGGTGTCATATATAGAGGAAGAATGGGATCTGGATGGAATTATACCTGAGAGCTTAAAACCAACTGCAGATGCAGAAAAGCAATAAGAAAAATAAATGAGATGCTGGGATGTGTA
This sequence comes from Neoceratodus forsteri, assembly GCA_016271365.2. Taxonomy (NCBI): domain Eukaryota; kingdom Metazoa; phylum Chordata; order Ceratodontiformes; family Ceratodontidae; genus Neoceratodus; species Neoceratodus forsteri. Next base: position 47,861,157 of record JADMNL010000036.1, read on the forward strand.
GATGGGGACTGTAGCAGCAGAAGAGAGGTGGTACTACTGCTCCTGTGTAGACCCCTGGTGAGGCTACCCCTGGAGTGCTACGTGCACTTATGGAGCCCACACCTCAAAAAGCACAAGGGCGGCCTGGAACTGATTCAGGGAAGGGTAATGAAAATGATTCAGGGGCACTGTCAAATTTCAAGCTTTTTGGAAGTCCTAGTAGACTATTTGTGCAATGCTGATTAATGGTTTCAAAAAGCACATTTTAACCGAGTTCAGCCCCCTTCCCCCCATTTCCTGGCATCTGTTCCCTGACATTCCCCTTCCTCATCTAATCCTGTTAAACCACTTCCTGGCATCCATTAGCATCCTCTCTTTCACCCAGTCTGTGTTAAAACTATCCCTTGTATCCAGTGGGTCCCTCTCCCACACCCCCTGAGGAAGAGGCAGCATGCCTCGAAGCGCCGGGGCACCTGGTTGAGTTGCTGTATCTGTGTGCACACTTTTTTTGTGAATAAAACTCACATTTGTTTTTGGCAATTCTGGACACTGAATTGTCATTTCTGTGCAGCGCACTGTGAGTTCACCTGCTTGAGTGCTTCATTTCTTTCTTTTGGCTTTGCCCCCCCCCTCCTAAAAACCCATCCTTGGTGTATGGTGTTCTCCATTCCCACTCTTACTCTTGGTCCCAGAACCCTGGTCCCTGGTGTCCAGTGGGCCAGAACCCTGGTCCCTGGTGTCCAGTGGGCCAGAACCCTGGTCCCTGGTGTCCTTTGTCTCCCCTCCTACCCTGAGCCCTCCATCCCCCCAGTCCAAGACGGTGTCCTGCACTTACTCTTTGCTCATCTCCAGGGTCGGCCACAGTCTGATGCCATGGCTATAGAATCTGCAGGGCATCACTGATAAATCATCTAAGCTCCATGATTTTCCATAGACACCCCACCAGGGCTATAGTGAGGTACCTTATTGAACATCACTACAGTGCTTGCAGCCTGCCATGGAGGTGACCGGAGGGTACGTGCTGGCCACCATCTTGAGACTCGGGTGGGAGTTAAAGGGCTCAGGGGGGCACTGGACATCAGTGGTCAGGGTTCTGGAACCAGGGAGAGAGGAGAGGTGACAGCAGGACACCAGGGAGAGCTATAACAGGGATCAGGAGTCGGAGCAGGATGCTGCTCAGCTCCAGGGAGCTGACGATGAGGAACAGGTGGGTTTTATCATACTCCAGGCAAACTGACTGAGCACTGGCAGTACAGCCTACAGCCACCAACAGAACGTGCATAGCACTTTCCCATCTAAATAAGGATTCATGAGATGGTACTTATAGGATGAGGGGGTTGTAGCATCCTGCATTGTTGAGTAGGATCATTAGCATATGTTATACCAATCTTGTTTGTGCCTGCAAAACTATCCAGTATGGGGGTGTTTAGCAAATGTGGTGACACTTCTAGTTTGTTTTCACATCAGGGTTCAAGCTTTGCTTTACACTGCACTCACAAGGTGTAGCTTGGAAAGCTCTCTGCACGACCCAGAGCATTAGCATGAAGTTTACAATAGACCTCCTTTTGTGCATGCAAATTAGTGCAAGCATACAGCCCTTTTGCACAGTAGTTTGTATAGGGTTACAGTAGGTTTCATTGTCTGTGGCTGCAAGTTGAGTTATAAGACAATTTTTACAGTCTGAAATCGCAAAAGCTGTGGGTCACATAATATGCACAAAACACAGTAAATACAAATGGCGATAGACCTAGAAAGGAAGGAAATCTTTTTGAAGATGAAGCCCTTCATATTTCAAACACTTGCTAGTCCCTCCTGTATAATAAAACATTACCAGGTCTAGTTTTACCCAGAAAATGCTTTCAGCAAGGCACCCCACATCAAACATTTGACAGACGTTTTTTATTGTTTCGTGTTTGTAAGTACACACACCAGTTCCCTGAGAACTGTTCACAACTCAAGTAAAAGCGGTTTAAAAAGTCGCTTCCTTCCTATTCTATACTTGTAAAGCCCTCAAAACAAGTAAATTCTTTTTAGAATGTGCTACTTACAGAGTTGCTCTCGTAATTCCATGAAGTATGGGGCTAGCCAGCTTATTGGGGGGCTGCCGATTTCATGATAGATGCTTTCATTTGCCCTCCAGGTCGATTGGTCCACTCTGCCATGCTATGGTTCCCATTTCTAGCTTTAACTTAACTGAACAGAATGTAAATGTACTGCACGTCACTGCTGTGATGCTAATTTAACATCAAAAAGAGGAAGCAAGTTTAAAAAAAACCCTGCAACCACAAGCGTTTGCCCACATCCTGTAAACCATTTATACACACTCTCTCAGACCCTTATGTAAATCCTTATAGGGAAAGCCTGGATCTAAATGCCAATTACTTCTTTTCTTGCTCATCGTCAGTAATCAGCCCACCTTTTCCAGGCAGCGAGTCAGAGTTTCTGTCAGACAAATAAGACTAAATGGTAGGTGGCTAATAAATTAATAAATGCGGCTAGCATTTCACCACTGGAGTCACAGGTTCAAATCTGACTCAGGCCCTAAAGGAAAATGAGTATCTCTGTCCTGCGAGGATGAGCATCGGGCTGGTACAACTGTCGGTCACTATTCAAATATTTAAGGCCTGGACAACAGTCACTCATGGCTGGATTTCCCAGAGCTCTTTGATAATAGAGCTGTACAGAACTTCTCTGTTTTGCCTCACAATTGACCTTATGCACAAAAGTAGCCCAGGTACAGTATGCATTAGATGCATGTACCTGGCACACAGATGTCCACACCTGTAGACTGGTATGCAACATGTCCTAGCCACAATGCCAGTCTACCCATCCCAGGCCTTTCCACATGTGAAACATAGTAGCGCAGAGGTGCCAAGGGGCACAGCACCAGTGGCCTGGCAGACCACGTTGGCCATCCATTCAGATACTGTGTCTACCAGTGCATTGGATCCCTGCTCCATGGAGAGCAGGGGACTGTGGGATACGACAGCCCTCCAAGGACCAATATATCCCTTAAGTGAATCAAACAATTGCAGCAAGAAGCCCAGTCATGCACCCCAGCTCTCACAGTATTATATTTATTGAAGATTTTCCATATAACAAAAGCATATATCATGATGAGGAAAATATTATAATTATTATGAAATCACGTAGCTCTCAAAGTATGATCGGAGGGTTGGGGGAGGTAGGGCAGGGGCGACGGATGCCCTAGCCAAATGTTGCTGCAGCCAATATGAGGGGGCATGTGCGGGTTACAGCAATGGTCCCTGCCCACGTAGACTGCGCGTCTTCTACCTGCAGTCTGCACCATGGAGTACATTTTGGGCATGGCATGTAGCCATGCTCCACACTGTCCCACCTCTAGCCCCCCCCCGCCTCATTTGTCTGTGTACAGTGTTCCATGGAAGGACAAGAGACCAGGTGCAGAAGGGGTTTGTGCACCATCATGAACGCCACAGGGGTCTGACGAAACACCCAGTGTGCAGCTTTGCAACTTAAAGATGCCTACTTGCCACGTATATGTCACACATAGGCAAAGTGCACAGGACCCAATCATTGTAAGTTGTGGAACGAATTGTCACAAAAATCCCCAACTTCAAAATATGAAAAGACGGCAAAGTATAGGAACGATGAACATACGATTTTAGGAGAGAGAGAAAGAAGACAATTTGTGTTTTTTCACCCACCAGCTCAATGGTAATTCCCTGTCACCTTATTTTCTGTAAAGTGTCCATTAACATATGAACATGTGATTTTAGGGAAAAAAAAGATCATTGGCCCATCAGGTTTGTTCCCCAAATTATTGTTTAATTTTAGGATGAGAACCATTATGGATCAAAGATTATTCTTGGACATACTACCCAGAGACTGGAATGACTTTACAACCACAGTGTTGGATGTCGGATCCTTCCACTCTTCTAAGGCTCTTTTAAAGCAGTAGTGTGTTAGCTGCCAAGAAATGTCATGATATATATATATATATTTTTTTTTTTTTAGCAAAAAAGTATTTCTGACATCCTTAGATTCCTCCTCAATATATTTTTAATTTACACAGATTTTTTTAAACCTATTCTTATAGCTAATTTTGTCATTAATAAATAAAAAAATAATAAATTAATGGCATGAATCATTAAAGATGGCCACCACTTCCAATTAAAAAAAAAATATCTTCAACTGAGATTACCTGTTGAAGGTACGTACTAGAATCATACTGTGGGTGGATTAGGATGGTGTTACCACATGTTTGTGATGGCAAACAGCACAAAACTGTACCAAGATATTTAATTTTTTTGCGGCTGGCGTGGCATAGGAGTTGCAACTTTTGGAAACATTTAAATCCCTTATCTTAGTACAGAAATGAATAAAAATGAAAAGAAAAATGAGTACCTTGATGTTTTTGCCAGAAATAAACATTATTGCTGAAAAAACTAGAAGGTGACTAACACATAGTGCTGCTTTAATTTTACTTGGCTCAGGGAATTGCAACTGTAATTGTGTTTTTCTTTCTGATAAGTACAATGGCTTCTGGATGAACACACATGCTCGGGACATACACAGTCTGTGCATACACCCAAACTTGCATACAACATAAGCTCCCTAAGTTACTTTAATATTTTGAAACAGGTATTTTAACCCATACAGTACTCACTGACTCGGTACCTGCATCTGGGAGTGAGCAGGCAGAACAGCATGTGGGATCAGGCAAGGCAAACAAAAGTTCACTTAAGGGGAGATAGAACAAATCGGGGTCAAGATTGTGGCATTTAGGGTCTCATAGGTACAGCAAATTTGGAGCATGGGGGAGTAAGAAATGAATCACACTACTTGCGGTAACTGCCTTGGTATCTCAGAGGTCCATGTGGCTGCTACTTGCAGTAAAGGCTGAAGCTGATTATTTGCACTAGCTGCGGTAGTTTAAAGCAGTCTGGGAGAACAGGTAACCTGACCTGTTATGCCTGAAGTTGTTCTTTTGCTGTGGCTCCTGATGACAGTGATCAGGAGATCAGGTTAAGAGAGACCAATAGCGCTACTGTCGGAGGTAGTGTGGAAAAAAAAAGACTGTTGGGGTGAGAGAAATGACAGGACTGTGAGAAGGGTTGGGGGATTCAACATCTCAGAGGCCCACATGCTGCCTGGGGGAGGGTGTGTGAGAGACAACCCTGAATATAGAATTGCATGTGGAAGAACTGTGGCCTTCTCCTGATTGGTGAGCTCCCCAGTGATCACCTGTGAGCCTTTCTATTGGCCAGTGCACACTACATAAGCACCGAAGCTAGAGAGTGCTTTCCCCATACGACAGAGAGAAAGCAGAAGAACCTCAGCTCAGGTTGGCAATGTAAGATATGTAGCTTTTCCCTGACTTATGAGGTGGTCACCTTGCTGTGATGGTCAGGCTTGATCATAATTCAGCTGGATGATGAGACTAAGAATACTAACCATTTAAAACAAGTAAGAATATTGGAGTTATTTGAAATAAATTGCAGGCTTTAGAGTAGCTGAGCGGGGGAGGAGAGCACTGGTACCATAATTATATGCTAATGCTGCACAGCCACATACTTAGTGCATGCCCTTGGCATACCCAATGGGCAGCTTCCTGTATAGGAAGGACATAAAATGAGAAAAATGGCTCTATTGCCTGTAGATGACAGACCCTGGTGCATTTGGGCTCTGCACGTCCACTGCCTATGGCCTGATGCCTGGGGTATATCCTCTGCTCCCCAGTCCCACCTTAGGGCTATCCAAGGCACTATGGAGGGTGACAGGTAAGTGGAAGAGGCACGGGGAATGAGGTGTACCTAGGGTCACCAGAGGGAGACAGGCACGGGACCACGGTAGGAGGAAAACTCCAGATTAAAAATAAAAAATATACCCTGCAGGGTCTTCCTGCAGTACCTTCCAGTACTTACTATGCATCTCCCCTACTCTGGTGTTGTCTGAACACTTGACATGCAGCAGTCAATTTCCTGTTTAAGGTCTTCTATATACATGTTAAAAAGTATGGGCTCCAATACTGACCACAAAGGGGCCCCTCTTGTTATGTCCCACCACCCTGAGTTGTACTGCCACTCTCTGTTTCCTAAGCTATCCTCTTACCCAATGTAAGATATGGCAGCTTTGCTGTGAAGCTCATGTGGGCCTGCAGACATTTTCTAGCAAGGAGGACTGTAATTCTGTGGTCACATTGCAGTTTGCAGATGCAAGAGGCAGGCAGGTGGGGGGGGGGAGTTAGTTACAGAAATTGAAAGCATGAATCAAGGTTTTGGCTGAGAAAGCATCAAGGAAGGTTTTGATTCTAAGAACATGGCAAGTTGGCAAAAGGAGGCCTTAAGGGTTTAGTCTTTGTGTGCTTCAAAAGATAGATGAGTGCTTAAGTGGGCACCCAGGATCCCAATACTCTTCTAAGGTAGTGCTGATAAGGAAGGAAGGGAGGAAAAAAAATTTGTAAGCCAGAACCCTTTAGTGCCTCTTTGCTGCTCCCCATTGCAGACATTCCCAAATTTGTAACCCTTACCCCTTGTACATCCCACATTGCACTTCAGGAAATGAATACTAAGAGCAAAAAATACAGTCGTACTTAGTTTTATGCATTAAGCATAATGTCTAATTCAAACAGAGTACAGCAGTCATATTATAACACCGGGTGGATATCAGGCAGTAGGAGTAATCAAATCCAATGGCCAGGGCCTAGAATGACACCCCTTCTCCAATCAACTTGTAAGTCAAGGCTCACTTGGCGTATACGTGCCTACACCCATGAGATTGACAGCACTGAAAATTGAAGCTTTCCATCCATTCACATGACAGGTAGAGCTTGGGTGATCACAGTGCAAGCTTCCCCACACTGCTCTACCAATGTGCTGTAACCCTGTCATGAGGAGATCGCCACATAGGTAAGAGGTTAGTTCAGACTCCAGGCCCATTGAATCCTTGGCCTCTTATGTGAGACTGTCATCAAGGGTGCCAATTACTGCCTGCTGTGTTGGTGGTTTTGTGAAGTGCACACTTGTCTGCTGATAACTAGACTTAGAGTACCACCACCACCACCACTAATGTCACAGCCCAAAGATGATAAAGGTTTGCAGCCACTACTGAGCTGGGCTGGACTTGAGCCAGTGACCTAGAGGTGAAAAGTTGCTTAAATAAAGGGAAAGAGGAAATTGTTTAACCAGGAAAGGCATACTAAGCCAGAGCTTGTTTCCAGGTGTGACCTGGGAGCGCAATGAAGTTAAGTGACTTGCTTAGGGTCACACAGTATGCAAGCGGGGGCTGATGGGATTCAAAACCAGATCTCCAGGTTTGCAGGTCAGTGCACTTAACTGCTGTGCTGTACTCCCTCCGTAACCCTCCTGTGCTTAACCCACAACCAATCCACTGAGCAATCCAGATTCCAGCATTAAATAAATTACCCAGATTCATTTTACAGACTAGTATCTCCAGAGCTGGATACCTCGAATGGGTACCTGGTTAGATAAGCACTATATTTATAGCGCCAGTCAAGAGAGTGCTAGTCCGTATAGCGCTACCAGGGACAGTGATCAGGGATTTACCGTGCTAGCCATATGCGCTCCACTGGTTGCTGTCCATGGTACTGCTGTGCCGACGAATGTCATCCCTTGCTTGTAGAGACACTGGCGGCTGGGCTCAGAGGCATCTCAGATGCATTCTGCATCAACATTTCTAAGCAGGTTGGACTACAAGAAATGAATGTTTCATATATGGAGGTGAAGGAATGCTTTGATGTGTGTGCCGGTTACAAGATTGTTTTAAAATCCTCTATAAAGTTAATGTACACAAGCAGCTGTTGACTATATCAAGCGTGCATGGAGCAAGGATCAGGTTCAGGTCATTGCAGGATTATATTATGGTGTCATAGGGTGACCAAGGCAACCATTAAGTTATGATAGCTTTCAGATAAAAGCATGAATTATCCAACTTGTTCAAATTTCTGCTGTACTTTTAGCAGACAAATTGTAGTATTTAATTATTAATTATGCTGAAAAAGGGAACAAAGACATGATAGGGAGTGCTTTATTGACCCATCTGTTCTGTGAATGGTGACCATAACAAGAGAGGCAAGTCTGACTTCCCCAACCCACCCTCACCTGTTACTGCAGTGCCTCATCAGAATATTGTGATTACCCAAGCCTGGCATGTACTCCCACACTCAGTTGGGCTGTTGGCTCCAAGCCAGGATGTGCCAGTGTCAAAAACATTAAATGCTCTAACAATATCTATAAGTGCACACCCAAGAATGCATACTCAAACACACATGCAAAGGTGCTGTGGTTTACTGCACTATTCAATCTTCAAGGATACCCAAAGGCTTAGATAATGCACCCCCTGAAAGTACCCAGTCTGTTTAGCTCACATTGTGGATTTTGCTGGTACATTATCCACTCCAGATCTGTAGATTTTTATTTATTTTTATTTAAACATCCGATAACCAGGAAAGGCACACTGAGCCGAGGCTCATTTCCAGGTATGACCTGAGGAAGGGGGAAGAGATATAAACAAAAAATACAGAGTAGATACACGAGATAAATATACAGTTGCATAAGTTATACAGCGAAGCATCGTACATTCAAATGGACTATATATAAACAGTATCATACAGTTCTGAGGATTAGATTACTATCAACAAAAAACATTTGACATGGAGCTGAGCCTGTGAGTGGCTAGGAGCAGGTGCAGGTGGGGAGTGGGACTTGTTGTATTTGGTATTTGAAGCAGTTGTGAGAGGGTGAGTTTCTTAGGAGAGGTGGAAGTTGGTTCCATAAAGAGGAGAGTCTGTAGGTGAAGGTGGATTTGCCAGTGGACGAGGAAGATTTGGGGAGGGAGAAAGCATGGGAGTCCCTTGAGCGCAGTGAGTATGGAGAAATGGCAGCTGGTGTTAGCCTCTCTGCCAGGTAAGGGGAGCAGGTTGAACCAGAATTTAGATATGAAGGAGATGGAGTGGCTGAAGCGACGATGGGATAGGGGTGGTATCCCGAGGAAAGAAAGGAGAGTGCAGTGGTGGCTTCTGAGAGGGGAATTTGTGGCAAAGTGGCAGAAAGCATAGAGGAGGGAGTCGAGCCTGGATAATGAGGAGGAGGGGCAGTGCCATACACTATGTCAGAGTAGTCGAAAATAATCCACACTACTCAAACTCTGGTGCAGAATGGATAGGGCTTGCACAACCTTACCATGTGCATATGCGGACATACAGCCTGTACACACATACATACAAAGTCAAGGACACATACATTCATATGGTATCCCCTGATTTGGGAAACTTAATAAGTGTGAGCCCAAAAACAGAGATGTCATTTCAGCGAGGACACAAATAGCGACAGTGTATATCAGGGATCGTCGAAATGGCGATAAATGCTTTCCTCCCTCCCCAAGTTGTTTGACCTCAGAATTGGTTATTTAAGTAAGGGGGTGCGGGGGCAAAGCCCCCTACAGAAAAGCATTTCTCACCATTTCGGCGATCGCTGATATGTACCCTTGCTGTTTGCGTCCTCGCTGAAATGACGTCACTGTTTTTGGACTTGATCTTATTGAATCACCCATACCACATAGAACCCATTCATACATACTGTACATACAAACAAACCTAAACAAGTACAAACACACTTGCATGCATATTATAGTGGTGCGGTAGCATCATTATAGTTAGGGTTGAGCAGGGGTTTCTATGTTAAACCTCAAACTTTGCACTTTTATATCTTCACAACCGTTGAATGGATTTGGACAAAAGTTTGTATGTGTGGTCTCAGGAGGCAGATCTATTGGTGTATCAAATTTTGGTCATATGTGCATATTCTGAGATGTAGATAGCAAAGGTAAAAAAAATCAGTGTTTTATGCTGTTTCTTTGCCATTGCCTAACACCCAGATGGTTTAGAATTTTGGACTGATATTTTCAGTGTAGAAAGAACTTGGTCCACAAAACTGCCTTTCACTGGTTTGGTGAAAAACTATTAATCCATTCCATAGTTATTACAGTTTACAATTCTGGTTCTGAGCATGCTCAGTGCAGTCTTTTGGATTGCTGCTTGGAACAAAAAAAATAATTTGGTCCATACAAAAAAGGATCCTTTTTCATATAGGAATCATCTCTTTTTGTGAGGAAAAAATCCTTTTTTGTATGGCTGCCATCTTGTTTCCATTTTTTTCTCAAAAAAAAAAATTCTAAATCCACAGAAATTAAATCCTGGACAGACACCAACACATGCATCTTGGTCATCAGGGCCCTGTTAGGTGGATTATGCACTTAACTATTGGAAAAATGACCCCAAATGTGTTTTTTAAATCCTTTTTCATGACTAGCTGCCATTTTTTTATGTGGCCATACGAAAAAGAATCTGGGGAAAAAAATTAAGTCTAAATTCTTTTTTCTTATGAGAGCATCCTTTTTTGAATGAATAATACATACCCCCCCCCAAAAAAAAAACATTAAGAAGAAATGTAAATAAAAAATGAAATTTCACATAGGATAACAATGGAACTTCAACAAGCCATAACTCCCTCAATATTTGGACTTCAGGGACAGTGTGTATATCAAAACAAAGACATTATTGAGTACTACAAAAATAACACATATCCCCCCAACCATTTAAGGGCAGTATGAAAAAACTATAAAAATACAAATTCCCATAGTATAACATTGGAACTTCAACAAGCCACATAACTCTCTCCATTTTTGGACTTGAGGGACAATCTATATGTCAAAACAAAGGTCTTAACTAGTACTACAAGAATAACTCACACAACCTATGCATAGGGGGTGACAGGAAACCTGGATTGGTGAGGGCAAGCAAGCAGTACCAGGGGGTGGGCACCCCCATCCACTTTTGTGCTGGAGACAAATTAGTGTACAGTATATAAACAGATTGATATGTATCGGGGAAAAATAAGGGAGATAGATAGATAGATAGATAGATAGATAGATAGAGAGAGAGATAGATACTGTAGGATAGATAGATAGATAGATAGACAGACAGACAGACAGACAGATACTGTAGGATAGATAGATAGATAGATAGATAGATAGATAGATAGATAGATAGATAGATAGATAGAGATAGATACTGTAGGATAGATAGATAGATAGATAGACAGACAGACAGACAGACAGATACTGTAGGATAGATAGATAGATAGATAGATAGATAGATAGATAGATAGACACTGTAGCACAGATAGATAGATAGATAGATAGAGAGATAGATAGATAGATAGATAGATAGATAGACACTGTAGCACAGATAGATAGATAGATAGATAGAGAGATAGATAGATAGATAGATAGATAGATAGATAGATAGACACTGTAGCACAGATAGATAGATAGATAGATAGATAGACAGACAGATAGATAGATAGACAGATAAATAAATAGATAGATTTGCAGTGTTCCGCCCTGCCCAATGTGTTCAATAACCCCCCATAGCTAGCGGTTGCTCCCCCACCTGATCACCCACTCAATGTCAATACCCCCCCAACTGGCTAGCGGCCCCTCCCCCATCCGATCATCTGCCTGCCCAATATGTATTTAAAAAAAAAACTGGAGGCCAGCAGTCCCTCCCCAACCCCATTACCCACCTGAGTGCAGTAGTACTAGTCAGTTGTAACCCCATCCCTATCCCCCATATAGTAACATTTTCCCCCCCAAGTGGTCTAGTGACCACCCCTCCCTCCCTATCACTGATCCCCAGTATGTATCTGTTTTGTAACTTATTCCCTGGTGGTCTAGTGGGCCCTTACGCCCCCCCCCCGGCAGGTAGTGTCTCACCACGCTCCCCATCCCAAAATGGAGTGGGCCACTGCCACAGCCCTCTGCTCTCCTCCATGGCTGGCAGTCCACTGAGGTGCCACTGAATGAGTGTGTGCACATACAGCACAGCATCAGTGATTTAATAGTTACTCGGGTGGGAGTTAGCTGTGAGACGGGGAGTGAGGGAGGGGAGAGGCGGGCAAAATCCCCATCTGAACAATAAGACATTGTCTGTGTTTCTTTCTATACACATACATAAGCATACATACACATAAATATAATACATACAGAAACATTCATGAATTCATGCATACATACAATTACAAACACATATACAAACATAAACACATACATATGTACACTCACACTTACACACATTAAAACATGCATATGTATAGTACATAAGTGGATGGATGTATGCATACAGACAATGCAAATATGCATATATACATACATGTATACATGTATGCATTAGGCAAGGCAAGGCAATTTTAGCTCTATGGTGCCTATTCCCAAGGGCTCTGGACACCTCACAATAAAACAAACGTTTTGGTAAAATGTATTATAAATAGAAATACAATGGAAATGTTGTCGCACAAAAGTTACACAGCAGTGCCAGGTCCAAAACTCTGTATAAATAAATGTATTTTTTTTTTAATGAGATTTAAACAAGGTCAGGGAGGGTGCACCTCTCACTTCCTGGGGGAAGGGCATTCCACGAGATCGGGGAAGCCATGCTGAATGCCCTGCCTCCCAAGGAACTGGGCATTGACAAGAGCTATGCCTCTGCTGACCATTGCATGCATACAGTGCACATATACTTACCTAAATGCATACACAAACACATACGTACAAGACCTACACATATACATACATACACTGATACAGCATATACATATACATATACACCCACATTTATACAAACGAATAGGCACACATGCAGCCATACATATAAACACAGATACACATACAAATATATAAATATACAGTAATAACTGGCTTAGCCTTAGCCCACGGTTTCCCTCATTCTGCGCATGCCCCGCTGCAGCTCTTCTCACACCGGCCCCACGCTTTTTTCTTCTTCAGACAACTAACCGCTACTCAGACTCAGGAGTAAGCACATTTTTAAATATAAAATCTACCACAATGGGTGAAAACATATCTTTTCACTAAGGAACAAAATAAAAAAAAGTTTTTAAATAAATAGAAAACTCCACCATGGACCGCATACTTAAATCAAGCTGGACTGCCGAGCGCTCCAGAGTTTTTTCATTTTATATAATTGCTGTGGCGAAAAAGGCAAACCCAGCAATTACATAAAATGAAAAATGGGTCGCTCTCGGGGTTTATGTAGCATCTTACCCCTCGGGCGTGTGTAAACTTCTCGTTACACACCCTGACCCATACTTTATTCTCCATGTCATACACACAAACATACAGTGCATAATGCAGTCTTGCAGTGTACGCATATGAAATCTATACAAATGCATTCACGCATTCAAAGATACATACATTCATTCAGTACATACATAGATAAACAGTTATCTGCATATGCACATACACAGAAATACAAACACAAACACATGCATTCACACATACAAACTACAAATAATGACATTTTTAGTTGCATACATAATGTTTATTTTTGTAGTTTATTATACAGAAGAGAAGAAGTGTGAAAAAGAGAGAAAAAGGTCCCAATCTGTGAGACTCGGTCATCATACCTCAGTCCCCCTCCCTGTAACCTCAGGAGTCCCCCAAGGCTCGGTACTTGGCCCGATCCTGTTCTCCATTTTCCTGAATGACCTGCCCTCTGTTTGTCAACACACATCTATTCATATGTACGCCCATGAAATAGCACGGTATGCATCTGGTGCCTCACCCTCTGAAGTGACCTCCAGAATACAGGACGACTTCAGTGCTGTTCAGTGCTGGTTTTGATCAAACCAGCTCTTTCTCAATCCCCAAAAAAATATCTCCCTAACTTTCGGTACAAGTCAGAGGCTAGCCCGGCTCCCCTCAACCCCACCTATCATACTATCGATGGGACTCCTTTGGAGGCCTGCATCTCCTTCCAGTACCTTGGGGTCTGGCTCGACCAGCACCTCAACTTCTCAGCTCATATCGACTCAATACACATGAAACTTCACCCCAAGCTGGGTGCCTTATATCATAACAAGGGTTGCTTAACCCTGGCAACTCGCAACGCAATCCTACAACAAATTATTCTCCCTATAGTTGACTATGATGACATTGTTTACAGCACCACCCCCTTTGTAAATGAGTCTATGACTCAAAGGTCTGTAAACCGATGATCTAATAAATAAAATAAATAAACAAGTCCACCCTTGCAAGACTTGACCCCCCTCTTCCATTCCATTCCTTCTGCCGCTTTGCCTTGGACGGCTCTCCCTCTGTGCACCACTGTGACCTCTACAAGATGCTTGACCTCCACTCGCTACAGGATAGGAGACTTACCCACTGTGCAAGGATAACGGCAAAATTCTGGACACAGTCCCCCCCCCCAGAGCCTGCCTTTGCAGTTCAGTCCCCATCAGCGTATTCACTCAGGAACACTGACTCCTGGTTACTGCATGTCCCACTCATGTCCACAGCCAAAGGCCAGGCCGCATTCAGCTACCGCATGCTTAAACTTTGGAACTCCTTGCCGGCTGACATTAGGCACACAGACAAACCTCAGCGGGTAAACCAGCACCCCAAGTCATTCTTCCCCCCTCCTGCTCATGTGGTCCTCTCCACAGTAATGCCTTATAGCCCCCTCCCACCTTTAACCTTTACCACTTTTTGGCTCATCGCTACCCGCCATGCCCCAGGCCCTGGTCCACTGCCTGGAGAAATCTGGCCTGTAGCGCCTGCCATACTCACAAATGTCCTTCCAGTGTTACTTATTTCACTCAAATTGCAAAGCTGGACTGTGGGCACATTGGAATTATTAGTAGTTGTTGTTCTGTTAGCTGTTGCCTTAGGCACCTAGGATACTAGCTGTGTTATTGTGCTGTATAATCCTGTTATGTTCTGCACTGTAAATTATCTGCACTGTAATTTATGTGTCTCAATGCCGTACTTGTCCTCTCCCGCCTTCCCACGGGACACATCTGGAATCTAGCGGTACTCCACTCAGTATGTCTTACTGGTGAAACTCTTAAATAAATAAATAAGTCACAAGGAAGCTGGTAGAGGGGGAAGAGGAGGATGGTTTTAAGACAGAGAGAAACGTTGACTAGCACTGCTCGGTCTATGCAGGCATGCATTTTATGGTTCACCTGCCTTCTGTATTTTACTTTCTCTAGAAACATAGAAATTGATAGCAGATAAGGACCGCTTGGCCCACCCAATCTGTCCTTTTTTTCCCTACCTACAGTATTGCCATAGACCCTACCTGATCTCTGACTCTTTACCCCTTCCCTACTTCCTAGCCACTAACAATCCCTCATGTCTATCCCATGCATTCTTGAACCCCAGCACCGTTTTCTCTCAATCACCCTCATCTGTTTATTCTCTTGGGATGTTGCCCTGCACCAGGCCAAGCCTGCAACCTTCTAACCCTAGTAACCCCATTACCTGCCCCCTCCCCATTATCCTTCATGGCTTTCCACCTGCGATTGAGACTTTGGGGAGGTACTCCCCCCTTCCAAGAGCACAGCCTGGTGAGTGGCATGGACAAGGTGCAAAGGCCTTCAGAGAGGCACTCAGTGGAGCACAATCTGGTGAAGAGCAGACAGGAGGCGGGGGTAAGGTGCACAGGCCTTCAGAGAGGCACTCAATGGAGCACAATCTGGTGAAGAGCAGACAGGAGGCAGGGGTAAGGTGCACAGGCCTTCAGAGAGGCACCCAGCGGAGCACAATCTGGTGAACAGCAGACAGGAGGCAGGGGTAAGGTGCACAGGCCTTCAGAGAGGCACCCAGTGGAACACAATCTGGCGAAGAGCAGACAGGAGGCAGGGTATGGTGCACAGGCCTTCAGAGAGGCACTCAGTGGAGCACAATCTGGTGAAGAGCAGACAGAAGGCAGGGGTAAGGTGCACAGGCCTTCAGAGAGGCACCCAGTGGAGCACAATCTGGTGAACAGCAGACAGGAGGCAGGGGTAAGGTGCACAGGCCTTCAGAGAGGCACCCAGTGGAGCATAATCTGGCGAAGAGTAGACAGGAGGCAGGGTATGGTGCACAGGCCTTCAGAGAGGCACTCAGTGGAGCACAATCTGGTGAAGAGCAGACAGGAGGCAGGGTAAGGTGCACAGGCCTTCAGGGTGGCAGCCCCCGGAGTCAGTCTGGTGACGGGCAGACAATCTGGTGAAGGACAGGTGCTGCCAGGGACAAGGTACACAGGTACAATCTGGTGACGATCAGACAGAGGCAGGAGGTACAGATCTTCAGGCAGCCACCCCCTGGAGCACAGCCTGCTTGGGGATAGACATGGGTAGAGGGCATATGTTCTGAGAGATCCAGCACCATTACTCCAGTAACCGTTGTGTTCCTCCTTCTGTTTATCCCATTCCTTCCCCTCCTGCCAGTATATGCACTGCCCTCTAGTGACTTTGCGTGCATGCAGTGTGCCCCTGGGAAGGAGAAGACTCCTTAGCACACCACCGGAGATGCGCTGGTAATGTGGCATAGTGCCACTCTCCTCAGACTAGAAAACACTCTTTCCAGTGGTCCCTACCCAGTCCAGCCCCCCCCCAAGTGATAGTGATCTGGTCTTGCTACTGATCCAGGATGGCTTATATGGCAACATGGCATGCTACCGAACCTAAGTTAAGTATATCTGATCTGTGCTGTTCAATTGGAATAATGCACAACCATATGGTCACAGCTCATGAATCAGAGATCTTTTCTTACCCATTTTATAATTTAATGCAACCCACTTCATAACATTTACCATGAGTGGCTGTCACGGCCATCCACCTGGGTCCTTTTTGGTGTCTTCTTCATTACACCCAAGAAACATCAGAGAAGATTGACTTCTGATTAGATTGTCAGGCTTTGCATTTTTCTGGGGGGGGGCACAGTGTTCACACTGAAAGGGAACCAACCTAAAGGCCCCTTTCCCAGGGAAGGAGTGAAATGGCATGCTAGGGGTATCGCAAGACAGCAACTAGGCACCAGCTACTCAGCTTAATAGCTTCTGCAAATGGCAGCAGTCACAGGTGTGTAATTTACTGGCTGTAAGGCATACTAGGAGCAGGGAGCACAGCTGTCACAAATATACAGTGAGTGAAAAGGTGGAGCATGAGGGACTGACAAAATCATGAGACATCAAACTTTTAGCGTTCTGCTTCGCTTCAGCTAATTCCACTGAACCTACAAACCCAGCAAAGTTCAGCTACAGACTACCACTGGCAGTTTGAAGGGGACAGGAAGTAGGGAGGAGGGACCTTAAATCATAATCCTCAAATTTTCTTTGAAAAGTTAATGTTGTTCTTATTTTTAACTACCTAAACCGGAAAGCGTTTAATATTTAGATTAGTGGTGGTTTGCAGTTATATCAGTGTTTTCACAGTCTTCAAAATATCTGAAGCTGACAAGAGCAATTTAACATGAAATAAGATAATGCCGCTTCACAGAGGGTGAGATATTGATATTTGTGATAGAACGAAGAGGAAGTGTCATGCTGGCTAATATCTGTTTCACTTCAAATTTTGAGAGCTGGCTTGTCAAAAGTATAAAAAAATATCTGTGTTGGGTATTGGAGCCAAGGGGTTGATGTGGGAACAGGAAGAGAAGGAGGGAGGGAGGGATGTGAGGTGCCTACCTGGTGTCTCAGCTCGGAGAGATGGAAAGCAGATCCTGACGATCGCTAGGGCAGCGGGGCAGGAGGGGGAGCTGGATGTCATTGTCCACCTGGAGACAAATGACCTGGCTGGGAATGGAGCTGAAATTGTGCAGGGGTATTTTAGGAAGCTGGGGAGGAGTCTTAGGCAGGTAGTGCATTCAGTGGGGAACAGAGGAGGGTAGCAGGCAGAGTGGGAACAAAGTGTGGAAGGCCATGTGTAGAAACAGAGTCACTATTCGCACTGGGGTGATATACAGACCTATAGTACAGGGAGAGAATTTAGATAAGACCCTAGCAGAAGCCATTGGCACAATGGCAGAAAAAGGGGAAGTGATGCTGGTGGGGAACTTCACTCTGCTGGTTGCAGATTGAAGCCTCCCAGTTGCAACTTCATCTAGAAGCAGAGATATCCTGGACTCCATGCAGAGGGTGTTTCTCAGGCAACTAGCTAGGAAGCCCACTCATGATAGGGCAAAAGTAGACCTGGTGCACACTAACAGAGACAGTATTGCAGACATCAAGGTAAGAATGGGGACCAGTGATCACAGTACAGTGTGATTCAAAATAAGGACAGTGGTAGAAGCAAACCACACAAGGATGGGGGTCCTGGACTTCAGGAGGACAGGTTTTGATAAAAATGGGTGAATGCCTCAGAACGGCCTAGCATGGGGGGATGACCGGGGGGGTGGAGGAAATATGGGCTAAGCTATGGGAAGTCATAGTGAAGGCAAAAAACCTCCACACAAAGGGAGTGAAAAAAAACAAGAGGAAAAAGAGACCACTATGATTCTTGATGGAAGTGACTGAAAAGGTAAAGGTGAAAAGGGTAGCTTTCATGAGGTATAAAGAGATGCAGAAGAAAGGGGACAGGGAAGTGTATCAGGAGAAGCAGGGGGAGGCAGGCAAAGCAGGAGCACAATGGCACAAACTGAGGAAAGAATAGCTAAGGGATAACGGACAGGGACAAGGCATTTTGTAGGTACATAAGTGAAAAGAGGAAGGCTAAGGGAGGGATTATGAGATTAAGAGGGGAACGTGGGAGCATGTGCTAGTAGCCGGCAAGAATGGCAGTCTAGAAGAGAGCTCTATGCCATCTGGTGAATAATTCATTCAGATTTCAAGCATTGTGTCACCTAAAATCACTGTTCTGGCCTCAAACAATTGGTAAAAATCACCTGCAATGAATACCAAATTTTTAAAATTAAACTCCAGAACTAACAGGAGTTATAAATGGAAAACCATTGTGGCTTTGTGGCAGTGTGGTGAGAAACTAGTGAAGACAATAGCAACAGTGGCTGCAGTCAAAGACTTTTGAAATCAAATTGATGCTTAAGCATGTGCTAACTGAAATTGCTTCCTTCAAGTCCCTTGGTGGCTGTATTGTAAGAAAAAGTCCAGGCTCTACAGTGCAAAGCACGGGACACAAAAACATATCTGTCCTATATCAATAACAAGGACAACCACAACGAGGCTAGAATCCAGGAGGTGGAGCACCTTGTACTCTCTGGGAGAGGGCAGAGGATGCAAAGAACCATAGCCAGAGGAATAATCTCAGGTTTACAGGCTTTCCTGAGAAGGTGGACGGGAAAGACATGTCAGCTTTCCTATGAAAAGATCACCCTGACCTGCTGAGGCACAGCTGGAAGATGGGACTTGGAACTGACCGTGCCCACAGAATGCTGGCTCCAGTGCCCAGGGAGGGAGACAGGCCCCATCCAATACTGATCAGATTCCTCCGTTTTGCAGACAAAGAGAAAATCTTTAGTCTGGCCAGAAACAGAGGACCTTGATGTGGCAAAGGCATCATCACATCTATATTTTCTCAGATTTCTCAAAAAGAGCTGGCACAGTGGAGAAAGGGTATGCAGAGGTTAAAAAGGTGTTCCAGGACCAAGGACATCACATACAAGCTGCAATAACCAGCTATGCTTCAAATTGCAAGAAATGGCATCTTTCACACTTCTAACATCCCAGACGAACCCTAAGGTACATTTCTAGACCCCGATCTGCAGCCCCAAGTAATCCAGATGCCCACAGCCAGGGGCCAAGGAGGAACCATAACTGAAGAGCCTGGATTCAACACACACAGGAACTAGCTGTGAGGCTGCTGCCTGATGACATGGACTGGCAGGCAACTAAGTGCAAATGATCAGCCCAATGGGGAAGGGACAGGAACTGAACCTGGAACAAGGACAGCAGGGGCCATTGGAGGGATGGCAGCAAAGAATCCAGACAATCAGCTGGCGGCTCAGACTGTAACAGGGAACTAGCCCCTAAGAAACGAGGCAAGTCCAAAGCACTCCCCATGGACATCCTTCTACCAGTCTTTCCAGAGAAACAACACCATGTCCCTGGGCCCCACCAGACAGACACAGCATGGGACCACTGTTCCCCAACAGACTGAACAACAATGGACATGGGCAGAAAGGGTCACAGTGGATCCCAGAGAAAAAAACTGGAAAACAGTATCCAGCCAAGGGGAGGTAGGGAGCTCCTCCTGAGTGGCAGTGGCCTGAACGAGTTTCAGATCGGGAGAGTAAGCCATCTCGAACTGCTAGCAGTCTAGCTGCCATTTGTTGACGCCATATCTTTTGTTGTTAAATGACTACTCAATGCTTAGTACATGCCTAAAATGTTTAATTACCCAAGTCTCTTAGGTTTTGCCTCTTGTTGCCTCCCTTCTCCAACAGGAGCATGACCCAAGTCATGCATCAGGACCTACTAAAGGTTTATGACACCACAGCTGATTTCACCTCAGACAATAGCGGCTCGGCACTCCTCCCAGGCTCAGTTCCAGACCATGCACTGTGAGGTGGCCTGGTTTATGGACCAGCTGACATTCATGTGTTGAAAGATCTTGGGGGAGAGGGATGAGGGGTGGGGATTATTTCTTTTGGGTAAGGGGAATGGGCTACATGGGCCACCTCTGGTGAACCAGGAGGGTGACTCTTCCCCTTGACAGAAGCTGCAGCCACAAGGGCCTTCCAACAAATTTCAGCTGCCATGTAATGCCATGCGATCACAGAACAACCCTCAAGCAGGCAGACTCAGGCTCCACCGTGAGTGTGCAGTGACGCACTCTCCTTCTCTGTGGTGACTTGCTCTTCCTCTTAAGTATCTGGTCACACTGAACCCACCAAGGTGGTAATTGGCACATTGCTGTCTCAGGTGTCAGCATGGCTCAGTTGGTAGCACATCCACCTCTGGAGCAGAAGGTCATGGATTCTTGTCCCACACTGGGATTGGACTTGCACCTAAAATTCCCCGGCATCCAAGTGCAGTATTGGGGGGTGCTGTATTGCTGGGGTTTGCCGTCATTCGGATGAGACATTAAACCGAGGTTCCTTCTGCCCATCCTGGTGTTGTTCTGGTGGGTGTCCAGGTGGAAGTAAAAGAAACCAGCGCACTCTTTGCAAAGAGTAGGGAACATTCCCAGTGTCCTGGCCAACATTCCCCTTCCCATAATCCGGTTCATGCAATTATCCAGGCTGTGTGTGGGTGATGATGTGCAATATGGCCTCCACCACACATCCAGTCACTTCACCACCAGTCTAGCATTGCTTGTAAAGCACTTTGGGATATACTGTGTATGAAAAGCGCTGTATAAATGCTGATTCTTCTTCTTCTTCAGACTCCAGGATGTTACGATGATGGCAGTTATCCTGCCTCCCACTTACTACCTACCCATACCGGACTTACCCCTTTAGACCTCCCACTCCCTCCCACCACAGTGGCAGGCACCTACATCACTGGGCAACAGTCCTTCCACCTCCAAACTGGAAAGTCAATAGCAGAATGTCTGAGATGGACTCTAAGGCTCCTGCCTGGTGGCAGAGGGCTGAGGTGCTGGTGCCTTACCTCGAACCACGCCAGCAACTCAGGTTCGGGAATGGACTCGCGACGCAGGGGGAGGATAGGATTGAGCGTCCGTAGGGCTGCCTCGCTCAAGCAGTGGCCCCCAGTGGAGACTGGAGGCACTGCATGAGCGGCATGATGAGAGAACCTAGAAAAACCAGAAATACCGCTCGGTGGTGGCCGCTGGATGACGGCTCTCCGTCCCCTGATTCCTCCGGTGCCTTCAGTGAGCCTCCTTCCCTCAGCAGCACCCCTGGGCCCTATTGAGAGTGTACTGGACTCCCCCTGGTGCCTTCCCCTCGGAGGAGGGGGACCCACCCGGCAAAGGGTTACGTCCGGGATATCCCAGGGACCGGCTGTGTTGTGAGGGTTAGAGAGAGAGAGCTCGGGTAAGGTCAGAGATGTACGCTAAGGTATAACAGGGGAATGGGCAGAAGGGCTCAGGGTGGAACTGAATGTATCACTTTCAAGTGAGAGTGAGGTACCGGACAGGGAAGATGTTCACACATGCTGATGGAATCATTAAATGACTCCCTCACCTCTCCAGTGGGAAACAGCCTACCACCTCCAACACCAACTGAGCAGCTACTCTCCAGCAGACCAGACCAACTCGACACTGCCACATCAGTTCAGCCTCCCAGTGGCAGCAAAGTAGGCAACCCAACTAAAGGGAGATTCCACTACACAGATTGAAGAACCCTTGGCTAGCAACAGACCCTCAGTGAACTACCTGCTACACTACTCCTGCCTCCACCTTCAGGGCTAACACCCTGAGCCATGCTCCCCTCCTGCAAGCTACCACACCTGGGTGTGGCAGGATTTTTGTTACAGCTAAACAATGCAAGGGGGAGCAAGAGACCCAACTGTTCTCCTCCACTAGAGCCCTGTTTCTTGACACCCCATCATGGAACAGCCTTTCCTCCTTAACCTTTAGCAGCAATGATTAGCGTGACAC
This sequence comes from Neoceratodus forsteri, assembly GCA_016271365.2. Taxonomy (NCBI): domain Eukaryota; kingdom Metazoa; phylum Chordata; order Ceratodontiformes; family Ceratodontidae; genus Neoceratodus; species Neoceratodus forsteri. The sequence continues at coordinate 47,883,494 of JADMNL010000036.1, forward strand.
AGGCAGAGATCCCCCGCCCTCACGAATATAAATTTACCAGGGGAGCAGGGCCATTCGGTAATGGTCCACCCTGCACCCCTCCCTTCACACTAGCACTGACTACCTGATTCCATCAGCCAATTGACTGGGTGCTGGAAGCTGGGCTGTCTCCCCCCTCCACTGAGGCACTGCAGCAGGGCAGTAGGTATGTCCTGGGACAGCTTAGGATGTGAGCAAGCTCTGTAATGTCAAGATACCCACTATGTGCTCACCCCACCAATTAGTTCAGTGTATAAAGGAAGCAGCACAGGCACAGAGCGCGATATGTTACCTCCACCAGGACCTGACTCTCTGCATTTCCTAGGGACCTAAGCGTAGGATGATGCTTCTCTCTGCTGGGCAGCACAAGGCAGTCTGATGTTTCTACATCATGCATGCCTAAGGACATGGGGGCAAGCAGTTCAGGAGCCTCCACTCCCATGTGGCTCATGACCCTTCATCCCCAAAATGTAATGCTTGCAATTCCTTGTACTCATTTACAATCTGTACTTTTTAGTCAGTTCTGGTTGTTCTGTTACTTAACATGGTTAGAGGTTTGGCTTTCCTCAAAAAATCCTTTTGATACACTTACTCATAGAGACAAACCAGTGTAGTTGCTCTTTGGACTCTGCAGGTACGAAAAATGAGAGGGTTTACCTTTCCCAACAGCTAGCACCCAGGCTGGACTACAGGATAAACAGTAGAACACCTGCTACTCACCTGAGGTTCTAGCAGCTGGTTGATACCAAACTTAGGTACACCCCTCTGCCTAACTGTATTGATCTACATGGAGGGTACACCAGTTAAATGGGTATCCTGGAATGTGAAAGTTATACACACCCTGGTCTAGAGGAGGAAAAAGTCTTGACCACCTGAAGAGGGAAGGCACTGGTATAGCGTTCTTACAGGAGACACTCTCTACAGGCCTAGAAACAGATACATTTAAAATGAGATGGGTGCCCCAGGTGTATGGCAGCACCTTCACCTCCAAGTGCAGAGGGTTAGTCATCCTCACCAACAAGATCTCAGTGGACATAGAAGAGCGATATGTACTGGTCCAGGGAACCCAATGGGGTTAGAACCTAACATTTTGCAATATATATGGCCTCAACCACGTGGATCACTCCTTTTACACAAACCAAGCGCGGTTCCTATCGGAGAACCTCAAGGGTCACGTAATACCGGGAGTGGACACCAGCGTGGTCCTAGAAATGTTCTACGCTATGTGTAGGGCCCCAATTGGCCAACCCCCAGCAGCAGCTAAGGAACTAGACCTAGACCAATTGAAGTCAGATACGGGACTCACAGACATCTGGCGCCTGGTCAACCCAACAGGGAGAGATTACTCATACTTTTCCCCTTCGCACCAGACATATTCAAGGATCGACCTATGGCTAGTGTCAACACAGCTGGTCCTGGATATCCTAGAAGCAAGCACAAGAGCTATCACTGTGTCCAGACATGCCCCAGCGTCTTTCACCTGGCTCCTGACAGGTTCGCTGCCGAGACCACAGAGGCAGCGGAGATTTAACACCTCCCTGCTTAAGGACACTGTTTTAATGGCTATGCTAGAGGCTGAGCTGAAGATCTTTTTAGCAGTGAACCACAAACAGGAGACCTCAGTGGCCACCAGATGGGATACACTTAGGCATATATAAGGGTTAGATGTATAAGCTATGCCTCGCACCTCTGAAAGACATGCACAGAGGATCTGAAGGAACTAATCCAGTGACTTAAAGACCTGGAAAAGCAATATAGAAAAGCTAGCAAATGAATCTGCACCTCCACCCGAAGACAGAATATGCCTTCTTCCACCTTAGACAGTCTTTCTAGGAGACCAGAGAGAAGCCAGGTTGGTTCCTGGCACACCAATTCAAAAAGCATCAGTAAGGTCTCTGATCCTGTGGGTTAGGGGCCCTGATGGGAACCTCAGGACAGATCAGCAGGGCAGTAGTGAAGCCTTCCTGCTTTATTTGTGCAGATTGTAAGCTCTTCACCAAGGTGATAGCACTGCATCTTCAAGAGGTCATCCCATCCTTAATAGAGAGGGACCAGGTGGGCTTTGAGCCACAAAAGAAAGGGTCAGACAACACACAGAGGCCACTAAGCTCCATGTGGAAAATGTCCCAACAACGATCCCCTCCAATACTCCTGTCTTTAGACAACGAGAAGGCATTCAACATAGTGGAGTGGAACTACCTGTTCCACATCTTATACACCTTCAGCGTAGGTGGCATATTTATACACTGGGTACAGACACTGTACCAGGGCACCCAGCTCAAAGTAGTGAATAACTCCAGAGAGTCAGCCACCTTCCCACTGTGTAGGGGCACCCGTCAGGAGTATCTCCTCTCACCCCTGTTCTTCATATTAACTCTGGGACCTTTGTTGCAGGCTATAAGGTGGAACAGGGCTTCATCTGAGGTGCAATTAGGAGGGGAGCAAAAAGCAATGGCCTATACAGATGACATTCTGCTCACCCTGACGCACCCAGAGCAGTTGGTCCCAGAGACCCTGGCACACCTAGAACATTGTGGTCACCTCTCAGACAATAAAGTGAATGTATCCAAGTCTCACCTGTTGGCGTCAGTTCAGCATACTATGTCACTGCTTAGTTTCCCTTGTGGCCTTCACCCATTGAAGGACCACATTAAATACTGTATCTGAGCACTGATATCTCTTGGAACCTGAGAGACATCTGTAAACTCAGCTTCACCCCCTGTTAACATCCATGGGTCAGGACCTAACTAGACAGAGCAAACTGCACCTCTCGTGCTGGGACAGGGCATTCCCAGCTAGGGGGGAAGGAAAAGACAAAAACACCAGGCAGACTGGATGGGCCTAACAGTCTCATTCTCCCATCATTTTCTACGTTTCTATGTTTTATGTTTCATTTGCGTATAGTTTAGTTTAGTTTATTGTTCTAGGAATTACTACCTTTGAGCCAGAGGCTCTTTTACAAAGGTTCCACATCAATTAGGTACAGTACAAAAGGTTACATAGATAACACAATTTGTGTTGTGTCAAGAGCAAGAAAACATATATAAATACATATCAAATCATTTGTGCAAAAGGACATGAGATATCAATAATCACATTATTATTACAAGAAAGAGGTCATGCCAGATTAGGAGAAACAAATAGGGAAAAAGTCCAGAACAGAGAGGGTAAGTGAAAGGTGTGGAGAGCAGACAATAGTAGGAGAAAAGGTTTCCCAAACATGTCTTTGTCAAATAACGGAACAGGGTGGATAGTGAGAAAATAGGAGGTTTAATCAGGGCAGTCACTGGAGCTGGAGGTGGCAAGGTGAGAGAACAGCCTTGATTTGAAAATACCTAGAGAGGTGGAGGCAGTAATATGAGTGCTGAGGGCATTTAGCCAGCTGGGGGCACGATAGACAAATGATCTTTGTCCCTGAGAAGTCCGGCATCGGGGGACTTGGAGAGGCTGGTGTTCCGATCTTCTGGTAAAACGGGTGCTAGCGCTCGGGCATAACAGGTCTTGGATACAGGGTGGAGTGAGGCCCAGAGTATAAGATTATGGCTGCTCCAAAGATCCCATACATACCAGACAATCTGTCAGTACCCCTACCCAAATCCGTATTTCAATCCATATAGGCCAGGATGATGGGCTTTCTGTGGGGTGACAGATCCAGGTGCATCAACTTTGGGAAACTTGCATAGCCCACGTATAAACAAGGCTTGCTACTGCCTGACTTTAACAAAAACACAAAGTCCACCTGTTGCATCAAGTTGCTCAGTGTCACAGGGCTCAGTGCTGGAACTGGTCCTCTTTTTTCTCCCCCTTGATTGTAAGAAAATGCAAGATATGTTTCACAGTAAAGGATAATAAACAAAAATTATAATGCACAGGTTTACAAAACTTCACATTTCATGATAAAATATAAACGGTATGCTCTCCCATGACCTACAGGCAGTGCAAACCTGGTTATTATAAAACAAACTGCTTTTAAATGTTTTGAAAATGTAAGCTATGCTCATTGGTTCTCCCCCTAAACTAAGAAATTGTCGGACCCCCATCCAGATCTCCTGTATTGATGGTGCTATGCTCGAGGCAGTGCAGTCCTTTAATTGTCTTGGATCCCTCCCTAGACTTTCAATTGCATATATTGAAGACTTGCAAAGCTGTCAATTCTTGGCCTGGCCTATAGAATAGGCAGTCTCCCCGCACGTGCCTGTCTATCTGTCGCAAGGGGTATACTACTTCCTACGCTAATGTACAATGTTGCCGTTCATGCAAATCCAGCCTCAAAGCTGGCATTAAATAAAATGGGAAGTCCCCTATATTAATATATGCCATTTTGCACTTGCAACTAATAGATTTGTTCACCACTGTATCTTGTACAAGAGGTTGTAGTGGCTATCCCCAGTGCTATAAGTGACTTAGCAATAGGAGGCACTGTCTATAATATCCTGAAAAATCAACAGTCTCAGCAACTCGCTGAATTGATATAACCAAAGAGCAACCCTTATCCTTTAAGATCTGTGGACCTCGGCCTGCTTGCCATACCTAAAATAAGGACTATTCCTGGGGCTGCCACATTTCAGAACTTTGCCCCTAGGCTGTAGAACAACATTCCCCATGTGATTTGTGCTTGTACAATGCCTAAGGGCTTTTAACAAGCCAACTGTAAGCATCTTCTGAGTACTTCTATGTGTAATTGCTCCTCCAAGAGATAGAAACTTTCCTTTGTGAATTATTCCCATAACATGAAGCATCTATTGCTGTACTCATGACTGCTGGCACTTTGTTTTAACTGCTGTAATTCTTGTCCTTGTACACACTGAAGGCCTCATTTTCAAAAGGTTAGCGTGGCACAAACTGGGTTTGTGCCATGCTAACCTGGAATAGCATAAGCTGTTGACGTCACCATATTCAAAGGGCACATATACGTGGCACACCCTTGACAGCACCATCATGCACAATATTGTGCTGCGCTTATGAAAATGAGGGTTCCCCCATGCATATGCAGCGCAGCACAATATTGAAAGTGTTCAGAAGTGCTAAACGGCTGCCAGCAGCAGCACTGTTTAATGCTTCTGAAACCTAGCCCTTAACAGTGTGCAGACCCATCTGCCCACTGTCAAGGGCTGGGTACCCTGGTGGTTCAGCCATCCCTCCCTAGGTCTGATCTGTGTAATAATAAAATAGCCCCATTTCCCTGATAGTCTAGCGGTCCCACTTCCCCCAAGCCCTGATCATTCTCATAATAAAAAAAATTGTCCATTTTCCCTGGTGGTCTAGTTGTCCTCTTTCCCCAAGCCCTGATCATTGTCACAATAAAAAAATAGCCCCATTTCCCTGGTAGTCGAGGTCCCCCCCTCCCCAAGCCCCAATCATTATCATAATTAAATAAAAAAAAAATGTCTCTGGTAGTCTAGTGGTCCCCCCCCAGCCCCGATCATTACCATAATAAAATAAAATCCTTGTTTCCATGGTAAGCTAGTGGTCCCCCTTCCCCCACTAATCACAAGCAATTTTAAGCAATAACATATTTCTGACAGGCTTGGCTTCATCATCAGTGTACTTTTAATTCCCTGAGATATTTTTTTTTTTTTGTACTTTATTTTTATTCAGTTTTCCACTGTGTACGTCACACAATAAAAATACTTTCGAGTAGTAGCAATCTCAGATACATTGGCATTAGTAATGCAAATACAGGATTTATGTACTGCCACTGTAGTTAACTCATAAGGAGGGGTCTCAGTTCACTCAATTAAAGTATGTATCAAACAAAGTTCAAGAAGAGACCATTGCAGCATGCTCGTGGGCTAAAATTGATAAGGTTGTCCTGATAATCACCTAGGTGCAAAGCACCCACTAACACAGCAAGTGTTCTATGAGTCCATGTAAATCCGATAAGTGGAAATAACATTGAAATACATGACTACACTTTTACAGAGCAAACTCCCAAAATACCAGTTACTTTAACTTTGAAAAGGCATTATCTCCCCCGATTTATGTAATCACCAGCTACTAGGTTACTATAATCTAACAGGAAAAATTAGAGGGCTTTAATCATTTTAAACAAAATGATGAGCAACATCAGCAGCACAGCTATGCCTAGTTAACCCCCTTTATTCCAATTTTAAGTAGCAAGATATGTAACTTTACAAACTTTTAAAAATGAACCAGTGAAAGCTGGTGAACTTTAAAGAGAGCTAGACTTTTAATTCCTAGGAGTACCAGATCTCCTAACAATGCAGCAATTACAATATGAACTTTCTAAACTACTAAAAGATCCAACTGCATTAGAGACAAGTTGGACGGTATTTTAAATTGTATGGCATAGAGTCACAGGGCCCTTCAGTCTCCATCGTCTTCCTCATCTGAGGACCTAGGGTGGTGAACAAAGTCTTGTTTAATTATCTCCAGTGTCTTGCCCGCTTCTACCGGATCTCAATTGATCAATCAATCAAAATCTTTATTTATCCAGGTGGGCACCATTGAGCAAGGCTCATTTGCAAGGTGGACCTGGTCATGAATACATCAAAGTACAATACAGAAGCAGGTATACAAAAAACAATAATATACAAGGAAGAAAAGGTGTATACAGTGTATACAGTACAGTACAAGGTTGAAATAAATAAATAAAAAAACAGCATTATTTTACAATTGAAGAAGTCAGTACGTGTACAATCAACCATAGGCATACAGGGGTTATAAGCAGAGATCTTTTGAGTGAGGCAGCCGGCAACTACACATATGGGGAAAGAGGCCATGTATGGGGTGGCAGGTTAGAGAGGTAAAGAAGAGGAGGGATATATTACTGATGACTGAGGGAACAGTTGGGCTAAAACCACAGAAAGTGACGATGGCTGTCGTGTACTTGTATATTATGATAATGACGGAGGAGGGGTAGATAATTGGGACACTACTATGGATGGGGTGGGACTTTAGCCAGGCTGGAGTGGATAGGGAAGGGTGGGTGCAGCAGGAAGAGTTAACAGGGAAAGAGTGAGAGCCAGGGGGATCTGACAAGATGAAAGTCTTACTGGCATAATAGAGCCTCAGTCGTGCTGGTAGTTGCAATGAATGATTAATCCCAAGTGTATGGAGACCAGCGTGAATGGCATCAAATCTTTTTTGCCGTTGCCTCATAGAATAGCTCAAATGAGGAAAAAAGTAAATGTACTCACCAGTCTCCAATTTTAGTGCACCCAAAGATTTAGCTGCATCCAATACAGTTTCCCGAATATGAGCTCCTGCCGTAACTATCATGATGGTGCGGGGAGTCTCAACTGTCGGTTTTCTCCTTGGATTCAGGTGGTAAGTTTTGATGAGCTGTCCTTGCAGGTCTAACTTGAGCTGTTTGAGTAGTAGATACATAGATACATACATAGATACATAGACAGTGTCGGCAGATAAGGGCCTATGGCCCACCCAGTCTGCCCATTTGAGCTTGTAAGTTCAGTTTGTTTTCCTAGAAGTCTGTTGCACCTTACCCCTGACCTCCAGAATTCCTTTATGTCTATCCCATGCATTCTTAAATCCTGTGATTGTTTCCAGCCCCCACCACTTCCTCTGGCAGGGTGTTCCACTTGTCCACCACCCGCTTCTGTGAAGAAATTCTTTCTCATGTTTCCTCTGAATCGTCCTCCCTCCAACTTCATCCCATGCCCTCTAGTCCTGGAACATCTTTTCGCTTAAAATAGTGTTTTCCTGCACCCTGTTCCTCCCTGTAAGATACTTGTATGTCTCTATCATATCCCCTCTCCCTCCTCTCCTCCAGGGAGTACATGTTCAGTTCCTTCAACCTGTCTTCATAGGACTTGTGATGCAATCCATGCACCATCTTTGTTGCCCTCCTCTGAACCTTCTCTATCCTGTCTATGTCCTTACGTAGGTATGGTCTCCAGAACTGTACACTGTACTCCAGGTGTGGCCTCACTAGTGTCTTGTATAACGGAATTATGACCTCCCTTTTCCTGCTGGTAATGCCCCTGCCTATACATCCCAGCATCCTATTTGCTTTACCTGCTGCCTTGTCACACTGTTTCCCTACCTTGAGGTCATCAGAGATGATAACCCCAAGATCCCTTTCCTGCTTGGTGCATGCTATATCCTCACCCCCCCAACATCCTGGACAAAGTCTTGTAGAGCTTTACCCTCCATATCTTCTGGGACCCCCAAGAGCCGAAGATTATTAGCCCACATGTTGTTCTCTAGGGTTTCAAGCCTGAGTCACGTGGTCTTGTTCTCGGCTAAGATCCCGGCTACAGCTGCTGCTGATGTGTTGGCTGAGTCAACCACTATTTTGGCATACGTAGCTATGGCATCCATGCGGGACTCCATTGTGGTGAAACGAGTACCCAAGCCGTCACCTTTCTTATCTAGATCTTGTATGGCTTGAAGCACCGCATTGATGGAGGGTTCAGAGGCCCTGCTCCCCTCTGCTGCTAGGCCGTTGCCATGTGGCATCTCTGCTTGCAGTCTCACCTTGTTAGACTCATGTTGTGTTGTCTGGCGAGTTTTTCCCATTTTGGTTGACCAAAGTCTGTTCCAACTTGCAGCGGCAATACTAGCCTTCACTTTAAAAGAAAAATAAAGCAAGTTTCTGAGTTAAATATGTCTTTTTTAAATATAATCTGGAGGAGCTCCTGTAGAGTGCATCTGCCCTATCTGCCTGCTGGCCACGCCCCTGAGATATTTTTAAAACACCTTTTATTACTGTTTTATTTTTTAATTAGTGATGCAAGTAAAAAGATATGACTGCCACTAGGAATTTGCAAAAATAGTTTCTTGTTGGCTCATTTTGAACTCTACAAACTCAGCTCACACTGTGGATGTATTAGGGTGATGCTAGCATACATTTCTGATGGTGAGCAGCACAGCACCACAGTAAAATGATTACATTGTTCTTGGTGGGGGGCAGTAATGGAACAGGCATTTTTAAAAACTTTAAAGCCACAGGAATAAAATAATAAAAAATGAAAAAATAGGGATATTAATAGTTTCTGCCAGAAATTCATTATTAGTAAAAAAAAAAGCCATATGGTGACAATTCTTTGCAGACAAATACTGTGATGTTAGTATGGCCTTACACTGAAAAAAATAACCTTATGTGTATCTGACTTAGATTTGAATGAATGCAGCTTTTACAGATGTGGATAGAATGTCAATATTCTTTCCTAAATTGGGAGAAGGGATAACATTACTTGATGAAGTTCAAGTTCCAGTCACATGTAGCCTGTTATGTTTTTTAGACATGTTTTTTCAATATTACGCAAGCATGACAAGCACCATGCAGTCTGATCAGCTAAGATTCCTGAATATGATGTTATCACCGGAAAATGCCGTGGATACAGTATCTGTCAACCTTATCCTCGTTATCATCATCATCAGCAGCAGTTCTGTTTCCTTTAGTTTTCTTTCTTTCTGTTTTGTTTTTAATTCTTTGGTAACCAGGTAAGGCCCACTAAGCACAAGTGTCTGTTTTCAGGGTTGACGTGGTAGCATTGGGGAGGTTAAGTAACTTGGTCAAATTTAAACAGTATGCAAGGGGAGGTTGTGGGAATCAAAACAAGGTTTGCTGGATGTACCCAGCTCATTCACAGCTCGGTACTCTAACCTCTAGGCTATACTGCCAGCCACTCATTACTCTAACCTCTAGGTGATACTACCAGCCTCCAACTAGTTTCCAACTAGTTGTTTTCAATTATAGGGGCGCAGTAGTGTCCCTATTGTTATGGCTGAGTAGGATGCTCACTGTTAAACTCCTAACTTTGCAGTTTAGTAACTTTGGCAGGGTTTGTCAGAATAGCCCACAAATTTGCATTTTCCATGGACGTGCCAGGTTGTGAAAATGTGGAGAGTTTCATGATGGCACCTTTGTGCAGCTTCCGAGATCTGGATACCCCTTATTTTGTAAAAGGGTCACATTTTCCCCTATACTTAATGTGTTTTGGGGTTTTTTTTGCATTTTTTGGTCTCATACAGGCTGCACTGTACTGAATTTCTGCACAAAGCTTTCAGGATGCATGTGGGCTGTGCTGAGGTAGTGCCTGTCAAAGGTTTGGTGAAAAAATATTAAACGGTTCCCGAGTTATAAGGATTTAAAAATTGGTTTTAGATAGATACCTCATATGAACCAGAAATTTTGACTGGGTGACCAAAGTAGTAGATCAGGGAGGGGCTGTGGACATGGCCTACCTAGACTTTAGCAAGGCATTTGACACAGTCCCACACAAAAAGATTAATATACAAGTTAGCCAGCCTGGGAGTGGGTCCCAAGATGACAGCCTGTGTAAAGAATTGGCTGGAGAATAGGACACAGAGAGTAATAGTAAATGGAGTCCACTCAGAAGAAAGGAGGGTTACTAGTGGGGTACCGCAGGGTTCAGTATTAGGACCGGTCCTCTTCAATGTCTTTATAAGCGACATTGCAGAAGGACTGGAAGGAAAAGTATGTCTCTTTGCAGATGACACAAAGATCTGCAACAGAGTTGATGCACAGGGTGGGATGGAAAGGATGAGAAGGGACTTGGCAAGGTTAGAGGAATGGTCAAATATATGGCAGCTTAGATTCAATGCTAAGAAGTGCAAGGTAATGCACCTGGGAAACAAAAACCCAGGGGAAGAGTACACAACGGGGGGTGAGATACTAACAACAACAAAAATGGAAAGGGACCTGGGGGTAGTCATATCAGATGACCTAAAGGTGGGCAAGCAATGTGAGAGGGCAGCAAGGAGGGCTGGGGGGATACTGGGATGCATAGGGAGAGGCATCACCAGTAGAAAACAGGAAGTTATTATCCCTCTGTACAGATAGCTGGTGAGACCCCATCTGGAGTACTGTGTGCAGTTCTGGAGACCCAATCTCCGCAAAGACATAGACAGGATGGAAGCTGTCCAGAGGAGGGCAACTAAAATGGTGCAGGGTCTGCACCGGAAGACATATGAAGAGAGATGAAAGGAGCTTAATATGTATAGCCTCGAGGAAAGGAGGGAGAGGGGGGACATGATAGAAATGTTCAAGTACCTCAAGGGAATCAACAAAGTCCAAGAGGGTAGCATCTTTCAAAAAAAGAGCTGTGCAAGAACAAGAGGGCACAATTTGAAGATAGAGGGGGGGCTCAGAGGTAATTTAAGGAAGTACTTTTTCACAGAGAGGGTTGTGGATGCATGGAACGGCCTTCCAGAGGAGGTTGTGGAGTCAAAATCAGTGGTGGAATTCAAGCATGCATGGGACAGTCATAAGGCAATTCTAGGGGTTGGGGGTAGGAAGAAGTAGGCTGTTGGTTAACTAGGATCTGCAGCTTATCCAGTAGGTAGGGAAATGGGCAGACTAGGTGGGCCAAGCGGTCCTTATCTGCCATCAAATTCTATGTTTCTATGTGAGAATGTTTGGGGATTCGCAAATTTGATGCATCACAAACCAAAAATGGGTCTCTTGAACCATTTTCTTTTTTGCTCATGATAGCCGCCATCTTGTTTTTTATTTCTGTTACTACTGAAGTTGTAAAATACTTGTAAAGGGACAGTTTCAGCAAAACTAAAACAACATTGATGTTTTCCCTAACCAATATTGTATAGTCTGCTTATGAGGAAGTTTGCCAAAATTTTATATTTCACACATTCACAATCTCTCCCAAGTGATTTCTGGTTTGAACCACTTTTTTTAGTTCAAATTAAAATTTTTCTGGTTCATGAACCAGGGAAGTGAGTCAAACTACTAATTCGAGTCTGTGAACCAGGAAAAGCAATTCTAACCAGTATCTTTGTTTCTCAAAGCAGAAAATCTGCTCCAAAGTAGTACATCTCAGTTCACAAACCAAAAAATTTAATTCAAACTACTACTTCTGGTTTGTGAAACACAAAATGTGGTTCAGAGTTCGACTTTTGGTTGGTAAAATAGAAACTTTGAAGAAGCTAAGAGAAGAAGGCAATCTGGTCTACAAATATATGAACATATGAAAAAAGGCAGCAGATACAGGCCAAAAAGGTGTATCTAATCTGCTCAGTTTTGCAGCTCATGGTCTACACCAGTGCTGCCACCTCCGGCCCCCCATCACCACTATCACCTATGGACTATGTGGTCTGCTCCTATTGCAGTATCCAGAGGTTGACGTACTGAGCTTACTCCACCTCCTCACTCCTCCCATGCTTCCCATCTTTACTACTCATGGAAAATACTTCCCCATGGCTAATCTAGCCCCTCTTGAAGCACAGAGTATTGCAAGTGTCCACCACCCTATGTGTGAAGAAGTGCATTGTCAGTTTGCTCCTACACCTCCCTGCCTGCATCTTTACATTGTGGTCTCTCATGTTATGGTTGCCACTTAAGTTAAAGAGAGCTTCTGTATCCATGTTTTTTATCCATTTCTAGTATTTAAAGGTTTCAATCATGTCCCCTCTCTCTGTCCTGTTCTGAGTAGATGTTCAGTGCCCTAAACCTCTCATGATATGCCTTACTATGGTGATCCGCTATCAGCTTTGTAGCCATCCTCTGGAACTTCTCCAGTAGGTTAATATGCTTTTTGAGGTGCGGCCACCAGTAACAAAGTCCATATTGTAGATGTGACTTCACCAGAGAGTTATATAAGGGCAGTATAAGTTGGTTTGTCATTTAACAAGCCATACAACCAAGCAAATGAATTTCTGTTTTTGCCAGAAATGGAAGTGTGCAGGGCCCGAAAGGCCCTGCACTTCCACACCAACATAGATGTATGCATCTATGGAGGGATAGAAGCGCAGGACCCAGAGGGCCCTGCTTTCCCACAGGCAAATGAGTATACAATTACACTATCTGAAAAAGTAGGGAAATTCATTGCAAAAAAACCTTATTAATGCACCAGTTAGGGTTAAAGTGACAAAAGTAGGAAAATGTGGTGTTAGAGTTCCCAACCCTAACACCCCACCCCACCCTGCAGGCGGCAACAGGAATAACCATTATGGTTTCACCTCTCCTGTGGCTTCACAAATCAGGAGTAGGGTGTAGCTTGGGGGTTGTTGACTCTAACACTCACCCCATTCTCATATACTGTACACATCTCAGCTTATTTATCGATGGAATGGGGTAAGTGTTAGGGTTAACAACCCCAAGGTACACCCCACACCTGATTTGTGAATATGCAGGAGAAGTGAAACCATAATGGTTTTCCCTGTTGCTACCTGCTGGGGGAGGTGGTGTGTTAGGGATGGGAACCCTACCATCACATTTCCCTATCTTTGTCACTTTAACCCTAATTGGTGCATTAAAGATGTTTTTTGCAATTAATATTTTATATACATTGGTAATATTGACACTGTGCAGGTCAGTGGTGAGGCCACACCTTGAGTATTATGTACAGTTTGGGAGTAGACACCTAGCTAATAAAGTACAGGAATTTTATTGTTTTTTATACTTTGGTAATCATGCCATTGTGCAGGCTGCTGGTGAGGCCACACCTTGAGTATGGTGTACAGTTCTGGAGTAGACACCTAGAATAAGACAGGGACTGTCTGGGGACTGTGCTGCAGAGGGCAACCAGGATGATACAGGAGGCCCAATTCACAAAGTTGAATCAGTGACACAAGGTGCCCGTGGCAATTGGAATTGACACAAGGGGCACTTTGCATTAAAAAATACTCTAGCTGTGATTCAGATATGCAGGCTGTGGCAACCTCAGGACTCCTTGTGACAAACAGGTCCTGCGCCAGCTCTGCTCTCAATCAGGGGGTGCACCATGTGACTACGAGGCTTGCGGCAGATGCAAACTGAAGCATTTCCTATGTTGGGATTCATGAATCCCCCCATAGGGCACATGGTCCATGACAGTTAAATCAGCCCAGAACTGATCTAACGGCCTGTGCACCACCCACAGAGCTGTTGCTGGGTGGGAGGGAACCTGTACCCCCTGTTGCCACCTGTCTGTGGTATCCCACACCCCCACAGCACCTGGAGACGTCAGTGGTGTGGTGCCTGCAGGGTCTCCTCCATAGTGCCAGGTATGTGGTTGCTCCCCCCTCACAAACAGCACAGGCATGGCAGCGACCATGTAATATCCCTGTCAGGGAGCTGTTGCCACCCCCTCCACCCATCTGTACCCTTTCTGTACTTCTCATACCCTGTCCCATTCCTCACAACCCTATCAACCTCCAAACAGATCTCTATTAATGGGTGCCAACACCACCAAACTGCTCTGCAGCTTGTGGCAAAACTCTCCCATGCACCTTGAATTTGATGTATGGCAGCGGTTGCCACAAGCTGTGGGGGTTTGGTGCCAGGACCCCTCCTGGTAGTGAATCGGGTACAGGGTCCCTAGCACATTGGGTATTTATACAAGCTGCTGCTTGCCACAGCCTGCATCAGTCTATGAGGAGCCTTGTGAATTGAGCCCAGGGTCTGCAGAGTAAGATTTACAATAACAGGTTAGAGAGCTTCAATTACTCCTTGTAGTACAGGGAAAAAAATGTGTACATGATAGTGACACACAAATACCTGCAGGGGTAGAACAAAGTCAACAATGCAGAATTGTTCTGAGTGAACAAAAGTTTATCCTACAGGTGTGCAATTTAGAGCTAGTGGTGAGGAAGTTTGCAAAAGATATTAGGAAGCAATTTTTCATGGAGTAGGTCATGGATAAATGGAAGCGCATACCCAACTGTAGTAGTTACAGCAAACGCCAATGCTGGATTTAGAAACAGGCAGTATAGCACAGTGGTTTAAGGCTCTGAGCTGCAAACCTGGAGACCTGGGCTTGAATCCCACAGCCCCCACTTGCATACTGTGTGACCCTGAGCAAGTCACTTAACTTTCTTGTGCTCCCAGGTCGCACCTGTAAACAAGCTTTCAGCTTAGTGTGTCTCTCCTGGTAAAAACCAAACAAAAAAAAACCCAGCTGGGATGGCTACAAACAAATTATTAACTGGGAGGGGGGTGTACTTCCAGGTATGGCTCCATAACAGACAAGATTAACTCCAGATCTTTTTACGCCTTTCTTTCTTGCTTGGTTTTTGTACATTTGCCCAAATCACACAGACACTATAAAGCCTTAAAGGGGAACAGTCATCTCCAAGATCCGGGGCTGGTCCCAGTTTGCAGCATGTGCGCAAAAACTTTTTTTTTCTACTTACTGCAGTGTAGTACATTGTATCAGGCTGATTTTTCTGACTTCCAGGTTGAAATTTGTTATTACCAGACATCCCAGAATCCCCTGCAACTGGCATCATAGGAGGGGTAGAACAGACTGGGGAGTTGCACACTCTGACTGCTCCAGAAGGTGCCACTTACAGCCAGGAAACTGGCAATACATAGCCAAAATCATAAAGCGTGCACACCGTAAGCTTAGGCAAGTGAACATTTACACACACACACACACACACACACACACACACGTAACCACCTCTATGTAGTACCTACTCACTAGGCTTCTTCATGGATGTGATTGAAAGTGCACACGTGCTTTACATAGCCCAAAGCGATGTAATTTATTAAATGTATTTAAAATTTTGTTAACCAGGTAAACAGCACTGGGCCACATGGCTCAACCTGGAACTAAAATACATACTATAAAGTCATTAGACAATAAACATATATAACTATTCAATCGCTCATATACCTTACACATATTCACAAACGTGGAGGCATGCTGGAGAAATTTATATACATACATGTACACAAAAACTGTTAGTATAGAATCATAACATACGTACATTTATTAACAATACAATATTAGTATTATAAATGAGATCTGGAACCAAACCAGTCAATTAAAGCCACACATAACATGATAATACAGAAATACACAACTTACTACACTGATGAAATGTTGAACAAATCATGTACAGATCGTGCCGTGAAACTAATCCATGAGAATGGAAGAATACCTGATGTTTTTCTGTTCAATAAATAAGCTTATAAAAGCTATTGAAAATTGTGCTATCTTTAAATTTTTGGCCTTTGAATAAATATGAAGGGAAGGGGGATAGAACGATAGGAAGAATGGGGATAAGGTAGGAGCCGGGAGAAAATGAAAAGGGGAGAGAGAGAGAGAGAGAGAGAGAGAGAGAACATGGCAGTAAGCAGCAATAATTTATTTTAATCGGGGCTATATTTGCCCATATCAAGCTGCTTACCAAATTGATATGATTGCGGCCTGCTCCTCATATCGTTATCTCGGCGTCTGGCTGGATCAGCACCCTGACTTCTCAGCACATGTAGAGGCTCTGCAAAAAAATTACATCCCATGCTGGGAGCTCTCTATCATAACAAATTTTGCATCCCTCTACCAACCAGGCAAGCAATGGTGCAAAAAATTATCCTCCCAATTTTGGACTACGGCGATGTCATCTACGGTGCCGCCCCCCAAACATCCTTAGCCAGGCTCGACCCCATCTTCAGCTCCTTCTGCCGGTTCGCCTTGGACCGTCCTCCCAACACCCACCACTGTGACCTCTACCAGTCCCTTGACCTCCCATCACTCCAAAACCGGTGATTGCTGCACTGTACTAGAATTACTGCTAAGTTCTGGTCACATACACTGCCCTCCTACCTATCAACATCTCTAACCGCTGTCCCGCCACCTACCTACAATCTCAGGAACACTGACTCCAGGCTCCTTCACGTTCCCCTCAGATCCACCCGATCAGGTCAGGTAGCTTTCAGTTTCAGACTGCCCAAATTATGGAACTCACTGGCAGCCGACATCAGACTCACTACAAGTACTCCCCAACAAAATGCCCTCCTCAAAACGCATTTTGCTACCAACTGCACATGCTTTCCTCACCGTTGAATTCCCTGCTCAACTCTGATCATCTATTCTGGGCTCCATTTCTAATCAGTACCATATGCCACTGAATCCTTCCTCTGATGCTATAGATACGCACGCCTACCCATATAGTATCTAATCTAATCACACTATGTAATTGTTGGAACTTCTTCCATGCTACTACATCATTGCTTGTAATACTCTTCATTTTGTATAAACCATTATGCATCTCAGTTACTGCACCCATCCTACTGGGCCACTGCTTGTTATCTGCTAATTATGTATGTACTGTTTTTGTATTATGTGCTGCACTCTTGTAACCCCCTACCCCAGGGCGCATCTGGAATTGAGCGGTACTCTGCTCAGTATGCCTTCCTGGTAAATCTGTTAAATAAATAAATAAAATATGAAGTACAACCACTGTTGTGAGCTAAACTTCCCACAAGTTACTGTTTAAACACATAATATAGTAATATAATCGATAATACATATGAATGCACATTAAATGTCCAAAAGTACTGTCAGATTTAAAACCAAGTAATAAAAAAGTCATTTAAAATGACCTAGGATTTCTCTCTCCCTGACCATAGACTAAGCATTCACTTGAGGCTCTATTGATAAGCCTATTTATGTTGTTATAATTTATCTTTTTTATTTTTAAAGATTTTTATTTCAATTACATTTTTTAATTTTAATTTTGACTTAAGTCCAATTTTTCACTACTAAATAACAGACTGTCAGATTGATAATGTATTGAAAAACATTAGAGAGCTATGTAGTTTAGTTTAGCACTCTATCTCATTGTGACTCAACGTGCTTTACAAAAACTCTAATAAAATAAACAAATTGCAAAATATTCCAACAAAAAATACATAAAATGTAAAAACGAAATATAGTAAGTTAAAAGGAGGTAAAAGCTTGCTAAATAACAAAATCTTCAGATCACTCTTGACGGCATCCACCAAGGGGACCTCTCTAACCAACCGCGGCAGTGAATTCCACGAGCTAGGTGCAGCGGCTGAAAAGCCCGAATGGCAGATGATTGCAAATGAACCTTGGGAACCACTAGGAGGCCCTCCTTGAATGACCAGAAAGGGAGAGAAGGGTGGTAGGGCTGTAGGAGGTCTTGCAATTAACTGGCCCCAGACCATGTAGGGTCTTGTGGGTCAGGAAACTGATCTTGAAGTTGATCCACCACCTAATAGGGAGTCAGTGCAGAGAGTGTGGCAGAGGTGTAATATGACATGACCTGGGAAGGGCAGTCAGTAGCCTGGCTGTTGCATTCTGCACCAGCTGTAGGCAGTGAAGATCAACCCCTTGTAGCCCGGTGTACCGTCAGCACAGCGACAATTTAACAGTGAAGTTCACCACAGCAACAAATCTCTCCAGGTTGCTGTGGTGGTCCGCTGTACGATGGCACTGCAACACCTGGCATTTCACCCCCACCCCGAACCAACTCTGACTCAGAGTTGGATTTTTAGAGATGGGGGTGTGTGGGGGGCACAGCCCCCCCACCAAAAACACTCTGTTCCAATGGGAATAATGCTTGTCAACATTGTTCCCATCACTGTTGGGCATGTTGACAACATCGTTGTTGATGTGTTGACATGGAACCCAGAAGCTCTAGGTAAAAGGCATTGCAGTAATCAAGCTGCAATGTCACAAAGGCATGAATTAGTGATGGCAGGTCACCTGAGGGAATCATGGGGTTTAATCTTGGTGATGTTTCTTAGATGGTAAAATCCATTCTGAATCACGGCCGACACCTGAGATTCAGGTGTCAGGCAGCTATCCAGAACAACGGCAAGATTTTTTACCCTAGATGAGGTGAGAAGCTGGGAGTCTCCAAGCCTAAGCCCAGAGACTCAACCAGCCTCCACATCAACCCTCAGGTGACCAGGCTCATTCACCACCAGAACTTCCATCTTATCTGGATTTAACCTCAACAAGTTGGTGCTCATCCAGTCTTGGATCTCAGCAAGGCACTGATTGAAAACTGAGACTGCATTCTGCTGTTCATGTGCAAAAGACAGGACAGGTACATCAGAATATATGGGGGGGCCCATCGGTAAATGCTCCTATCTGTCATAGGAGGGCTGCAACAGTGGGAGATTCAATAGCCTACAGTGCATGTTACATGTTTTATAAGCTCTGATCTCTTGTTTGCTGGTCCCACTGTCCTCCTGGGACTAAGTACTGTCACAGATGGCTGTACTTAGCCCTGGGAGAAAGTAAGACTGGCAAACATCTGATCCAGGGGTCAACCTTAACTTTTTTTGCACTAGCCAGCTGAGCTAATGAACCAGAGATTGCACTAGCCTGCAGAAGTTTGCAGTAGCCCGCAATCAGTATGGTTACACAGAAACATAGAAACAGACTTTAATGGCAGATAAGGACCACTTGGCCCACCTAGTTTGCCCATTTCCCTACCTATTGGATAAGCTGCAGATCCTAGATAGCCAACAGCCTACTTCTTCCTACCCCCCACAAGAATTGCCTTATGTCTGTCACATGCATTCTTGAATTCCCCCACTGTTTTTGACCCTGTTTTTTTGACCGATGTTTTTGTTTTGGTTAACAGTGTAATTTGTTAAATGAAAGGCAAATAAAATTGTATTTGTCCTGCTAATAGCCTGGACACCTACCAACTGATTTCACACTGTGCCTTTAACTGCAAACCGCACATACAGTGCCGTAGCTTCTGTGGCTGAAGAGTCAATGGTTCTGTCACTGACTGAAACAAACTTTGTTCCCATAATTTTTTCTCGTAGCACCATGTGTTCAACCTCGGCTACAAAGTGGATAAAGTTCCAGGCATATTTGTCCTTCTGATATGCTGAATTGATATCTAGCCCTCTCGTATCATCAAGGCTGCACATCCACACAAAGTCTGTAAAAGGACATCCTTTCTTAGCAATTGCATGGCATGTACGAAACAGTTTATCCAGATGGTTAAGCGTTGCTTCATTCATGTTCTTCAGCATTGCCTCTGCATTACTTATCCCTGGAGTAGCAGTGCTGCATCCTCCTTTTCCTTTGCCCTAACATGAGCTTCACTGATATTATGGGATGAGACAGAGTCAAGTCATAAGTTATCTATTCCGAAACGAAAATTATTGTTATTGCCCACCTTACCCAACTGTATTTCATGTTTGATACACAAATGGCAGAACATCAGATCTTCTGCACCATCATACCCCAACCAGTCATATTTTTCTAGCCAACATTGCTGGAACTGACAGCTTCGATTTGTCTTTTCATACTCATGATGTTTTATTTGTTTGTCTTCGCCAGCATGCATTCTATTAATGTCAGCTGGGTTGCTGACTTCTTTAATATATTTCCACATTTTCCGATCTGTAGTTAATAAAGTTGTATCGTGAAAAGTGTGTGTCTTTTTCTTCCCTTTTTCCTTTCTTTTCCCACCCTATCCCCAGGTCCCACAAATGCTTGATTGTAGCAGTTCTATTAAAAACTGTTCACCAAAAAAAGTAAGGATAAATTCAACAGCATCAACCCATACAGTTATTTATTACTTTATTTTTATTATTTGGCAACCAGGTAACTCCCATTGGGCACAAGACCCATTTACAGTGGTGGCCCAGTAACACAGGGAGGTTAAGTGACTTGCTTAGGGTCACACAGTATGCAAGTGGAGGCTGTGGGAATTTAAATCCAGATCTGCTGGATGTACAAAGCCCATTCACAACCTGTTGTTCTCTCCATTAAACTCTCTCCAGTTTTCCTTTCCACGACAGCCATGTATTCTGATATGCTTTGCCCACCTTTCTGATAATTGAATTATCAGTACTTGTGGTATCCTCAATACTACATTGTATTCCCTTTACCTCATCAGCTACTGCCGTTTCTTTTAAAATGTCTAAGACTTCACATTCCACAATTTCAGACACACCATTCCATGCTATTTATTCCAATGGCCTGTAAAGGTGTAGCTAATATCATGGGATGTTCAGGCTGGTAGTATAAAAATAAGAACAGCAGCTGCTGAGGATGTAGGAGAGAAATACTCAACACAGTGATAAAGGCAATAAAAATATGAAAACTAATTTGAAAAAGTGGGTCTAAAACATATGAGAATATAAGAAAACCAAAAAGGATCCCATTACAGCATACAAAGGTGTAAAAACTGTTTCCTATCTTGGCAGTAAATGACCATACTTCAAATTCAGAGTTGAAACGATTAAGTTGATTTACTACTAATGGTCTTAATGGCCATGCTTTACAACTCCTAGACAGACCGGTTTACCAAACAAAGGCCTGGTGACTAGAGACATCAGAACTTTTTTGTGACCTGGGTGTGATCGTGGGTAGAAATTGAGTCCAGGCAATGTTCAGGATGCAAAAACGTCAACTTAATTTTATTAATCAGCAGACAAATATAAGCGGACTGAGTACAGAAAATAAAGTAATAAAACAAAAAGATGCCTAATGTTAGTTTCTCAAACAGCTTCTGCCATTCACCTAGTAACAAGGTAGGGTAGAGAGCTCCTACTAACAACTAACTTGCTCTACAAGCACAAGCACATTTATACCAGTTACAGGTCTTGTGACCCATTAAGCACCTCCCACTTTATACATTGAATCAAAAAAAATACTTTTAACAGCTACATAATTATATTTCCCTACATAAACATTTCATACCATACTGTTGTACAAAGATAGCAACACATCAGTGCAAATCATACCTCTTAACCTCCTGCTTCACAAATCAGGGACAAGGCTTAAAAAAAATCAAGAACAAAGGACCAAAATCAGGGACACATCTTCAAAATTAGAGATATCCACCCAGAAAGCTGGTAGAATATGGGCCTTAGTGCAGAATGCATTTTCTAAAGAAGAGCAAGTCTGTAACTTTAATGCTTGACATTATTTTGTGCTTACAATTTCCACCATTTAGCCATGGAAACACACGTTTTAGGAGGGACAGAGCAAAATTTTGAGGCAAAATCAGGGACGTCCCTGAAAATCAGGGACAGTTGAGTGGTATGGTGCAAATGATAAGGTTTTTTAAACAAAGACAAAGAATATTCCAGGAAGTCAGGCTCCTTCCAGCAGTGACTGTTATAAATAGGCAGAAAACATGGCCAGCCGGCCCTAAGTAACACAGTCATTCTTCAGGGAGGTCCTGGAGTTCAACAAACAAAAGTTTTCTACTTGTAACACAGGTACATATGCAATTGCTTCTTCTTTTTCACCTAAAGTTTCTAAAGAGTACAGCACAATGATAGAAACCCTTCTATGCTCTGTATTCCTTAAAATAAGTTTTATTGCAGCTGTTT
This sequence comes from Neoceratodus forsteri, assembly GCA_016271365.2. Taxonomy (NCBI): domain Eukaryota; kingdom Metazoa; phylum Chordata; order Ceratodontiformes; family Ceratodontidae; genus Neoceratodus; species Neoceratodus forsteri. The sequence continues at coordinate 47,905,524 of JADMNL010000036.1, forward strand.
ATCTACATTTATATGTCTTTTATCTGTCTTTTTAAAGGCAGGTCTCATACACAATGCTGTACAGCCTAATTAATAAGGTGTGTCCCTGCACAAGTATGACAAGCTCTGCTGCACTATTAACTCTTTTATCACCAAAAAAGGGATACTTGCAAGCCAGAAAAGGAGTCTCCTGTGCTTCTCTAGTCACTGTTTTTGCCTCTTGCAAGGTTTCTCCTGTTTACACAAGCGCACAAACGGCCATTCTCAATAATCCTGGGGCTTTTTACAGGCAGCGAGAGCGCTACTGGAGTGACAATGAAATGGAAAGAGAAAGAGAGAGGCAGAATACCCGTTAAATGTTGTACTGTATTTGTCCTCTTTGTGTCGAGGTACCTTTGGAAACAAGCCTCTGGCTCAAAGGTCTTAAACTGATGTACAAATAAATAAAAATAAATACAATAAAATACCCACATGTGGCCAGTGTGTGGGTAGGGGAAAATACAGAAAGAGCAAAAGGACAGAAGAAGGCTAGTGGATAGACTAGCATTACAGGGCACTGTTGCAACAGCTTTTCCTGAGAAAAGGCGAAGGAAATCCTCACTCCAGCAGCACAGGTACTTTCCAGTTGCCTCTAAATAAGCACAGATTAGCTAGACACCACTGTATTAAGGGCTGGACTGGCAAAACACAGCCCTCTTACCTTCAGGAAGTATAGCTTGTTGGGGGGGTTACAATAAAATCTAAGCCCCTTTCACACTGGGTATGCATGCAACAGTGAATAATTTGATACAAGCAGTTTTAATGCTATCTGAGCACACAAAATGGCCCAAAACTTTTAATCAAAACGTTTAATCAAAATGACCCTGGAAACCAGATTATCGGTCTACAACTGGACAGGTGGCAACCCTAGAACTGTGCGGCTCTTGGACACAGTCACAAATCTGCCTGCCATGAGTACTGAGATAAACAAGGAAAGGAAAAGGAGAAAGGATCTTTCCCAGCAAAAAATAAAATCAGTAGTTAGCATAAAATGAAACAGTTTGTAAATGCATTACACACAGACATCTATTTTTTTCATTTCACTAATGCTAAGGCAGCACATAGTTAAACCTCCATGAAAAGGACCTGGCTTTAAATGAAATAACAATTATAGTTATGCATTTATTTGTTTATTTATTTATTTGATTCCTGGGTTGAGAATGGAACTGCAGCTTTCCACAGGAGGAATTGCACTAGCCCAGCCGGGCAAGTAACAAAGATTCTGCACTAGCCTGTGGCAATCTGCACTAGTACCCGGGCTAGTAAATGAATGTTAAGGTTGACCCCTGATCTGATCTGAGCTTATAAAAGCTCTAACATGCACTGCAGGCTATTTAATCTTCCACTGCTGCAGCCCTCCTCCAATATCTGCTGCAGGGGATTCTGGGATTTCTGGTAAAATCAAAGGTCGGCTTGGAAAACAGCAAAATATCAGCCTGGCACAATCTACTATACTGCAGTAAACAGCAGGTAAAAAAAACTGTTTTTGCACACAAAGTGCAAATTGGGACCAGTTCCACACTTGCATGTGAGGCTCTTAGAGCTGACTTTAATCCCAATGCAAGGCATTGTGGGTATGCAAATCTTTGTGAAATTCAGGCTGACAAGGCTTTGTCCAAACAGACATCACTTTTTACGCAGGTTTGTATATCTGATCCAACATAGGCTGTGAATGACAAAGTAAAGATACAGGTTTTGTCCTGTTGAGACTCCAGGTTATGACCTCCGTCTGTACCTAGGACTAGCTAGTAAGCTGGTATACCGCCTGCAGCCAGACCAGAATGTTGCAACAAGACTAATTGCTGGAGCTAATCTCTTTTGGCACTGTGCTCTGGTTGCTGGTTTGGTAGTGCACCAACTTTAAGGTCACGCTGTGACCTTACAAAGTTCTACGTGGACTGGGTCTGACTACCTCAAAGACCTCCTGGCTTTCTATGCTCTGGGCCACCCCCAACACTCCATCGAGGGCGGTCTGTTGACCATTAGATCTAGCTTGAGGCAACCATGGGACTGGACTTTTTGGTAGCTGTGCTGTTAATATGGAATGCCCTCCACACTGGCCTTCAGACTGCTCCCTTAGTGAAAGCATTTAAAACGGGGCTGAAAGCCTGTCTTTTTCAGCAGGCCTTTTAGTAGTATCTTGAAATAATAACAGACTACCTTTCTATTTATGTCTCATGGAATCTAGTTACTATTACTGTGTAAGTATTGTATGCTGTTTCATGTATTGTTTTTTTTTTTGTCTGTTTTTTTTGTCTTATTTCTTTTCTCCCCTTCGTGCCTCATGACCCACCACTCCTTCAGGCTGCCTAGGTCCCATCCACTCCACCTGTCCCTTCCTGAGCCATCCAACCTCAAATCGCAGCCATCCCTGGGGTAACCCGGACGTAACCCTTCGCTGGGGAAGGCACCGGGGGGGGGCACCCAGCTCACATACTTGGCCCCAGGATGCTGCTGAGGTGAATGGTCTCCTTCAGGGCATCGGCAGCAGCAGTGGACTGGCAGCCATCATCCGGTTGGTCGCAAAGCGTATTTTCCATTTTTTTTTCTGCTGTTCCTCCCTACGTGTGTCTGCAGAGTTCCTGGTCTCCACCAGAGGGGCCGCTACAGCACGATGTCGACCCACAACCCACCCCAGGAGAGGAGAGCAGTTCTACAGATGCTCAATCCTCTCCTTCCCCTGCCAGTCCCCGGCGTTCCGATGTTTCATGTATTGTTAATGCCCGGAACTTGACTGGGCCACTGGTGCAGCGGTAGTACTACCACCTGCGACACTGGTGACCCGGGTTCAGGAACAGGCCTGGGTCATCACAGGGCCGGCCATGGGGAGGTAGGATGAGCATCCACAGGACTGCATTCCTCTGCTGGGAGGGAGGGTGGTGGGATGTGACTCGCAACATAAGTGTGACTCCCAGAGGAGGTTGGGAGTGCAGCGCCAGCACTGGGACCATGTGGTCAGAGAGGCAACATCGTTGGATGCAGGTGGTAGAAGCACTTGGCTACGCCTCGTGCTTCAACCCACCTGAAGTGGGCCATTATCCCACCATAACACACCCCCTGTCATGCCTTATTGTTTAATTATTAGGTCTGATAAAAGGTGGCTGGAGGGAGTAGAGCTTGGCTTTGGGGTAACACTGTATGAGGAACAACATAGAAACAAAGGGAGGGGGAAGGATGGGGATGAGGTTTGATTTGGGTTTTTTTATCGACAGGAGTAAAGGGGAGCTTTGGGGCCTTGTAAAAGAAACTCTTGGGTTTCCGTTGGGGGGGGGACTGGTTAGAGGGGGATGGGCAGCGCAGAGGAAAGTAGTGTGTGGGCAACCTAGACAGAGGGGTATACTTTCAGACGGACTATTGTACAGTCTGGATTTTCTAACAGATAAATGGCTAGGGCTCTGACCTTTGCAACATGGAATGTTAAAGGGGCCAGGCACAAATTAAAACAATACAAGTTATTAAAACATTTAAACTTGTTGAAAGCTGACATTATTTTCATACAAGAGTCTCATCTGCTCAACTCTGAGGCATTAAAGTTACGGCGACTACAAATTGGACAAGTTTTTTCTGTGGGAGGAAATACCCAGACCTGCGGAGTAATGCTCTTGATAACTAGATCTGTCCCTTTTATCCCTACTCAAATCATTGAAGACCCTCTAGGTAGATACCTGTTTGTCAAAGGCAAACTGCACGCTACAGAGGTAGTAATGGGCAGTATATATGAGCCAAATATTGATTCGCTTGGGTTTTTCATGCAACTACTAAACATATTATCTCTCATCCTCTCTATCCCTATAATTCTTGGGGGGACCTGAATTTGACGTTTGATCCAAGTATGGACCACACAGGCAGCCCTCGTAAGGGTCTTTCCCCAGCCCAAAGGGCATTAAGAGACCTAGTGGATCAGATGGGGTTGTGTGATGTCTGGAGGGTTCTGCATCCTACGGAGAAAAGTTTTTCATTTATATCCCCGGTATACGGAACTTCTTCCCATATCGATTACATTCTTATTACTCAAACTCTTCTCCTGGGGATGCTGGATTCTTCCATACACCCGGGTCCTCCTTCAGATCACGCTCTGATCATTTGTAAACTCTCGTTTTCTTCTCTTCCCAAAAGTGGAGGACACGGGAAAATAAATGATCAACTTCTCAAAGTATCATAAACTATATCTCGGACCATATTACCCAATTTGTTTCCACCAATCATGATTCCACGGGTAAGCCTGACATACAATGGCGTGCTCTGAAGGCTTATCTTAGGGGATTACTGATTGGTCTGGCTTCACAACAGAAGAAAAAGAAGGAGCAGCTTTTAAGATCCACTCTTTCTCAAATTAGAGATATAGAATCCAAACTATCACCCCACTCCCCAGAACAACTCGGGCGTGACCTTGTTAAGTTAAAAGAAAAATATCTGGAACTTCTGAGAGAGAAGGCAGAATTTGCCCTCTTAAAGGCCAAAGCCTGCTACACAGACCAAGGGGAAAAAGCAGATAGACTGCTTGCCCTGAGAATTAAACAGCAAGAGTCGTGTGTAGGCTCATTGCAGCCATCCGCTCTTCTGAAGGAGACACCTTAAAGACATCACCAGAAAACATTGTAGCAGAGTTCGGCCACTATTTTAAACAACTGTATGGTCTTATGTCAAATCCCCCTGAAGAGCAGAATCTGGATGATTATCTCAGTAACTCCCACCTGCCGTCTCTCTCGGAAACTCAAAAACTTTCATTGATGTTCCCCGTTTCAAAAGCCGAGCTGGAAAACATAATTAAGGACCTTTCGATGGATAAAACTCCAGGACCAGATGGCTTCTCCCCCAATTTCTATAAGGCCTTCTCTGGGCAACTAATTTCTCTCTATTGCAACCCTTGTACTGATACATTCTTTCTGGGGCAGACTCAGATAAGTCCCTTTTCAAAGCCCTAATTGTTCTTCTACCTAAATCAGGGAAACGGCCAGACCTAGTTACAAGCTATAGGCCAATCTCCCTCCTCAACCAAGACATTAAAATCTTGACCAAATTATTAGCGGACCATATTAGTTTGGTTCTTCCGGATCTCAGGCCCAGAACAGGTAGGGTTCATGAAAAGTAGGTCCTCAGTAGATCATTTATGTGTTCTGTCTCATGTCCTCTCAGTATCCAGGGACGCAGACTTCTCAGCAGCACTGGTCTCCCTGGATGCCGAGAAGGCCTTTGACAGGGTTAACTGGAATTTTCTATTTCTAACCCTGCATGCATTTGGTTTTCCTCTAGAATTCCAGAAATGGATACAAGCTCTTTATAAATCCCCAACTGCTCGTGTCTCTAGCAATGGAGCAATTTCTGCCTTGTTTTCTCTGCAATCAGGGATGAGACAAGGCTGTCCCTTGCCCCCATTGCTCTTTAATTTATACCTTGAACCCCTTATATGCAGAATAACAAACTGTTGGATGATTCAAGGTATCTCCATACAGGGCCATGAAGTAAATGTTTCTGCTTATGCAGATGACTTGCTTCTTCGGGTATCCCACCCAGACTCCTCTATCCCCCCCATGCTGAGCATTATTAAGGACTTTAGTGCTCTTTCCAATTATAAGTTGAATGTAGAAAAAACAGTGGTCTTTCTCCTCAATCATAAGACTTTACGGCACACAATTACTGATCTGGGTCTCTCTTGGGAATCTAAATCCCTAGGATACCTCGGAACTGTGTTCTCAAGAAGTCAGGCCCATCTCCAAAAAGCGAACTTAGATGCTCTTCTTCAGACACTGAAGCAAAACTTAGACAGATGGTCTCTCCTTCCAATTTCTCTTTGAGGCAAAGTAAAACGGATTAAAATGAATGTCTTCCCACGTCTCTTCTACCCACTCAATCTCTTAAATATTTGACTACCTCCAGGGGTTCAGTTAATTTATTTTCCATGGAAGTCTAAAACTTCCTGGAGTCGAAATCTAGAAGTTATTTCAATTTTTTGAAAGTCAGAATACTTCCAGGATCCCACTTTTGGAAGTCAATATTCTAGGACAGATAAATTTATGAATATTAATATAATAAATTAGCGGTAAAATACAATTTCTTTCAGAAAAATCTGTCATTTCTGACTTCCATGCCCGTAATTTTGGAAGTCATCTAATTTTGGTTTTTTTATCTGCAAGTCAATTACTTCCTTCCTCTTCATTTTGGAAGTTTTTACCTTATTTTTGAAAGTCAAATACTCCCAAAATTGGGTTAACTGAAGCCCTGGCTACCTCTCTCCTGGTTCAGAAAGGTACATAGTGTTATTACTGATTTTATATGGTCCAGCAAAAAACCACGACTGACTTTTCATAAGCTAGCTGTAAGGTTAAAGGAGGCCTACATCTCCCTCATATTGCCTTTTATTGCTGGGCCGGTCAGGCTATTAAGTATCTCAGATGGTTATTTTCTGAGACTTCCGATAACTCTCTTCCTTATATGCCTATCTGGCTCAAAATAGAACTGTCCCTGATGAGAGCATATAGAATATCCCCTCGGGCTCTCCTATATACAAAACTTAAAGCTCTCCCTACACAAATACGAGCCTCTCCAATATCAACTTCAGTCAAAGCTCACTTACAACTTTGTGCATTCCTTAAATACAACAATACTCAAGATTTGACCCAACCCCTCAGAGGCAATCCCAATCTTAAAATAGAAGGCAAGTCTCTTCCTCTTTCTTGGCTCCCCCAGCTTGGTGATTTTCCACTCACTTATCTCATAAAAGAGGATGGTACATGGCTCACTTCGTCCGAAATATTGAACAAAACAAGCATTCCAAAATCTCAGATTTTTAAGGTCTTTCAATTATGACATTTACTGGTGAAAACATTTGGCCCCATACCCCTGCAATCCCCGGGAACGCCCTATCCCTCAGAGTTGGCCCCCCTAGCTGGTTTTCCTCAAGCTGTGTCCAAAATTTATGGGTTATTATATGACCAGGTATATCCAGAACATCTAGGCCCTTCCAGGTACTGGTCCTCTTTCTTCCTGAATATTGCTGCTGATAAGCCTGCTTTATGGCAAGGTTGTCATAAGTTTGTAACACAGGACAGGCTTAGCCTGATGCAATTCAAGATACTTCATAACCTATATTACTCTCCACAAAGACTAGCTAAACTTGGTTTAGCCACCTCTCCTACCTGTATAAGATGTGCGCAGGCAGAGGGTTCTCTCTTGCACATATTCTGTGAATGCCCCAAAGTGACCCCATTATGGACCCTTATCAAGCAAAGGGTGGACCCCTTACTGGGCCTTGAGGACTTATTCACACCAGATATTTGCCTGCTTGGAAACATTACAGGAGTTGCTGTCCGTACTCGTAAATATCGCATGGCCCTAATTTCCAGGTCAGTTAAGAAGCTTGTGCTTAAGCATTGGAAAGATATGGAGGTACTCTCATATACTGAATGGCTACAAGAGCTGATTGCTAATCTCAGGACAGAAAAGACAACTGCAAGTCTCAGTAACAAACAATCGAGATTCAATAAGATCTGGGGCCCCTATACTTTCTGTACACCTTGTAACCCTCCTGAAATGCCTGCCTGCCACTAACTGTTTCCTTTTTCTTATTAAAGTATGCTTCCTACTGTGCTGTGGGGCTGGGGGAGGGAGGGAGAGGGGTAGGAGGGAAGGATGAGGGGGACGGGATTGGGCAGAGGGTGGGTGGTCAGATCTCCCGGTATGTATGAATATGTTTTTCTGTCTCCTATGTACATTGTAGATCTGCTGTTGTAATGAAAAATTGTTAATAAACTTTAAATTAAAAAGGTATATATATATATATTTCTACATATAGCAACGTTCTACCATGCATTATAATGAAATAGCCAGTCAGTTGCCAAGCAACTTGTGGTTGCTAGGCTACAGGAAATCTGCAGTAAATTACAGGGGACACAAAGTGATCTGTGCATTTTGAGTCACGTGGTTAAACTGTTAACAACTCTAGCTTTAATCCAACAAGACAAAGCCAAACCCATGCATGTCTGCAGTCTGCCTGAGTGCTAGGATGAGGAGCAAGAGCCCAGCTGCATAGGCAACAGAGGTATGAAACAAAATGTTCAAATGTGGCTATAAGGATGCCAGCATAGCCTGTGAGAAGACAGCCAGTGACTGATCCAGAATGAGGCGGCACTCATACCACACTCCAAATGCCTGAGAAGCCAGCCAGAACCAGAATCAGCCAGGTCCCACGTTAACTCCAGCTGGAAGAAGCCTGCATCTCTGCAGGCCAGTGCCAAGGCCTAGCACAACAAGAATCCCAGTAGGGGTCAGCTGTGCTAAACCAGTAGCTGTAGTCATACAAGACCTTCTACCTGCTGCTACAATATATATTTTTATATGTCCTTTGTATACCGTGTCTCACCACAGTCCCCAGGCTAAAAGCAACAAATCCTGTAGAAAATGTAGTGGTGAATTTGTACACTGGTGTGAGAAGTGGGATTTGCTGTCTATTTCTTGGGGATTGGAGTGAATGAGTGGCAATATGGAAGCAGCAAGATTTGTCACACTAGGGGACATACTAGCTACATTCCAGGCTTATCAGGCTGAGATCCAAGTCACAGTGACAGGCAAGAAAGAACGGAGGCTTGACTAGACAGGAAGGAGGCTGGACAATTCAGGATGAAAGGAGCAAGCATTTGTCAATGCCGAATGTTTGCTTGCTGGCATTAGCAGTGGAAGTGCAGGAGTTAGATGCAGTATAGAAATGGCAGTGATGTATTGAACTGATGCCAACTCCACCCCCACCCTGCACAGATGGACAGGCATTGAGGTGTGCCTTTGGGTCATCACCCATAACGGTCATGATATTTCACCTCACCCTACCCTGCAGACACTGACAAGTGTCGAGGTCTGCCTTGGGGTGTTAAGACTTTACACTCACCTCATTCTGTGGAAATACGCTGAAATGGGTGCAGTATTGGAGAATGGTGTGAACTCTGGGTCCAAAGAGTCCAAGGTGCACCCTCGATGCCTGTCACTGGCTGCAAGGGTGGGGTGGGGGTGAGGGTGGAATGGCGTGAGAATTACTGTCGACAGTCCCAAGTCACACCCCTGATGCCTGTCAGTTCCTATAGGGTAGGGCATTGTGGTCGGAAACCTTAATGCCCTGGGCATTTCTTGGTATTTTTACTCCAAGTTTTCAACATGGGCTTTTTGTGACCCCACCGACACTATCAGTTTGTTAAACCGAAAGGTGATTTTTCACAGTGACTGCGCCATTTGGCACCACAGGTGCGAAAACACATTTCGGACATAATGCGAAAAATGACAACTGTACTGTTCATGAGGAGGTGCAAAAAAATGGTAATACTGAAAATCTGGAGTGAAAATATAAAATAACTGGTGAAGTCACAAGCATGCATAGAAACTGCGCAATGCACACCTGTAATGCAATTATTGTGGGGATTTTTTGCACCAGATTTTCAATATAGGCATTTTGGGACCTCCGCTTATGAACAGTGTTTCTGTGATTTTCTTAATCTGACCTGAACACTGATTTCCCACAGTGACTGCGCTAGTCTGCGTTGGAAGTGTGTAAACACATTTCAGCTAGGATGTGAAAAATGACAGCTGTACTGTTCATAAGGATGTGTGGAAAAATGCCAGTGTTGAACATCTGAAGTGTAACTATTACAAATTCATGAAGTTATGAGGGTGCATAGAAACTGCGCAATGCACACTCATAATACAGTCATTTTATGGACTTTTGTCACCACATTTTCAACATAGGCATTTTAGGACCTCTGCTCATGAACAGTGTCACTGTGATTTTCCTAATCTGTCCCAAACACTGATTTCCCACAGTGACTGTGGTATTCTGCGCCAGAAGTGTGAAAACACATTTTGGCTAGGATGTGAAAAATGACAGCTCTACTATTCATAAGGAGGTGTGAAAAAATGACAATGTTGAAAATCTGGAGTGAAAATATTACAAATTCGTGAACTTGCGAGTGTGCATGGAAACTGTGCAACACACACTCTTAAAACAGTCATGTTTGGGAACAACACAAGATTTTTGCCATGCAGGGGTGGCTCCTGGAAGTTTGTTTGGGGGACAGTGGAGCCAATGGGGGACTGGGCACCCCCCATTGACCATACTGTGTGCAGGGGAGCACATGATGATGCGGGACTTTTGCCATGCTGGGGTGGGCTCCCAATGTGGCACCTTGAAGTTTGTTTTTTGGGGGGACACTGGAGCCGACGGGGATTGTGCACCCCGTCGGACATACAGTGTGCTTGGGGGCGGAAGTGTGCATGTGCTAAGGGGGATTAGGCACCCCCTCAGCACACAACAAATCTGGGGGGGCACATGATGCCGACAGGAGGTGCAGTGGCATACAGATGAAAGATAACGACTGCTAATGTGGTGACGTGTAGGCAATTTACATACTGCTGATTGCACGGCAGTATATAAATTGCCTACACGTTACCACCGCTGATTGTAGCAGTCATTCTCTTTCAGCTGTACGCCACTGCATCTGAACTGCTGTCATAGACAGCTTGGACATTCATTGGTACGGTGCGGCCACGCCCGCAAAAATGCTCAGGGCATTGGAAGCGGGGGTGCCACACCTACGAAAACTCATATGGTGGCACTATGTTTCTTGCACATGCGTGCAAGCAAACATAAAAATGGAGGCTAGCTAGGGCAAAATGAATACGATGTTGCAGGCAGTGAGGCTGGAGGGGACAGGCCCTGTACAATATAGGCCAGGGAAAGGGGAGATTGTTTAACTAGGAAAGGCACACTAAGCCAAAGCTTGTTTCCAGGTGTGACCTGGTAGCACAAGAAAGTTAAGTGACTTGCTCAGGGTCACACAGTATGCAAGTGGGGACTGTGGGATTCAAACCCAGGTCTCCAGGTTTGCAGCTCAGTTCCTTAAACCACAGCAGTATACTGCCTCCTAAAGGGAGAACCATATGAAAAATGTACAATGGAGGTTGGAGGTAATGAAGACCCAGGCTTGTGTGGGGGACAAGGGGACTTCATGAGAAAAGGATACGGTGCTAGGTGACACTCTGTATAGAGTGACACGTCGGTCTGAGGAGCAGAATGAGGAATACGTGAATTAGAGAATGCACAGGGCACATGCAGATGCCACTCCAGGGCTGCTAAGCCAACTGGCTAGAGAGGAGTTCATCAAGTACACACCAGAAACAGCAAGAGACCCTATGACAGGAAGCATGAGTGCTGCAAGACTTGGAGCCTGGAGTGAAGGAAGAACTTCACCAAGAAGAAGCTCAGCAGGGGACACAAAGCAGCCTGTCCTTGGGCGATAGAATTTCAACTTAGCGTTCATTTTGACCTGGCTTACCTTGTGCCTAACATATCATTTTGGGAGGGGGGATATTTTTAAATAAAGCAGTCAGATAGAGTGGGTTTATGAAGTGCTTGAATTATAAATGTTGGCAATACCTATACATTCTGACATGTCAATAACCTTATTTAGATCTGAGAGAGATGGAGGAATAAGTTTGAGGTCACCGAGTTCAGAGTAGCAGAGGCTGCCACATGATACTGTCAAGCAGGAGAGAGGCACCTTTTAATAAAGCTAGCGGTCCTGTTAAAGGAATGAGACAGTCACAAAGTTCTGTGGCATGATTTTGACTTGTTGCATAAGAAACAGGTCACTTCTTGATAATGAATGAAAAAAAAATACTGCTGGCTTTGGTCCCTTGTTCAGGTGAGTGTTTTTTCTACCCATTTCCTTTATACCACAACATGCTCCATATATTTCTCCTGACACCCCTTCCCACCTCCCCCAGTGACATTTCTGTACTAGTGCTCACAATGGCACTAAATAGTAACACTGAGACTGCGGAGTGCAATGTAGGTTCCCACTAGCATATCTTTTAATTTTTGCAAATATATTTTTTGTTAGGTTTTGAACGGGTCTGCAAAGTTCATGACAGAAGCAATAAAGACATTGATTTGTACAGGAGGTGTCAGATCATAATTGTCAACACACACTGAATGTTTAGGGTATTTATATAGGCAGTTCTGGATGCTGACCCTACACTAATACACAACTCATGGAGGTGAAATAAGTTGTTATTTAGTGTTTGATGGGGGGGGGGTCATCAATTCGGAAGGTAGGGTAATTCTTGCCTTCAGGGGTCAATCTTAACTTTTTTTGCAAAAACAAACAGGACAAGTTGATTCAAAATTGCACAAGCCGACAGATGATTGCACTAGTCCATGATTATAATGGAAAATTGTGCGCACTTCTACGAGAAAAATGATAAGCCAAAAGAAATAGTCAGATTATTGCACATTTACCATACTACTACACTGCTTCCTGTCCCAGTGCAAGGCAACGACATGCCATGCAATTATACCATCTGCTCCCCCCATTGTTTTGTACTATGGCCTCTTGTCTTCCTCTTTCTGTGTGCCGTCCCCAAACAGAGATGTGTGAAATTAGGAAATTTCGTTATGCAAAGTATTTTGTGAAATTTGTGAGTTTTGCAAAATATTTCATGAGTGCGAAATTCTGCTGGTGAAATGCAAAATTTTGCCCATGGAACGGTGAAATTTGGAGAAAATTATGCATTTTGTGGTGAAATTTCATAGAACGGTGGAATTTTCGTGAAATGTTTCACATGGAGAAATTGTAGGTTTCACTGCAGTCTTGGCGGCGAAATTAAATTTTGCAACATCTCTACCCCCAAACCAGATGACCACACAGCAGTGGATATTCAGTCAAGCAGCCCTAGCTCTGCACACACAATAGCCAACATCATCATGCACCTCACCACACTCTCACCCCCACCCACAGGGCAATGAACAGAGTCAGGCAGAGAAAGTGAGAGAAAAACACACTCAAACCCCACCCTATCACCAACTGGAAACCTGCATTTGTGGATGTGTTCGAGCAGTAGCAAGGGAGCCAGAGGCAGATCTAGGATTGATTTGTGAATGGGGCCAGGCAAACCTACAGGGATTGGGAAATAGAAAACTTTGCAACATTTTTATTTAAGCAACAAGGCACGACAAGGTGTGTGTTATCGTATAATAACGTCACTCCTGAGGTGGGTTGAAGCACAAGGTGAAGCCGAGTGCTTCCACCACCCCAGGAGTGACGTTATTACACAATAATACACACCTTGGAGTGCCTTATTGCAGTGATACAATGGCTTGATGTTATACAAAAAAAAATTTTAAAATATTTTTAGTAGATTTTTAGTGAGGCAGTATATCTTTGTTCTTAAGAGAAAAGACAACACTTCTGGTGGAGATCAGTACAGTGATGTTATTGTGTAATAACATCACTGTCTCAGGCACCCACTGACCAATCAGAGCCCCAGAAATGTTCCTGCCATTGTATAATTATGTACATCAAGTACAAAAGCATATGCTGTTCCCCCATATAAGAGCATTCTTTTTTAAACATTGCCCTTTCATCAGCCTTGGGGAAACATTACCATGGCATGATGCTATGCCACCTCTAATGTTATTTAGGAGGATCTATGCACCACAAGAATGCTTATTTTAACCTTTTAAATTATGTATTTTATTAAAGCTTATTTTAGCACAATCCATGCACCAAATCATTATTTGAGGCTGAAAGGACACACTGGGATAAGGGCTGAAACGAATGGATGGCATTGACAGGCGTGGTCCACTGGGAAGAGTTGGTGACCCCCGCGCCTTCCAGTTCATAGCCTGGTCTTCAGTGGTGTCCAAGGAAAGTACAGTGTTGGGAGATTGGAAAGGGAAAGGGAGCAGTTATGGGGAGGCTAGGATGAAACCCACCACCTGCAAGCCAGTCCCTGTATGCCGCTTAACATTTTGCCACTGAAATACTGAATACAGACACTCAAATATAGGAATATTTGGGGTGCTCGTCTTCATAATGTAGAACGAATCATCAGCCACATTAAGTCTAGTTTCTGGTGCTCTGAGTTTGTCTCAATGTGTTTATGGACTTGTCCCACATTATTGTTGAAGGTCCTGCCAATGGAGTTGTAATGACTCACACTGATTCTTTTGTGGGCTCTCCGCCTGGTACTGCCAGGTAATTACAGCTCTTAAAGATCTGTTAACCACACAAGGTCATACATAGGTACATAGAATTTGTTGGTAGATAAGGACTGCCTGGCCCATCTAGTCCGCCCATTTTTTCTACCTCTTACTTATGCTGTAGACTGAAGTTGATCTGCAGCTTTCCCACTCTTCCCTGTTGCTAAGGTTCCCTTGTGTATGCTCCATGTATTTTTAAATTCCTCTACTGTTTTTGTCCTCACCACCCCTGCAGAGAGTCTGTTCCAAGCATCCACCACCCTTTCTGGAAAGAAGTATTTCCTCACATAACACCTGATTCTGCCTCCCTCCGACTTCATCTTTTGTTCCCTAGTTCTTGTCCATCCTCTTTTCTGAAAGATGCTACCACCCTGTCCCTTATTGAACCCTTTAAGGTATTTGAACATGTCTATCATGTTCCCTAGAAAATACATATTGAGGTCTTTCAGCCTCTCCTCATATGACGTCTGGTGCAGCCCCTGTACCATTTTGGTAGCCCTTCTTTAGACTGCCACCACTCTGGAACACTGAGGGAGATTAGCATTTGAACAGAGTTGTTTAAGTATGGACTTTGGTTTTTTTAACCTCACTGACAGTCATGGAAAGCCTGCACTAGTCAAGATAGACAAGTAAAGTATTAGCTGCAGTAGACCTGGTTAACTTGCACTATGCCCTGGACAGTAAAACAATGTTAAAATCAACCCTTACTCACCTTACTTAGTATGGGACAAAGTGTGGGTCCTTAACCATTGCATGCATGAGCCAAATGGTCCACTGGGAGGAGCCGCAGCCAGTGCCGTTATTCAGGGACTGTTGATTTTTCCATGCAGTAGATTTGGTTGATACTGTTTCACCAGGATTTTGGATCTGGGGGTTGGCGAGTGAGCCATAGCCTAGTGATACACTTCTTGCAGCTGTGATTAAAATACCAAGAGGTGTCTGGAGTTAGCATCCCAAAGACCCAAATGTGTCCTGTAAAAACAGGTAAAGCTTAGGTGCTAATGGTACTGGCCTACAGAATGGTTCCTCCAACTCTGTTTTGAGCTGCCAGAAAACGGAGAGCAAGATGGGGCAGTTCCGCAACACGTGTGTGTGTGTGTGTGGCGTGAGGCTTCTTGCAGTTGCACCAGCAGGAAGCGTTTCAGTA
Organism: Neoceratodus forsteri; assembly: GCA_016271365.2. Taxonomy (NCBI): domain Eukaryota; kingdom Metazoa; phylum Chordata; order Ceratodontiformes; family Ceratodontidae; genus Neoceratodus; species Neoceratodus forsteri. The sequence goes on from JADMNL010000036.1 coordinate 47,920,709, forward strand.
GGGGAGATAATGGGCTGAGATGCAGCGAGCCAGGTTTTAGTTGGAAGTGGGACATCCACCTCTTCCTCCCACTTAAGTGTCACCTCCACAGAGCTGTCGCCACAGGAGTCGGTCAGTGCTTTATAAATATGTGATAACACATGTGGCTGGACATCCGTTTTGCAGAAGCTAATCAAATAAGTCATAATAGCTGAGTAAGCTTCTGGAGTTCATGCTCTAACCTGGAGAGCTTGAATATAGTGTCGGACTTGGAGGTAATGGTAAAACTACACCTGTCTAAGACCATGTCCTGCTTTCACCTCTGTAAAGCACAGGATGCAAGAGCCCGACATCAGCTGGTGGATGTACTGAAGGGAATACCGCTCCCAGGTCCGGAATCACGGATCCCCTAGGGCCTGCTGAAAGTTTTCCATGACAGCAATCGGACAGAAGAGAGAGTCAAGAAGGGGGGGCGGGGTACAGCCCATCTCATGGAATACCAAACTTTTACTTGTTGCTGGAGCCGTGGTTTGAGACTCTCCATCAGCTCGACATGGGAGCCCAGTGTGGTACAGTGTTAGGAGGAACTGTCAACTGGGAAACAGCTCACGCTCCAGATCAAGCCAGGTACTCCGAGAGCCACCTAGGTGTCAAAACAGGCTAAAATAAATGTGAGCTGCCCCATGGTATAAGTGGAGCTGGGGCAGGGAGAGGCCTCAAGCATGCTTTGGGAGGAAAATAATCTTTTGTTTGATGCACGGTCAGTGTCCAGCTCACAAAAAGTGGGGCATTTCCCTTTTCCACCCTCCATGGCACATCTGGCAATGGCTCAGTAGGGTCGTCAGATTCAGTGGTATAGCCCCCCCCCCATTTCACCTTTCCTTCTAGGGATGTTCATTGATAACACTCCTGCATCTAGACCAGGACAATACTGGAGCTTGACTGGCTGTGCATATTATTATATCGAGACCCAACAAGCAGTGCCAGTATTTGGCTCAACATACAGAAGGAATCATTGTCTGTCTTTGTAAAAAATTCCTGCTCTGTTTACCCCGTCCCCCTATTCAGTGTTGTGTTAGAAGTCACACAAAGCTTTCCCTGCTGTGATATCTAAGTTTCCCGTGACCCTCCCCTGGATTGGCTGGCAGTGACCCTGAGAAAATGCAACGTCTGTGATCTTGTTTGCCAGTGCGGTATAAAAGGCTCACTTCCCACACCTCATAGTCCAAAGTCTCACTCCCATTTCAGAATGAAGATCTCTGTCCTGCTTACAGTCCTGGCTGGCTCTTTCTGCATTAGCTATGCAGAAGACAGTTCAGCAAGAGGTAAGTGTAATCCTACTAGAGGGACAGCAGCAGCAACAGCAGGGTGAGTGCACAGCCACTGAGGGAGAGACCCTGAAATACTGTTACGGCAGGAATTGCCCTAGCATACGTCACAAATGCTTGTGACTGAAATGTGGGGCACTGACTCTCAAAATGTGTAAAACTGTGAGGCGTGCCTTCTAAATATGGGAACATGTGGGATACTGACATTTAAATGTGGGAAAACGTAGGCTACTGGCTCTGGAAATGTGAGAAAATGAGGGGTGTATCAGCAAACATGGAAATACAAGTTTAGAACACTGCAGAAACTATTTTCTTTCATTTGTGAAGGCTATTTTTTTTTGTTCAGCATTATAGCTTGTAATAAATCTCAGCTTTAATGTCAGCATTTACAGTGTGAGATGAGATGGCACCTCCTCTGAGTGCGACAGCAACTTTCCCATATCCATCAGAACAATTTTGACCTTAAAAATGGGAGATGTTCATCCAACTGTAGGGTAGTTTTGAGCTATTATGCATGCTAGGCTGATTCTGCACTTTACACTGTCTGTCTGTCCATCTTCCCAGTTGTGGTTCAGTTAGCAATACAATGGGAATGTTTCAGTTTTCTTCACTTGCAGTATATATCAGGGACTAAAGTCAGCTCTTGTATTGCTTGCAGAAAAATAGGCATACATTCAAATTTAGCAAGGACACAATCTTTAGGCTAACAGTGACACATTCGTATTTTGAAAAATATTAAAAGAAATGGCTGGGCAATTAAAACATGACACTTATAGTGACCCAGGTTCGAGCCCTATGTTCGGATGTCAGGAGCAGAGTCCAGCAGGGAGGGAGTTTAGAGCGTCCATTGAATGTTTCCCTCCCGAGGGGGGGTGGGTCCCAGATCACTGTTTGTGGCTTCTGGTGGTGTCAGGTGGCTGGCGTTCTTGGCGGCGTGTGGCCTTGACACGCCACCAAATGCCGGCACCCCCAGGATGCTGCCATGGCCAGACCATAACATGGGAGTTGGGTGGGTTGGGAGAAAAATGGAAAATTAGCTGCCTGGATGACTGAATGATGGTGGCCAGTCCTCACTCACCACAAAGCCCGGAGGTGTCCATGCCAACCCCTGCCTTACCCAGTATACGCAGAATGCCTACTGGCAACTCTCTTCTCCCAATGCCTCCAATGGTGCATGGGCCCTCCTGACGAAGGGATACATTGAGTTACCTGGGTAGCGGCATTCACAGGGGTGGCGGATGGTGACAGAACATGGCGGCAGGGCAGGGGCCTAGGTGGCCCAAAGGAGTAGTCGGCCGGGGTCTTGGGGAGGAGCATAAATAAATGACACAAAAAAATGACTCTTTAAGTTCTACACCCATGTGCAGTAGTTATATGGTTATTATTTGAAAATATTTTATTTATTGAAAACTTCAGAGATTACCTTTCAGCACAAGTGCTCATGTATAAATACAGGCACAAAAAATATTGAAGGGGTGGAGCTAAGCTGCCATTCTAAATGACTGACATCCTTTTATGTATGTATACTAGTGCCCATGAAGTACTATAAGGCAGTACAATCATGTATTTTCTTAAAAACAGTTGTTAGGGTGACCAGATATTTATGAGATTTATTATGTTTTAGTGATATACCCCAGGGTGCTACTGCCTGAGTCTTATGTTGCCTCTGATCTTGCTAGTACAGATGCACTGAAGCAACCACCAGTGAGGAACCATAAATGAGGAAAAAAAAAAACAAGAAGAATGTCTTATCAGCAAACTGAGGAAGGCAACGTGCTGACGACTTATCTGCATTTTTGTTTGGTTGATTGGTTGGTTGGTTGAAGGAACCTCACGTTCCGCAGCCTGTATACACACTTTGATGAGTTATTTATACATTTACTTATTTCCTGAAAATTGGTAACCAAGGAAGGCACACTGAGTCAGGGTTCATTTTTGGGTGTGACCCCCCGGGTAGGGGAACAGGGGGACAAACATACATGCTAGTAAAGTGCAGAAGTGCAAACAAAAGCAACGTACAGGCTGTAGTGAATCTTAGGTTCAGGCAAAATTATGTTAAAGTAAAACAACAGGGAATAAACATAAACCATGAAAAGATGTACAATGAATGAAACTGAAACAATGAGTACAAGTGAAGGCTCAGCAGGTGAGAACACTGCAGTCTGAGGTGCAATAAGAGGTGAACGAAGTAGGAGGAGTCACCAAGAATACATGCAGTAAACTAAATATTAAATCTATATATCCATACAGGGGTAGTATACAGATCCCCAGCACAGGATAAAGAACAGCGTAAGGTGCTTAGAGACGCCATCGTCGGAAAGCAAGTAAGGGGAGGTGCTACTAGTTGGGGACTTCAATCTGACAGATGTGGAGTGGAGCCTTCCAACTGCAGCTTCCTCAGGGAGCAGGGCCATCTTTGACTCCCTGCAAGGGGCTTTTCTCAGGCAGCTAGTCAAGGAGCCCATTAGGTACAGGACAGGCAGTGCTGGACCTGATGTTTATAAACCAGTATGGCACTGCAGACGTCACAGAGTGCAGTCCCCCCTAGGTACCAGTGATCGCCATACAGTGTGGTTTAACATTAAGATGGGACCAGGACCACATGAGGATGAGGGTCCTAGAATTTAGGAAGGTGGATTGTCAAAAAATGGGAGATTGTCTCAGAAACTGCCTCATGGAGATGGGGGATTGCCAAGAAGGGGTAGAGGCACAGTGGAGGAAATAAGGGATGGTATTATCAAGGCAATCATCCTCTGCACGAAGGAAGGGAGTAAACGTAGAAGGAAAAGAGACCATTATGGTTCTCTAGGGAAGTGGCCAAGGTGGTGAGGGGAACTATGGGTGGTATTCAGGGGGCATAAGGAAATGCAGAGGGAGGAAGACAGGAAGTTATACCAAGTAAAACAGAGGGAAGCAGGAAAGGTAGTGAGGGGAGCAAATGCACAGACAGAAGAAAGGATAGCCAAAGGGGTCACTAAAGGGGAGAAGACTTTCTTCAGATACATAAGTGAGAAGAGGAAAGCAAGGGGAGGGACAGTGAGGGTAAGGAAGGCAGCGGGGGAGACTGTGCAGAACAGATCAAGAAAAAGTAGACATCCTGAACAGGTACTTCTGCACCGTCTTTACAGTGGAAGGAGGGGTTTGGACCACCAGGGAATGGCAGGAATGAAGAGGGGAGGTGGACAGAATTTCATTTTCAGAGGAAAGAGTCCTGAAGTGTTTTGTGGCTCTGAAAGTGGACAAGGCTATGGGACCAGACAGGATACACCCAAAGGTACTAAAGGAACTCAGGGAGGTGCTAGCTGCCCTATTGACTGTCTTATTCAACAGCTTCCTGGAATCGGGCAGGATTCTGGAGGACTGGAGGAGAGCAGATTTGTCCCTCTCTAAAAGTGCCACAGAAGGGAGAAGGCTAGTAACTACAGGCCAGTCAAACTCACATTAGTGGTAGGGAAATTATTGTAAGACTTGTTAAAGGAAAGACTGGCAGAGTATCTTGAATCCAGTGGCTACAAGACCAAAGGCAGCATGGGTTCCTGGTGGTGGGGTGGGGTGGAGTCATGCCAGATGAATCTGATTGATTTTTTCAAGTAGGTGACCAAGGAAATAGATTGGGGAGGGTAGTGGACATGGTCTATATGGACTTTAGCAAGGCCTCTGACACTGTGCCACACAGGAGATGGATACAGAAATTGAACAGCCTAGGGGTGGGATCCAAAGTGGTAAACTGCGTAAGGAACTGGTTAATGGAAAGGTCACAGAGGGTGGTGGTTCACGGCACTCACTCTAATGAGGGGAGAGTGACTGATATGGTGCCACAGGGCTCAGTACTAGGACCAGTCCTCTTCAATGTCTTCATAAGTGGCATTGCAGAAGAACTGGATGGGAAGGTATGCCTTTTTGCAGATGTTACTACAATCTGTAAAAGGGTGGACACTCAGGAAGGGGTAGAGAGAATGTGCAGGGATCTTGGGAGCTTTGAGAAGTGGCCAAGAGCATGGCATTTGGGGGTTTAATGTCCAAAAATGCAAAATCATACACCTAGGGCATAGGAACCCAGGAGTGAAGTGTAGGATGGGGGAGGTATTGACAGTCACTAAGCAGGAAAGGAACCATGGGGTTATCATAACTGACAACCTCAAAGTGGCAAGGTAGTACAGCAAAGCAGAGGGCAGGGCCAGTGGGATTCTGGGATGCATAGGGAAGGGTATCTCCAGCAGGAGGATGGAGGTGCTGTTGCCACTGTATCACTCACTTGCAAGACCCCACCCGGTCTACTGTGTCCAGTTCTGAAGGCCGCAAATCAGAAAGGATATAAATGGGGGAAGCAGTCCAGAGGAGAGCAACTATAATGGTGCAGGGTTGCATAAAATGCCCTTTGAGGAGATACTTAGGGATTTCAAGATATACACCCTGGAACAGAGGAGAGTGAGAGATGACATGAAAGAGACCTACAAATACCTCACAGGGGAGAACAAGGTACAAGAGGGGAGCCTCTTTCAAATGAGAAAGAGAACCAGGACCAGGGGACAGGTGATGAAGCTGAGGAGGGGGGAGTTTAAGAGGGGTGTGAGGAAGTAGTATGTTACTGAATGAGTGGTGGATGCCTGAAACAGACTGCAAACAGAAGTGGTGGTGAAAACAACAGGAAGTTTCAAGTAGACATAGGGGAATATTAGTAAATAGGCAGGGAGGAGGTAGGGTCACCAGTTAGGATTTCCGGAGACAGACTAGACAGGGACCATCTGGGCAACCTGGGTGAGCCAAGCGGTCCTTTTCCACTGGCAAATTTGATGTTTTTATGGTTTAATAACGAGTGAATAAAATGACTATGTAGATTTTTCTGGATTTAGAGGGGTATGTTGCCAATTCTTGTTGAAAATTTAAAGAGAGCCAGGGGAGCCAAAACAAGTAGACAGGAAAATAATACAAATTTTAAGACATAGTCGGTTGTAACTTTTTATTTCTGAGACATATTTCTTTTTCCTTTTGCTGATTAGGAGGTCTTATTTATTTATTTAGTTTTTGTTGACAGGGTAAGTGCACTAGACAAATCCTGCCTATTTTCAGGCACGACCCGGGGGAGGGGGAATACAGATGAATGCCAACTGACCTTGAACCAGATTAAGCTGTTGGTGGTATTTTTAGTGAATGAGGAAAATTTAGCCAGGGCACTGGGGAAATTCCCCTACTCTTTTCGATAAGTGCCATGGGATCTTTGACATCCGCCTGAACTACCACCAATCCAGGCAGATATGACCTCGGTTTAACGTCTCATCCGAAAAATGGCACCTCAAAAGTGCAGCACCCCTCTCATGCTGCACTACAGTGTCAGTACTAGGATATGAACCCAAGTGCCAGATGTGGGAACTGAACCCACAGCCCTCTGATCTCCCTGCTTCAGAGGCGAGTGTGCTACCTACTGAGCCACTGACACTGACACTGTCTTCTATGGGATAATATTGTGCTGGATGTGCAGAACGGCTCTTAGACTGGCAGCTGAACTGAGATATCTGTCTCTATCTCCCCCTTCCCCCCACTATATCATCAGCACTGTGATCTCACTGACAGTGACATCACAGGTGACTGACCTGGCAGCCACTGAGTGGCTGTTCCTAAGCAGTGGTGATGCCACAGTGAGTGAGGTTGCAGTGTTGATAATGTAGTGGGTGGGGGGGATGAATAGCGATAGATATGCCAGCTGCCAGGCAGAGTACTGTCCCACACATCACACCTACTAACATCGAGAAAACAATCTTCTAATTAACCAAAGGGAAAATAAAAAGTATCTCAGACATAAACAGTAATGGTTGACCTTTAACATTTATTATCTTAAAGAGAACATAAACCCTGCTGTTTATATTTTTTTTATTATAAGTGTTGATTTGGACCTGTTTGAAGTCTGCTTAATACCTCAGGGCAGGGTAATCGAATGATTACCATTGTGCCAACAGGGGTAGAGTTGCACTAGCTGGAGCCGATTCTGGAAGGGATGCACAAGTCACCAAAGGTGACTTGCACCAAACACCATTGCGCCAGGGACCCTGCACCTGATTCTGCATGGGGCGGGTTCCCCATGGCTAAGTCCCACGACTTGAGCCACATGAGGTGGTGTGCCAAACAGAGAGTGCATCTGCACAGATTGCCACAAGCCTGCGGTACATCACTGATGAAGGGCACAAGTGCCCCCCCCAAAGCCCCAATCCCCGATTGTGCATGTTATAAAGACCCTTTATGGGCTACAACCCCCAGACCCCGATCCCCTGTAACATTGTTAGCCCCCAAGCTCTGATCCCCCATAACATTGTTAGTCTCCCCTCAGTCCTGAAGCCCTGTAATATAAATAAAATTCCCCCTCCCAGCCCCAATCTGGATCCTTACCCCACAGGGGTGGTATGTTACAGTGAATTGCTAAACTACATAAAATAAAACAAATCCCATTGTCCAGTAACTCCCTGGTAGTCTAGTGACCCCCTACCCCCCCACCAGGCAGTGCCAGACCACCCTGCACCCCCGACCCATTATCAGCTGGGACTGACACAGCCCACCTCTCCCCACCGCAGGCAGCCACCGACTGAGTTCCATATGAGTGTGTACTACTGTAAATAATATGCACTCAATGAATGACAACTCATTCATTGAGCGCATACTATTTACAGTAGTATGCGCTCATACGGAGCTCAGTCGATGGCCTGAGGGTGCTCCTGTGCATGGTAGCTTTCAACAGTAGTGTTTAATTGGGGGCTGCCCACAAATGACATCTCTTCTGCGACTATAAATATGTTAGAGGCCCCAGCATCCGTGAATCCCTACAGCTAGCAGCTCGCAGAGCACGCTCCAAGGGGAACCGAGGAGCCCAGTGGTATCCTTCTTTTGTAAAAGATTGCTCTTCCTGAGAAAGAGGGGGATGAAGGGAGAGAATGCACCTGCTGCAAGAGATCTTCTCAAAGATCTACCATGATGGTAAGTACAGCACTGTACTATTTTCATTGAGGGTATCTCTTGCAGCAGGTACTACTCTTGGGACGATTACCAAGCAGTAAATGAGGAAGGGTGGTGCCCTTAGGATATAAGACCCTGCAGGATGGCTCGGTGAAAAGTGGCTCAGTGTCTACAAGCAAGGTCTATATTGTGGTGCTTTGTGAAGGTATGTACTGTGGACCATGTTGCAGCATTGCTTCTGTCTGTAATAGATACTCTTTTGAAGCATGCCACCGTGGTGGACAGACCCCTGGTGGAGTGTGCATGGACAGCGCCTGTTAGGGGCTTGTCATAATTGTTATAGCTATATGTGATACAATGAGTAAGCCATTTGGATAGTGTTTGTTTAGCCACCGGTAAGCCTTCTTTACCTAGGCCAAAGGATATGAGAAGCTGTTTTGATTTTCTAGTGGATTTGGTGTGCATAATGTAATAGCGTAAGATTCCGTGCACATCCAGGGTATGAAGGAGTGATTCCCTTGGGTTGTCATATTTTGGGAAAAAGACTGGTAGGTTTATGGACTGATTCAGCATAAACTCAGACATGACCTTTGGAAGGAAAGTAGGGTTAGTGTGGAGAGATACCCTATTCTTATGAAAAATTAAACAGGGTTCTGAGCATATCAGAGCTTGTAGCTCAGAGATTCATTGAACCGAGGTAATAGCCACTAAAAAGAGGGGTTTCCATGCAAGGAGATGGAGTTCACATGTGGCTGTGGGTTCAAAAGGTGGAATGATAAAGTTCATATCTCATAGGGGTATGGGCCTTCTTATGGGGGGGGTTGGTGCACTATGTCCTTTAAAACCATTTTTGCTAGATCTTGGGCAACTTGATGATCCTCTAGGGGTTCATGGAAGGCTGATATGGCTGCTGAATGGACTTTTATAGATGAATAACTTAGACCTGTGGAAGTCAGGGATGTGAGGTACTCTAGGATATCTGGTAGAAGGCATGAAAAGGGATTAAGAGTTTTAGAGGTCGAACAAGAGGCAAACCTTTTCCTTTTGGCATTATCAGTTTTTCTGGTGGATTCTTTTCTAGAGGCTAGGAGTATATCTGCTACTTTAGATAAGACTTGCCTTTTTATGAAGACGTCTTCAGGAGCCATGCATGGAGATGCAGGGAACGTAGGTTGGGCTATAGAAGGGCTTTGTGATGCTGGGTCAGGAGATCTGGGTGGAGAGGGAGTGGGATGGGTTCGGTGACTGCTAGTTGCTGTAGAAGGGGGGACCAGATCTGATGAGAATCATCCCGGCTGGTTCCAGATGCAGTTTCAGTAAGACCCGCTGGATGTGGGGAACAGGGGGCATATAAGAACTGTCCCCTCCATGAGAGGGATGGGGCATCTGTAGATTGTCCCTTTTTGTTCAGAATAATAAGAATAATACAGAGGTAGACAATGGTTTTCCAGAGATGCAAAGAGATCTATCTCTGGAGTCCCCTATAATAGAAATATGTTTTGGAGAACTGAGTCATTCAGAGTCCATTTGTGGCCATGGGAGTGGCAACTTAAATGGTCCGCTAGGATGTCGTGAGCTCTCAGGAGGTGGATTTCTGTCGGGGTAAGTTTTTAGTTTAGGGCTTCTTCCCAGACCTAAACTGTTTCAAGGCACAGACATTTGGACCGGGTGCCCCCCCGTTTGTTTAGATAATAGACCACAGATGTGTTGTCTGAATTAGTAGGTGAGCTGGCTTCAGGTATGGATGTAACGCATGGAGAGCAAGATGAACAGCCCTCATTTCACGGATGTTGATGTGAAGGGAGGCTGTTACATGGTTCCAGTGGCCTTGTGTCTGGCAAGAGCCTAGATAAGCACCCTATCCCAGGCTGGAGGCATCGGTGGTAAGGGTTTGTATTGGAGGAAGGGTTTGGAAGGGAACCCCTTAATCCAGATTGTGTCGGTTTGTCCACCATGTTAATGCAGCATGAAGTGCAGGAGTGACCCTGACCAGATCATCGAAGTCTCCGCTTTTCTGCTGCCACTGGTGGTGCAAAGCCCATTGAATGGGGCACATGTGAAGTCTTTCCTGGGACACAGTGGGTGGTTGTCATATGGCTTAGGAGACACATGACCTGTCTTGCAGTGAGGTGTGAGGCCGACTGATGATGAATGGTCAGAGACATAAGTTTTGTCTGCCTGTCTTCTGGAAGAAATGCTCTGCCCACTTTTGTGTCTAACATGGCTTCTATGTAATGAAGCCTTTGGGTTGGTGTGGGATAGGACTTTGGCCAATTTACAGTGATACCTAGGTCCTGGAACATTTGAAGGGTGGTATGAAGAGATAGCTAGAGGTCCTCTTTGGTTGAGGCCTTCATGAGCCAGGGGGATACTGGTATGCATAGGAAGGGGCATCACAAGTAGAAAAAGGGAAGTGGTTATCCCTCTGTACAGACAGTTGGTGAGACCCCATCTGGAGTACTGTGTGCAGTTTTGGAGACCTCATCTACGCAAGGACATAGACAGGATGGAAGCAGTCCAGAGGAGGGCAACTAAAATGGTGCAGGGTCTGCACAGAAACCATATGAAGAGAGACTGAGAGCTTAATATGTATACCCTTGATGAAAGGAGGGATGGGGGAACATGATAGAAATGTTCAAGTACCTCAAGGGAATCAACAAAGTCCAGAAGGGTAGCATCTTTCAGAAAAATAGATGTGTAAGAATAAGGGGGCACAATTTAAAGATAGAGGGGGGATGGCTCAGGGGTAATGTGAGGAATTTTTTTTTCACGGAGAGAGTGGTGGATGCATGGAACCACCTTCCTGGTGAGGTCGTTGGGTCTAAAACAGTGGGGGAATTCAAACATGCATGGGACAGACATAAGGTAATTGTAGTGGGGGTGGCAGGAAGTAGGCTGTTGGTTAACTAGAATCTGCAGCTTATCCAGTAGGTAGGGAAATGGGCAGACTGGGTGGGCCAAGTGGTCCTTATCTGCCATCAAAGTCTATGTTTCTATGTTTCTATCCAGGTATGGGACTAGAAAATGCCCTTGTCTTCTTAGGGCTGCTGCTACTACAGCTAGGCATTTTGTAAAGGCCCTGGGTGCAGAAGAGAGGCCGAATGATAGGGCCTGAAATTGGTAGTGTTGTCCCATAAGTTGGAATCATAGGAAATTGTAATGGGTGGGATGGACAGGGATGTGTAGATATGCATCCTTCATATCCAGCGTGCATAACCAATCCCCTTGTTGTAATATGGGGATGAGTGAGGTCAACATGATCATCCAGAATTTTTTGTATTGGATGAACAAGTTTAGCTTTCTTAGGTCCAGTATTGGTCGTTGGTATCTTGTGCGTTTGGGCACTAGGAAGAAGTGGGAGTAAAATCCCCTGTGTTGTTCTTGTAGTGGTACTGGTTGAACTGTTTGTTTCAGTATTAGTACAGTAAGTTTGTCTTGTAGAATGGGGATTTGGTCTAGTGGATATACCATTGGATGGGGAGGGTGAGGCGGGGGTGTTGAGGTGAACTCCAATGTATGCCCCATCTGTATTATTTGTAGCACCCATTTGTCTGATGGTACATTTTGCCAGACCTCTAGGTGGTGTGTGAAATGGTTGCCCATAGCCTCTGAGACCAGCTGGAGGAAGCTGTGGAGAGAGGTCATGAAGTCAGAAAGCAGTGGGATGTCTGGTTGCTGCTGTGGGGGTGGACTGGGGCCCCTTGGTGGTGGGAGTAGGGGTACGGAATGCAGATTGACTCTGCTGCCTGCCCCTGGAGGATTGTCTGTAGTTTCCACTTTGTCATCCTGCCCTTTAGAATTGAAAGGACTGCTGGTATTTCTATTGTTCAGTGGGTTGGGAGGAGTGGTACATCCCGTGCACTGTTCTCAGTGTTTGGCCAGATGCTTGCAAGTCGTCCAGTATGGTTTGGGTTTCTGACCCAATTTCATTCCATTAAATGGAGCATTAAGAATTTTGTGTTGGACAACAGGTGTGAATCCTGAGACTCTTAGCCAAGCATGTCTATGTAAAGTTGCCCCCATTGCAGAGGTTCAGGCTGATGTGTCTACTACATCATAACCCAACCTCAATAAATGATGGGACAGAATGGTGGCCAACAATTGTTCCTTCTCTGCAGAATGTGGTAACTTGTTGATCACCTCTGTTGCTGAGGACCACAGTGTTTTTTTGATATTTTAACATGTGACCCATGTAATTAAGTATGCGTGGATTCATGGTTCCTGCTAGGTACACCCTCTTACCCAAGTAATCCAGATGTCTGGATTTCTTTTCTGATGGGAGGGAGCTAAGGTGTTTGGGTCTCTTAGTTTGGTCATGTGCTGCGTTAATCACCACTGAATTAGCTTGTGGTGCAGCAGAAAAGAATGGATGGTCCACCAGGAATTGATAAAGGTGGTCAGCCTTCCTTGGGATCGCAGGCACTGCAGAAGGTTGGTGCCAGACTGAAAGGATTGCATTCTGATAAGCCTGAATGAGTGGTGGGACCACAATGGCTGGGTCTTCTGGGAGGTCCAGATAATCTGTCATATCATGGCAGTGCTTATCTTGCTCAGTAGTAGCAAATCCTATGACTTTTTTGTATTTGAGTTATCACCTGGAGGAATGACAGGTCATCTGGAAGAGAGGCTGTGGTATGGTGCGCAGCATCCTCGTCTGCTGAGGAGATAGTGGATGTAGCAGAGGGAGGGCAGAGGCCATCTCTGACATCTAAAATCTTCCTCTAACTCCTCTTCATAATCGGGATAGAATTTTTCTTCGATAGAGTGTATGGATAAGTCTAGAGAAGGTTCTCTATACCTTGTATCTCTCTGAAGCCTTTTGGTGGGGGGTTAGGGGAGTGTGAATCATGGCTCCCACTGAGGTGTGAAGGTTGAGGTGCTCCTATACCGTGCAAACTTGGAAGTACGGTCTGTACATCAGGAGCATAGCTGATCAATGGTATAATGGGTGGGGTTGGCCTAGGCTGAGAATGAAGTTTGGTACCCGGGGTGTAATAAGAGGATCCCTTAAGTTGTTCAGCTTGTCCCCAATGTATAGCCACTAGTGAAGGTCGTAGCAGTTTAGGGAGCACTGTTATTGAAAATCCTTCATCCCATATAACATAATCTGAGTCAGTCATCAACGGGGACTGAAACAGGGAGCTAATAGAATGTTGAAAGGCCCAGTTCATCAACCAGATAGTTGAACTCGTGGGAGAGTGGGTTATCATCGATGGTAGACCAGAGGAGGCTGTGTTGGTCATCATGGCCGTCGATGACAGGACTGGTAGTGTCATTGATGACTGCATGGTACATTCTCTAGTGGTCGTCGACAGGTCACTAGGAGAAGTGGCCATCGACAGTCACTTACTTTCTGATGATGACAAGGATTTCTCCTTGACCATGTGCTTATGTTTGCTGGAATGCTTGTGAGAGGCTGGATTCATCGATGATGTATCTTGAGGACAGGTTCCCTAGTCAAGAAGAGCAAGCTTTTGTTCCATGAGATACAATTCGAGTTCTTGTAACTATCGACGTTGTGTGGCCTAGTTAAATTCCTGACAGTGTTTGCAGGTGGAGATATTGTGAACAGCCCCCAAGCACCTGACACAAATGGTTTTGTTGTTGTAGCGGTATATTTTACAGTCACAATGGCGCTTCCTAAAGAGAGACTCTGAATTGTTTGACATTCGGTGTTCAAAGGTAGAGTGAACAGCCTAAAATACCATTCCTATATCGATTTCTCGTTGATGACTTCCTCAAATACACACTGAGGCAAGTAGCTATTTTATGCAACAACCTGAAGACAGTGGGAAAAAGAACTGAGGATGCTTGAGGCTGCCCACATATTTATAGTCTCAGAAGAGATGATGTCATTTGTGGGCAGCCCCCAAGCAAACACTGCTGGTGAAAGCTACCATGCACAGGAGCGCCCTCTGGCAGATGCCCAAGAGTAGTACCTGCTGCAAGAGATACCCTCGATGAAGATCACAGGATTTTCAATGCCCTATTATACAATGAGTTCTAAAGATTAAGTCTTTTGATTGGTTGGCTGCTACTTTATGCTGTGGGGTAATTTTTGCATAATCACTGCATAAAGTACCAGCTGACCCTACATTAAAAAAGTAAAAATCACTCCGCACAGAACCTTTTGCATTCCGATACACTCTCACAAAGCTGCCGTTTTCTTTTCTCCCACAAAGTACACCATTCCGCAAAATCGAAAGTCACTCAGGAAAAGTGAAAACAATATAAAATGTCACATCTAAGCTGCAGTTTTTGAAGTGGGTGACAACCGAGAGCTAACTGGAACATTTTCAGTTTTAATTGCTCTCTCACGACACCCAGCTCATTCACCTTGCTGCCAGCTGGCTTCAGGGGCATAAGAGGGCTTCTACCAAGCAAAAACAAACTATTTTGTGTAGGGGGAAGGATATTTTATTAAAATCAGCAAACAAATAAAAAAAAAGCATTCCCTTCACTTTTTTGTGTAATTCTCATGTTTCCTAATTGTTTATTCGGAATAATCCATGATAGGGTGTGTGTTGGACTGGGATTTACCCATGCCCAGCATGGTTGGTCACTCAGTCTGTGACCTCGTTACCAAACCATGCTAGACATGGTTAAATCCCAGCCCAACCCACACCCCTATTGTGGATTATTCCATATGTATAGGTAGTGGGTAACGTAATGCTACACAGTATGAGTAGGGGGTAACACAGGGCTAGACAGATTCTTCAGGGAGAATGACATTGAATATTACACAGCATGAGTAGGGGTAACACAAGAATAGACAGCTCCCTGAAGGAAAATGGCATTGGGGGTTATACAGCATGGGTAGGGTAACGCAGGGCTAGACTGATACCTAGAAGAGAATACACAGCATGGTTAGAGGTACAGTATCAATACTAAAAGATCCCTGAAGGAGAATAGCATTTGGGTTTTACAACATGAGTAGGCTTACACTGTGCTAGACAGACTCTACTGGGAGGAATGAATTTAAGGTTACATAGCTTGAGAAGGTTTAACACATGACTAGACAGACCTCTGAGTAAGAATGGAATTGAAGGTTACACAGTATGAGTAGAGTAACACAGCACTAGACAGATTCTTCAAGGAGAATAGCATTGAAGGTTACATAGCATGAAATGAGGTAAAATAGTACCAGACAGATTTGTGGGGGGAGGGGGGCCCAAAGGCATTGAGAATTATTCAGTCTGAGAAGAATTAACACAGTGCTAGACAGATCCCAGAGGGAGAATGGCACTGTGGGTTACTTAGCGTAAGTAGGGCTAACACAGTACTAGACAGATTCTACAATGAGAATGACATTTAGGGTTACTTATAAAATGAGTAGGCTAAACCAGCCAATCAGGGACCAAGCTCACCATGCATGGAATATGTTCCATGCATGGGTAAAAAAAGAACGGCAGTAAAACGGCTAAAATCAATAAGCATAGAACGCTGGCATTTAAAAATGCCACCATTGTTATTTTCTCGCTAACATCCCAGTGCTGCAGCCTCGACAGTGAGCAACAGTAAGTGACAGTCCCCAGAAACAAGAGTGAGCAATGATCCTCCCAAGGCAAGTGTGAAATTGACAAAAAAAATCTTCCCTCTTTTTGTCTGAGTCTGCCTCGGTACGGGGTGAACAGCGCGGGGGCATACGGAGTTTGTAATTTAGTATCTCCGGTAGCAACTGTGCTTCTGCCATGGTTGATGGTAAACCAAAAGGAACTTCTTGTAAGTAACTTGTTGTTACCTTTTTTGTGGTCACGCCAACTTTCGGGAGGCAAAGTGATGGGAGAAGTATTTCTGGGAAGAGGGTGTTTTAGGTCTACTTATTATTCTGGGGTGGAAAAAGGAAGTAAAGATGCACCTCCAATACAGCGTGTGTCGTGTGTGTGTGTGTGTGTGTGTGTGTGTATGTCCGTATGTGCCGACTACCACTTCTCCTACTCCTGCCATGCTATCGACAAACCAATGATGTCATACTGTGATAGGTGGAAGGACTGTTTTTGTCATATGTCCACATAAGCAAATCTTTTTTTAATATAAAAAATGATTTTTTTCTAACTATGAAAATTTTAAAAAGAAAGAAGACCATTTTATAAGTGCAACAAGACACTCCAGGTGCGTGCATGGAACAGCTTTTACCACACTCCAGAGGCTAAAGGTACTCGGGCAAGGCCTCGTGCCTTATTACACCCCTGGCCGTGCGGTAAAATCTGTTCCATGCACACCCTGACATGACTTATTGCTTACGCAGCATGAGTAGGGGTAACACAGAACTGGACAGATCCCTGAGGCAGAGAGGCCTTGAGGCTTATACAGCATGAGTTGTGTAGCACAATACTAAACAGAGTCTACAGGGAGATAGCATTGAGGGTTACACAATATGAGTAGGGTAACACAGTACAAGACAAATTCTATAGGGAGAATGACATTGAGTGTCATACAGTAAGAGTAGGGGTAACACAGGACTAGACAGATCCGTGATGGAGAATGGCATTGATGGTTACACAGTATGAGTAGGGGTAACACAACGCTGGACAGATTCTACAGTAAGAATAGCATTAAGGGTTATAAAGCATGCATACGGTAACAGAGGACTAGACAGAGTCTACAGAGAGAATGGCACTGAAGGTTACACAGCATGAGTAAAGGTAACGCAGGTCTAGACAGATCCCTGAGGGAGAATGTCATTGTGGGTTACACAGTGTGAGCAGACTAACACAGTACTAGACAAATGCTTCTGGGAGAATGTCCATGAGGGTTACACAGTATGAAAGGGGTAACAGGACTATGCAGATTCCAGTGTGAAAATGGCATTGAGAATTACACAGCATGAGTAGGGTAAGGCAGTACTGGATAGATTCTTAATAGAGAATGGCATTGAACATTCACAGCATGAGTGGAGTAGCACAGTACTAGGTAGATGATGCTAGGGGAATGACACTGGGGGTTACATAGTATGAATAGGGGTAACAGAGGTTTCATGAGAGTTGGAGGAGCATGTGAGGGGATTCTGGGGTTGGGATCACAGAGAGCAATTATTCTGGCACATAGAATGAGGACCTCTACAGCATAGAGAGTCTAAAGAATGCAGCATAGAAAGGCTGGGATCACAGCCAGGTATGGTTAGGGTTCCTATAGTTGACAGCTAGCCATTTACCTGGATCAGAGCTCCACGGGAGAGTTGTGAGTAGCATTGTGAGTTGTCCACAAAGGGGTTCATGGCATTGCAGTCAGCCCTTCCCAGGACACAAAATGTAAGGCATGCCCAGTCATAGGAATATGGAATGGAGCACTTTGGGCTTTCAGGAATGATAGCCTCTCTCCCTGGGGTCTGCTGTCTAGCAAGGGGATGCCAATGGGGTCATACGTAGTGGGGCACACAGGTGATTTCAGATATGACAGACAGATCTCTAGTCAGGCCCCAAGTACTGTAGAGTACCTGGGGGTTGGGGATCACAGACTGGGTGATTTATGGAATGACATAGAGTAGCCAGGGGATTACAGATTCTGTGCTTCATAAAATAGGTATAACTTGTTTCCTAGGCCAATGGCCTTTGCAGCCAAGATTGTTGGCATAAAAACATGCTTTGATAGTCGGCCTATTTTTTATTCTCAGACAATGTGTGAGAATTGGCAAGATAGCGGAGACTGGTCCCAAGGATATGCTGTTTATAATTAACAAGAGATGTGCCTGCCAGTTTACTCACTATTGAGACAGGTGTGCGGGTTCCACACAGCTAAAGAGGGGGAGTAGGTGAAACGGTTTACACTCTTCTTAGGGCACTCTGAGTGGCAATGCCTTCTGATTCACCTCTTTTGCACTCAACGATTGCTCACCTTGTCCTTGTTCAATCCCACTTGCCCTCTGAGCCAGAGAGCACTGTGGACCTGCACCCATGCTACGGCTCAGAACAGCCAACTGACACACCTGTAGGTCTAGTGCTGATGGCACTGCAGTGATGGCATATAAAACCCTGTTGCAGGAAACTCAGTCACTCCTGACTCCTCTACCTATTTGGGCAGAGTAGAATGACAACGCATCCTGCTGTTAGAGATCCTATTCTTTGCACCAAGAAACAAAGGTCAATATTGCCCGTAAAATACATTGCAAGATATTGTATCTTGCAAAGAATGAATGAAGCACGGAACACTAGTTCAGAGACATACTCTTCATTCCATGATCTGACTTCCCAGCACTCACTCTGTTCTTAAAGATACTGGTAGTACTATATACAACGTTTATACCCCAAATCTAACTATAAGGCTTAAATAGGAAAACAAACAAATGTGAACAGTGTTATTTCTGAGGGATTATGATTCTTTTTTTTTTTTATCAACTCTCTTTTTTCACTGTGCTTCTGGTGGAGATATTCCCCGACTTAGTGCCTCCATGCCTGTCATCAGCATCCCCCAGCACCCATGTGG
Organism: Neoceratodus forsteri; assembly: GCA_016271365.2. Taxonomy (NCBI): domain Eukaryota; kingdom Metazoa; phylum Chordata; order Ceratodontiformes; family Ceratodontidae; genus Neoceratodus; species Neoceratodus forsteri. The sequence goes on from JADMNL010000036.1 coordinate 47,939,380, forward strand.
AACCTGGAGCTTGCAGCTTTCCCCCTGCGACAGGGCCCCCGAAATGGAGACCGAGATCAAATGAGATTAGTCCCAAGGCTGGCTGTGACATCACTGTACACAGAATCACAGGGTTTTCTTCTTTGTTTCCCCCAAGACATGGACTTGCAATAATGTTAGAGTACATGTATGCGCACTTCCACCATGGCCCACAGACGTCCACCCCTGCCTTACCACTGCTGTGTGGTCCTGACTTGGTGTACTGCTGCTCTCCACTGGGTGTCACCCAAGCACTGGGAAGGCACAGAGTGGTCCCTGGGATGCTCATCCAACCTCCCCAAGGCCAGCCGGCTGTCACTCCAGGCTCATTCACAAACCCGGATTGCCAGCGTTACTGGCGGTAGTGCTACCACTGCATCAGCAGTCTGGCCTCGGGTTTCTGATTCTTAACTGTTACAGATTATTAAATGATATCCCCACTTCTGAAGCAGGGGGAAGCAGACATGATGAACCTAGAGTCCCTTTTGTCCTTAAATTACTGTTACTATGTTTGCACTTGGACAAGAGAAATTACCAATAAAAATATTGCCTTCTGATTGGCTAAAAACTTGTTGTTGCCAATTGGCTGGGGATGGCAGAACCAATGGGCGCAAAACATTCTGGCAACCAGTACGCAGCACATCAGTGAAATCCATGTGCACTGTTTAGAATGTTAAACAAAAATGACACCATTGTTTTTCCCTATAGCCATAAAAATTGAAATCCCCCACAATTGTACACATACTATCTCTGATAAAAACCCTGCCATAGTTCTTCACTGATAGACATACACCATTTCTTTGACTTAAAAAATGTGTGCTCTACTTGTATTTCTTTTCAGCTTAATTTGACCGCTACCAGATTTCTCATAAATTCCCAATTCCTTCCACCCCCAGCTGCCCACCCATCAAACCTCTCTTTTTTCGTAACTCAGTTTCTATACTAAAAAAAAAAAAATTCAAAACTCAAACACTATTTTCCTTCTGAATGTTGGTCTACCTTTATTTTTCCCCATATTTCCCTCTTGCCAGCTGCCTGGGCAAAATGTTCTGTACACCGTCCGCCCTCATTCACTGCCCAGCACACTCGCCAGATCCACAGAGCAGAATAGAACTGTTCTCTTCACTGAGGCTGCCGCAGATGGAAGCGTGCAGCCAGCGTAACTTCTTGTCAACTCCGGTACAGTACCAAGCCTCTGGCCTGTTCTTCACGGACAAGATTACGTATAAACAGCCCGTCACACTAACAAACGGCCTCCACACCAAAAAAAGGACTACACTGTCAGCTTTTTTCACAATGTGACGGATTGCTCCATAGTTACTACCCTAGATGGAAATAGACACGCTGAAGGCAATCTGTGAAGCACATCTGCAAGGTACTAATGGCAGAGGAACTATTTAACATTTAATTTAAAACAGAAGTATTTGTTAGCAAAAACTGTCGGCAAATAGTTTTATATTTCTGGCATAATTAGATCATACTAAGAATCATACTAAGAAGCCATATGAAGCAGAAGGCTGAAAACGCCCATAGTGCTTCAGGCCTACATATAGTATTTTAATAGTTTATTAGATTTCATATAGCTGTCAAGTCTGTTCTTAAAAGTAACCTTACTGTCACTGACAATTACTTTTAAAGGCAGCATGTTCCAGGGCCTTACAACTATTTGTGAAAAGAAGTAAGATCTTTTTTTTGGTTTTACACTTGTTCCTAGCAAGTTGCAGCGGGTGACCTCTGGTGTTGACCTTAATTTGTTTAAAATCCAGATAAGAATAAAGATAAAATAAGTTACATCATCAGTGTATTTGTATTTCCCTAAAATGTTCTTAAAATGGCTTTTATTCTAATTTTATAATTAATGACTCACGCCATTAAAGATGGCCGCCATCATTATTTTTTTTTTTTATTCCCTTCCCTTGAGGTTACTTTTTGACTTTACATACTGGGTTCATACTGTCAATGCACTAGCACACATTTCTAATGGCAAGCTGTACAGCAACACACAAAAATGTTACATTTATTCTTAGTGGGCATGGCCAGAGAGCAGGAACTTACGTTAAAACCCCATCACTCAGTTCAGGAGTGAGCTACAGTGAATGGAAAAAATGCATATATTGATGTTCTTGTCAGAAGTACATTACTACCAAAAACCTAAACCATGATTGATTTCCCTCTAACAAGGACTGCTGCTTTAATCATGTGATGTTTGACATTTTTTTTTAATTGTTCTAAACGTCATTCTTTTTTTAATCTTTTATTTACCAATTACCCATTTTATAAGTGCAATAAGACACTCCAGGGTATCGGTGTATGGCCAAAATGGCACTTCCAGGCACTGAAGGCACTCACCCTGTGACCTCATGTCTTCCTAAGCCCCCGGGCATGTGGTTGTGGCAGCACAACCAACACCCTGTCATGTCTTATTGCTTATGTATATAACAGCTATCAACAAAATATTATTCTTTTTTTTATTGTACTTTTGCAGCTACCAGCCACCTGGTACCTCAGCCAGGTCACAGACCCTCGCTTCCACCTCCATCAGTTTACTTCCAGTACCCCTGGCTTACCCCCAGGGTGGGACTGCAGCACAAACCCCCCCTACAGCGCTGCAGACGGACGAGATAGGTCAAGGAGGCCATCCTGGAGGCTGACTGAAGCGGAGGGCTGACTTCACCTAGGGCGGCCGGCAGCTAGATTTGCTTCACCTGTAAACGGGGGCGGGAACGTGCAATAATGCCAGCATCCGTCCCGCCCCTTAGAATGTTGCTGGTGCCAGTCACTGTGGTGCCCTCAGCCTCCGCCAGGGGGCCATCAAGCACTGGTCACACACTGCACCCTCCCCCTGGAGAAGGAGGGCAGTCCATGGGATGCTCGATCCTTCTCCCCCGGTTGACCCCTCCGACAACCCAGGTCTGTTCCCGAACCTGGGTCGCCGGCGTCGCAAGTGGAAATCCAACCGCTGCGCTGACAAGCCAGCTCATCAACAAAATATTTGGCCGAGGATCATTTCGGTTCTGTTTGTTGTTTGCCTATCAGTAGTGCAGTCTAGAATGTAACACAGCTCTACAGCACCATTCCAGATACAGGTTATACAATATGCCATCACATTTTATCATTTAACGAGCAGCTCATTGTTAAAATGTTATATTCTACACACATTGTAGCCAATTTTCATCTACCATTTCAATTTTTATCACAGGTATACATAAACATTTTATTTATTTATTTATTTATTTATTTATTAAGGCAATCGGAATTACAATCCTTTGAGTCACAGACTCATTTACAAAGGCTCCATGTCAGGAATTACAGACAATTTGTAAAACAGTATTTACATACATTTTACAGATCATTTACAGTGTGGTAAATACAGAAGACAATGTATACAGAGTAGACAACAGATTAGATACAGAGTTAAAATCTGATGGTGGTATAGTCCCTGAGTCAGGTGACATTTTGTGGGAGAAACAATCCCAGAGTTGTGCAACATACAAGAAGAATCAAAGAAATATACTTTAGGTCTAGTAAGTACTGTACGGTCATTTTCTGATTCACCTTATCTGAGGGGAAGGAGAGAGAGACAGAGGCCAACAAAGGACAGCAACTGGGACTGGGGGATTAGTTGCAGTCACAGGCCATACCCTTGAGTAGGAATTCCCAGAGGCAGGTTTTGAAGTGGCCAGTCTTAGGCTCGGCTACAATAGAGATGGGGAGGCCATTGAGCCATTGAAGGGCCCTGTGATAGAATGCTCTTTGACCCAGTGAGGTCCTACAATGGAGGACCAGATGGGGAGCCCTGGTAGTACTGGATACCCGGAGTTGGGGATGAGTTGGATAAGGGGGTGCAGACCGGGGGAGTTTGCAGTGGATTTTCTTGGCCAGCAGGCAGGTGTGATATTTTAATATTGCTCTAGGGCATTGCAACTGTAAGATATTCCATTATGAGATAACAAAATACTACAATAAGCCAGACTAGTGGTGTGGTAAGCTAAAGCAGAGGGCCTTGCTGCCCACCATTCCTGCATCCCAGGTTCAGGAACAAACTGGGGTTGCTCGAAGGCAGCCAAGGAAGAAGGATCAAGTGTTCCATGATGGCTGTCTTCTTCTGGGGCGGAGGGGAAGAGCATGCCACTGTTCAACCACCACCACCTAGTGGAGACTACGTGGCATAGCAGCAGTTGCCTACCTGCTTGGCCAGGTGCAGGATGCTGAGGCATACTGTATTTTCACATAGTGCGTGTGTGCTATAGCGCGCATACCGGCCTGGGAGAAAAGTTGTGGGGAAAATAGTATCGGTGGCAGGATGATGGCAGCTTGCTCCCCAGGCTCTGCATCACCCACCAAGGTGCCCGCCCATGGAGATTCAAGAGGTAGGAGTAAGTCCTGCATGGGTGACAGAGCTGGAGGCAGCTGCCCAGTAGGGGCTGCCTGAGTGTGAGGTGAATAAAGAATGGAGGAAGAAAACAGACAATATATTACAATAAATACACTAGCAAACAACAACAAAGCAAGCCAAACAGGCAGCAGAAATCGTAGGCCATAATAAAGTAGCATCTGTTTGCCCTGTTGTATTATGGGTAAAGAAAGAGAAAACAGAAGCCCTCAAGTCAGAGAAGGGGCAAGAAGATGATTCAAGGGCAGTAGGGAAAGACATACATGTATGAGAAGAGGCTGCTGAGTCTGAATATGTACACACTGGAGGCGGGGGGGGGGGGACATGACAGAGACCTTTAAGTACCTAAGGGGCATCTCAGCTTATGACTCAATAGCCGCATGTTCTTCACCACACACATAGAAGCCCTTTGCAAAAAACTAAGAATTAAACTAGGCTTCTTCCATAGAAATAGGAATTGCTTCCCATTGGATGTCAGGAAGAGAGTACTATAAGTCACCTTCCTCCCCCTCTTGGACTATGCAGACCTGATATATAGTCACTATTTTAACACATGTCTAAACAAATTAGATGTACTCTACCATAGGACCCTTTGATTTATTACAAACTCAGCACCTAGAACACACCACTGCACACTACATACCTCTGTAGGGTGGACATCTCTAACTTCATGGAAGCTCAAAAATCTATACATGTGGGCCTATAAAGCAATAACCAAAAACCTACCACAGTATATTTCATAGCTTATTAGTTGGTCTCATATCTGCTATGCATTAAGGAAATGTAACTACATTCTCCTAGATATTCTGAGGTACAATACCCAATATGATAAATCAGGTATCAGCTGCGTCATCCCTACGGTCTGGAACTACCTGCAAAACTCCCTCAAACTCATCAGCATTGGTAGCCTTGCTATCTTCAAATCACTTCTAGGAAACTTATGCAATGTGTCATGTTACTGTAAAAGTTTAAATGTGTGATCACTGCTGTAATCTGCATTTATTTGTTACTTTGTTAAGGAGCTACACTCCTCCTGGTATTGTACATACGTACGTCATGTTCAGCTCTTCTGTACATTGGGATGCCCGCTCTTAAACTGCATTAGATGTATTAGATAAGAATTATTAAGCATTCTTTCTTGTTATACTTTATAACATTTCTGTTCTGATGTTTATACCTTCTCTGTGTATATTAGGCAGGCATTATCAAGCATTCTATCTTGTCATAACTTATCTAATTGATCTGTACTGCATTATATACCATTTATATCAATTTCCTGTGCTATGTTCATATCATCCTCACTAATGTATATTATTTTGCCTAGTCTTTTACTGTATGCCGCCATCCCCAGGACCTCCTTGTAAATGAGCTTGCTCAACTGAGCCTTTTCCTGGTGAAATAAATAATCTAAACTAAACTAAGGGTATTATTAATAAAGTGGACAGCAGTGCTTTGTTCACAGGTGACAAGGCGACAAGAAGCCATGGATAGAAACTGGTGGGAGTAGCTTTAGGAGGGACGGAACAAAGGTCTTTACTGAAAGGGTTGTAGAAAAGTGGAATGCTTTGCCAGGAGAAGTGATCAACATGGAGTGCATCGCTGGCTTCAAGTACAAATGGGAAAGGCACAGGGGAATGGTCCAAACCAAAGGAGGGAGATAGGATAGGCAGTCAAGGAAAGGGGATGCGTGGACTAGGGAGGGGGTGACAGAATACAGTCAGGGCCATCGGTAGACTAGCTCTGGTCCAACATTAGGCTGGGGTTGCAAAGAGGAAGGTACTGACCAGATTCAGTGGGGAAATGGCCCTTTCTCTGTTGTTGGCATCTATATTTCTATGTTTCTTCAGTCCTCAAATGTTTTAACCAAGTATGGGTATATTTATTTGTTTATTAGCTATTTATTTATTTAAAATTTTTCCATACTGAGCTGAGATAGTTTCAAGATGTGCCTTGCGGGCAAGGTACAGAGGAGGTAAACACACATTTACTACAGTCATCAAAACAACAGTATGCCAAACAACACGGCATATACAAAGTGTAACAGGCAAAAGTAAAATGGGCAACAGGCAGCACTACAGTGGGTATGATATTAAATTGACAGTTTCCATAACAGTAACAACAGTACTTAATATGGGTGCACTGTGCTCTCTCTTCTGGTGCAACAGTAGATAATACAGCTCTGGTGAGTATAACTGCAGCTTCTTGGGGAGAAAAAGTAACCTACGAGGGAATACAGACAGAAAAGGGGAGAGAGGGGGAGACAGAGAAGTGGGGAAGAGGATTATGTACTAGTGCAGGGATAGCAGAGCAGACAGGGTAGCAGCAGCATAGGTCGACGAAGGAGAAGGTAAGAAAGTGGAAGGGGGAGATATCAAGGAGAAGGAGGGGACAGCAAAGAAAGGGCACAGGCGGAGAAACATTTGCTAAAAAAGGAAGAAGCAATCTAATAGGGAGAGGGCATTACAATTGGTTGCCATGATATCAGTCTATAAATGTCCTAACTGGGGTACCCACACCCCGATACGTCCGCCAGCGCATGAATTGAAAGACTCAAATGGCTTTCAGTTGAAGATATAGGGACTGCAAAATGGCCTCAGTGGACAAACCCTTGGGATCTGTAATAATTTAAAGGAAGAGCATTAGAGTAATAAACTCACAAGTATTGTAAGAAGTGGTGTGCATTTGAGGACATGAACTCATAGTTATTCGTATACTTGTATACATCATGTTCATATAACTTTCAAAAAGATTAAGCACAAAGACAAACCTTTAAAAATAGCTGGACAAGACAAAGTAAAGCTAGCGGGGGAACCAAATGGAAGAAAGCGCAGAACAGTGTAACATTTGCGGCAATCTATGTTGCATCAAGTATTTCTATTATTAAAAAAATAATTTCACTGCATTCGTCCTCATAGATAGTCAAGAATTCTATCACCGATCATTCTGAGATCTTTTAATAAAGAATTATTCATGTATCCCTTTAGGGCGTATTCCACAAATTCTGCAGGGTACAGAAGTGGTGTGCAGCGCCACTTTGAGGGACATCTATGGCAAAGCCATGGAATTCAGCTGGGCACAAATCCCTGGTACACATCCAAGATGTGCAGGCGTGGTTCATGCATATATCTGCACAGCCGTGCGGAGTGCTACCCTGGGCCTCCTGGATCGAGGCTACCAAGGCTGGTGGCTGTTTGCTGTGATGGAGTGCAACTTGGATATATATTAAAGAGCTAGTGGAACCACAAATAACAGACCAGAACATGTTAAACATTTTAAGACATAGTCAGTTGTAACATTTTTATTCCTGAACTGTTTTCCTTTTGCTCATTAGAATGTTTTCTATGTGATAGTATTATGTGGGATGTGTGAAATAGCACTCTCTCTGGCAGCTGACATGTCTATTTCTGTTTCCCCATTACATCATCAGCACTGTGACCTCACTGACAGTGACTTCACTAGTGACTGACCTAGCAGCTACTGAATGGCTCTTTCTGAGCAGCTGTGATGTCAGATGCAGTGAGGTCTCATTGCTGATGATGTAATGGGAGGAACAGAGCTAAATGTGTCAGCTGCCACCAAGCAGAGTGCTCTTTCACACATCACACCTTCTAACATCAGATACAAAATATTCTAATTAACCAAAGGCAAAGAAAAATACCTCAAATATAAAAGATAATAGTTAACTACTTTTGAAAACATATTAGTTTTAGACAGTACACTTGGGGTGGGATATTCAGAAGGGTTGCGCATGGCACAACACAGTTGCGCCATGTGCAACCCACTGATGTGCCCTGGCATGATATTCAAAAGGGGAATGTGTGGCACAAATCCTGATGTGTCCAGGCGCATCAGTAATGTCTTGGCTAGCAAGTGGGGGCGTGCCCATGCATACTCTGCACATCTCGAGATTGAGCCCTGGATGTGCTGAGCAGATGCCGGTGCAACCTCTACCTGCGCCGCACACAGTTGAGCATTAAATAAAAGGAGCAACAGCTGGCCACCCACAGGTGAGCTGCCATATTGCAGGGTGCAACATAGCAGCTGCCAGCTGTGGGTGGCCACCTGAGCTCCAGTGGCACTTTCGTGGTAGCGCCCCCCCCATGCCCGATCACAGGCATTAGTATCAAATTAAAGGTCCAATATCCCTGGTGGTCCAGTGGACCGCTTGCAACCCAATCACGGGCACAAGTATAATGAAAAATCTCCTATATCCCTGGTGGTCCAGTGGACCGCTCGCAGCCTGATCGCGGGCATTAGTATCAAATTAAAGGTCCAATATCCCTGGTGGTCCAGTGGACCGCTCGCAGCCCGATCGCGGGCAGAAGTATAATGAAAAAAACCTCTTATATCCCTGGTGGTCCAGTGGACCGCATCCAGCCTGATTGCAGGCGTCTGTTATAAATTATTAAAAACCAATCCATCCCTGGTGGTCCAGCTGTACACCCCTCTCCACCTGCCCACTGAGCCCCACCACATTTCTGGACTGTGTAGTATGGTACGGGCTTCACGCCCATTGGCCCACGCTATGGACCAATGGGTGTACAGCCTTACTGTATGCAGTCAGTCGGCAGGTGGAGTGGTGGCATGCGGGTGGGGAGCTGCCGCCCGCCGCTGACCGGGGGGGGCAGGGTGGTGGGGCTCAGTGGGCGGGTGGGGAGAGGGGTACCGCTGGACCACCAGGGTTGGATTGGTTTTAAATAATTTATAACAGATGCCCACAATCGGGCTGGACGTGGTCCACTGGACCACCAGGGATATAGGAGGTTTTTTCATTATACTTCTGCCTACGATCAGGCTGCGAGCAGTCCACTGGACCACCAGGGATATAGGATTTTTTTTCAGTATACTTCTACCTGCGATTGGGCTGCAAGCGGTCCACTGGATCATGAGGGATATGGGACAATTTATTCATTTTACATATGCCCACGATCGGTCAGTGGGGCACTTTGCAGCCTGTGCAGGGGACGTCGGTCCCTGACGGCTGCAGCCTGGCAGGGCACCAGGCACAAGTTGCCAGGGATGGGCGCACCTGCATGCAAATGGGGCCATAATGACATGCAAATGGCCTCATTTGTGCCTTGCATGCATTATGGCCCCATTTGCATGTGCACTTTTGAATATCGCGGGTGATGCACCTAGCACAACAGCACTTGCGCTAGCGCATCTCCCTGTCCCTCTCTGGCCACTTGCGCTGGTGCAGTGCCACTGCACCATGCACATTGCAGGTGGCCACAGCGCGATATTCAACGGTGCTGAGCCATGGTGCAGCACCGTTGAATATCACCATGTCAGCGCCCTGGCTCATCCCAGTTGTGCTGCACCCAGGCTTGCGCCACAGCCTGGCACAGTCTGAATATCCCACCCTTGCTCTTTAAATAAATATAGATTGCTTTAAACCACCTGAATTCTGGAGCAGTGCTTCAGACATGTGATACACTTCCTCAGTGTGGATTTTCTAAACACTGTATATAAGCCACAGTGCCATCTCGCTGTGGTGTGTACCTCAGGACTGGAGGATGGCTCATGTGGTGCCCCTCCACAAAAGTGGCCCCAAGGATGAACCAGGCAACTACAGACCAGTGAGCCTCACATCCATCGTGGGTAAGCTAATGGAGACTATCCTGAAGGAGAGGCTGGTGGCCCTCCTAGAGGCCAAAGGACTACAGGACAGCAGACAGCATGGCTTCATACATGGCAGATCCTGCCAAACCAACCTGGTCGAGTTCTATGACTGGGTAACTAAGGCAACTGGACAGGGGCCATGCAGTGGATGTCCTGTATCTGGACTTCAGTAAGGCATTCGACTCAGTGCCACATGGAAGGCTGGGAAGGAAGTTAATAGGCACGGGGCGGGTGCAAAGCTGGTGAGATGGGTAGGAAACTGGCTGCAGGGAAGGCAACAGAGGACGGTGGTGGTGGGTGGGGAGCTCTCACACCCAAGGGCAGTAATGAGCGGTGTTCCACAGGGCTCAGTGTTGGGACCAGTGTTGTTTGGGATATTCATTGCAGACATATCATGGGAAATCAAGAGCAAGATTTATTTATTATTTATTTTTATTTTGCTTTTGGTGACCGGGTAAGTGCACTAGGCAAACAATGCCTATTTTCAGGCACGACCCGGGAGAGAACGGTTTACAGACAAACAATAAACATGTGACGCAGCACATGACTGCAGTACAAATTCACATGAAAACAATGTGTAAGAAGTACAGTGACATAATAAAAACTGAAATTTAAGATACAATAAATACAGGGAAAAAGCATGATTGGTAGCAAAAATTCAACATGGGAGGATAATAAGCTTCAGGACAGTAAGTGCCATAAAAGTAGAGAGGGAGAGAGAGGGAGGAAAGAAATGAAGACAGAGCCACGCAGACAAGGTCTTAAGGGGAGGGAAGGTAGAGAGGGGAGGACAGGAAGGAGATGGGGAGAGGATAAGAATGAGTGAGGATTCAAGGTGGGTTAAAACAAGTGCAGGGATGTAAGGTGTGAAGGTGTTCCCGATGTAGTTTCTTAAAGACCACATGGGTGTTTGTTTGATGGATAGAGAGGGGAATAGAGTTCCAGTATTTAGGAGCAGTATAGGCAAGTGCACGAGTGCCCATATTAGTTCTACACCTTGGGATTCGCAAATGGGCTTTATCATTTGATCGTAATACATGTGTAGAAGGTTGTAGTTCCAGTATAGAAGAAAGGGATACGGGGAGACCTGTTCTGGTGGCGGAGTCAATTAGTGATCCAAAGGTCTGAAGATGATATGCAGAGGGACTAAGCCAATTAAGGTCCCTATAGAGGTGGCAATGGTGCTTGAAGCGTGGAGGCGGCGACATAGCGACAGATGCTATTATCGTGGTGTCCCATTTATGAAGTGAAGATTTGGATGCAGATAGGAAGATTGACGAGCCATATGCTAGGGCTGATAGCAAGAAACCTTGAGCCACGTGACTAGTCTGGCTTGTGAAGTAAGGGCATAGCTGGTCGATGGCACTTCCCAATTTAGCATTTACCGACTTACAAATAGTGGAGATATGAAGGTCAAGGTCAAGAGATTCATCCAAGGTGACACCAAGGTATTTGAAGGATTTGGTGGAGGGTAGAGGAGAGCTATCCGACAGAAGATGATAAGTGGATTCAGATTTGCTTTCAGTCTGGACTGAGAGCCAAACAACATTGAGTAGGATTTGCTAGAGTTGAGGACGAGTTTATTAGCAGTGAGCCAGGTCTGGATACTCGCAAACCTGCAGCGAGGGATGGTGAAGGAGGTTGAAGTTTTTGCACTGTGGTAATAACCAGATCATCCGCATAGAGCAGAGATGAGCAGTTCGGTGCAATTGAGGGATGTCATCAATGAAGATTGTGAAAAGTAGAGGACCAGAATAGACCCCTGGGAACTCCCACATGGATCAGTGCTAGATCCGAGGTTGCTGAGTTAAAGACCACAGCCTGTTGCCTGTCAGTCAGGTAGCTTTCAAACCAGGCTATGGTATCTGGGGAGAAACCAAAAGACTGAAGTTTTGAAAGAAGGAGTGAGTGGTTCACCAGATCAAAAGCCTTGGTTAGGTCGATAAAAATTGCTCCAGTCAGGAGGCCTAAGTCCATGGAAGAGTAGATGTCATTGGTCAACTTTGGCAGGGCAGAGGTGGTACTGTGACCTTTACGGAAACCATGTTGGGAGTTAGAAAGGAGTTTATATTTTTGGAGGTATTCAATCGTTTGCAAAGCAACAAGTTTTTCTAGGATCTTGCATAAGACAGAGAGTATAGCGATGGGACGATAGTTATTGATCTCCTTTTGATCTCCTTTTTTTGGAATAGGAGTGATTTTAGCAGTCTTCCATATAGTTGGGACTATACCATGGCATAAGGACATATTAAAGATTTTAGTTAGTGGAGAGGCTATAAAGGGGGCTGCTGCTTTCAAGAGCCTAGGTTCAAGACCATCAGATCCAGTGCTAGTGTTTTCCTGGATGGAGAGAAGTAGTTTTTCAACTTCTTTTTTTCGAATAATCCGGAACCTAAAGAGGGGGTTCAGGGGTGGTGGTTTGGTGTTGCAAGGGGGTATAGGAGCACTATCAATTTGGAACGAAGACAGATAGCTTGATAAATCTGAGAAATAGTGATTGAAGGTATTGGCTAAGGTTAACGGTTTGTTGCAATGTATACCGTTAAGTAACATTGTGTTTGTTTGGGATTTTTGATTAGAGCCTAGGAGAGTTTTAATGGTAGTCCAGAATTTCTTAGGGTCACCAGAGGCATTTATTAGTAGGTTCCTGCAGAAAGTACTTTTGGAGAGACGGATTTTTCTTTTGCAGGCATTCCTTAGTAGTCGGTATTGACAGTAATCAGATTCCAACCTTGTAGATTTAAAAAGACTCCAGGCTTTGTCTCTGGCCCTAATCTGGGTTAGCAGATCTTTTGTTAGCCACTTCGTACGAGTGCCTCGAAAGCGCATAGTGATCCATGGAGCATGGGCGTCTTGGAGCTGACTAAATTTTGTAAGGAAGCTATCAAGAGCGGACTGTACATCTGACGCTTTGTGAGTGGGGGACCAGTCAATCATGGCGAGGTCATTGGTAAAGTGAGTAGGATTAAAATTGGCAAGGTTGCGAAACGTTACAAGCCTTGGGGCGGAGACAGTTTTATTTGAGCTCCACACGTACAGTATATTGGGAGTGATCACTGATTACATCTGGTAAGGTACCTGCCAGCTGATGCTCTCAGGGCGGTTTGTAAGGGTCCAATCAATAAGCGTGCTAGACTGAGAGGGAGCCCTGACCCTGGTAGGGTCAGAGATCAACTGATGAAAATTGTGGCCTTGCACTAAGCTATGAAGGGCTTGAGACACTTTACTAGCCCAATTTAGGTTAAGGTCACCCAATAGTAAGACTTCGTTGCGACCAATGTTGCTGTCTATTAACCGAAGAAGTTCTTCTAGGCCTTTTATCCCTCCGACAGGAGGGTTATAGGCACAGATTAGATGCAACAGTCTGTTTGCGGATTATACCAAGGTAGGTGCAGTGGTGGATGACCTAGGGGGATGGCAGGGGTTGCAGGATGATCTGGCAAAGCTTGAAACCTGGTCAGACACCTGGCAACTGGGCTTTAATGCCAAAAAGTGCAAGGTGCTGCATTTTGGGATGAAGAACCCAAGGAGGAGTTACCAGCTAGGGGGAGTGCAGCTAGCCCAGACAGAGGAGGAGAAGGATCTGGGTGTGCTCATTACATGGTCAATGAACAACTCGGCACAATGTAGGAAGGCAGCTGCAAAGGCCAACAAAATGCTGGGTTGTATTACAAGGGGTATATTCTCGAGGAAGGAGGAGGTGATTCTGCCACTGTATAGGTCATTAGTTAGACCACACCTGGAGTACTGCGTGCAGTACTGGCGTCCGTATCTGAAGAAGGACATTAAGTTACTGGAGGGGGTGCAGCGCAGAGCGACAAAGATGATCAAGGGGCTGGGGGACTTATCATACGAGAGAAGGTTGAAGGAGTTGAACATGTACTCACTGGAGGAGAGGAGAGACAGGGTGACATGATTGAAACCTTTAAATACATGAAAGGAATAAACAAGATGGGTACAGAGGGGCTGTTCAAAGTAAGGAGGGAGGGCACCAGGGGGCCATGATATGAGACTGGGCGAGGAAGGTTCAGGAGGGAGATGAGGAACACTTTTTACAGAGAGGGTGGTGGCTGGGTGGAATGCATTACCTGCTGAAGTGGTATGCAGTAGAACAGTGGACTGTTTCAAACGAGGATGGGACAGGACAAGGGGGAGGGTTAATGAAGGGGAAGGGAGGGGCAGCTGCAGAATAAGGGGTGCTAGCTGCACATTCGAGCAGACTTGATAGACCTCTAGGCCTTTATCTGCTGAAAAATTTCGTATGTTCGTAAATGAGAGAGTCCTACAATGCTGGGTAATTGCAACACCATGGAGACCCCCTAGAGTCAGTCACTGAGATTGCAATGTACAAAATCAAAAGAGCACTACAACCTGCTAGCTAGGGGTATTTCCCCTTTACTGAATGGTTAGAGCTGCCACCTTTAGGACTCAGAATCTCATCCAGGACTGCAAGTGCATCTTTCCAAGCAGTGGGAACAGACACAAAAAGCCTGACAAATGATTTAAATGTAGAGTTTTCAAAACCCTAAACATCTCTTCCTTAGGTAAGTTAGGCAGGAAGCACACCTGATGAGGAGACTTAAATGTCTCACATGCATGCATGTCTAAACTATTCATCAGCCTAAGAAATGCATCCTTGCTAGGAAACATTATAGCACTGTGAATTAGGGCACTGAGCTGCAAACCTAGAGACCTGGGTTTGAATCACACAGCCCCAATTTGCATACTGTGTGACCCTGAGCAAGCCACTTAATTTCCTTGTGCTTCCAGGTCACACCTGAAAACAAGCTTTAGCTTAGTGTGCCTTTCTGGGTAAAACAATTTCCCCCTTCCCTTCTCACCAAAAGAAACATTTTTGTTTTGATTTGTGTTGTCTTGCTGACTAGCTGTGCACTCACTATAACTTAATATAGACTAAAACTTTTGTTTTTTGGCAATTGATAGCTGGAGTTGCGATAACTGACAGTGAGCTTCTCAGCTTGTCGGCACAGCTGTTCAACCTGGATGTAAACAAAGCTCGAAGCAGTGATGTCACCATCAACACACAACGCTTGATCTCCAGCTCTGAAACTGGACTAAAAGTGGATTATGCCTCCCAGCCGTAAGTACATGAAATCCACAGTGGCATTGTATTGTAACTTGAGTGCGGAGTCTTAGGTTTACAATCTTTTCTTTGAGTTCACAGTTACCCCTCATCACACAGAATACCATACAAATGAAACATGCTAATACAGGCTCGCTGAGTGAACAGGAGTGTGCAAATACAGGCTCACTGAGCAAACACATGCAAATACTGGCTCACTGAGTGAACAGGGGTGTGCAAATACAGGCTCACTGAGCGAACAGTAGTGTGCAAGTACAGGCTCACTGAGCAAACACATGCAAAAACTGGCTCACTGAGTGAACAGGAGTGTGCAAATACAGGCTCACTGAGTGAACAGGAGAGTGCAAATACAGGCTCACTGAGCAAACACATGCAAAAACTGGCTCACTGAGTGAACAGGAGTGTGCAAATACAGGCTCACTGAGCGAACAATAGTGTGCAAGTACAGGCTTACTGAGCAAACACATGCAAAAACTGGCTCACTGAGTGAATGGGAGTGTGCAAATACAAGCTCACTGAGTGAACAGTAGTGTGCAAGTACAGGCTCACTGAGCAAACACATGCAACAACTGGCTCACTGAGTGAACAGGAGTGTGCAAATACAGGCTCACTGAGCGAACAGGAGAGTGCAAATACAGGCTCACTGAGCAAACACATGCAAAAACTGGCTCACTGAGTGAACAGGAGTGTGCAAATACAGGCTCACTGAGCGAACAATAGTTTGCAAGTACAGGCTCACTGAGCAAACACATGCAAAAACTGGCTCACTGAGTGAACAGGAGTGTGCAAATACAGGTTTACTGAGCGAACAGTAGTGTGCAAGTACAGGCTCACTGAGCAAACACATGCATAAACTGGCTCACTGAGTGAACAGGAGTGTGCAAATACAGGCTCACTGAGCGAACAAGAGAGTGCAAATACAGGCTCACTGAGCAAACACATGCAAATACAGGCTCACTGAGCTAACAGTAGTGTGGCTCACTGAGCGAACAGTAGTGTGCAAGTGCAGGCTCACTGAGCAAACACACACACAAAAACTGGCTCACTGAGTGAACAGGAGTGCAAATACAGGCTCACTGAGTGAATAAGAGTGTGCAAATACAGACTCAGTGAACAGAAGCATGCAAATACAGGCTCACTTAGTGAATAGGAGTGTGCAAATACTGACATATTGAGCAAACATATACAAATACAGGCTCACTGAGTGAATAGGGGCATGCAGATACAGGCTCACTGGGTGAACAGGCACATGTAAATACAAATTTGTTGGGCAAACACATGCAATCGCATTGGGCTTATTCATTAGGTTGTCTGACTGACAACATTATTCGTTCTTCTATCCCCTCCACACTCGCTGCTATGCTCACCCCCATGGACTGCCCCTGTTCCCTCCGTTCCATGTCTTTAGCGCTGTTATCTGTCCCAAAATGCTCTACTAGGATGGGCGAACTTGCCATCTCCTTCTATGCCCCCAAATTTTGGAACCCTCTCCCACTTGATATTAGGCACTCCAAATCCCACCCCACTTTCAAGAAAGGCCTCTCCAATTACCTCACCTCCCTCGACATTTGCAAATGTCCCTAGCTTCACCAGTCATGCAAATCTACCATTGTCCTGCGCTTAAATTTCCCTGTGGCCTCATGATTCCTCTGATCCACACTCTTCCTCAGCGGCAGCTACGCACTTTGTTCCCTGTCTCTGCATGGGAATTGCCTCCTTGCTGACTTACCAACAGCACTGTCATGTTTTGTACATTATTAACCGTAAATTGTGCCTTTTTGTCTGTTTTGTTCCTATTATACTGTGTGATATGTACCTCCTCTATGTACTATGTAACTTGCACCTCTGTATAACTGTTTGGAATATCCTATCGTACAACACTGTATATGTATTTGTTTTTACCTGCTCCTTTATTTGTACTGCCCCGGGTCGTGCATGAAAATAGGCAGTTCTGTCTAGTGCACTAACCTGGTTACCAAAAGCAAATAAATAAATAAATAAAGCCTCACCAAGTGAACAGGAGTGTGCAAATACAGGCTCAGAGTGAATATGAGTGGGCAAATACAGGCTCAATGAGTGAACAGGAGTGTGCAGATACAGGCTTATTGAGCAAACACATGCAAATACAGGCTCACTGAGTGAACAGAAGCATGCAAATACAGGCTCAGAGTGAATATGAGTGTGCAAATACAGGCTCACTGAGCATGCAAATAGAGGCTTATTCAGTAAACACATGCAAATACAGTCTCAATAAGTGTGCAAGTACAGGCTTATTGAGCAGGCATGTGCAAATACAGGCTCACTAAGTGAACAGAAGCGTGCAAATACAGGCTTATTGAGCAAACACATGCAAAGACAGGCTCACTGAGCGTGCAAAACAGAGACTGGGACTCATTACTTCCCAGTCTCTGTTGCCTGATATGAGACCGGCTGGTTGGTGGCCTTAGCCAATCAGCTTCAAGAATTTCCCAACCCATGTTTATGTTGCTTGTACGCATGTGCAAGAAACTTAGTGCCATCATCCGAGTTTTCGGAGGTGTGTCAGCCCTCTTCCAATGCAGTCAGTGTGTTTGCAGGCACGGCCCCAGTTCCCCAATGAGTGCTGCAGCTGTCTATGACAGCTCCAAAATGCAGTAGCATACAGTTGAAAGGGAGAGCTCCACTTCCAGTGAGAGAGCTCTCCCCCACACACACACCTGCACGCAAGCATGCATATTGCGTGCTGATGCTCCCTCCACGCGATACACTGTATGGGCTGAACAAGTGCCCAATCACGGTTCCACGTCCCCCCAACAGTTTCTCCAGGTACCACGCTGGGGAGCCCACCCCAACGTGTGGTATCAACTGTTATAGCCGACGGGTGCCCAACTCTGTCAGCTCCAAGGCTGTACGCCTCCAAAAGCTTCCCCGGTGCCATGCTGGGAGCCCACCCCAGCGCGGGCAAATTTGTTTTTGGCCGACGGGGTGCCCAATCCCCCATCGGCTCCACATCCCAAATAGTTTTTCTGCTGCCACGCTGGGAGCCCACCCCAGCGTGGCAAACGCCCCGCGTCGTCTTCTTAAAAAAATCTGTGAATAAAAAACGCTCCCTTGTAGTCTCCCTGCCCCTCCCAAAACCCACACCCACCCACTCGCGCACCCTGCTCTCCCCACACCCCCTCACCTTATACTTATTTCCAGAGTTTCGGGCGCGACGGTAGCATCGGACTGGGAACACGCTTGTACTCTTCAAAGCCGACCGCGAACTGAGGAAATGCCGTAAGCTGTATAATGGATAGATAGGGTTTTTTCAACTTTGTTGCATATCTCAGGCATTTTTGGAATTTTGGCCCCAAATTTTCAACATGGGGTTTTTGGGACCCTCCTCATGAATTCTTGCACTGTCATGGCGTTACTCGGGCCCAAAGGGTGATTTCGTGTCACTCGCGTGAAATCACCTTTCTTCCGCACTGATTAGCAAAAAACAACACTGGCCAGTGTTCATAAGGTGGGCTCTCAAAAAGCCTATGTTGAAAATTTGGTGAACAAATTCTAAAATGACTGTGTTTTACAAGCTTGGCGCTGTACAGTTCCTACGCGAGACACTGTAAGTTTGCGAATTTTCAATATTTTCACCCAGATTTTCAACATTGCCATTTTACCACACCTCCTTATGAGCAGTGCAGCTGTCATTTTTCACATCTTGCCCAAAACATGTTTCTGCCCATGTAGTGCACAATGGCGTAGTCGGTGTGCAAACTCAATGTATGGGACACATTAAGAAAATCACAGTGACACTATTCATGAGCAGAGGTCTTAAAATGGCTATGTTGAAAATTTGGTGAAAAAATTCTTAAAAATGACTGTTTTACGAGCGTGCATTGCGCAGTTCCTACGCACGCTCGTAAGTTCGCGAATTTTCAATATTTACACTCCAATGACTTCCAAATACCTAAACAGCACATAGAAGTAAGCAACATTTGGCATTGACAAATGCTTGTTTAATGTAGAACTATGTGGCTCACAGAGACATAAAGTACGTCATACAGTTTCAAAATAGTACTTAACAGAGTGCACATCAGAAACACCCACTGCGTTCACTAAAAGGCCTATATAGAAGGAACAATAACAGAATTAGAATCAGTACTTAAAAGACAGCTGCCACTGGGGAATATGTTTTACAGGTTCTGTGTAGTTCTCCTTTAAAAGACAGTAGCATTTTCAGATTGTAGATGTTGTTGATCTGTCATGTGCCTGTGCTAGATAGCTGAATTGCAAGTAGCTATGGGGTCTGAGCCATCACAGCTGTGCCCTTTCTTTCTAACCCCCCCCTTTTTTTTTTTTTTAGTCTTTGGTAACTGGATAAGGCCCACTAGGCACAAGTGCCTGTTTTCAGGGTTGACCAGGGAGCACTGGGTGGTTAAGTGACTTGCTTAGAGTCACACAATATGCAAGTGGAGGTTGTGAGAATCAAACTCAGGTCTGGTCTACTGGATGTACCAAGCTCATTCACACCTCATTCCTCTAACCTCTAGGCTATACTACCAACCACCCATGGCCTCCTTCCTTTGACCACCCACCTGCTGATCTACCCAGGAAGCCTTTAGTCTGGTTACCTCCCATGTGTCCACTATGGATTTCAGCACTGACTTATTCCCCCTCCTCAAGGGACCATACAGAGACAGTTTTACTCCCACTTGCAGTTCTTCTATATTGGCTGAGTAAGCTCTACAGTATGTTAATGTCATCCAGGACTTACTCACCTGCCCAGACCCAGGTGGCCTTGGCAAGATCATCCCATACGACTTGCAGTGCAATGAAACGACCTCCTAATTTCTACCGGTTTTGGAATAGGGCCAGAATGGCCCTACTGTATATGGTGTGGTGGAGGGGCCCATTTTCTCGATCAGAGTCTGCTGTATGTTACCTTTGCCACTCTACCCACCCTCCTGGCAAGTAAAACAACCAAAAGAGATGGCAATACCATCTATGTTGATCTGCATATCAACAGAAGACCTCTTATCTCCCATGCCTGCACTCTTGGACCCCCAGGGTATTAGCTGTGAGCATTGCTGACCACCCTTCCTCCCCCAGAGATTGATAAAATCTCCTGTAATCCTGCACTCAGCTTTATTTACCTGCAGTGACGTCCCAGGCTCAGAAGTGTAAAAATGTGAAGAAGATGACAAACTCAAATGCCTTTGTTCAAGGTGTGATTTTATTACATTATTTTGCTAAGCTTTCTAAATTGCTTGCAAGGAAGCTGGTCTCCAGAATAACTTGGTGTTGTTCCACACACATTTTTAAATCTGCTTGCTCCTCAGTGTAGAAACCTCACCTGCTTTCATTTACTCTATATAATCTTTGTTCAAAGCAACAGCAAAATAAAGGCATTTGATAAAGCTCCACTAGATTGAAATACTGGGGGCATTTGTCGCTGCCTGATTACTGCAGTCTGCACTTCTGGTTTGTCTTTGGAGGATATATAAAAAGAACAATAGCACTTTACAAGTGAGAGAAGCTGTCTATTTCTAAGTAGTGAGTGCCATGCAGTCCTGTGCTTTGGCTTTGCTCAAAGCCTTGGCTTCTCTTGTTCCCTGTCTCATAGCCTCACCCTCCCTCACTGTCTCACTCCCACCCTCTCTTGTAGCCTTAATCTCTCTCGCTTCCTCTCTCAAAGCCTCACCCTCCCTCACTGCCTCTCATGCTCCCTCTCTCATAGCCTCACTGCCTCCTCACACCCTCTATTGTAGTCTCACTCTTATCACCTCCCTCACTCCCTCTCTCACAGTTTCAACCTACCTCATTCACAGCCTCACCCTCCTTCACTGCCTCTCTCACTCTCCTACTAACAATATCACTCTCCCTTAATGCCTCCCTTACTCCTCTTTCACAGCCTCACCCTTCCTTACTGCCTTCCCTCTCTGTCTTGCTCTTACGTTGCCTCACCCTATCATACTCCCTATCATTACCTCAAATTCACTTTAGCATGGCCTCACTTCCCTTCAGAGCCTCACCCTACCTCACTCCTTCTCTTATAGACTCACCGTCCCTCTCTATCATAGTCTCAACTTCCCTTACAGCCTCACCTGACCTCATTCCCTCTCTCACACTCACCCTCCACCACAGCCTCACTCTCCCTCACTCACAGCCTCACCCTGTCACATCCCTCTCTCATTGGTTTATTCTACCTCTGTCAGCTTCACCCTTCATGTCAGCCTCATCTTCCCTCCCTCACTCACAGCCTTACCGCACTTGTTCTATCTTTTATAGCCCCTTCCTCAGTTATTCCCTATTTTGCAACCACAACCTCTGTTATCATTTCTGTCATAGCCACATTTTCCCTCATTCCTTATTTCATAGCCTCACCTTCCTTCATTCCCTTTCTAATAACCTTGCTCTGCCTCCCTCTGTCTTAGCCATGTTCTTCCTTGATCCTCCTCACCTTACCCTCTCTCATGTGTCACCTGTATTAGTCCCTTTCAGCTTGCCTTGTCTCCTTCAGTGCTTCTCTTGTATTTCCCATAACCTCTCTCTCACTTTTCCTTGCTGTCTGTGTGTGACAGTGGCCCATAAAACTGATTCCTTGAAATAGCTGCTGACGCCTCAAAGAATTCTTTGAAAAACATAATAGTGAGGTATAATTTATCTTGCATTTCATGTGTATTCTATAGACTTATCCTCCCCATTGTGTATTAAGGAGGAAATTGTTATGAATACATTATCTTTATCCCTTAGAGTTCTCCTGCCTGCAGAGCTTACTCCCTACTTCGAGTCATAGTGATGTGTTGTGACATCAAAATCTGTTCCCATGGGAGTAACTGTGATGTCACAAGCAGTGCATTAAGACCTCAGGCAGGGAGAAAGCAACAGGAATAGATGAACTCTTCAGAAGCAAAGACCCTGTTTTCATGCAGATGACCTCAATAATAAATAATGTGTAGGAAAAATGCAAAACTAATGTGAAAAAACAAGCTGAACTGTGTCTAAATATTATGTTTTGATAAAGTTGTCCTGAAGGCGTCAACTGCTCATTAACTGTTTTGCTCCTGATGGTCAGCAGTATCAGAATTCGGAAGTTCTGAATAGTTGTTTTTTGTGGTATTGATAGCTCTTGACCTTCCCTCCTCTCTCCCCAGGCTCTTCTCATATGTCAATGAGGCTTATCTGTTCTCCAAACCTACCTATAAGGCCTTGATTAACCTGCTGAATAACTACGAGAGGATGACAGGTGTAGGAGAAGCATTTACCTCAGCACAGCTGGCCGAACAGGATAGCTTCCTTCAACAGATCATGAGCACATCTGTCATGAACGAGCTCTTTAACTTCCTACGCAACAAAAGTAGGTCAGATACAAAACCCAATTATAAAGTGATTTTCCAGTTTCCTGCAAAACAACCATTGGAACTGGCAAGATTCAAAATGAACAGCATTCCAATTCCAGGGTATTCCATTCCATTCTTTCTTTTTTTTTTTGCTAGCAAATACATTTTATGAAAACGGCTAATAATACGGTATGGTTCATGATACTGAACAAAAAACAATAGACATTAATGACAGCTGACATTATTGGAGATAAATAATCTGCTTCAAAGCTGCAGTATACGCAAACAACTGGCTACTGTCTTACGCAGTCAGTAAATATTTTTCTCCCAGTATTAATTCTGATGAGAACAGCAAAGCAGCAGGTGCCTCAAGCTGAGGTGAAAGGAGTGGAGGCCCCACCAAAGAAACAGAGAGTGGCGGCAGGTGGTGTGAAAAAATGGCTATGCTGAGAATTTGGGGGCAAAATACTGTATTACAAGTTACCAAAGTTACGTGTGAGCATAGAAAATTTTCAACAAATGCACATAAATTTGCAATTTTTGCATATTTTGATCCCATATTTTCAAAATAGCCTTCTTATGACCCCACCTCATGAACAAGGGTGGTGAACATTTTAAAATCCTTCTCAAAAGGTGATTTCACAGCACAACAGCAAAATCACCTTTCAGGCCTGATTTGCATAATTCCATCACCGTTAGGGGAAGGGGGGGATTGTTTAACCAAGAAAGGCACACTGAGTTGAAGCTTGTTTCCAGGTGCTACCTGGGAGCACAACAAAGTTAAGTGACTTGCTCAGGGTCGCATAGTATGCAAGTGGGGGCTATAGGATTCAAACCCAGGTCTCCAGGTTTGCAGCACAGTGCCGTTAATCTTTGTACTATACTGCCTCCATTGGTCATGGGATGGAGTCCCCAAAAGGCCATGTTGAAAATTTGGGGCCAAAATATGCAAAAATGACAAAGTTATGCATCCAAAGTTCAAAACTCTCATTGAAATACACTGAACCATATTTACCTAAGTTTCTCATATTGTAGTCAGTGGTTCCGGTATGCCATTTGAACAACAACAATTGCACAGTGAATGACATTACAGCAGCAATTCACTGTTGCCGCGGTAATGTACTAGTGGGACCCCGGCACTGCTTTTACTAGGTATTGTACCCCACCCCAAATCAGCTCTGACTCAGAGTTGATAATCCTAAAGTAGGGGGTGCAGGAGGCATAGCCCCCTGTATGGGGGGTTCGGAGGCAAAGCCCTCCTGATCAAAAAAGACAGTTCACCTTACTGATTTATGCTGACTGCAACTTGCAGTCAACATAAATCTGTCGCTGCAGTGTTGGTCGACACAGTGTTTGTCGAACTGGTGTCATGGATCCAGCAGTCCCAGCAGCAAGATATGTCTTCAATCAAAGAGTGGATCTTCACCCTGGGGCATGTTCAAGTGAATGAGGGTGTGTGGGGGCTGTGAGGGGTGGGTGCTGAGTGGAAGGTCTTGTGTGTGTGCGTGCGTGTTGGGGGCAGATCACCAATGGACTTGTTTACAGGTTAACAAAAACCATCAAGGGACAGTTTTCTTTATTTCAGGGATATTCCGACACTGGGGACTGGGCACCCCAGTATTCGGCTCATGTTTGGCAGCATCCAGGGTGGGCACCCCATGCTACCACCTACATAAGGGGAATGGGGCAAGTGACCTGGAGGTGAAGGGGCAAAAGAAGTGGTACCAGAGGTGGGCACCCTGGTCCACTTCTATATTAATTATTAAATAAACACATAATGGGTAGGTGACCTGCAGGGGAAGGGCAGAAAGAAGCTGTACTGGGTGTGGAAACCCCAGTCAGCTTAATTACATAGATAGACAGATAGATAGATAGATAGATAGATAGATAGATAGATAGATAGATAGATAGACAGACAGACAGACAGACAGACAGACAGACAGACATGTAGGCAGGCAGACAGGCAGACAGACAGACAGACAGACAGATATAAATTCTGCAGTCACTCTCAGGCTCTTAATGCTGAAAGTCAATCAACAGCTTATTAACCGGCTTCATGCAAATGAAATTACTGAAGTCTCCTCTGATAGGAGTGGCTTTGGTTCTTTCAACTACACAAAGTTTTAGCCCAGAAAGCAACAAGTACTGTGATGACCACAGTGCAAGGTCATTGATCTGGACTGCCAAGCCCCTTCCAGCTTGAGCTGCACTGGGCACAGCAGCAACACACCTCTGAAAATGCCATTTTTAACAAAACATTTCTTGCACATGCACAAGGAAATGTAAAAAGGGGGCAGGCTGATAAGGTGCACTTCAGCTTTAGAAAGAACAGGGAGGCAACCTAGCAGGAGAAAGGTTTGACTGTCACTCTCCAATCGCCCTCTGTGCATCATGAGCTTGGAATCTGGGAATGGTCCATGGAGCAGAGGAATTTCCTGCACTGATGGGCACAAATAACAGTGTCAGTGTTGTAGACATCAAGATGGGAGTCAGCCTGGGGACCACCGTGCAGTGTGGTTTAATATAAGGACGGCTATGAAATTGAACCACACAAGGGCAGGGTTGGAGGGCAGATTTTATAAAGATGGGTGAATGCCTCCAGAATAAACTGTCAAGGGGAGGGTGACCTGGTGGGGTGGAGAAACAGGGGACAAAATTAAAAGGGGGAGTAGGGAAGGCAGCAAACATCTGCATCAAGCAAGTGAGCAAAAGCAAGAGTCAAAAGAGACTGCTACGGTTCTCCAAAGAGATGGATGAAAAAGAATAGGCTAAAAGGGTAGTAGCATTCAGAAGGCATAAGGAGATGCAAGAGAGGAGGATAGGAAGGTGTATCAGGGGAAACAGAGAGAAGCAGGGAAAGCAGTAAGGAGCATGAAGGCTCAAACTGAAGAAAGAATAGCCCAAGTGGTAACAAAAGGGGGCAAGACATTTTTTAGGCATATAAGTGAAAAGATGAAGACCAGGGGCAGGGTTGTAAGGTTAAAAACAGAAGGGAGGGACGCAGCATCATGCCTGGCGCCTGTGATGTGCAGCAGCACAAAGCCACGCTATGGCATGTAATGCACGATCAGCATACAACCATGGACAGGTGGATAATGTGCATACAGACGTGCATGCACGTACAGACGGTACCACGTGATGTACATAATGTACATGTCCATGATGCCCCTGTTAGGCCAATCGCACATATGCATTGTGGCTGCAGATGAACAATGGACACAGTGCACGTGTGTTGAATGTGCAAATGCACTTGAGCCCCATTCAAGTGGATGCCCCAAATGCACCGTGCATGCCTAGGTAATGCGCCATTTGGAAATGCACTCAGCTCAGCAGATGTGCCTTGTAGATTGAGATGAGCTGAGGGCAATTATGCAATTCAGAGATAATGTACCCAAAGCAGCCTATTAATGTATGTAGGGGCATCTCAGCTGTTTAGCATCTCATTATCACTGCCCCAGTCCTTATTTGCATGTCCTGAGCCATAAATGCTCCCAACTCAGACCACACTGAGAATAGGTGACTGAGATGAAGAACAGCCTTGAAGGTGAGTAATATTTAATTCTACATGTATTTCAGCAGGTCTTGTGGACTGGGTCAGTGCACTAGGCAACTGCTGCCTAGATTCAGGCACGTCCCAGGGGAGGGGGGTAATGACTGCCATAGGACTGTCACACAGACTCAACTGTTTGTTTACATGTCTGGTAGTACTGTTGCCAATCCACATGCTGACATGGTGAGTGGACAGCCTGTTGCCGGCTGCACATGTGCAGGGACGCGCGTGCAGCACAAGATGCTGTGCCACACACTGACCCACAGGCAGCCCCTGGGGGGGCACTGGTGGCCGCTGTACCTGCACATACAGTGAGGAGTGCATAGTGGCAATGATGGGCAGCTGGCTGCATGTGTATCTGGACATGCGTCACAGGTGGCAAGTCCTTGGCCATGCAGCTGTCCATGGTGGGTCCACTGAACAAGCTGGATGCAGCACCAACCGCCACAACACTCCGTGCGCCCCAACACACGTGCATTGCCTACAGGCCCTGTCAGCTGGGTGCTGGGGTGGCCAAATGCATCCACTGTATGCCAGTAATGGGCACACGGGAATTAGCATGTGCATAACTAATGACTGTTTGTACTCTTCCACAGAAACCACTGTCAGGAGGCAACAGTGCCACCAGCCAAAGGTGGATGAACTTCACAAAGGATGAGGAGCAGGCCCTCATCGAGGCATACCATCTGAGGCATGATGTACTGTCGGGCACGGGTGGCAGCCACACAGCATGGGAGGAGGGCTGAGAGGCAGTGGCCATCACATGAATGCCATAGAAACGTACAACAGGACTCCCCTGGAGTGCAGGAAGCATCTAAACAATAAGAAATGGAGGGCAAAGGAGAAGGTGGCCCACAGAGAGGCCTGCCTGTGGAGGATGGGGTGGCCTGCAGGCCGATGTTCGCCTGAGCCCCAATGAGGAGCACCTCATACCAACCCTTGCCAGATCCGCCATGCAGGGTATTCTGGGAGGGGGGTTCCAGACAGGTGGAAGCCCATCATAGCGCTGTAAGTAGCCATGCACACGACACGTGTCTGGCCACGTGTGCGCCCTGGCTGCCATGCCTGTCCCAATGTGCTGTGCTGTGTGACTGTGGTCCCAGGGGATGTACCATGTGTGGTGGTGGTGGTGCATGTGTGGCCCATGCTGTGCTGCGCTGTGCCTGCCAGCCCATGCCCATGGTGGCACATGTGATGGGCCAGTGCCAGTCAGGCTGCTGGGACACACACTGTGTGATGAGCTTGTCGTACCATTGCCACACAGGGTACCATGTGGCAATGGCCTGACAACACACAGCACGGTCACAGTGGGTGCATGGCTGCATCAGCATTGTCGGCACTGCACAGCGGTGCCAGGGACTGTCATGTGCAACCATGGCACAATATGGTGTCATACTGTATATGTCTGTCTGCTTGTCTGTATGTATGCCACGGTACATTCCAGTGCACTAACCATGTTCACCCTTCTTCTTTTCATAGCTCCATCATGCCTCACGGGTACAGCCATGAGCATGGCTGCACAGGATGCCCTAGCGGGTGATGATGCAGGCCTGTCACACAGGGCTGTGGGCACTGCAGTGGATGGTGCCATCCCTGGACCATGCGCTGCACCTGCTCCACCTGGCCTAGCCCCAGTGGTGGCGGGTCCATCAGACTCCTTGGCCACTGCTGCCATGGCAGCCAGCAGTAACACAACATGGCTGGAAGGTCTGCTGGGATTCTCTGATGATGACCCTGCAGACGCAGTGGACATCACTGACACCCTCCTTGTGCTTGCACATGGCACATTGGGGGTGTACAGCGATGTCCCTGTGGATGATGACGCCACCCAGATAGAGGGTGACTTGGCCAACAGTGGGACACGCAGCACACAGGTGACTGTGCAGGTGGACCCTGATGCCATTGATGGCCCTGTTGCACATGTTGCAGATGCGGAAGCTGCACAGTTGCCTACGGCAATGAGTGCTGTGTCCCCTGCATCACATCGAGGTGTGGTGGCAGGGCCATCAGGGGCATCCCAATCAGGTGCTGTGGGACACACAAAGGCACCATTGAAATGTGACACCAGCCGTGGACATGATGGGACTGAGCATGCCCAAGACCTGCCCATGCCACAGCCTGCCATGGTGCAAGTGCCACCCATGGATGCCCCGCAGCAGGTTGTCTCACCCCCTGCTCAGTGGCGATGCCACCATGACCCATCACCTGCTGATGACATGGAGGGCTATGTCCACCTTCTGCATGACACTGTGGAGGGTCAGGCAGACCTGTGTGTGGAGTTCAGGAGCCAACGGACAGTGATGGTCCTGAAGCATGAGTCTGTGGCTGCATGGCAGGCCCAGATGTTGACTGAGGCATGTCTTATGTGGGTGGGCATGACCACAGCATTGGAGCAGATTGCAGCCATTTTGGAGGCAGTGTGTGCATCCAGTATGCACCGTGGCCATCGGACATCCAGCTGGACACCCAGGAGCACCTTCCACACAATCAGACAGCGGCGTTAGGTGGATCCACTGCTGCTGACGCCATCGCCTCACTTTGCACCGACCAGCATCCCCAGCAGAGACATGGCTCATGGGGTCACCACACCAATGAGCACCCGTTCACAGTCTCATTGCAGTTTCCCTACAGGGGTGTTGGATACACCCCGCTGTTGCTGGTGGTGCTGCAGCTGTGGCCACCAGTCATGGCAGAGGCTGCCCTCATGTCCGTGGCTGCCGTGGTGTCACCCTGTGACGTCCAGGTCCCCGTTCCAATGGCAGCTAAACATTCCACCACTGTATCACACACACCTGTTTGATGATGCTTGTGGTGGAGTGTGTGACAGGCACCTCTCCCAGTGCAATGCCATCATGGGCCCACTGTGCAGTGCCACCTGCATGTCTGTATGCAACACTGTTGTGCTGTGTGGCATGAGTGTGATGACTGTGGGCCAGTGTCTGCTGCGTCTGTGTGCCAGCTGAAGTGCACACTGATCCATGCCGCCTCTGGCACTGTCATAGTGGCACATGTATGTGTTGCGGGGTGTGTGTGTGTGTGTGTGTGTGTCTCCAGGCCTAGTGTTCCCTGGCATGTGTGAAGTCAACTGCTGTCCTGCCAACACTGTGTGGCACGTGTTGTGTGTGTGTGCACCTGTGTTGAGCTATTTGTGTGCTGTGCTGTGTCCATCATGCAAAGCACAGCTGTGTGTCTACCTGTTGTCACCATTGTGCACCTCCCAGATACATACCTGTGGTACTCACCTGCAGTTCCCAAAAAGCTCCTCCACCAGCGTACTCCTGTACTGCCTCACCCATGCAGCCAGCTGTGGGTCCCACTGGCTCATTGGTGGTCCAGTGTTGAGGCCCTGTGGCACTGCATCATCCTCCCCACCCTCCTCCTCCTCACCGGAACTGTCGCCCTCACTGGTCTTGACAGCTATTCCATGGTCAATGGCCATGTTGTGTAGCATACAACAGGCCAAGAATATGCCAACGGCCTTCTCAGGGCTATACTGTAGGACCCCACCTGAGCTATTCAGGCACCGAAAGTGCATCTTCAACATGCCGAAGACGCACTCGATGATGGTGCATGCAGCGGTGTGTGTGCCTCATTTTAACGCTCCTCCACCTCTGTTCTTGGTCATCGGAAGGGGGTGAGGAGCCAGGGTCTCAGTGAGTAGGCAGCATCACCTGTAGGGGGGAGGATTGGATCTTAGTATACTGGTCACATGTGCAGTGTGCCCCCCGCTCCATGTTGCACTGGTGTGTGTGCTGTGCATCCACCACTGACTGTGCCTGTCCCTTCCCTGCACTCTTACCAACAACATCCACCTGCTGTTACTGGGCCTGCAGCTGTTGTTGGCCCTAGGCCACCAATGCCATTGGGGTCACATGTGTCATGACCACCATTGCCCTGCCCAGTGTGCATTGTGGCACTGCCCACTGTCTGCTTGTGTTGTGCATGTCCCTGCCACACATGCCCCCCCATGGCACTGCAACCACATTCCATGCATTGCATGTGTGCCTCCCTGTACCAGCTGGTGTCTGCCTGTGTCCCCTTACACACTTCCGCTGTCCCACATCTGCTGCACCCTATGCGCATTGTGCATCATGCATTCTGCACACCTACCCCCCCCCCGCTATCCTGAGCCATGATGCCCTGTTGTGCGGCTGGTTGCCATGTCCCACACACCTACTAAGTGGCCACTTGGTATGCCCCCTGCCTCAAATCTCTGGCTGAGGGTGGACTGTTGCCATATGAAGGTATCATGTGTGCTCCCAGGGTGTGTGGCACAGACATTTCTAATGTGCCCTGTGGCATTTGACAGAGTGATATCCCTTGCAGTTTATGTATGTTACAACATCGTCACTGGGTGATGCGCGGATTGTCACATGGGTGCAGTCAGTGGCCCCTATGATGCCTGGCATGTGTGCCACCCTGTAGAACTCCTGCAACACTTTTGTCCACTCTGCCTGTCTTCTGGGAAAATGGATATATTCCTAAGCATGTGGTAGCAGCGTGGTGAGGAACTGTGTGAGTAGATGAGAAGTGGAGGCCTGTGATACACCTGTGGTGTCCCCAGTAGGCTTCTGGAAGGTTCCCGTGGCAAGTAAGCACATTACTATTGTCACCTTGCTCTCCACTGCTATGGCATGACCACGTGCAGTGGGTGCCTGCACTTCCTCATGGCACAACTCACACAGCTGATTCAGAATGGCCCTGTTCAGGCAGTATCAGCCTACTGTCTCCGCATCTGTCAGCTGCTCGAAGGACAGCCTGGCACGATACCACCATGGGGCCGGCCGCCTATGGTGCCTTCCACCTCCCCGTCTCCTCATCCTCATTAGTACTCCCACCATTACTAATGGTGTTGCATCCATGCTGGTGGTGTGCTGTCTCTCCTTCTCTGTCTGCCACTGTGCTGTGCTGCTGTTCTGCCACTGACCTGCTGGTGCTACATCCATGCTGGTGGTGTGCTGTCTCTCCCTCTCTGTCTGCCACTGTGCTGTGCTGCTGTTCTGCCACTGACCTGCTGGTGCTACATCCATGCTGGTGGTGTGCTGTCTCTCCCTCTCTGTCTGCCACTGTGCTGGTGCTGCTGTTCTGTCACTGACCTGCTGGTGCTGCATCCATGCTGGTGGTGTGTTGTCTCTCCCTCTCTGTCTGCCACTGTGCTGGTGCTGCTGTTCTGTCACTGACCTGCTGGTGCTGCATCCATGCTGGTGGTGTACATAGATACATAGATACATAGATACATAGACAGTGTCGGCAGATAAGGGCCTATGGCCCACCTAGTCTGCCCATTTGAGCTTGTAAGTTCAGTTTGTTTTCCTAGAAGTCTATTTCCCCTTACCCCTGACCTCTAGAATTCCTTTATGTCTATCCCATGCATTCTTAAATCCCGTGATTGTTTCAGCTCCCACCACTTCCTCTGGCAGGGTGTTCACTTGTCCACCACCGTTCTGTGAAGAAATTCTTTCTCATGTTTCCTCTGAATCGTCCTCCCTCCAACTTCATCCCATGCCCTCTAGTCCTGAAACATCTTTTCACTTAAAATAGTGTTTTCCTGCACCCTGTTCCTCCCTGTAAGATACTTGTATGTCTCTATCATATCCCTCTCCCTCCCTCTCCTCCAGGAGTACATGTTCAGTTCCTTCAACCTGTCTTCATAGGACTTGTGATGCAACCCATGCACAATCTTTGTTGCCCTCCTCTGAACCTTCTCTACCCTGTCTATGTCCTTACGTAGGTATGGTCTCCAGAACTGTACACTGTACTCTAGGTGGGACCTCACTAGTGTCTTGTATAAGGAATTATGACCTCCTTTTCCTGCTGGTGATGCCCTGCCTATACATCCCAGCATCCTATTTGCTTTACCTGATGCCTTGTCACACTGTTTCCCTACCTTGAGGTCATCAGAGATGACAACCCCAAGATCCCTTTCCTGCTTGGTGCATGCTATATCCTCACCCCCAACTGATATATTGTGCCAGGGTTTTTGTGCCCCATATGCATTATCTTGCACTTCTTTGCATTGAATTTCAACTGCCAAACTCTTGACCATTCTTCAAGTTTCTGAAGGTCCCTTCTCATTCTGTCTACACCCTCTGGTGTGTCTACTCTGTTACAGAGCTTTGTGTCATCAGCGAACAGTGAAATTCTGCCTTCTAGATCCTGTGCAATGTCACTGATGAAGATGTTGAATAGGACTGGTCCCAGCACTGATCCCTGTGGTACCACTGGTCACTCTTCCCTCTGTGGAGGACAGCCATTACCACCACCCTCTGTGTCCTGCCACCCAGCCAGTTACCTACCCACCACACTACTGTCCTGCCCACACCCATATTCCCCAGTTTGTGTAATAGTCTTCTATGTGGCACAGTGTCAAAGGCCTTGCTGAAGTCCAGATAGGCGCCATGTCCACTGCCCTCCCTGATCCACCTCCTAGTCACCCAGTCAAAAATTCAATGAGGTTAGTCTGACATGACCTCCCCGGTGAAACCATGCTGCCTTGGGTCCTGTAGTCCATTGACAACCAGATGTTCCACCAATCTCTCCTTCAGTTGCTTCCATGATCTTTCCCACTACCGAGGTGAGGCTGACTGGTCTGTAGTTCCCTGCTTCCTCTTTGTTCCCACTTTTGTATAAGGGGACTACATCTGCTCCTCCAGTCTTTGAGTACCTCCCTGTTTCCAGTGATTGGCTGAACAGGATAGCCAGAGGTTCAGCCACCACCTCTCTTAGTTCTTTAAGGACCCTGGGGTGCACCCATCTGGCCCCATTAGCTATCAGCTCTTATTACTTCCAGTTCCTTCAGGACCTTTCTCGTGTAAAGGGACTTGTGTCCATTTCTGCACCATTCTCACCCCTTGTACTCCCTTCAGACCCATTACCCCTCTTCCTAGTAAAGACTGAGCAGAAATACCTGTTCAATATGTCAGCTTTACTGTTGTCATCCTCCGCGTGCTCCCATCCTCCCCTTCAGTCTCACTATCCCTCCCTTTGTCCTTCTTTTTCCTTATGTACCTGTAAAGGTTTTGTCCCCTTTAACCACTGATTTTGCAATGTGTTCTTCTGTCTGAGCTTTGGCTTCCCTTACTGACTTCCCTGCCTCCCTTTGTTTCTCCTGGTACTTCTCCCTATCCCCTTCTGCCTGTGTCTTTTGTATTGCCTGAATGCAATCTTTTGGCTTTCATTCTTTGCTACCTCTTTGGAAAACCATAATGGTCTCCTCTTCTTTTCCTCTTGCTAACCTGCTTAATGCATAATTCTGTTGTTCTATAATCCCCATTTTAAATACTGCCCACTGTTCCTCAATCCCTGATTCCTGTCCCATTCCCTTAATGCCTCTTTCAAGCATCTCCCCATTTTCCCAAAGTCTGCCCCCTAAAATCCAGGATACGTGTTTTGTGTGGTTTGGTTCTGCTCTTTCTGTGATTTCAAACCACAATGACTGGTGGTCACTGTTACCCAGGTGCTCCCCACTGTTACCCCCATCACACTGTCCCTGTTTTGAGCACAAGGTCCAGTATTGCCTTCTGCCGAGTTGGTTCCATGACCAGTTGCTTGAGGAAGGCACCTGAAGGAGTCCAGGATAAATCTGCTCCTAGTTGATGCTGCTGCTGGGATGCTCCAGTCCACGTCTGGTATATTGAAGTCTCCAACCAGTACTACCTCACCCTTGTCTGCCATCCTTTGGATGGCTAGCATCAACTCCTATCTGTTTCTTCCTCCTGGGCTGGTGGTCTATAGACCACACCTCAGGATGGCTGGCCCATTTTCCTTTCCAGCTTAACCCACAGTATCTCTCCCATTTGTTCCCTCCTGGATCTGTGTGGCCCTTATGTCATTTTTCACATACAGTGCCACTCCTCCTCCCTTCCTGCCTGCTCTGTCTCTTCTGAATATGTTGTAGCCAGGTATGGCCATCTCCCAGTCATGGTTATCATTACACCAGGTTTCAGTGATGGCCACAATGTTCAGGTCTGACTGTACCATGACAGCCTCCAGATCTTCCATTTTGTTGCTAAGGCTCCTGGCATTTGCACAGGGTGTTCTGTCTCTCCCTCTCTGTCTGCCACTGTGCTGGTGCGGCTGTTCTGCCACTGACCTGTTGGTGCTACATCCATGCTGGTGGTGTGCTGTCTCTCCCTCTCTGTCTGCCACTGTGCTGGTGCTGCTGTTCTGCCGCCGACTTCCTGGTGCTGCATCCATGCTGGTGGTGTGCTGTCTCTCCCTCTCTGTCTGCCACTGTGCTGGTGCTGCTGTTCTGCCGCTGACTTCCTAGTGCTGCATCCATGCTGGTGGTGTGCTGTCTCTCCCTCTCTGTCTGCCACTGTGCTGGTGCTGCTGTTCTGCCGCCGACCTGCTGGTGGCTTGCACTTAAGTCTGCTTCTTTTATACTTATCTTTTCATGGTGCATTTGGTACTTGCGCCGGGTTTGCGCCATCATTGCAACTTCATTTTGCACTGTGAATTGCTTTGCACTTTATATGCATGTGTATGCACCCTCTACTTGTGCAGCATAACATTATGTATCTACAGTGCATCCAGTTCAGTGTGACGCATCTGAGATGCGCCAACATATCTGTCCTAACTGTGAATCATTTCGTGGTGCATTTTTTTTGTTGTGCATCTCTTTTGTGAATTCTGCCTCTTCTCTCCACCTTTCCTGCATAGGTCAGATGTGATTGGCCTACTGAAAAGGGTTGAAGGCACTCCTTGTGGGAAGATGGGAGTTCTTGGCGGAGTAGGTACTAATAAGGGAAATGTCAGACCCCTGCCCCTTGCCAGCCCCACTCCTTACACACCAGTTATGGTAGAAACTGAGCCCCAAGGGGGAATTATTATCCACTATTAGAACCACTTTATTTTAGTGTGAGCTGGCAGTATAGCCTAAAGGTTAGAGTAACAAGCTATGAATGATCTTGGTACATCCAGGAGACCTGAGTTTGATTCCAGCAACCTCCACTTGCATACTGTGTGACTGAGCAAGTTACTTAACCAGCACGAAGCTCACGCGTTGCCCCTGAAAACAGGCACTTGTGCTTAGTGAGCCTTACATGGTTAACAAAGACTAAATAAATAGTGTATTCATGAATTATTATGTTATTTATTGTTATTGTGCAACCCCCTTTTTCCCAGGGGTTACTAGAATCCCAGTTAGAACCAGTGGCAGGCAGGAAAAGGCAGCTAGTGAAATGTCAGGTAAATGGGTTTCACACTGTCATGCTCTTGTTTCAGTCTGAGCTGAGCTGGAGGATGATGTAATCTTAGAACTCTTGCAATGGCATAAGCCACACTGTTTGCCAGCTCTAGGGAGATAGCTTTAGAATGTTCAGTTAGAGTGTAGTCAGTCCTGAGTAGGAGTTCCAGGAGGAGACTGCAGCTTGCTGTGCATCTCCTCACCTAGCTCTGACAGAGAGCTACCTCTTTGTTTTGGGTAGTTTGTCCTCACCCTAGAAGAAGAACATAGAAGACAGTGACTGAAGTGGTGGAGACCTTGCAAAGTGGGTTTTCCTTTGCCCCATCCCAGGAGGGATGGGGGCACTCTTCAGGGTTCAGGGGCAATCCCCTCAATCCAGTCTGTCTGGTGAAGCTGCCTTTGTTCAACTTTAGAACTGTGAGTCCTATTTTTTGTGTAAGCCCAGGAGAAGCACCTGCAATACCTATGGTGAATTTCTCTGACAAAGGGACCCTGACACCTAGACTGTTTCTGTTTTAAAAGTGTCTGCCTACGTTTGGAGTCTAGTGAGAGACTGTCCAAGTACAGAAGTTTTAACTTTCTGACACCTTAGAGGTGTGTCATGTAGTATCTTAAGTGTGAAAAACATTTCAAGATAGCATCTGCAAGTTTCTGTGAGGGTGTTATTAACCAGATGAATAGCTGAGTATAAACTTGGAAGCAAAAGGTGGGAGACCCCCCATCTGGCGTATCAGTTTACCTCTCCGGGTTCAGTTTGGGCACCAGTTCAATTTTCAGTCAGTGCATTTGGCCAGTGCCTGATGGAAATAGTTACCCAGATGTGGGTTTTGGATTCTCTGTTTTCAGTTCACCTCAGTATAGTGGGTGCTGGAAGATTTTGAGCCTGTATGTGCTCTTTGATGGTTGTGTGTACCACCTTCGTTCCTCATGAAATATTGGAAAGTGTCCTAGTACTGGCTGTGGCGCCTAGTCGATGGGAAATGTACCAGTAAGTGGCCGTGTGTGCCAGTCTCCATTTTAAGAACTTGAGGGTTCACTGTTTTGTGTTTTTACCCAATGCTAAATGGGAATGTCAGGAATTTCTGTACTCTGGAGAATCTGCAATCCCAGTATGTGTAACCCTGTGGGGTCCATCTTCGCTATGTGATTATTCCTACTCTGTTACGTGAATAAAAGCCACACTATAGAATCTCAAGCTGGTTTGGACAGTATTGTTATTGCTTCCATTGTGTCTGGATTTACTTGGGTGCCCCTGACCAGAAATGCAAACCTAGCACAATTATGAGCAAACGTTTTCTCCCAGGGACCTGGGTAGCTGGCCATCGTAAATGGTCCCACCAGGTGTCTGCCAGGTAGTTGCCACACTTGGTTGTCTGTCTGTATAGCAGGCTTAGAAAAGAAATGCATGTACTTGTTATGTAAACCCACATCCCTCTCTTTTGCCCCTAGACGCTATGTGGTGAGAGGAGCAGCCCTGCTAGTTAAACAAGGGGCGCCGGTGTGGGGGGTTACAATTGTTTCCTGTATGAGTGATATCTGAACATGGTAAGGAAGAGACTCTGTACCAAAACAAAGCATCAGCTGGCCAAAGCTATAGGTAGCAGAACACACAGTATGATTTAACCAAACTAGATGGGCAGCAGTATGTACTGGCTGGGAATCCATGGAGAAAGAAAAACTGTGTAGCTCCGGCCAGGAATATTTGAACTATAGCAATGGGATGCTTATGATGTGTAGTGAAATTCAGAACTATCAAGAAACTACAGTATATATTTTTTTTTAAAGCATGGCCTATTGACTTGGAAGCATGCTGAAAGGGTTGAAACAACTGAGACTTTCAACCTACCCCAATCCTTGTGAATTTACCTTAATTCTTCAGGGTGCAGCTGAACTGGAGTTTGAGCAGGATGCAGAAAAATGATCTTGCAGCAGGACAGGGACGTCAGTGAGTGGCAACGGCCATATTTTCAGGTTTTCAAGATGGAGATCTGGGCAAGAGTAAAGGTCCCATGACTGCATGAAACATTTAGGGACTGCAAAATTAAAGTGCATTCAGAAACAAGAAACACTTTGTGATATATCATGTTAGCTTAACATATAAATTTCAAAAACACACAAAAATTCAAACATGAACTAATACTTTAAAGATGTTTGTATTCTTCTATCTTCTTCAACTTTTTAAATATTGCATCTTTTTAAATATATCAATGAACCTATAGACCACATAATCCTACCATCTCTTTGGGCATCTACATTAATGATTAGTGGTTAATGTGGCTCAGTAATTAGTTTGGGTGCGTGGTCAATGTGGCTCAGTAATTAGTTTGGGTGCGTGGTCAATGTGGTTCAGTGATTAGTTTGGGTGCGTGGTCAATGTGGCTCAGTAATTAGTTTGGGTGCATGGTCAATGTGGCTCAGTAATTAGTTTAGGTGCATGGTCAATGTGGTTCAGTAATTAGTTTGGGTGCGTGGTCAATGTGGCCCAGTAATTAGTTTGGGTGCATGGTCAATGTGGCTCAGTAATTAGTTTGGGTGTGTGGTCAATGTGGTCCAGTAATTAGTTTGGGTGCATGGTCAATGTGGCTCAGTAATTACTTTGGCTCAGTGGTCAATGTGGCTCAGTGATTAGTTTGGGTGCATGGTCAATGTGGTCCAGTAATTAGTTTGGGTGCATGGTCAATGTGGTCCAGTAATTAGTTTGGGTGGATGGTCAATGTGGCTCAGTAATTAGTTTGGGTGCGTGGTCAATGTGGTTCAGTAATTACTTTGGCTCAGTGGTCAATGTGGCTCAGTGATGAGTTGGTTGAGTGGTTAGTTGAATTCAGTGGTCAAGGTGGCTTAATGGTCAATGCGACTCAGTGGTCAAAGTGGTTTAGTGATCAGCTGGGTTCAGTGGTTAATGTGACTGAGTGATTAGTTTGATTCAGTGGCCAATGTGGCTCAGTGGTTAATATGGCTCAGGATCAGCTGGGCTCAGTGGTCAATATGTTTCAGTGATCAGTTGGGTTCAGTAGCCCATATGGCTCAGTGAATACTTTGGTCCAGTGGCCAATATGGCTCAGTGGTCAATGTGGCTCAATGATCAGTTGGGCTCAGTGGTCAATGGGGCTCACATGATCATCTGGGCTCAGTGGTTAATGTGGCTTAGTGGTCAGTTTGGCTCAGAGGTCAATGTGGCTCAGTGATCAGTTTGGTTCAGTGGCCAATATGTAAGCAATAAGACATGACAGGGTGTGCATTATGGTGAAAAAACTCCACGCTTCATGTGCAGTATTAGGCATGAGGCACAGCCGAAAGCTGTTAAATGCACCTGAGAAGTGCGATTATTTCACCATAATGGCACACCCCCGGAGTGTCTTATTGCTCTTATAAAATGGCATTTAAATATATGACTTAAATGAATGGACAAAAGGAAAAAAGTATTTTAAAAAGACAATAATTGGATCTTTTATTGAAATATATTTCCATTTGAACTCTGAATACAAAAAATAGTCCCTATTCTGATAACTGTGGGGTTAGCTAAAAACATAAAACAGAATGAAAACCGTGTGTGGCACCCATTTTTATAAGAAAAAAAAATGCTACCTTGCATTGTAAATCAATACACGTACTGTTTCTTAATGGAAATGTGTTAAAAAATTTAAACCTGCCAGGTTACCTTTTTTGGTGTGGGTGTGATAGATTTCACTTAAAAAATACCCATGTATGATTCAAATGTATGTGCTTTTATAAACTTCAGGAATGTATTTCAGCAGTTTGGATCTGCCTCTGCCCGTGTAACTGTGTTTCCCACTTTTGCTCTTTGTTTATGAAGTATTATTGCCTATTTTCTTCATCCTGTTTTTTTTCCCTCATCTTTCCCCACATTCAAGATATGGAATGTTTACCATGGAATGTTTGCCATGAAATACAGGAATTCTAAATTCTGCTCAGTTCCACTGGTAGAATGTTTCTCTTCTAACATACTGTACAGACACAACATAGAAGATAATGTATAGGCATACATCGGTAACCGGTTTGTTAACCGGCGAGAGGTTGCCAAGGGGACTGTATAAACCTCGAGAGAGAAGCTTGAGAGGTTACGTCTGATAACGGCAAACTTGAGCCAAGTTATTCAACTGAGTTGCCGATGTGCTGACCATGCACTATATTTTATAGTGTATGGTCATACACATCTAGTTAAAAATTAAGCAAGATGATCCTTACTGTCCAAATTTTGTCACTGCCGCTCCACATAAGGTCATGCTATCAGCGCCGCAGACATTTTAGTCAGCCCATCGCATCGTGATGGGCACATGCGCAGAGTGATTATGGTTGTTATGCCATTGATGTGACGTACCATTGATGGGTTGACAACAAAGTGATGTCACATCGATGGTATAACAACTTAGTAAAAAGATGAAAATCGCCTTATAACAATGTTCCATCATACATTATAAAGGCCTTTTCTAGAGCCACAGACTCAAGTATCTCACTGTCAGGAAAAGAAGAAGAGATTTCCCTACAGAAGGAGGATTTTTCATTGTCAGCTAAGAAACAGTTGTAATGAAAACTATGAGCAATACTTAATGTTTCTAACTTGATTGTGTGTGTAAGTAGTGTGTGATAATCAGGGAAACAACATTTAATTAATTTGGTTTATATTTTATTTCAGGTAGTTTTATTTTAAGGGCCTAGTTTTAGGTTTTTTACTCTGTAAAGGTAGCAGCCATGTTTGTGATGGAAGATCAATTCTGGTTGCAGGGGGGACTGATGAAAGATAGTTCTGGTTGTAGGAGGACTGATTTTCTCATTTTGTGATGTGGTTTAGGACCAGGATAACAATGCATTATACACTAATATTGAATGGTCATCACACTGGTTTTAACCAATTAATGTTCTTTGATTGTAAAACCCGTTTTATAAGGTTCAGCAATCAGTTTGGCTCGGTGATCAGTTGCGTGCAAATTGGTGGCATAAACACACAAACTGGAAGTTTGTCTTTCTCTGACATTCTCCCCACAGGAAAGGAGGTTACTATCTATTGATTTGAGCTTTATGATAACAACTTCTTAAGAGCACGTTACTCAAAGAAGGAAGCTGCTGCATCATATTCTCATGTCTGTGTAGCTCTGTGCATAATCTATTGCATTCTGCTCCTACATGCCCCAAACTGACTTTTCTTCTGACAGTACAGGTAGCTAATTCATACTGTACGAATCAGATGAGATGCTCCTCAACAGACTCATGAATTCCTTTTTGGAGTAAGTTTTAAAAAGAGTGGTTGGATTCTTACAATCTATTGACTCTGAAAGAAAAAAAACATTAGGAAATCTGCTAGGTGTCATGTCTAAACGTATAAATGTTTGTTCGTATGGACACCAAAATCTGCAATAGCGTGGACACTCCGGGGGAGTGGAAAGGATGAGCAGAGAACTGAGAAAGCCAGAGGAGTGGGCAAGGATATGGCAGCTGGCTTTCAATGTGAAAAAGTGTAAAAAATGCCCTTAGGGCAGAGAAATCTAGGGGAAGAGTACAACATTGGTAAAGTGGTATTGACAACCACCAAGCAGGAAAGAGGTAATCGTACTGGATGACCTAATTACGGCCGGGCAGTGTGACAAGGCAGTTTGGAGAGCTAGTGGGATGCTTGGGTGCATAGGACGGGATATCACCAGCAGAAAGAAGGAGGTGGCATTAAAGATCCCACCTAGAGCACTGTGTGCGGTTCTGGAGATCACATCTCCAGAAGGACATAGACAGAGTGGAGGCTTTCCAGAGGAGGGCGACTAATGTGGTGCAGCGTCTGCATCAAAAGCCCTACAAGGAAAGGCTAAAGGACCTCAACATGTACACCCTGGAAGAGAGGAGGGGGGATATGACAGAGATCTTTAAATATCTCTCTGGGGTAAATAAGGTAAAGAAGGGAAGTATTTTTCAGATGAAAAGGTGCTCATGAACAAAGGGACATGACATAAAGCTGGAGAGGGGTAGATTCAGGAAAGATGTTATAAAATACTTATTCACAGAAAGAGTTATGGATTCCTGGAACAATCTTCCAGCAGAGGTGGTGGGGGTGAAGACAGTGGTGGGGTTCAGTAATGCAAGGGACAGGCATGAAGAAATCATAGTGGAAAGGAAGGGGGTGGGGGAGAAAGAGCAGTAGATCAAATATGATCTGCCTTAACAATGCAGGTAAGGAAAAAAGGGCAATCTAGGTGGGCCAAGTGCTCCTTATCTGCCATCAAATTCTGTTTCTATGTTGTATTCTATAATGCTCTGATGTTTTCCTGCACTTTAGTTTTTTTTATATGTTATTTATCCTCCTGAGGCCACCCAGATGCTTCCCCATAGCCTTGCAACCCTACCTATGGGGATCCGGCCGCTGTCCTTTTCTACCGGGACTGCTGGCTCCCAGTAATCCCTGTGGCTTACCCCCCACAGTGGGGTGGCAGGGAGCCCCCTAACTCTCCACCCC
The DNA here is from genome assembly GCA_016271365.2 of Neoceratodus forsteri. Taxonomy (NCBI): domain Eukaryota; kingdom Metazoa; phylum Chordata; order Ceratodontiformes; family Ceratodontidae; genus Neoceratodus; species Neoceratodus forsteri. The sequence continues at coordinate 47,981,015 of JADMNL010000036.1, forward strand.
AACAGATCCAGTTCGGGTGCCAGCGCCCGGTGAACTCACAGACGGCCATCAAGCCGTGTCAGGTGGCACCATTTTCCCTGTACTATTTCCCCCTGAGTCGGCGGCTTGCAATGATGCCAGCAGGTGTAAGAGCACACGTGTCCGCACGCACCTTGCACAGGCATCTGCCCCTGACTCTACCCCTTGTACGGCGTGCATCCCCAACCCTCAGCCTCCACCAGGGGGCAGTTGACGCCCAATCGCCAGAACCCTCACCCTGGAGAGGGAGAGCAGTCCACTGGTTGCTCAATCCCTCCTTCCCTGCCAGTCCCCTGACGACCGGCTCACTCCCAAACCCTGGTCGCTGGTGTGGCGAGAGGTGTAGCATCCAGAGCTTCAACCCTCAGCACCACCGGGCTGGCTTGCACTTTAGTTTTGATTGTCATTTAGCAATGTGCTCATGATTCTAAACTTTGTAAAGAATTTTCTTGTCAAACAAATAAAAAATGAATGTATCAGTGATCAGTGCAGCTTGGTGGTCAAAGACACCACCACTCTGGGCCAGCTAGATGCCACATAATTACTTTAATATAGCACCTGCTGAAAAGCATCCAGAAAGATGGCAATGCCAAGGGTTGTTGGACCACTGGAGGCTTCTTTTGTTGTATTTGGCCTCTAAATTTTCAGTCCACACCCAGATTTGTTGTTCCCATGCACTGTTGCTGTGGCTCAGTGGTCAGTGAGACTCAGTGGTCAGTCAGGGTACATGATGAGTGTAGCTCAGTAATCAGTCAGGTTCAGTGATCATTCTGTGCCAGTTGTCAGTGTGGCTCAGTGTGGTTTAGCTGTCACCCTGGGTCAGTGTAGTCTGTCTGTTCAGTGGTCAGTGCTGCCAGTGTAGCTCAGTGGTTGGTGTGGTTCAGTGATCATTCTGTGCCAGTTGTCAGTGCGGCTCAGTGTGGTTTAGCTGTCATCCTGGGTCAGTGTAGTCTGTCTGTTCAGTGGTCAGTGCTGCCACTGTAGCTCAGTGGTTGGTGTGGTTCAGTGGTCAGTCTAGTTCACTTGTCAGTGTGACTCAGTGTGGTTTAGCTGTCACCCTGGGTCAGTGTAGTCTGTCTGTTCAGTGGTCAGTGCTGCCACTGTAGCTCAGTGGTTGGTGTGGTTCAGTGGTCAGTCTAGTTCACTTGTCAGTGTGACTCAGTGTGGTTTAGCTGTCACCCTGGGTCAGTGTAGTCTGTCTGTTCAGTGGTCAGTGCTACCAGTGTAGCTCAGTGGTTGGTGTGGTTCAGTGGTCAGTCTAGTTCAGTGGTCAGTGTGACCAACAGTTCAGTGGGTGGTGTGGCTCAGTGGGGGCGGTGTGGTGGTTCAGTGCTCAGTCTAGATTAGTGTGGCCAGTAGTCAGTGTGTATCAGTGATCAGTCTAGTTCACTGGTCAACGTGGCCAACAATTCAGTGGGCAGTGTGGCTCAGTGGTCAGTGTGGTTCAGTGGTCAAGTCTGGTTCAGTGATTAGTGTGGCCAATAGTCAGTGTGTGTCAGTGGTCAGACTGCTTCAGTGGGTGCAGCAAAGAAGTATACAGCAGGTGATCTTGTGCCAGTATCATGCTACAGCTACTGGAAAAATGGCATGATCTAGTGCACATCCCAGAACCACACTGGACTTTGGTGTTTCCAGCTGTAAACTGGGGAGCAGCAGGATTCTTCAGTGCTAAAATTGGACGGGGAGGAGAAGAAGCAGGAGCCCTAAGCAATAAAATGTAGGAGCAGCAAAACCTCTTAGCTGTGAAATTGAGGAGCAGCAGGACTTCTCAGCCATTAGAGCGGGGGCAGAAAGACCCCTAATGTGTAAAATTAGAGAGCAGCAGGACCCCTCAGCTGGTAAATTGGGGGGGGCAGCAGGACCCTTCAGATGTAATATTTGGGAGCAGCAGGATGCCCCAGCAGTAAGACTGAGGAGCAGCAGAACCCATCTGCTGTAAAACTGGAATGAAGCAGGACCCTTCAGCTGTAAAACTGGGGAACAGTAGGACCCCTCAGCTGTAAAATTGGAGGGTAGCAGGAACTCTCAGCTGTACAATTTGGGGCAGCAGGACCCACAGATGTAAAACTGGGGAGCAGCAGAACTCTTCAGCTGTAAAGCTGGGGAACAACAGGTCCCCATCCACTGTAAAACTGGGAAGCAGTAGGACCCCTCAACTGTGAAACTGAGGAGGGGCAGAACCTCAAGGCAGTAAACATGAGAAGCAGCAGGACCTCCGAGTTTTAAAACTGGGGAGCAGCTGGATCACTCAACTATAATACTGGAGAGCAGCAGGACCCCTTAGCTGTAAAACTGGGGAACAGTAGTACTCTCAGCTGCAAAACTGGGGAATAGCAGGACCCATCAATTGCAAAACTGAGGAGCAACAGGACCCCTCAGGTGCAAAATTGGGGGGTAGTGTGCCTCAGCTGTAAAATTGGGGAGTAGCAGTACCCCTCAGCTATACAGTTATTGGCAGAAGGACCCCTTAGCTTTAAAACTGGGAGGGGCAGAAGGACCCACAGCTTTAAACATGGGAAGTAGCAGGATCCCTCAGCTACAAAACTGGAGAGCAAGAGGACCCCTCAGCTATAAAATTAAAAAATGGCGAGACCCCTCATTTGTACAATTGGGGACAGAATGACCCCTTATCTTTAAAACTAGAGAGGGATAGAAGGACCCCACAACTGTAAACATGGGGAGCAGCAGGACCCCTCAGCTGTAAAATTTGGGGGCAGAATGACCTCTCAGCTGAAAAATTGGAGAGCAACAGGACCCCCTTAGCTGTAAAACTGGGAACAACAGGACCCCTCAGCTGTAAAACGGGGGAGCAGGAGGACACCTCCACTGTAAACCTGAGTTACAGCAGGACCCCTCAGCTGTAAAATATAAAAGAGGTTTGTCGGTCTAAGTATATGATTCTCACTTTGGGTGCAAGAGGTCCCGGGTTCCAATCCTGGATGAACCCTTGCTGTGAATAATGGGAAGCATCTCAATTTGAGACTCATTTAGAGGCTGGCAGTATAACCTAGAGGTTAGAGTAACAAGCTGTGAATGAGCTTGGTACATCCAGCAGACTGGGTTTTGACTCCCATAACCTCCACTTGCATACTGTGTAACTGAGCAAGTCACTTAGCTTTCCCAGTGCTCCCAGGTTGCCCCTGAAAACAGGCAGTTGTGCCTAGTGGGCCTTACCTAGTTACCAAAGACTGACTGACTGACTAATAATTAAAATCTGGGAGCAGCAGGACCCCTCAGCTGTGAAATTTGGGAGCAGCAGAACCCCTCAACTGTAAAATTTGGGAGCAGCACTTACCCCCAGCTATGAAATTAGATAGACGCAGGACCCCTTCCCCCCAACACACACAGACACACACACACACAAAAATGAAATGTAGCATCTTTTTTGGTCAATCCTGGATAAATATTTTAAATAGCAATGCGGAACCTGTCTTTTTACATAAGACTTTATTTCTGAGCTGGGCTATCCTGAACAGATTGTTTAATAGGTTGACATTGAGAAATGAAAATAAGTCCCAATATCATTAGCAGACTAACGTACTGTATTTATCTCACCCAGCCTGCTGCTTCCCCTGGTGTGTATAGCTGTGTGTCTGTTTCGGGGTGTTGTACCACTGTCTTGTTCCTCCTTTGTAAGCCCATGATGCCCCCTAGTGGTCAGGCTCTGTTGCTTTGTGTTCCCTGCTGCACACAACACAAGCCAGTCATTTGCATAAGGCATACTGCTTTTGCATTATTCCACCAAGAATGCCACAATTCAGTGCTGTGTTCCGTAATCCTTCAGGGAAATGTATTAATTTAAGAATCCCCAAAATGTAGTTCACTAGTCAGGATAAAGGATTAGATTCCTGCGTGTGACATCCATTGGTGCTCACTGCAGCTGGTATATGTTTGCTTCAATCCCACCATCAAAGTAGAACCACAAAACAGCACAGTAAATGCACTAGCCCAATGCAGATGCAGCCCAACACCCTTCCAGTAATGCAGGTAGAATATTGTAGTCCGTTCTTACAAAACATGGTATTTTTTATTTTAATAAGTCAACAGAATTATGATACAGAGAACATAGGAGGAGAAGTGGGCCATATCAAAGATCCATACCTGACAGGTATTCAGGTATCCGTTAGATCAGAACCTGGTCGGAGGAAGTTCAACCTGATTTTGGCTCACTTTTTTTTTTTTAAATATGACTAAAACCCTCTCCTTCCTTGTCTGTCAACCCTCTACCATAGATTTTTTAAGCAAAATAAGGCCATAGTCTTTTAGGGCACATGGTGAACCCCTGTTGCTTATTGTGTCCTGACATTCATTAGATCCCTGGAATTCTACTAATCTCTCTTTCAACAGGGCTTTTTGTAAGCTTGCTTTGATTACTGTTTGGATGGACTTACCATTACTGTTTTTCTTTCCTGTATATATATTTTTCAGCCTGTATGTATTCCTCCTGGATTAGGTTAACCTGTCTACTGCTGCTGACCTCCCAGGGACCACCATGAAAATGAGATGCTGCATCTTCTGGACTTATCTTGGTTACAGTAATTTCAAATAAATAAATAAATACATACATGAAGGCAGGTGTGTATTGTAAGCCCCCCACCGGCAACCGTTGTTTACTTAGCAGGCTTTCTCCCAACCACAACGCTCACGGGGTAAAGAGAGGGGTGGGTTTACATTGTAAAATCTATCTGCACATACACTCTATGCAGCTACAATGGCCACCATACACAAGGTGGACTAGTCCGCTATACATCACAGACAACCAAGTGTGGCAACTACCTGGCACACACCTGGTAAGGACCAATTGCCATGGCCAACAACCCGGGTCCCTGGGAGAAAATGTTTGCTTAGGACTACGCTTGGTTTGCACTTCTGGACAGGGGCGCCCAAGTAACTCCAGACACAAGGAAGCAATAACATTACTGTCCAAACCAGGCTGGGATTGTAGAATGTGGCTTTTATTCATGTAACAGAGCAGGAATAATCACAAAGCGAAGATGGACCCCCATAGGGCTACACATACTGGTAATACAGATTTCAGAGGTACAGACATTCCTGAAATCCCATTTAGCATAGGATGAAGAAACACACTGGTTCCTACTGGAAATTGGCACATTTAGCCAGGTACTGGTACTGTTCCAATATTTCACATAAGTAGAGGTGGTACACACGACCACCAAGGAGCACATACAGGCTCAGAACTTTCAGAACCTACTATACTGTGGTAAACTGAAAGAAAACAACCCACATCCAGGGGTGAACGCTCTTCTCAGGCATCAGCCAATTGCACTGAAGAAAAAGTAATAGATGTCCTTCAGAACCCGTAGAGGTAAACTGGTTACTCCAGATGGTGGTGGTGGGGGGGGGTTCTCCCATCTTTTGCTTCTAGGCTTATACTCGGCCATTCATCCGATTAATAACACCACACAATTGTAAAAACTATAGAAGTCGTCTTAAATGTTTATCACACTTAACATACTACACACACCCTCGGGTGTCAGAATTAAAAGTTCTGTACTTGGACAGTCACATACAGGACTCCAAAATAGGCAGAAAGCTTTTAAACCAAAGTCTAGGTGACAGGGTCCCTTTGTCAGAGAAAATCACCTCACAGGCATTGCAGGTACTCCTGGGTTTTACTCAGAAAACAAACAAGGTACTCACAGAGTAGTTGTCACAAGGCAGCTTCAAGAGTCCAAAAAGGACCAGGGGATTCCCCCTGCATCCTGAAGTTCACCCCATCCCTCCTGGGATGGGACACTGGGAAAACCATAGGGCAAGATCTCCACCACTTCTAGAACTGGTACAGTCATCAACCACTAGGGTGAGAACTTAAAAAAACACAAACTGGTAGCTCTCTGGCAGAGCTGAAGGAGGAGCTACCTAACACTGAAGCCTCCTCCTTGAACTCCAACTACAGACTCACGAACATTCTAAAGCTAGCTCGCTAGCAGCTGGCCAGTGCGGCTCATGCTGCTGCGACAGTTCTAAATGACATCATCCCTCCAGAGCTCAGCAGAGATTGAGAACAAAGAGACAGAGTGAAACCCATTTAACTGGCATTTCACTAGCTGCCTTCCCTGCCTACCACTGATTTTAACTGGGATTCTAGTAACCCCTGGGAACGAGGGGGTTACACGTTTAAGGCCCTATGCACACTGTGTCTCTTAAAATGTTTTGAGTGTTAAAACGTTTTAAGAGGCTTTTATCCAGATTGGAGCACAGTAAAAATTGTGCTGCAATCTGTGTTCTAAAACTGTGCTAAAACCCTGCTTGAAGCAAGACTTTAGAACGATTTTAGATACGCATGGTTACCTCAACCCATGATAACAGCAGTGTGGGTGTGACCCATGCTTTAGTATGGGATTACGACAACCTGACCTAAAAGAAAACTTTTTTAGCCTGCACAAATAAAAAAAAAATCATGTCTTATGTGACTGAGCCCCCGATGAGCGCCCAATTTGAACGGCGTCCTTTTTACCACGATATGCACCGACAGCCAATCACAAGTATCCCAGTATGCATTGCAGCCCCCACAATGCTTTGTGCTGGTGCCAGTTGTGCCTGGGAACTCACTCGGGCAAGCACAGTGTTGGAGCACATTATGGACGCTCTGACGACTGTGCTAGGAACTGGTTTGTAAAACTTTTGTAAAACGATTGTAAAACTTTTTTTTACTTATTGCCCAGTGGGTACAGGGCCTTAGATGCCATACACCTAGCCAGGATGGAGAACTGCCGTCACACCCCACTTCCCAGTCCCCCTGACTTTACAGTACCTTAAACCTTTAATTTGGGGGGCTTCAGACAGTCCACCAGATTCCAGTGCTGTGTGCACTGATGGGGACACTCTGCCACTGCCTGTTTTTGTAGGTGTAATGTGGGCCCAGATCCCATACAATCAATACCCTTCCCTGAGTCCAAAGAAGCTGGCCAAATGATGTTTCTCCCTACTCTTGTATTTGCATTAGATAAACACCTCAAAACTGGGAGAGGCTATTATTCTCCAGAACTAGGAATCGCATTAAACTTGCTAGGGCACACACTGGCAGATCAAAGCAGTAGTGGGGTGTCATTTAAAGACCCCCCCAAATGACATATCAACAGGTGATCCTCTGACAGGGCAGGCAAGACAAGGGCAGTGCTGTAGTCTAGGTGCCACTGGATGCCCCTCCTGCAAAATATCATAGTGGGACTTGAACCCAGGTCTCTAGATTTATACAGTCTTATCCTTAGCAGTCTTCAGATAGGCTTGGGTAAGAGGAATCTCCTTCATACTGAAGGCATTATTAACGTTAATCCCAGCAGTTAGCACTGAAAGTTTGAGTGCAGCAGGCCTATACCTGCCATGTGACTACTCACTTCACTCAATTTTTTTAAGTGATTCTACCATTTCTTTTCTATATATTATATTTTTTTGTTCTGGTTCCCAATTTGTCTGACCAATTAGAAACAAATATCCTGATTCACACACCTGTACAGAGAACTTCATCTAATATAGCAAGATTTTCTCCCTGAGAGACACAGAGGTCCTTCAGAAAGTGATTTAAGCCCCCCACCTCCACACCCACCCTAATATTAAACTTTTTTTAACTAATTTATTTTTTAATAAAGACCACCTGCTCCTGAACATCTAATAGGAAAATTATTGACTTCCATAAAGTGCCCCCTGCCCAGCTCTCTGTTTCGGCACGGGATTACTGTACAGCACAGAAATAAGAAAACTACTTTTACCAGCGCAAATAGTCGTGGTGGCAATGTTTAAGGTATGGTATGTCCTGTACATAATCCTGCCACTACAGAGCAGGGACTGCACACTGGATCCACTAAAGGGAGGGCAGGACTCCAATAGAGTCAGAGCTGGCCGTGCATTATGACCTGAATAATGAACACATATAGGCCACGTGGTGAGTTTTGGCGCTTAGGCATCTCTGGTTCAGGATGGTGCAAGCACTACTCACTGTTAGCACAAACTTACAAAAACCAAACAGTATATACCTTTTTGAATGTCCCAACGGTTGGATCCACTTCCCCACATGCTGAACCACATGGGAGACCCTGACCGGGACAAACAGTTAACCATTGCTATGATATACAAACCTGTATAGTTAAATTAATCCCCACACAGCACTGTATTTGTATAATACTGCTGCTTTAACGTATCTTGCCAGTAAGAGTGCCGGACCATAGAGAGCTTTAAAACAGGCTTGAAAACTCATTTGTTCAAGCAGGCATTTAGCACTTAGTATTTTTTATAGATTCAGGGATATTTTAATTGTAGTATTTAAATTGTTTTGCAAAAGTTTTAATTGAACTCTTTGTTTTATGATGTTTTAAGTATGTTCAACGCTTTGATTTTTAGAATTGCGCTAAATTATTATTTATAGCATGACAGTATGCACAGGAAGTTTAATAAACATATAATTAGAAAAAGGTTACTTCAATCATAGCAGTTTCATTTGTCACTTTTTAACAGATTGCACATACAGCACCTGAATAAAATGAAATAGACACATTCAGGCCACATGGCAAGTTTTGGCAGCCAGTCTTTGCTGATTAAAAACTCCACAAGCACTGTTCACCAGCTCCCCCATGTGGCATGTGTCCGCAAAGGCACAAGCAGACCTGAATGCTACATCACTGAATTAAATAATTACAGGGAAAACTATTGAGAGTAAGTAAGATCAGAGCCGAGAGCTTTCTGAAGTACCTCACACATGCTCTGAGCAGCCAAGAAGTAGACAGCTCCGCGTGATCCTTGCCTCCTGTGGTGACATCACAATTCCATCGTGGGGTTACAGTGCACCTGGCAACCACTAGTGTAGCATAATAAAGTTTGAATAAAAATAATTCAGAAAGGTCACAAATAGCAGACTCTTAGGGTGGACTTCAGCAGCAGGTAAGCAATATGACCCAACACAGTGAGGGGGGTTAGTTGATACATGCACACCCAAGGGATTGTGAGACACTCACAGGCAATGGGTCCTACTGTCCCCAAAAGTGTTAGTATCTCCTTACATAACATACCATGAAGGGTCTTGTGCTTAGAAAACAGACATTTGCAGTCACAGCATTTTAGAAAGAATATTTTAAAACTTTTAAAGGATATATTTATTTGTAAAACAGCCTTTATGTAGGAACAGCACCATCTCTTATTTTAGAGGACTCTGTTGCTTGACAAACATATGCCTTGTGACTGGTATCAGCCCATCAGGTTTCAGGATTTTTTTCAACCCATTTTGTGATATTTTCCTCAGATGCTTGCTAGACTTCAGAGTATCCCTAAGGACTCTTGGGGGGGCACTTTACACATACAGTAACTAAAATGGCCCTAGCATGTTTTGTTAGCTGCAAAAAAAAAAAACAAGTGCAGACAGCTTGACTGGAGTTGAAATATAAGAAAATACCAAATGAGCATTTTGATAAAAAGATTCACGTGGTCTTCTTGTAACCAAAAATTTCCCCAAACACGCCATCCACTCTGGGGCACAATGGGATCCAACACTGCGGGGCTTGGCAAAGTAAAAGTAGAGGAAGCATTAAAGACAGGCTCCAGGGTGAGATGGATGTGGAAATTAGGTAGCTGCTTAGTGCCTACAGCCAGTCGTGTCTCAGTGTGCCTGTGTTCCCTCTTCCCCTGCAGGTTGGTACAGCTCCGAGGCAGAGTTCACCACTGACCTGAAGAAGATGTGGTTTGGCTTGTACTCCAGAGCAAGTGGCAAACTGGATTCCAGCGGCTTCGAACATACCTTTGCTGGTGAGGACTCGTTTCATGCAAACATGACAGCTCAGAGGTGACCATGCAATGGGTGGGGAGTAATTTTAGCACCTCAAGCTAGTGCAGTACTGCCAACTGTGGCAAAATGACAGTAGGCCAATTAGTTGGTAGATTTGATGCTAGTTTGACACAGGTCTGAAATGGGCAGAAAGGGTAGATGTGCCATGTTTAAACTGTGATATTAATTCTGTTTCGGTCACTTTTTCTTTGACTGCAATAGTGTGTGTGTGTGTGTGTGTGTGTGTGTGTGTGTGTGTGTGTGTGTGTGTGTATATATAGATGTGTGTGTGTGTATATATATATGTGTGTATATATATGTGTATGTGCACACGTGTGTGTGTGTGTGTGTGTGTGTAGCACAGTAGCGTCCCCTATAGTTAGGGTTGAGTAGGGTGCTGAATGTTAAACCCCTTACTTTACTGTTTAATAACTTTGGTGGGGGTTGTCGGCATAGCCCACATATTTGCATTTTCCGTTGACGTGCCATGTTTTGAAAACATGGAGGGTTTCATGATGACATCTTGTGCAGTTTCCGAGATCCAAATACCCCTTATTTTGTAAAAGGGTCACAATTTTCCCTTTACTTAACAGGGAGGTTTTTGTGTCTTTTTTTTTTGAAATTTTTGCTCTCATGTACAGGCTACAAGGTGCTGAATTTCTGCACAAAACTTTCAGGGCACATGTGGCCTGTGCTGAAGTAGTGCCTTTCAAAGGTCTGTGAAAAAATATTAAATCGTTCCTGAGTTATAAGGATTTAAAAATTGGTTTCTGATAGATGCCCCCTATGAACCAGACATTTCTGGTTCACGAGATTATTTTTTGGCTGGCAAATTTGATGCATCAAGAACCAATAATGGGTCTCACAAACCACTTTTTTTTTGGCTTGCAAATGGTGCCATCTTGTTTCCTTATTTCTGTTACTACTGAAGTTGGAAAACACTTGTAAAGGAATCATTTTAGCAAAACTAAAACGTCCCTGATGTAAATGCTTTCCCTAAGCAAGATTTAATCGTTTGTTTATGGGGAAATTTGCCAAAATTTTATATTTCACACATTCACAACATCTCCCGAGCGGTTTCTGGTTCGAACCACTATTTTGGTTTGAATTAAAAATGTTCTGGTTCATGTACCAGGAAAAGTGGTTCCAACTACTAATTCTAGTTTGCGAACCAGAAAAGGTGGTTCTAACTTGGTATTCTGGTTCATGACTCAGAAAATGTGGTTCCAACTAATCTTTGGTTCTCAAAGCAGAACATTTGCTCCAAAGAGCTACATTTGGTTCATGAACAAAAAAAATGTAGTTCAAACTATTACTTCCGGTTTGTGAAGCAGAAAATGGGGTTCAAAGTTTGATTTCTGGTTGGTGAAGTAGAAAATACAAAAATATGAGGAGGCTAAGAAAAGAAGGCAATTTGGCCATTGTAGTCTATTCCTATTGCAGTGTCCAGAGCTTGACATACTGGATCTGTTCCACCTCCTTACTCCTCCCATGCTTCCCATCTTTACTACTCATGGAGAATACTTCCTCTATGGCTATTCTAGCCCCATTTGAAGATCAGCGCATTGCAAGCATCCATCGCCCTATGTGTGAAGAAGCGCATTATCACTTTTCTCCTAGACCTCCTTCCCTGAATCTTAACACTGTGGCCTCTCATGTTATGGTTGCCACTTAAGTTAAAAGTTCAGTGCCCTAAACGTCTCATACAGGTATCATAAATACATATATATATATATATCTGAAGCCATGATTACAGCTGCAGTGTAATATTTCTCATAGCTGCTACGGTTACTGAGATATTGGCAAATTAGTGTTACAAGGGTTCCTTTTAAGCTCTATATGGCTGCTGTATGGCTCTATAGTTATGTATAAGTGAGAGTGCAGGTCTGGAGGGCCCTGCACTCCCACAGATGCATATCATTATTAGAGATGGGCTTGTTGGCCCCACCACTCCGGAAGTGGAACGCTGGAGTGAAAGCTTAATTTATGAGTGCTTTGCAATGTGAAGCTGAGTATCAAGACATGGGTAACGCTAAGTCCATTGAAAACAATGACTTTAATGCTACTCCACCTTCCCAAACCACTACTCCACTAATTCTTAAGATGAAGTACATTGAAAACAATGTACTTCGCTTTAGTTCGCCTTGTTTTTAAGCTCCAAAGGCAAATTTTGCAGTGATTCATGGGATTTCAGGTCACATGGGCTCTAGATTGTTCTGCACAGCCTCAGTTTGGGGTGGTGTGTGTAGGAAGCTGTAGGAGACAATCTGCTCTGAGAGCTCTCTGTGATTCAAACCTTTGTAAAGCTGTTAAAAAGCCTTTTTGAGTCATTTTTTTTGCTGAAACTTTACTTCATCGATTATAGGAAACCCTCCTGTGCTCATATCATCCAGCATTTATTGTTTGTGTGTGTATTTTGAATGTTAATGTACAACATTCAGTCTGTGTACTGAGAGACAGTGGAAGTGTGCTTTGGGAGAGGGGCATATTTGTGGTGTAGGTAGATTAACTTGGAGAAAAAGACAGTGCTTTCTGTCTTAGTGATATTTTTATTGTATAACTGTGTTAATGTACACACAGTAATATTTTCAATAATTCTTGCCATTTTTTGATGATTTTTGTGTTGCGGCAGTGCATAATTTTAGTTTGTTTAAAATATGTGGTTATATTACTGAAGTTTTCAATTTGCTACACATTACTTAGTGAGTGTGTGAGAGTATGTGTGACGCGTGTCATCAAATCAGACACCTTTATTGTGCCACATAATTTCAGCAATGTGAACCTGCTATCCACTGCAGCTGTGTAATTTTTGTACTCTTGCTGGTATCTTTACTGGTACTGATTAGTGACTCTTACTGCAGCAGTGCAGTACACTGCCCCCACCCACGGCCCGCCTAACCGGCAAAGACATTCTTTTCCAGATTTGAATTTCTGATGGTGAGCACTGGTTAGGTGTTATACCTTTGCATCTGCATCTCTTCAGTGTGCAGCGCAATCTTAATCTGTCTGTACATTTGCATCTCTTTAGGCCCCAATTTCCATCTCTAACTTAAGTCACAGCTGTTTCTTTGGCTTCCATTCAGAGTACTGGATAGGTGTGGTGTATAATTCAGCATGAACATTGTACTCATTAATATGTGTTTTTAAGTCAGGACCATCATCAGGAGTCACTCGTGATACAAATCACGTTCTTCATCATCACGGTCACAAATGCAGTCACAAATTACTATTTACGATCACGCCACTGAATCACAACAGTAATTTTTTTACTAGTTACTTGGATGTATTGTAAGCCTGTTTTGTAGTATCTTCCATGCTTCACCACCCACCATTGTACTCATTAATGAGTGTTTTAAGTCGGGAGTTTTGTGCCACGCTCATCGGGGCCCGGGAAGTATAGCCATAGGCATTTTGCTTTTATCATCACGGTCACAAATGCAGTCACAAATCACAATTTACAATTACGCCACGAATCACAACATTAATATTTTTACTAGTTACTTGGATGTACTGTAAGCCTGTTTTGTAGTATCTCTCCATGCTTCACCACCCTACCATTGTACTCATTATACTCATTAATGAGTTTTTAAGTCAGGGATTTAGACAGTGTCTGCAGTACATACACAGACTGGAAAGAAAACTGCACCCATGCAGTTTAGCACAGTATACTTCCACTGCTCAGAATACACATGGAAGACAACAAAAAAGGGCATAATTACATACAAGGGTCGAGGATGGTAGAGGAATACATTTTATAACACAGCAAGGAAGGTGTTGGGGGGCACATGGTGTGAGGAAAAAAACTAATGTAGGATCCCATGGTGATCCAGCAGCAGTTCCAGCATGGACATAATTTGCAACTGATGTCCCTCTATGTAAGAAGAATAAAATTTACAGAAAGAACAAATTAAGTAAAAAGAGTACAGACAGAAAAGACAAAAAATGTGGCTTTTAAAAAAGCTGTTGGGTCTAAATCAACATTTAAATCTCCTCGTTCTGATCTCAAAGTATCAGCAGTCACAAAACACATTCCTCTCTCTCTCTCTCTCTCTCTCTCTCTCTCTCCATCTGCACAGGAGAAAGTAAAAGTGTCTGCTTGTATGATTCACTTTCTTCCTGCCTAGAAATATAGAAACATAGAATTTGACGGCAGATAAGGACCTCTTGGCCCACCCAGTCTGCCCATTTCCCTACCTGATGGATAAGCTGCAGATTCTAATTAATCAACAGCTTACTTCCTCCTGCCCCCCACTAGAATTGCCTTATGTCTGTCCCATGCATTCCTGAATTCTCCCACTGTTCCTGACTCCACAATCTCCTCAGGAAGGCTGTTCCATGCATCCACAACTCTCTCTGTGAAAAAATACTTTCTAACATTACCTCTGAGCTGTCCCCCATCTACAAATTGTGCCCCCTTGTTCTTGCACATCTCTTCTTCTGAAATATACTATCCTCTTGTACCTTGTTAATTCCCTTGAGATACTTGAAAGTTTCTATCATGTCCCCCCTTTCCTCAAGGGTATACATATTAAGCTGCTTTAGTCTCTCCTCATGTCTTCTGGTACAGACCTTGCACCATTTTGGTTGCCCTTCTCTGAACAGCCTCCACTCTGTCTATGTCTTTGGAGAGATGGGGTCTCCAGGATTGAACGCAGTACTCCAGATGGGGTCTCACTAACTGTCTGTAGAGAGGGATAACAACTTCCTGTTTTCTACTGTTGATGCCTCTCCCTATGCATCCCAGTATCCCCCCAGCCCTCCTTACTGCCTTCTCACGTTGCTTGCCCACCTTTAGGTCATCTGATATAATTACCCCCAGGTCCCTTTCCATTTTTACTGTTGTCAGTATCTCACCCCCCACTGTGTACTCTTCCCCAGGGTTTTTGTTTCCCAGGTGCATTACCTTGCACTTCTTTGCATTGAATCTGAGCTGCCATACATTTGACCATTCCTCCAACCTTGCCAAGTCCCTTCTCATCCTTTCCACTCCACCTGGTGTATCAACCCTGTTGCAGATCTTTGTGTCATCTGCAAAGAGGCATACCTTTCCTTGCAGGTGCTCTCCAATGTCACTTATAAAGATATTAAAGAGGACCGGTCCCAGTACCGAACCCTGCAGTACCCCGCTAGTTGCCCTCCTTTCTTCACTGTGGACTCCGTTTACTATTACCTTTAGTGTCCTGTTGTCCAGCCAGTTTTTTATCCAGGCTACCACCTTGGGACCCACTCCCAGGCTGGCTAACTTGTACATTAATCTTTTGTGTGAGACTGTGTCAAATGCCTTGCTAAAATCTAGGTAGACCATATCCACAGCCCCTCCCTGGTCTACTACTTTGGTCACCCAGTCAAATAAATTTTTTAGGTTCATCTGACATGACCTTCCTGCCATGAAACCATGCTGCCTTGGATCCTGTGCCCCACTGTGCCTAGCTAAAGAGCATGTGACTTACAGTACTGTAAGCCATGTTATGTGTGGGGGGGGGCTGCCAAATCTGAAACACCAAGTGGATCACTTAGAATTATAATAAGGAACGTGAAGTCCATTAGAAACAATGACTTCACCTTACTTCGCATTGCCATTCTGCCTTAACGAGAAGTGGTAATGACAGGTGGGAGGAGTCTTTAGATTGCCCATTCCGCATAGCGGAGTGGGCAATGCGGGCGCCCAGTTCGCGTTCACTTTGCCGGTGGAATTTGAGTTCATTGCATCTCTAATCATTATGCACAAATGGGCAGCTTGGTGGGAGTGTGGGGCCCAGAGGGCCTGCGCACCCACCAACACATACCAGTTACCAGGTACATTACACTTTCTCAAAAAATAAGGAAATTTATTGCAAAAAACTTTGTTAATGCATCAGTTAGGGTTAAAGTGACAAAAGTAAGGAAATGAGACATTAGGGTTGAGCTCCTAACCCCCGCATCTTACCATCCCACCCCCCCATCCTCCACACACCAACAGGCATTAGGGTATGCCATGGGTCATTAGGCTTAACTCTCACCCCATTCTCCTAATGCTGTACCATGTTGGCCTGTTTACACATGGAATTGAGTGAGAGTTGGGTCCAACAACCCCATGGCACACCCCAATGCCTGTCAGTGTGTGGAGGATGGGGGTGGTGGGTGGGGGGTTAGGAGCTCAACTCTAATGTCTCATTTCCTACTTTTGTCGTATTAACCCTAACTGATGCATTAACAAAGTTTTTGTAATGAATATATATGGACCAAGCAATGGGTAGTGAAAAATCTGTATCTCGAATCGTTTTCAAGATACGGGCACTGAAAGGCACCACAGGCGCCGCAATTTTATCCTATGGGAAATTTCTCAACTTCAGAATGCTGTAGCTATGGACCCATTGAATGTACCTTGGTACAATGAAGTGACAAAGAAAACAACACATGGGACACTGTTGTTGAGCACTGTTTTCACAACAACAAAAATGTTTTTGCAACACCCCTATACCTTATAATGAAATGTTTTCATGCACAAAAAAATGTTTTCACAAAATTTTTCACAATGCATGTATAAATTTTCCCATAGGCTAAACTGGGACATGACAAACTTGCATAACTTTTGAACATATTAAGATTTTTTTCTCCAAATCTTCAAAAGGCACCAGTTTAAACCAGGACACATATAGACATGCAAATATGAAACTACTCTTTGTGATTTAACATTAAAGTGGCCCGCCAACCCTAACTATGCCTGCACTACTGTGCAGGTATAATATATATATATATATATATATATATATATATTCTCTGCAAAAAAAAACTTTGTTAATGTACCATTACAGTTCTCTATGATTGTACTTTCTCAAAAAGTAGGGAAATTCTCTGAAAAAAAAACTTTGTTAATGGACCATTAGGGTTCTAGCATCAAAAGTAGAGAAAATATATTTTAGGGTTCTTAACCCTAAGACCCCATCCCCACCCTCGGTTTCAACCCTTGCACCCCGTCCCCACCCTGCATGCAGGAATAGGTGTGAGGGGTGTGCCTCGGGGTTGGAAACACTAATGCTCACCTCATTCCTAGAGTAAGTAAGACAAGATGGATACAGAATAAGAGAATGGGGTGTGCATCAGGGTTTGCAACCCCAAGGCACACCCCTCACACCTGTTCCTGCATGGGATCTACAATGCCAGTTCAACAGAAAATCTGTCGCCTGCCTTTACAGCAATGGCACTATGTCGACCACAATTGTGGTCAGCATTATGCCGTCAGAAAAGTAATATTTTTTTTGTGGAAGGCTGTGCACCCCCCCACCACCACGACCCGCACTTTATTATTATCAACTCCAGGTTGGAGTTGACTCAGGGAGGGGGTGCAACACCTGGGGAAACCGTGCCAGGATCCCAAATGGACCTTACAGTGATTTGTTGTTGTTGTCATTGTAGACAATATTGCTGTCATGTTTTCACAGTAGCAGCAGCATACTTCTTGCATGCAGGTTGGGGTTGGGATATTAGGGTTGGAAAACAAGGGCGGGGCGGAGTCTTAGGGTTGGGAACCCTAAGATGTAATTTCTCTACTTTTGACACTGGAACCCTAATGGTCCATTAACAAGGTTTTATTTTGCAGAGAATTTCCCTACTTTTTGAGAAACTATAATCAAAGGCATTTTTTCTTGTTGCTCCCAGCCCTCCATAATTTTTTTGAAGAGATTGTAATGGTATTCTTATTTCCCTGCGAGAGCAGAGGGCCCATCACTCCATACTTCTCTACATATTTATGTGTGGTAGAGCAGGGCCGCCATCCATGCAGTAGTCCTTAACAGTATCCCTATTTGTATGTGGACGTGCAGAACCCTCCTGGCCCTGCACTCCCATCCATGCTTCAATCCTTAATAGTAGTCATATGCTAAGTCACAAACGTCTTTGCAACACTAACCTGAACAGCTATCTCTAACTCTGGAACAAGTGATATTTAATGGGGGTCAGACATGATAGAAGATGTACCTCAGCACCCTGAATAATATCAGATATGTGCCCCCCATTAACTCCAACAGATACATAACCTAATCCTAACCCAAATTATCCTATGGAAAATTAGGCAAAATGTAAAGCCGCAGAACTCCAGAGCAAAGTAACATATTTTCACTACACCAGCAAAAGGCACATCTGTGAGGAAAGCCCTCAGTACCCTGAAAAGTTCAACCCTAAATTGCAAACTGTTTCTGCAAGGTATGTCCTTTGTACACTGAACATTTCAGCCCAAAACTGAAAACTTTTTCTTCACAGCACAGTGACAAAGAAGCAACTGTGTGCACCTCCCATTACAATGTAATCCTATGGGAAATTAAGCAAAATGTAAAGCCACAGAACTCCAGAGCAAAGTAAAATATTTTCACCGGCATGGGATAATAATGTTGTAAGACATTACAGTGCAGCAATATACCACACTGCCAATACAGTGCGGTATGTTGCTAACTGAAATCCTGTAAGTCTTGTGTGGCTCCACCACCTGAACCCCTCCAACTTAAAGGAAATGTCTGATGTAAGGCAGCTACTCACATATAGTGGTAGCTGCCCGAAGAGAGAGTTACTTTAGCCAGGATTTAATAAGTAATAGCAGCCAGTACCTTCATAATATCCATCGTAACTTTAGTTTTTGATATGCAGTCCAATTCAATCCTAGTGCCCCGTCCTGTGTGACACCCCCCACTCCAAGCATGTAATGATGGTGGCCAGGAGAGTAGAAGGTGCTCCATTGAAATGAATGGGGCATGATTTCTCTTTCATTTTTAAACTTAAGAATGGCCACCTGGAGATTAATGAAGGTCACCAACTGACCAACAAGGGCTTGTTAGTCAAGCAATGACCATCACTAATCTCTAGGTGGCCATCCTCCCAGCAGAGGTCGGGTTGTGGTGGCTGAGCACGTCAGAAAGGATGCCAGAGTTGATGATTCTGTAGGGGTGGGAGGTGAGGGCCCAGCTGAGTAGGGAGTGTTTTTGTGTCTTGTGGTTGGGACCTCTCCTGCACCTTCACAAATCAGGTGTGGGGTTCTCATCCCTAATGGTCACCCTGGGCTGAAAATTTCAGACCAAAATTCAGTACCATCTGGGAGCTACAAACAGCAAAAAACACCAATTTGTTTTCACTTTTTTCACTATTCGCATCTTGGAATCCACACATCCGACTGGAACAAAATTTGGCAAGTCAAGAGACCTACCTCCCAAGACTGCATGCAAAATTTCTTGCAAATACATTGAATGGTTGTTAAGCTATTAAAGTGCAAAGTTTGAGGTTTAGCATAGAAATCTCTGCTCAACCCTAACTATAGTGGCACATAATGTATGGGCAAAAATATACAGCAAGGCTACATTTCAATTAAGGAGTTGAGCCAAGTTATGTTTGGTTGCCCATATCTTATTTTACGTAGAGTTTTTTTTAATAAAATTAATTGTCTGGCTGATGCTGCTGTGAACTGGAAGTGGCAGCTGTAGCACTGAGTAGGGACTCAGGATGCCCACTACATGACAGAGCAATGTGGGAGTGAGGATATGTGTGACTGGAGGTTGAAAGATGTGCCTTCATAATTTCTGGTCCCACAATTGTGTTTGACCAGCACCAAAGCACTATACCACCAAGGAACTCCAGTGCAGAAGCCAGTCACTGTGTGAACAGTGGTTTTGAAGTACAGTACGCAATGTATATCTTCTTCTACAGCACAAGAGTTTAGCGAGGTGCTTCACATTGTGTGAGTTATGACATTAGAACTATGGTAGAGTGACTTTCAAAACTCATTGTACCATCATACTGACATCATACAAGTACAGTACAACAGAGTTTTGGAGTGTATGCAGGGTTTTAAATAATTGATTAGCAGTTTTTTTCTTGGGACAATACTAACTGTTCAGAACGAATTTATATAGGCTTTCTAGAAGTGTTATGTTTGTTAAACACAGTGAGGCAGGTGCTATGCATTTTCACAATATTTTAGCACTTTTATGAGCAAAACGCTAATAAATTTTTAGAGTTAAATAAAACCCTGGTATGGATTTCAGTACATAAGACAGTCTAACCACACACAACATATGGAATAATGCATGGGCAGCTATACACAACACGATGATTTTTGTATTGAGGGGAGAGATTACATTACTCGAGAGGTCTCTACGATGTCATCTCGCCCCAAGATGAAAACATATATCTGCTTTGTTGTCTCTGGTTGCCCATAAAGTATTTGGTATAGCAAATGTTTATTTTAACTCGTTTACCTTCTTTCTAACTCTGTCTTAAATGGTGGTCAAATAAAAAACAGCAAACAGCAAGCTAAGATTAGAAACATTTAATGTGATTTAATAAGTAACTACATGAGCTGGGAACATTTCTAGTCGTTCACCTTTTAGCACATGGTTCACATGGGGTGTTTTCTATTGCTGATATCTTCATTGTTAGGAATCTGTAGTGTAGGTAAGCATGAGGAGTCTTAAAACTGCTGACACCTCAAAGAGAAATTTGAAAAACAAAATATTTGGGTACGATTCAGCTTATATTTCACATTAGTTCTAATTTCTGCTTCCTTATTATTTGTTACTGATGTTATATGCATGAAAAGATGATCTTTATTTAATGAGAGTTTATCAGCTCCTGTTGCTCATTCCTTACCTATTGCCACAATACTCCACTTGTGCCATCACAATTATTCACATGGCAACAGGCTATGATGTCACAACAGATGATTACGACTCCAAGTTGGGAATAAGCTTTGGGATCAAATTAACTCTAAGGGATGGAGATCCTGTTTTTGTGCAAAGTTCCTCAGTAATGAAAAAGAGGAGGAGAAATCTATGACCACTACATGGAATACTTGCTGAATGTTGTCTAACTATAAGGCTTTTTTCAGAGATACCAGTGGCTCTTTAATAGACACAAGATTTTCTATGCTGTTGCGTCACCGTAGGAAGATAACTATTGGGTACTACAGTATTCTCTTGCAAAAAAGGAGGTATCCAGGGAAATTGCCTTCTTTGAATATTACTTAAGTTGATGTGTCTTTGGTGGAGCTTGGTGATTTTCGCTACATTCCAAATACAAACAATGTTGGCATGCTCATTAGCAACAAAGACTAATACACCACTTTTCCTTCAAATAAATGATTTATTTTAGGTAAATAGTCCCAACGTTTCGCCTAGATAATTAGGCTTCTTTAGGGGAACTGTAAAAAAAGATAACATATATATATTTATATTTCAAATAAGTTAAACTGTACACTTTTAGATGTGATCATTTTGCATTTAATATACTTATTCATATATCTAAGCAATGATGTTAATATAAAGATATATAACTCCTTAAGTTTTGAGAAACACCTATGTAAATAAACATATATGTAAATATGAAAATTAACTCAACTTCTCCTATTATGAGAACCACCAAATTTCATACAAAACTATTTTTCTAACGTTTTAACACTACCTTTTGGGACCAGAATATTTGTAATTTCCCTTTAAATTATATAATTCTTATGTTATCATTTGAAAAATAATAAACACAAAGGCCCAGATATTCAAACTGCGCTCAAAATGAGCGCAACAGCAGGAGCAAGCACAAACCAGTTGCGCAAATGCTCAACAGGTGCAATATTCAAACATGGAGCAGAACAAATTGCGCAAGCAACCAACGTATGAATATCGCACATACTGCGCCATAGCACAACCAGGAAGGAGAAGCTGAGCTTGAAATGTTGCGCCGATGGCGCAACCAGGGCAGCCCAGCTGAGCATTCCAGAGGTGCCATAGTGCAAGCAGAGCCCCCCCCAGAGCAATGGAACTGCACATCCAGGGAGGCAGGCTGGGGCCCACCGCCAGCCATGCCACACATGGGCACAGGAACACACTGCAGAACCCACACCACACCTGCACACCCCAAGCACAGCATCACTGGGGTGGGACAGATGATCTACTTGCCCATGGGGACAAGCCAACAAAGCATAGCAGAGCCATGACACACCAGCACAACCACTGGCAGGCTGAGAGTGCCACACACAGGGGGTTGACAACCACAGTGCACATCAGCCCCCCGTACGCACAGCACACCCTGCACTGTAACCCCAAGACACCACCTATGTGCAGTGACTGGCACTGCAGGAAACCATGCATCCCCCCCAGCACACGTCAACCCCGTGCAGCACAGAAGCCTACAGGCCAGACACACCCTGTGCACCCAGCAGTGGGTGGCAGCAGACGGCAAGACCAACCAAAAGTCACTGCTATGCTGGAGATACCTCCCCATGCACACACACGCACACACACATACCCAGGACCATACCAGCCCAGATGGCATGTACACCCCTGCAACTGAGCGCCCATAGGCAGCTGCAAATCAGAGACCAACACATTATTCATATAAAAATATAAAAATGTATTTCACAACAACAAACATTATCAAGAACAAGTACAACTATTTACAGGGGGGGACGGGTACAAGGTAGGGTTGGTCAAGGGGTAGGGATGACAAACTTGGAGAGGGAAGGCAGGGTGGTAGGGATGGGAGAAGTGGGAAGGGTAGAGAGGTCATGGGCCAGCCGGCCACCCGTCCTCCTGCAGGTGTCCTGCAGGTCTCTGCTGCCTCCTCCACATGCCATGGCAGTGAATGGATTGCAGGATGTCACTGTCCTGGGCCACAAGCTGTCGGATGGCCCTGACATCCCTCGCCATCCTCTGGAGAACCTCGAGGCCTAGGAAAATGGGAACACAGTCAATGGCTGTGACTGACCACAACCCTGAACACCACCCAACCTGCAAGCCATATAGCCCAATGTCCTGCACCTGTGATGGCATGCACCCACCCACAATGAACATGCACATGGCCATCACAAACAGGCGGCACCAGCTATGTGCACCACTGCACACACACACTTCCCATGTCCATCACAGTACAAACAAGGCTGGCAAGTGATGTGGCAACGTGGTGCGATGCCAGTTACACAGCTATGTGCCCAGTGCATGCATGGACCACCAGTGATGCATACACAGACGTGCTGTGAAACTGGACAGTGATGCATGTCACCTGTGTCATGCCTACAGACATAGATACATAGCCAGTGTCGGCAGATAAGGGCCTATGGCCCACACAGTCTGTCCATTTCAGCCTGTAAGTTACTTTGTTTACCTAGAAGTCTGTTGCCCCTTACCCCTGACCTCAAGAATTCCGTATGTCTATCCCTGCAGTCTGAAATCCCGTGGAGTGTGTCAGCCCCCACCACTCCCTCTGGCAGGGTGTCCCACTTGTACACCACCGCTCTGCAAGAAAGTCTTGCTATGTTTCCTCTGAATCATCCTCCTCCAACTGCATCCCATGCCCTGTAGTCCTGGAACATCTTTTGCACTTCAAAATAGTGTTTCCCTGCACCCTGTTCCACCCTGTAAGATACTTGTATGTCTCAATCATATCCCCTCTCTCCCTCCTCTCCTCCAGGGAGTACAGGTGCAGTTCCTTCAACCTGTCTCCCTAGGAGTTGTGATGCAAGCCATGCACCATCCTTGTTGCCCTCCTCTGAACCTTCTCTGCCAACTCTATGTCCTTACGTAGGTATGGTCTCCAGAAATGTACACTGTACTCCAGGTGGGGCCTCACTAGTGTCTTGTATAGTGGAATTATGACCTCCCCTTTCCTGCATGTTTGTATTGTGCATGGCTACTGGCCGTCCCCCAGCATGCAATGGCATCCATGAAGTCATGATACTCACACTGCTCAAGCAGTTCTGACTGGCGCTGTTGCTGGCACTGCTGCTACTGGTGGGCTCCAACCCCTGCTGGCAATGGGTCCCTGGCACGGCCCTCTTCACTGTTGCCCCACATCCTCACATCCCGGCCTGTGGGAGACATATGTTGAGACAAACATCAGTGTGACTCAAAAGCAGACTACCCCCTGCCCCAGTGACAGTGCCTGCCCACACAGCCATACCCAGTCATCTCACAGCTGCACACACTGACACAGCCAACCGTGGCCGAGCCATCACCTATGCACAGCCACCAAGACACACACACACCCCTACAGATAATACAGGTGCATATATGGCACACCCACCTGGCCTAGGCACCACTCCCCACCTGGCACGTGACCGCAGCCAATCCAGGAGATCAGGATCCCTCCGGCGGAGGTCGTTGTACCAGTGCCGGCACTGCTCAGCTGACTGACACCATCCAGTGACCCCCACCAGGTCAGTGGCCACTTGCTGCCACACCTGGGTCTGGGCAATGGTGAGGGGCACCTCACCATAAAGTGCCCCATAGTGGGGCTCCACTAGGCCCACCAAGTTGGCCACTTCAAGCTGGCTCCAGGACACCGCCCTCCTCCTAGCCATGGCACCAACTTCACAGCAGGCAATATGGCGCCCAGCTGCGCCGTAACCCCACGTGGAGATGTTGCGCAATAGACCACCACAGGCTCCAATCGCGCTGTTTGAACAGCGCCGTCACTTCACATAGCGCTGTCACCAGACAGCGCAATAGGGATGTACACATGGCAGGCGAACAGTGCCAGGGGGCAAAGGTCATACACAAAGTCATGGGCAATGACGCAAGGCTACGCACAGCACCATCTGACATAGAGGCATCCTGCGCGACCGACCAGCTGCGTACCAGTGCAACAGTGGAGTATTGTGCAGTAGTGCCACAGTGCCATATAGTGCCCATTGCTGTAGCGCCACTGGCACAATGGTGGCCATGGCCTGAATTGCCGATCGTGCTCAGCACATCAGCAGCACAACAGATGCCTACGTAAGCTATCTGGGCATGCGCAATGCAGTCTACCACACAGGCACAGATCTGTGCCATTGGCTCAACCGACTCTTCCATATTGCGCAAAGTGCAGATTCGCGATATTCAGCCGACACATGCAAATCATCTGATCAGCCATTCAAGGGCGCAGTGGCGCGATTTGCATGTCATTATAGTTGCTCCACTCCTACTTTGCATGTATTGCGCTATAAATGTGCGACATTGGGCTGCATTGGCCAGATTCGGTTACTGCAGGTGAGAGGTGAGTTGCATGCTGTGTGATGTTCAGGACGATGGTCATGGGAAAATGCTGTAGACTGCACAGTGACAGGTGTCCACTTCCCCCCCATACAGATCGCCATGACCGAGCAGAGTCATTGTGAGGGTGAGGATGGTGGGCGTAGGAGGAGGCCCAACTTTACAGCAGCAGAGATGGAGGCTCTCTTCCAAACCTACCTGGATGAGGAGCCAGTGCTGAGTGGACGGAGGGGCACCCCTCAGTCCCGTGCGGCTGCATGGGAGGGGGTAGCTCGGGCCATTAACCTGCATGGAAGCCACCAGCGCTCCGTGCAGGAATGCAAGAAAAAGATGGGGACAAACCGCAGGAGGTTGAAGGAGAAGGTGGCAGCCTTCAGGGCGGCACGTGCTGGCACTGGCGGGGGCCCGCCAGTGGTGTTGCAGCTGACCCCAACTGAGGAGACACTGGTCGTAGCCATGCAGCTGAGCGCCATTGAGGGCATACCAGGTGGAGGATTACAGACAGGTGGAAGCCCATCACTGCACGGTATGACATGGTGGTGGTGTTTGGGGGGGGGGGCGGTTGTTCACATGCACTCACATGTACTCTCTTTCTGTTACAGATCCTGTTCATCTTCAGGAGACAGTGGTGGTGGGTCCAGACAGTGATGCTGACCTGCTGGACATGGAGGAGGGTCCATCCACCTCCACCACCAGCCAGCAGGCACTGCAGCAGCATGCACGCTGGGCCACAAACTCTGGTGTCAGTGATACGGGTGCGGGGGGTGCACAGCCTGTGTCTCAGCAGTCTGGCATGCAAGCATGCCAGCATGCTGTGACCATGGCAGTAGCACGTACCTGCACCATTGATGATAGAAGGCCTGCAATGGGCAGCGATGGTTGTGTGTCCCATGACGGATACACGGCAGGCCAGCATGTGCCCCTGGGCCTGTCTGGTTCCAACTTGTGTACCAGCATGCTGGCACGGTCCCAGGCTGTGCCTGTCAGCACCCGTGGGGCAGCACCGGTGGCTGTGCAGGTGTCTGGCACTGTTGCCAGCACAGCGGTGGAACGAGTGGACCTGGGGGCACAGTGGTTGGAGGGCAGCAGCAGCAGTTGCCCACCAGGTCTGGGGTACAGTGTCAAGCAGTGGCACATGTCTGCCGCCCCTTTGATCCGCCCATTCCTGGTCCTGGCGAACAGCGCCACCCTCAAGGGGTGTTGTGCATCAGACCGACACCACCCTGGGGGTCAGGATGCCGTTGGGGCACAGTACCCATTGGACGAGCACACCCACCTGCTGCAGGAATCAGTACAGCTGCAGAGGCAGGTTGCAAGGTCTGTGGAGGCACTGTCTGTGTCTGTGGAGCGGCACAGCAGGGAGTGTGCTCGGGACCGAGCCAAGCCAGTCCGTGTGCGGACGGATGTGACCGCCGCCATTGACAGGCTGACCCAGGCAGTGGTCTCTGTTGTGGACACATTGGGCACACAGTCAGGTGCCCCTGTACCGCACACCCCACACAGTGCACTCTCCACTCCCCGTTCCCGGTGTCGTGCGACACCAGGCCTGTCGATGCCGGGTTCTGCTGTGGGCATCCCGAGCACCCCTGGTGCAGGTTTGTTCGGCATGCTGCAGACCCCTGTGCGGGCAAGATCACGTTCACGCAGTGTGACCCCTGGTGGTGCAACAGTGCCACCCCATGTGGCCCCTGCTCAGCCTGCCCATGCTGTTGGGTCACGGCGGGGCCGCCCATGCATCCGCGGTGGCCGTGGGACAGTGCCACATGACTGAGCTGTCTCCCAGTGCAGGCCCTGTCTGGTGCTGCCATGTGTGCAATGTGTGTCATGGTGGGCAGTGCACTGCTGGGTGCTCTCCTCACCACGCCGACACACGGACCACCTGCACACCCTCCCAACTACTGTCCACAGGTGCGTGTGCATGATGATGCCTGCATTGCACTGTACACCAAGGTGCAAGGGTGCCCAGGTTCTGACACACGAACTTGGACAGTACGGGGGTGGGGGTGGTCGGTGGTGCTGCGTGCTGTGCTGTGTGTTAGCAATGTCGGTTCTGCAGTGCTGTGCATCTGCCCATGTATGCTCTGTGCCTGGTGTGTGTGTGTGTGTCCATATGAGTGCTCACCCCTCCCTGATGGTGTGTTTGTATGCCTGGACCCTTCCACTCCCCTGACCATCATGCACCCCTGGTGTGTTCCCCTGTGTGCCTGTGGTTTGCGCATGGACAGTGTTGGTTGCACATGTCCCCTTGACTTACCTGTGTTGTGCGTAGTGCTCCTCTGTGATGGTGTCCCGGTGCAGCTGGGCCTGCCGGATCAGTCAGGGGTCCCTCCGTCCTAGGGGGGGCTGCTCATCACCATCATCACCGGCGCCACTGGCGTCCCCATCGCTGTCCCCCTGTTCGACCTGTATGGCTATCCCATGGTCTTTGGCCATGTTGTGCAGGATGCAACAGGCCAGGAATATCCCACAGGCCTTTTGGGGGCTGTACTGTAGGGCACCGCCGGAGGTGTCTAGGCATCAGAAGCGTGCCTTGAGCATCCCAAACACCCGCTCTATGATGTTGCGTGTTGCGGTATGTGCCTCATTATAGCATAGCTGCGCTGGGGTCATGGGATGCCGGTACGGTGTGTGAGCAGCCAGGTACGGAGTGGGTATCCGCAGTCATCTGTGTGGAGATAGTGGAGATCAGTCTCATGTTCAGGTCCATATTGGCCATCTCCCTGTGTGCCACTACCATGGCACCTGTGGCATTCCCACCCTTGCCCAGAGTTTGCATTCCATACATGTGTACTCACCCACTAGATGTCCTGTGGGGATGTCCCCACTCTCGAATCGATGGCACAGTGCAGACTGATACCATATGAAGGCATCATGTGCTCTGCCAGGGTGTGTGGCACAGACATTGATTATGCGCCCAGTGGCATCACACACCACCTGGCAGTTGACACTAGGGAATCCCTTTCTGTTCCGATATGCGTGGCCATCGGGGCCAGGTGGCGTGCGGATGGCCACATGGGTGCAGTCTATGGCCCCTAGCACGCCAGGCATACGTGCTACCCTGTGGAACTCCTGCATGTTTGCTGTACGCTCTGCCGCGGTGCTGGGGAAATGGATGTACTCCGCAGCATGTGGCAGCAGTGCGCTGAGGAATTGGATGAGGATGCATGATGTGCCGACTGTGTGATGCCTGTGGTGTCCCCTGTCGGCCTCTGGAAGGTGCCCGTGGCAAGCAGGCACATGCAGGCTGTCACCTTGGTCTCCACCGACAGAGCGTGACTCCGTCGTGAGAGTGCCTGCATCACATCACTGCACAGCTCACAGAGCCGCCTCAGTATTGCCCTGTTCAGGCGGTACCAGCCCACGATCTCTACATCTGTGTACAGCTCAAAGCTGATGCGGGCACGGTACACGCCTGTCGGGCGACCGGGCCGACGGGCCCTTCCCATGGCCACGTCCCCCTGCAGCATGCATTCTCACCCCCATTACAGCTTCCATGTGGAAACTGGCACTGTCCATCTCCCTGGTTTCTGACCCCCGGCTGGTGTTGCTGTGTTACCCCACTGTCCTGACTGCTACTTCCACTACACCGGCACCCCGCTGGCCTCTACAGACTATGGGACACACTTTCCTTGCCTGCCCTTTGCTGTCTGTCTGTCTGTCTCTGTCTCTCTCTCTCCCCACTTGGCAGCCTGGTAGTGTTCTTGCGCGCTTCCTTGAGCCTTTTATTTTGGCTGTTTTCGCTAGTGCACAATTTCGGCTGTGTCACTATGTGGCGCAAATCTTTGAATATCGTATTGCGGTCTTTATGCATGGATCCGCTCTTCGTTGTGCATCCTTCATTTTCATTGCGCTTGTTGCTCAGCATGTTTTCGGGGGCGCAACTGCCTCCTTCTGAATATCGCAAAATGGCGCAGTTTTGGACTTGCGCATGCGCAACCCTTTTGAATATCTGGGCCAATGTACTTAATATTAATTATTGCTTCTTTTAAAGTTCTACTTAGGTAGATAACTATTGGGTACTACAGTATTCTGACATCACTACTGTGGTACAGCAGCATCTGGAAGTGTATGGGTTTCTATACACAACAACACTGAACTATATATTGTTATATTATGTGGTATTTTGTCTGAAACAAGTGGTAGTTTTAACATTACTTTAATGAGTTGATTATATTAGGAAGCCAAAGTAAATCTATATTTTCTTAATACATTTTAACGCAAACTTATATGAGCCCACTTCTACCCAATGCATGTGGATTATCCTGTGCCAGTATATCATACTTATTTTTAAACCATTTTATACCTCACTGTATGCAAATGAATACACATTCACCAAAACTAATATAGTTAAATCTGAGCCAATATTTTTCAGTCTAAGCCAATACTTAGTTAAACATGCCAGTACATTTGTGTGGCATCATTTGATTTTTCCTGTTGCCCACCTGACTTCTGTTTCCGAATTGCTTTTGGGAATTTTTTTTACTAAATTCCGTGAAATTCCTGAAAATTTGAAATGTAAACTGTGGATTCGTCTGCCATGGTTTACAGATTTATACAAACCGTGGAGTCATTTTCTGCAGATTACAGAAGGGTAAATTGCAGTTATGTAAACCACAGAACCACTAACCTACAGTTTTGTAAACTGCAAGTTATTAATCTGCTGTTTAAAGACTGCTTTTGGAATTTTGGGATTCGGATTCCAATGGGATTCTGCTGAATTAGGCAGAATTTCTAAAATTCTGCAGAATCGGAAGAGGAATTTGAAATTTAGATACAATACTAGTTACCACACCATAAGAACATGGATTCAGAACCCTCGCAGCCAATCAGAATTCAGCAAATTCACCATCCATTTTAAAACCTGCACTAATGACCTACATAGATACATAGACAGTTATGCGTAGAATTTGTCAACAGATAAGGACCACTTGGTCCATCCAGTCTGCCCATTTACCCCTACCTACAGTATCCTCACAGACCCTATTTGATCTCCATTTCTCACACCCATCCTTCCCTTGTTCCCTTCTCCTAAGATTCTCTTGGGTCTATCCCAAGCTTTCTTGATCCCATTCACTGTTTTTGCCCCAACTACCTTTTCTGGTAACCTTTT
Source organism: Neoceratodus forsteri (assembly GCA_016271365.2). Lineage (NCBI taxonomy): Eukaryota > Metazoa > Chordata > Ceratodontiformes > Ceratodontidae > Neoceratodus > Neoceratodus forsteri. The sequence goes on from JADMNL010000036.1 coordinate 48,010,899, forward strand.
CCAGGGATCCACTACTTTTTCTGTGAAGAAAACTTTCTTATACGTATCCTAAATTTACCCTCCCCCCAGCTTCATATCCTATCCCCTTGTTCTTGAGCAGTTTCTTCTGTAAAATACTCCTGACTTGTTCTTTATTTATCCCCTTTATAGATTTAAATGTCTGTATCATATCTTTCTTCTTTTTTCAGTGTGTACACAAGTTACCTCAATCTCTCCGCATAGGTCTTCTATTGAAGACCTCATGCCATTTTACTTGACCCCCTCTGGACCGCCTCCACTCTTATGTCCTCTTGTCGATGTGATCTCCAGAAATGTACAAAGTACTCCAGAAAAGGCCTCACCAATGACCTACACAGAGGTAACACAACCTCCTTACTTCTGCTGGTTATAGCGCTCCCTATGCAACCCATCATCCTGTTAGCTTTCCCAACTGCCTTGTCACACTACCTAGCTGCCTTTAGGTCATTTAATATAATTACACCTAGGCCTTTCTCCTGCTTGACTGTTGTCAGTGTCACTCCTCCCATTTTGTATTCACCCCCTGGGTTTCTGTATCTCAAGTACATTGCTTTGCACTTTTTTTATATTGAACCCAAGTTGGCATACCCTAGACCACTCCTTGGGTTTTTCCAGGTTCCTGCTCATCCTTTCCACACTTACAGAAGGTTCATCATGTTCCAAATTTTATCTGCAAATAGGCAGACCTTTACCTCCTGCTCATCTGCAATTGTGCTTATAAATACATTAAAGAGGACTGTCCCAGCACTAATCCTTGTACTGCCCAGTGGTCTCTCCCCCCTTTTTCTTCTGCGTGAGCTCCGTTTATCATTACCCTCTGTCTCCTATTCCCTAACTAATTTCTTACCCAGTTTAACAACTTTGATCCCATTCCTAAGCTCCCAGCATGTTTAATAATCGCTTATGTTGGACAATGTCAAATGCCTTAACTGAAATCTAGGTATGCTTTATCCATTGCATCACCTTGATCCAGTTCCTTTGTACCTGTATGCTTATATGCCCCTCCTCCGCAGAGTAACCACCATATGTTTTTGCTTTAGAAGAGTTTAACCGGCTCCCTAATTTGTTTCACCCCCTGTTTTCTTACCATGCAGGAGAAATTAAAAGCAGTAAGATCTCTGGCTTCCACAACTGGGTCCAGTTTTACCTCATGGAGAAGAAAGGGTTATTAAATTATTACAGTCACAACTACGATGGTCCGGTAAGTTTCCAGGATTGTTTAGATCTAAGGAGGTTGTAAGAGAGAGTGGTTTGGGGTTCCCCTCTCTTAGTGGATGAAACAATAACTAGCTTATTCCTATAGTAACATAGGCAGTGGCGTATACTGACAAACATGACCTCTGGCTTTAACACCATTTGACTCTGCTTTTACTAACCTGCTTCATTACTCTTCAATGTTGTTCAAGGGTACGTTGTAGAATCGGGTTAGTATATGCAAAGTAAATTGGTGGTAATCCTAAAAGTAATGTTTCATTTTATTTTGTTTTAATTATTTATTTATTTGTAACTGGGTAGGGTAGATTGAGACACACTCAGAGGCCCATAACTCAATCTCAAGGCTCTTAGTTCAATCCAGCATAATCCGGTGTATTAGGACGTTAGCACCAGGCACTCATTTCTCATGATTTCACAAGTGTTCTTCAGGTATAGTGCCAGGCAGAAACCGCAAATTCTGAATTTGTGAAAATTTTGCAAAATTTCATAAATTTTGCTACATTTTCTAAATTTCCAACTTGGAAAAAATCGAAATCCTCCAGATCTGTTCCTTTAATTTTTGCCCCATTCCATGAAATTTTCTGGGTGAGCTGCAGAATGATAAGCCTGAACTGTGGAATGACAGTTCTGGGGAATTCTGTTCCCCAATTTAATATTTCTATACACAATACATGCAATCATTCTGCAGTTCAGAGTGATCACTTCTGCAGAATTCCATTCTGCCATTCATCAGCCCACAGTTCATACATTTCTTCCACCATCCTAAATGGGAATTTTGCAAAAGTTGCCAATGTGCATTCTGAAATTTAGCAGAAGTGAAATTTTGACGTTTACAATAATTCTGTTGGCATAATTTTACCTCTGCACAGCACTATTCAGGCATGCATACAGCAAAGCAAAAGTCATCCGCTCCAGCTCTGAAAGAAGCCAGGGAAGCCACTTGCACAGTAGTAACATTACCCAGCACTGATGTATTTTCATATTCTTGATTATGGAACTTTAAAGTGATTTTCCTACTTAGCTGAGAGCAGCTACTACTCACATATTGTGGTAGCTGCCCTCAGTGATGGTCATTCTAGCCTGGTTTCAGTAATTAATAGCCCATACCTTAGTTATTTGCTGCTTAATTTTAGTATTAAGGTAGTCAGCCCAATGTTTTTAGAGAGTCCCAGTGATACTGACATGCTCACATGCTCAAGCATGTAGTGATATGTGACCAGGGAGAGTGCGGGCTTGTTATTGGAGTGGTGACCTTCATTCATTTCTAGCTGGCCATTCTTAAGCTTAGAAATGTAAGAGAAATCTAGCCCATTCATTTCAATGGCTCCACCCCTTACTCTCTTTCCACACCCTTGATGAGACCATCCTTGAGGACTCACCCTCTTTCAGATACCTTGGGGTTTGGCTGGACCAACACTTCAGCTTCTCTGGCCACATTGACGCCATTCTGAAAAAACTGCACCCCAAACTTGGAGCCCTTTACAGGAACCGTAGTTGCATCCCTCCTACGGCCTGGTGAGAACTTGTCCAGAAGACAATCCTTCCTAATTTTGACTACTGTGATGTAGTCTATGGTGCCACTCCCATATCTTCCCTTACCAGATTGAACTCTCTTTTCAACTCCTTCTGTCGATTCATTCTGAACGCCCCATCTCAAACCCATCATTGTGACCTTTACTGTGCCCTGTTCTTCCCCCGCTTACTGACAGATGCCTGGCTCACTGTGCTAAGCTAACTTCCAAACTTTGGCTTGGTGTACTTCCTTCCTACCTCTCATGCTCCCTCCTTTCCCCTCTTTCTCCCTCCATCCCACTCCCTCAGATCCTCCAACACTCGTACCCTGCTAGTCCCCCATCATACCACCCTCATTGGCTAATCAGGAATCTCCCATCACTTCCCCAAAATATGGAACTCCTTCCCACCTCAAATAAAACACTCCTCCTCCTCCCACTCCCTTGCCTGTGCCTTACACACCTTTCTCTCTACTAGCTGCTCCTGTCACAATCCTCCTTAATTTGTTTCCCTATGAGCCTGCTTCAGCTTCATGCCCACCTCTTTCTTGCAAAACCCTCCCCCTATATCCTTCCTCAGCACCCCTTCCTTTCCATATTACTCCCACCTCCCCGTTCCCTCCTCTGTACACCAGCTTATCCTCACTACCCACTCACCGTTGCTAGGCCTAGGCCCCTGGCAGGGTTGTCTGCCTCCTGGAAGGGTCCAGAACTTAGGCAAACACCTTCCTTGCCTCCTACTCCCACCTCATACTTTCCTGAAAGGGCTGGGTCTCGGACCCTCTTTGGTCCCACCTCCCTCTCTTTTGGTACTTCTGAAGCCTACTTCCCATCACTGCCTACTTAACTCCTGTCATGCTCTACCTCTGCCTTGTGCAGGCAAGATCCACAGCACACTGGAGGGGTCAGGCCTTGGCAGACCCTTCTCTTCTCCTCTTTTCCTTCCTGGCGTGCTCTAACTCCCACTGCCTACAACCTGCTTCTCTCCTGTTCATGCTTGACCTCTGCCTGGTGCAGGCAGGGTCCCCAGCATTCTGGAGGGGTCAGGCCCTGGCAGACCCTTCTCCTCCACCCCTTGCCTTGCCCTCTTCCAAATCTCCCCTTCCAACCCTCTGCTCTCTGCCTATATGCCTCCACCCACCCACCCAACCCTCTTCCTAGCCATAGTTATGCAACCCCTAATCTCTAATGCACTTATAGTCAACCTTGCACTTTTGTTACACCTTGCAAATTTTGTTCTATCTGTCTTTCCTCACAGTCTTGCCCTAGTTCAACCTCCTTGTATTCTATCCAGCCATTTTCTAACTACAAAGCTATGTCCCACCAAGTGTTTGCCAAAGATATTTGTGCTATCATATCTATCTAGTTCAAGTCTGTTAACATGGTATCCATCTAGTTCATACCTGTTAGCATTCCTCCTTTTCAGTACTTCTGTATAGTCTGCTCATTTTATTGAATGTAGTCAAACTGTACATCTATACTGTGTACCAAATCTCTGTATACTATCCTCATGTTCCCCTACCCCCCCCAAAGGTCGCACCAGGAGATGAGTAACTTGTTGCTCAGCATGCCTTCCTGGTGAAACATTTCAATAAATTAAATAAATAAATAAATGGGGTGTGCCCCTGTGTTCTCGCTGGTCACACGTTATTACGTGCTTGAGCGCGGAGGCGTGTCAATATCACCGGCGCTCTCTAAAAGAATCGGGCTGACTAACTTAACACTAAAACTACGAGGCAAATAACTAAGGTATGGGTTGTTATTAATTATTGAAACCAGGCTGGAATGACTGTTGATGAGGGCAACTACCACAATATGTGAGTAGCTGCCTTACATCGGAGACTTCCTTTCAAAACAAAATTAACTTTTGATGAAAACAAAGACAATTACCCATTCACTTCAATGCAACTAGCACTAGAGAAATGTCCACTGGTAGGGCACAGCATGTGAGATGTTCATATGGATACAGGAGCCACTGACGTGCAGCTAGAACACGCACTCTGATTATTGCACATGGGGCCAGGGTAACCAGTTCCTAGTTTGCAGCAAGTCACCTACTCGAAAGTTCTTGTCCTAATGCTAAATAGATGTAGAGGGAGATCCACCTTTATAACCTCCCTGGGATGGGACTAGTCCAGTTAAAGGAAGTGTAACAGATGTAGGATGAGTCCGTCCCTTCTCTGCCTCCCTGCAATGGGACTGGTCCAGTTAGGAAATGCTTACTAAATTAATGGATAATTCACCCTGTCTGACACTCTTGTGGTTGCATTGGTCCAATGTGGGAGATTTTTAACACATCTTTGGTTACTTCTACCCTGTTTTCTTTCCTACAATGGACTTGACTCAGTGGAAGGGTTGTTGAATAGTTTATTTCACCCCCTTCCTAACCCTTCTGGGATGGGATTGGCCCACAGATAGTGAATGTTTAATGATACGAGGTGGGTGCATGTCACAGTAAGCTTCACCTGTTTTGTCTCCATCTCCTTAATGTCAGACATCACTGAGAAATAATTCCATACAATATCGCTTAGATTTCATGTCCTGCCTCTCATACTTAATAACTGATAACATTTTCATAAAACAGAATCAGTCATCTGGTCTTCTTTTTTTGATTTTATTCTGTTTCTGGCTCTCTGGCCCATAAGGATTTACCCCTTAATCAGCCCTCCTGTGACCCCTGGTACTCCTCCACCCAGTATCCCCCCCCCAAAGCAGCCCAGTTCAGGAGGCCTACAGCTTACCCCTGTGGTGGGGCTCCTCAAAGGGAGAGACCAGTATCTTCCTGAAGTTCCAGCCAAGACTTACACTAGGGCATCATTTGGCTAGACAGCCCAAGGAACAAGCCAGCTTCATGCTGCCCTGATCCTGTATGTTTTTTTGTCCTTTGTGTCCCCTGGATGCGCGATGGTGCGGTGACCTCGGGGCGTCACCATGAGTGCTCCTACACACAGCATGCCAATGTGCACCACACCTCCGTCCTGTTCTAGTCCAGACTGCTAATCTCCTAGCTTCCACTAGGAGTCAGCCTGACACTGGGCACCACTAACCCCTCCCCAGAGGAGGAGAGCAGTCCAGCACATGCTCCTCCTGCCCCCCGCCAACCCTCTGACACTCTGGGCTCATTCCTGGATCCAGGTTATCAGTATTGCAGGTGGTAGCATTACTGCCACACTGGCAGGCTGCTTTGGTCACTTGTCTACAAGTGACATCATAATCCTCTACTTGTGCCATCACACCAGCATTCTGTAGAAATTATTATGCTGTCACGACAGAGGATTACGATGTCATTTGTAGAGGCAGCCACAGCAAATGAAGACCAAGTGTCAGAGATCCTGTTTTCATGCAAACACAATAATTTGAAGTCAGAAGGGAGACTAGGTCCATCACATTTGGTTCCCCCATAAGCAAAGACCAGCAAATATGTGGTGCAAAACATGTACTAATTTATAGGATTTTCTCACCCACCCTACTACCCAGGGTACCAAGTGAGTCCCTACCCACCCTACTACCCAGAGTATCCAGTGATTCCCTACACACCCTACTACCCAATGAACCATGTGATTCCCTATCCACCCTACTACCCAGGGTATCCAGTGATTCCATACCCACTCTACTACTCAGGGTATCCAGTGATTCCCTACCCACCATACTACACAGGGTATCCAGTGATTTCCTACCCACTCTACTACCCAGAGTACCCAGTGATTCCATACCCACCCTACTACCCAGGGTACCCAGTGATTCCCTACCTACTCTACTACCCAGGGTACCCAGTGATGCCCTACCCACCCTACTACCCAGGGTAACTAGTGATTCCCTACCCATTGTACTACCCAGTGTACCATGTGATTCCCTACCCACACTACTACCCAGGGTATCCTGTGATTCCTTACGCACTCTACTACCTTGGGTACCTAGTGATTCCCTACCCATTCTACTATGCAGGGTACCTGATGATTCCATTGGTGAGTAGACATTATCCAGGCTTACCCTGAAGGACTGTACTGCCTTCATATCCACTGTCTCCATGGTAGACTGATCCATATGTTCACCACTCTCTGCGAGAAGAACTTCCTCCTACTGTTACCACTAAAGAAACCACCTCTGAGTTTTGGGATGTGTCCCTGAGGTCATGTAAACGTCTTGGGCAATAAGGAATAGGAGGGAAGGTAAATGTAGTAAATACTAAGTTTTTGGTTACAATCTATTTAAATATTATGTCTTTCAAAGTTTCTGCCAGTGATGTGAGGGGGGCCTTTTAAAGTAGCAACTGTCACCCCGGTTTATGAAGGTAGGGACAAAAACTCTCTTTCTAATTACCGACCCATCTCTATACTTTCTCCCCTCTCCAAGGCACTGGAGCAGATTATCTCAGACCAATTGTTTGAGTTCCTAGAACAATACAACCTGCAATGCCCTCAAAAGCAAGGTTTTAGAAGAAACCACAGTATCATAAGAGCCCTCCTAGAATACACTAGCGCATTACACAGTGAACTTGATGGTGGCCACTTGGTTGGATCAGTTTTTACTGACCAAACCAAAGTGTTTGACCTTGTCAATCACCAGCTATTACTCAACAGACTCTCCCGATTAGGCCTCTCACAGGAGACTTCCAAATGGTTTGCCAGCTACCTCTCAGGGCACTTCCAGAGAGTAAAAATCAAGGACGCACTATCTGAGTTAAGGCCAGTGCCAGTTGGGGTCCCACAGGGGTCCATACTGGGTCCACTACTGTTCAGGCTATTTATTAATGACCTCCCCATGGCTTGCACAGGATCCCAGATCCTACCACGTGTGGATGATGCAGTCACCTTCTCGAGCAACCAGAACCCATTTGATCTTACCAATGAGTTACAACAAGTCTTTGCCTCACTTGCTTTGTGGTTCCTCCACAGTTGACTCCTACTAAATTATAAAAAGATCAAATCAATGCTTATCACCTGCCCCCAGGAAAAGAAGAAACTACCTCCTCTTGAAATCTGGAGCAAGGGAGATACAGTTCTTGATCAGGCTGATACCTTCAAATACCTTGGGATCTACCTGGATGATATACTGACCTTCTCCCACCACACTGACCGAGTTGTAAAAGTGTCCAACAGAAAACTAGGAACCCTATACAGGCATAAAGCATACATGACTCCTAATGCTAGTAACCTTGCAGTTTCTACGTCCATCCTTCCGGTCATCAATTATGGCTTAATTGTCTAAGGAGCAGCATCAGATACAGTCCTAAATAGAATCAAGGTACTGCTCAACAAGGTCTGCTGCCTTGCCCTGGATGCTAGTAACTATACCCATACCTGCAGTCTTTATTCAATGCTAACTGGCTACCACTAGAGCAAAGAATCACATTCCAGTCTTGCCTAATGGGAAAGAAAGTCTAATGGGATTTAATCCCCCAACACTGCAGTTTTTCTTCTGACAAATTGCCAATACACACCAGACAAGAAATATGATAGAAATTACCTCCATGTTCCATTTTGTAGGACCAGCCAGGCTATGAGAGCCTACTGATGACATGCACCTATTTGGCTAAATGAACTTCCTCAGTCACTAGTAAAGCTACCCAAAATTGGTCAGTTTAAACAGGAACTAAGAAAATGTCTTGCCCCTCTTCTCCTTGTCCATGCTCAAGAAATACCACTGCTCTTATCACTCTCTCTCTCTCTGCTTCCCCTATCCCTCTCCTCCTCTCCTTTCATTCCCACCACTTTACTACCCCCACCTCCCCTCACCACTCCCCCATCTCCCTTCCCCTATCAACTTTTCTCCCCACCTCCCTCTCCCCCTACAGTCACCCACCCACCCCATTTAACCTTCCCACCCCACCACCTCCCCTACCTACTTTCAGCTTTCCCTAATCACCTTTAGGCCTATTCACCCTTTCCACCCCCTCCCACCTCTCTACTGCCTCCTACTGCATCTCTCCTCCCCAATGCCTCCAGGCTACTCCACTCTATCTCACACACCTCTTCTCATTGTGCACCACCTTGTGCATTCCGTGACAATGCCATGTGCTGCTGTTATGTTTACCTCGACTTTGTTGCTACTTATTTTGTTATATTTGTATTAATGTTATTTTGTCTGTGATGTTATTCTGATGTGGAACCTTTGCAAATGAGATATGCTCAAAGGTGTCTTATGGAACCTGAAAAAAATACTGTAAATAAATAAATAAATAAAATGACATGGCCCTTTTATGTTTGGAAGGTAATAATTATCTTGAAATGTTCTTTTTCTTGCAGTGGACTGCATACCCTGATGTTCTGGCAATGCAGTTTGACTGGAATGGCTATTTTAAATCAGTGGGCTCTGGTTTCATTGGAAGCAGCCCTGAGTTTGATTTTGCCATCTACACTCTGTGTTTCATTGCACGGCCTGACAAAGGGTAAGTAACGGGACCAGAAAATGCCTCTCCGTTCACTTCCAGCCATTGTAGAAATTCATTCCTCTTATTTTTGTTACCTAGTGGAAGGCCAGTATGGGGACAGAGACAAATAATACCAGAGATGGCAGAAAGGATTTCTCGTAACCTGAACAGATCCAGAAGGAGGGGGGAATGGAAGAGGCAAACCAATAGAGAATAATGGATGGGTAGGTGGTTATAACAAGGATTTTACACCCCCCCCAAGGGTGGGATGCCACATATAACCCAAGAGCAAAGCTCAAGGGGTTTATTAAAGCATCCCACCCTGAGGGTGTGTGTAAAATCTGAGTTTTACACACCTACCTAGCCTTTATTTTGTATTATTGCTGGGGGTTGTTTTTTTCACCACAGCAGTTATATAAAATAAGTGGCTTTCTTTACAGAGTCGAAATGTGTACCCTTGGGGGTTTAGTGCGGTTCATTATGTCTGGCCTCTAAACTGAAGCAGCTTTACTTTTGTTGAGTCCAATTAGGTAGTGTTTTATGTGCCCAGTAGTAATTTTTGTTTAAAAAAAAATAACTTACCACCGACTTCTGTTGGGGAAGTTTGCAGCGCTGAAGAGCAGGGATGGACAGCACAGACAACAGGAAGTTTGTGGTAAGCGTATGCAGTTTACCTATGCTGAATTGACAACACTGTTGCCAAAGTTTGGCATAGCAACATCCGCAATGTCGACAGGTCAATTTTCACCTGTCTGACACTGATGTCTTTCACTCGGGTGGCTGCACCCCCCAAGGATTATCAACTCTGAGTCAAAGTTGATTTGGAGAGGGGATGAAACACGGTGAAAGGGCAAAATTTCACTCTCAGGTCCCTCACAGTGACAATCTCAAAACCTGTCGAGATTGTTGCTGTGAGGGATTTTGCCATCGAGGTTTCACTGTGCAGCCAGCACACCACTGCATGCGCCGAAGTAGGGAAACCGGGAGCGTGTTCATCGTTATAACTGGCTGGTTATAATGACAGAATTATGACCCGGTTTTCCTATGGGAAAAAATGGTCACCAGTTATTATAATGATACAAGGGGCAACAGGGTAGGTCCTACTAGAAGTACTTGAGGATCTGAACATGTACATGCTGGAGGATAGGAGAAAGAGGGGTGACATGACTGAAATATTCAAGTACCTCCATGGAATAAACAAGGTAGAGAGCAGTGAGCTGTTCACAATGCGTTGTAACATGGGTACCAGGGATACCTCCCTGAAATTGGTGGTGGTGGTGATGAGTGGGGGGGGTGGTTTATGAAGGAAGTCAAGAAGTACTTTTTTACAGAAAGAGTGGTGACACAGTGGAAGAAACATTTGGAAGACCTGTAGTCATTGGGGCTGAAAAAGTGGGAGGATTCAAAAGGGGATGGGGCACGCACAAGGGAATAGTGCATAAGGGGGCAGACTTGGGGTTGGGGTATGGAGGACTGACAAGGGCATAGTCCCAAAATGAGATGGGCTTAGACAGTCTGCAAGGCCTTTGTCTGCTGTCCTTTTCTATGCTTATATCCACTGGGCTGTCTGGAAGGATGGGCCTCTGGGGACCACATTGCAGTGATATGTGTTCACCTTAAAGGAAGATGCTTTAAATTTTTTTTTTTTTACCAGTTATTTTACCAAGTGAGACACACTAAGCTGAAAGCTTGTTTGCAGGTGCAACATGAGAGCACAAGGAAGTTAAGTGACTTGCTCAGGGTCACACAGTATGCACCTAGGGGGCTATGGGATTCAAACCCAGATCTCCAGATTTGCAGCTCAGAGCCTTAACCCACAGTGCCATACTGTCTCATGGGAAATGGGACCCCACCTTGGGGAGGAAGTAAACCAGTGGCTCAAGGTGACATAGTTGACAGAGCACCAGTCAGACTAGGAGAAGACCCTGGATGGGAGCTGGAGGCAAAGTACCATGTGAAGACCAGCACATATTGCACTAACCAGATATAACAAAAAAAAAACAAAACAGAGCTGAACAGTGGCTGTAGATGGGCAAAAGCTGGTGAATCAAAACACTTCTGAACAGGCAGACTAGGGACTGGCAGGGAATATTTCTCTGAATTTAAAGGAAGGCTGTCCAAATATTCAGATCCCCAAAGGCTTACCCCAATTAAGCTTTCCCAAGGAAAAGTCTTCATTTTATGAGCTGGAATATACTTTATTTTACTTTTTAAAACTTCAGGAGTCGAGAATATGGTGGATGCTGCACGGCTTCTTTTAGTGTGAAAGTGCGGCGCCACTATGCTCGCTTCGGACAATTTGTATTAAAGAGCGCAGTGCAGTGATGCACTTTCAGACTAAATAGAGCCACGCAGCATCCACCATATTCTCGACTCCCAGAGTTTTCAAAAGTAACCTAAAGTAAGTTCCAGCTCATGAAAGGAAGGCATTTGCTTGTGAAAAGCTTAATCGGTGGGGGGGGTAAGCTCTTTGGGGGTGGCGACCTGAATATTTAGACAGCTTTCCTTTAAAAACTTGTGACTTGAGTTCAAAAACAGTTAGAACCCTTGAAGGCCCAAATTTGCTGCACATATACATATTTTTTTTTGTTTAACCAGGAGAGACACACTACGCTGAAAGCTTATTTACAGGTGCGACCTGGGAGCACAAGGACGTTAAGTGACTTGCTCAGGGTCACACAGTATGTACCTAGGCGGCTGTGGGATTCAAACCCAGGTCTCCAGATCTGCAGCTCAGAGCCTTAACCCACTGTGCTATACTGCCTTCAAATTTATTTATGATATTGAGCCAACATTTACATATAAAAAAAAAACTTTGGATAGAGGTTAACCTTTTTAAAACCTCCGCCACCCAGTATAAACACCAAGGAGCCTGTTAGTGGGCCAAAAAAAAAGCTCTCTTCCACCCTTGTCTCCCTTCTCTTAATGTACACTGCTGCTGCTGGCCTGCTGTTTGGATCCCCGTGTGGTGCTGTCTGTCTGCTGTGGTTTCAGGTGGGAGATGGAGACAGTGAAGGTCCAGATTCATAACAGTTCATTTCCGCAAGTACACAAAAATGACCCCCCCTCACCACCAAGCTCCCTCACTCCCTAGTTACTTAGTCCTCTGGCCCCAGGTCCCAACTCCCCCTAAATTTGATCCATGGAGTGGAAAGTCCCCCACATTCCTGTCCACGAGGAGGACCCCGATCGCAATATTGCAGCCTTAGCAAAGGTTGCACTATTTCACAAGTTGCCACCTAAAAATATCCCTTGGTAGCCACCACCAGATACCTTATTCCTCCTAGCCAGGGCTTTCTTCAACATAGTATAGATTGGGACTGTATATTTTAGAAAAGTACCGTTTTCTTCCTAAAAGCAGACCAACATTCCTGTCAGGCAAGCATCCATTGCCATGGTGCTACATGTGAGGTACTCATATCAAAATAAGAGTGCCTCACATGCCTATCAAAGGAGCTCTGTGATTGGTCCAGGGTATCACATGACCCTCCCACAATCTATAAAATGTCTTACAGACTACAACAACAGTGCATGGAAGAACTGGCAATTACCACAGTCTGAGATGGCAGACTGAATGATATTAGTACAGTCTCTTGTGGGAGTCAAGGAAATCACTAGTGTTCAGGAAATGTAGTAGTGCCAATATGGCAACACCCACTGGGATGGGATGACTATGGGGGTTCCAAGTCATACGAGCGAACGCAAAAGAGCCGTCACTATTGTGGCGAGTGTATATTGTCGAAAAGCAGTTTGGCGATATACACAAAACGGTGACACTACTTCCGGCCAGAAGTTCTCAATGTTTATGCAGGGGGCTGTGCCCCCCCCCCGTACTCCCCTACTGAAGGATTCTCAACTCCAGGAGGGTACATGTCAGGGAGAGGGCAAGACTCCCCCCCAAAAAAACAAGAGCCGCAGGCAGCAGCAAAATATTTGTTCCTGTCCCATCCCCAAACCCAGAACCTCCTATGCCAGAGCCAGCCACCCTCGCCACCACACCACACGGGCTGGCTCAGCAGCACCAGGAACACCGCCCCACAGAAACTCTCTCTCCTATCCTCCCCTTCCTCTCACTATTCCTGCCTTCCAGTCGCCCTTCTGCATGGTCGCCATCTACCAGGTCGCTACCCTTGCAGGGTAGCCATTCACCATTTCACTCAATATGACTCGCTCATTTGCAAGTCACTTATATGTGATCACCCTTTTTGACATGATACCACCATGGGCTACAGCACTACCATCCAGCTCTGTGCTCTGGCACACGTATGCAGACAGATGCCTGTGAAGAACCTGCTATGCACAAAGGTTAAAGTAGGATGCTACAGAGTTAATATAATGTAGTTACTCTCCACACCAGTAGTTGGATCCCCTCTGTCAGGCAGTGGTTCAGCCTCTGGACAGTCACCTCAATGGACATCGCTTGGCTTGGCCAGCATCCTCTCTCCCATGTCACTGTATCTGTGACACTACAGTAGGTCCTGGGGCACTGCAGTCACTACGGTTTACTTTGTGAGAGATGACATTCCACCAGCGCCAGTACACAAGATGTGTATTAAGAGGCCATTGGTAGGATTTTCAAATTTTATGTCCCTCTGGATCCTTTTGTTTCAAACTAAGCCAGCCTGGCTAATTTGTAAGTGAGTGATTACATCATTCTATGTGTATGCATGTACTATCAGGTAGCTTGCCTGCTTTCTGTTGTGTTTTCACACACGCATATGGTCAGATTGCTCTGTCACCCACCATCTAGTGGCCAGTTGTGGCTCCACACAAATTTATAAGAAATTTAACTGATCTAATGAGGTCTTGAATCGACAAATTCTTACCAGAGGGGCACCAGTTTGACAGCCAGGGCCAAAGGGGAGTTTTTTTTTCTCCCCCTGCCCCTCTCCAGCTCCACTTGTGCAGGTTGGGGGGGGCTTTTAGAACTCATTTGGCACACCCTGATGTGTTGCTGCAGGGGAAATCAGGTAGGGTCTCTGGTGATAGTACAGGTAGGGTAAATGGGCTGATTGGGTGGACAAAGCAGTCGTTATCTGCCAACAAATTCTATGGTGTGAGTTAGTGTTAGTGGACTGTGGCTATAATGCTATGTTGTGTGTTCCCATAAACTCGCTCTCAGTGACTGTCAACTCTCACAGAGTAAACCCCAAAGAGCTTCCGGTACCCATTAGTATTCATGTAGTTACATCTGAGCTTTCATGGGTGTGCTAATTGTCTATGGAGTTAAATTCTAACAATTCATTGATATAAATCTAAGAAATCCCAACGTTGAATAGGGTTGGGTGGATTTTTTTTTTTTATGTGAGAAAATCATGCAGTACCCTGTTATCACATAATGGGTCTTACTGCAAATATTAGAAGGGTTTGGCTGTTCCTGGACAGCAGTGAAACCACAGGAAAACAGCTGGTTTTCATAGTAAATTACTACTGCCACAAAAAAGCCATTGACGTTTGATTAAAAAAATAAATAAATAAACCCACCAGGTTCTGGAACAAACCAGGACATAAGGGGACAGTGGTGTCTGTGTGTGCGGGGGGGGGGGCAACGAGTGCCCAAGGGGATGCCATCCTTCTCCTTGAAGTGAGGGGCACAGGATCAGCATATGGAACCTGATATTAGTATCTGAAGATTTAATGCACAATGGGAGGGGGGCAAGGTCCGCATTATCTGGGTTTCTAAGGGGTAAGTTAAGGATCAGGGTCAGCAAGGTTCCCAATATTTGGGTTTGCAAAGGGTAAATAAAGGAAAAGGGTGTACAAGATATTCAATATTTAGATTTAGAAGGTATAACTACAGGATCAGGGTGAGCAGTGTTACTAATATTTGGATTTGGAAGGTGTAAATGCAGGACTGGGGTATACAGTGTTACTAATATTTGGATTTGGAAAGTGTAAATACAGGATTGGGGTGTGCAGTGTTACTAATATTTGGATTTGGTAAGTGTAAATATGGGATCAGGGTGTGCAGTGTTACTAATATTTGGATTTGGTAAGTGTAAATACGGGATCGGGGTGTGCAGTGTTACTAATATTTGGATTTGGAAGGTGTAAATACAGGATCGGGGTATGCAGTGTTACTAATATTTGGATTTGGAAGGTGTAAATACAGGATTGGGGTGTACAGTGTTACTAATATTTGATTTGGAAGGTGTAAATACGGGATCAGGATGTGCAGTGTTACTAATATTTGGATTTGGTAGGTGTAAATACAGGATGGGGGTGTGCAGTGTTACTAATATTTGGATTTGGAAGGTGTAAATGCAGGATTGGGGTGTGCAGTGTTACTAATATTTGGATTTGGAAGGTGTAAGTATAGGATCGGGGTGTACAGTGTTACTAATATTTGGATTTGGAAGGTGTAAGTACAGGATCGGGGTGTACAGTGTTACTAATATTTGGATTTGGAAGGTGTAAATACAGGATCAGGGTGAGCAGTGTTACTAATATTTGGATTTGGAAGGTGTAAGTACAGGATCGGGGTGTACAGTGTTACTAATATTTGGATTTGGAAGGTGTAAATACAGGATCATTGTGAGCAGTGTTACTAATATTTGGATTTGGAAGGTGTAAATACAGGATTGGGGTGTGCAGTGTTACTAATATTTGGATTTGGAAGGTATAAATACAGGATCAGTGTGAGCAGTGTTACTAATATTTGGATTTGGAGATTATAAATATAGGATCAGGGTGTGAAATGTTACCAATATTTGAATTCTGAAGCTGTAAATACAAGCTTGGGGTGTGTGATGTTTTAGATTATGCCTTTCTGGCCCTTTCCAGTCAGCCCCAAAGGTTTCTAAATGATCTAGCTGTTTGAAGCCCTAAACATTTGGAAATGTAAACATAGGCCCAACCCACGCAGGTTCTGGTTTTATTGTTTATTGGGCTGAAGCAAGTCTCCTTGTTGATACCAAGAAAGGGTGCTGCTCCAGTGGGGGACCCGAGTACACACAGAACAACTCAGGGTGCTGCAGGAGAGGTAGAGATAGAAACATACAGGGTACTGCTTTAGTGGTATGGGGTACAAATAGGACAAAGTAGGTGCAGAGTTTCTGGGTGAGGTGTAAATTGAAAAAAGGGGGTGCCAAGACAATGTAGGAGGATTGTAAACTGAATGAAGGGAATACTTGCAGCTGCTGATACCAGCAACATTCGGAAAGCTCTTGTTCCTGAGCCAACTTCCAAATGCAGTTAATTGCATGGTTTTACATATTCTTTATTAAATGCCATTTCTATCTGCATCATCCAGGATTGGTTCTAGGGGGTGCCTTCAGAACACGTTTGGCTGTCCCCGCCACAGAATAATGGAAGGTGGCACTCTTTGTGTAATTGATATGAAACCAAACTGAGAATTTGAAATGTAATTATTTCTGTGCATTTATTCAAAATGTTCCTCGTTTAATCTTGGTGTAGGAGAAGGTTGTATAGGGTGTCAGGTAACAGCTAGTCAGTCATAATGCAAAACTCTAATCCTACCTATTTAACCCCTTAGGTGCAAGGTGAGCCTTGGAGGATACGGACAGAGCATTCAGACCTACACATGGACTAATTCCTTTTATGATGGTGACAAGAGATATGTGGCCTCTGCTTACCCTATATCACCTTAAATCTACAGCTCTTGTTTGTTTCAGATAATACAAATACTGTATTATAATGCAATAAAATGTTAATTTTTCCTGCACAACAGTGCCCTGTCTCACTTTCTTTATGTAAATGGGAAGCTAATATACTGTAGCACATGAAATGTAGTGTTAGAAACAGCAGTACACAAATCAGAAAGAAGCAAGCTGGTCCAGTGGCTCCGAAAGTTGAGGCACTGGATACCACAGCTCGCACCATGCCGGTGACCCAGGCTCGGAAGCAAGCTCAGATTGCCGGGGGGGGGGGGGAGGTTGGCCGGGAAGGAGAGGATTGAGCATCTGGAGGACTGCTGTCCTCTCCTGGGGAGGGTGGTGGTTTCCCTGTCATCAGTGACTCCCAGTGGAGGCCGGAGTTCCTACAGTCAGGGACCACATCAGAAAGGGGTGGAGGCAACAGTGGACATCCACAGGCTGGGTGCGGGAATGTGCCCATCTCACGTTGGACATCATTGCACTTCCTTGTCTCGGGGGGGGGTTACATTCTTGCTCCTGAAAAAGGAAACACACTGGTGCCTGGGAGAATGGCTATGAGCCCACAGCAGCCCCCATGCCCACCACTGGATCCTGCCCACCCAGTTCTCCAATATCCTCAGGTCTACACTCCACCCCAATGCGAATGGATTGAAGGAGCACCAAGTAAGTGGATGGTGGCTCCACATCAGGGGGTGCAAGCCAGGGGGGGGGTCTCAAACGGGGTCAAAAGTGGAAGGTTGAAGTTCTGGGGGGACCTAGGGATGGGAGGGTCTCGGTTGGGGAGGGAGAGAGAAAGATGAATTGGCTATGTCTGAGGGATTTTCCAGGGGCTGACGAAAGGAGGGAAAAAGATGAAAACAAAGTCAGAAAGAAGACCTTCAACACTCTTTTTCAGTTTCTTTCTTGCTTACGCTCTCTTGTTCCACTCTCTTTTTACATCCTCTCTCTCATCCCCTCATTATTTATCTGTCTATCTCATGATCTGTCTCTCTGTCTGACTTTCACCACAATTCCCTCTGTTCTTCACTGTGGTTTTTTTTTTGGTTTCTAACCTCTTTTTCCTTTCTCCCGCTTGCCCTCTCTTTTCTTCCACGTTCCCCTGTCTCCTTTAAAAATACTGCCTCAACGTTCTATAAACCTGCAGATAATTCATGGCCAGCAGACATCAGCCAATGGATTAAGCCAAGCTCTTGGTTGAGCTGGGTGTCAAACACGACCTAACATGACAGTTTCAGAAGGGGAACATCATGGCCTTCATTGATACAATGGCCTGGATATTCCAGCTGTGCCCAAAAAGTGTGCAATAGCAGGAGCAAGCACAAGTCTACTACACCCATGTGCAACAGATGTGATATTCAAAAAAGGAGCAACCCAAATTGCACCTACAGCCAAAGTCAGAATATCGCACCACCTGTGCCATAGCACAACTAGGGAGGGGAAGCTGAGCAGATATGATGCACTATGGCGCAACAATGGATGTCCAGCTGAGCAGTCCAGAGGCACCATAGTGCAAGCAGGGAGCCCCCCAGCTGCAGAGCAAAGTAACTGTACAACCAGGGAGGTAGGGGCCCACCACCCATGCCACAGATGGGCACAGGAACACACAGCAGAACTGACATCGTCCCCCAACACCCCAAGCATGGCACAACTGGGGGAGGGCTGGAATAACCATCGGCCCATGGAGACAAGCAAACAACCCACAGCCAGGCTATGATGCCCCATCACACCCACCGGCAAGCTGAGTCTGCCACACGAGGAGGGCGGACCACCCCGTGCCACTCCATCCCCCCCCAGTACACAGCACACCCTGAACCATGACCCCCAGACACCCCTTGAGCAGTGACCACCACTGCAGGAAATCCCATGCATACCACCACCTCACTGTGACAGTGCAACCTTGTGCACCACAGAACCATACAAGCAGCCCCACCATGAGCACCCAGCAGAGGGTGGCAGCACATAGCAATGCAACAATGGCAGACACAATGCCACCACACACAATCCCCCCGAGGCACAGCTGAGAGACCGACCATGCATCAGCACAAGAGGTACCCCACACGGGATAGGGCATGCCCCTGACACCACCACCAGTGATACAGCACCCTGCACAGTAGTCCAGTGACACACCCCGACCCACCACTGGCCACAACAGCCAGCACAGACACCCACAGTGGTGTGTGGAAGTATGCACCACACTGGTTGCAACACAGTGCAGGGACAAACATCCACCCATACCCAAGGGGACAATAACACAGGGACGCAGTAGTGTGGCAACCAAGCCACCAGTGTGGGCCCATGGAAACTGTGTACACACAGCCTGCAGTCCTCCATGGCACAGGAGTGCCACCCACCCTGCGCAGACACTGTGGACCCATATGCCACCATCATATGCCTGGAGCATAAGTCACAGACAGTGATGCACATCCCCTGCAACACACACAAGCCACAGCATGGAGGTGGGTCAACAACCACGGAGGCCACAGTGTCATCTGAGGCAAACATGCACCACACCAGTGACAGGAGGCAACTCAGCATCGTGAAGGGTACAGTGGCTGCCCTGCATGGATAGCCACCAGTGACATGGCAGCAGATCTTGCAGGTCACAGACATGCAAGGGTGTCAGCTGCACAGGCCATGGACAGGTTGACAGGGGCACCATGGACACAGAGCATGCACCATGGACCACTGCACACAGTCATCCAGTGCACAGGGAACAACACACACCACAGACACCGACTGATAGCTACCCCCACACCATAGTCACTTCCCCATGGACATTCAGACAAACCCATGACTGCACCACCCCAAACGCCATGCACACCACTGCAGCTGAGCACCTATAGCCCGCTGCAAATCAGAGACCACCACAGTATTCATATCAAAATAATTGTATTCAAACATATCAAAAATAACTATATACACAACTATGTACAAACGTGGGGGGGAGGGACATAAACAAGGTGGGGTGGGTAAGGGGCAGGGGTGAACATATGGGAGAGGGAAGAAGGGGTGTGAGGGTGGGTCAAAGGGGGAAAGGTGGTAATCGGGACATGGGAACATTAACGGCAGCCTCGGTCCTCCTTCTCCTGGTGCTGATGCCTGCTCCTCCTTCTCCTCCTGACCCCATGGCGGTGTAATTGCTGGAGGAGCTGCAGAGTCTCCCTGGCCACCTGAAGCAGCTCATTAATGCCCTGCTGAATTTGCAGGAGTCTCTGATCACCTAGGACAAGGGAGCAGAGTCAATAGGTGTGACTGTCCATCCCCCTGCAGCCCACCATTGTGCATGGCATACAGCCATGTGCCACGCCCCTGTGATGGTGTGCGACCACCCACAGTGACCATGTCCACAAGACCTGCCCACCCAGGCAGCCACAGCCATGTGGACCACTGCACACACCCACCGCCCATGTCCTGCACAGCGCCACCATGGCCGAACAGTTACGTGGCTATGCGGTTTGAAGGCAGTGCCACAGCCATGTGCCCGGTGCATGCATGGACCACCACTGACGCAATCCAAGACACGCAGTACCACTGGACAGTGCTGACTGTAACAAGTCACGTGCATGGCAGTGGTGTCAGTGGATGGTGACCATGCCCCACTGCCAACCCTGTTACACAGCATGCAATAGTGATCATGGAGTCATGGCACTCACCCTCATCGGGCCAGTCAGGTCGGCGGTGATGGTCCCTGTCCTGCCTGGACGCTCTGTCCTCCTCCCTCCGCTGCTCCTCCCTCACCCGGTGACACTCATCCATGCCTGTGGGGAAACAAGGAGAGAAGAACATCAGCACAATCCCGAAGCAAAGTCCCCCTGCCCCAATGTGTGTGCCCACCCACCTAGCCAGACCTGCCCACCCCACACCCTGTAAATACCGCCACAGCCAACTCTAGACTAGCCCTTCCCTATGTGCTGGACACATACAACACTGTTACCCATATGGACAATACAAGTGTGTTGACGGGTCCTCCATCTGGACGTGGCACCATGCTCCTCCTGGCACGCGACCGCAGATGGGCTAGTATGTCTGGCTCCCTCTTCCTGAAGTCCCCATAGCAGTGCCTGCACTGCTCTGTAGTCCTCCTCCATCCGGTGGCCTCCTCCAGGTCAGTGGCCACCTCCTGCCACACCTGGGTCCTGGCTCTGTCCAGTGGCACCTCCTCAAATAGAAGCCCATGGTGTGGCTCAACAACAGCCACAAGGTTGGCCAACTCTATGGCAGTTCACTGTGGGGCTCTTCTGTGTGCCATCACAATGGCTAAAGTAGGTAATATGGTGCTCTGCAGTGTGGTACCCCATGTGCAAATGCCGCGTGGTACAGCGCTGCCATCCCCTATCGTGCTGTTACCAAACAGCATGATAGAGGTACACCCATGCCTGATGCATGGCACCAAGGGGGCAAAGGTCGGGCACAGGGTCGAGGGTCTCTGGCGCAAGGCCTCGCACAGTGCCATCGGATGACTATGCATATAGTGCAATTGGTTGCCTGTTTGCCAGCGCCACAGTGGACTATCAGGCAGTTGTGTCATTGCACCAATGGAGGCCCATTGTCACAGCGCCATGTAGTGACCTTCACTATAGTGCCACTGGCACAATGGTGGCCGTGCCCTGCATTGACCATTGCACACAGCACATCAGCAGTGCATCAGATGCCAGCGTCAGCAGCCTGGGTATGTGCAGTGAGGTGTACTATGCATGCCATGGAACTGTGCCATTGGCTCAGCACATTCAACACAATTGCACAAAACACAAAAGCATGATATTCAGCCATCATTTGCTAATCATCTGATCAGCCATTCAATGGCACAGCACCATGATTTGCATCTAATTAAAGTTGCTCCTCATTAATTTGCATAGATTGCGCTATAAAGGTGCGACAAAGTGCTGCAGTGGCCATAGTCGGTTACTGCAGTTTATTGGTGAGTTGTATGCTGTGTGGGAGTGTGGACTGTGGATTCAGGGACATGCTGTGGACTGCACAGTCACAGGAAACCACTGCCATCCTTACAGGCTGAATAATGACTGAGCAAGTTCTGGGTGAGGAGGACAAAGATGATGGGTGGAAGAGGAGGCCCAATTTCATGAAGGCCGAGACTGAGGCACTTTTCGAGGCCTACCTGGATCAGGAGCCACTGCTCAGTGGCACCCCTCCGGCCCCTGCTGCTGCATGGGAGGAGGTGGCACGTGCCATAAACCTGCATGTCAGCCACCAGAGCTCCATGCAGGAGTGTAAGAAGAAGATGGGCACTGACAGGAGGAGGGTGAAGGATAAGGTGGCTGCCATCAGAGCGGCACATGCTGCAACAGATGGGGGACAGACGGAGGTGGTGCAGCTCACACCAGCAGAGGACAGGCTTGCTCAAAGCATGCACCGCAGTGCCATAGAGGGAGTTCTGGACAGTGGCTTCCAGATGGGTGGTGGCCCATCTCTGCATGGTAAGCCATGGTCTGCCTTGGGGGGGGTGGGTAGGTTACATGCTTTGCTTTCCCTTACAGATCCTGAGCGTCTGCATGTGTCAACATTGGTGGGCCTGTCCACTGAGGACAGTTGGCCAGAGTCAGAGTTTGGACCATCTATCTCCACAGGTTTCTGTGGATTGGCATGACAGTGGGGCCGCCTGGCTGTCCACACTGATGTCGTTGAGACAGGTGTGGGGGAAGCCCTTCCTGTGTCTCAGCATTCTGGCGTCCAAGGATGCCAGCATGCTGTGGCTGTGGCAGATACCTGCACCAGTGATGATGACATGTCCATCATGGGCAGTGACATGTGTGTGCCACGGGATGGACACACAGCAGGTCAGCTCGCACCCATGGCTCTGGCTGGTGCCGCCGTGTGGGCCAGCGTGTCAGCATAGTCACAGACTGAGCCTGTCAGCACCAGTGGGGCAGCACCGGTGTCTGGTTGGGACAGTGGGACTTTTGCGGCCACAGCAGTGGCACTACTGAGCCCTTGGGTGTAGTGGCCAGAGGGGCAGCAGCAGCAGTCACCCACTGGGACTGGGCGTTCAGGGTTCAGCGGCGGCATCTGTGCACTGCCTGTGGACTTGCCCATATCTGGTCCTGGTGTGCAGCACCCACCCTCAAGGGGTGCTGAACATCAGGCCTGTGCACACCCTGAAGGACAGGATGCCAAGGAGGCAGACGACCTCTTGGATGAGAACACCCGCCTACTGTAGGCATCGGTCCAGCAGAAGATGCGGCTTGCAACGTCCGTGGAGAAACTGTGTGTGGCTCTGGAGCAGGCAGAGGAGCATCACAGCAGGGACACCAATAGGATCATGTCACAGATGGACCGTTTGCAGGAGGATGTGACCGTTGCCATTGACAGGCTTGCACAGCCATTAATTGCTGTCATGGCCACAATGGGCACACAGTCAGGTGCCCATGCATCACTCACACCACGCAGTGTGCCATCCACTCCCCATTCCCGGCGTCATGTGACACCCACCCTGTCGACGCCGGGTTCAGCTGTGGGCATCCCAAGCACTCCTGGTGCAGGCATGTTCTGTGTGCTGCAGACCCCTGCACGGGCATGGTCACGTTCATGCAGTGGAACCCCTGGGAGACCATCAGTGCCACCCCATGAGGCCTGTGGTCAGCCTGCCAGTGCTGGCAGGTCTCAGTGGGGCCAGCCACGCATTCGAGGTGGCCGTGGCACTGTGCTGTGAGACTGACCTGTCTCCCAGCACAGGCACTGTCTGGTGCTGCCCCATGTGCATTGTGTGTTTCAGTGGGCAGTGCACGGGTGGGTGCCCGGCCCTGCACGCGGACACACGGTCCACCTGCACACCCTCCCGGCTGCTGTCCACAGGTACGTGTGCATGATGATGTCTGCATTGTGCTGTACACCAAAGTGCGATGGTGCCCAGCATCTGACACACGCACATGGACAGACAGTGGATGTGGTGGCCTGTGGACATGTGTGTTGCTAGGGTTGGCATTCTGGGTCAGTGTTCCTCCTGCCCTCTGTGCATGTTTGGTGCATTGTGTGCGTACATGTGTGTGTGTCCGTCCATGTGGCATGTTGATGTTCACCCATCCCTGGTTGTGTGTGTGTGTGCTTCTGTACCCTGCCACATCCCTTGCCAGCATGCACCCCTGGTGTATTTCCATGCATGCTTGTGGGTTGTACCTTAGCCACTGGTGGTTGCGCATGGCACCATGACTTACCTGGGTTGGCTGAAGTGCTCCTCTGTGATGGTGTCCCGGTGCAGCTGTGCCAGCCGGATCAGTCAAGGGTCCCGTCAGCCAAGGGGGGGCTGCCTATCACCATTGTCACTGGTGTCCCCATCGTCCCCATCGCTGTCCCTTTCTTTGACCTGTATGGCTATCCCACATTCTTTGGCCATGTAATGCAGGATGCAGCAGGCCAGGAATATCCCACAGGCCTTTGAGGGGCTGTACTGTAGGGCACCAACAGAGGTGTCCAGGCAATGGAAACGTGCCTTCAGCATCCCGAACACCCATTCAATGACACTGCATGTGGTGGCATGTGCCTCACTGTAGCATTGCTGCGATGGGGTTGTGGGCCGCCGGTAGGGTGTGAGCATCCAGGGATGGAGTGGGTATCCATTGTCACCTGTGTGCAGAGGGTGGAGGTTAATTTCGTGTTCAGCTTCGGCCTGCCCCAAGCCCTGTAGGCCGCTCCCATAGCACGTCTGGCCATGCCCCCCAGGCCCGTGATATGTCCATTTGGTTTACATACTCACCCACTAGGTGTCCTGTGGGGATGTCCCCACTCTCAGATCGGTGGCACAGTGCCAACTGGTGCCAGATGTATAAATCGTGTGCTCCCCCAGGGTGCGTGGCATAGACATTGATGATGGACCTACCGGCATCGCACACCACCTGGCAGTTGATGTTGGAATAGCCCTTGCAGTTCATGTATGAGGCCCCCTCCTTGCCAGGTGGTGTGCGTATGGCCACATGGGTGCAGTCTATTGCCCCAAGCATGCCAGGCATACGTGCAACCCTGTAGAACTCCTGAATGTTTGCTGTGTGCTCCGCTGCAGTGCTGGGGAAATGGATGTACTCCATAGCATGTGGCAGCAGTGTGCTGAGGAACTGGGTGAGGATGCATGACGTGGCTGACTGGGTTATGCCTGTGGTGTCCCCAGTTGGTCTCTGGAAGGTACCCGTGGCAAGCAAGCACATGCAGGCTGTTACCTTTGTCTCCACTGACAGGGCATGACTCCGTCATGTGGGTGCCAGCATCACATCACTGCACAGCTCACAGAGCCGCCTCAGTATTGCCCTGTTCAGGTGGTACTGGCCCACAATCTTGGTATCTGTATACAGCTCAAAGCTGGTGCGGGCTCGGTACTGCCTGTTGGAGGCATACTGCTGACGGGCCCTTCCACGCCCATGTCCCCCTGCCACCTGCCTTCTAACCCCCCTCATTATGACCTCCATGTGGAAGGTGGCACTGGCCATGTTCCTGGATTGCATCCCCCCCAGCAGCTGTTGTTTTGTTCCCCCCGCTGTCCTGTCTACTACCTCCCCTGCACCGAGTTCATCTGTCTGTGCTGGCCTCTGGAATGTGTGGCTCCACACACCTTCTCTGTGCCTCTCTTCTGCTGTTTGTTTTCCCTGTACTGCCCTCTTTCTCACACTTTCCCTGTGCCTGCCTCTCCCCCTGCATCATGTGGCTTCCCTGTAGCATTCTTGTGCCTCTTCCTTGCTCCTTTTTCTTTTGGCTCATTTCCGCTATGGCGCAACTTCCACTTGCTCCACTGTTGCACATTGTGCAAGTCTTTGAACATCACACTGCACCCTTTATGCATGATTCCTCCCCCTTTGGTTGCGCATGCCTTCATTATCATTGCGCTGTTGCTCAGCATGTTTTCGGTGACGCAACTGCCTCCTGCTAAATATCACAGAATGGCGCAATTTTGGACTTACGCGAGCGCAACCCTATTGCGCTTGGCTCAACTCTTTTGAATATCCAGGCCAATATGTCTAAAGCCAACCTAAGCAGAATTTTATGCCTTAGTTCAGCAGGTAGTGGTACTGTATATATTTCAAGAGTGCAGGTAGAAATGTAAACCATACATTTCCTGAGTGGGATATACATTTTAGGAATGGGCTGAGCGTTTGCTGTTGTTATGACAACAATTGATGACTGTAATGTAGATTACACTCATAGGGCTGGATATTCAATAGGGTTGTGCCTGCGCAAGTCTGAAATTGCGCCATTCTGCCATATTCAGCAGGAGGAAGTTGCACTCCCCAAGGCAAGCTGAGCAACAGCGCAATGCAAATGAATGCATGCTGAACTGGAGGGGGAGGAACCATGCATAAACTGCATAGCCCGATATTCAGCAGGCTGTGCAGAGTTGTGCAGGTGCAACCCCCAACCTGCGCCTCCCCCACCAGGGATATGTTTTTTGGGGGTGGAGGTTTAAACATTTGCAGCCCGAGATCAGGCTTAGTGGTCCACTGGACCACCAGGAATATGTTTTTGGGGGGTGGGGGTTTAAACATTTGCAGCCCGCGATCAGGCTTAGCAGTCCACTGGACCACCAGGGATATGTTTCTTGGGGGTGAGGGTTTAAACATTTGCAGTCCGTGATCATGCTTAGCGATCCACTGGACCACCAGGGATATGTTTTTTGGGGGTGGGGGTTTAAACATTTGCAGCCTGCGATCGGGCTTCGCGATCCACTGGACCACCAGGGATATGTTTTTTGGGGTGGGGGTTTAAACATTTGCAGCCCACAATCAGGCTTCCACCAGGGATATATTCTGGGGGACACTTTGCTGCCTGCAATCGGGCTGGTGGGGGTTTATTTAAGCTTTGCCCCGATCAGGCCAGTCGGAGGAGGGGGATTTTATGCTTTGCCCGCCATCAGGCCAATCGGGAGGGGGGGATTTTTAACACTTTAGCCCACGATTGGGCTGCAGGGGGTGTCGGTCCCTGATGGTTGCTGCCTGGCAGGGCACCAGGTGCAAGTCCTCAGGGATCGGCGCACCTGCATGCTAATGGCATGCAAATGGGGCCATAAATAGATGCAAATGGCACCCCCCCTGCCTTGCATGAATTATGGCCCCATTTGCATGTCACCTTTTGAATATCGGAAATTTGCACATGGCGCAATGGTACTTGCGCCACCTCAACTGGAATGCTCCACTCTGACCACCTGCGGTGGCGTAAGTTCCACTGTATCATGCACAGTGGCTGTGGTTAAGAGGATTCAAAGGAGTTGCTCAATAGTGCAACTCCTTTGAATATCGTCCAGGCCACACCCCTGAGCAACTATTTTGTGCAGTGCAAGGTCTTGTGCCACAAAATAGTGCAGTTTGAATATCCAGCCCATACTCTGTAACTGTCGTACATCCATGTGAAGAGGCCATATCTGTATATTGCATAATTTATTGTGTTTTTAAATAAGTTTGTTTTATGTATTAAAAAACTGTTTTTATTCTTACTGTGTTTCCCCCTTCCCCAGGCATGGCTGAAAGCGAGTCTTTGATCCCATCCACTTTCCAGGTAAAGCAAATCAATCAATAAATACCAGCTCAGCAGTGAGGACGCACATGTCTTGTCAGTAACCAGTGATGTTAACGATCACGATTGATCAACCTGCTAAAGAGCGACTCAATCGCGATGCATGCCACAGGGACTACCAGTGAGGTACAGCAACTGGATGGGGTGAGTTGACAACTGTAGTGACAGGAAGTTGCTACAGGTACACAAACGGGGTGGGGTGGAAGCGAGCACAGTACACAGGTACACACCTGGGGGGGGGGAACTAGCATGCTCATCGAGGGGGCAGGAGGGGTTTTAAGGGGTGGTGCTGTAGTAGGCTGCCAAGCTGGCCCTGTGGCGTAGTGGGGCAGCTCACGGCTTTGGTAGGTAGGGTGCTGGGTTCAGGTCTGGGTGCAGGCTCGTTTTGGTTGCACCCGGCCCCAATTTTTTTTTTTGATTTGAACTCCCGACATGCATCCCCTGGAGTTGAGAATCTTTAAGAGAGGTGGGGGTGCAGCCTCCTACAAAACGTAAAAAATACAAGTCCCTGGCACCATTTTGTTGTATGATGGGGAGTCAGAGCACTGAAATTGATTTTCAGTGCTCTGACTTCACCGTAACGGCGATTGCCCTTCGGCAGTCGCCGTTATCACATAGAACCATCTTGTCAGGTGCAGGAAGATGTGGAGATTGCCATCTGAGACCTGTGAAATATAGTATACTGGTTTGAGCAAAACATTCTTCATATCCGCAATCAAAATCCCCTCCATACCAAATGGATGAGGTGATGAACAGTACATCGTAGAAAGCTACATTAGTCGATGATGCTCAGTGAACACTCAACCTTACTTAAACAAGAAAAAAGGCAGTAGTTCTCCTTGATGGCATACATAACCACTAGTAACTTCTGAACACTTGACTACAGACATTTATAAGGAATTAAAAAGTTTCCTATTTCTGGCAACCGATTATAGAAGGTTTGAGGTGGCATAGCTACAGGACAGGGTTTCTCGGATTCGTATTAACGGAATAAGATTAATCAGATTCCAACCCGATGTTAGGGTTTAGGATTTTCAGAACTGAAAACCAAAATCCTAAATCCTAAAAATGGTCAAATCGGACCCACAATTGGAATCAGATTGTAAAATCCAGTTTTAAAATCCTAAATCTGGTTTTGATTGCATGCAAGAAGTGCTTTGTCTGCTAAGATTTTTAGGATTTCAGATTCTGATTCAGAATCAGAGCTTCCAAGATCCTTAAAACATCTTATTGGAATGGCTTTTTGCAAATCCAAGCACCTGTACTATAGAATCAGCTTCATAAGGATAAGTTCTATAGTATAGAGACAGTTTACACACCGCAGTATATGCCAATATACATCAATACACATAACCAGGTACAACACACTACTGCTGGAGTCCCATAACAAGTTACTTTCTACACTGCATTTTCATAATGGATATTTAGCATAACAACTAATGGGAACTTATTAGATCTGAATAGAATCAACAATCTTAAAACATGTTTAAAAAATCTGCTGAAATATTTATCAATAAACATGAAAAATACTGATAATATGTTAAAATATTGATAAATGAAAACTGCATGGCTATAACGTATCTATGTTGCCCTGACACCAAGCAGTTGCCATATATACTTGCATTAAGTACTAAAACTAGGATCTTCAGAATGAGGACTCAACTTATATGTGAGGTCAACCTGCCTGCATGACCAGCTTCTATGCCTGACTTCCATGGCTGTTTAAATATGTCTTCTACCTACATTTTATTAGTCAGCAGCTGCACTGGACCCTACATTACCCACCACATATGCACACACACACACACACCCCAAACACACACACACACACACACACCCCAAACACATACACCCCCCAAACACACACACACACACACACACACCCCAAACACACACACACACACCCCAAGCACACACACACACACACCCCACACACACACACGCGCACACACCAAATGCATATACTGGCAGCTGTTCTCATCATAAGGGCCATTCCTAGTTCACATCCCTCCTGGGAGCAGTCACTGTCACATCGGGCTGGAGGAGGAGGTGACTGCATAGGGTGAAAACTGTGAGCGACATACAAAGCAAAGCAAAGCAAATATTTTTTTTTTGTAATTCAATAAGCTTTATTTAATCAAACAGGTACATGATTAACAAACACTGTTCAACATGAAATGTCATCCCAATTACACAATATGCAGGTACAGGGTTGATCGGAAATCAGTAGGTAGGAGCATAAACATGGTACCCCCCAATCAACCCCCTCCCCCCAAAACCTCACCCTTGCCACCACGGTAACCAACATGGATATAGTGGGTAGGATTTGGAGATTTGAAACTGGAAAGGAGGAAGCATAACCAACTGTGACAGAGTCAATTAAGTTGAGTATAATAGGTGTTACTTATATGAAAGAGGGCCTCGGATGGCTAACCAATAATAAATTGTGGAGCTTCTCCCACATACGTTTACAGCTATGGGGGGGCTGATGCAGATCTGCGATGATATGCTCTGCTTGGAGAGCAAATAGAATCTCTCTAAACCACTCTATATAGCTAGGACATAATGGTGTCTAGCCAGTGTCTGAGAATAATCTTTTTAGCGCATGCCGAGATCAGAACAAGGATACAGACCTCCAGGCAAAATTTGTCTTGAAGGCTTAAAAGGGGATCTAACTGGGACTGGATCTGAAACCAAAATGGAGTGATTTTTTTTCTCATCACCACAACATGTGTAGTAAGGTGCCACATTCCTTGCCACACTTGGGACAGGTGTCAGTAAGGGTATGGCCCATTTTTAATAGTTTGACAGGAGTGTAATATAGGTCATGATTAATTTTAAATTGCATGTAATGATGCCTGTCACATTTAATCGTTTGATACAGATACTTCCAAATTTTGGGCCATGGCCTAGGGGAGGTGGAGGGTGGAATAACCTGATCCCAAGTGTAGAATCTTTGGCCCTCCATAGTTGCAGTAGCTTTCAGGAGAAAACTATAGAAATATGAGATTAAGTGAGAAGTGGGTAACGATTCCAAGAAGGGGAGAAGCAGGGTAGCAAAGGGCTGTTCCCAAGGCCTGCTGCCAAAGTAGTAAAGTAGCATGTGCTTGATTTGCATGAATTTAAATACCAAAGAGGAAGGCCATTCAAAGATGACTCTTGCCAGGTGAAAAGGTATAAGTTTCTGATCAGTCAATCACTGGCTGACCAGTTCGACGCCTATGTTCGGCCAGAAGGAAGTTTGTGTAATAATATTTCCAGATATTAGAAGATTAAGATTACCAAACAGGGGTTAAGAGATTTCCTTACAGTTGTCCTCCGCTAGATAGGAAGAGAGTTGTGAGTGTACCTGAAGAGAGACCCCAAGCAGTGTAGCTTGCAATGTTTTAGGAATACATTTTTTGCACAGGAAAGGAAGGGATCTGTAATTAATACCATTGTTACACAGGATCTGCATTCTATTTCTACCCAGAGGATGTAGTAGGAAACATCCAGTATCTAAAGGTGGTCAAAGCCAGTAACTTATTCTTGAGAAGTGAATAGACAAGTAGTAAAGAAAGATATTGGGTGCTTGCAGGCCACCATCTGATTTACGACAGGTAAGCAGTAGATAGTCCCTTCTGGCCTTTTTGTCCTTCCAGAGGAAAAAACTAAACAGATGGTGCACTTGCCAGAACCATGATAGAGGGAAGATGCTGTTGAACATTAGGAAAGGATATAGAAGATGTGGCAAAGACATTTATTTTGAGGATACTCATACAGCCCCACAAAGTGAGAGGGAGATGGGTCCATCTATTGAGATCTGCTTTTATTACCACTAAAAGAGGGTTAAGGTTGAGCCGTTTAAATTGGCTCAGTGCAGGAGTCAGGTAGATACCCAAATATTTTAACTTTGTGGGATTCCATTGCAAACCCAGATGGTCAAGGTCAGTCCAAAGTGTATATTTGTTAAGGGGAAGTACCTCCATTTTGCCTAGGTTCAATCTGTAATTGGAAATAACACCAAACTGTATAATAATGTTTAGGGCTACCAGGAGTAACGTATCAGGGAATGACAGATGCAACAATATATCATCAGCATACAATGAAGTTTGTATTCTAGGTCATAAAGAGAGATACCAGTGACCATGGGGGAGCTATTGAGTTTCCTGATTAAGGGTTCCAGAAACAGGTTAAATAAAAAGGGGGAGAGAGGGCAACCTTGATGGGTCTCTTGTTTCAAATAAAGCAGATCTGAGAAGACACCATTGCAGAGAACCCTGGCTGACGAAGAGGTATAAAAGACTTAGATCCATCTGATAAATTCTGCAGGGATGTAGAACTGGGAGAGAAGTGCAAACACATAATCCCATGAGACTCTATTGAAAGCTTTTTCTGCATCCAGGGAGACCAGGGCGGCAGGCCTCAAGGAATCCCTGGATGCAGAAAGGAGATAAGAAAGTTTCTTCATGTGGTCCACAGAGTGGCGGCCTTGAACAAAGCCTATTTGTTCCTTACTAATGAAGGAATCCCAGACCTGAGAGAGCCAGATAGCCATGAGTTTTGCTAGTATTTTGAGATCAGTATTAATGAGGGAAATCAGCCCATAGTTAGAAACTATAGTGGGATCTTTATCAGGCTTGGGGAGAACAATAATGGTGGTCACGGTCAATGAGGGGTCAGAAATACCCTTTTGAAAGAAATAATTAAAAGTATCCAGCAGAATGAGTGCCATCAGCTCTTTAAAAGTTTTATAAAAACTAGCTGTGAACCCATGTGGTCCTGGCATTCTATCTGGTGAGAGATGGTCTACGGCGTTTATCATTTTGGATAGAGTCAAAGGGGCCGTAAGAACCTCTGCCTCTGAGTCCAGTAGGGTTGGGAGATTGATATCAGCCAAAAGGTTGTCCAGCTGGGTGGACTTAAAGGGATTAAGGGGGGATGAATATAGTTCCTGGTAATATTTTTTGAAGCCATCTACAATTGAGGAGGGCGAGGTGAGTAATTGTCCCGAGGACGTCCAGATGGAGGTGACAATTTTGTCAGTTACTTGGGATCAGAGACATAGGGCAAGGAGCTTAACGGCCCTTTCCCCTTGGTCAAAGTAGAAGGCTTTAGATCTCAGCATGGCATACTCAGCCTGTTCCCCAATAACTGAATTACATTTAGCTCTGAGTGATTCTAAACGTTCCCACTCGTTAATCGGGGCATCTGATAGGAGGTGTTTCTCCAAGTGCTTAATTTGCTCCAAAGTGGTGGATAAAGAGAGATTCATTTGCTTCTTGCGCTTCATGGAAAGGCATATAAATTCACCCCTCAATGAGCATTTAAGGGTGTTCCATAGGATTTCGAGCTTTGGCATTGAAGGAGCATTGACTAGGTGGAAACTGGATATGTAATCTCGAATGAGATGGACCTACTCTTTTGATTTTAATAATTGGCTATTTAGCCTCCAAGTTCTGTCCTTGCAGGGAGCATGAGGAAGATCTAGGTGGAGAATGGTGATCAGAAATTACCTTCACTGTGTAGCCACATAGAGAAACACCCGCTACAAGGGCCTTCCCCAGTAGGAAGAAATCAATACGAGAGGAGGAATGATGAGGGCGGGAGTAAAACGAGTATTCTTTCTTTGTTGGATTAAGTATTCTCCAGGGGTCAGTGAGAACCAGTGCATATGTGAGGTCCTGGAGAGCTCCTGATCCAGGAGGGGAGAGATGTGTGTACGGGCCAAACCTGTCCAAGGACGGTGAAAGGACAGTATTCCAGTCACCCCCTAGAACCATAGGTACAGCAGACTCGTCCACCAAAATAGTTGCCAGGGTAATAAAGAAAGTAGGGTCGTCTAAGATTGATCCATATACGGAACCAAGAACAACTTCAGCATGGCCCAGTATGGCTCAGATAAAAACAAAATGACCTTGAGGGTCTGTGACTTCGCAGAGGAGCCTAAAAGGGAGTTTACGGGCAATCAAAATAGTGACCCCCATTTTCTGGGAATCAAATCCTGAGCCGAAAACTTGCCACACCCATAACCTTCGTAGCAGTAAGATTTGTGTATTGGGGAGGTGGGTCTCTTGTAAGAAGGCAACATGGGTTTGTAATGACTGCAAGTGAAAGAGAACTTTAGTTCATTTTACAGGCGATTGTGCCCCTTTAATGTTCCAAGAACAAACGTTAACTTCTACCATAAATGAGGTTCTTATGTTAGGGCAAGTCCAGAGATTTCCCCATGAACCCAACACTGAGGAGGCATATAACAGGCTTATCAGTAGTACAGGAAAGCGTAAACTCCTCTACTACCCTGTTGGCAACAAGCCCCTTCCTAACCCTCCCCCCACCTCAACCCCAAGTAACAAACTTCCCAATTAACGAGACAAATCCTCCCTCGTGGCCCCCAAACAAGAAGGGTAGAACAACATTTAAAGAACAACCCCATTAGAATTGGGGATCCTAATAGAACCAATGCCAAATGCATTACTAATCTCAACAGTCACTCCCACCCCTCCCGCCCCACCACCAATGTTCGAGTGAGAGTCACAGCTATTAAACAGACAACTGTAATCTGTAAACCACCTGTTGTGATCCAGCAGGTGGAACAATGTCTTGTGATTAGGTGAAACAGTACCTGTGGAGAGGAGAAGGTAAAGAAGGTGGAGGGGGGGATAGAGGCAAGGGGGTGGAAAGGGGGGAAGGGGGATGGGGAGGAGGGGACAAGGGGAAAGGCGGTGGTAATAGTCCAACTGATGGTAAGGCTACAAACTAATTAAATCCAAAAATCTGTCTCTGAGGAGCCTTCGGAGTGTGTACGCTCACTGATGATAGACAAAGATCCTGCACATGATCATGAGAGAGCCAGCTGCGCCAGCTGCACCGTACACCTTGAGTAGTACACGGCCATGCGCAAGATCATGTGGTACAAATCTTTGAGAGGGAGGTTGCGATAGTACGCACAATCTCAAAACCAAACAATCGTGTAGTCCTATTTTCCGGTGCAGTGAGAGCTGATCCGAACTATGCAGGGAGTACATCATGGTAGCATGCTAGGCCCCAAATTACTACTCTGGCATCTTGTACTGGCATTGGGTGGCCTAGAGACAGGCAAGCCTCCCAGGAATTATCAGTGCACAATGCCAAGGAGAAAAGAAAACAAATCACAGCGGGGCACAGGTTAGTTTCATACAGCCTGAATTAGTAAAAGTAGAACAAAAAATCACAGTCTTATTTTAGACCATGTCAGATGAGAGCTTACCCCAGCAGGGCCCAGCTTCAATGGGCAGTAAATAGATCGGGGAACAGTCCGGGGAGCTCAAATTTCGCTTGTGTTGCATTCTCAAAGGTCTTCCAGGCGCTGTTATGCTGGACAGAGAGGTGAGCTGGATATAGCATTTTAAACTTAATGCCGGCGGCACTATGTTTGGTGACAGGTGCGTGGTATTCGGTTCTCTTCTGCCTGGTAGCTGCCAGCAGGTCTTGGGCCACACGTAAGGAGGAGGACTCCCATTTAATTTCTTGTAGCTCCCTGACTTTAGCTAAGATGTGTTGGCGATCAAGGTAATTCGGCAGACGAAGAATGAAGGGTCGAGGGTTGGATCCTGGGGGAGGCCTAGGGTACAGAGAAGGATGGGCCCTTTCAACAATATTAGAAGTGCTGTATAGAGTGGGCCCCACCACCTTCAGTAGCAGTTTCTGGGCAAAGAGAATAGGAGAGCTCCCTTCTGCGTCCTCTGGAAGGTTGAAAATAACCAGGTTATATCTTGGGCTTCGGCCTTCCAGATCTTTAAGTTTTTATTCCATTTTTGGTGAGGCGCTGTCGGAGGGTGGTGACTTCAGGATCCAACTTTTGTTGCCAGGTTTCTAAGGAGGAGGTACAGGCTGACACATCTGCAATCTGTTTAAATGATTCCTTTAGGCCTCCCTTAATGGTTTTAAGATCTGAGGCAAATTCCGAGAAGGCACTCTTAAGGGGAGCTAATTCAGACAGGAATTTGTCCTCTGTTAACAGAAAGGCCTTCCCAATTACTGGTGTAGATTTATCTAAGGAAGACGCAAGGTGCATGGCCTTCTTGTTGTGTTTCTCCAACATGGAGGGCAGAGTTTAAGAAGGCAAGGCCTGCCGCATCTCAGCGTCCATCGGTGGCACTGGGAAAGCAATCTGGGCTGATATCGGAGCCGGTGGCTTCAGAGGCTATTCACAGAACTGTCCAGTTAGTATTTTTAGTCAATAGTCCCTGATCTAGGTATTTCTAAAGATAGAAAATTGAGTCAGGAGTGGGAAGCGATGTGCTCAGAGGAGAGGCATCACGTGATCCCCCAAAACACATTTTATTTATAAAACACCATAGCTGGAAGCAATGCTATGGTTGTGGACTCATAGGAGAATTTAATGGAAGCACCTGTTGTTTGCTGATGCTATACTGGTGGAGTGGTTCTATGGAGGTGTTTGAGAGCACTGATTATGGGGGCTGACCAGTATATGAGGCTTATCTATAAATTACTAAAATTCATAAGGAAAAGGGAGTTGACTTGTATTTGAGGTCAACTTATATGTGAGTATATACAGTATTTAAAACAATTACAGGCCCAAGACAATAATTGGAGAATGTGGTGGTGGGAACATGGAGTGCACAATGCCCCCCATTCACCCATTATACTTTACTGCTGTACACAAAGTTGACTGCCAGTGGGCTGGGAGGGAGTGGAGTACCCTCTGTGCTAGGGGTGCCTGGCCTAATTATGCAAATAAAAGTTTCTGAATGTAAGATGGCACAAACAGGGTGCTATTGTGTATGACAAAGCAATATGCTATGGCAAGGTACCACGTGCTGTACAAAGTCCTGGCAATGCAACACTCTCACCCCTGCTGCCCCCCACCTCCATAACCATACCTTCAGATCCACTTGGGGACCACTCCTGGTGCATAACTGTGTGTCTCTTGTTGGTCCAGTTTTATCCCCCTTACTCTGGTCATTCCTTTTTCAATCTGACCTTTACAGCCCAGTTACCCAGCTTCTCTTGACCTTAATGTAATTCCAAATTCCCTCAGTGGTGAGGATGCTGGGGATCCCCAAATCCAACTGCAGATATAAATCCAGTCTGGCGGAAGACTTGAGTAACCAGTGTGGGGCCTGCAAGAGCCATAGTATTTCCATACTGTGTCCCACTGCTGCAGGATTCCAGTGGCTAGGGTGAGTAAAATGGCACCAGCCAGCATCCTCTCTCACACAAAGTTGCTCTGACTGCACTACCTCCTGGGGTCAGCTAGGTGGCAGTACTGCAGTGGAGTCAGCTGCCCTCTCTCCCCTGAGGAGGGAGCATCCTCTGGAATACTGAATCCTCCACCCCCTGGTTCACCTCCGATGACCCAGGCTCATTCCAAAATCTGGGTTAACGACATCATGAGTGGTAGCCCTACCATTGTGCAGGAGTCCCTGTAGGTAAATGTGTAGGAGCATTGTGTTTGGGCCAGTTAGGAAGAAGTAGGCTGTTGGTTAACTAGGATCTGAAGCTTATCCAATAGGTAGGGAAATGGACAGACTTGGTGGGCCAAACAGTCCTTATCTGCCATCAAAGTCTATGTTGCTATGTTTCTACTCCAGTCCCAGCCTCATCAGCAGGTGTCACTGTAGACAGTGATGTAGGAGCACTGGCTGTGGGGGAGCTCACAGTTACTCCAGTCCCAGCTTCTGCAGTAGATGTCACCGTAGACGATGATGTAGGATCACTGGCTGTGGGAAAACTCACAGTTACTCCAGTCCCAACTTCACCAGCAGGTGTCACCGTAGATAACGGTATAACAGCACTGTGTGCGGGTGAGCTCACAGCTATTCCAGTCCCAGCCCCTCCAGCAGGTGTCACTGTAGGTAATGGTGTAGGAGCACTGGCTGTGGGGGAGCTCACAGCTACTCCAGTCCTAGCTTCTCCAGCAAGTGTCACTATAGACAATGGTATAGGAACTCTGGCTATGGAGGAGACCACAGTTACTCCAGTCCTAGACTCTCCAGCAGGTGTCACTGTAGATAATGGTGTAGGAGCACTTGCTGTGAGGGAGCTCACAGTTACTCCAGTCCTAGCTTCTCCAGCAGGTGTCACTGTAGACAATGGTATAGGAACTCTGGCTATGGAGGAGACCACAGTTACTCCAGTCCTAGACTCTACAGCAGGTGTCACTGTAGATAATGGTGTAGGAGCACTTGCTGTGAGGGAGCTCACAGTTACTCCAGTCCTGGCTTCTCCAGCAGGTGTCACTGTAGACAGTGATGTAGGAGCACTGGCTGTGGGGAAGCTCATGGTTACTCCAGTCCTAGCCTACCTCTACAGGAGTCATTAACTCATTTGCTCCTGGTGGCCATTTTGGGTTGGGTCTAGCAATGGATGGTTTCAACGCCACATGGCGTCTATGGGAACAAATAATGGTGTTGGAGCATTGACTGTAGGGGAAACTCACAGCAACAGAACTCCAGACCCAGCCTCCCCATCAGAATCCACTGTAGAGAATGGCGTAGGAACACTGGCTGTGGGGGAATTCACACCAGCTCCAGTTTTATCCTCTCCCAACAGGGTAACTGTAAGGTAACGGTAGGGGAAGTCTGAGTGTGAGGGACCTCACAGCTACTCAGGTTCAAACTATCCCAGCAGGAGTCATTGCAGGCCACTGTGTAGGGGCAATGGTTGTGCCGGAACTCACAGCTTGTACCGTCTTAACTAGGACTGAGCAAACAAGCACATGGAAACATCCCCATGTTTTATAAAATATGAAAACAAAAATATCCACAGTGTTTGTTCAGGTACTTTTCAGAAGTCGCAAAGTTAAATAGACAAGCAATACTAAATCCACAACTTGCAAACAAATTTGGCCAGTCCACAAAATTCCACAAGTATGAACTGGTAGCAAGTATTAACCCTTGCTGTGCCATGAACTGATATATCAGTCAAAAATGTCAATATGTTCTAATTTTGTTGGCAGCCCAAGGGGTTAAAAAAAATCTGCATTTTGTCTAGTTTTGCAGAACTTTGCTGAAGTAATCTTTGATTTTATTGTTGAGATGGGTTACACTTAAACAGTACATCCGCATGTGTGCACATATGCAAACAAGTACAGTAGACACATAGACACATGTGTACACTCACAAACACACACAGCAGACACCATCTGCTTGTACACATGCACGCATGCAAACACACACCCCATCAACTACACAAGCCAACTGCCAACACTGTCACACAGACACATGTGTGCTGACACACAAACAGACTGCAGACACACACACACACACACACACACACAATCACAATCACAAACAGTGCCAGTGTTCCTGACAATCATGGGTCACTGAACACTCAGGGCAGCATTTGAAACCAACCAAAAGCGAAGTTTCCAATCCCCCCTAAATCCTCTCTGTCACAAGTCTGTCCGTCCCTTTCCCATTAGCCTCAGCCTGGCCCAGGCAGACGCCTCATTTCCCTTTAATTACATTTCCCGCTTCCCTCCCTCCCTCATTGCGTTATGCTAATCACCTTGCAGTTGGTGCAGCTGTGGCTATTAAATTAGAGGCACATAATCCGCTCTAATTGTATTTTCACACACACACACAGACTCTGGTATCCAAGCTTTCAGGAAGTCCAGGAGCTAGAGAAAAATGCCTTGTCAAAATATTTGTTTTGCCAATTTTATTTAAAATTAAATCAACCGTTTTGTGCTTCAGCCATTATTTTCCAAAAATGGATTCCCTATTTCAAGGTTATAAAAATCTTAGGGCTTTAATCTTGTATTCCTGATAAGTGAATTACCAGCAGCATCTTGTATTCTACTGCAATTTATATGTGAATTTTGTTGGCTGTCTGTGCTTTTCCCATCACTCTCGGCCTTAGTGGTTAATCAAGTTTGATATGCATTCCGAACGAGCTTGATTATATCTCTCTTTCTTTTTCTCTCTGCTTGTCTGTTTGTCCATCTGTCTGTCTATCTATCTACAGACATAATCTGTCTGTTTAATCTGTCTGCCTAGCTGTCTGTCTGTTTAATCTGTCTAATATGCCTGTCTGTCTGTTTAATGCCTATCTGTCTGTTCGTCCATTCACCCACTCACCCATCTACCCACCCATCTATCTATCTATCTATCTATCTATCTATCTATCTATCTATCTATCTATCTGAGTGGTACCAAAAGATGCATTACTACTTACAGTGTATGATAACACATATGCTAACAGATGTGTGCTGTCAGTAGTGTACAGCTTTGTCAATTGCAGTTGACTTTGTTTCATGACTGTGTTTCAGTGTATGCATTCCACATCAGAACCCAGCAGATTCTGCCAATTAAAATGTTAAAAGAATAACAAATATAAACCGTATCTGGAATTCAGCCTTCTAATTGGCTGACGGGGGACCCATATGAATAGTTGCTATTTAAAGACATAGCAAGTGCAACCCTGGCTCATCCACAGAGTTTAAATTGCATTTCCTCTATATTTTGCAGGGGGGGTTGCTGGTGTGACTGGTGTGTGACTAATATCAGAAACAGACAGTGTCCAGTTCACCCTTACCATCATAAAAGCTCTTCAAAAGAGCCTCAAATCATTTAAATGTTTGTCGGTTTTCTTACTTACTTTCTTCATTCCATGATTTTAAAAGTGGTCCTTGGTTTCATAAATCAGCTAACTTGTGAATAAGCCTGACCACTGACAACAAGGATCAGGAGGGATGTGGCCCTCTCCTATTTAGAATGATCCCAGTCATATGACGCCTGTGCTTCGCGGTCTGCACTGGCTGCCGATACAGCAGTGGATCACCTTTAAGGTTGCTTTGTTAACCTTTAAGGCCCTACACGACCAGGGACGAGTTACCTGAAAGATCTCCTTTGTCCCTACTGTCCCCCTCCATCCTCTCCGATCCTCTGATGAGGGATTGCTAGAGGTTCCCAGGATACGTTTGCAGACATCGGGAGCAAGGGCATTTAGCTTTGTTGCTCCGTCCCTGTGGAACTCTCTACCTCATCGGGTACGAGATTGCCTAACCGTCCAGAGTTTTAAAATTGCTTTAAAAACTTATCTTTTTAACCTGGCTTTTGTTGAGTGATGTGGTTATTTTAGTTTGTTATGCTGCTATTATACTGTTTTCTGTTGGAATTTATATGTCTGTTTATAATCACTTCTTTTATTTTATGCATTTTATTGTACAGGCGCTTTGGTTTTAGAAAGGTGCCTTTTATAAATAAGACCGATATGATATGATATGATATGATATGATATGATATGATATGATATGATCCCCACTGGCCACCTGTGAGTCCCTTTTTGGCCAGCATTCTATATAATAAAGATCTGGTCAGAGCCAATATGGCTGCTAATGCACTGGCCTGCTAAGGGATATAGAATAATGTGTGCCTTAGTTGCAATTTATTTATTGTGATGTAGCAATCCCACATTTACTGTAAAGCAAAGAAAATGTTTATGGGGCATGGATTCAGCTACCCTCCGGGAACTACTTGAAGGGGGAGGATCAAGCAGCTGTTACGTAGTGCTATAGATTCCTGTGCAATCTATAACACTGCATTACAGCTGTGCAGTGGTCAGCACCCCACTGACTTTTTCCTCAGAGGGATCAAAACAGAAAAGTTCACCAATTCCACTTTTGGCCCCAACCGGTGGACTGCTAACAAGAAGTTTGCTTTCAGTGCTCGAAATGGAAAGAACTCACTTAGGGAAGCCATTACCTTTGATGAAGTATCAAACATATCAGGTAGGCGTCTGGGGATGTGTTTTTTTCATTATATGTTGCATTTGTACACTTTATTTAGATATGTTTATGTCTTTAAGGTGTACGTGTTACATGGAAACAGTTCTACATCATTTTACTCCTGGAACTGAGTCAGACTTTTAATTTGACTCCTGGAACTGAGTTCCCCCATTTCCTTCCCATTTCCACTATTGTCTACTTTAAGTTCCCCTAAGCAGCTCTAAAAATGTACAAGAGGGATGGTATTGGAGTCTAGTGGTTAGATCACGGGCTAGGGAACCAGTCAGTTCAGGTTCAAATCCCACCAGAGCCATTTACTCACTGTTACTCTGAGAAAGCTAAAGTAGTTTTAAGTGTAAGAGTCAAGTTCATGAGATATCAGGAGTTATGGTGTTTTATTCTATTGATAGATAGATGATAGATAGATAGATAGATAGATAGATAGATAGATAGATAGATAGATAGATAGACAGATAGATAGATAGATAATTTGTTTATAAAGCGCCCCATTCTGGGGACTCAGAGCACTGTACACTTAAAACATATACAATTAACAAACAATGGCTCCTATGCATGTAGGGGCAGGAAGTATGCATCTGAGGTGCGCATCCCACCAGCGCAGCTACACACCTGCAGGCAGGTGCGCACTGGTGACATTCATCACCGCTGGACACCTGTCTGCACCCTCACCCCTCCAGCACGCAGGTCTGCAAAGAGTGGGCATGGGAAGAGTTGCAGACCCAGCCAGGCATCCAATTGGATGCCCAGCATGGGTCCAACAGTGGATCCCTTACTCAGTGTGGCATGCGTTGGCAGTGCACCCCACAGATGTCTGATGGCCGGTGGCAGGGGGGGTGAGTGGTGGGCTAAGCTGCCGGCAATCCCGCAATGTGGCATGGAGTGATTCTACAGTGGGGAGGGTGACAGTTCTCAGCCACATGCCAGGAGGGGCCAGTGGTGGTGGTGGGCTGGCGGTACCATGGGGGGTGACATGGGCAGCAACCTTCGGTGCCCATGTGTGGGTGTGCATTGGGGAGGTGCATAGTAGGGGCCCTGCACTGCTGTGTGCTGTGCCCAGTGGCACCAGCAGTCATAGAGGGGTCTGGCAGCAGTAGTCCCGGTGGGTGGGGGGCTATCCACCCTAACCGGGTGGTGACCTGACGTGTGTGTGGGCGCATAGGGGGCTTATGACAGGGTTCTCCCTGGAATATCCTGCACCACTTCTACACCCCCGTGGCCAGCAATATGCACCATTGTGCATGGCATATAGTGCTAGCATGCTCCCAGCCAGCCCCCAGCACAGTGCCTTTTGCACACCAGGGGGATCCCTTGCATTGGTGCTGCATGCCCCCCGTGCATCCCGTGCAGGGGGTGCAGTGGGTGTGAAGTGGCTATGCACCCCAGATACGTGTGCGTAGCCACTCCGCCCCAGTCGTGCATAGGGCCCAATAATAGTATTACTCCTATAACACTCCTATAACATTTAGCAAGAGTCAGCAGTAATAAAACTATCTATAATGTAAAACCACTAATTAACCTTATGAATCAAATAGTATTATGTAATATACAAGTTATAGTATGTATTACTAGTAGTAGTATATAATATTCAAGTTACAGCATGTATTACTAGTAGTATGTAATATGCAAGTTATAGTATGTATTACTAGTAGTAGTATGTCAAATGCATGTTACAGTATGTATTACTACTAGTAGTAATATGCAAGTTACTGTATGCATTACTAGCAACCGTATGTAATGTGCAAGTTATAGTATGGACTGTATTACTAGTATTATATAATATACAAGTTATAGTATGTATTTTTAGTAGTAGTATTTAACATGCAAGTTATAGTATGTATTGCTAGTGGTGATATGTAATGTGCAAGTTATAGTATGTATTACTTGTAGCAGTATGTAATATGCAAGTTACAGTATGTATTACTGATAGTAGTATGTAATATGCAAGTTACATTGTGTATTATTTGTAGTAGTATGAAATATGTAAGCAATAATACCCAACAGGGTGGGCAGTATTGGGCAATACTGGACCGCCCAGGGGCGTAATAAGGCCTGACACTGCAGGCGGAGGGCCTTATAGCCTCTGGAAGGTTCATTGCCCATACCACCCTGGAGGGTAAGACAGGCTAGAAAATGGGCACTGAGAAAAAAATTTGTTTAATAAAAATGTTAATTAAAATTACTTTCAAATAAATTTTGTCATAAAATAGTTCCTCCACCTGCATTTGAATGCTGTTTTTTTTTTTAGAAGGAAGACTTTTGTGTTAATACAGCCCCTGCCATAGTTCCCCCTCCTCTACCCCCCCACACAGGGCTTTTGGGAGCAGCAAGCCTTAGTGTCGCTGTTTATTGTTTAATATTTGACACACCATAGACTAGGTTAGGAGACAGAGGTGCTCGGCAAAAGTAGTTTAGTGAGCCAGTGAAAGAGAGAAACAAGTCTATCTCCCACAACAGCACTACTGTTTGTGACTGACACAAATCCTTCCCTGCTTTCTGTCGCTGATCACAGTAAGCTGTGGAGAGATGGCTTTCGTTACTCTAATTTTTTTTTTCTGGCGGGTAGCAGTGTATGGCAGGGAAGCAGCATTGTGCATTTAGCTGCTAAACAGCATCGCGCCACCCTTTTGAATACAGTATTCCATGCCGTCAGAAGCTGATCTGGCTGACGGCTTTCTTTTTCATTTTATCACTGCTTTTTTGGTGTGTGTGTGTGTGAATATGGTTTACTCGATTTAAAACTGACTCACTAAGCAGGTTTCAGTTTAAGCAGTTCAGCAGATATTGCTCTCTGGTGTTGTGAGATGCTCTCGTACTGAAGCGAGATTTCCAGGCAGTACAGAGAGTCCACGATGAAGCCAAAAAGGTGAATGTTTATTTGTTTATTTTTATTCAAAATACCGAGGAGGTCAGAGCAACTGCTGGAAGCTATTATTGCGACAGGTGTGGGGTTATACTCTCTTGCTAAAAGCACAAAGCTGAGAAAAAAAATTTTTCATATTGGAACAGTCAGAGTTTCAAATACCGTACATTACGATCGTTGACCACAAGTGGCGGGTGCGGTCTGGCAAAATACATTTGTTGATTACGTGAAAAAAAAAAAACTGTGGGTTTCAGCCTTTGTGCTAGTTGTATGTGGAGACTGCCCTTGTGGGAATTTTAGTGAAGTGAGTCGGGTCGGGGAGGCTTTCCCTCACTAACGGAAAAAGAGAACATGGTAGCAGATTTTTTTTAACATTCTATGAGCACAATAATATTAGAAGGAAATGAGGACACAGAGACTGGGACTTATTATTTCTCGGTCTCTGTTGCCTCATACCCGACCAGCTGGTTGTTGGTTTTAGCCAATCAGCATTAAGAGTTCTCTCCACCCATTTTCTAAGCAAGTAACAGTATGTATTATTTTTAATAAAATGTAATGTGCAAGTTACAGTATATATTACTAGTGATAGTATGTAATATGCAAGTTACAATGTGTATTACTTGTAACAGCATGAAATACGCAAGTTATAGTATGTATTATTTTAGTACTGTGTAATATGCAAGCAATAGTATGTATTACTTGTGATAGTATGTAATATGCAAGTTATAGAATGCATTACTAGTAGTGGTACATAACATGCAAGTTGCCATTAATTTTTTGTTCTGTTCTGTGCTTGTGGTCCAGGGCCAGTTACTCCTATCCCACTAATGGACTACCTCCAAACCGCGACAGCTCCACTTACCTTCACGCAGAAGCTGGTGATATGGTGTCCCCACCAACAGTACTGTTGCTATCCTCCTGGCACCTACCTTGTTTTTTTTTCCCTGCATTTTCCCTC
The DNA here is from genome assembly GCA_016271365.2 of Neoceratodus forsteri. NCBI lineage: Eukaryota > Metazoa > Chordata > Ceratodontiformes > Ceratodontidae > Neoceratodus > Neoceratodus forsteri. The sequence goes on from JADMNL010000036.1 coordinate 48,055,688, forward strand.
CTGTTCCTCTCCTCCCACCACCCTGCGGGCACTACCTAGCCACACTGTGGCACTGTATGCTCACACATAGCATGCACCTATCAGAAAGTAAACTTCTTGGGTCAACATGAGAGTTGCTGCAGTTGTACACCACGGCACTACCAACCACAAACTGGGGCACGCTGCTGTGGGAGGCTGCAGCCTGGGATCCTATGGAATGATAGCAGTGCAGTATTGGAGAGGGGGATTACTACCCTGTTGGAGATGATGATCGCCAGATGAGATATTCCATTTTAGGTGTCTTCTACTAATGAGTGATGGTTGTCTAAGAGGAGGTTAAGGATTTCATCAGACATTATTGAACGAGTAAAGGTAGCTATCAAACCTGAGCAGCATTCCTGGTTGTAATGAATCTCTCCATGAAAATGTGTGTAAATGATGATCATGCTTAACAGCTGCTTCCATGCCTCGACACTAGAGTCCCAGCATTACTAATGTGTCATGTAATAGTATGGGAAGTGCTGTCTGGTACAGTTTTTGTGGAAAGTACCATAGAAAGAGGGCTATTCTAATCAAATTGGTGCCTGTTTCTTTCCATCTGCAAACTGGAAGATTTCTGTCAGTCTATTCCCAGAAGTATATACTATAACTTTTGGGCTGGGAGGGTATCCCCTTTTTCGGAGTCTGCTTCAATTATGACCTGCTTTGGTTGTGGCTTGCTTTGGATTTGGCCGACTTTGATCACAGCAGTTGTGGGCCATGACCTGGTTTGGACCTGGCTGGCATCAGCCACAGCTAGTCTGGGTCATGGCCCACTTAGGATGTGGCTGGCTTTTGTCATTGCCAGTTTGGGTCATGGCCTGGTTTGTATGTGTCTGGCTTCACTCACAGCCAGTTTAGGTTGTGACCTAGTTCGCATGGGGTTAGCTTCTGTAAGAGCCAGTTTGAGTCATCGTGGACAACTTTGGATGTGGCTGGCTTTGGTAATAGCCCATTTCAGGCATATTGTATCTCAGTCATGCTCTTCTTATCATGGAGGAGAGGTGGGGAGAAATAGAGACCATTCTTGAAGCAAACAAACAATGCTTGAGGATGGTTACCAAGGGGGGATGCCCACAACAGGCAAATCTGGTTCTCTAAGAAGGTCAAGGAGCCAGTGAGGGTCACAAAAGGAAGCAGTATAGCATAGTGGTTAAGGGCACTGAGCTGCATACCTGGAGACCTGGGTTTGAATCCCATCAGCCCACACTTGCATGCTGTTTGACCCTGAGCAAGTCACTTAACTTCCTTATGCTCCCAGGTCACACCTGGAAACAAGAGCTGACTTAGTGTGCCTTTCCTGGTTAAACAATTTCCTCCTCCCCCTTCCCTTCCCTTCCCTTCACTGGCTGCCTATGAGGAATGAGGAATGGATTAAATACCGGGTAAAAATGAAGGAGACCAAGAGGGCAGTTAGGATGTAAAAGCAGACACAGAGCTGCGGATTATAGAGGGGGGTCAAAGGACTAAAAGCACCTCTTCAGGTACATACGGGGAAAAAGTAAGATGGAGGGAATTGTTAGGCTGATGGGGGCGGAGTAGTAGAGGAGGATGAGCAAAAGGCAGCCATTCTAAATGACTGCTTCTGCTTAGTATTTACAGTGGTGGATAGCAGGCCTCTGCCAAAAAATAGAATGAAGACTGCTGCCAGGGGGATCCCAGTAATGGGACAGATGGTAATTACAGGAGAAAGGGTTAGAAAAGGGCTTGCAGCCCTGACAATGGACAAGGCTCCAGGGCCAGATGGGATGCACCTGAGGGGGCTCAGGGAATTGGCATCAGAATTGTGGGAAGCCCTGACTGGGCTGTTCAGTAACTCACTACAGTCAGGGGTGATTCTGAAAGACTGGAGTATAGTGGACGTGGTGCTACTCCACAAGGGAGGGGACAAGAAGGAACCTGGAAACTGGAGGCCCATCAATCTCGCCTCCACTGTAGGTAAACTGATGGAGACAACAGTCAGAGAGGACCCAGTGCATTACCTGGAGAGAAATGGGCTCCAGGATAGTAATCAGCAAAGGTTCATGGCAGGGAGGTCTTGTCAGACCAACCTGATAGCATTTTTTGACAGGGTAAGAAATGCAGTGGGTAACAGACAAGCAGTAGATTTGTTCTATCTTGACTTCCATAAGGCACCTGACCCAGTGTCACACAGAAGGCTGTTGAAGAAATTAGAGCAGAAAAGGACCTAGTTAAATTGTTGGGAAGTTGAATGGGGGAGACAGCAGAGGGCAGCAGTATAGAGGGTCAAATTGGGGGTAAAGGGGGGGAAACAAATGGGGTATCACAGGGGTCAGTCCTGGGACCAGTCCTTTTTAATATGTCCAGCAGCAATGTAGGAAAAGGTATATGTAGCAAGATGTGCCTCTTCACAGATGACACAAAGCTCGGTGGCAGTGATGACAGCAAAGTGGGGTGAAGGGAGTTGCAGAGGGACCTTCAAAGGTCAGAGAGGGGGCCCCAAGGTCTGTCTGTTGAAATTAAATGTCAAAAAGTGCAAGGTTATGCACATAGGGAGCAAGAACCCGGAGAAGGAATACTGGATGGGAGGGGTTAAGCTGGCCGCTACTTAAGAGGAAAGGACCTGAAGGTCATCATAAGTAACATCCTAAAACCAACTAGCCAATGCAACAAGGCTTACAGCAAGGCAACCAGAATGTTGGGTGTATTGAAAGCGGTTTCGATGGCAGGAGGAAAGAGGTAATACTATCTCTCTATAGATCGCCAGTGAGACCTCCTGTGGAGTACTGTACCCAGTCCTGGAGTCCTCACCTGAGGAAAGACAGAGACAGGCTGGAGACAGTGCAGTGCAGAATAACCAAATATATTCAGGGCCAACAGGGCTCAGAGTACTGAACATGTACTTTACAGGAGGCCAGAAGGGAGAAGGAGGACATGATAGAGACCTTCAAGTTCCTGAAAGGAATAAACAAGGTAAACTGTAAAAAAATATTTAACAGGAATGGTGGGTCAAAAACAAGGGGTTATGAATGGAAGCTGGTTGGGATAGATTCAGGAGGGATGCTAGAAAGTGTTACTTTACTAAGAGGATGGTTGAGCCATGGAGAAGCCTATTTGCAGAGGTGGTGGGTGCAAAAACCAGTAACGGGTTCAAGCATGGCTGGTACGGAGTAAAGGGAGTAATAGTTACTCGGGGGGGGAGCAGTAAGGCAGGCAGTGAGAGGGTGGTGAAAACCCCATCTGGACATTATGTCACAAGGTAGAGAAGGGTAAAACTAGGCAAACTGGATGAACCAATGGCCTTTTTTCTGCTGACATTGTCTATGTTTCTTCAATAGTGGCCTGCTCTATTATAACTTGTTTTGGCAACACTCAGATTTGGTTGCTACATGCTTCAGTTGCAGTCAGCTCTGGTCATTTCCTGCTTTGCACAATGCATGCTACAGACACAGCCTCTAGTCCCACCAGAGATCCATGTATGTTTTAGTCTCCTGAAACATGCTATAGTCTATGGTGGAATGTTGTACTTGCTAGAAATTCCACCATACCAAAACGCTGTTCAGCCACAGAGACTAAAATGAATGGAACGCTATACTGATCGTACATGCAGAACAGCGTTCCATTTATTTAGAATGAGAAGATCGAGCCAGCAGTAACAGAAAACCACCGCGGGTCAATATCGCTTAAACAGACAGAAAAGGACTGCAGCGGTTTTTAGACATGCCAACAGTGAATAATTGATCATCGGAAAAGCTGGATCAATTAGATATTGATCCTAAAAATTGGTTAACTTACATTTCTCTGCCTCAGGATAGTTATTTTTCTCGCTAAGCAAGACATCTGGCCACCATGTTTTGTTTTTTTTCTAAATTCTGCCCTCAGCAGAGTGGCAACCAATGGGCATGTGCGCTGCTAGGTTAGGGACGCCCAGTCCCTAGCAACCACCCAACTCTGTCTCCTAGTGAGGGGAGACACCGATTTCTTTATCTACAATTGAAATACAGTCTGTAAGCCTAAAAATGTTTTAAAAATAATTTGAGAGGCACCATACACTAAAAAATACAGCATGGGTAACCCCATTCAGAACCGTGTGTTCTGCTACCTCAGGGTCTGATTCCCAAGGACCTCTTCAAGCTTCACTGTCGAGGTCACAAGGAATCAGACCCCTCTGTGGCAGAACACACTGGTTCTTCATGGTTACCCATCCTGTATTCTCTATATCAATCCCACTTCTTACTGGGGAAACCAAGCCTTCCCCACAGTAAACAAGCTTCCTCAGAACGTGCCCATCAGTTGGTCCTGCATTGATAGTCATTGCAGCTCTGCCTTTCCATTGCTGGGGACCATACAAATTCACTTCCATGAAGCAAGCTTCACTCTGTTTTATGACAGGAGGTGATATTTCTCCCAATATTCATTTAACCATTTCCACCAGAAACAAAAGCAATAATGGTATAGTTTGAAAACAGTCTCAGTAGCATTAATGCCCAGCTTTGCAATTCTTGGGCTGATGGGAAACGATTCTGGGATAACATCAAAAGTATCCTTGGAAAGGAGGAGAAGAAGTACCCTCAGCTGCTCAGTATCAGTAACACCCCCACTACAGACCCTCTAGCTATTGCAGAAGCCTTCAATAAAGCCTTCACCGATCTTACCCCAGTGCTAACACCTGCCTATTTTCAATCTGGTTTGAACCATTCCAACAACATATCTACTGAGTGTTCTCACCCGACCTTCTACTTTAAAAGGGTGACAATGAAGGAGGCCCTTGTTATGGTCAAGAAAATACTAGGTAAGACCAGACTGGACAGTGACAGGATAGACATGAAACTTCTATCCCTCACCCTGGACGTTCTTATAGTACCCATTACTACGCTGTACAATAAGTCCCTGGCACTGGCCCAATTACCAGCAGTTTGGAAGCAGGCCCTAGTTACACCAGTGCATAAAGGAGGCAACAAGTCTCTGGTAGCCAACCATAGACCCATCTCGATCCTCTGCCCCCTGTCCAAAGCACTGGAAAAGATTGTGGTGGGTCAACTCATCGACTACCTCAATAAGTATAATCTACAATGCCCCAACCAGCATGGCTTCAGACAAAATCACAGTACCACCACTGCCCTGCTGGACTACACAAACTATGCACATAAGGCCCTGGATGAAGACAAACTGGTGGGGTCTTTATTTATGGACCTCACCAAAGCCTTCGATACAGTCAACCCCTCCCTGTTACTGACCCAACTGCAAAACAAGGGTGTGGTGCCCAATGCCTTTTGTTGGTTTCAAGACTACCTGTTACAGAGAAATCAATGTGTCAAAATTGGGCAAATAGTATCCAGCACAAGAGAGGTATCATTAGGGGTACCCCAGGGATCAATACTGGGGCCCCTACTCTTCAGCCTCTTCTTAAATGACCTTCCCACAGCCTGCGACACCAAACTCATACTGTATGCAGATGATGCTGTGCTCCTGAGCAGCAGCATGTCTCAGGCTGCCCTACAGTCTGAGCTGCAGAACTCCTCCAAACTCGAGGACTGGTTCTGTAGTCATATGTTGCTAATAAACTGCAAGAAGACCAAGGCCATGCTTATGTCCAGCCCCCACAACAAAAATAAACACCACCCCCTTATCATCTCCAACTCATGCAGTGAACTACTGGAACAAGTTCACTTGTTCAAGTATCTGGGGGTCATAATAGATGATACCCTCACGTTTGTGCATCATATTGACTCTCTGGTTAAGACAGTCAGTACCAAGATGGGTGTCCTGTACAGGCACAACCAATACCTCTCTCTGGGGCCCTCCACCTCTCAGTCCACAGTTCAATTATATCTACTATTGACTATGGACTAGTGGTCTACGGGATGTCAATGGATACAGCACTCAAGAGGGTTCAGAATGCCCTCGACAAAGCCTGCAGACTCACCCTGGATGCTGAGTGTGGCACTCACACCTGTACTCTGTAGGAACAAGCAAACTAGCTGCATTAAGAAACAGGGTCAAATTCCAAACTTGCATCCTAGGAAAGAAGGCTCTATTGGGTAAAACATCACCTTGTGTAGGCAATTTGATCAAGCCGGCCAATTCATTACAGGTCACCAAGGGAGAACTAGAGGGGCCTTGGCTATCCCCTTCTATCGCACCTCACTTGGGCAACATGCATTTGCCTACCAGGCCCCCCTGTGGATGAATGAAATCCTTGGGTACCTCTTGGCCACCAGTTGTCTGGCACAATTCAAAACTGACCTCGTACAGCACCTAATAACACTCTCTAAGTGCACCTGCCCCTGAGTCCAGCCACATCTCTCTCTCTGCCCCTCAGCAGGCATTAGGCAGGCCTCAGGTATCCCCTCCCTCTGTTCCTTCTCATGATTTGCCTCAGCAATCAATTTGCATCATGCTCCTTCACCACCCACCACCCCACCCTCCCCCAACTCACAGTCCCGTGAGTTTCCCTAACAGTCACTACTAATGGAGGCTGCCTGACCATGCCCCCTTACACCCCACCATTTACTCTAGCATGTCTTCTCCACTCAGCTTCCCCTCACCCGACCATTTCTCCCTATACCTTATCACCCTTCTTCCCCCACCCTTCACCTCCACCACAGTACATACCTCTCTCTCGTACCTCCTTTCTTCACGCCACTGCCCGCTATCCCCATCCCTCTGAACTACTGACAAGGAACTTTGTGGCTGCTTATTCCCCCCCCCCATAAAGTGTTTTTTTCTTGTTATTTAACTTGTACCTATGTTTTGAGTTATTCTGTAAGTTCTGAATCCAAGCTGTATCGTTCATTGTGATGTACCTTTGCTTTCTCCTATTGTTCTTTGTTTTGCAATCAGTGACATGGAACCTTTGTAAAAGAGCTTGCGCTCAAAGGTCTTTTCCGAATCACTAAATAAATAAACGTTTGCTTGTTTAATTCTTGCGTACACTTTAAGTTCCTGGATCAATCAGGAGAAAGGCTGCAGTGAAGGGAGAGTAATTTGCAATTAAGCCAACTGAATTTTCTCTGTGAAGATAGATTGAATAATTGTAAGCTGCTCTAATTTGGGGTTTGTAATTGCTGGGCAGGGGAGCAGTTCCATGGAGAGCTACAGTCCAGAGGATGAAACAGTATTTAAGATAAAGACCAAGACGCAACTGTGATATGGCAGCACGGTCAGAGAGATGAAGAGAGTGAAGAGCTCTGCAGCCAAAAGCTACAGTTTTCTTATCCTCCTATTAGATTTCTCATACAGTATTTCTGTGTTGGGTCCCAAATATGATAAACCTGACCTGGATCTCCAGAGTTTAGGCCCATTTCTACCCTTGTATATAAGTGTTTTGTATGGTCATGTGACCCAGTGTTCTTGCTGTACAAATAAAGAAATGTATAAAAAATGAATTTTGTTCTTGGCATTACTCATGATTAGGGATGTAAGTTTGTCATGGCAGTCATACACATCATGGATTCCATGACGTTTGGTCTTTATTCAGGACTTACATGACTTTCACTAATGTCTTCAAAACGTAGCAATGACAACAGTGCCACGACGTTTACTGATGTTTACTAATGATTTCATGAACAACCAATGAGTCATTAAAACCTCATCCATGACAAACTTACATCCCTATTCATGATTTATCACATAGGTGCTGGTAGAATCTTTTATGTGTAATGTGCCTTCCCTTTTAATCATTTTATGGGTTATTTGATTGAAATTTAAAAGTGATAGAAATCAGTCATTTACACCTCTAGATGCCCTCCTATTTTCTTTAGTGTCTAGCCAATATTCTGATATGTTTTGACCTTTTTATTAAATTAATAATCTATTTTTCGACTCTGTAACTACTTTGAACCCCTTTCTCCTCAGCAATTGCTGCTCTCTCCTTTCATACTGAATGAACATTCTATGACTTCAGTGGTAAGTCATTCAGGCCCTGGATACAGTACAGAACAGTTTTGGAAAACCATTTTTAAAACCAGTTTAGCTAAACCATTTCAGTGCAGCCACACTACTCAGCAACCATTTTTGATAATGGTTCAGTGTGGCCACACTGCTAGTGTTAAACCTGTTCTCCTTGTAACTATTTTATGTTAAGTCCAACACACAGAACTGTGCTTGCCTGGACACACTGCAGCTAGAAGTGTTTTAGTTAAACCATTACAGCTTAAAACATTTTTACTCCTGGACAGACCTGTAAGTAAAACCATGTTAGCTCCAAAACATTTTTAAAAATGGTTTTAAGACTAGGGGCCAGATATTCAAACCATAGCGTGGCAATAGCGCCGGATTAGCGCAGACCCGCCATATTCAAAGGACCAGCTAGCGTGCGCTAACAGCATTAGCGCAAGGCAAACCACTAATGTATGCAAGGGGCAAAAGGAAGGGGGGCCAAGAGAGATGCGCAAGGGGATAGTCAAAGGTCCAGCACCGCGCTAGAATACATAGTGCGGCACTTAGCGTGGTGCTAGTTACCGCCTATAAAAGGCTGATCTAAACACAGGGCAAAACACAGAGGAGGAGGGACCAGCACAGGAAGTGGGAATGTGTGCAGTGCCAGTAGCAGTGATGCTGCCATTGATGGCAGCTGTAGTGGAGGAGGAGGAGGAGGAGGAGAGGGAGCAGGCACAACATGGGCCACAACGCAGGCCAAGGAGACGGTATGCTGCAAACAGGTTGTACCGGCCCAGGGTCTCCTTCAAGACCCTGCCTGATGGCCACATCATTGACCGGTACAGGATGAACAGGGGAATGTTGAGGCAGCTCTGTGAACTCCTGCATGAGCAGCTGCACCCAAATATCAGACGCAGTCATGCCATGACAGTGGAGGAGAAGGTGACAGCAGCGATGTGCTTCCTTGCCACAGGGACATTCCAACGACCAACGGGGGACACCATTGGGGTAACGCAGTCTGCCACCTCACGCCTCCTGACCCAGTTCCTAGAAGCTCTGCTGCCACATGCTGGGGAATTCATAGTATTCCCCAGCATGGCAGCAGAGCGCAGAGAAACAATGCAGCAGTTCCATTGAGTTGCGCACCTACCATCTGTACTGGGTGCCATTGACTGCACCCATGTCCCCATCCGTGTACCACCTGGTGATGGCAGTGACGTGTACGTTAACAGGAAGGAGTACCACTCCATCAACTGCCAGGTGGTGTGCAATGCGGCTGGGCGCATCAGCAATGTCTATGCGCAGTACCCCGGCAGTGCCCATGACACCTTCATCTGGCACCAGTCCCAGCTGTGCCAGGCCTTTGAGGAGGGCAGGATACCCAGTGGGCAACTAGTCGGTGAGTTGTAGCATACAAGGCAAACACACAACAGCAAGGATGTGGGCAGGCATTTCAGGCCAGGGAAGGGGTGTGGGAGGGCCACAGAGAGGTGCAGGACAGCAGCTGACAGACCGCAGTACAGCACTAACAGGTATACATTTCTTGACAGGGGACAGTGCCTATCCCCTGTGACCCTGGCTGCTGACACCAGTACTCCGACTGGCCACATTGGCCGAGGAGCTGTACAATGAGACACATGCCAGAACAAGGAACATCATAGAGAGGGTGTTTGGCATCCTGAAGATGCGATTCAGATGCCTAGACACATCAGGTGGTGCCCTACAGTATACACCACAGAAGGTATGCTGTATCTTCCTAGCCTGTTGTGTGCTGCACAACATGGCAATGAACCAAGGGATACAGGCACCTGAACCTGAGGGACAGTCTGACAGTGAGCCAGAGCCAGCGGTCGGGGGATAGTGGAGCAACTTGAGAGGAGGTACCCTCACATGGCACGAAGGGCCATACAGCACCAGGACAACATCGTCAGGACACTGCAACAGACCAGAGGGTAAGTACAGACTGCACAACAACCTGAAAGAGTACAAATGATTAGCATTTTAATGTGCACAGACTAAGATAACAGTGACACCAACAATCACATCAGTAAACAAACCCAGTGTAATAGATGAATAATGTGTGCATGTGGTGTGAGTCCGTGATTGTGCAGCACATACGTGGGGGACACACACACAAATGGTGTAATCTCGGTGGGGAAGTGTGATGTGTGTCGTGAGGGTGGTAAGGGGGGCAACTGTGTTGGTGGGAGTGTGTGTGTGTGTGCGCGCGCACATCTGCACATGCATGAGGGAGATGCATGCAGAGTACAGCAGACAGCCTGTGGGCATCACCGACGACACCCATGCATGTGCCGTGCACCTGTACCATGGGATATGGACCCTGGGGTGCTCTGTGCAGAGGACAAAGCTGAAGTGGAAGGGGAGGCAGGCAGTGTTGACCTCCTGTGCCCCCGGGGGATGGTGGAGACCAACAGGGTGGATGGACGGCCACGGCACCGCTGGGTTGCAGGCGGAGTGTGTGATGCAGCTGAGCTGGAACCAGCGGCAGCCCTGCACCCACGGTGTGCCTGCCTGTGTGCCCCTCTGCCATCTGCACCATGGCCAACCATCCCATGCTGGCGACCCAACAGGCACACCATGCATGACATTACCAATGTCCACCACTGCAGCAGTTAAGCCAGAAAAGCCACAGTCTGTGGCACCCACCAGGTGGCCCAACCTGTCCTCTGCTTGCTGCTCAGCACGGGCAAAGCCTGCTGAAATTGCCTCCCTTATCTGACCCAGCTCATGTCGCAGCTCATGCCGCGTGGCATGCAGGTCAAGACGGGCCTCCTGCTGGGAGGTGACAGCAGCCTGCAGGAGTGGCCGGGCACCATGGCCTTCGTGCACCAGAGGCACAGGACCCCCAGCAGCAGCTGGCAGTGGTGCCTGTGGCAATGGAGCAACTGGTACATCTGGCTGCTGACTACAACTGGCAGTGGTCCGTGGCACCATATGGACGGTAACCCCAGCATGTGTCTGACACTGCACACCCTGCTGCCTGCAACATCACCCACACCGCCCACTACCGTGTGTTCAGCCACAGCCACACTGGTGACACCTACGGAACCACCCTGACCTGTTCATACCCTTCAGCAAGCCCCACCCCTGCATCCACTGGCACAGGAATGGCCAGGTGCTGTGACTATTCGGAGACATCAGTGTCATCCACACTGGTGACAGTGACCAGCAGTACCTCTCCCACCCCATCATCCTCAGTTTGTGCAACATCCAGGTGCCCACTGTACCCTAACACCCCTAGTGAGGTGTGACCCCCCTCCCCAGGCAGTTGCACGCCCTGTCCATGGGAATGCCAGACATGCATTGGGTCCATGCGACCCTGATCCATGGGTCCATGTGGCCCTGAGGTTATGGTGGTGGACCCAGGTCGCAGGGTTGAGGGTTTAGGGATAGGGTTCCCCTCTGGATTAGTTCTTGGGGTAGACCAGATCCCTACCTCTGAATGGGTGCGTAACCTGGGTGTGGAGCTTGACACTGGCTTGACCCTTCATTATCAGGTGTCTGCAGTAGTCAAGACTTCATTTTTCCATCTCAGAAACATCTCCAGGATTAGGCACCTGGTTCCACCAGGCGATTTGCCGGTTTTGGTCCACGCCTTTGTGACATCTCATCTTGATTACTGTAACTCCCTATACCTAGGGCTCACTGGGGTTGATATCCGCCACTTGCAACTAATGCAGAATGCTGCAGCACGTTTGTTGACTGGGGTGTTTAGAAGGTCTCACATTACCCCTGTGCTGTGCACTCTGCACTGGCTGCCTATATAGTGGTGGATCACCTTCAAAGTGGGTCTTCTGACCTACAAAGCCCTACATGGGTTAGGTCCTGACTACCTGAAAGAGCTTCTGGTGCCTTACACCCCTCTGAGACAGCTTCGCTCAGCTGACGAGGGGTTGCTGGAGATTCCGAGGGTGAATTTGAAGTCTTCTGGAGCCCGTGCTTTTGGCTTTGTGGCTCCCACCCTTTGGAATTCTCTGCCCCGCCAGCTCCGAGAAAGAACAACGGTGGATAGTTTTAAGAAGGCCTTAAAGTCATTTTTATGGAATCAGGCATTCTCTGCTGTATTTTAAATTGTTTATTTTAAATATTTTATCGGTTGTATTGTTAGTGTTTGTATGGTTATGTTGAATGTAATGATGTTTTGTACAGCGCCTTGAAATATTTGAAAGGCGCTTAATCAAATAAATTTAATTATTATTATTATTATTATTATTATTATTATTATTATTATTATTATCTTGACACAGTCCAGATGTTGATGAACGTTCATCATCCACCTCCTCCACAACATCGGGAACCTGGCTGGACATCCGTGGCACATCCCATAGCGGTGCAGGTCTACCCAAGAGTGCTGTGGAGAGAATAGGGACAGAGTCAGTCACCCATCCATGGACACTGTGGCCAAACACCACCACCACCACACCATGCAGCCCTCAGGATGAGGTACCCACTTCACACAAGCCCGTGACAACATGCACCCACCCACCCCACAGTGACCATGGCCATGCCAGGCATCAGTTTGGCAGGATACAGTGCACCCTGTGCAGGACACCAACAGTAGAACCGTGCACCCTTGCCTGCACCACATACAGGGGTTACACATGCGAATACAGACCTGGCCTTGGAAGTGCTAGCATCATCTCACAACCACCACCCGGCACACCTGTCACTGCCACCATCTGCAGTGTCGACGCCACCACCGCCATGTGTGGCTCCTCCACACGCTGCTGGTGTTCAGGCGGACCACCACCAGTCCTGGTCCTGTCCCTCTGTCGCTGTGCCTCCTCCTCCTTTGCACATCGCAGAAGGTCATTCCATCTTTTCCGGACTGCTTCTGTTGATCTCCCATGGCCCCCGACTGCATTCACAGCTGCAGTTACCTCATCCCAAGCTTGATGCACAACAGCATCGGTGGCCCTGTGTGTGCATAACACGTGCTCCCTTTCCTTCACCTCATGTGCAAGGGTGTTCAGCTCATCCTGAGAGAATTTGTGTGCACGGATGCACTCCTGTTGGGCCAGCACACTTATGGGATAATCAAGAGGGGACAGGTGTCAGTGGCTGTGTCAGTGCTGCACTGCATCACACAGTGGATATCACGATATCATCCCCTACAGTGCCACAGGCCACATGGACATATCAGATCACTGCATGTGCCTGTACGGTGCACACGCCCACATTGCCACTGTGTGTCCCGTGTCTGGACAACCACTGGTGTGCACACATGTGCACTGCTGTGGCCTTTGTCTGCCATGAACCCCCATGACTGTGTTGTGCCCCATTTGAGCATCACAGAGTTTGCGAGGACAAGTGCGCTAGCAATGTCAGGACACCATGCTGCATGGGACCGCACATCGCTGGTACACTGTGTACGCCCTGCGGGGGGGGCATAGGCCATCATGCCACACATCCAGGGAGACAAGTCGGTGCGCTATCACGGTAGTGCACCAGTGCACCTGGCTGGCAGACACATTGTGCATGCAGTGGCACATGGCACAGTTGACTGCAGGGGAATGTGCACAATGCAGTGGATGGTAGTGGTCCCACGGTGGTCATACATACCTGCCTCTCGCTGCTCATCCCCCTGTTGCATATCTCTTTCCATGTTGTAAATTCACACTGCTGTATTCCCGCCGCAGTTCCACAACACAACACTGGTGGTGCACTGCTTGCCCCTTTATAGCCCACCCAGGCAATCGCCTGTTAGTCATGTAAATGAGTGCATAATGATATGCTAATCACACGGTTTGCCCCATGCATACACAAGTACCCTCATTTGCATGCACCCGTTGAATATGGTTCTGAATATCCCCGTGCTAGCACAGCAGTGCTGGGCAAAGGCCAGCGCAGGGCTATTGGAGGGTCAGTGCCGCGCTAGCCAACTAGCGCTGCGCTATGTGCAGTATGCATGCTCATGGGGCCCCTTGTCCATGCTATCACCCTGTCATAGCGTGATGTAGCACTGCGCTAAACAGCATTAGTGCGGCGCTACACGCATGTGCGGTACATGGGCCCAGGGTCATGGTAGGGGTCACGCATGCGCATTGGGAACACTTCCTATTAGCGCGGTGCTATGGAATACGTCAGCGCGGCGCTAGACTGCAGTACTAGGGGGTGTCAGGGTGTGTGGACAGTCGGTGTTTCACTGTTTCACTTGGTAATTTGCCCCCTTCCACAGCAGCAGTGTCTGTGAGATGTAGGCAAAGGGCAGTGGTGGGCCGTGACAGGCGGTGGGATGAGGCGGAGATGGCCAACCTGGTGCAGTTGACTGAGAGGCGCCATCGGTGCCTATTTGGACCTGTCCGGGAGGGCGACCTTCCCCGTAGACAGGTCTGGGCTTCCATTGCCCGTCACCTAACTGCCATCACGGGTATTCCCCATGATGGTGAGAAGTGCCGCCATCGATATGTTGACATCAGGTGCAGGCAGCGCCCACTGCTTGAAGTGCCAGGTAAGTGATGACTCTCACAGCGCTGCTGGCATGGGTGGTGGGGCTGTGTGTTCCATGGTGTGCTTGTGTGCATGTGTGTTGCTGCGCTGGATATGTTGCTTATGTGCCATGGGGTCCATACTGTGTGGGGCAGGGGTAGACGGTGTGCACTGACCCGTGTCATGCTTGGCATGACTTTGGTGGTGCACTGCACCCGTGTGCCAGTGATGCGTGTGTTGTGCTACACCACTGGGGTACAGGGTGGGCTTTAGCATACCATGGTGGCTGATATTGTAGTAATGCTGCTGTACCCTCTTCCCACTGCAGAGCACCGAGGACACACTGGAGACAGGAGGGACGAGATGCAGGCCGGACAGGGGCCATCCACCGACAGGCGCTGGGTGCCTCCGATGGCACAGCGTGCAGCGGAGAGCAGTGACGGTGACAGGGGTGTGTTGCATGAGTACTGTGTGATATTATGCTTTTCTACTATGTGTCTGACTTTACAGGGCAGGCAGTAGAGCAAGGGTGTAGCCAGGCATACGCACTGTACACATTTGTGTACAGTTTTGTGTAGTGCATGTCCCAATCTATTTGCCTCTCTGTCAACAGTTACTAGGTACACCAGACATTTTGGGTCACTGTAGGCCACTGGGGTGTGGTCCTGTTTGAATTGCTGTTGTGTAGGAGACAGATACATGTATAACCTCATTAGAGTAGGGGAATCATCTGACAGACATCATACCCTTTGGAAGGATGTACCATTTGGGTTGCTGAGTACATCATTTGTAAGGGAGTATGGCTGTTGGGGATTGTTTACAACATGTGAATGTTCACTACACCGCACTACAGTGCTGTGTCTGGTGTCAGGCCCAGTTGGCTAGGTAATCCAGGCCAGATGTGAGATGGCTGCATGCAATTCTGTTGTCCCCCTTGCCTCCATTGCCTTTCTTGCTGCTGCAAGGCCTGAGACATGGCTTGCTGTGTGTCTTAAGTATTGTTGCCATTGCTGCCATGTGTACTGATATCTGCCTTGTACTGCCATGTGCATCATGTTGCTGTTATGGCCACCATTGTGGAGGGATGATGCATGTCTCTGCATGGCTGTAGGCCAGTCGTCATGCCTGGGGGTGGGGGATTACTGGGGTCAACCTGTCATGCCACCTGTTACTGCTGCTGCTGTTGTCCTGTCTGCCATGGCAACAGTGTACTCCACCTCTCATGGCATGTGTCATTTACAGTACCATGTAGAACATGTCAGTATCTGTGCAGGACATGTTGTAAGCGCATTCCAGGGCCATGCACACCATGGCGTGTGGGACACTGTGTCATGTGGTGCAAGCATTTCCCTGGCAGTGTACTGTCATGGTGGCGTGGACACGGGTATGTTATTGTGTGTCCTTGTCCGACCTCCATGGTGGACATGCATGGGGCTGTTGGGGAGGGGTCCTTTGGGACTATGGTGCCACACGGATCTGTGTGGCTGTACATTGCATGTGTGCCTGTTGCGGCATGTGTGTCGGCAGGCATCCTCCAAACACTCAGTGGTGGGCAGTTTGATTTCTGGTGGGGAGTTGGCCAATGGGCAATGAACTGCTTACTTAATGTATGACGCCTAACAACGGCAATGTTGTACCTTTCTGTGTTTAATTCATTGTGGTGTACACTAGGAGGACTGGTCACTATGACTGTCTGTGTATCCCATGACCATTACAACTGTACAGGTTGTGGGCTGGTATGTGGGTGCCTTGGGGAGCAGTGCATGGCTTAGTATTTATGCATGCAGGGCAGCACCCATTGTCATGGGTTTCATACATTGTGTCTTGAAGGCCACTGGTGGCAACAGTCACAGTCAGAGTGGCGGGGTGGCAGGTGGGTGGGGTGCTGCCGCCCGCCGGCTGATCAGTGGGGAGCAGGGTGGTGGGGCTCAGTGGGCAGGTGGGAAGGGGGGTACCCTAGACCACCAGGGATATAGGAAATCTTTCTATTTTTACACAGATGCCCGCAATCAGGCAGATAGCGGTCCACTGGACCACCAAGGATATAGGAAATCTTTCGATTTTTACACAGATGCCCATGATCGGGCAGATAGTGGTCCACTGGACCACCAGGGATATAGGAAATCTGATCAGTGGGGAGCAGGGTGGTGGGGCCCAGTGGGCAGGTGGGAAGGGGGGGTACCCTAGACCACCAGGGATGTAGGAAATCTTTCTATTTTTACACAGATGCCCGCGATCGGGCAGATAGCGGTCCACTGGACCACCAGGGATATTGGAATTATCCTTTAATTTTTACAGATGCCCATGATCGGGCAGATAGTGGTCCACTGGACCACCAGGGATATTGGATGGATTACCCTTTTTATGACAAATGCCCGCGATCGGGCAGCCAACAGTCCACTGGACCACCAGGGATGTTGGACGGAATTATTTTATTTTATTACAAATGCCCGCGATCGGGCATGGGGGCGCCGCCAGGTGCGGCCGGAGCTCGGGTGGCCACCTGCAGGTGGCAGCTGCCATGTTGCACCCTGCAATGTGGCAGCTCACCTGTGGGTGGCCATCAGTTGTTCCTTTTTTTTTTGGATCAACTTTGTGCTGGCGTAGGGAGGGGTTGCTCATGCATGGCTCTGCACATCCCGGGCTGAATATGGGTCTGTGCAGAGTATGCATGGGCATGCCCCCCCCACCTGTGCCTGCATACATTACTGATGCGCTCCGGCGCATCGGGATTTGTGCCGCGCACTTTTCCCTTTTGAATATCGTGCTGGGGCGAATCAGTGAGTTGCGCATGGTGCAACAGTGTTGCACCATGTGCAACCCTTTTGAATATCTGGGCCCGTATGTTTGGTTTTTCTTTTCATTTTACTCCTTTATATTTTATTATAAAATAACTGTTGAAGATCTTTCTGTTGTAGAACTATATTATTATAATACAATTTTGGTGCTGAGTAACTTAACTAGAACTATATTTTACTAGAACCTATGCAGCCACGGATGCTTCACTGTACTTCTTATTGGCTTTAATTTACTGTCTAGGCAGGGATAGTGTCTTTTATTCCTTTATGAATCTCCACATTCTGTTGGATGTAACTTATATTTTGTTTTTATTTTTCCTGATTGTATTTTAATCCATATAGCTATTCTTCTATCAGGATTATTGCTCTGTATTTCTTTTTTTTTGAGCAGCCCCCCTAATCCCTCAGCCCCTGCCCACCGTCAGCTACTTCCCAACACTCCGAGGACTTACTTTATATCCTGGTCCCTGATACCCCCAGGACTGCCCCCCAGGGTGGGGCCACCACATGGGCAGGACTTCCGCAGGGATGGGACAAGGGTGCTGGCAGGAACCCACTGGCATTGCCTCCTTAGCTTGCTCCCCAGGGTGGGGCATGGAGCCCGTGTCAGCCATAGTGGACGATGGGATACATCAGATCCAGGAAGTGCTGTAGAGTGCTAGGAGCCAGGGCGAGCAGGGCTTCATGTGCAGCGGTCATGATTTTTAGTAGTTTTACCCCAAGGTGTAGGGATGTGCAATGATGTCCCATGTCCACCCCGCCCCCCACAAGTGCCGGCACTGACTCAGGCATAACCCAGCCTCTGCTAGGGGTCCCCATCGAGCCAGACACTCTACCCCCTCCCTCCTGGAGAAGGAGAGCAATCCCTAGGATGCTCAATCCTTCTCCCCTCGGATGGTCCTCCGACATTCCCAGGTCCATTCCCGAACCCGGGTCGTTGGCGTCGCAGTCGGACGCCCTGCCCCTGCACCTGTGGGCTGGCTATTGCTCTATATTTTGATTGACTTTCTTTTGTATGAATTGAAAGAAAATTGATTAAAAAAAAAAATAAAAAGGAAGCCACAGGGCAGTAGTCTTACATCAGTGAGAGCTGTAAAATAGTGAATGTACAGAGAGATTTGTGTCTAACATCTGTTATAAACTGGATCAGTATAACAGTTCAGTACTTATTGGAGAGTGAAGGCAGTGCTAAGGTAAGAAACAGCACTCTGGCACTGAAAGCCTATCAGATATTGATGGAGGGTGTTCCTTTCGCTGTTTGTATGTTTGATTGTTTAATTCAGTGACTGCTGCATATTGGTTAAAGGACGTGATAACAGCTTCCACCTGTCTGTGATCTTTCCATCTTTCCATACTGGTGCTCCCTCTCTGCAGTAAGGTACCACCAAATGTTCCTGGCAGGAGTAGTTCTAGAGGAGAACATTTCCTCCTGCATAAAGTTGTTTTCCATATAATTTACTGTTCTAACTACCTGCTGCCATTTACCACATCTCCAGTTGCATGAAAGCAAAATAAAATTTGACAAAAAAATGTCACTGTTTCCTTATCTGTGTCTTAAAATACAAAATCATTCTGTATGTGTTAATATTGAAATCCTGGTCTTCTGCTTCCTAGCTCACTGGCAGAGTCATTGCACCATGGACCTACTCTCAAGTCAGTGGAAGGCAGTGGAGAGTAGAGGTTAAGTTGCAGCCTATAAGAGAACTGGGTTCTACTCTTAGCAGGAGTACATGTGTATACATATATTATTTGAAAATAAACTGTGTTAATACACCAGTTAGGGTTCAATGTAACACCACGAAGTAGGGAAATGTGGTGTTAGGGTTTCCTACCCTAACTCCTCATCCCCTCAAGCAGCAAAAGAACAAAACCATGCAAGCAACCCCAGAGAGCCATCATCAGGTAAGACAAACAAAACACAGCTGTTTCCAAATGATACAAATGTAGTAGCATTGATGTGCTACCTTCATGGATTTGTATCTGCGGCATGCACACCGCAAGACACACACTTACTTGCCGCTGCAGATAAAAATCTACAATACTGAAATCATAACAACACTTCTGTGTGCAGAAGCACAGGCTCCTGCAGCAACAGATACAATTCCACATTACCCAAATTACAAGAGTTATTTTTTCTGCCCTATGGAGCAAGTGCTTCTTTAGACTCAGGTACTCAAAGACACTGTAAGACATAAATACACTTGACAGGCATGCGCTTCTGCAGCCGCATGTGTAAGAAATACAACCTATCATTGCAGAAGCACAGGCACCACACAATCCATGATACCAAAATTGCAACAGTACTTCTGTCTGCAGAAGCACAGGCCCCTGTGGGACCTGTGCCTCTTCAACTACAGGTGCAAGACATACACATCAACTTCTGGCTCCAGAAGGGCAGGCCTCTGTGTGTCCTGTAGTTATGCAGTTGGAATTAGTGCTGCGATATGAGTATTATTGTTTCAAAAGCAGATCTAGAAATTGTTTAAGGAGGTAGCAGTTTTTCAATTATGTAGATGCATATAGAAAACCATGCTCTAGTAGAGCAAGCTATCTTGCAAAGTACCTCATACGGCATGCATAAGTATGTGTAGCAGCAGAGCTGCAGGCCCCATGGTGCCTTCTGTCTAATTCTGCAGCCACACATATTCATGCACACTGTAAGACATCCACACACAGGTGTGGCTGCATAAGCATGGGCCCCTGTGTGGCCTGTGCTTGTGTAGCTGCAGATACAAATCCATGAAGGTTGCACATCAGTGCTACTGCATTTGTGTCACCTGGAAACAGCTGTATGTTGTTTCTCTTACGTGATGATGGCTGTTTGGTTGCTTGTATAGACTTGTCGTTTTGCTGCTTGGGGACGGTTAGTTAGGGTTATGAACCCTAACATCACATTTCCCTACTTTTGTGGCATTACGTTGAATCACAACTAGTGCATTAACACAGTGTTTTGCAAAGAATTTCCTTTCTTTCTGAGATTGTGGCACCATGTCGACATTCATGCACGTCCCTTCAGTACCTACATGAACAGATGCAGACATCCTGGGCCCTCTAAGCCCTGCACCAAGAGAAGATGCAGTCCACTTGTAGAAGAGCAGGGCCCTGCAATTCTGTGCAGCAACAGATGTCATGAATTCATGGGGCTGTCTGGGGGCTGTGGAGGTTTAGGGTCCCCTGGGCCCTGTGTGTCCATGTGGCTGGAATACAGATGAACAGGATAAAGATTCCACCTCTCAGCCAAAGCACAGGGCTCTCTGGCACCCATGAATGCAGAGGTGTAAGGGTTCTTTGCCAAGAGGAGAGTTCTCTTCACTATATGGGCCCATGAGGGCAACCCTGCACCTTCCCTTCCCAGGCTGAGCACTGTTCCCTCACCATCAGCCCATCCAGCTGGCTCACTGAGCTTGCCCCAAAATACAGCTCACTGGCAGGGGATCACAAAACACTGCCCACTGGAATAAAAGCTGGCACTACACACAGTAGGCTCTATGCACAAAGGGTGCACAGAAAGTGCAAGGTGTGCACGAACCCAGCAGGGGAGGAAATGCACCCAGTACACACATGCAACCAAGTTGCAGAATGCACAACATGGTCCCCATGCACCGCAAACAGAAGAAATACGCAGTCATGCAGATGGCCTGTGCAATGGATATGCATGGGCATGCCCATGTACCCAGTGCACAGGACACCACTGAACATATACATGACCATGAGTGGGGCGTTCATGTGCATGCTGCATGACACAAACACATACATGATGTCAAGGGCAGCCATAAAGTGCCGCATAAGCCTACGCCACTGGCAGCAGTCAAGGAACGGCTAACAACAGTCAACAAGGCCACAACACAGGACACAGCCATGTGTCTACAGAAAGCATGTGGCAACGGACATCCAACTAACCACACACACACTGTGCCACCAACACCAGGGATGGATGGGTATGCATGGCAGTACGCCGACATACAGGGACCACAGCCACACAAAACAGCAACTGCGTGTGGCAGCCAACCATCTGCAGCTGCCGGTGTGGAGGGGCATGGCTGCACACCACCGTGGCATGTGTAACACCAATAGCGTGCGTGGCTGATGCAGCAGACACACTGACCAGCACACATGTAAGCATAGGCATAAGCAGCCACAGTCACAAAGAGGCAGAGATACAGCAGCAGACCAGCAGCACCCCCAGATGGACCATGCCAGTGACCAGTAACCCAATGGCAATCCTCTGTGCTGTCCTGTGGACCACCAAAATACCCATGATAGCAGAACTGCCCTGATGACCCCTGTAACCAATGCACTGCCATGGGAGTGGTCACCCTGTAAACATCCCCAGTGTCCCAGAAACAACACAGGCATCCCAGTAGAACCATGAGCCCTGGACCAGACTGGTTAACCCACCACAACCAGCCTGACAAATGCCTGTGGAGCGGTCCACCACACCCATGGGCATTGGAACCTCACACGGTCCGTCAGCCAAAAGCCCCTGCAGGGAAGGCCCCCCTGCCACAGGCAGAGAGTACTGTGGCCTGGACATGTGCATGTATGACAATGGGGAACCCCCCTAGCTGACACACACACACACACACACACACACACACGAGATAGTGACCAGACAGGGCATGTAAATATGCAATTTATTAGCACAAAAACATGACAACACCTGCAGTGGGCTGACACAGCAGCATTTGAATCACCCCCCCACACAGACAATGAAACGCCACAACGGCTGGAGCACCCCACAACACAGCCCTCAATGTCCCTAGGCAGATGTTCCTGACAGTAGCACTGTTGGTCGATGGGCACACACAGCAGGGTGGCATCCCCACACACCTGGTGACAACATCATCCATCCCCTCCTCGTCATTATCAGCAGCGTCGTCCGGACCCATGTGCAGTCCACTGGCACCTCACATGTCCCTGAGCCACTCCACCTGCAGCAGGACCATCCGTCAGATGGGACCCCTGCAGCGCTGCAGGGAGAGAGAAACAATTAGAACCAGGTACTGGGCCATGCCCTCCCCTCCATGGACACACAGTGATGCATCCAAGCCCCCCCCGCCAATATGGGCACCACGGCGACTGAATGATCACACCTGCCAATGGGTACCACTGAGGATGGCAGCCACACCATACAGGCCAGGCATGCACATGAGCTCATAACAGGAACACCACACTGTTGCACGCAGTCCAGCCATGTGGGTCATGGGTGTCCATACGACCCAGGTGGGACACGTGAGCCCTTCCCCCAGATATATACAGCACAGCATGGCAATGGTGCATACCCCTCAACTGTCTCTGATTCTCAGAGACATCCCTGATGTGACCACAAACCTGTCCCCTGTCCCTCATACGATTTGTGTTATCGTGACAGAACAGTGTGGATTACATTCACAAACTATTGTCGAACAGTACACTTACAGACCTGTTCATCATGAGAAAGTGCATCAAAACACAACTCCTCTTATTCTATCAGCAGTCGGAGTGAATAGTACCATGTATGAAGCTGTGTCCCTGAGCCTGGGCCTTTGCCCCTGACTATGGTAAGCCTTGTCCCTGATGTATGAGGCAAGAGGTGGAGAGGTATGCAATGGTGTGCCAGTGGACACTTACCCATGATGGTTTGATGACCCTCCACAGGGTCCATGGGTCCACAGGCCCTAGCTCCCCCTCATAGTGCACCACACCGTCCATGTCCTTCCGCCAGAGGTACTGAGGCATTGCCCAGCACATGTGGTACAGGTCACATGGAGTCATGACCATGATGGCCACACTGTCACCCTGCTCTTTCTGGCACATTTTGATGCTGGACAGCATGCCCGTAGCATTCTGCATGGGGAGGGTGGGAGACAGATGGAATGGATGCATTAGTACACAGTGACAGGCTGGGACCTGGACATCCCCCTGCCCTCAGTTCGACACCCATGTAGCCCATGATGTACCTACCTGAGCTGATGCAGTTGTGGCCCAGAGCTGGCTGTAGCCTCCGCTGTCAGCGAAGTCATTCTCCACCACCCACCACAGTTGTTGGGGGAACGTCTCCATCATCCCTGTGAGACGTGCCATGCCCGACTGTGCTGCTTTTATAGCTGACCTGTGCAGGGCATCCATGTGCCACATGTGCTGGCATGTAGTGACATGTGCACACCCCACATGGGTGACCCACACCAATCGACAGCAATGCTGCATGGCATATGGGGTCAGTATGCCACGCACACATGTGCACAGGCCCGTGCTGTACTGGCCTTTGACTGCAAACAGGCACACCACAGTCCATGGCCTGTACGTGTGCCACAACATGGCATAGTACACGACAATTGGGTACAGTGGCCGCAGTGGACCGTGACCCAGCCATAGTAGTACACTGGGGATGGACACAGCGGTATGGACGTCAGCCAGGTAGCACTGACCGGTTGGAGGACAGGGTACGAAGGGGAACAGTGGCAATGTGCAGGGTGCCGTACATTTGCATGGCACAGGACTGCGTATTGCACAAATGGTCCCCTGTGGGAGTATGCCTACGGCAGTGCATAATGGTACCTATCTGTGTATGCATGCTACATGCAGACACCTGGCATCTGCCATGTGGACCGGACATTGTACTGTGCCTGGAGCTGTCATCCTGTGTTGACGTGCATGCAGGCATCCTGGGGGGGTGCACAGCCCTGTACCATTGACATTGACCACAGCACCATCCCTGTAGCCACTGCCTGTGTGACATGGTGGTGGATGGGCATGTGCCACACGCTGTTGAAGGGCTGTACCGCGCATACGGATCCATGTTTGCAATGCACACTGGGCCTGTGATGCATAAAGTGAGCAACACAGTACTGAGGTGCTGTTCCTTGTGCATGCTGCTACTGGAGTGATGGCAGTATGTGTCCAGGACTGCTGCTGAATGTTCATCTGCTGAATGCAGCACATGAAAGGGTCGAATGCACATGTCCATGTGAATGAGTGTTCCGTCCACGCATGGACAGCATCATGCCGCAGGAAACCCACTGTATTGAACAGTTCTGACTGCCCTGGGCCATGGTGGTACAACTATGCAACCTCATCCGCGACCGTGTCACACTGTAGACACGCAGCTCCAGGGCCATGCCATTGAGACCAAAGTCATGTGTGTGCTCTACATGACTGGGTTGTTCCAGCACATGGCAGTTGATGGCATTGGTGTGAGCCAGTCGTCAGTGTCCAAGTCACTGGCCCAGGTCACGGATGCTCTGTTGGAGCACACGCGGGAGCACATATGGATGCCCATGATAGACAGTGAGGTCCGTACCATGAAGTAGGTGTTCTTTGCAATGCATGGCATGCTCATCATGGTTGGTGCTGTGGATGGCATGCATGTTGTGATTGTGACGCCTTCAGTGTTGGAAGAGGCATACCGGAACCATAAAGGCTTCCACAGCATCAATTGCCAAGTGGTGTGTGATGTCGCATGCCTGTTCACAGCCATGTGTGCGAAGCTCCCTGGGTCATGCCATGACTCGTACATACTGGACTTGTCAGGTTTTGGAGCTTGGCTCCGTGCTGGACGCATTGACGGATGGCATCTGGGTAGGTGTCAGGTGCCAGTGTGCGTGTGTGTGTGCATATGTGTGTGTGTAGCATCTGCCAGTCCGTGCCATGACTAACTGGTCTCCCTTTTCCACAGGTGACAGTGGGTATCCACTCAGACCATACCTGCTAACACCCATCCTGTCACCGGTGGATCTACAGAGGTGGCATACAACATGGCACACTGGCGGATGAGGGCCATTGTGGAGAGATGCATTGGTATGCTTAAGATGTGATTCAGGTGCCTGGACCACTCAGGGGCACCATAATGCTGTCACCACAATGTGCATGCCTTGTCTTTACTGTATGCATGATGCTGCACAACATGGTGGTGTGCCATGGCATGCCACTGCCAGACCACTGACTGCCGGACATACCGCCAGAGCAGTTTCATGATGACCCTGTGCATGGCCAGGAGACAAACTGGATGTGCTACACATGCGGCGGTCATGAACGGGACATTCCGGCACTAGCCATGGCATCTGTGCCACACCGGTGCCCCTGTTGTGCATGCCTGACCCACAGACACAGTGATGGCTGCCAGAATGCCACATGTCAGAGTGTGACACACCACATGCATACATGCACCCAATGATGAAGCCTAGCTGAGGGTGCATACCACCATCCACATGCAAGGTGCTGTCTGCATGTGGTGCTGTGCATCATGGCTGGCATTTGGTGACAGGGCAGTGGTGCCTTTGTGTTAAGCCCCCATACCACAGCAAGGTAGCCAGCCATACAGGGGTCCACATGCCCACACCTGTGCCGTGCCCTGTCCTGGCACCACAGTACACATGGTGCCACATCTGTTACTGGCCCTGTGTGTGTGTGTGTGTGTGTGTGTGTGTGTGTGTGTGTGTGTGTTTGTGTGTATGTGGTGTGTGCTCCACAGCTGGTCACATGGCCACAGATCCCATGCAGCTTCACAGGCCCATCTGTGCTCATGGACATGGGAAGGCATATGGCGCTGCCTGGTCACGCCACACCATGGACTGCGTCGACCTCCTGACTGCAGGTCCCAGTGCCCTTGCACCTCTACCCCTGCACCATGCAGCATTCTGTGTCCCCATTGAATTCTCAGGTGCACTGCACACTGCACTGTTGGGGTCCTGGTCCTTGCTCAACCCCTCCTTCACTTGGCTGTACTCCATGGCAGTGTCCTGTGTCCCACCGTGGGTGTGTCCATGGTGCAGGGACATGTAGTGTCCACGATGTGCCCATTTTCAGTGGTAGTGGGGACTGGTGTGCTACCAGTGCCGATGTCCCCCTGGCCCTGTGGCATGCCTGGCATACTGACCTGTGCTGCCCCATGGGGGGGCTAGGCTATGGGTTGCGTTGTTGTGCCATGGCAGTGTTCTCCATGTCATGAGGATTTCCATGGTGCAGACCTGTTCCCTTGCAATCTCTGTTATGTCACGCCCCATGGGACGTGCCACTGATGTCAGCTCCTTGATGACCTCTGTGTTCTGCCATGTGGCTTCGAGTCAGTCATACTTGAGCTGCCACAGCTCAATGTATTGGCAGTCCTGCACTACCATGGACCGGATTGCCCTGCTGCATTCTGTCAGATGGGTGGATGGTCTCTCATCACCACTGTCTGGGTCACCTGTGCCCACGGTTTGTCTGGCACTGCCATGTCACTGGCCGGGTTGTACATGGGTGCCATGGGTCGCAGGTGCCCTATGCACATTGCCATACATCCCATGGGTGCTGCACTGCATGGCAGGATGGCACTTTTCCCCTCCATCATTGGGGTCCTGCTCTACTGATTTCTCTGCACCACCGCTGTCACCTTCGTCAGTGGGGTCGGGGGTCTGCTGTGTCAGGGAACATGGCTCTGTCTCTCTGTCCTTGCCCTAGGGGAGAACCAGAGGGTGTGATTACTGGTCTGCTGCTTGTTGTGTGCTGCTCTCCATGCCGCATTCCATGCCATACTCACCTGTGGAGCGCTTCTCCCTCAGCTGTCCTCACCCACTGTCATTGGGTGCATTGTGAAGGCACAAGTCCCATGGGACCCCACTACCACCATGTCCGGCTGCACCGGCATGCCCTGTTAGTACAACAGGAACACATCAGGGTCTCTGTAGATGGCCTCTGTTTCACCACAGTTTGGTTGTGTCCATGTATCATGCTCACCTGCTAGTGTGTCCATGCCCTCTGCCTCCCCATGGATGCTCACAGTGGTTATGGTGTCCACCACCATTCACTCCATGGGGGTGAGCTGGGTGTCCGGAGCTGGTGATCTGCCATCAGTGCCATGCTGTTCTCATGACCCAGCACCCAGACATTTCTTGACAGCTGTCCTCAGGTCTCACCACTTGTGTTTGATCGGCATTAGGGTACGGGCATCTGGCCTTGCAGCGTTCACGGTGGCCTGGACATCTAGCCACAGTCACGCCTTCACCTCTGCAGGGGTGGATGGTGTGAGGGCACCATATAGATGGGCATGGTGTGTGCTGATCTCAGCCACCATCACAGCAACCTGGGGCCCAGTGAAGTTGGAGGACTAGGACCGTCCGGTACCCCCGCCACGACCACCTATGGGAGCTGGCCCAGTCGGCTGTGTTTTTGCTTCACCTTCTGCATTCCTGTGCATGCCTTGCTCCTTGGGGGCACTATTTTCTGCCACCATCTGTCCTCTTGCAACACAGCTGACATTTACTTCTGCATTTGCGAAGTAGACAGTGCGTTTGTCCATATATCATGGGCATGGTAGTGTTACTGGACCTGGCCTCTGATGTCTGCACGTTCTGCTAGGCACCATATGTGGCACTGCCCTCTCACACTGCACATGTCTGTTTGAGCATGCAACATATTCCAGTGGTCCTGCATGCTGCACAGTTGCACACTGCGTGTACATCACGTTTCCATGCATTTCCCGCACATTCGTGCATTGGGCCCAATGTTTATTAATCATTTATTTTTTAATTTTGAGCCCACATTTTCAAGATAGTCATTTTATGATTCCCTCTTATAAACATGACATGTGACATTCATAGAATACTGGTCAAAACATGATTTTGCGCCACAAGTGTGGAAACACGTCTCATCCAGGATTTGAAAAATGACACCTGTCACATTTATGAGGTGGTGTGAAATATATATATATATATATTTTTTTTTTTTCATTGCAAAAATAATCATTAATGCACTAGTTAGGGTTAAACCAACAAAAGTAGGGAAATGTGCATTAGGGTTTCCAACCCTAATACCTCACCCCCACCCTCCAAGCAGCAACAGGAAAAACCATTACAGTTTCACCTCTTCTGCTTCTTCATAAATCAGGCATGGGGTGTGCCTTGGGGTTGTCAACCCTAATACTCACCTTATTCCATCATTAGAATCTGAGCTGTGTAGAGTATATGAGAGAAGTGAAACTGGAATGTTTTTTCCTGTTGCTTCCTGGAGGGCTGTGATTTTAGGGTTGGAAACTCTAACAACACATTTCCCTACTTTTGTCAGTTTAACCCTAACTAGTGCATTAATGAAGTTTTTGCAATGAATTTTCTTACTGTTTGAGATAGTATAATCATATCCTCATTTGCCTGTTGGAGCAGGCCCTGCGCTTCTATCCCTCCATAGATGCATACATCTACATTCCTGTAAAAGTGGAGGGGGCCCTCTAGGCCCTGCACTTCCATTTGTGCCAAAGCAACCATTTCTTTCCTTTGTCGTTTGGCTTGCTAAACTTCCAATGTTATCCTATAGGAATCTACATTTTTTTATTTTTTATGCTTTTGTTATAGTGTCCCTAAATGTTTGGTGGGGAATATGTGTTATTCTTGTAGTATTCATAAATAGCTTTGTTTTGATATGTAGATTGTCCCTTAAGTCCAGAGATTGAGTAGGTTATGGCTTGTTGAAGTTCCAATGTTATGCTATAGGAATTTGCATGTTTTATTTCTTTTCTATGTTGCCCCCAAACGTTGGGGGGGGATATGTGTTATTGTTGTAGGGCTCATTAGTACCTTTGTTTTGATATATAGAGTGTCCTTTAAATTCAAAAATTGAGGGAGTTATGGCTTGTTGAAGTTCAAATGTGGGGAAAAAAACTATGTCCAAAATCTTTTTTCATATGAAGAAATCCTTTTTCATATGAAATGAAAAACCCATACGAAATAGGATGCCTTCATACAAAAAAAGAATCAGGAAAAAACATAAGTCCAAATCTTTTTTTTTTGTATAAGGGGATCCTTTTTTGTATGAATGAAAACAATATGAAAATGATCCTTTCATGTGAAAAAAACTATGTCCAAATTCTTTTTTTGTCTGAGAGGACCCTTTTTTATATGAATGAATGAAAAAAGCTCATAAAAAAGGATCCCTTCATATGAAAAAAGAATCAGAAAAAAATAAGTTAAAATTCTCTTTTTGTATGATGGAATCCTTTTTGTGTGAATGAAAAAAACTAATGAAAAAGGATCTCTTCATACGAAAAAAGAAGTGGGACTTAGTTTTTTTCTGATTCTTTTCCCACATGAAAGGATCTTTTTTGTGAGCTTGTTTTTGTTCATACTAAAAGGATCCCCTCACACAAAAAAATAATTTGGACTTAGGTTCTTTTCCAATTCTTTTTCATGAGCTTTTTTCAGTGATGCTAAAAAGGATGCCCTCATATGAAAAAAAATTTGGACTTAGGTTTTTTTTTCAGGTTCTATTTTTGTATGGCCAAATTCTTTTTTCGCATGGCCATAAGAAAAAAGTGGAAGTGAGTCATGAAAAAAGGATTTCAATCAATCAATCTTTATTTAACCAGGTGAAACTCCATTGAGAAAGCTCATTTTCAAGGAGGGCCTGGTAGGTACAGAATAAATAATACAGTATACAGTAGCACAATAGATCATATAGCACAAAGAGCATATAGCAGTACAAACAGGTACCCTGATAATCAATGAGAACAGGTCATAAGGTGAAGAATCAACCCAGAATATAGCCCAGAAGAAGGGTGGTAGCAAAAAGCACCCAATCTGCTGAACCAGTATTTTTAGACACTGATAACTCTAGTAGAGCAGAGTTAATGCTAATGACAGTGCAAGCTAAGGGGTGCAGCAGCAAGGAGATAGGCAAGGGTACAACCAGGGACACAGCCTAGTGTAGTTCTAGCGAAGGGATAGAAGGTGTAGAGGGTTGACTGTAAGAATAGCAATGTCCATTCCCTCCCCCTGACATGGAGGTTGTGTACAGACCCCCATGTCAGGAGGAGGGGATGGACAAGGATATGACAGAAGGCATTCTTAGAATGGCAGAGAAAGGGGAGATACTATTGATGGGAGACCTGAATATGCCAGATGTTAACTGGAGCACATTTGCTGCAGCCACATCCAAGAGCAGGGCCATTCTTGACGCCCTACAGGTGGCAGGCCTCAGACAGCTAGTTTCGAACCTCTCGTGAGGGAGCAATCTTAGACCTCATACTCAAATGAGGAAGTGAGGATCTCAGATCTAGAAGTGGGTGCCATCTGGGAACAAGTGACCATCAAACAGTGTGGTTCACGTTAAACTCAGCTACAGAGTCAAGCCATACAAAAGTGAAGGTACTGGACTTCAGGAGGCTGACTTTGGCAAGATGGAGAGTGCCTCAGAAAAGCACTAGCAAACAGGCTAGAAGGAGGTGTGGAGCAACAATGGGGAATCATTAAAACTGCCATCACGGGCAACAAGCCTTTGTGTGAAGCAAATAAACAAATCAAAATGAAAGAAAAGCCACTATGGTTCTCAAAAGAGGTGGCTGTGAAAGTCAGGAAGAAAAAGATAGCATTCCAGAAGTATAAGGAAACACAGAAAGAGCAGGACAGAGAGCTGTACCAGTTAAGGCAGAAGGAAGCAGGAAGGGAAGTCAGA
Organism: Neoceratodus forsteri; assembly: GCA_016271365.2. NCBI lineage: Eukaryota > Metazoa > Chordata > Ceratodontiformes > Ceratodontidae > Neoceratodus > Neoceratodus forsteri. The sequence continues at coordinate 48,086,194 of JADMNL010000036.1, forward strand.
ATAGCAAAGGCCCAAACTGAGGAAAAGATAGCCAACTCAGTTAAGAAGGGGGATAAAACCTTTTATAGGTACATCAGCGATGAAAGATAAAGGGAGGATAGTGAGGCTGAATAGAATGAACGGTGGGTGGGCAGAGGGGACAGTGAAAAGCAGGATACTGAACGAATATTTCTGCTCAGTATTCACAAAAGAGGAGGGGGTGCCTAATCCAATTAACAGAAGCACTCTTGATAGGGGGTCGATCCCAGTCCTTTCACAGAAGAAAGGTTTCTGCAAGAACTCCTAAAACTAAAGGTGGACAAAGCAATGGGGCCTGATGGAATTCACCCCAGAATTCTAAAAGAATTAAGAGGGGAACTAGTGAAACCACTGGCAACTCTTTTTAATAAATCATGGGAGGATGGTGTGGTACCCGAGGACTGGAAGAAGGTAGATGTGATTCCCCTCACAAAGTGGGACCAAGACAGAGGCAGCAAACTACAGACCTGTCAGTCTGACCTCTGTGGTAGGGAAAGTGATGGAGTCACTTCTGAAGGAAAGAATAGTTGAGTACCTAGAGGCCAGTGGGGCACAGGACCCAAGGCAGCATGGGTTCACAGCGGGAAGGTCATGTCAGACGAATCTAATAGATTTCTTTGACTGGGTGACCAAAGTAGTAGACCAGGGAGGGGCTGTGGACATGGTCTACCTAGACTTTAGCAAGGCATTTGACACAGTCCCACACAAAAGATTAATAGTTAAATTAACCAGCCTGGGAGTGGGTCCCAGGGTGGTAGCCTGGGTAAAACATTGGCTAGACAACAGGACACAGAAGGTAATTGTAAATGGAGTCCACTCTGAAGAAAGAGGGGTTACTAGTGGGCTACCGCAGGGTTCAGTATTGAATCCAGTCCTTTTTCATGTCTTGTTAAGTGACATTGCAGAGGGACTGGAAGGAAAAGTATGCCTCTTTGCAGATGACACAAAGATCTGCAACAGGGTTGATACACAAGGAGGCATGGAAAGGATGAGAAGGGACTTGGCAAGGTTGGAGGAATGGTCAGAAATATGGCAGCTAGGATTCAATGCAAAGAAGTGCAAAATAATGCACCTGGGAAACAAGAATCCAGGGAAAGAATACACAATGGGGAGGTAGTAACAACAACAAAAAAGGAAAGGGACCTGGGGGTAATCATATCAGATGACCTTAAGGTAGCAAGTAATGTGAGAGAAGGTAGGGAGGGCTGAGGTATACTGGGATGCATAGGGAGAGGCATCAGCAGCGGAAAACAGGAAGTTGTTATCCCTCTGTACAGACAGTTGGTGAGACCCCATCTGGAGTACTGTGTCCAGTTCTGGAGACCCCATCTCCTCAAGGACATAGACAGGATAGAGGCAGTCCAGAGGAGGGCAACTAAAATGGTGCAGGGTCTGCAAGAGAAGCCGTATGAGGAGAGACTAAAGGAGCTTAATATGTATACCCTTGAGGAAAGAAGGGAGAGGGGACATGATAGAAACTTTTAAGTACCTCACTGGAATCAACAAAGTCCAAGAGGGTAGCATCTTTCAGAAAAAGAGACGTGCAAGAACAAGGGGACACAATTTAAAGACAGAGGGGGGCGTTCTGGGCAATGTGAGGAAGTATTATTTCACAGAGAGGGTAGTGGATGCATGGAACAGCCTTCCTGAGGAGGTTGTGGGGTCTAAAACTGTGGGAGAATTCAAGAATGCATGGGACAGACATAAGGCAATTCTTATGAGGGGTAGGAAGAAATAGGCTGCTGGTTAACTAGGATCTGCGGCCTATCCTGTAGGTAGGGAAATGGGCAGACTAGATGGGCCAAGCGGTCCTTATCTGCCATCAAAGTCTATGTTTCTATGTTTCTATGTCTATGCAGTGCAGTTTGCATCAGGGAGGGCACTGACAAGGCTCCGAGAAGGATCTCGAGTAGAGTGATTTGAACTCCGCAAAACCAATAGGATGTACCAATTTTAAGGATTTCTGGATGTTGTTCCTTAAAATTGGTAGATCTTATTGGTTTTAAAAATTGGTACATCCTATTGGATTAAAAAAATTTTTTTTAAAAAACACATGTGGGCATCATTTTTCCAACAGTTAAGTGCAGAATCCACCTAACCGGGCCCCGATGACCCAGATACATGTAATGGTGTCTCTGCAGGATGTCATTTTGGGGGTTTTGAAACTTTTTTTAACAAAATTGCAACAAGATGGTGACTATACAAAAAATGATTTTTTTTCCTCATGAAAAAGGATTGGCCTCATATGAAAAAGGATCCTTTTTGTATGGACCAAATTCTTTTTTTGTTCCAAGCAGCTATCCAAAAGACTGTACTGAGCTTGCTCAGAACTGAAATTTTAAAATTTAATAACTTTGGAACATAGAAACATAGAAACATAGAAACATAGAAACATAGAATTTGACGGCAGATAAGGACCGCTTGGTCCACCCAGTCTGCCCATTTCCCTACCTGATGGATAAGTTGCAGATCCTAGCTAACCAGCAGCCTACTTCTTCCTACCCCCACCCCCTAGAATTGCTTTATGTCACTAAACCAGTAAAAGGTACATCTGTGGACCAAGCCCTCTCTACCTTGAAAATTCCAGACCAGAATTCCAAACCATCTGGGCGCAAGGCGATAACAAAAAATAAACAGCAAAAAATAGCGATGTTTCAAATTTTTTTCACTATTCCCATCTCGGAATTCGCACATCTGACTGGAACAAAACTTGGCACATCAAGAGATCAAGCCCCTGAGACTGCACATGCAAACATTTGTGCAAATCTGTTGAATGGTTGGGAAGATATTAAAGTGCAAAATTGAAGGTTTAACATAGAAACCCATGCTCAACTCTAATTATAGTGGTGCTACTGCTCTACTATAATATGTATATGTAGATATCCTGGGCCCCCTATTATCTGCACTTTGTATTTACCAAATTACCCAAAGCCTATCCCGCTGTTCCACTATACTGTATGCAGATGATTTGGTCCTGTAAACCAGTTCTAATGATATCACCCTTATAAACCAGTACCTCACCTCAGACTTGTGATCAATTGAAAACAGGCTGTCCACTAATACACTTATGACCAAAACACAGGCTATGCTCTTTGGAACACCCCTAAACTCAGAGCATCCAGCCTCCTTAGCTATCACATACCAAGATGGAATGCCTGCCCCTATGGCCACCTCGTTCACATACTTAGGAGTTATCCTAGACCCCTCGCTTGACTTCTTCTCACATATAATAACAGCACCTGTAAACCAATTAATGCCATGCTTGGGGTCTCCTACCAAATCATTTGTGATCTCACCCCTCAGGCCAGGCTACTGCTAAACGTATGCTCTTACCTAAACTTATCTACAGTGTTACAGTCTTCATATTGGCCTCCAAAACTACCCTCTCCAAATGGGATGTTGCATACAATAATATCTGCCAATTTGCCCTTGCATCTCATAAACAAACTCACCACTGCTCCCTCCATAAAGGCTTGGCTGGCTGCCCCCGACCCAAGCTTGTGATCTCATGCTAGGGAGTGTCATTTATAACACTGTACAAAAATGCATGCTGGTGGCCCTTGTCTCCCTCCTCAACATAGCTCACAGCAAATATCCCTGAGGTCTGAAATGAATGCCCTGCTGGAGATCCCTAAAATTAGAACTAGGATAGGGGACTCCTCCTTCAGATACTCCACTCCAACCTTGTGGAATTCCATTTCAACTGATATTAGGCAATGTCCCACTGCATCCTTATTTTGTAGAAGATATTGTGATAACCTTCTCAGGGTGTTTAAGTGTACATGCCCCTAACCTACTCATACAGTGTTTCAGATCTTTTAATGATTGTGGACATTTATTGTATCTATGATGCACACCTAGAGGCATACCTATTGTTTTTTGTTTTGTTTTGTTTTTTAATCTTTTTTCCCTCCAATCGTGGCTCATGGGAACTCTCTCAGGCAACCATTATCCTTGTGCCTGCCCACCTGAGGTTCTCTACAGTTTGTGCCTTCTCTCCCCCACAGCCAGCACCCCTGGTTTGACTCGCCTGGGGAGAGTAGCCCGACTCCTTACCTTGTGCTCTGTTGAAAGGCAGACTCTGGCTTGCAGGTGGGGCTCGGGTGGAGGAGTAGCGAGGCCAGCCGAGATGAACCCGGTGCTGGGCATGGAGGATAGGTGCTGTCGCCTATCCCAGTGAGCCAGGGTTTTCCTTGTTCTGTAGGTCCCCTCCCTGATGCGTGGGCATGCCCCGATGCACTGGCGCACGGCAACCCTTGCCTTGCGTCAGCCACGCTGTTGTCATGCTGTCCGGCTTGCTGCAGTGCCCTCGGCCTCCACCAGGGGTCGCTGGCTTGCCGGGCCAACCCATCCCTTGTCCCGGGAGGAGGCACCACGGGCACTGTTCTCAACCCCTCCCGGCCAACCCACCGGCGTTCCGGGCTCACTCCCGAACCTGGGTCGCTGGTGTGGCATGAGGTGTGGCATCCAGTGCCTCAACCCTCAGCGCTACCAGGCCGGCTAACCTATTGTTATATGTACCTGTTGTTATTTGTACCTATTGTTTATGTACCTATTGTTATATGTACCTGTTGTTATTTGTACCTGTTGTTATTTGTATCTGGACCTAGTATGTGTACCTATATGCTTAGTTACAGTTACTCAGAATCCATTGTTAATGTATACATCTCCCCCCTACTCTCCCCTCCTTTGACTGCATAACCTTATCACCTATATACACTACGCTGTTCTATGTACTGATTTCTGTTTTGTAACACTGATTTCAATCTGTCAAAACTGTCAGTACCATGTAGTTTCACTCCCTGTAATGTTTTGTTTATTGTAGTCTCCCAGGTAATGCCTGAAAATAGGCGCTTGTTTGCGTAGTGCACCCACCCACTCAACACAAATTGCATAAATATATACACACACACATATATACATGTATGTGCATACTTTGTGTGTGCATGTAAAACACAAAATGTTCCTGACAGGAACATTTAAAGATACAGTACCTTTCTGAACATTTAAAGATACCTTTCTGCACACTGCACACTGCTGCTGATCCTTTCTATCCTCCTACCCAGTGCAGAATTCATGGATGCAGCATGGACGAATTCATGTAAACAGCAAAGGCTGGCTGTGCAAAAGAGCAGAGAGGGGTATTTCAGGTCTACAGAGAGTGCAGTTTCTTGGCTGTAATCAACAGCAACAAGCTCAAATAGTATAACAGAGATACAAAAAGGGGACGTCATAGGCTGATTGACTGATTTTGAGTTGCTGTGTGTAGGCTGATGTCACTGGGTTTCATCCTGAGCCCCCGCTCCCGGGGGACATATGGGCCTGTTGAGTTGCTGAAAGCTGACAGATGGACCCTTATTTCAAAGACCTCTGGGAGGAGCTCAGCAGAGGAACACAATGCCAAAAAGTGAATCAAATCTGGGAACATGTGTGCACAAACCGACACTGCAGTGGTGAGGGGAAGGGGGATTCCTGGGCTGGACAAGTCAGACTGGGATTTAATATTCTGCACAACACCGACAATATATTATTGTTGCTTCATGAACCTATTGCCAGTTTACCAAGTAACAGATTGCATTTAGTGTAGCCCATTTGGGCTAGCTTTTCTTTAATACCACATTGCTGCCTCAGTCTTATGCTTACTCTGCAATCACTTGCATTCTGCATGCTGTATATATTGTTGTACATTTCTCTATGCCAGTGTCTTTATATCTTGCCTTCATCCCTCCCCTTTTCCATGTACCCCTTTCTTCCCTCCCCAGGTCACAACTGGGAATGAGCAGTTATCTCAGTATGAAACTCTCGATGAACTTGTAAGTAAATAAAATAAACATAACAGACAGAAACAGAACTTGACAGCAGATAAGGACCGCTTGGCCCACCCAGTCTGCCCATTTTTCCCTACCTATAGTGTCACTGCAGACCCTGATCTCCAGCTCTTTCTCCCCCATTCCTTTCCATTAAGAGTCCCTTATGCCTATCCCATGCATTCTTGAACCCCACCACTGTTTTCACTGCCACCACCTCCGTTGGAGGACTGTTCTGGGCATCTGTCACTCTTTCTGTTAAATGCTTCTTCATATCTCTCCTGAATCTACCCCTTCCAATTTCATTGCATGTGCCCTTGTTCTTTGCATCTTTTTCTAAAGCATTTTCCACTCCTGTACCTTATTTACTCCCGTGAGGTATTTAAAGGGTCTCTATTATATCCCCCCATCTTTCCTCTCTTCCAGAGAGTACATATTGAGGTCCCTTAGTCACTTCTCATAGGGTTTCTGATGCAGAGCCTGCACCATTTCATTGCCCTTCTCTGGACAACCTCCACTCTGTCTAAGTCCTTCCAGAGATGTGGTCTCCAGAACTGGACAAAGTACTCAGGGAGGGTCTCACCAGTGATCTACACAAAGTCAACACCACCTCCCTCTTTCTGCTAGTGATACCCCTCCTAATGCACCCCAGCATCCCACTAGCCCTCCCAGCTGCCTTGTTGCACTGCCTGGCCACCTTTACATCATCAGGTATGATTACGCCCCCCCCCCAGTCCTTTTCCTGTTTGGTAGTTATCACTACCTCTCCACCCATTTTGGACTCCGCTCCTGGGATTCTGTGCCCTAAGTGCATGATTTTGCACTTTTTTTGCATTGAAGCCCAGCTGCCATACCTTGACCATTCCTCAAGTTTTCTTATGTCTGCGCATTCTTTCCACCCCCCTGGAATGTCCACCCTACTACAGATTGTTTTTTATTTTTTTTACATTGATTTATGCTCCTTGCTCCATCAGCCCTCGAAATCAGGGGGAGCCCCAGCCCCATCACCCCAGCATCCACCATCCGGCGTGTATGCTCCCAGGGCTTACCCCCCCCCCAGTGGGGTGGCAGAGGGGGCCCTTCTCCACCGAGACTGGATCCAGTATCGTGCCGTGGCTGGCCAAGTGACAGGCCTGCGAGCTCTCCCTTCATCTGCCGGGAGCTATTTTTTCTTAATTTTCCTCTCCCCTTGGGGGAAGCGCATGCAATGACGCCACGGCAGCGCACACATGCTCCTGTGTGTGTACACTATCAAGCATCTGCGCCACCCCACCCCCGCATTACAGAGCTCAGTGTGCGCCCACCCCCAGCCACCGCTAGGGGCCAGGCAAGCTCCAATTGTTAGAATCCCTCCTCCCCAGAGAAGGACTGACCCTGGAGAAGGAGAGCTGTCCTCTAGACGCTCAATCCTTCTCCTCCCTACCGACCCCCGGTGGCCCATGCTCATTCCTGAACATGGGTCACTGGCATGGAGTGAGGTGTGGAGCCCAGCACATCAACCCTCAACACCACTGGGTCGGCTCCTACTGCAGATTTTGGTGTCATTCACAAAGAGGCAGACCTTCCCTTCCAGCTCCTCTGCAATGTCACTTATAAAGACATTAAAGAGGACCCATCCCAGTACTGATCCCCAAGGCACCCCACTGGCCACCCTCCCTTTTCCATAGTGAACTCCATTTACTACCACCCCCTGTCACCTATCCCCTAATCAATTTCTTACCCAGTTTACCACCTTTGAGCTCACCCCTAAGGTGCTCAACCTCTGTACAAGACTTCTATGTGGAACGGTGTCAAAAACCGAACTGAAATCTAGGTAGGCCATGTCTACTGCTCTGCCCTAATCTAATTCCCTGGTCACCCAGTCAAAGAAATCTATCAGATTCGTTTGACATGACTCCCTCCCGCCCATGAAACCATGCTGTCTCTTGGTCTTGTAACCCACTGGATTCAAAATATTCAACAATCCTTTCATTCAGCAGTGATTCTATTAACTTTCCCACCACCGATGTCAGGCTGACTGGCCTATACTTGCCGTCCTCCTCCCTGCTACCATTTTTGTGAGGTGGGACTGTATCTGTCCTCCTCCAGTCCTCCAGAACCACTCCTGGTTCCAGTGTATTGTTAAAAAGGACTATCAGAAGTGCAGCCAGTACCTCCTTAACCCCTCTCAATACCCTTGGATGCACCCCATCTGGCCCCATCACTTTGTCCTCTTTCAGATTTGTAAATCCCTTTAGGACTCTCTCCTCCAAAAAAGGACTAGTGTCCACCTCACTCCTTCCAAAGTTCCTGTTACTTTTTTGTGGCCCCTATCCTTCTCCTTCCTGTGTGAACACTGAACAAAAGTACTTGTTCAGGATATCTGCCTTTTTTCGTCCTTCTCTGCACAGTCCCCCCTTCCCTAGTCTTCTTCTTTTCACTTACACACCTAAAAAAAATGTCTTGTCCCCTTTCATTACTGCCTGAGCTATGCGCTCCTCAGTTTGCACCTTTGTGCTCCTTACTGCTTTCCCTGCTTCCCTTAATTTCCCATGATACACTTCTGTATCCTCCTCCTTCTGTGTCTCCTTATAACTTCTGAATGCTACCTTTTAGCCTTTACCTTTTCAACCACTTCTTTTGAGGACCTTAGTGGTCTATTTTCCTCTTGCGTTTGCTCACTTGCTTGGTGAAAAGGTTTGTTGCCTTCACCATGTGCTCCTTCAGCTTTGTCCACTGTTCCTCCACCCCACCCGGGTCATTTCCCCTACCAGGTCATCCTTGAGGCATTCACCTGTCTTTTTAAAATGTGCCCTCCTGAAGTCCAGAACCCTCACCCTTGTGTGATTCAATTCCACACCTGTCCTTACATTAACCACACTGTCCATTGATCACTAGTCCCTCAATGGCCCCCATCATTAACTTCCGTGACACACTCCTGATTGGTGGGCACCAGGTCCAGCACTGCTCCGCCGCGAGTGGGCTCCCTGACTAGTTGCCTGAGGAATGCACCCTGCAGGGAGTCCAGGATGTCCCTGCTTCTAGCTGAAGCTGCAGTTGAGAGGCTTCACTCTAGATCCTGTAGATTGAAGTCCCCAAACAGAAGCAACCCCCTCCCCCCACTTTTCTGCCATCTTGCCAGTGGCTCCATCAGTACCATATCTAAATGCTTCCCATGTGCTAGAGGTTGCCAGTACCTCTGCCCCCTCCTCCTAGATTCCCTGTTGCTTTTAAGACTTCCCTCATATAAAGTAACACACACCCTCCTTTTCTTCCCAGCCTGTCCTTCCTGAACTAAGTATAGCCTGGTATAGCCATATCCCAGTCATGGTTTTCAGTGCACCGTGACTCAGTAATAGCCACAATATTGAGGTCAGCCTCTGTCAAGACGGCCTCTAGGTACAGAATTTTCTTTCCTAGACTTCTAGCGTTCACACACACATGGCCTTCCAGATTTTATTACTACTCTGCTTACTAACATCTTTTTTTTCTTTTTGCCCGCCCTTCTTTTTAATGCTCTTGTTTCCAGCCACCTTCATTTCTATCACCCTGCTTCTTTTATTAATTTGCACCCTGGAGGATTCATCTCTCCCTGGGTTCTTCCTAGTCTCTACTTCAGTCCATGTTGGGCAGTTAATGTCTCTCTGATTCTTTTTTTTCCTTCTCCATATACAGTACATTTTATTGTCCTGCCACCCCAGCTGCCCCTTCAGACTGACCTCTCCAGTCCTGTCACCCCAGTATCACTGGGACTTACTGTCTCACCCGTCACCCTGTCACCGAATGCGAAGCCTGTGGAGGGTCAGTTGTCACCCACAGCTGGGTGTGTTTTCCACCATTTTTGATTCCCATTCCCATTGCTGGGTTGCACAAGCCAGACGTGCATACATGGAGGCATGTACACGTCCGCTGAACTCCCACAGTACCTTCCGTTCTCTGGCGCCCATCTGACCCATACTACCTGCAGGCTTCACCTGGGGGCAGTCATACAGTGGAAGCACCAGACCTCCCTCTCCAGAGGAGGAGAGCAGTCCTCTGAATGCTCAATCCTCTCCCTCTCAGCCAGCCAACCCCAGTGACCCGCTTGCCCTGCGAACACGGGTCGCCGGCATGGCAGGAGGTAAGGCAAGGATGCCTCACCCCTCCACGCTACTGGGCTGGCCAGATGCCTCTCTGATTCTATCTGCTACCCCCCCCACCTAGTTTAGACATTCATCAAAGTAATATTTAAACTGACCACTGAGGACTGTGGTTCCCCTCCTGGACGGATGCGGGCTATCACCCCTGTATAGTCCCTTATTCCTCCAGGTAGGTCCCCAGTCCCCAGTGTAGCTAAACCCCTCCTCTCTGCAACACTCCTTCAACCAAGAGTTGAAGCTCATGGTGTGAAGAAGCCTTTCCTTTCCCGTTTCATAGACAGGCAGCACTTCAGCAAAAGCCACTAAGTGTGCTACCTAAGACCCCTCCCCAGCTCCTTAAACTCCATCTGTACTATCCCAACCCCATCCATAGTGAGGTCATTAGTCCCCAGTGGACAATGACATCCAGCTTTCCCTCCTGCTTTGCCATGGTAGCAATCCCAAGAATCTGACTCCCATTCCTTCTGGGCCATGGTGTCCTGTAGGCTCACTACCTCCCTTCCCATTCCCAGATCTATCCCTCTTACAGTCGAATCCTCCACCAAAAGTTGCTTCCTCCACTTGTGGGGTCCTTTACCATTGTTCTTGTGGTCTCCACTATGGAGGGCCCCCACATCTTCCATGATCATTACCACAGGTGCCTCCTCCCAGCAGTCCCACCCTGGCAAAGCAGCATAGGAATTGTACAGTTGTACCGGTTGAAGAATGTGCCCTGACCCAGTACCCCCACCCTTCCGGAGCCAACCACAAAACTCAGAGCAGATGGCCAGAATGTGTAGCATTTTATTATTTTTAAAGAATAGTATGTCTAAGAATAGTGGGCCCCACACGTTTCGTGTCAAGGAAACGTAAAATTCACAGCAATTCAGAGATATGCTTACCCTCAGTTTAAAATGTTCTAGCAGAAATGTTCTAGCTGCTTCAGTCAACTGCCTCCTTGGTCTGATAGCAAGATTGCTCTGTGAGGAGACCCAGGTTCCAGAGTGGAGGGGGTTCTTTTTTTTATCTGTTTATCTGTCTGTCCTTCAGCTGGCTGTTCGCTCCATCTCAGGACCCTTGTCACACCCAGACCCTGTCACCCCACCTTCTCCCAGGGCCTACCTTGGTCCCCTGCGGTGTCAGCGTGGCTCAATTGGTAGCACATCTGCCTCTGGACCAGAAGGTCGTGGGTTCTCGTCCCACACCGGGATTGGACCTGCACCTAAAATGCTAGCACCTGAGTGCAGTATTAGGGGGTGCTGTACTGCTGGGGTGTGCTCTCCTTCGGATGAGATGTTAAACCGAGGTCCCTTCTACCCATCCTGGTGTTGTCCTGGTGGGTGTCCAGGTGGAAGTAAAAGAACCCAGGGCACTCTTTGCAAAGAGTAGGAGACATTCTCGGTGTCCTGGCCAACATTCCTCTTCCCATAAACTGGTTCATGCAATTGTCTAGCTTGCGTGGGTGTTGATGTGCGATATGGCTGTCACTACACATTCAGTCACTTCACTACCAGTCTAGCATTGCTTGTAAAGCACTTTGATATACACTGTGTGTGAAAAGCACTATACAAATGCTGATTCTTCTTCTTCTTCCTCCCCTTCTCCTTCTCCTTCCTCTTCTCATGGCTTACCCCCTCATGATGGGTCCCCTCAGGCTGGGGTAGGTTCCTTTGGGAGTTACACCTAGTCACCAGGGGAGATCCCAGTACAGTGGGTAAGGGGTCTGCAGGAATGGCAGGGCCACTACTGTACACAGCTGAGGGTGTTTCCTTCCTTTTCATCCTTCCCCCTATTGAGGATGTCTTATGCATGGATGTCATGATGGACATAAGCATGTGCACGCTTGTCAGTGTTGGAGACGTCCTCTCTCTGTGGTCACCTGGTGATGATGTGGTGGCAGGAAAATAGGGCCCTCCCTCCCCTCTCCTGGGTGGAAGGAGCTTCCACTTGGATGCTCTACTTTCCTCCCCTAAGTTGGCTCCCAGCAACCAAGGTGCGCTCCCGAACCCAGGACCCCAGCATCATGAGCTGTAGCACTGCTGCTGCACTGACCAGTCATCAGAGTGGGGGTTCTTATACCTGTGGGGGTGAAGGTCAGTTTCTCCTGGAGCTGGCATTCTTAGACTGTCCGCTGCCCTGGTTGGCTGTCTCAGAAAAATACCATTGCTTTGGGTCTCATAAGTCTGCTTTGCCTGACTTATGTGTAACCCAATCTTCTGGTGGCCCAAAGAGAAACTGCTGAGGATCTCCCTTGCAGCCATATGCAGAGCTCCAGGCCTGCGTTGCCTGGAAGGATCCTTGGGAGTTGGTGTGGTTGGTGCATTGTGGGTCCATCCATCTGGATCTGAAGCCACTGTAATCACAGTTAGTGGCTCTAAAGCCACTGTAATCACAGCCAGTGGCTCTAAAGCCACTCTAATCACAACCAGTGGCTCTAAAGCTACTGTAATCACCACTGAGGTTCTTTGTGACAAAGTGCAGCTCCCAGGAGTAAACTGCTGGGAAGAATAAGTATAGAAAGTTGACCTCATCCTCCCTTCTTTTGTATTATGGCTGTTGGTCGGCAGAACATGGACAACTGCTGGATTAGTTCAAGCAGCGACAACCCTAAAACCTTTTTTCTATAGAACTCCTCTGACAATGCTGCCCACATACTCACCAGTTATGTGCTTTGTTAAACATGCTTTCAGGTCACTTGGGATTATTGGGCACACTGCACCAAATAACTTATTACCCAGCATGCACAAGCTTACTATACCCATTAACTTATTAGCCAGACTGCACACGCACACTGCACCATGTAACTTATTACCTAGTATGCACAAGCATACTCCACCCAATAACATATTACCCAGCATGCACACACATACTGCATCTGTTAACATATTACCCAGCATGCACACACATACTGCATCTGTTAACTTATTACCCAACATGCACACACATACTGCATCTGTTAACATATTACCCAGCATGCACACACATACTGCATCTGTTAACTTATTACCCAACATGCACGCATATACTGCATCTGTTAACATATTACCCAGCATGCACACACATACTGCATCTGTTAACTTATTACCCAACATGCACACACATACTGCATCTGTTAACTTATTACCCAGCATGCACACACACATACTGCACCCAGCAACTTATTACCCAGTGTGTATAACCATACTGCATCCAGTCACTTATAACCCAGCATGCGCAAGCATACTGCACCCACTAACATATTATGTGGCATGCACCTGTATACTGCACCCACTAACATATTATGTGGCATGCACCTGCATACTGCACCCACTAACATATTATGTGGCATGCACCTGCATACTGCACCCACTAAAGTATTATCCAGCATCTATACACACACACTGCACCCAATAACATATTCCCTATCATGCACAAGCATACCACACCCAACAACATGTCACCCAGCATGCACATGCATACTGCAGAGTACTGCACCCAACAACTTATTGCCCAGCATGGTACACTCATACTGCACCCAGTAAGTTATTACCCAGCATGCACATGCATACTGCAGAATACTGCACCCAACAACTTATTGCCCAGCACAGTACACTCATACTGCACCCAGTAAGTTATTACCCAGCATGCACATGCATACTGCAGAGTACTGCAATCTAACAACTTATTGCCCAGCACGCTACACTCATACTGCACCCAGTAAGTTATTACCCAGCATGCACATGCATACTGCAGAGTACTGCACCCAACAACTTATTGCCCAGCATGGTACACTCATACTGCACCCAGTAAGTTATTACCCAGCATGCACATGCATACTGCAGAGTACTGCACCCAACAACTTATTGCCCAGCACGGTACACTCATACTGCACCCAGTAAGTTATTACCCAGCATGCACATGCATACTGAAGAATACTGCACCCAACTACTTATTGCCCAGCACGGTACACTCATACTGCACCCAGTAAGTTATTACCCAGCATACACAAGCATACTGCACCTAATGTTTTATTTTCTGGTGTACTGCTCCCAACAGTGTATTACCCTGCAGGGGTAGTCCCACTTCGCAAAAGTGGTAGCAGGAAGGGGGCAGAAAATTATAGGCCTGTCAGCCTGGCATCAGTGGTGGGTAAGTTAATGCAAACACTGCTAAAGGAAAAGATTGTGGAATATCAGGAATCCATTGCACTAGGGTGCAGGGGGCAGAAAACCTCCACATAAAATCAGAGTGAAACAAGCAAGTTCGGATGACAGACTTGTTGCGGTGTTCACTGATGTGCATTGTATTTTTTTATCCTCCCATGGAGCCTTGCAGGCGGCGCCAGTCCCTCCCTTGGAGGGAACTCAATCACTGGCTGCACAGTTGCCCCACCCAACACCCCCTAAATTCTCCATGGGCCCCCCTCCATGGCAGGGCTGAGGTGAAAGATTGCCGGCTTTCCCCTACCCCAGAGTGAAATCCAGACATCCGGGGCCAGAACAGAGTGCTGGTGTGGCCATCATAAAGCCTGCTAGCTCCCCTTTCCTCCAGTTTTTACTCCCACCCCTTCCCCCACTGATGGAGTACATCGGTGATGTGCCTCCTGGCTCGCATCTCCCCCGGCTGATGCCAGAGGGTGATCAATGAGCAGGACGGCAAACCCTCCCTCTCCGAGAGAGGAGAGCAGTCCTCTGGATGCTCAATCGTCTCTCTCCCTTGCCGACCCTCAGCAGCCTGGGCTCATTCCTGAACCCGGGTTGCCAGTGCGGCACGAGGTGTAGCAACCAGTGCCTCAACCTCCAGAACCACCAGGCTGGCCTTGATGTGCATAGTATTTGATGTGTTTCTGCACAGAGGCTTGATTGGGTGAGGTATGTGCTGTGTTTGCATGGCGGCAGAATTCAATGTCAGTGTTCTTACTGTCAGCATTTTCCCTGTGCTGTTTTACCACACTGTGGTTGTTTTAGCCCTAAAGTGGGTGACCCAGTGCTCTTCAGACCCCCCCCCCCTTACCCTTCCAACTCTTGCACACTCAAACAAGTGACAGGGTTGTAGCACTTGAACATTGATATGACCATAAGGAAATTAATGAGCTGGAAATTCGGAGTCCTACTTCCACACCGAGAATCACAACCTCTCTTCCTTTCCCCTCTGTAGCATCCCACCCCTAATGTTACTATTCTCTGTTGAAGAATAAATCTCCCATACTGTACCTCCTCCCCAGTCACTGTCCCACGATTTGTCCATCTGCCTCATCCCTACCCCAACCCTATATCCATATTACAGTTCTGTAGATAACCCTGATGATATTTCTTGGGTCCATCATATCAGCCCCAGCTTCTCACCAGCATTACTTCTATGGTCATTTTGTAATTACACTTTATCCAAAGACATCCAGTCAGCAATCCCGTCTACACATCCCACTCACTCACCCTGCAGATACTAGTCTGGCTGACAAGCACCAGTCCTCTGCCACCTTGGAACCACAGCTCAGAAAATGTAGCACTCCTCTTTCTTCCTCTTTTGTTATAATCCTGTTCATCAGCTCCTTATATCCAACTCTTAGCTCCTACATGCACAGAAGCCCTAAAGCTCCAAGCAGACATTTGTGTGCTGGATGAACCCCGTACAAACTGAGCAGGGACCTCTCTCACTACAGCTAAGCACCTATCCCCAGCTGGGAAAGTGACAAAATGTTTATCTTTTGTCTCAGATAATCTTCCATATTTAGCAAAGTCAGCCAGGGCAGCACTCTTTCTGTGCAACACCGTCGGCTGACTCAAGCAACTAAAACAAAGCGAGGATATGCTCATGGTGCTGAGAGTGGGTGCAGCCGCCAAACCCTCTGTTACCAACACTAGACAGAAATGAGGCTGCACTCATGGTTTAGGAAAATACATAGCCCCGAAAAGGTTTTCATACAAGCATGCACCGAAAGTACTGAAGTTTATTCCATGCCAAAGTGCAGTGCAGGCAGGACAGTCATGTATCATCAGTTCATTCAGTTTCAAATTATTATTATTATTATTATTACATTTTATTTTAAAGCTCTCTCAACTTCCAACACCGCTAAGCTCCTCAAAAGCTTCCCAAATCATGGCTTCCCTGGGGCTGATGGACTATCGCCAGTCTTTCTCAGGCTCATCTCCCCAGCCATCATCGAACCACTCACTTGTATCTTTAACCTCACCCTTTCTTCCTCCTCCATGCCTGACCCTTGGAAGACTGCCAAGGTAATTGCCATCTTCAAAGTCAGTGACCTTCTATTCGTAGACAACTACCATCCAATCTCCACCCCCCCCCACCTTAGCAAATTACTCAAGAAGGCTATCCACGGTCAGCTTGCTGAGCACATGGGCAAATACAGTGTCTTGTGTAGCCAACAGCATGGCTTCTGCAAGAACCATTCCACCACCACAGCCCTCGCACTACTGACTGACCACATCCTCATAAACATAGACCATGGTAACGCCACTGGTGTGGTCTTCGTAGACCTCTCCACAGCCTTCGACATGGTCAGCCATACCCTCCTCCACTCCAAACTACATTGCCTTGGCTGTTCCCAGGAGGTTACTTCCTGGTTCAGGAGCTATCTCACCAGTCATTCCCAATTCGTGAGTATTGGCCCTGCCTGCTCCCCCACCCTGCTCATCTCAACAGGTGTCCCCCGGAGCTCCATTCTTGACCCCCTTCTATTCTCTTTATTTATTAACTCCCTTCCCTCGGACAGTCTCAGATGCCACTCTCTCCTCTATGCTGCTGACCTTGTACTTTTCTACAGCGATAAATCCCCTGCCTGCATTTCCTCTGTTCTAACTCAAAATTATGCTGCAGCCCACAGTTGGTTTGCTGATGACCTCTTCCTGGTTAATGCTAAAAAAACAAAATCTATGCTGTTCGGATCCAAGCCCTTCCTGTCCAAATCCAAAACTCCCCCCTTCCAACATCATCTCCCCTGATGGCCAAGCCCTTGAAGATGTCAATACTTTCAGATACCTAGGTGTTCTACTTGACCCATCCCTCTCTTTCTCCAAGCACATCACATTAGGTGCTGCCTGCAGATTCCGACAATACCTTACCCCGGAGGCCCAACTTGCCATCATCTAGGGGAATCTACTCCCAGTCTTGGACTACTGCTTCCCCATCTATGCTAGGACATCCCCAACCCTTACATCCAAGCTCTCTTCTGCCTACAACAGTGCCTATTGTTTCGCCTTGCTGGCCCCTTTCACTACACACCTCTGTGTCCTTTACAATTCACTAGGATGGCTTCTGCTGCAAGGCTGCTTCGACCTTGCCCTTTGCTGCATGGTGGATTCCACCATCTGTACTGGCCAGGAATCTCCCCTTGCAGCCATCCTCAAGGTCCAAACTTTACACCGTGGCCTCCACTCAAACAGCATTCCTCCTCTGAATGTTCCCAGGGAGTCCACCAATATGGGCGGTAGAGCCTTGTCAGTGGCAGCCCCTATGCTGTGGAATAAACTGCCTGCCTAGCTCTGCTCCATTCACACCCACTGTCAGTTCAAATCTTGCCTCAAAGACTGGCTCCTGGAGACTTCCCGCTGCCTCTGCTTTCCTGAGAAGTTCTTCATTTCCCGCCTGCCCTTACCACAAGAGTTGCTTGCCTATGCAACTCCCATTGTAAATCCTCCAATTCCCCTTCCTCTCACACCCCTTCCCCTCTCCTTCCCTCTGCTAGCCCCATTTTATCCTTTTCATGCTACTCCTGAGGAACATTGATTATCTCCTATGCAAATTGCTGTATATTAATTTCATGTATATGTGTGTATATATATATATATATATTTCTCTTTATGTATATGCACATTGGATTTATGTACTATATCACCTTGTATCATGTGGATTTATGTATTTTGCTACCTTGTATATTGTACTATCGTAACCTTTTATTATTTGTCAGACTGTCTACTGTTCTATGCATTGTTGTTTGTGTTTAACTCTGTGCCACTGTATGTGGCCCGGGTCATGCCTAAAAACAGTCCCTGGGATCAGTGCACCTACCCTATTACCAAAGTCATAAATAAAACTAAATAAAATAAACTGAACAAGATAAAATAACTGCTGTAATACTACAGCAAGGTGCCCTGGTGCTTCGCCTATATATAGCTTCATCAGGTGGCCCCCTGGCAAAGCTCTAGTAGTTAGACTCCATCTAGACTATTGTACCCAGCTATGGAGCAGTAACTTAACATATGATAGTACCAGGATGGAGGTTGTACAGAGAAAAGCAACCAAACTGGTGAGAGCTCTACAGGAGCGACCTTATATATAGGTAGTCTGACTGGACAGCTTATAGTTGCATAGTTTGAAACTAAGGAGAACAAGGGGCAATATGCTCTTATTGTATGCTATAACAACTACCAATAAACTCATGAATAGCATGAGAATACAGGCCCAGATATTCAGAAATGCTCCAAAGGCCAGTGCAAGTCTGGCTCAGTGCAACTCAAATGTGCCATGGCGCAGTGAATGCGATATTCAAAGGCTGTGCACAGCGACATGCACCAGTGCAACACGGCTGAATATCGTAGGGATGAGCAATGGTGCAACCAGAGGTGCACCAGGGAGCAACCAGACCTGCACCATAGTGCAACCAGAGATGCACCAGGGAGCAAAGGAAGAAATGTCAAGGCATACAAGGACCAGCCCCAGGCAATGGTGGGAGCAAAGCAGCAGAGGGAAAGCATGGGGCAGGCAGTGGAACACAGCTGGGGACAGTGGTAGGGAGACACAATGGTGGGCACAGGTGACCACTGCCTGCAGGGTACAGACAGGCAGCCAGACCCCCCAGCACCAGGGCACTGGACGCAGGGAACAGATGGCACCAACGGCCAAGGAAGAGCTGCCACTGGAACCCACCACTGGATCCCAAGCCCCCACCCACCCAGACCATGGCCAGCCACACCCTGGTACACAGCGCCTAACACACATGCCAGACATCCTGGACAGCCAGCCCATGGCCACCCCAAGGCACAGCCACTGACCAAGGGACAGGACACCACAATGCATGGCCCACACAATGACACAGGCACATCACACAGACACCCACCACACCACTGCAGCATGGCTCCACACGCCAGCTGCAAAGCAGACATGGACACAGGCAGTTAAGCAAGAAATCTGTATTAAACCAAACTATGTACAATGGAATGGGGTGGGAAGGGTAGGCGAGCGAGGGAAGGGGACAGGGGACAGGGACTGTACAGTGGGGTGGGGGAAGGAAGGGGAAGGGATGGCAGGGGTAAGAGGGAAACAGTGGGGCCAACTATGGGCAGCCATGGCCTGCCACTGCCTGACGCTGCTGCTGCTGTCTGTCATGCAGCACCATCCACCTGGTCTGTTGGGCCACCTGCAGGGTCGTCAAGGTGATCAATATAATCTGCCATAACAGTCAGCAATAGAGTGGCAGCCGCAACCTCCTCTGGTTGCTTATGACAAGAAAATGGAGAGGTGATCAGTGCAAGTTCCTAGGAACCATGCCCTCCCACTGTGCATAACGGGCAGTGGGAACACACACCCCTGGAGTGGCACCCTGGCCATCCACAGTGGGTGGGCCAATGCCTGCCGGCATCCCAGCATGCCACAACAGTGCACAGCGGTGGACACCACCACCCAATGGCCACCCAACCACGCAGTGATAGGCAGGTGGCACAGGGCTACAGCAGCACCACAGTAGCACCGCTGGCAGCCGGGCGCACACCCATCCCACCAACAGCTGGTACATGTGTGCAATGGCTGCATCACTAGGCACTCCCACCACTCTGGCACGGCACTGATCCTCAGGCCCTAGGAATGGAACACAGACAGGCACACATCAGGGTACAACCACAGCATGTGCCCACCACCCCACCCCGTGCATGGTGTGCACCCCAGCATGACATGACCCGCAGGGCTATAGCGCAGCGCACCCAGTGGCCAGCAATGATGATGATGCTGCAATACCAGCACCCCTCCAGGACTGGCATACGTATCATGCAGTGATGGACTCCCTCCTGTCTGGAAACCACCACCTTCTTTCTGCTTTCCTGCACTGACCTCAGATGGTTGCAAGGCCGCTATTGCAACCATCTGAGGTAGGTTGTGCCTGCTGTGGGAACAGCCAGCACAGCAGGGTGGATGGGGTGGGCAGCTGCAGGCAGTGATACACATGTTCTTGTCCATAGGTAGCACCATGTCCAAGCGTGAGAAGACTGAGGAGCATGGGGCTGCCCGCAAGCTCATGCCCAACTTTACAAAGGCAGAAGCCGATGCTCTGTTCAAGGCCTACCTTGATAGGGAGCAGCTGCTGAGTGGTGCCACTGGCACACCACAGGCCAGGGCTGCAGCCTGAGTGGAGGTGGCAGCGGCTGTGAACCTGCAGGGCAGCCACCAGCGGTCAGTGCAGGAGAGCAGAAAGAAGGTGGGCACTGATAAATGCCATTTTAAAGAGAAGGTGTCGGCCATATGGGCAGCCAGAACATTCACTGGTGGGGGCCATGTTGCTGTGCCACAGCTCACAGTGCAAGAGAAGCTGGTGATGGCCATCGTGTGGCACAGCACTGTTGAGGGTGTGCCAGGTGGTGGTTTCCAGACAGGAGTGAGTCCATCACTGCATGGTACGTATGCCAGTCCCAGGGGGGGTGCCGATATTGCAGCACTAACACATCTGTTTTCTCTTATAGCACTGGCATGCCAGCATGCAGTGGCAGGGGCACCAGCAGCAGCCATGTGGGCAGGCCCAGCCCCAGACGACCAGCCATCCACCTCCACAGGCATCCAGGGGCCCGATCGGCTGCAGCACACCACCGCCATCCAGCCAGATGTCCTGGGCTTGGTGTCAGACGAGGCCCTGGCTGTGTTCCAGCAGGATGCCAGCCATGGCGTACTTTGCATGGAGACACAGATTGGGGCGGGGTCTGACACAGATGATGACATGACCATCATCCTGAACAGCATGGGTGGTGTCGTGGGGGAGACACCTATACCTACTACCATCACTGGCAGCGCGGCCAGTGGCCTGTCGGCAGTGGAACAGCTGCCCTCCACCACCTCTGATGCCACTGTGTGCACAGCCACAGCGGTGCCGTGTGGTGGTGGTGGTGAATTCGCTTAGGTGCTGGCCAGTGTACAGGGGCCAGAGGGGCAGCGGCGGCAGATGGCTGGGGATGTTGGGCAGCCGGACACAGAGTCCACTGTTGGGGTGCCAGACAGTGACCTACCCCAAGGGAACCCCACTGTGCAGCATCCACCTGAGTGGGGGGCCATGCAGCGTGGTCATACACCACCGGTGGGTTGGCGGCATACCCATGCACCCCTGGGTGCTGACCCATTGTCAGAGCACACCCGATTGCTGTGGGCCTCAGTGGAGCAACAAGTGCTGCTCATAGCTGGGGTGTGTGCACTTTGCGCAGAGGTGTGTCAGGCAGCCGAGCTGCATGAGAGGGGCACCATGCAGGTCCTGGAGGCTATACAGCACCTGCAGGAGGACACGACCACATCCCTGGATCGCATTGCTAATGCGATCTCAGTTGGCCTTGCACCACTGGCTGCCACAGGGCATGGCCACCGGTCACAGACACCGCAGAGTGTTCTGTCCACCCCATGGACCTGGCATTGAGTGACTCCCTCCATGTTGATGCCGGGCTCTGCTGTTGGTACCCCAGGCATGCCTGGGGCAGGCCTGTTTGGGTGTCTACACACCCCTGCGTGAACCCGCTCGTGTTCCCGCAGTTCAACCCCTGGGGAGCAGTTGCACACACCCCCTGTGGCCATTGAGCAACCAGTGGCTGCCGACCAGCCCCGGCACAGCCGCCCCTGTGTCCGCAGCGGCCATGGTTCCGCACAGCAGACCTGATGTACACGCCTCCCTGTCTGCAGTCTGCTACCACTGTCCTGTGTGCACATGGGCAATGTGTGTGGGTGCAAGCTACAGTTGTGGCAACTGTGTGTCACACCACACGCTGCCTGAATGTGCACCTGCCCGGCCGCTGGCCCATGCGGTGTGTGCGTGATAAGAGCAGCACAGCACTGGTTGCGCCTGTGCACCGGCACCCTGCATCTGATCCATGCCACATGCTGGTGCTTGGGCGTGTGTTTTTAAGTGTGTGTGTGTGTGTTGCTGTACGGTGCTGCGTGCTGTTGTGTGTGGTTGTGTGGCATTGCCACCCTCGCTCCTGCCCCATGCCTGTGTGTGCATGCCCATGTGCCATGCCATTGTGTGGCCACTGCATGGGTGTTGCTCTACCTACCTGTGTGCACTTAAGTGCTCCTGTGCAATTGGGTCCCAGTGCTGGCGTGCCATCCTTTGGAGCTGGGGATCCCTCTGTCCAGGGGGGCTGCCCACCACCCCCCAGCCAACTGCCCTCATCATCCCCACTGCTGTCCCCCTCTTCAGCCTTGACAGCTATCCCACGGTCAATGAGCATGTTGTGCAGTATGCAGCAGGCCAGGAATAGGCCGCAGGCTTTTGAGGGGCTGTACTATAGGGCACCGCCAGACCTGTCGAGGCAACAGAATCATGCCTTTAGCATCCCAAACACATGCTCAATGATGTTCCACATGCTGGCATGTGCCTCATTGTAGTGGTCCTCTGCTGGGAATGACAGGCACTGGTAGGGGGTGAGCAGCCAGGGCCTGAGTGGGTAGCCACTGTCACCTGTGTGGACAGATACATGGTTAGCCTGGTGTCCTCTGTCACTGTGCCCTTGCCCATCCCTGGCACTCCCATCAGTGCACCCACCCTGCCCGCCCCTATCCCATGACCTGCTGTTCCCAGTCCCCCATGGCCATCCCATACTCACCCACTAGGTGGCCCATGGGGATGTCCCCACTCTCGAACCTGTGGCACTGGGCAGAGCTGTGCCAGATGAAGGAATCATGTGCACTCCCAGGGTGCCTGGCACAGACATTGGTTATGCACTCCCTGGCATCGCACACCTCTTGGCAGTTGACACTGGGGTAGCCCTTCCTGTTCACATATGCTACACCCTCAGGGCCAGGTGGCATGTGGATGCCCTCATGGGTGTAGTCAATGGCCCCAAGTATGTCAGGCATACATGCTACCCTGTGGAACTCCTGCATGGTTGCTGTACGCTCTGCCTGTGTGCTAGGGAACTGGATGTATTCCACAGCATGTGGCAGCAGGGCATTGAGGAATTGTATGAGGAGGCATGACATGGCCGACTGTGTTATGCCTGTGGTGTTCCCTGTTGTTCTCTGGAAGGTGCCCGTGGTGAGCAGGCACATGACGGCTGTCACCTTCATCTCCACTGTCAGGGCGTGTCTCCGTCTAGTGGGTGCCTGCATCTTCTCATTGCGCAGCTCACAGAGCTGCCTCAGAATTGCCCAATTCAGACAATACTGGCCCACAATCTCTGTACTAGAGTGGTTCTCGAAGCTGATGCAGGCACGGTACCACCTGTTTCAGGCATACCACCAACGGGCCCTTCCACAGCCATGTCACTCTTCCTCCTGCCTCCTCACACCCCTCATTATGGCCTCCATCTGGAAGGCCATGCTGGCCATGGCCCCTGCTGTCCTGTGTCCCCTTGGGTGGTTGGCTCCAGTGGTCTGCTTGCCACCGTGGGGCAGTGCCTTTCACTCTGCCTGGCTCCCTCTTGCTTCCCTTGCCCCTGGCTCACACTCCACTGCCACCTGTGCCCCACACCCCTGTGGCTGCCTGGTCCCCTCCCTCAGTTCCTCACAGGCTCTGTCTCCCTTTTGCCATCTGTTCCCCCCTCCAGGGTCTGGTGGCTTCCTCTGTCTGTCTGTCTCTCTCTCTCTCTCTCTGTGTCTTTCTCTCTCCCTCTCTGTCTCACTCCCCTCTGCTGCAAGTGCTGTCCCCTTGTTTGCCCCCTGTATTTATAGGCTCAAGTCTGCTCGGCGCATCTGGCCATTGCTCCGCACTTGCGCCATGAGTCGGGGTTGAATATCGCACTGTGCCACATATTCATGGGCACGTCCCCTGCCCTTGCACATGCATTCATTAGGGTTGTGCATTAGCATACTGCTACTTGTGTTGCGCACTGGCTCCCACTGAATATCACTCCATGGCGCAGTTTCGCAGTTGTGCATGCGCAACTGTTTTGAATATCCCACCCACAATGTTTAAGCAACTAGGCAGAACAAGACGGTACAACAGACAACTGGTAAAGCCACCATATAAAACTAAATTCACACAAAGTATGATTTAACAATGGAACAAATTACCACCTGAGGTAGTTAAAGAGCAGCTAACACCTTCAGGAGAACTTTAACAAAACATAATATTTAGATACAGTTCAGCTAGTATTTCACATTAGTTCTGTATTTTTCCTCCCAGTTATTTATTACTAAGGTCATTTGCATGAAAACAGAATCCCTGCTCCTGAAGAGTTTATCCACTCCAATTTGTTATTCCCTACCTAAGCTCATAATGTACTGCTTGTGACGTCACAGATACTCCCATGGCAAGAGATTGTGATGTCACAACAGAGGATTATGACTTGATGAAGGGAGTAAGCTATAAAGGCAGATGAGCTCTAAGGGAACCCTATGGGACAACGATCATATATTAATGCCCCTTTCCCTTGAGGCAGCATGGTGCAGTGGTCTAAGGCTCTGAACTGCAAACTTGTAGACCTGGGATTAAATCCCACAGCCCCCACTTGCATACTGTGTGACCATGAGCAAGTCACTTAACTTCTTGCTGCCAGGTCACACCCAGAATTAAGCTTTGGCTTAGTGTGCCTCTCCTGGTTAAACAATTTCCCCTTTCCCTAATACACATTTACTCAGTAATAAATAATGGGGAGGAGAAAAATATAGAACATGCATAGAATGCAGACAGAATTGTGCCAAATTACTATGTTTTTCAAAGTTTTCTTTGAGGTGTCAGTAGCTCTTTAACAGCAGTAAGAGAGAGTTTTCAAATAATTAGATATACTTATAGGTAGGGGCACTCTTGGTGCAGTAACCAGTGAGCATTGAAAAATGGTTCACATGGGCTTAAAGCCTTCCAATTTACATCCTTAGCATGAACCTTAGTATGGACACTGATTTTAATGTGCAGGAAATGAGCATCCTCTATGGAGAGAACATGGACACATCCAGGAGGGTTTGCCTCATTGCCTGTACTGTGTCTGGAATACTTAATTAACAACAACAAAATAGCATTTGTAAAAATATATGGCTCCATGATGTCACAAAGACACAGACATTTACTTGGAAATGCAAACTGCAGTTACAGAATTTAGACACTTGATCATAGGAGGGGACCACAAGTTGGTATTAAACCCATTCACCTGGATGTAACTGAGTCTTGTCAGGATCAACCAGAACACTTGAGGGTATTTGGGAGACTTCAACCTAATACACATTTGGAGGGTGACACACCCAAATGTTAGAAACCATACATTCAGATCAGTCTGACACTGAAGTAACTTAAGACTGCACTACTGGATTTTCCTGCAGGTGTTTTCTCCAGGTGAGAACAGTGAAACATTTGCTAATGACTGTCTAATCTAAGATCACAACCCAGTCCAGCTGATTCTCAAGCAAAATGACTGCCAAATGTGTATCTCGGTCAAGGCTGAATGTGTTTTTATGAATGAAGATTATAAGTGTGATGATGACAACTTTATTCTTTCAGATTTTACATCAGAAGCAAGCCTGAGGAAAAGTTGTGGCAAACCACCTTGCAAGCATTCACATGGATGCCATAGTCCATAAGACTATCTGCTCACAAAAGGAAAACAGAGAGGAAAACATTACAACTGGTACAAAACATCTTAAAAGCTGAGGAGGACCTAAACCAAATCAATACAGAGCAAAATTGGCAGAAGTTAGGTTGGGACAAGTTGGATTACAATGAGAACCTTAGGAGAAGATGGAAGGTTTGATACCCTTTATTGGACCAACAAGTGTCTTGTACAAAGATGGAATATACAACTTTCGGGGTCACCCAGGTCCCTTCTTCAGGTGAAGAAGGGACCTGGGTGGCCCCAAAAGCTTGTGTATAATTCCATCTTTGTACAAGACACTTGTTGGTCCAATAAAAGGTATCAAACCTTCCATCTTCTCCTGTTTTGCCAGGACCAATATGGCTGGAATCTCTTTTTACAATGAGAACCTTAGAGAGGCAGCTGAGTATCCTCAGTGCAGAAGTAAACTTTAGTGTATTACATCAGGTACCAAGATATCCAAGATACTGGCTCTCATGCTGTGGAAACAAGAAAGCAGACAGAAAATATGCAATATTTGCCTAGTATACCAGGACAGAACAATCACAGATTCGACAGACATAAACATGGAATTTCTTAGATACAACACACCCCATACCAATCAAACAGTGTGAATCAGAAAGAAGAAATTAAGGATGTCCTAAACCAGGCATCTCTACCAACCAACATAGAGGAACAATGACAGATACTGGTGGCGGATATGTCTGCAATGGAGGTTGCTGAAGCCATGAAAGACCTAGCCAGAGACAAGGCCCCAAGAATCAACTGGGTTTCCTCAACTTGTAAGCTTTTTTTGGCACCCTCGAGCCAACCCCTTAACAGAAGTTTTTCAGAAGGAAATGGAGATTAGCTCATTGTCATGTTCCATGAAACTCAGACCCATAACCCTGCTTCTAAGACTTGTCAGTGACCTGACCTTCACCAAGAATTTCAATTCAATTACATTGATCAATTTGGATACCAGGATCCTGGCCAAGCTCCTTGCATCCCAAGTTACAAGGCCATATCTCAACTGAGAGGCCTCATCCAGATCAGTTCCATGACAAATAGGAATACTGCAGATAATACATGGAAGTATAGCTCATATTCAGTGGGCAGCTTTGAGGATGGAGGCTGGAAAAGGCAAGAATAACAGCACACATACCAGATACTGTGGGCTAGGTAATTTTATTGGTGCAACAGATCAAAAAACTACTGGCCAGTGACTCCTGTGTATAATCTCTGTATTAGGCTTCTGTGGGGGCTCCTGAAGAAGTCTCATAGAGAAGTGATATATAGTGGTAGCTGGTCGGTATTTTCTTGACCTGTTGCATCAATACAATTACAGTACCTAGCCCACAGTATCCGGTGTGTGCACTGTTATTCCTGTCTTTTACAGTGTACTTACTATACAGCAACACCTTTAGGAGTCAGGTGTGCTCCTAGCATTTTCCTTCACAAGGATGGATGCACCTATTTCCTTGTTATCGGTGAAGGCCAAGAAAGACTTTGAGCAGGTGGAATAGGCACAGATATTTCAATCATTAGAGGGGTACAATCTTCCCCTGATCTTCCTGAGCACAGCTTGCTTGATGTACACAAATCTGGAGGCCATGGTATGTACCAATAGGATTTGGTCCCTTACTTTCAAACTAGAGGGGGCACTAAGCAAGGGTGTCCCCTCTGCTATTCAGTTAGGCACTAGACCCTTTAATCAGGAGAATTAGGAGGATAGAGCAAGACTCTCATATTTAGGACATGCAGGTGGGATAGGGGGTATATTTATTTATTTATTTAAGAGATTAACCAGGCAGACATACTGAGCGGAGACGGCTCATTTCCAGATGCGACCTGGGGGTACATGGTCACAAAAATACAGCAGAACAGGTACAAATACAGGGGTAGAACAACAAGGTCCAGAGTAGGACAGAGCTGGACATGCTTATGATACAGTCTGCTAATACAAGGTTTTTAGTCCTAGCACACAAAGTATGTACAGGCAGAAAGCATGCAGGTATACAATAAATTGCTTAGACGTTAGAGCTGTCAAGGAACATCTGTATGCCCCTTGGTAATGGATCTGGGTTGCTGGTAGCAGTTGCATATGTCAGAGAAGTGGTCATGGGGGGGTTAAATAGCCTAGGGGCAGTGGTGAGCCTGATGCCAGTAGGAAGATCATTCCAGAGTTTGGGCAGGCGGTATTTGAAGGTGGATTGGCCCTTCGCGGTGCGCATGAAAGGGATTTTGAATTGCCTGGAGTTGGAGTATCTGAGAGAGTAGGTCGAGGAAGGTTGAACCAATAAGGTGGAACTGAGGTGGGGGGGAGGGAATTTGTCCAGAATTTTGCTATGACATTTGCGCAATGTATCTGACGTCACGACTCTAGCGAGGGTAGAGCTACGGAGCTGTATAGGTCGCAGTGGTGGGGGGGCATTCTAGGATGAAGTGACAGTAGGAGTGGAAGAGGGTGTCCAGGCTAGCTAGGGTGGATGAGGGTGCTGAGCCTTAGACCACGTCACCGTAATCAAAGATAGGGAGAATCATTTTGTGCACTATTTCCCTCCTGACC
Organism: Neoceratodus forsteri; assembly: GCA_016271365.2. Taxonomy (NCBI): domain Eukaryota; kingdom Metazoa; phylum Chordata; order Ceratodontiformes; family Ceratodontidae; genus Neoceratodus; species Neoceratodus forsteri. Next base: position 48,114,365 of record JADMNL010000036.1, read on the forward strand.
GTGGTGGACAGGCACCTCTTATTTCGATGAAGTGCATCCAGTTTGGAGTGCAGTTTTTTGTGTAGTGAGTCAATATTGATGGAGATATATACAAACTACAGTGTATGATGATGCTTTTTTGATTTCAGTAGCCAACCCAAAAACATCACTACTTCACTTTCTTCAGATAAAACAGGATGAGCACAACCACTTTCAGTTTATATTGTACACCTGGGTTTGTACCTTGCTTTGAGCTTGAGAGTGACTTCTATTTAGTGTCCACAGACATGGCAGAGCTTCAAGTCATGGCTCCATAAATATATGACAGTTAGATCATTATAACAGCCCTGCAAAAGATCCTCCCAAAGTTCAAAGGCACGTTGACGTATCACTTCAATTAACCTCTGTGGACAACAACACAGATAGGAAAACAATAAGTAATAATAGACGAAAAGAAAAAGGCCTAACTATGATGGTTCATCCGTGGGATGTTATGGCTGGAAATCCTTTACTACATTCCAAAAAGATGCACACATTTTTTCATTGGAGGCATACCTCTATCTGCAGCTTTCCCAGCTCATATGTCTGCACAGTATTGGGGGATGAAACAGACGTGATAAGATTGAAAAACGCAACCAGTTTATGACAAGGGCCAAGCTCCTACACACAATCCAGGTGGTATGACTACATCATTAAAAGCTCAGCTGGGACCACTTGGGAGGTAGGGGAGTGGTGGTTAAAGGTGTTGGGCATCAATTCCACATAGTAGGACTGGAGCAAAATATTGGAAGTGAACACAACAACATTTAAGCAATAAGCCACGAGAGGGTGTGGGTTATGGGGAGATTTACCATGGCTGGCATGGTTTGCCCATGAGGTGCAGACGAGTGGGTACATCTCATAGCCATGGTAAATCCCCCCATAACCCACACACTCAAGTGGCTTATTGTGATTATACCCTGGATCCCTTTAAAAAATAATAATAAAAAGGCAGGCTAGCACCTTTTGCAGTGATTATCAGAGGATTTACAATGGAGGTAAGGTGCCAGCCTGCTGATCTGATTGGTTGTTGTTTGAGGTCCATGGTACAATCTTTATTATCAACTACCACCTGATGCAAAGAAGATCTGGTATAATCTATTCTATGCATCCAACAATCTGGTTGAAATGAGCAGTGTACCATACAGTAAAAGTGATTGTTCGGAAGGCACTCTGATCCACCTAATTGGGAAGGTGACCTGATCCACCTTATCAGTCACTTTAGGCAAGAAATCAAGTCAAAAGTGAACCCCTGTATCCACGAACAATATAGTACTGCATCCCAGAGATCCGTCTAGCTGGCAATGTCCTAAACAAAGAGTTAATGAGCTGTCATAGACAAGCCATCAGCTTAATAGTGCTTGTGGCAAAAATGCTGATATTCTAAAAGTGGATGAATAACAGACCCTAAAATTATCATGAATGGCTGTAAGAAATGATAGAAACAGTAAGGCTGGAAAAGTTAGCACACAGTAAGAGGAGCAGAGTGCAGTCCTTTTATAGGAAATCTGGTTCCCACGCATTCCTAATTCTCTTAGATATAATCAGCTAGGTAGGTGAGCAACACATAAGTAAGAAGAGGATGACACCTTTAACTGTCATCTTATATTGAAAGAAGGGAGGAGGGCACTAGTTCATTTTCAAAAGAGAAAGTCCTGAAGGGATTCACAAATCTGAAAGTGGACAAAGCAGTGAGACCAAACGGAGTCCACCTTAGGGCATTGAAGGAGCTCAGAGAAGTATGGGCTATGCCTCTTATGGTCCTGTTTAACAGCTCATTGGAAACAGGAGTGGTTCTGGAGGACTGGAAGAGGGCACATGTAGTCCCACATCACAAAAGTGATAGCAAGGAAGAGGCTGGCAATTAGGGACAGTCAACTTGACTTTGGTGGTGAGAAAGTTAGATAGCTAGATAGATACTTTATTTGTATAGCTCCTTTCCAAGGACTCAGAGCGCTTCACAATCAATACAATACAACATTTTATAAGTATACAAAAATACAATTAAAATCAGCACTAATATCCAATCAGACATAATAAATAGAACTATCTGTCAAATCAATCCCAGTAAACTCAATTATCTAAAAACTAAAAGCCTGGTTAAATAAATAAGTTTTTAAACCTTTTTTGAAGATATCCATCGAGGGTGCCTCCCATAGCTGTTTAGCTAGTAAATTCCATAGGGTAGGTGTAGCCACCGAGAACACTTGATCACCCCAGTGATGCAACCTCACCCTAAGAATATCCAGGAGACAACCCTCGGTGGAACAGAGAGCTCGGGATGTGCAGTGAGGCACAAGGAGCTCTTGCAGGTAGACTGGTCCTCTTCTATAGGCTTTATAGGTCAGTAACTGATCTAAAGGTAGTCCTCCACCCAACCAGTAGCCAGTACAGTTTGCAGAGGACTGGAGGATATGATCATACCACACACACCCATCAATAATCTTGCCACTGTGTTCTGCACCAGCTGCAGTCAGCAGAGGTTACCTCCAGATAGCCTTAGGTACAGGGCATTACAGTAATCCAGTCTGGATGTTACAAAAGTATGTACTAGTGAGGCTAGGTCCTTGGGGGGTAACATGTTCTGAATCTGAGCAATGTTCCTCAGATGATAAAATCCACTCTTAACAATGGCCAACACCTGAGCAACAAGTATCAACCCGCTGTCAAGGATCACACCCAGATTCTTCACCCACTCGGATGGGGTCAGGGCACCCCAGTACAAGACTAGGTGGTCTCACAAACCCCATCCCCCATGATGACCTGGGTCCACCACCAGCACCTCTGTCTTGTTTGGGTTGAGTCTCAGCCAGTTTTGGGACATCCAAGTTCAGATCTCAGACAGACAGCTGTTAAATACAGAGTCTGCCATGTGGTTACTTGTGCACAGGACAGGTGTAGCTGGGTATCATCTGCATAGCAGTGAAAACCAGTCCATACCACCTGATAATGTCTCCCAATGGCATGTACACTGTGAACAATAGTGTGACAAGACCGACCCTTGCAGAACACCACAGGTAAGAGGCTTCGGGTTAAGTTAACAGAATCACTGCTGACAGAAAGGATTGTAGAATATCTTGATTCCAATGGATTACGAGACCTGAAGCAGCATGAATTCATTGGGGGGGATCATGTAAAATGAATCTGATAGAGTTCTTTGACTGGGTGACCAAGGAACTAGATCAAGGTGGAGCAGTCGACATAGCTTACTTAGATTTCAGTAAGGCATTCAACACCGTTCCACATAGGAAACTAGAAAGCAAGATGGGTAGCTTAAGAGCAGGTACAAAGATGGCAGACTCGGTAGGAAATTGGTTAAGGCATAAGAGGCAAAGGGTGGTGGTAAACGGAGTTCACTCAAAGAAAGGGAGAGTGACCAGGGGGGTGCCTCAGGGATTAGTGCTGGGACCGGTCCTCTTTTATGTCTTTATTAGTGACATTGCAGAGGAGTTTGAAGGGAAGGTCTGCCTCTTTGCAGATGACACCAAACTCTGCAATAGGGTGGAGACTACAGGGTGAGGAAAGGATGAGCAATGACCTGAGAAAACTTGAGTGATCAAGGTTATGGCAGCTGGGTTTCAATGCGAAACAGTGCAAAACAATGCTCGTCTGGCACAGAAACCCAGGGATAGAGTACAAAATGGAGGGGGTGTTACTGATGACAACCGAGCAGGAAAGAGATCAGGGGTTGATCATATTGGATGACCTAAAGGGAGCCAAGCAGTACAACAAAGCATTTGGGAACATGAGTGGAATGCTGGGATGCATACAGAGGGATATCACAAGCAGAAAGAGGGAGGTGCTGCTGCCACTGTCTAGATCTGTGGTAAGACCCCACCTAAAGTATTGTGTCCTGTTCTGGAGAGCACATCTCAGAAAGGACAAAGACAGAGTGGAAGTAGTCCAGAAGAGGGCAACTAAAATGGTGCAGGCTCTGCATTAGAAGCTTCACAAGGAGAGCTTGAAGGACTTAAATTTGTACACCCTGGAAGAGAGGCGAGAGAGAGAGGACATGATAGAGACCTTTAAATTCCTTATGGGGTAAATAAGGTACAAGAGGGAAGGATGTTTCAGAAACAAAATGTGCTCAAGGACAAGGGGGCATGACAAGAAGCAGGAGGGGGTAGACTTAGAACAGATGTGAGAAAGTACTTCTACAGAGTGGTGTGTTTCTGGAACAGTCTTCCAGCAGAGGTGGTGGGGTGAAAACAGTGGAGCTGTTCAAGATTGCATGGAATAGGGATAAGGGAATCTTAGGGAAAGGCAAGGAGGAGGTGAATGGGCCGGAGATCAAGTAGGTTCTTTGGTGCTACTGTAGGCAAGGAAAAATGAGTAGACTAGGTGGGCCAAGCCATCCTTATCTGCCGGCAAATTCTGTTTCAATGAGTCTCAGAAAGAGGGACGCAGTATCAAACAGAACAAAAATGAACTAGAGAATGCACGGGATAGACACAAGGGAGCCCTGACTACAAAGGACAACTAAAGTGTCAAAATAGGTCTAAAACAAATGGGCAGACTAGTTGGACCTAGCAGTCTCCTCTGTTTCTATGTTAACCTCAAGTTATTACCAGTAAGGAAGTGCAGTGCTGCATAAATGTGTTTCAGTTGATTCCCCCCTGATTTTTAATTTTTCGTAAGTCTTAATATGCATTTAAACTTCTGTTTACCTTTTGGGGGGTTGTCTTTCTAGTTTCGTCTCAATAGTTCTTAAACGACTGATGCATTTGAACGAAACAGCTACATGGTATGTGATATGTAACCGATGACAGAAGTGGATGAAGTACGCAGGAACTTACAGTAACGGCCCTAGTACAGATACTCTGTTTTCGCTGAACTCTTGTTTATGTTCGTGTGTTTTGTGGAAAAGATATTGACAATATCTTTAGAGAACACTTTTTTTAGACATAAGAGGAACTGACATTTTGCTTTCATATAGGACAGCTACTCCCATTGGAGAGACGTGTTCCTGTTCTGGTCCCAGCAATAAGGGAGTCTGATTGGCATTAATATTCGTTAGTACTATGAAAAAAAATTTTACAAAATCCCAAAGGAAGCCTCAGGACATTTATATTTAGTATGGGATATGTAAGCGACTTGGCCAGATACAAGTATTGGACAGGTACCCGCATCGGACATGTATGACTTCAGCAGATATCAGTATGGGACAAAAACGATTTAGAGTGACACTGTTATGGGATGGGTATAATTTGGGAAGGTACCAGAATGGACAGGTGCTAGTATGAGGCATGTACAGTGTGAACTGGAACCACTGTGAGGCAGAATAGATAGGACAGATACCATCCTGCAACAGTTTCTACTGTGCCTGGATTATATTTTCGAATTACTATATAGCGCAGTGGTTTAAGGCTTCGAGCTGCAAACCTGGAGACCTGAATTTGAATCCCACAGCCCCCACTTGCACCCTGAGCAAGTCACTTAACTTCCTTGTGCTCCCAGGTCGCACCTGTAAACAACCTTCAGCTTAGTGTGTCTCTCCTGTTTAAAAAATAAAAATAAAAACAACTATTCCCACCTACAGTAAATGGCGGGATGTTTGTGTAAATACTGCTCATTTGGAAGCACAGTTATTTTTATTTAAAACGGGTCCCGCCCTGTGCACATCAGAAGGCCTGCTCATTAATGGACCCTCATCCCCTGACAGGCCGGGCTGCTGGGGACCCTCTCTCACATCCTGAGCAGCACTGACAGATGTAAGGTCTCGGAACAATAGGATTAGGCTCCGGCACGTGGGCTCCGTCGGCTCCCAAATAAAAGAAAGTGTCGTCCCATAACAAGGAAATTAGATCTGCTCACATGAGCTCGCCCGGGGTCAAGAGAGGAGCCATATGTTGCTTTTGTGAGGCCTGACACATCGCTGTAGCCGTTTATATTCCTACTCCTTCTGCCTGCGTTGTGCATATTGAGTGATACATTTTTATTTCAATATTATTTTTATCGAGCAGGTCAGACTTCCTGGCATTGGACTTTGCAGGATGGGGTGGAGGGTTACAAAGGTGCTAGACGACAGCCTTTAACTAATCTCAGTCAGTTGATTATCTGATCAGCAGTTTTCCTGAACTCGAGCCCAGCCCACGAGTCCAGAGGGCAAGCCATGAATCCACTCCTGACACAGATGCCCCCATTAACTATCCCCAGGCAGAGGCGATGATTGCAGGAGTCATATATTTACTTTCTACGTCCCTGGCGCCTCGGCAACCTTACACTCATAAAGATCGCAAACGAAAGAACTGCAGGCAGGAAAGGGACTGACAGCAAGCCCAGGTAGTGTCCCTCCTGACCTGGAACTGGGCCAAAGATACGAACACCTAAGGCTGGTTTTGCTTCAGCTTCAGTATCGCAGAGTAAGTCTGGAATTTTTGCCTTTTTTGCATGGACAAATTTGAAAAGAGTGCTTCTTGGTTTAACACCAAAGGAAAGGCGAGGATTTGTCAAGATCCTGTATGATTCTTCTTGTGATACTAGGCTAAAATAGTAACTAAGTATCAGCTGACAGTGGATCCAGCAATGAAACAGTAAAATCGGCCTGCTGGGTTCAAACGGATTTTTAGATCTGGTAAATCAGTGGTGTGGAAGGAGAAACTCTGCACCTCCTTTACCCCTTGATTTAAATAAGAATGCCAAATGATGTATGTCTTTTGGATTGTTTTTCACCGTGACACCCTTCTGTCTCCATTCTGAACATCAGAAGGTGTTCAGAGGAGGAGCTAATCCATGCATTAGGAGGTGCTGAGCAGCAGGCAGGAGGAGCTGCAGACTGCTGAGCCGCGGACTAACTACTCTCAAGCACAGGGGAACTGCCCAAGTTAGTAACGGAACTAGACTCTCTAACAAGAGCAGCCAAGTACAGGCAGTGAAGTCCTGGCAGATATAACTGTTGAAGTGTGAGCCCTGTGACATACACAGACAATCAACAAAAAAGGGACATTCTTTCCGAATCACTCGTGAAACTGCCCATTAAAGACTCGGGAGGTGAAAAGCACTATCGAGGACGTACTGGACCTTAAACTTCGGGAAACGAGAGCTAGCCTACGCAATTTGGACCTGAAACCTCGGGAGGTGGGAGCTAGCCACCATAGCTTAGGTCTGAAATCCCTGGTGGCCCGAGCGAACCACTGCAGCTTGGTCCGGAATCCCTGCTAGGTGTCGGCTAAACAACACTGCAATTTGCTCCTAAATCCCCGGGAGGCGGGAGCTTTCCACGGCAGGTTCGTCCCGAATCCCCGGTAGGTGGGAGCTATCCAAGACAGCTTGGTCCTGAATCCCCAGTTGGTGCGAGCTAAGCGCTTCAGGTTGGTCCTGAATCTTCCGGTAGGTGGGAGCTGTCCACTGCAGCTTGGTTCTGAAACCTCTGGCAGACGGACCTGAAGAACGCCTCAGTATACTTCCGTCTCTTTCCATGTGGATGTAGTATGCAGGTTTGCAACTACACGGGTTAAACCTCCAAAGCCGGAACCAAGAAGGCAGATTACTCACACTTGTTAGATTTTGAAGGTAAGGTTGTTCAGAAGGGTAAGCGTTCTTATTTTATACATACATATTTAATAGCAGATCCAGCTGCGCCTTATTTTTTATAGTAAGTACATTTCATCACCTGTGTGGGCCAGTTCCCTCACGCAAAGTAGGGTACATATTTCCCTTGTAAGCAAAGTATCCAGCTACATACCTAGTGCAGTGCTTCTTGTAGGCTCATATAGGCATATTTTAACCTACGAATTGGAAGAGTAGAATGAGCTTAAGGCACCTTCATGGAATGCAGAATGAATATTTGGAAACTTTAGGACGAACTATTTGAAACCCTTTTGGGATGGAGCGGTGCAAACATTTGATGAGGTGAAACAAAGGCCAGTGTTTTGACCAGGTACATTACCTTAAGAGATAGTTGCATTCAAAAGAGTCAGGTGTAATTTGACATAGGCCTTTGGGGGGGGGAGAGTTTTTATAGTGTGTGTGTGTTTCTATAGCGTTCATTCATGGAAAAGCAAGGTACAATATAAAAGGTGCAAATGGCAAAAACGTAATATTAACTAAGTTCAAAATTATAGGTATATTCAAAATATTTCTAGCCAAGGGTTAAAAAACTTTGTTTTGTATGAAACTTTACTGCTGGGAGGAATGTATTCACAGAAGTTATATAGTTAGTATTGTTGTACTGTCTAATTTTCATGGCACGTGCAGTAAATAAAGGGTTTTTTGTGTGTGTTAAAAACGGTTGTTTTAGAACACCACTGTCAGAACTCAGCTATAATTACTGAGATGGAAAATTCACAGCATTGGTACACTGATATCCATGTCTAAGAATTACAAGTACATCCCTCAAGCTTATAGACTGTTTAACCCCGGATACATCCCACAGATGAGCTTAAAAGTTTAAGGATATTGAATGCTGTGCTTAATTTTTCCCTGTATACCACTTTAACCCATTCATAAAGACCATATATAGACAGAGAAATTCAATTTAATGCAACGGATTATTGGGTATTTCTTTGTATTCCATGTATCAGTTATTGCAATGAGTGCACTACAATTTAATTAAACATTCTTGATGTGCATGCAGTAAAACATCCAGATATAAATATTAATATATGCAGGTGTGTGTGTGTGTTTGTTTAAGGAAGACCTGAAATATGGAATTGTGCTTGCCGTCTATATTTTCACATTTAAGGTGTAACTTTCCCCGACATAATTTGCATTTGAATCAGGTTTCAACTTTCTGTCTCTCAAAGTTACTCTTGGAGCAACTGATTAACAGCAACTCTACATTGGGCAGTCACATCACATGATAAATTAACAGAATTTAGTCCTATCTGAAACAATTTCTCTGCACTTTGGACCAGTTGTTGAATCCCCTAATAAGAGTCAAATGCCCTTGTTTCCTAAACAAAATACAATTTAAATGAAAATCGTCATTCAGAGTCCTGGCCTGGAAATTAAATCAGCCTCAAGCAGTAACCTTGTTCATACATATTATGGGATACAAAAAAGTTTCATATCAAAATCAGTTTAATGGAGCCATCTAGTAAACCACACAGCCTCCCCCCTCCCCCACCCCATGTCATGTCAGGGGTTTTAGTATAGCAAACAAGTTAATGCCTGGTTTTATGTTTGATACAATCATCATTACAAAACTACAAAAACCTTCCCCATCATCCAGCACATAGTATTAACTTCATATATATGGATATAGTTTTCTTAGCAGCAAAAACACAGTTTGTACTTCTTTAGCTGTGCATAGTGAAACCAAGTATGGCAGGCAGGGTCCATAAACTAGTAGGTTCTGGTTTGCAAAAATAAGAAATAATTTATATGGGTCAGAAATGTATTGACATGATCCAAAAATCCTGTCCTGATGAACAAGTACAGTACCAGTTACCCCCTAGTCCATAGTAATGAAAAAAGGGGGTCTGCCATTGGTGGAGCTGGGGGCTGGCTGCTGCTAGGTACATTTACACAAAGCTGCTTACCAGCTAAGCTATATTAAACCTGGTAAGTCAATCTGACCAGATTACCTGTGCTGATTAACACAGGACCAGAGTTGTTTTGCACAACATAGTTGTATTAATTATTCATAAAAGCTACAGCGGGTTCAGAGATGGAGTTCATGTTATTAGAACTGTGGCAGTGAAATTAGAATTCCAATCCCTACAAGTAAAAACACTGCTGCCCAGCTTTGCTTCCCTGATATGTGATCTAATCAGACAGCCCAAACATTATAAAAGCAAGGGTCATTTTCAGAACAATGCTTCAGTATTGCACTACAGTGTAGTTTCTTTGAAGTTTAGACTGAAGCTGTTTTAGTGATAGTCAAGCTGTCAACCTGAAAGGTCAACCCTGAATTCAAAGGATGGATTCCTGACACAAACTCTGACATGCCTGTAAGAGTGCAACTATAGGACTTTCACTGTGGCTTTGAGCCAGGTGATAAAAAGACACATAGCAAAATTTGCATCGTTATAGAAGATTATTATATAGTGCTACTGAGATGAAGGGATCAGAGTTTAGAACCTCCCCTACTTTAATCAACCTCATTTGTGCTAGCTACTGTCAAATCATGCCAAATTAGAGGGTCTTCCCCCTAAAATGCATACAACACTCTACCCCTTATGACATCTAAATACACCCCTTGTACAGCATGAGACAGCTATGACAGTAGCAAAATGATGGGGTGATCGCCTGGTGGAGGTAGCACTGGTAGATAGTTTGGAATGGCAATAAATTCATTTTGAATTGATACACCTAACATATCTTCTTTTGCCATAGCCATTTTTCCATAGCATGACACAAATGCTACGTTGTGTTAACTTATAAAGATCTGCTGAAATAATGTCTCATTTGATAAGTATATTGGTTTGCCAGTACCGAGATCCTATTTGGTAGCTGCTCAGTATCTTGTGTCTCAGTATAGTGCTGTGGATTAGGTCACTGAGCTGCAAACCTGGAGACCTGGGTATGAATCCCACAGCCCCCACTTGCATACTGTGTGACCCTGAGCAAGCCACTTAATTTCCCTGTGCTCCCAGTTTGCACCTGGAAACAGGTTTTTGCTTAGTGTGCCTTTCCTGGTTAAGCAATTTCCACTTCCCTTCCCTTGTGAGAAAATGAGACACCCAACAAGGAATAAAAAAAATGAGTACTTGATGAAGGAAACATTAAACCATTCAATCAGAACTTTTCATGATAGGACCTTAAAATATGCAGCTTAGAAATATGGTTGTGTTATGGAGTTGGATTGATAAATCAGGGTAACATTCTGGAAAAAAAATGTTCCTTTCTGTTCACTTTTTTGGTTTATGTTCTTATGCAAAGTAATCTTGGAACTGCAATTGCATTTTCTGGATCCATGCTAATCCCCTTACAGTTAGTAAAAAAAAAAGAGATAGCACCAGCTGGTCTTCTGCGTTTTAATGCTTGAAAGTGTTAACCTCACTGTGATAGTGTAATAGCAATGTTGTAGTTTCCTCTAAGGATTCTAGGGTATAGATATGTAGACAACAGTTGAGGTTTATATGAAATAGATATTTCTCTACATGTATGTAATTTAGGCATTAATTGTATTTTTATTGTATAATGGACACATTTTATATAACCTTCAATCCAGGATTTCCCTGATGGTTGCAATAAAAAGGATACTATGACTACTGCTCCTTCTGGGTCTAATACTGGATCAGGCAGTGGTGGGCTAGAGGGATAGTCATTAACCAAAGATATTTTGTGATATAGCTTAACACTAGTACTGTTCTGTTGCAGATTCTACTGATGACAAAGATCTATCCGTCTCCCAGAGATATGACTGGACTGTGCGACAGTGAGGTTTGGATAGATGAGGAGCTGAGCTCTCAAGATGAAATGAAAGACCAAGACAACACACAACCTAACTATGATTCAATGTCTGTGTTAAATGATGGGGAAGGACATGGTAGTGAAGATGAGGAGGATGAGGGAGATGAGGAAGGGGGAAAACCTAAGAGAAGAGGTCCCAAGAAGAAAAAGATGACCAAAGCTAGATTGGAGAGGTTCAGGGCCCGCCGTGTTAAAGCAAACGCTAGAGAACGTACGCGAATGCATGGACTCAATGATGCTTTAGATAATCTTCGAAGAGTAATGCCTTGCTATTCAAAAACTCAGAAACTATCCAAGATTGAGACACTGAGACTTGCAAGAAACTATATATGGGCTCTGTCCGAATCGTTAGAAAATGGTCAATGTCCAGAAGGGAAGAACTTTATTGAGATGCTTTGCAAAGGTTTATCCCAGCCAACCAGTAACCTTGTAGCTGGTTGTTTGCAACTGGGGTCCCAGTCTCTGTATTTTGAGAAACATGAGGAGAAGCCCCAGGGCTGTGAATCTGTTTTTCCTGGCCACAGTTTCAGTTACCAGTCCCCTGGGCTTCCAAGCCCACCATATGGGAACATGGATACCCATCTTCTGCATATAAAGCCCTCCAGTTTCAAAAGGTTGGTTGAACCTTCTTTTGTGAATCACACCCCAGATTGCACAACCCCACCCTATGATGGGCCTTTGAGTCCTCCACTGAGCATCACTGGCAATTTCTCTTTGAAGCAAGATGGGTCACCAGAGTTGGACAAAACGTATGCCTTCCTGACTCATTATCCTTCAGTGAACCTTGCAGGTGTGCATGCCCATGGTTCACACCTTCAAACTTCATTACCTCGGTATGAGCTACCCATAGATATGTCCTTTGATTCTTATCCTTCCCATGTTGTTAGCACACAGCTAAATGCAATATTTAATGAATAAGTGTTGTTTACCTTTGTTTCCATTAATTGTTTATTGGGTTGATGTCATCTAAGGAACCCTTGGGCTTTAGAGTACTAAAAAGGAGAAACGTACTCAAATAACAAGCCATTGGTTCCAAATCAGAAGCCTTCACTGGTTTATTCTGACACCTACCCTCTCTTACCATTGGTAATCCCATTGGGCAGATGCCCAGCAGTTTCCTATAATGTGGCACAGCCCAGAGCAGAAGCAACCAGGTCTACATCCTACTATCATATTTGCAAACCAAGTTATCCCACAATCACATTTCTGCTTGTTTGAAGCTACCTTCTTGGTAGTAACTCAACAGTTAACAACCAATCAGAAGTTGTTTTTTTTTTTTCGAGTCTCTTATTCAACTTTGGCAGTAAAAGTGAATAAAGAACAATTACTGGATGCTGCAAAACATGTACAGAACTGAAATGAAAAATACATTGAAATTAAAAATGCACCTCCACCATATGCCCCTTATAGGAACTGAAAAGAAGGAAAAGGCAGCATTTTGCCTCTAACATGAGGTGTGCTGGGTGTCACTTTTTATAAACCTTCACTTGCCATATTATGAACTTGTTCTGGGGATTTATCATCCAATAAAACAAGTATTTTTCATGAAAGCAAGACTTCAGTTTTTATACAGAACTCTGCAAATGAGGTTTGAGACCAGAGGAAGGAAATAAAAGTCAGCAGAATGATCCTGAAGGCGTAACACATATTTCCTCCTAAGTCTGAAGGTTTCTCTGTTGGAATGCTGGGTAAAAAAAAACATGCTACAGCACTTTCAGATAGAATCTTTTCATGCAAAATGCAAGAGTAAAACATCCTGGCTTACAGTTAAAAATGTACTGTATATGTGTCGGGTGGGTTTCCTGTAGACTCAATGCTGACTGATTTGGATTTCCTAGTCTATCTAACATCAGCCAGGTAGTTACATTTTCTGGTACTGTATCTCTGTTCCTTGAAAGTGTGTGAATGCAAACCAGTCTGTATTAACTTTGCCCATGATTAAAACTCATCCTGCCAAATCCTGTACTTTTTATTAGCGGAACTCATAATATTTAATGTTCTTTTTATAATGTTATTTATTTGTCTGATCTATGTCACACAATGTGCTTTTACTGTCTGTTTACTTTGCTTACCATAATGAGCATGTATGCCATGGATATTTATGAGACAATATTTATTTTAATAATTTATTTTTTTGTCCCATTTCAATAAATTTTCTGTTGCTTTGGTAAACTTTTTTTGTGGGGAGGTGTAAGAAACATCTGTAGAATTTAAAAAAACTTGGGTTCATTAAATCATGGCCCCTCTGAGCTGGTACTATGTATGTGAGCAATAATTATAAGACTATGCAAACTTTTTGATATAATCAGTAAATATATTTTGGAAAGACTTTTAATATAGCCAAGCCATGTGATGTGACTGTTTCGCAAGATACTTTTGTAAGTACCCCCAACTGTTTTTCCATTTTAAAATATATCAGAAATGTTTACTGTCAAACCCTGATGGGGCTTTTTGTACTGAAAGACAATGAATGCTCTATCAAAAAATCAGTGTCAATAAAACGTTTCAGCTCTATTCCTTGTGGTTGGTGTGCTGCATGTTAATTTCACTGCTAACAATTAAAGGTTTTAGGATGCCCTGATCTTTTATATTGGACTGATAAAAGATATGGAATGGCAGTCACTGGAAGGGACATTCCTCAATCCATATGCTTGGTGCAGAGTGAGCAGTCAGCTTGCAGGCCTCCCGATACTCATCTACCACTGCCACTCAAAACTGACCAGGAGAGAGCATCTCAGGTAGGTCCAACAGCAATGTAGGTTCTGCGCTCATTAACTCCAGGGGTTTCTTTTGAACAAACAATGCCAACTAAAGTGAGATGATTTTGTGACTTGGACTCCTGTCACTACAGTCTTAGCTAAAACCATCTATTCATCTCTCTTGTAGTCTAAGAGGAGAATATAACAATTCCAAGGCTTAAGCTCATTAGGCTTTAAGGAAATCCCCTTTGTGCACTACAGTATCTGCATCTGTTCATTTGTCAAGTTTTCCAACCTGATTATCTCATAATTAATGGAAATCATGTTGTTTAGTCAGTCCTGACTCAAATTAGGCCTTTCTTGGATCATTTTTATATTTTATATTTTTGCTTCTCACACTGTGACAGCCTCAGCTCAACAGTCTTTTGTCTTGTATAGCCTCTTCCCATCCCAGTTGCTCAATGCCTGTGTTTCTCATTTGACTGCCTGATGCCACTCCAAGTCCCAGTGGCTTACTCCTAAAATGGGGACTAGCTAGACTGTGACAAACTTGACTAGGAGACTGAATTCATCTAGGGGTGGTGGTCGGAAGGGCTAGCAAGGGGGCAATCAGTGAGACAGGCCTACTAGAATGTTGGAAAGAAGACTTCATTACCCAAGACCAACCATTTTTAACTCCTCCTCCTCAGCACTGTTGAGCAGGATCATCCATATGCCACTCTTGACATAAAGATGCTCTTCGGTGCTTCCTCCCACTCACTCTTCCACCTCACTTTCACCACCGAGTACTGTCAAGCAGGATTGTCCATACATCACTTCTGACACAAGGATGCTTTTTATTTCTCCCTTCTGCTCAGTCTTCCACCTCACTATCATTCTCCAGCACTGACAAGCAGGATAATCCAGATATCACTCTCGGTACAAGGATGCTTTTCAGTACTCCCTCCCACTTCGGGCTGGGTGAAATGTAACTTCTGTCAGTGGAATTCCAATGAAATCTATGATTTCACTTCTATAAAATTTCACAAATTTCCATGACAGTTTTGCCAGAATTTTTATTTCAGTTATTTCTGTCTATAATTTTAAAAGTACTATTCCAAACTATAACAAATTTGGAATGCTCAGATTCCCCTACCAAATATATAAGTGTTCCAAGTTGTAGATCTTTAGATTTAAAGGTGACTGAGTTATTAGACATCAACCATTCAGAAATGTTTTAATTACATTTTGCAAGTACCTAAATTGCCCAATTTTAAGCCCCTATAACTTTACAACTAGAAAATGCAAGGTCCGTTTTGGTAGGTTCAGAGAACCTAGACACGAAGTTTGCATGCCAGCTTTGTAATCTTTTGCTTTAAGGATGGCCACATTATAAGCAGCCAAAATTTGCAAAATAACATCAGTAACTGAAGTCATATTTTTTATTTTTATTTTGTTTTATTATCAGGAAAGTGGACTGGATCAAAGACCCATTTTCAGCCATGTCTGGGGAAGGGGGAAATACAGTAGGAACACAAAAAGTTATCCAACATTACAAGAAACTTATATAAAATCACAATACTTTATACAATATACACATTGTGGTCTTATCCCACTTACATACAATATTTATTACATACAATATTTACAAAGTGGGAGCATTATTTATATTACAAACTTCAAGTGTTGTCATTACGACAGCAAAGCGACTGGGCCTCCAGGTAATTTTTTACCCCATTTTTAAAAATATTTTTTCTTTGTATTTACTTCTTTCCCCATTTTTATTAGATTATTTAGGAATTTAGGACCATAATGTTTATTGAGTGCTCAGCAATCTTTGTGTTTGTCTTATTTTGACAATACACTTTTGTGAAAATTGGGGAATTTTGTGATAATTTTGTGGAAGCCATGGCCATATATTTTGCCCAGTCATATACTCAAGCTGTCAGGGAGGAGGAAGGAAAATGCTGGGTAGAGTGGTAATATGGTAGCATTTATAATGTGCCGCATAGTAAAAGTGCAGTGTTGCCCTGCATCAGGTGCCCTCATCTCAATCAGTATCTCAAGTGAAGAACCACCACGAATAGTGAAGGCCACCACTTTGCAGTTGTCTGTCTTCTTGCTGATTACCAGCTAACCACTAGAGCTCACAGACTAACTGGCTTTTGAGGGGCACACACATCTGCAGCATTGTCCTGTACAATGCCACCAGATGACTTTTTAACAACCCTGAAGATAACAATGTATATTTGTAACATTTGAAAACAGTGGCACCAAGTATTACAACTAGTTGTGAGTTAGGCCACTGCGACAAAAGTATCTGCATACCTTTAGTCATAATGGAACATGATGCAGGGTGCCACTGTAGCAGGAGTGTTTGAGGGGCATTTCAGGACCATGATGCAAGTGCAGGTAAGATGACTTGCCTTCAATAAAGAAAGAACTGTACTCAGAACATCACGATACTGTTCAAAATTCCATTTTGATCCCCCATTGGATCATTAGGCTCCCAGAAGAAGTTCTTACGAGTGAAGCGCTGGGGTATTTGTTTGAGTCCACTGTGTGTGGGGGAGGGGTTGATTTGGATTATTTGCTGTTTACCTACTGATCCATTGTGGATTAAAATGTAATTTTGAACAGCATCCTGGTGTTCTAAGTGTGGTTCTTTCTTTGTTGACTGCATTGCTATTGAATGCTGGCTGCACCATGAACCTGCACCCCACCCCCCCTCCACGGACAGACTGGAAGCACACACAACACACTGTGGTGAATACTCTTAAGGTGATTGTTCTGCCTGCAGTACAACTCAAATGAATGTAATCCACAGCCAAGCCAAGATGGACTGCAGTTTTACCAAGAGGGAGGGCATACGGCTATGTCATTGGAATAGTAAATTGGAGGATTTAAACTATAGGATAGAGGAGGTAGCTAGTGCTGTGGCACAAGTGGCAGGCTGATGCATGGGTTCACCAAGGGAAAAGCAGCTGAGCTGAGTAGCAAAAGAATAGTTGACCCCCACTTGGAGCAAGGAAACATACAGGGACAGATCTCACTTGAAAACAGGTCATATGGGAATCACACCTCACAAAACTGACTGGTCTCAGAGCTCAAAGTACTTGGAAGTCCAGAACTAAGTGGAACTCACAGAGACCTGGTGGGGAAAGAAAATGACTGAGGCACCAAAAAGGAGAAATTCTGGCTATTCCAAAAGGGTGAAACATACAGGAAAAGGAGCATGTGGCTTTCTTGAATCTGTGAAAAACAAGGAAGAAATCATTGCAACAAGCAGGTCCACTGAGTCCATCTGGGCACATTCAAAGGTAAAGGCAGGGTGGGGGTAGTCACCCAGAAATAAAAAAGAGAACTTTAAACAGCTCAGCACAGCTACTGTAACTGGATTCAGTGGTGATAAGTAATTTGTGAAAGTACACTTCCACAAGTAGATTTCTAGCGGTATTACCTATTATACTTACATGAATTTTTAAGCAAATATTGCTATTAGTAGTTTACAAAATTTCCTCTGTAAATTTTAACCTACTAAACCAAATGCATCCAGCTTTGGTATATTTCAGCACCCATTTACATATACATGCTAAATTGTGGGTGTACACCTGCAATAACAGAGGAGCTAAACAATTTATGTCTATTAAAACATACACAATTTTTCACAGATAATTCAGTTGTAAAATTCTGAACTTATGTAACTTACAATTTACTTAATCAACTTTCTTCCTATTTAGCAGTTTCTAAGACCCTTCCAAGAGAGTTATGCATGCAAGTTGTCAAGTAGCTCCAAGGTGGCTGATTTGTAAAGCAGAGAAATATTAAAAAAGTTACAAGAATTAGCATCCCTAGACGTCCCAAACCACTCACCCAAATGTAATAAAACATGGAATCTCATTATAACTACTTCTCAGAAGTAAGCATGCTACCTTTTATGTCTCTAGCTATAAAAGTGGCTGTCTTATAACCAAATAAAACATTTACAAAAAAATCAACAAAATTCGGTAAAGTGATACAAAATTTATTGAATCTCGCCATAGTTCTACAAAAACGTAATTTGATAATTTTACCCTGCCCTACTCCCACCTAATCTTCCACCTTGCTATAACTCTCCAGCACTGTTGAGCAGGATTACCCATCTGTCACTCCTAACATAGGAATACTCTTCACGGCTCTCTCCCACTCAGTTTTCCACCTCATTATCACTCCCCAACACTGCTGAACAGGATCACCCATACGTCACTCCTGACATAGAGATGCTCTTCAGTGCTCCTTCCCCCTTCAGTCTTCCACATACTATGATGCTCCAGCACTCTCCAGTAGCATGACCCACATGTCACCCCTGATATCATGATACTCTTCATGGCTCTCTCCCACTCAGTCTTCCACCTCGCTATGATGCCCCAGCACTGTTGAGCAGGATCATCCATATATCACCCCTGACACACAGTAATGTTGCTCTACAGTGCTTTCTCCTGCTCAGTCTTCCACCTCACTATAACTCTCTAGCCCCAATGGCCACCATGGGCACTCAGTCAATGGAATCAAGAGCCCTCCCTCCACTAATCAGTGGAAACATCTGGCACAATCTCAGTCCTTCTTCAGCTAGTCCACTCTTGATGTCCTGGGCTCAGGAAATAAGCCCAGGCCACCAGCTGCCTGGCACCATACAGTAGGACAGGTCTAGCATGTCTTTTTAAAATATTTCATTCTTCCACATGTTTCCTCTCTGTTTTTAATCACTTCCCCTGGGGAATAATAACAAAGGTGCATTGCACTCACTGGTACTTCTAAATATGTTTATTAAACCGTGAAAAGTAAAACTGGTGTAGACATGACCCTATGTAGCACCCTATATACAGGGCTTCATCAGGGAGAGACTCCCCTTGATGAAGTCCCACATGTAGGATGCTACATAGGGTCATGCCTGTAATAGTTGTGCTTTTCACAGCTTAATAAACATATATTTTTTTAATTCTATTTATCACATCCTTACTTCCATCGAACTCTCTCCAGCATCCTCCTGATTCCCCCATCTCTACCTCCTGTCATGACCTGTATCTACTCTGCACCCCTGGCCCGGCACATCCCTTGGGTCTGATCCCTCCAAGGAAGGGCCGCCCAATCCACCCAGGGTGCTCTTTCTACATTATTGATCTCTGGACCGGGGGGGCGGGCCAGCAGAGAGGGAAGTCCAATGCTGGGAGTGTGGACTGAGGAGGGGAGGCACCTTCACCTATCAATGGGAGGAGGAGGAGTTTTCACTGCTTTGTCCCCAGACACAGGACATGCAGTGCTGCCCTGCCCATGGCATGGATGCTCCCACCCACATCCGGAAGACAACTGCCTGACGTCTTCCCCTGTGTGCAGCCCCAAGGCGTTGCAGTGCCGCTGGACTTCAATGGGGCTGCTGCAATGCCGGGCTGACCCTGGATCCCTCCCTGAGAGAGGAGAGCAGTCCTCCAGATGCTCTATCCTCTCTCTCTCTCCCCTGCTGACCCCTGATGGCCCGGGCTTATTCCCAAACCTGGGTCACCGGCGTGGCACAAGGTGTGGTGTCCAGCACCTCAACCCTCAGCGCCACTGGGCTGGCTAGCTTAATAAACATATTTAAAAGTACTGGTGAGTGCTCCACTCCCTTGTTATTGGTACTATGCAAGTACTGGTTGGTACATATGTGACAGCATCCTTACAGGTGGCTGCACATGGAACATTTGTTTGTCTGCAACCCCCCCTCCTGGCAGTTTACCCCATTCTGGAGGTTCCTATGTTGGCATTGCCTCGATGCTGCAGGCATATTAATGCTGTATGGAAACTCTTTTAGTCACAGAATCGGCCAGCAACCAGAAGAGATACCACCAGCCAGTTATACAAGGGATGGATGGACAGAGGACTATCATCTCCATTTGATATGATGGCAGCTAGAGATTCTAACCAGCAGGCCTCATTATCCAGTCCATATTTCTTAAATCACGTAATTCAAGATGGATACTATTCAGGCTGGATAGTAACTGTCTGCTAAATTCCCTTAAAGTCCTTGGATCGGACATCCATGCCTGATTTGGACAATCAGCATAAACTATCCACGCCGTTAGGAAATGTATAGATGTCAAAAGTATAATGCAGATGGCACCAGAATTGGCATTCTGTTATCTGATTAACACAAAGCAACATCCAGTTGCATGTGGTGGCCCTTTGTACTCGTCACTCATCTCTGTCCTAAACCTTTCTAGTAGAGGCCCTTTATTTCTGTCTGTGAATTGCCATTCTTTTGCTGGTCTCCAGTGCTGCAACAGCTTCTAGCAGAACACACCCTTAGCTATGAAAATCCCAACATCATATGGTTGAAGTCCTGAGCAGTGTCAGTCTCATGTTGCCACAGATGGTGTAGGAAATACACCACTGTGAAGAGTTACAGCATCAAAGTATAAGAGAAACCAAGTGCACTGGAATGATTAGGGAATGGGTAAGCTAAGGAACAAAAGAAGTTAAACTATGAGGAGAATATAGCTAGACTGGCTACTGTTTCCCTAGGAAAGAAAGTGTCAATGAGACAGGGCTTCAGTTTTAATCTTTAGAGGGATTGAATAAAATGGATCAGGGAAACATGTTCAACTTGTTCATTGCACTAGAACTAGAGGCATACCCTAAGATCAACAGGGGATAAAATTATAGGGTAATGTGAGGAAGAGTTTTTAACCCAGAGATTGCTAAAGCTATGGAACAAACTCTATGGAACTACAGAAGCCCTACAAGTGGTGAGTGTTGAATTTTTGAAACCCTGGTTGGAACACTTTTTCATGGCAAATAATGTTACTGGCCACATAGCAGGATTAGTATTCCTGGAAGACAGGGCTGGATTACATGACTTTGGGTTCCCAGAGATCTCCCCCACTAGTGGTTTGCCTTTTCATAGTGCCAATGCCCATAAAATGTACTGGAAACTTTTCCCATTAAACAGCCATATGACACTTGGTACAAGACTGATATTGGGCTCCTCCCTCCCTCCATCCCTGGAACCAGGAGGGACCTCAGGCTCTTGCCTCTCTTCTTCCCTCATACCAGGAGAGACCTTAGACTCCTCCCTCTCTGGGAAAAGGAGGGACCATGTGAAACTCCCACTGAACGACTAGAAGTGGCCTTGTGCTCCTCCCTTCCTGTGCCCACAGAGTGACCTCAGACCACCCCTCACTGTGCCATGTAGTGTCCTTGAGTGCTTCTCATCCTGGACCATGGAGTGACCTCTGGCTTCTCTCTACTTGGTATGAAGAGTGAACTCAGGCTCTTCTCTCCAAGAACCCCCAGATTGACCTCATACTACTCACTCCATGGGCCAGACAGACCTTAGACTTCTCCCTGTCTTGACTCCAATATGACCTCAGGCTCCTCTCTCCATGGGCCCCAGAGTGATCTCAGTTTACTTCCTTGCTGGGCCCCTGTGTAACCTCAGACGCTTACTTTACTGACCTTGGAGTGACCACTGGTTCCTCCCTTTTTAGGACTAGGATTAACTTCAGGCTCCTCCCTTGCCTGGTTCTTGAATGACCTTGGTCACCTTCTTTCTTGAGCCCTGAAGTGAGTTTTCTCTGTTGCTTGGACCAGGAGTGACCTCTGGCTCCTACCTCTGTGAGTCCCACAGTGGCATTTGTCTTCTCTCTCCTTGGGACCAAAGGTGATATCGGGCTCTTCCCTCCCTGGAACCAGGGGTTACCTTGAGCTACATCCATCCTGGGTCCTGAAGCATTCTCTGGCCCATCCCTCCTTGGGCTCTAGAGTGAATTTTGGGGACTAGGAGTAACTTTAAGATTCTGCCTCCCTCCTTGGGCTCCAGGTGACCTCTGACTCCCCCCTCACTGGGATCCCAAGTGACTTCAGTCTCTTCCACCCTGAACCATGAAAAAGTCTCAGGCTCCTCCCTCCCCTGGCTATAAATTGACCTTGGGTCTCTCCCTCCATGGGACCAGAACTGACATTGGGGCTCCTCCCTCTGTGGGCCCCAGTATGAACCTCAGGTTGCTCCATTCCATGAAACCAGAGTGACTTTACTCTTCCCCCATGGCTCAAGACTGACCTCGGCTGTGGCCTTCCTCCCTCCCTCCTCCTCCCCTCTCCCTCCCTCTCTGGGATCAGGAATGATTTTGTGCTTTAGCTCCATGGACCTCAGTATGGATATCAAGCTCTTGCATCCCATGAGACCAGAATGATCTCAGACCTCTCTTGGAGGCTAAAGACTGACTTCAGGATATGCCCTCCCTCTCTGGAACTGGGAGTGCCATTCAGCTCCTCCCTCCAAGTGGTCAGGAGTGCCATTGGGTTCTTCCTTCCCTGCACCCAATATAGACCTCGGGCTCTTCTCTTCATGAAACCAAGAATGACCTTGAGCTTCTCCTTCTGGGGGGGGTTGGGTAAAGGGTCATCACTCACCTCCAAGGCATGGATTGTCATTGGTTTCAGCTATGAAGGATCATCACTCATCCACCTCCTACCAGCAGGATATAGCACAGCACTGGTGTCAGTTGTGAAGAGTCATCACTCCCCCATCACCTGTCAGCTAGATGTGGTGCAGCACTGGTGTCAGTTGTAAAGGTTTGTCATTTACCCCCACTCCTAGTCAACTGGCCACAGATCAGTACTGGTGTGAGCTGTAAAGGGCTGTCACTTACCCCCCCAATCAGCTAGCCACAGAGCAGCACTGGTGCCAGTTGTGAATGGTCATAAGTTCTCTATCACCTACTAGCCAGCCATGGAGCAGCACTAAAGTCTGTTATGGAGAGGTGTCACTCACCCCCACCCCATTCCCAGCCAGTTGGGCAGAAAGCAGCATTGGTGTCAGTTGTGAAGGGTCAACATGTGCCCCAACCCAAGCCAGATGTTGAGTAGCACTGGTGTCAGTTGTGAAGAGTGATCACTCACCCCCACCAAGCTGGGCATGAAGCAGCCCTGGTTTGAGTTGTGAAGGGTCATCACTCTCCTACCACCTCCCAGCTAGACATGGCGCATCACTGGTATCAGTTGTGAATGGTCATCATTCACCCCACCCAGCTGGGCATAAAGCAGACCAGTTGCCAGTTGTAAAGGGTCATCTCTCGCCAACCACCTACCAGCCCAACACGGAGCAGCACTGGCATCAGTTGTAAAGGGTCATCTCTCACCCACCACCCATCAGCTGGACATGAAGCAGCACTGATAGCAGTTGTGAAGGGTCAACACTCAGTCCACCCAACTAAATCCACCCAACTGGGCAAGAAGCAACACTGGTGTCTGTTGTAATGGTTCATCATTTGCCCCTCTGTCCAACATGAAGCAGAATTAATGTCAGTTGTATAGGGTCATCACTCCCTCGACCAGCTGGGCATGAAGCAGCACTGGTATCTGTTGTGATGGTTCATCATTTGCCCCTCTGTCCAACATGAAGCAGAATTAATGTCAGTTGTAAAGGGTCATCACTCCCTCGGCCAGCTGGGCATGAAGCAGCACTGGTGTTATTTATGATCCCCCACTACCACCATAGCAAGACCCATGCAGGCATGGATGGCTGCTGTTTTAACCCTATGGGGAGAATACATCTAGTACTGTAGGGTGCTGTGGAGAGATTTCGAGGCTTATATCAGTCCCGAGGTGGGCAATGTAATGCCAGGTGTCATACTCTGTGGGGCAGGGTTTTAACCTCTATTTTAATGTCCCTCTACTCTACCAAATGTAGCCTGCATGCCCTGTGCTGTCCTGTAGGTGGGGGGGGACTGACACCATGTGGTCAATCACAACTGGCTATGCTGCCTCCTTGTCCTGCTATAGTAGGTGCTGTTAGAGCAGGCAGGTCAGCTCTCTCCCTCTGGGGCTACAGTACATTTCCACTTCACTGCTCCCTGTGCCCCTCTGGCTCTGGCATTGATATCAAGATTTAGAGCCCATCTTTGGTCTCCCGCGTGGTGGTGCATGTACTACCAGCTGATACAACTGGTCCAGGCCAGCATTTTAAAAATAAATATAAATTCTGAGTGACAAAGAAACCCATTTAATGTACTCATAAATATGATCGTTTGCAACCGGTACTGTAGCATAGATTGTGCACTGATATGATTAAACGGCATTCTGTAAGAAAATGTCTCATAGTTGACAGCTTTTTTTTAATGAATTTCGAACCGTGATACCTGTGATATGGGGAGTAGACAACAGATTCAGCATGAGACAGCTTAATCATCTGATTCAGAATAAATCCACTGGACCAAAGATTCCTCAAAAAACTCACAACAAACTTAGCCTCAATGTTGTGCCTGGTAGAGGTTCAAAGTTCAGCTTTTGATTGACTCTGAAATGTTGGAGCCAAATCTGAACCATCAGAGCTGCAGCCTGTACTGGCAGCCAGCGATGCCCATCCCTCGATGTGGAATAATTTCACAGAGCTTCTCTGCTGTTCTCACTTCACAACTGTTGCCCTTTTCCTCAGCTCCAAGTAGAAACATATGTCCTGATTCCACAGTCCCCTGTGTTGATGCTCCTTGCCCCAAGGGGGAGAAATCCTATTGTCTACCAGCCTCTATAGCTCTGTGACCTCTGAACTCCCCCTGCTGATGGCAACGATGAGCATTTGCTGGCAGCTGGGCCTCAGCAAGACATCTTTGCTCATGTGACAATAAGACAGGTGTCGGGGAGCGCAAGCCCTTCCTCTCATGACAATGTCCTGACAATGGATGGAAAAATTGGTTACATATCTATACAGTTTCTATTTAGCAACACAACTGGCAGACATTGAGTGATTACCCATATGTATGCATACAACATACGAGGCCCTTAGGAGTCTGATGTTTCCAAGGAACTTTTTACAAGACTGTTTTGTTTGTATGGGATTAAAAGAAAGCAACAATCACATTCTTCAGCAAATCATGGACACATCAGAACTGTTCTAATGCCTCATGTTAACAGGTTGCACCACACTTAAACAAGGTAATATAGTGTAATAGCTAAATGAAGTTGGCCAATATAGTCCCTTTGGATAGCAGAATTGCTAAGAATTTACATTCTGTTAAAAAACAGTGGTCTGATTACTTTGGTGGCTGAAATCCCATGGTATGCTTTATAATTTATTTATTTTATTCTTTTGGTACCCAGGTAAGGCCCACTAGCAACAAATGCCTGTTTTCAGGGGTGATCCAGGAGCGCTGATGTGGTTAAGTGATTTGCTCATAGTCACGAAGTATGCCAGTGGAGGCTGTGAGAATCAAGCCCAGGTCTGTGGCATGTACCAAACTCATTCACAGCGTGTTGCTCTACCCTCTAAGCTATACTGCCAGCCAGTGACAATGAGAAACATATAATCAGTTGGTGGCATTTGAAATAGCATGCCTGTACTGTAACTCCCCAGTTCTGTAATGATCCTCTCCAGACAGAATACAAGAGGAGCAAAGAAGTGCTGTAGTGAGCATGCAAAGAAAAACAGGGCTCAGAAAACACTGAAAGGGGGAAAGATAGCTTTGTGCTGCCCTGTTTCGGTTTTGTGTCAGCGCTCTACAGTCCAGTACTGGTTCTGTTTCAGTGTTCCACGATCCAGTGCTGGTTCTGTGTGGAGCCATGCTCTGCAGTCTGGCGCAGCTTCTATCAGTGTTGTGTAGTCCAGTACTGGTCCTGTGTCAATGTCCTACAGTCTTGTTCTGCATCTGTGCCAGTGTTGTACAGCCCAAATCTGTTTCTGTGTCTGATATTCAGCTCAGTACTCAATCTGTGTCACTGACTTACATATAGGATAATGTGTGGGGAGCTGTGTACAGTTTTTATGTTATCTATTTTTATGTTATTTACAATTTTTTGTTTAAACACCCAAGGTTTGTGACAAACACATGATCCCCCAAAATGAGGCTTGAGTTGCACTGGTATATCTGGTTATCACAAGCCAAGGGTTTGTAAAACTAAAATGAGTTTACATTGCTTCCCATATTATATTTTACATAACTAGCTGTTACCCAGGACACCTTCATAGTTTACTTGACTTTCTGGCTCCCAGCATGGTACCAGCAGCCAGCACCGTTCTAGTACTCAGTCTCACGTCCCTAACCCAACCCCTAGGTTCAGGTCTGTGGTTCTTGTTTGTGATTAGACAATGAGGCCACTGTGGATAGATGCACAAACACACACACAAACACACACACACACAAACACACACACACACAAACACACACACACACACACACACACAAACACACACACACACACATATCTAAGCTATTATTACGTAGATGACTGTTTTCTCAACATTCAAAAATACAAAATCAAAGTATAACACCATCAGATTTCCTGGCACAGTGGGTTCTTGGAGCTTCAGATGGGTGGGGGGGGTGATAAGGATGCTTTAATGTTTAATATGGGGAAGGGGGCTGCAGGATTGGAAGCTGTAAAAAAAAATACCAGTAGACTGTTTGTAACATTCAAAAAATCCCATCACACACAGAAATTACATCACAGCAGTATATAACCGGAATTGTGATGTCATACCTGTGTATAACACCACCCCACAGCAGTTGTAAATTGGTTGGAATCACATCTAACCAGTTATTATAGCTCCTTTCTAGTTCGGTGGCAGTGTTTTTCCATCATGTTCTGGTTTGATGCCAGTGTTGTAACATTCAGTACTAGTTCGGTGTTAAGTGTTTTAGTGCCTAGTACTGGTTCTGTGTCATTGTATTACAGTCAAGTCCTGGTTCTGTACCAGTGGTTTACAGCTCAGTACTTGTTCTGTGTCAGTGTTCTACAGCCCTGTACTGGTTCTGTGTCACTGTACTACAGTCAGGTCGAGGTATTGTAGCAGTGAGCTACAGCCCGATACTGGTTCTGTGCCATTGTACAACGATCAGATCCTAGTTCTGTATCAGTGGTCTGTAGGCCAGTACTTGTTCTGTGTCAGTGTTATATAGCCCAGTACCTGTTCTGTGTCATTATACTACAGTTAGGGTTAATGCTCTGTATCAGTGGTCTATAGCCCAGTACTTGTTCTGTGTCAGTGTTATACAGCCTGATACTGGTTCTGAGTCACTGTACTACAGTCAGGACCTTTTTCTGAATGAGTGTATGAGTGTTCTGCAGCCTAGTACTGGTTCTGTGTCAGTTTCCCACAGGTCAGTACTGGTTCTATGTCACCGTACTGCAGTTAGGGTTCTGGTTCTGTACCAGTAATCTAGTACAGCCCAGTGCTTGTTCTGTGTTAGTGTTCTGTAACCCAAGACTGATTATTTGTCATTGTACTACAGTTAGGGTCCTGGTTCTGTATCAGTGGTCTACAGCCTAGTACTGTTCTCTGTCAGTGTTCGTCAGCCCAGTGTTGGTTCTGTGTAAATATTTCACAGTACAGTTGGGGTTCTGTATCAGTGTTCTACAGCCCAGTACTGGTTCTAGTTTGGTGATCTACAGTCCAGTTGTTGTTCCATGTCAGTGCTATACAGTCTGGTTCTGGTTCTGTGTCAGAGTTCTGCAGCCTGGTGCTGGTTCTGTTTAAAATTATACAGTCAGGTGCTGATTCTGTGTCAGTGTTCCACAGTCAAGCGCTGGTTCTGTGTCAGATTCCTACAGTCCCGTGCCAGTTCTGTGGCAGTATTCTACAGTCTGGTGCTTGTTTGCTGTCAGTGTTCTGCAGTCAGATGTTGGTTCTTGGTCAGTGCTCTATGGCCTGGTTCTGGTTCTGTGTGAATGTTCTAAAGTCAACTAAGTGTTCCACAGCCCAGTATTATTTCTGTCTCAGTGTTCTGTAGTCTGGTTTAAGTTCTGTGTCAGTTTTATACAGCCTGGTGCTGGTTCTGTCTCAGTGTTCTACAGTCAGGTGCTGATATAATGCCAGTGATCCATAGTCTAGTTCCAGGTCTGGTGCTATCTCCTGGTGTCACGGATAAAATCTACAGAGTTATCATCAAAGCATCATGAGAAGTATATGCAAAACAGAAAGAAAGGAGGTATTCTGTTTGTTTGCCAAGCTCAGTTCTGTTTCAGCAACATGTGGCAGGCTCTCTAGCTATTAATGTTGCTTTTCCTCATATTTACGGGGGCATATTGGTTCTGCAGCTCAGTGCTGGTTCTGTCATTAGCACTGTTGAAATTACAGGGCATACCCATAGCTCTGAGGTGAGCTGCTTTAGCTCAGGCGTCACTGACTTTTATTCATAATGGGAAAGGGGACTCTGGTTAAAGACAGGGACCCCATGGGGACCCATAACGCCCAAAGTTCTTAATGTATTATGCCAACATTGGCCATTAGGTACCGACTCTATCAGCAGATGGTGGTTCTGCAGTATCCAGGGATGATTGTAGTGCAAGAAGCCATGCTGCAGAGCTAGATTTTACTTCTTTACTCAATATTTGGATCTGAATTACAGATTATCATAAAAAGTATCTCTGAAGCACTGCAATCTGATTGGCTGTCAGCATTCTGAGACCATTACATTAATCTCGGTTACACTTTCGTGCACATCCTGCTCACCATTAGTTCTTCCTCAGTTGCCATGTATAGTTGACCGAACACATTATCATGTAAGTGATAGTTCTGTGGAAAAAGGTAGCATTTGCCACCTCTGAATTACAAAAAATGAGGGTCCCTGATTACCTAGCACTGACATCCCATCATTAACCAATAACAGTAATAACAGCTTTTAAGGAAGCTTTTCCAGAGGGATCAGAGTGAAATTCTGACAGCTATTCCTTGGGGAGCACACCTATGTTTTATTTATGGTAACAAATCCTGCAGTTTGATGAACATACAACAGATAGTTCTCCCTACCAACCCATTCAACCTGGCTGCTGCGAACTTTCACCTTATCCCTACCCCCTCAACCACAAAAAAAAGACCTTCTGGATATGGGAGGGGAGAATAATCACAGTCCTTCCCGGTTGATATGGCCAATTCATATATCAGTTTTTAGAGTCTCTGATCTATCAATCTGATTGAATGAATGTATTTATTTAAATATCGTAACTGGGTAGCTACAAAGGCATTGCATGCCCACTTCCAAAGGGGACCTGAGCACAAGTTAAAATATAATTAATCATAAAAATAAGCATGACATTATTGAGAGTAACACTTACATGAAGGCTTATCCAAGCAATGTTTTTTCAACATAATCTTAAATATGTTATGAGGGGGAATGTTATGAACAGAAGCAGGCAGACTGTTCCAACATTTTATTTTAAAATGGACTCGCTACAAGCCACCCACCTTCCCCCCCCCAAAAAAATCTTGTTTTCTTTGTCCCACTTTGCCCTGTCCTCGGACCCTGCCCAGTGATCACTAGCTCATATTTGTACTCTGTTTCAATACCAGTGTCATCTCCAGTTCTACAGATAACGTCAGACATCAGTACTAAAAGTTATTCCTTATGAAATGAAAATGAATGACCTTGGCACTATAAGTAGTACCAGCATCATTTGAGGCTGTAATAAGCTGTGTATTTCTGTTCTTAAAAATCTCTCCATATCCTCCGCCAGCTCCTCTCAATATTTTTCCCTTTTTAAAACTTGCCCAGAGAGAGAGAGAGAGGGAGAGACAGTGTGTGTTTGTGTGGGGTGGGTGTGTGTGTGTGTGTGTGTGTGTGTGTGTGTGTCTGTGGTCAACATTCTCTGCACAGAATTAAAAGAACTGGAATGAAAGATGCTGACCTACTGTATTGAATTTCTTCCAATTTGTCAAGCTCTCATTTCCATGGCAACACTTTGGCAGTGAAATTCCAGTTCCTGCATATGTTTAAGAGGTGGATGCAATATAGAGGCTGGAAATAGCCGTGCCACCCTGACGTCACCGGGGAACCTGTATATGTCACAGCATGTGCTTGCCATTCTTAACTATTAATTCTCTGGTTCGCTGCACAAGTCCTCCATGCAGCTCCCGGAATATCTTGTTTTCTTATTTTTCTTAAAGGGTAACTGCCTTTAGCATTCGGGCCTGCATTTTTCACAGGAACTGTGTTTTTAATACTGCTTCTCATTCTGTCATTGTTTCATCTGCCCTGGCCATTTACTGAATTCAGTGAGTGCTTCTCATTTGCACATTGGTGGTAAAAAAACAAATCTTGTACAGAAAACACTGGTCCTGATCTTCAAAACCACCAGACTCACCAATTTCTTTTATGCGTGTAGTACTCAGTTTTTTGGATCGGGGGGGGAGAGGGTTACTGACAGTGTGATCACCATTACGTGCTGCAGGATTTAGAGGAAGGCCAGCTAGTATTGAAATCCACCCCCCCACCACCTGATTCCAATGATGATGTCACCTGTGAGGGTTTACGGGTTGAGCTGTGCAAAAAATATTTTTCCGTCGCCACCAAAACCTTCTTAGTGTGGAAAATGTGCCCATTTCATTATTCTTTCTACAGAGTTTTAGGGGCAAAGACCTGGGGCTGGATTTTTAAAAAATTGTGGCACAGTTTTGCACCACATATGCTACTTGTGATACACCTGTTGGACCACATAAAACGTGCTGTATATGTGCAACAGCCACAAGTTGAGCTGGCCCAGTGGCATAGAGGCTGAGGTGTTGTGTGCCTTACCTTTCACCGCACTGGTAACCTGAGTTTGGGAACTTGGTCGGGTCAGCAGGAAGGAGGGCTGGGAGTGAATCAAGAAGCTGACAGGTAGCTATCCTGAACTGGGATGGTGGACTGACGTGGCTCTTGGCTGCCACTCAGTGGAGGCCTGGTTGGTAGCGCCAGTGCATGAGCAGCAGACAGTAGTCAGGGGAGAGTGAGCTGCAGTTCTGGGATGCATGTATGTCTCCATATATGTGCTCAGCCCATGACGCAGCAGCTAGGGGATAAAATGGAAAAATACAGAGGTCAGCTCAGGCTCTATGAAGTCCTGCCTCTGGCACTCTGCCCCATGTTGCTGCCCGACTGGGAAGCCCCAGTACTCAACCTGTGTCTCCAGGTGGGGGGAGAATGGCCCTCCCCATCTGGCCCTGCCACAGGGGCAATATGTCAGGGTTTTAGGCAAGTCCCAGTCAAGGCTGAAGCAGAACACCAGGTGGAAGGGTGGAGACACGACTGATGAAGCCTGTTCGAAGCAGGACCATGACAAGCAAAAAAGCTATACTGGAAAAAAAAAAGCTACACGTTGAGGAACAAAAATGACGCATGCATTATTTTCTGCTGTAAAGTGAGCAAAATGTCACAAATGCATCAAAATGGGTTAATATCACCTGCAAACATTTTAGCGCATTTATAGTGGTACAGCTGCGGAAGAACAACTGATACAACTTCTCAGTCCAAAGCTCTGAAAATCCAAGTCTTGGTGGGTTGTAAAAGTGCATCTGCATCAGCCCCTGTAAGAACTTTCCATCTTTCAACAGCATTACCAAGTTTGAATAATAATTATTACATGGAAAGACTTATAAAATGCTTCTAGATTTGTGAGGAAAGCTTAGACACCATGGAAGTCAACTTGAGGATCTGGTGGCAAGACCACATTGGAAACAGGGCCATCAAACAGAAATGTGAACTTCAAGCAGCAGTGCATGACAGCGGTAAAAATTTTGACCGATACTTTTTAATTCTATTTTAGTTTGCATCTTATCTCCTGACTTGTATGATATATCTTTTCAACATTTTTAGTCTGCTTTACCAGTTTTTTTTTACAGTTCAAACAAGCATTTGCCAATGCCAAGAGTTCACTGTTGGTATTGCTTTTGTACATGCCTCCCATATGTTTCTCTGTATATTACTCTGTCTTGCATTTTAAGGGTGGGCGTTACAGTAGAAAACCCTAACACCCTGGACGTTTGTTGGTATTTTTGCTTCAAATATTCAGCATGGGCTTTTTGGGACATCACC
This sequence comes from Neoceratodus forsteri, assembly GCA_016271365.2. NCBI lineage: Eukaryota > Metazoa > Chordata > Ceratodontiformes > Ceratodontidae > Neoceratodus > Neoceratodus forsteri. The sequence goes on from JADMNL010000036.1 coordinate 48,146,217, forward strand.
TCATGAACAGTGCCAGTATCATTTTGTTACTCAGTCCCAAAGGGTGATTTCGCACAGCGAGTGTGCCAGTCGGCGCCTCAGGCACAAAAACACATTTTGGGCAGGATATGAAAATGACAGCTGTACTGTTCATGAGGAGGTGTGAAGAAATGGCAATGTTGAAAGTCTGGAATGAAAATATGAAAAAATGGCAATGTTACAAGTGTGCATAGAAATTGCACAATGCACACTCGTAATGCAGTCATTTTTTGGAATGTTTTCACCATATTTTCAACACGGCCTTTTTGAGACCTCCCCTCATGAACAGTGGCACTGGAATTTTGTTAATCTGTCCCAAAAGTTGATTTTACACAGCAACCATGCCATTCTGCACCATAGGTGGAAAAACACATTTTGGAAGGATATAAAAAAATGACATCTGTATTGTTCATAAGGGGGGTGTGAAAAAATGGCAATGTTGGAAATATGGAGTGAAAATCTTAAAAATTTAAGACCTTGCGAGCGTGCATAGAAACTACGCAATGGACGCTCCTAACACAGTTATTTTTGGGAGTTTTTTCACTAAATTTGCAACAAGAGCTTTTTGGGACCCCACCTCATGAACAGTGGCACTGTTGTTTCACTTATTGGTCCCGAAAGGTGATTCCATGCAGTGACTGCAAAATCACCTTTCTGGACCAAGAAATGAAATGACAGTGACTGTGTTCATGAGGTTGTGTCCCAAGAACCCCATGTTGAAAATCTGGGACTAAAACTCCCCAAAATGGCTGAGATATCAACCTAAATTGAAAACCTCCCATTCACTGCCATTATAGGACTTACCATCATGTCTTCAGTTTGTGGTCGGCTTTTGAAGAGTGCAGACATGTTCCCGGTCCACTGAAGATCGCTGCTCCCAACCTCCGGAGGTAAGTATGGGTGAGGAGGGGTATGGGGAAGTCAGGTGTGCAGAGAGAGGGTGTGGGTTGGGGAAGGGGGAGGGGGCCAGCGGCAACGAGGGACCATTTTCTGTCTTTTCAGGTTTTTAAAACAAAAAAAAGATTTTGTGGGTCTGTTTTCTGTTTTTTACAGGGAAACTATGGATGTTGGCACATTGGGGTGGGCTCCCAGCATGCCAGAGTACTGGGGGCTTCAATGCCAACCCAGGGATTGGGCATCCTGAGGTCGGAGGTTATGTGGGGGGGGGATGCATCCAACACCAGAAGTGGGCATCTCGGTGTCAGAAAAACAGGATTCAATGCTGACCCGGGGATTAGGCACCCCGAAGTTGAAGGTTATGTGTGTGTGTGTGTGTGTGTGTGTGTGTGTGTGTGTGTGTGGAGGGATGCATCCGACACTGGGAGTGAGCATCTCGGTGTCAGGGGTAAAAAAAACAACAGTGTGGAGGAGGCAGGCAGGAAAGCACCTCCTCCCAACCAGTGCAGAAACATCAGGATGCAATCAGCTGTTTGCTCTGTGGTGACCTACAGATGAAAGGAAAAAGCTGGCTCCTGATTGGCACAGCTTTTTCTTTTCAAGTGCAGACCACTGCAGGCAAAACAGCATCTGGACCAACCTGACTGAGGATTGGTGTGATATTGTCAAGCCCCATGCAGAGCACTCTGCATTGGACAGACAGTGTCACACCCCTCAAAGCCTACTCTCCCAAGGAGTTTGACGCGCATGCGCGAACTCAATAAAAAAGGAGGGCTCCTTTTAATATGTCTTAGACCAGTATTTCTTCAGTATTCTCTGTTATTTTGGAGCACTCATTATTTTGTTCTTTTTCTGCTCTTCTGACTAAAATGAACTAGCATGCAGCAGACACTGCTCCCTGAACTTATGGGACAACAGGTGTACAAAAACAGCTGAGATTACTGATAAAATCTTGGTCTGAGCCATATTAAAAGGAGTGCTCCTTTCATTATTTTATTTCAAAAGTGAAAAAAGCACAGAAGTAGATTCAAAATGGGGAAAGAAGGGTGTCATACAAGTCAGGAGACAAGGTGCAATCTAAAAACAGAAGAAGAAAGTATAGGTTCAAATTTTCATCACTGTCATGCACTGCTGCTTTCAGTATCCCTGTCCTTGCAAGAACTGAAGACAACAGAAACTGGACCACAATTATGCAAGCATGCTCATCTTCCTCCCCATCCAACCAACCATGCTGTATTGATTATGGTACACTGCAGTCCTCGAACATGAGCCGTATCATCATAAATCCCTCCTAATGGTCCCTGTCAGCACTCCTCAGCACCAGTATGCATTCACGCATCCCCAAACTCAATGAACTGGAAATGGTAATGAAGTTAAATGATGGGGACCTGGAAGCTGTTACCCAGACCTGATGCTCACAGCAAATACTCAGCAATACTTCTCTGCATCCCTGCTTATCAGCTTGACAGGAAGGACAGAGCAGCCAGACAGGGCAGCAGAGTGGCCTGCTACATTTAGACAAAAAGGTATACAGCCATCCATTCTTTCTGTTCCTTCCTTTCCCACTCTGAAATATCTCCTCTGTGGGTTCTCATTTCACTCCTGCAGTTGCTTCTGATATCAGGGTGGATTCCTTTCACCTGCCTTCCACCCAGCCCTGACACCAGCACTGCCCCGCTCCCCCAGTATCAGTCATTTTTCCATTTTCCTTATTTTGTTGCGTTGCTTTCTGTTTAATGTTCTTTTGCCCATTTCACAACTTACTGTATGGTAAGTTACTGTTTGGCAATTTATTCTTTAAGTGTTCTTGAAACTGTATATTTTGATGTACTTCTTTCTATTTTATTGTAATTATTTTATATATTGTATCTGTTCTCTCCCCCCTCCCCCAGAACGCATCAAGAAACAAGCTGATACCAGCTCAGTATAACTTTCCTGGTAAAACTTTTAAAAATAAATAAATAACAAAGGCATGACAGGGCATGGGTCATTGTAGTATTTACCTTCACCTCATGGGCATGGCTCGAGGCATAGCCAAGTGCCATAAACAACATGAGAGGTGGGTAAATTCCACAATGTCCCATGCCCTGGAGTGCTTTCATGTGATTATAAAATGGATTATAGATCATGGGAGCATCATGTGATGCTCCCTGACCAATCGCAGCACTTCCCTCAGTTGCACGTGAAACACTCTTATTGCCCTAAGAGTACCTCAAGTGCTCACACTGCAACAAGCTTTGATAACCACCATTCGCACCACAGCAATGGATCCCAAGAAAGTTTTTTTTTTTTGAAAATGGTGCCATGATCTATAATACGTTTATAGGGGCATTAGGAGGGCCTCTTATGGATATTAGAGTGTCAGCTCTTGCATCCTTGGGGCATCAGAACTTCTCACCTTCGGTTCGCAGTTCTGCTGCCCTAAAAACGTGTGAGGCGACACTCTTATATCCATAAGAGGCCCTCCTAGTGCCTCTATAAACATAACCATCAGTAAAATAAACACTAAAACACAAAATCCATTCAAATTAAATATTTGTATTGAAACTGCAATACATCATGCTGCATCTGCCAAATAACAACAGTCCCAACTTTAATATCTTTGTGCAGCTGCAAGTAGAGTATTTGTGTCACAGAAGGTAATGTCTCCTGAACAGGTTTGCCTTTCCCTAGTTCCAATACAAATGCTTTTAAGAACTACAGAAATGATTGTTTATTGCATTTAGGGTATGTATCTCTTCCCCAACTGCTTTTTTTATCTGTCTTGCCCCACATTCAATAGATGAAATGATTCTTTACTATGATATATACAAAAATTCTAAATTAAGCATAATTCTGCTAACAAAAAGTTCACCACACACAACAGGGGGTCAAATACAGAGCTAGAGCCTCGATACATATATTTTTTCCGTATACAGTTTACCACGCTGCCGCAGATCTGACAGGGGCTATGACCCCTCCCTTGGAGGGGTACATCCTCCGACCACGATCCCCAAGTCCGTTCATCCATCCTCTGGAGTTTCCATATGGATTCCCCCTCCAAGGCAGGGCCAGGATGAGGAGTTCCAGTGTGCTCCCCCCCAGTACATCAAATCTGATTTTGGGGGTGGACTGCACCAGAGCGATCAGGCCATCACGGGTCCTGTTGAGTCTCTGAATTTCTCTGCCATTTTCTTCCACACCCACATCTGCGTAATGGGTAGGGAGGCTACCTCCACCTCCGTGGAGGCAGCCAATCACTCTGGGTGTGGGACAACCCCTTTACATGGCTGCACATCTGTGCCAACCCCCCAGCCACCACTAGGTGTTGACTGACAGTATGCAGCACAAATCCCCCCATCCCAAGGAAGAAGAGCAGTCCTCCAGACACTCTATCATTCCTCCCCTGGTCGATCCTCAAATGGCTCAAGTCCATTCCAGAACCCGGGTCACTGGTGTGGTGCGAGGTAAGGAATCCAGCCCCTCAAACCTCAGTGCCACCGAGCCAGCCACAGCCTCAATATTATCTCCAGCAGGTTTAGCAGCAGAGATTTCCCTGGTACTGTAGGGAGATACAAATACTATAGGAAGGGGATTTTTCATTCACAGCAAATGAACGTTAGAAACTAAAACTATGAGTAGCACTTTATTTTAGCAGAACAAAAAAAAAAGTTTAAGGTGATACCTATTATTGAACTGAAAAAATTAAGACTAATGTTTGAGAGTCATATTCTCTTTATAAGGTCAGTGACTTCATTTTTGTTCTCGTCTGTACCTTGTAATCTCCCGGGTCGCTCCTGAAAATAGACATTTGGCTGTCTAGTGTGCTTACCCAGTTAACAAAAGCAAATAAATAAAATGAGAAGATGATGATGAGAAACAACATTTACTTATTTTTTCCTTTTTTTAATGTAAGGGAGGTTTTCAGTGAGGGGAAAAAAATGGCCATCATTGGAAAAGTGAAAGTTCAGGAAGTAGGTGTAAGGATTGTAATACAGGTAATAAGGCTGGCTGGTCCTTTTGCCATAGGTGTACTGCAGAATTTATCATGGTTAAGGGCAATTCAGACTCCTCAAATATACCTGCCCATATTTACAAAGAGAAGGCATCCCATGCAAGACACTAGATAACACAGAGGATGAACACAGTGCAGTGTTTCTCAGATGAGGCCACCATGGCCGGATGCAGCCACCAGCACAATTTTATAAGGCCACCAAACTCTTTAGAGTCCCAAGTTCAAAGGTAATGGAATGAACAATTTCTTACCTTGAGAAAAACATTGGAGGCACATTCCAAGTAAAAATACATCATGGGCTTGGTTTACTGTATACTGTATGAAAAGAAATGTGTTACATCATGGGGTATAACAAGGGGTCTGAGTTGAACAAATTAAGGTGGGAGACCACCAATAAGTTCTGGTGACTAGACTTTGAGGCCTTTTGAGACCACCATAATTTGGGACTAGAGAACCACTGACACAGTGAGTTACTCTTGCTTGCTCAACAAAGAATGCCACAAGCACACAGTCCACTTATTCTCTGTATCTTTACTCACCGTCCTGACACCACCAACAAAAATACAACCTAAGTGCTCAACACTGCACTTAACAAACAGAACTTGCTCTATCTCTCTACTGACATTATTGTCAATAGTGGCTTCAAAATACTGTCCATCAGTAGCTTTGATGAAGTTGCAGACCCTCCCACCTGGAGAAATGCAACCCTGAACTTATACATCACCAGTGTAATCCAGTATTTTGAAAAGCTTGTAAATACACATAAAATTGACAGATCTTGCCATTCTAGTAAAATCCATATATTCTTGCAAGGCTCCTAAACTCAAAGTAGAAGAAAGGCTGTAACAGACAGCATCACAAATCCCTTCCAAACATTATCACTGCTGACTGAAGCAAGCGTGTCATACTAGAGGACTTCTGCACAGACTTGTCTGCCAGATGATGGGACTGTATCAACCTTATTCTCTCAGTTGCTGATGTCTGGGAATACTCTGTCAGCAAATTTCTCAATATCTGCAACAAACATGCACCAGTCAGAACATACATGGTCAGAAGACACCATTACCCTAGGATCTGTAAGAAAATTATTGAATTGTTCTTGCAAAGGGATGCTGCTTGGACCAGATTTAGAAAGACCAGATTCCCTCAGTGACAGGCAGTCTTAAAGAAAACTTTGGAATCTAAGTAAGTCAGCAGTAGCTAGAGTGAAAGCAGACTACTACTGCAACTACTGGCATGAAAATAAAACATAATTCCAGAAAATTCTGGTCAGGTGCAAAACACTTATTTGAAATGGATCTTCGAGAGCAAATTGATCAAATCTGGAACCCCTCGAGAGACCATGTCACCTATCTTCCAGACACTGTGAATGCCTTTAACACCCATTTCACTAACTTTAGCACCTTCACCAAGCTCCAGAACTTCTTGGAGTCATTCATGGTTGGTCTCTCATTAAGCATCCTAGTGCCTGACCTTCACGATCTGCCAAACTTCAAATTCTGACAGATCACCACAACGGTGTCCTCAAAGCACTAGAGGGCCTCAGACCAAACAAAAGGGCTGGTGCTGACTCCCTCAACCTAAAGCTTCTCTGCTTTGTGGCACATTATATATGCACCCCAGTTACCATGCTGTTATACCTTTCCCTCACCTCTGGTGAGATACCTACTGTCTGGAATTGTGCTAGAGTTGTGCCACTCAACAAAGGAGGAGCTAAACAGGATCTGAATCAATACAAATCCATTCCGATCCTTCCCTTTCCTCTCTGCAGTTCTCAAAAAGTGCGTTCATTCATAGTTGACTGAGCATCTCAATGTGCTCAGTCTGCTCTTTCCTATGCAATCTGGCTTTAGGAAGAAGCATTCAGCTATATCTGCATTGCTTAAAGTCACCAATGATCTTCATGTAGCCATAGATAATGGCTTTCTCACTGAGGTCATCTTTGTGGACCTCTCCAAGGCATTCAACTTAGAGGATCATGCAATATTCCTGGTCAAGCTAAAGACACTAGATCTCAGCCAAGAGCCAACCAGCCATTAAGTGAGTTGAAAACAACCTGAGTAACCAACCCCAGCTCGTGTCCATACAAGGCATTGCTTCCGACCTTGTGGTCTTGAATCTTGGGGTTCCTGAAGGCTAAATCATTGACCCTCTGCCGTTCTCCATTTTTGTTAGTGCCCCCCCCGAAAAACAGCAGTAGATGTCATCTACATATGTATGCAGATTGCACCATACTCTACTACAGTGTAACAACAATGTTCAAGCTTAATTCAGTACTTCAAGCTGATTTTAACGTAACTGCCTCCTGGTCAGCAACAAGAACTAATGTAACTAAAACAAAGTCTATGGTGTTTGGATCTCAGAACTTGCTAACTCATTCAGTGGATCCACTTGCAATCATAACATCAGATTGCACCACTACTTAGCAAATCAACATATTCAGATATCTAGGAATTTGGCTGGATGCATCACTTACATGCAATAGACACATTGATCACATCTTAAAAACCGTAGTGACCAAGCTCAACTTTCTCTACAGTACAGGTCTAAATGATGCCGCAGTGCTAACGTGAGAAAGCAGGAAGTCTCCCACTACTGCTGCCTTCCATTAACTATGGGGACAACATATTTCACTGGGCAAACAAAAGCACTCTGCTGCCCCTTGTTTGTTTGTACAACAAGATATGCAGATTCATCCTCTCCAGTGCATGGTCTGCCCATCATTCTTTGCTGTATGACTGGCTTAACTGGACAAGTCCCTCAAGCAGGCATGACTACCACTAGCTTTCTTTGTTGTACAGCTGTACACAAGGAAGAGCTCCTGATTATTGCCTAGCCCATCTCACACAATCAAGCAGTATCTACTAACTGCATTCAACAGCAACACTGACCTTCTCAGTTCCCAGGATGAAGTGTGAATTTGGGAGAAAGGCCTTTGCATTTACAGCACCAGACACTTGGAACCAACTCCCTTTCAAACTGAGGCATGCTTCTAGCTTGGAAGGGTTCAGGTCCAGCCTTCCCAGCCACCTTAGAACTCCTTGTATTTGTTTTTCTCTAGAATCCCCTTCCATGACATGTTGCATAACAGTGCTTATGCTCGTTGCTTGCTGTGACCAAACTTGGTTAGCGTGCTTTGATTACTGTTTGGATGTACTTACCTTTGTAGCTTTTCTTTCCTGTGTATATTCTAGCCCGTAAGTAACTATTGCTGCTGGACTATGACAACCTGTTGACTGCTGCTGTCTGCCACTGGTAGCCCTTGAAAATTAGATGTTGCATCTCATGGGGTTATCCCAGTTGGAGTAATTTTTAATAAATAAATAACTAGAAACTTGCAAAGCAGGAACAACAGACATCTTCGTGGCAAAGCTGACTAGTGTGACAGATTACATGAAGCAAAATAACAGTCAGACCTGACATAGCATCTCCAGCGCCATTACAGATGTAATCTGTGAAACATCCAAACCAAAAAGAATTAAGGTCTGTAACACTGACAAATCATGGATTACTCAACCATTCAAAGAGCTAATAAAAAAAAAACATCATGTACAGTACTACAAATGACTAACTCCTCTTATATGTATTATTTTTTACTTACCCAAGATAACCCAGCTAAGAGGCCACATCTCATTTACCCTCCCCCTTCTCGTGGGGTCCTGCTTCTACCCATTTCTACAGCTTGGTGAACTAAGAGGTTACATGCCTAGCTCAGGGTCACACAATGAGTATTTGGCTCTGGTGGGGTTTGAACCTCTGATCTTCTGGTTCCAAGCTGGTGCTCTAACTACCAGACCACACTGCACCAATGTTCCCAAACCCACTTATGCAACAAAATTCACAAAGAAGCCAGAGTACAGTTGAAGAGATACTGTCAATGCAAGGTAGAACACAAACAAATTACGATGGAAAGTAAAAATCCTACATCAGCCCCAAGCTACAAGTGTCTGACCCCTTTCTTATAAGAAAACTGCACCTCAGCAGGAACTCCATGTGGCACAATAAACACCAGGTTGTGTGTTCATACTGCTATGCTGATCACTCTTGTGCTTCTATAAAAAGGCTCACCTGCATTCTTAGAGTATGAGGACTAGCAATTGAAGGTGGTTGATTCTGATACCACAAGAAGGTAAGTGAGAACACTCTTACAACTATAGGAGTGGTTTCCATGGCAGTATATATTATTGATCAATGTTTTTTTTTCTTGTATTTGTTTATTCCACTGAATAAACTTTATTAAAGTTTTATAGGTCAGAGTCAAAATCAAAAACAGATATTGACTGTTGCATATTACAATGGATTGAAAGTACCAATGGATAAGCTTGTAAGAAAATAAAAGCATGCTATGGGCATTATACCATCACATCAAAATGTTCCAGACTTGAAATACATGCTGGACAGTTTGTAATAGAGAACCGTGACCCTGCCTGCCCACCAACCTATGAAGACCCTTCCCACTCCCATCTCCTTTCCCTTTTCTCCAGAGGCAAAACCACCCCAAGCTATACCAGATCTATAGTCAGTGAGGCCTACGGATGGGCAGGTGATCCACGTTCCCAATATTGTGGATTAGCAGGCTAGTGAACAGGGCCCAGAATAGGAGAGAGCAGATCCCGGGCAGGGTTGCGCTCATCCCTTCCAGAAAAGCGACACCTGGGCATTCCAAACAACTACTTATCATCCAGCATTAATAGTTAACAAGGTATAGAGGGGTTCCCGGACCCGTGTATATCTCCCTTTTTTATCTGTCAGGTTTGCAATGATGCATTCAGCATGTAACGCAAGAAGGATTTCCTGAAGCCATTCCTGGTAGCTAAGGATAAGCTGGTCACACCAATGCCTAAGAACAATTTTTTTGGCACATGCCAAGACCAGGGCATTGATCAAGGTTTTGAAAAGTATAAAACTGCAGTGGGGATGTCTGTGCATGCGAGGTCAGGTGTGGACTACACTGATGCCAGAGGAGGTGGGTGGGGTAAGGGGAGAAAAGGGTGGAAACAACCCAATAACAAGATGAGCCACCAGCCCACCATATGCTCCACACCACTGACTAGGCCCTGCACCCTAACTGGATATGGACTCCAGGGGAAGACATCCCTATCTCCAGGCAACAACATGGTGGGGGGATTCATGCGGGATTACGGGAGCAGTCAAGTCCTGGGAAAGGTGGGTAACAAGGCTAGAAGGGCTGGTGGGGAAGGCGGCCATACAGGAGACTGGAGGATTAAGCTACACATGAAAAAAAAAAAGAAATAGGCTAATCAAAAGCAAGCAAGACTGTTTTTTGGCTATATACCTCTCAGAATTGCTTTAATAGTACTAGAAGTGTTATAATGTACGGTGAGCCCTTATTACCGCAAAAAAGCGGCAAAATGATTTTTTGATAATCCCATTCCTATGACGTAAGGGGTTATAAATCTCTCTTGAGTACATCATAGTGATGGGATTACAAACGGAGTCCATCTGCGCATGCACATACCTTTTATCTCATGCACCAATGGCCTTCCCGAAACTGGTACAGCGGCGAGAAAATGACCCAGAATGTCCATGGTGGTGCCAAAAGTAAGGAGCCTTCATTTTTTCTGCCAGTTTATGGGGACCATACACTATAAAATATAATGTATGGTCCCTCTATTGATAACTGGTTTGAGTAACATCTCGAGGTTGCCATGGAGACGTAAACCTCTCGAGGTTTACGTGGTCACCCTGGCAACCTCTCGACAGTTAATAAACTGGTTAACAATAGAGGTACCATACATTATCCTCTATATTGTGGTCCAATTTTAAAACTTTGCAAACTGGTCCATATGTGCTGACTTTAATAAAACATTATTATGAAAATGTATGGTTAGATCAAGGTTGGAAACCCAAGGGGAATTAACAGAAAAAATAAACTCAAAAAGGGAAGTAAGGCAGGGGCAGGGTGGATGTTGGCACCAGACTGATTCAATTAAAGCTGTGGTATTTGTTAGTCACAATGTTATTTGTTTCAGCAATAATGATTTTCTGGTACAAAAAAAAATTATAGTAGAGTACTGTTCTGTATAGCATTCTATCCCTTTCAGAACCCTTGTACTACAGTTCAAAGATCATGGAATGTGATTGTACCCTTCTGTGGCACAATAGCATTCTGTAGCCTTTGGTGACTGCATGAGTCAGTTTCATTTTCAAAGTGAAAGAACTGATGCACACACATTTCACACACTACTATATACAGGATGAGCAACGTTATGCACAGCCAGTGTGTTCTGCCACCCCTGGGTTCTGATTCCCACGGACCTATTGCACTTTGTTCTTGAAGTCAGAGGGAATCAGAACCCCTCTGTGGCAGAACACACTTTTGGGCATAGTTGCCCTTCCAGTATTCTCTATATAGCTAATTTTCATTTTGCTTTATTTCATTCCTGGACTAAGATACAGGATTTTTAAGTTTTTAAAAGATCCCGATACCAGAACATGCCTACCATGAAGCAATTAATCATCATGGTTACAGTGCTGTGTGTGCTATTTAATATAAAAATAGGTATCATGTGATATGAGTGAGTATTATTGAGATGTTCAATATGAACGACTCAATAATACCGCTCGTACTTACAGCAAGTGGTGAAAAATAGCTATATATGCTGTAGAGTGAGTGTAGCACAGAGCTACACTCGCTAAATCAGGATATGGGATGTTGTTTGGCTAAGCCCTGCTGAGCTGGCCACTCAGCATAGGGGCATAAGCTACCACCTCTGAAGCCAGCAGACCCGGGTTTGGGTCTAGTGCTGAATCAAAATTTTGTGGGTTTTTTCTCCTATCTCCTAAGTCCATGCCCCCCACCTCCCCCAATGGAGTTGACTATATTTAGTTTGGGGGGGTGCAGGAGTCTCGCATAAAAATACATATTGCGTCTATTTTTTGTAACTGAGTAAGTGCCCGTCGCTATTTGTGACAGCCGCTGTAATATTAATCACCCTTTTGATGTGGGGTGGTTTTGTTGTCAGTCTTTGTGGTCAGCGAGAAAAAGTACTCACTGCTGTCACATAAAACCATAAAAACATGTGGTAACACCATCCTAATACATGCTCAATAAGAATCTAGGATATATGTATTTATTTATTTATTTATTTTCGAGATTTACCAGGAAAGCATACTGAGCAACATGCTCGATTCCAGATGCTACCTGGGGGCCGAGACCCAAATACATAGCTTGAAATTAATGCACAGACAGTACAAAATGATAAACAAAGGCTAGCACCTTTACAATTTGGGAGAAAAATTACAGACGGGTAGAATATATATACAGTGTAACGAATCGGAGGGTAGAGTGCTTTGCAATACATTTAGGTTATAACAGCATGACATTTAAATAGTTAATTGAAGCAGGAGCAGCTGGAGGAGAAGTGCGCTCTGGGTAATCAGTTGCAAAGGTAGGGGTTTGGTGCGTGTCTTAGGGGGGCAGGTAGGGCATTCCAGGTCTGTGGGATTCAGTAGTTAAAAGCGGCCTGGCCTTTGGATGTGCACATAAACGGGACATGTAGTAGATAGTAAATATATATTTAACAGATAGCCTCAGTAGAAGAATATTTTGCAAATTACACAGAGGACAAATCTAAGGATACCAGAAATACATTTTATCTAAAAAAAACACTATATGGTGAAACGTTTTCCTGGATGACAAATACTACTGCTTTAAAACATTAATGATTAGCTCTCCACACTGGACAATGAATCTTTGCATCCCCAGAATAAACATGCTAAAAATGTCCTACTATTATCTCTTTCTAAATTGGGTCTTCAGAAAAATTAAATAAGTTTCAGAACCTAATCAGCAGCTGGGGTATGATAATAAAAGTGAATAAGTATAAAACAGTGATTCTAGTAAAAAAAAAAGAATACAGAAGAGTAAAATTGGCTTATAGGTAAAGAGAAATTAGGAAAAAAATGTCCATTATTATTACCAACAAATGCTGTTTTGAACTGGGGTAAAACTGTTGAGAAAATATGTATGGGGGGGGGAAGAAAATTGTCAAAGGAATCAGTCGCTTTCACAAAGACTGTAGTGAGGATGGAAAACCCAGAGGTGTCTCTGGAGGTCTATAAAAGCAAAATAAACGTGCATCTCCTCAATGGAGGAGACATTTGGGGATGGTGTGAACTAATGGTCATGGAGGCAATACAAAATATTTCTCTAAGAATGATTCATGATGTACCATAGGGTACACCCACATCATATATATATATATATATATATATATGGGGAAACAGGAATAATCTCAATTTTAGCATTAGTGCAGAACAAAATTATATATCCTAATCAGGGGAAAAAATGGTGCACATGGAAAAGGAAAAATTACCACAAATGTACCTTAATAAGGCTATACAGCAATATCTGTATGGGAATTCACTGACCTACGCAGCCAGTATAGTGTTATGCTTATGTAACTGTATTAGTTTGGTTGTGGCCGTTCGCACTCTCTATTCCAGAGGAATTACCATCCTGTAGGGGTACGAAAGCAAGGAACTCTCGGAGAGGGTTCTGCCCCTAGAGGTGCCTCAGGATGGTTCCCGTGGCTAAAGGTACCTTAGGAATTCCCCTAAGGAGAGAGCACTGCTGCTGGAGGAGGAGGGGTGGATGGTGGGGGCAAAGACAAAATGCTTCAAAGTGAGGCTGAGAGGAACTGCTTATATAGCTCTGGAAGTGGGAGAGGCTGGCTGCTTGGTCACCGAACTACAGGCAAAGCCTTTCAATTATGCTTCCACTTGGTTAGGACGTCTAGGGGATCTACTTTATAATATATGGTGCAGGGACCTATGGATGTAACTGAGTAAATTAAGCAAAGAATCACATGCAAAATATTATACCAAGATTGCCAGATATTGCAAATAGCGATGTCCAATGTAAAGAAAGTAGAAACAGCACTGTATTTCCCAATAGTCAAGAAAACCCAAATCTTGAAAAACTATTTAAGTACTACAAACCATTCTGGAATAAGAACAGCCTTTACAAGCGTTAGAATGGAAGTCATGCCACCTGCGACAATGGAAAGTGGGTATAAGGGAACAGAGCAGGGCAGGTGTCTATGCCTCTGCCACAGGGGAGAAACAGAGCCATTAAAACACTACCCTCTGAACTCTGTAGTATATAAAGAAATAAGGGATACTACTGCGGACCCTTTACTGTCAAAGGTCTCTATGAATTAACCATCAGTAGTCATTTATTAAAGAGTGATAACGATTACAATTCTGATAAATTAGCATATTTTGCTTACATGGTAGAACAAAAGGCTTGAAAAAGAGTCAATCATGTTTGTGTGTAGTCAGAGAACCCCTGAGTGAGCAATCACTAATCATGGGAAAACAGTGACGGCAGACAAGGACTGCTTGGCCCACCCAGTCTGCCCGTTTCTCCCTACCTACACTATTACTGCAGACCGTATCTGATCTACAGCTCTTTCTCCATTGCTACCAGCCTTCCACTATAATTCCTTTGTGCTTATCCCATGCATTCTTGAACCCCACCACCGTTTTCACCCGCAGCAGTTCAGCTGGAAGTCTACACCACTCTTTCTGTGAAGAAGTACTTCCTCACAACTCAGCATCTAAGCTATCTCCTCAAGGCGCATTTCTCCCCCACCTGCTCATGCACCTAGCCCATTCCCATCTTGCCGCGCCCATCCACCTGTTGCAAGGGGCTTCTGACCAGCATCTCAGACATGTATTAAATGCAATACGAAAGTATGCTAGGTACCTTAGTCTCCATTGAGAGTTGTGCTAAATAGCCTGCTGCTACTCCGATCTCCCACCTACTTTGTAACCAGCTGGGATATGGGCTCTATAGCCTATTGTACAATAGCTGCCTCTGTGTATTTAATTTACTGTACTGTATTTTTCCTGCTTTGTTACTGTATTGATATATATTCCTGCTTCCCCTCCCCCAGGACGCATCTGGAATCGAGTGGTATCCGCTCAGCATGCCTTCCTGGTAAAACTCTTAAATAAATAAATAAATCTCTCCTGAATCTACCCTCCTCCAGCTTCATAGCATGTCCCTTTGTTCTTGAGCCCCTTTTCTTCTGAAAGATACTTCCTTCCTGTACCTTATTCACCCCCATGAGGTATTAAAAGGTCTCTATCATAGCTCCCCTCTCACTCCTCTGTTCCAGGGTGTGCATACTGAGGTCCTTTGAGGTGTCAGCATGGCTCAGTTGGTAGCACATCCGCCTCTGGACCAGAAGGTCATGGGTTCTCGTCCCACACCGGGATTGGACTTGCACCTAAAAATCGCTGGCATCCGAGTGCAGTATTGGGGGGTGCTGTACTGTTGGGGTGTGCCATCCTTCAGATGAGACGTTAAACCGAGGTCCTTCTGCCCATCCTAGTGTTGTCCTGGTGGGTGTCCAGGTGGAAGTAAAAGAACCCAGGGTACTCTTTGCAAAGAGTAGGGAGCATTCCTGGTGTCCTGGCCAACATTCCCCTTCCCATAAACCAGTTCATGCAATTATCCAGGCTGTGTGTGGGTGATGATGTGCGATATGGCCGCCACCACACATTCAGTCACTTCACTACCAGTCTAGCATTGCCTGTAAAGTGTTTTGGGATACTGTGCATGAAAAGCGCTATATAAATGCTGATTCTTCTTCTTCCTTTAGTCTCTCCTCATAAGGCTTTTGATGCAGACCCTGCACCATTTTAGTTGCCCTCCTCTGGACTGCCTCTGCTCTGCCAATGTCTTTCCAGAGATGTGGTCTCCAGAGCTGGACACAGAACTCTAGGTGGAGTCTTACCAGCGACCTATACAGATGCAATACCACCTCCCTCTTTCTGCTGAAGATACCCCTCTTTATGCACCCCAGCATCCTACTAGCCCTCCCTACTGCCTTGTTGCACTGGAGACCACCTCTACATCATCCAGTATGATGACCCCAAGGTCTCTTTCCTGCTTTGTGGTCATCTATGTGCATTATTTTGCACTTTTCGCATTGAAACCCAGCTGCCATACCCTTGACCACTCCTCTAGTTTTCTCACGTCTCTGTTCATCCCTTTCACCCCACTTCCCTCCCAGAGTGTTCATCCTACTGCAGATTTTGGTGTCATCCACAAGGAGCCAGACCTTCCTTTCCAGCTCCCCTACAATGTCAATTACAAAAACATTACAGAGGACCGGTCCCAGCATCGATCCCTGAGGCACCCCACTGGTCAACCTCCCTTCCTTGGAGTGAGCTCTGTTTACCACCACCCTCTGTCTCTTATCACCTAACCAATTTCTTATCCAGTTTACCACCTTTGGACCCATTCCTAAGCTACCCAGCTTGCTTACTAGTTTCCTGTGTAGAACAATGTCAACAGCCTCAGTTGAACTCTAGGTGGGACATGTCTAGTGCTCCACCCTGATCTAAATCCTTTGTGACCCAGTCAAAGAAATGTATCAGATTCATTTGATATGAACTCCTCCCCCCGGTGAAGCCATGCTGCCTCAGGTCTTGTAACCCACTGTATTTAAGATATTCTAGAATCCTTTCCTTCAGTAGTGATTCTATTTACTTTCCCACCACCAGTGTCAGACTGACTGGCCTATAATTGCTAGCCTCCTCATTGCTACCAATTTTGTGTAGTGGGATTACATCTGCCCTCCTCCAGACCTTTGGAACCACTCCTCTTTCCAGCAAGCTGTTAAATAGAACCATTAGAGGTGCAGCCAGTATTTCCCTGGGCTCCCTC
Organism: Neoceratodus forsteri; assembly: GCA_016271365.2. Classification (NCBI taxonomy): domain Eukaryota; kingdom Metazoa; phylum Chordata; order Ceratodontiformes; family Ceratodontidae; genus Neoceratodus; species Neoceratodus forsteri. The sequence continues at coordinate 48,162,830 of JADMNL010000036.1, forward strand.
GGTACACTTGGATCCACCCCACCTGCCTCCATTGTTTTGTCCACCTTCAGATTAGCAAATCCCTTCAGGATACTCACCTCCAAAAAAGGACTAGTGTTCACCTCCCTCCATCCAAAGCTTCTGCTACTTTTTTTTGTGGCCCCTCCTCTTCTTTCTCTGTGAGCACTGAATAAAAGTATTTGTTCAGGATATCTGCATTTTCCTGTCCCCCCTCTGCACAAACCCCCTTCCCTTTTTAAATTTACAATCCTTCCCCTGGAATTCCTTTTTTCACTTATATAGCCAAAAAAGGCCTTGTCCCCTTTCATTACCTCCTGGACTATTATCTTGTCAGTTAGTACCTTTGCACTCCTCACTGCTTTCCCTGCATCGAGTACTTGAACAAACAAACTATTAGCATACAAACAACACTGGGGGTTGGCCACCTGACCTGGTGGTGGTAAGGAGTAGGTGGGTAGCTCATTATACTGTCACATAGGAAGACCCAGATTTGAAGCACAGATCTGACTTCCTTCCAAGGGGCATGGGAATCTCAGGTGTGCTGGAGAGGTAATAGTTTATGACTCACAAGGGGGGGGTGTCAGGGTCTCCTTAGCAGGTGATGGGAGTGGTCTAACATTGGGGGCTCCATCTGAGCCCTTCCCCTGCAAGGATGATGAGAGTCAAGAGCACATATGGGTCCTGTCATTCCCAGTACTACGCTGCATTCGCAGTCACCCAGCACTGGGGACAGCAGGCCATGGAAAGAACAGCCCAAAGAGGGCAGTCAACTAACTGGAGAATGGAAACATTGTGGGGGTGGAGGGGTAGAAGTGGGGTGAGGACATTTTCTGGCAGGCTGCTGGATGACTTTCATCCTCAACAAAGAAGAATGGGATTGACTTATTTTATTCATTTTCCTTACACTGATTGTCTGTTCACTTCCTGGCATTGGTCAAGCATTAATGATGCCCCTGGGCTATGTTCATGATGTTCAGTGGTGGTGCCGGTGGTGAGCTTCCTTGCTCATACCCCCTACACCTTCGCAATGCTGGAGGACATGGACTATTAATGTGAGAGATTGATCTGATGTATTTCTTGACCGCAACCCTGCTATTGGAGTCATCCTTAGTGCTTAATTGTGCTCTTGGCATCTTAGGAAAGATCCAGCTGTGGGGAAGGTCAATGCTACCCTAGCCCACCCCTCCCTGTAATGGCCATTGAAGTTGGAAACAGCAGTATGCTAATAGCAGCTGTTCTTGACCTAAATTGATGATAATTCCTTTAGTGGAGAAGGGCTGTCATTTCATACAGAATGTCTGTTTACCCAAAGCAGAGTAATTGCTATGCATTTTTTTAAAACCCTGACATAGAGAGAGATTTTAATTCCTGTATCTTCTGTAAGCTGATCACTCCATATTTCAAGCTACTAATGGGTCCATCCCAGAGTGATTTGCAGTATTTGTCAATAAGCTGTAATATCAGCCCTCTGATTCCCAGCAAAGACATAAGTGAGCACACACATGCAGCACAGACGCATATCCACAATTCATTCATACACGTACATGCAAACGCACACATCACCCAGTGGCAAACAGAATGACACATATGTGTGTGTGTGCATGTGTGTGTGAATATATATATATATATATAATGGTAGCACGGCAGTGCTACCATAGTTAGGGTTGAGTACCCCATTTAAGGTTAAATGATGAAACTTTGCACCTTAATAACTTTGCTACCGTTCAATGGATTTGTTTGAAATTTGGTAGTCACAGGGTGTAACCATAGATCTTGGGATCTGCTAACTTTCATACTGGTCAGATATACTGCTGCAGAGTTATTAAGTGACATTCTGGCATGCAATTACATTTTTTTGTGCATTCTTTGCTCGCGCCTTCAGGTCGCACAGTTTATGTGACTGGTCCGAAAACTTCAGGGAATGTGCGGTCAGGGTCCCCGATGTGCTCTTTGAAGATTTCATGAAAAAATATTGACTGGTTCAAAAGTTATTCAAAAAACAAGTTTCCCATTATAGTCAATGGGAAAAGTTAACAAAAAGTTCGACAGTGTCGCAAATGCTGTTTTTAGTGTCGCAAATGACTCTAGTAGTGTCACAAATCTGCCATTTTGTTTCCAGTTACTGATCACAGAAATGCTTGGCATTTAAACTTGGGACCATCTAGGGACACAGTTCTTTTTGTGTTTACCTAGTCGAGCCCTGAGGGTTCTAGGCATGTCTTTATTTTGGGGTTAAACACCCCAGAAATATGTTTTTAAAATTTTGGGGAAAAGTAGTGTCACAAAGTAGTGTCGCACCTGTGACACTTTCGTGATTCTTTTTGGCGAAAGTGTCACAAATCACGACAGGAAATTCAGTGTTAGGGTTGAAAGCCCCCCCTTGCACCCCCCAGCCTGCCCCCCAACCAACATTGGGGTGTGCATTTGGGTCATTAGTCCTAACTCTCACCCCATTCTCCTATACCTCAGCTTGTTTACACATGTGATGGGGTGACAGTTAGGGCCAACGACCCCAACGCACACCCCAATGCTGGTTGGGGGGGCAGACTGGGGGGTGCAAGAGGGGCTTTCAACCCTAACACCAAATTTTCTCACTTTTGTCACTGTGGAACAACCCTAACTGATACATTAAACAGAGTTTTTTGCCATGAATATTTATAGACACACATACATACATATACAAAATGGTTATATTAAATGCACGCTGAAAATAGAAAATAGAGTTAAAAATCTATGTTTTGACCTTAGGTCTTCTTCAGGAAATATCTAAAAGAGAAAAAAAACAAAGTTAGTGTAGAGGGGAGGTAAAATGAGGGATATATATATATATATATATACATGTGAGGAAAGAAGAAAGGAGAGGCTCAGAGAGAAGAAGTGATAAATGGTAAGACATACATACATATATACATATACACACATGCCCACATCACCCAGCAGCACACAGAATGACCCAGGAATATGGTATACACACTCACACACATGCAAACACTACTACACACATATACACACATTTACACATCAGCTAGCAGCAAGCAGAATAACCTAGGAATATGGCATACACACTCACATGCATGAAAACACATATACATACACATATACACACATGCATACATCCACCATCGGCACACAGAATGACCTAGGAATATGGCATACACACACACACACATACAAACATGCACATATACACACGTGCACACATCACCCAGCAGCATACATAAACACACATCACACAGCAACACACAAAATGACTCAAAAGTATGACATACGGATTAATACCATGGAGATACACACACACACACACACACACACACGCACACACACAAGCACTTGCACACACAGACATGACAGCAAACACCAAGATGAATGAAGCAACACTGAGACAAGAAAAACTCTTTCACACACAGACATGAATAATATGCGGGGTATATTTGTGAGGTATATGTGGGGGTGTATATGAGGTGTATATGTGAAGTATACATGTGGGGTGTATATATATATATATATATAGGGTGTACATGTGGGGTGTATAGATGGGACATATATGCAAGGTATATTTGCAGGGTATAGATATGTGTGTACTGGTCCTCACATGTACCAAAACTGTATTTTTCATCTTGTTTCTGTGTGTATGTATCAACAAAGTACAATGTGTTAACTGTAGAACTTTTATAATTCAGCTGACATGTCTGGTGACCTCAGGAGTGTCTAAGCTGTCAGATTCAGTTCACTTCTGAGTCTTAGTGCAGGAAGTTCATCTATGTTACCTGAGATGAAGCTTGGGCCTAAATAACACACACATCTGTGAGCGGTGGGTGCTGGCCAGCGAAGGCACTCCTGCCCAGCTGTGGTGCTCTACTGGGACTAGAGGAATGAACTAGTGTTAGAGCTGGTAAGTAAGGGGTTGTGACCAACTCCATAGTTGCACTGGTGAGGAGTGTCAAGTGACTTGGTGGGACTTTTACAAGCAGTTGCCAAGAGACATGGGCTGCTACTCCTAGCTACACTGGGTGCTGTTGAATCAGGTGGGACCCTCTTTTAAGGTGCTTCCCCTACATAGCCCACCCAGTGGCCATTCTCCCACAGGAGAAAACTAAACTAACCACTCAAAAGCTTGATCTTCAAAGCTGTCAGCTCTTGTTCTGCAGGTGTTCATGTCTGCATTTGTGTTTGGTGTGAATAAATGGTGGCATCCTGTGGAACATGTTAACTAACATCTCTGCCAGCTTGTATTGTTCGCAACCACCCACCCTGTCACAAATGCACCAGCATGCATCCAGAAATACCATGTACAGACAGAGAAATGCACAAAGAAATAGCAAGTGAATACACCAATACAGATGGAAATACCATGTACTGTAAAGATACCAACACACACACACACACACACACACACCATGTGAAGGCACCAACACACATAAATGCCATGTAAATACACCAATACACAGATACAGCATACCATAAAAATACACCAGCACACATAGAAATATGTAAATAACCAACATCTACAGCAGTACCATATAAACACATTAGCATGCACAGAAATATTATACTATGTAGATACACCAACACAAGCAGAAATATAATGTAAATATACCAAAACACATAGCAACTGTATACCAGTAAATACACACACAAAGCAACTGTATACCAGTAAATACACACACAAAGCTACTGTATACCAGTAAATACACACACACAAAGCAACTGTATACCAGTAAATACACACAAAGCTACTGTATACCAGTAAATACACACACACAAAGCTACTGTATACCAGTAAACACACACACAAAAACAACTGTATACCAGTAAATACACACACACAAAGTTACTGTATCCCAGTAAATACACACACACAAAGCAACTGTATACCAGTAAATACACACACACAGCTACTGTATACCAGTAAATACACACACAAAGCTACTGTATACCAGTAAATACACACACAAAGCTACTGTGTACCAGTAAATACACACACAAAGCTACTGTATACCAGTAAATACACACACACAAAGCTACTGTGTACCAGTAAATACACACACAAAGCTACTGTATACCAGTAAATACACACACACAAAGCAACTGTATACCAGTAAATACACACACAAAGCAACTGTATACCAGTAAATACACACACAAAGCAACTGTATACCAGTAAATACACACACACAAAGCAACTGTATACCAGTAAATACACACACAAAGCAACTGTATACCAGTAAATACACACACACAAAGCTACTGTATACCAGTAAATACACACACACACAGCTACTGTATACCAGTAAATACACACACAAAGCTACTGTATACCAGTAAATACATACACACAAAGCTACTGTATACCAGTAAATACACACACAAAGCAACTGTATACCAGTAAATATACACACACAAAGCTACTGTATACCAGTAAATACACACACACACAAAGCAACTGTATACCAGTAAATACACACACACAGCTACTGTATACCAGTAAATACACACACACACAAAGCTACTGTGTACCAGTAAATACACACACATAAAGCTACTGTATACCTTATGAATACACACATAGAAATAGTATGCAAATACATCAAACACACAGACATATCATGTAACTACACTGAACACACACACATAGAAATACCATGTCAATACACCAACATACAGAAATACCATATAAATATACTGAACACACACATAAATATCTTGTAGTTGCATCAAACACACAGATACTATATACCATGTAAATATACTAAAACACACATAGAAATACAATGTAAATAACTAATACACAGAGATGTACTATGTAAATACACTGAACACACAGATATATCATGTAAATACACTAACAAGCATGCAGAAATACCACGTAAATACACCTAACCCACAGATATATATATATATATAGGATTTACTGGATAAAATTAGGACAAAAGAAGGCACAAGGCCCATCTGGATTGTCCTCCCACAACAATGGGATATTAAACAGATTATTGAGCAAGTAACCATGAATCAAGCCTAGTTTTAAAGGAATCAAAATTATCTGCCTCTACAATAGAAGGAGACAGGGAGTTCCAGGATTTTGCTGCCCTTATATTGAAAAAATTGTCATATTTTTTGTTGTTAGCCCACTCAATCTCTAATTGCTTAGTGTGTAGTATTCCCACAATTCTCTTGTTAGCAAATGATAGCCCACATATGTTAAACAGCATAGGATTATGGACTATAATTTAAATACACAAAACACACACAGATATGCCACGTAATTACACTGAACACACACAGAAACATCATGTAAACGCATTGAACACACACAGATATACCATGTAAATACACTGAGCACACACTTAAAAATACCATGTCAATACACTAACACACCACTGAACACACACAGATATACTATGGAAGTACATTGAACTCACACACAGGAATACCATGTAAATACATCAACACACACAGGAATACCATTTAAATATAACAACACACAGGAATACCATGTAAATATAACATCGCTCACAGGAATACCATGTAAATATAACAACAGTCCCAGGAATACCATGTAAATACATCAACACACACAGAAATATCATGTAAATATAACACATAGGAATACCACATAAATATAACAACAGTCACAGGAATACCATGTAAGTATAACAACACGCAGGAATATCACATAAATACATCAACATACACAGGAATACCATGTAAATATAACAACACACAGGAATATCATGTAAATATAGCAACAGTCACACAAATACCATGTAAATACATAAACACACACAGGAATACCATGTAATTATAACAGCACACAGAAATACCACATAAATATAACATCGCTCACAGGAATACCATGTAAATATGATACACAGGAATACCATGTAAACATAACATTGCTCACAGGAATACCATGTAAATATGATACACAGGAATACCATGTAAATATAACATTGCTCACAGGAATACCTTGTAAATATAACAACAGTCACAGGAATACCGTGTAAATACATCAGCACACACAGGAATACCACATTGCTATAACAACGGTCACAGGAATACCATGTAAATATAACAAAACACAGGAATACCATGTAAATACCCAGTCCTGGATTTGATTCCCACAACCTCCACTCGCATACTGTGTGACTCTGAGCAAGTGACTTAACCAGCCCAGTGCTCCCAGGTCGCCCCTGAAAACCAGCACTTACGCCTAGTGGGCCTTACCCGGTTACCAAAAGAATAAAAAAAAAAAAAAGAAAGAAAAAAGCATCAACACACATTATGTAAATACATCAGCACACACAGGAATGCCATGTAAATTCACTTAGTATTTTCATGAGCACCAATGTGGTCCCCATTGCAGTTTGCTCCAGTGTAACTAAATGACACTACATTGACCAAGATCCCTCCCCTCTTCTCACCTGCATGCTGAAGCTGTCAGCTGACAGGTTATACTGTGAGGATTGCACTACCAGTGTGAGCATACACACTGGGGAGGGGTGCAGACCATATTTCAACAACTCTCACTATTGCCTCCCCCACAATCCATCACTGGACTTTAAAAAATATTTTTGTTAACTACTGTACTTATCTAAGCCATGCTCCTGTGGTACAGGGTAACCTGTTCCTAACCTATTCATCGGAGGACATTATTCTCAAAATACTATATTCTTTGTTGTCTTTTTTTAATTTTTCATTTTCTTTCTTTCTTTCTTTCTTTCTCTCTTTCTCATCACTTACCATCATTTAAACTCTATTTGCCTTACTTACTTGATAATAAGACTTCATGATACTTAATATATCAGAAGTATAGAAAGTTTCTAGTTATGCTTCATTGTATAGATTTATGAATATATATAGAATAAAGCACGGGGAAGTGTTTATAATGAGGATTTCATGCACACCCAAGGTGTGCGTTACTCCATAAACCCACAAAGTCATTACACACTAAAGGTGTGCATAAATCCTCATTTAAACACTTCCCCATGGTTTCCTTTTTTATATTTACTGGTTCTTGAAGTCATGCCTCCATTGCACAAGTTACTGCCACTCCGTGGCTGTAAATGACTGCATCCCACACACCCCAGCCAAAGAATGTACAGTCTCCTACCCAACACATGACACTTTCCCCAAAACACAAAACCTGCCCTTTTTTTAACTACAATCACACCGACGCCCGAAACACAAAACCTGTCTTTTTTTTTAAATAGTGAAGCCCAGCCACCCCACTACTACAAGTGGCCATTGTTATGTGTGGCACCACATTGCTGCGCTCGCTCTACCAGTCACCACACACAGAATCCTTCATCACCATGACAAAGAGAAAAAATATAAATAAAATGTGAAAGCAAGCAGTATGTATAATAACCTTTCTCCTCCTCCTCAACAGAGCTGCAGTACCTGCACTTGGTGATCGGTTCCCACTCGGTATAATGTTAAATTGTTTTATCTGTGCTAGGAAGCAGTTTATGTATCTGCAGTTTCCAGGTGCAGGCAAGTGACTTGGCAGCATGAGGGAAGGCAGCCCTGCAGCTGCTCATCTGGCATGGGATGTGTTGGCAGAAAGGTGATTGGGCAAACTCCGTTATTCATGGTTCGTTATTCACATGTGTGAATAACGTAGTTTTCCAGCCACCGCCAGCAGTTGATAAACATCTCTAACCAGTAAATATCATAGATACATTTGTAGAAAGGATTTTGTTTATTTATTCCAAACGTGTTTTTCCAGGTGAGCAAACAGAACCCAGGCATGCTCGTTTCCAGTTGAGACCGGGGGGAGGGGGGGTGCAGAGGACAGCTGAGGTATTACATATAGTTACTTCATGCAGATATAGTTTTACATTCCATTCTTGACTGAGTTACTGAGGTCTGTGTAGTATGAAATTGTAATATTTTCTTTTACTGATGTATATGTAATTTCACATAATACAAAACAGTATTTATTACAAAAAATTGGATTTCACCTTGCTGCTTCAATCTCACTCTGATATAGGGTAACATGCTCACACATGTTGCACAGCACGACAGGCTCCCGTGGATACAGTGTGTAACACTGTGCATGAATGCTGGGGATAACTGTGTAGAAATATTATTGTACCCTGCCTGCTTCCCCAGTACACCCATAGAAAGGAGGCATTCAGTCTCACTGGGACTGTCTTGAGGTGCAAATGTTTAAACAAAAAAATAAATAAATCACAATTTGGAGGTCATGGAAGACTAAATATTTGATATTTTGGTACATAAAGGTAGGGTGCTCGGTGGCCATGTTTGGGGGGGTAATAGAAAAGACGTGGTTAGTTGGATGGGATTGGCAGTAGGTGGGTGGCACTGCAGCAGCCAGCAAGGCATGGGGTGTCATTAAAAACACCACTTTGAATGCCTCATAATGAATTGAGAAAGCAGGTGATGTTTATAAAATTATGGATCCAGTTGCCTCAAGTAATCTGAGAAATGATGGCATCAGGTTAAGGAAGAGGGTTCTGTTTTATAGACCATGTCAGGTCAGGCTGGTGCTGATAGGACACCTGTTCTTTAAACTATGGAGGGTGGGGTGTAGGGGAACAAGGGAATCGGGCATCCTATTGGATAAAAAGGAAAAGATGTGGGAGGTGCTAGCGCAGACGTAAAAGCAAGCAAAAAACTAGAAAAGGCCACACACTTACCTGAATGTCCATGATATACATTTAGAACAATTTTATCAGTAAATGCAACTTAAGTATGGAATTCACCAAAGTTTTATAACGATACAGTCTCTCCAATGCGGTGGTCCTGGTATATCTCCTCACTGACACGTAGCATTCAACAACTTTCATGATTTCTGCTTGAAACCCACAGATTACAGTTTAAATGAAGTTCTCAGATATTTGACAAATGCATAAATTTTGGTGCAAAGCATGCGGCACTTGCAATAAAAAGTGAAAAATTCCCACTGTGATCTAACAGCCTTGTCTCAAGTACTGAAACTGCAAGAGAATTGTGCCACAACTGTCCGAAATCCAACCTTTTGCCTTTATTGTTCCATTTCTCATTTTATAAGTGCACATAGTCCTATAAGTGCAAGAACACAATCCTATAAGTGCAATAACCTACCCCTGTAAGTGCGATAACATATTTCTATAAGTGCAATAACATACCCCTGTACATGCAATAACATACTCCTATGAGTGCGATAACATATTCTCCTATAAGTGCAATAACATACTCCTATAAGTGTGATAATATACTCTTATAAGTGCAATAACATACTCCTATAAGTGCAACAGCATACTTCTATAAGTGCAACTACACAGTTCTATAAGTGCAATAACCCACTCCTATAATTTTATTAGCACACTCCTATAACTGCAATAACATACTCCTTTAAGTGCAATAACACACTCCTATAAGTGCAATAACACACTCTTTTTTCCAATTCCAACTTTTTTTTCCAGTTCAAACAACACACTCCTATAAGGGCAAAAATGCACTCCTTTAAGTACAATAACAGTCTAATCAGTGCAATAATTTACTCATATTACTGCAGTAACACACTCCTGTAAGTGCATTAACATACTCCAGGGTTTATTGTGTGTGATGTAATGACCCAAGTTCCAGGTGTTTGAAAGCACTTGTATGCAGAAACATAGAAACACAGACAATGATGGCGGAAAAAGACCAGAGGTCCATCCAGTCTTCCCAAGTTCCCTATAAATCCCTGGACCTTTTTTTCCACCAGGATACTAACCCTCCCTGTCCTCTCTCTGTTCTCCTCCTTGGCCCTGTCACCCCCAGTAACCTCCATTCCCTTCATTACATCCCAGCCCTGCGTGAATCTCCTGACTGTTTTCATACCCACCACTTCAGCCAACAATCATTTTATTTATTTAGTTTTTGTTGACCAGGTAAGTGCACTAGACAAATCCCACCTATTTTCAGGCACGACCCGGGGGAGGGGAATACAGATGAATGCCGACTGACCTTGAACCAGATTAAGCTGTTGGTGGTATTTTCAGTGAATGAGGGAAATTTGGCCAGGACAACGGGGAAATTCCCCTACTCTTTTCGATAAGTGCCATGGGATCTTTAACATCCACCTGAACTACCACCAATCCAGGCAGATGGGACCTCGGTTTAACGCCTCATCTGAAAGACGGCACCTCAGAAGTGCAGCGCCCCTCTCATGCTGCGCTACAGTGTCAGTACTGGGATATTAACCCAAGTGCCAGATGTGGGAACTGAACCCACAGCCCTCTGATCTCCCAGCCTCAGAGGCGAGTGTGCTACCTACTGAGCCACTGACACTGATTTCTCATTCCTCACAAAAAACTGCGAACAAACAGTGGACATGGACTATTACAAAACAACCCACAACCTGCCATGTGTTATTGCTTAAGCAAGCATGTCATTTGAGGAGGCACGTACTGCAATAGTATGTGACTACACTTTACATACAGGGGGCTGGATGTTCAAACCTCATGATGCAGACACAGTTCTCAAGTTTTGACATAACCTGCATCATGCCAAAGGCAGCAATATTGTTTGCAGTCAATTGGCAAATGTTTTGATGCATTTGTGACAATTTCCACACTTTGCAGCACAAAAACAACGCATGTGTCATCATTTTGATGCATGTCTCATTTGTGACATAAGCTTAGATCATATTTTATACAGTCTAACAGTCCCCCCACTCATCCTTCCCACTCACATACCACCACTCCGTACCCCCCCCCCCGTTATCCATGTGGCCAGCATTCAGTGAAGCCAGATGTAGCGACTGGCAAAGCTCTTCTCTCACCTGCTCGGCCAGCCACAACATAAGCTGTCAGTCTGTCAGTGAGTGCATGTGCAGTATACCACTGGACACCAGGGGATTATTGTATGGATGGGAATGGGTAATTGGGGGTAGGGGGTGCCACAAGACTCCAGGGATAGCTGTACTATAACTAAATGGGTAATCAGAGGATGAGGGGTGCCACTAGCTGTACTAAAACTAAACAGGTGAGTTGGGGTGGGGGGTGCCACTAGTTGTACTAAAACTAAACAGGTGATTGGGGTGGGGGTGTCACTAGGCAGCAGGAATAGCTGTACTACTACTAAATGGGTGATCAGGGATGCCACTAGACATGAGGGATAGGTGTACTACTACTAAAAGGGCAATTGGTGGCATTGTGGGGTGGGATAGCTGTACTGCTACTAAATGGATGCTTGGGAGTGAGGAGTGGCACTAGACAACAGGGATAGATGTACTACAATGAAATGAGTGATCAGGGGTAGGGGATACCACTAGACAGCAGGGATAGCCATACTACAACTAAAGGGGCAATTGGGAGTGAGGAATGCCACTAGACACCAGGGATAGCTGTACTACTACTACTACTACTACTAAATGGGTGATTGGGGGGGCGCCACTAGACACAAGTGAATTTGTCATCACACTGCAGGATGAGTACTAAGGGGCTTCTGCACCCCATGCACATGAGCCTATAACGGGCTTGCAAATGGCCCCTTAGCATGTTGCATGCCCGATGGGCTTATTTGCATGTTGTGGCTGAATATAGCCCTCAGGGGTCTATCCATTTCAGGCAGCGCAATTCCCTGTGGGCTATATACAGCCCAGGTCTGTGTCAGGGCAATACAGTTTCACTCAGTGCTGTGCTGACATGGTCCAGTATTCAATTGTATAGCACCAACCACTATATGACTGAATATAACAGCCACCAGGTCAGGTGCTAGTGCAAGAGTAGTGCAAATATTTACACTGTGCTTATGTTCCTATTTGAATATCAGGACCGTGGTCAATAAAATCTCAAACTGAAGTGATAGGTTTTAAGCAACTCTATTTCTAAGCCATTAAACATTTTTTATCATATAGTTGTTTTTTTTAGTAAAAAATGTATGCATGACATCCTTAGATTCATAATGAGCATCTTTTTAATTTTGTCAGATAGTTTAAAAGCAGCTTTTATAGCTAGTTTTGTAATTAATGACTCAAGTCATTAAAGATGGCCGTCACTCACAATATTTACAGACATTCTTAAATTGAAGGTAACTTTTGGCTGTAAATACTGGGTTTATTCAGTGGATATTACTATATTATGCAAGCAATGATACCCAACTAGGTGGGCGGTATTAGGTTATACCAGACTGCCCTTGGCGTAATGAGGTCCGACACTGCAGGTAGAGGGCATTATACCCCTGAACATTCCAGTATAGCCCATACCACCCACCCTGGAGGGTATCATTGTACTTGAAAAATGGATATTGGGTTCATTTTTAATAAAAAAAGTTTTAAGAATTAAAATACAGCAATAAATAAACAAAAATTTATAAAAAGCTGTGTGCAACAAAACAGTCCTGTGACTGGCAGAATTGCCAGTAGAGGACGCTGCTTTTTCTGAGAGCCTTTTATGCTTTGCTCTTGCTTTGGACTGCTTGGTTTCCTCCCCTGCCCCTCCTCCCACCCAAGCCCAGTAACTGAGAGCCTTTTTGGGTCTCTTTCTGATGTGCTCTGTTTTGTGCCACCGCAAGCAGCAGTGCACTGCGATTTTTTTTAAATAATGGCACTTTTATGAGGACTCATGGAAGGAGGACAGCATGGCTGTCTGGCATTAGTGGTGGACAACTGGTACAGTTTGTCTGGGTTATTTTGGGGGGTGGAGAAGAAATGCTGTTCTTTGTGGGGGTGTTCAGCAGAGAAAGTGAGGGCGAGCAGTGGATGCCGTCTGTACTTGACATGCAGCAGAAGTGACTAGCGTGTGTCTGTGAGTGGTAGCAGTTAGCCATCAGAAAACGGGAAATCAAAACGTCATTTGTTGTGGTAAGAGGGTCAGAATCAGTTTGTGGCACTCAGATTACTCACACCAGTGCAGCTGAGGTGAGTTGGGGGGACTCACTCAGTCCTCTATCAGGGGAAAGACAGCTCACTTAGGAAGAGAAAAGAAATGGTAGCAGATCCAGTTTTGAAAATGTGATTGGCACCATGATATACATAACCAGGTCAGTGGGCATTGGCACTTTTTTACCTGGGCTCTGTTATCTGATAGATGCCCACCTTGCCAAGGGCATCAGCCAATCAGAGGCCAGAAAATCCTTAGCCCATTTTCCAAGATGGTGCTAGCACGCCTTTTTGATGGTAAACCACACCACATCATACCAAGAGGTGCTGCAGGGACAGCAAAAGAAGTCCCATACAGAGAGGCTCAAAGACCTCAGCATGTGTACACTGGAGACCAGGAGGGAGGGTGGGGACATGAATGAATCTTTCAAGTTTCATCATGAAATAAACAAGGTAGACACTGGGGAACTCTTTGTTTCAGAGCAGAAACACAGGCACAAGGGGGAACTAAATGGTGCTGGTGGGAGGGAGATTCGGAAAGGACATCAGAAAGTATTTCTTTACACAGAGGGTGGTAGATAAGTTGAACATGCTGCTAGAGTGGGTGGTCTTTGCCAAATCAGTTGAAGTATTCAGGTGAGGGTGGGACAGACCTATGGAGCTCGTGAAGACAGCCAGTGAAGATGACATGGGGTGAGGGGGAGTGGGTGACCACGAGGGCATTCACATTATACTATAGTATAGGTAGGGCCAGGCAGACTAGATGCACCAGTAGGCCTGATTTGGCAGCTGATGCTTAATTTTTTCATGGTGGGAACTGCAAAGAAGCAAGAACTTTTAAAAGCTTCAAAACCATATATCTCAGTTCAAGAATAAAGAAAACAAAAAGAAAAATTGGTATATTGATATTTTTTTGCCAGAAATATGCCATAACCAAAAAACAAGAACAGGATGACTAACCCTTCTTTCCATTTCAAAGCAATCCCAGAAAGCCTAGCTAAAAAACACATTCCTAAAGTGCTTGGAAAGTCTAGGGTCAGTGGTGATTCACTGGATATGAAACTTCTCGCCCTCACCATTGACGAAGTCCTGCTCCCACTAACCAAAATCCTCAACCGTTTCCTCATGCTCTCCCAGTTCCCCCAAAAGTGGAAATTGGCAGTGGTGACTCCAATCCATAAAAGTGGTGACAAGACTCTCATGAACAACTACAGGCCTATATCCATCCTCCTCTCTCTATCCAAAGCATTGGAACGGATAGTGGCTGATCAGCTCATGAAGTACCTTGTAAAATACAGCCTGCAATGTTCCCAGCAGCATAGCTTCTGCAAAGGGCACAGCACTACCACGGCACTCCTCGTATTCACCACACATATCCATCATGCACTTGATCAGGGCCAGTTGGTCAACGCCTCTTTTATTGACCTGACTAAGGCATTTGACACTGTCAACCACTCCATTCTCCTCGAACAATTATCCCTCCATGGTCTTTCAAGTGAAACTACCCTCTGGTTTCAAAGTTACCTCAGTAACCTGACCCAACAGGTCAGGATTGGTGAATTCCTCTTGTCATCCCTACCAATCCAGTCTGGAGTACCCCAAGATTCTATCCTGGGTCCTCTGTTATTCAGCATATTCCTGAACAATCTCCCTGCCTCCTGCCATGACAGAATGTTACTGTATGCAGATGATGCAGTCATCTTCACTTGCCACACTGACCCCACCTCCCTTCAGTCTTCACAAAAGTGGAAGACTGATTTTGCTCACATAAACTCATCCTTAACCACAAAATTACTAAAACAATGTTGTTCCATGGAGCCCACAACAAGTACAAGGACCATGAGCTCATAATTAACAACCATGAAGGCGTTGCCCTTGAGCAGGTGGATTTGTTTAAATATCTGGGCCTGACCCTTGACTGCTCCATCTCGTATATCAAACACATTGACAATATCACTAAAACTGTGAACTCCCGCATAGGGCTACTATAGAAACATAAACATTGCCTAATGGCTGAAGCCTTGAACCTCGCTATCCAGAGCTCTGTTATCTCAACTATTGACTACGGACTTGTTATCTATGGATCCGCTACTGATACTGCACTCCGGTGCATGGCTGTAGCCCTTAATAAGGCATGTAGACTCCTTATTTCAGCTGCCCGCCTTTCTCACACATGTGACATTTATGAGCAGGCTAACTGGCTCCAGCTATCCGACAGGCTAAAGTACCAGACCTGCATCCTAGCTAAGAAGACATCACTGAGCCTTATGCCCCCTGGAGTCCAATTAATATTGACCCTGCAGCATGTCCGCCACCTAATTAAAAGATCAGACAGTCTAACCTTTACAATACCTCGCTGCTGGACCTCTCAGGCTCAGCGTTCTTACCTTGTCAAAGCCTCCACCTTGTTCAACATGCTACAGTACCTACAGAAATCTCCAACATTGCCAGGATTGGTGCTTTTAAGTGTAAACTACATCAACATTTCATGGCTAGTGCCTTCTGTGATTGTTTCTTATAATCCCCTCCAGGCATACTACCCTCAAGCATCCCTTCTCACTGCCTCAGCTCCTCCTCCTCCTCCTCCTCCTCCTACTCCCCATTACTGGGTATAGGATGAATCTGTCTCCTGTTCCTTTTCATCCCCACCATTCCTTCTCCCTTGCTATTTCCCATCTACCACATACCCAACGCAATGCCCTCCCCATTTCTCCCCTCCTCCCCCTCTCTCTCTCTCTCTCCCATACCACCCCCTCATCACCTCTCTTCTTTCTCTTTTCACACTAACCCACTCCTAACAAAGCTTCACTGAGCCACCTATGACTTGTACTGTATAACTAACTCACAACACTGTTCTTTGACAATGTCTTTGGCTGCTATTATTGTAACCTTACTTGTCTTTTTTTTTTTTGTAAGTTCCATTCTAATGATCATGTTATGTTTTGTGCCTTATTGTCCTTATTGCCTTGACATGGAACCTTTGTAAAAGAGCCCTCGGCTCAAAGGTGTCATCCAAAATACAAATAAATAAATAAACCAATATCAGGGCGGCTCTAATGGGATTGGACCCAGGATCCCCCGTTCTCAAGCCTGTTCTCCAGCTACTAGGCCTTGCTGCCTCTAGAAAGGTGGTTTGATGGTTAGAAAACATCTCGTCAAAGATGCTCCTCACCTTTTGTAGTATTTGACAGCGTAATTACTTCAAGAAGTCTGTTTACAACCATAAAGGAGCACTATATGCTCACTTATTGTGAATGCTACCTGTTTTCTTGTCACCAAGATGTTCTGTACTGTGGCAGCTGGGGATATAACTATTTGTGTCAGTTTACTTTTACTGTTAGCAGTCGTCCTCTGTTACTATCCTGGGTGTCGCTTTAGAGCTGCACAGTGTAACGGGGAGGCTCCATGATAATGTTTGTACTAACTGGTCCCATTCCTATCTCATGGGTAGGGCCCAATCAGTCAGAACTGGCAACTCACTCTCTTTCCCTTTCTCCATCAATACTGGAGTGCTTTAAGGGTCAATCCTTGGGCAGTCACTCTTCTTAATATTCTTAAATGACCTTCCTGCTGCCTGCTCCTCCACAGCTATTCATATGTATGCAGATGATACTATTCTGTTTGCCATTGGCACCTCCCCCTCTGATGTGGAGACCAGCCTCCAGCTGGATTTCAAAAAAGTCCAATTCTGGTTTTGCTCCAATCAGTTGAAAGCTCAACGCCAAGAAGACGGTCTCTATGACCTTTGGCACTAGGCAAAGTCTCGCCAGGCTTACAGTCACCCCATCATTCTACTCCCCTTGAGGGATTCACATTGGAGGATGTCACCTCCTTCAAACACCTCAGGCTCTGGCTTGACCAGCACCCAGACTTTTCTGGACATGTGGAAGCCATCCACAAGAAACTGCATCCCAAACTTGGTGCTCTATACAGACACCGTTTTTACAACCTCCAGCAGGCCTGCTGTGAAATTGTCCAGAAAATTATCCTCCCAATTTTTTAATAAAAACATAGTCGACAATGCAGCCCCTAAGACCCTCCTAACTAGACTGGACACCCTTTTCTACACTTTTTGTCAGTTTGCTGTTAACTGCCCACCCTGTACACACCATTGTGACCTGTACACTGACTCTCTCTTTCCTGCCTCTGGGGCCAGATGCCTCACCCACTGTTCCTCCCTTGTTGGGAAGTACTGGCTCAATTCCCTCCCCCACCTCACCAACCTTCTCACCAAATCTCCTCCTCCCACCTACTCTTTATGTAACTCTGGTGTGTAGATGTTATCTGCCTGATCCTAGCTGAAATTGTATGGAGATCCTTGGAGAGGGGGGTGTCCTTTCCAGACCCCCTCAAGGAGGCGGTCATTAGACCACTCCTTAAAAAATCCTCCTTGGATCCCAACGATCCAGCTAACTACTGTCCTGTCTCTAACTTTCCCTTTGTGGAGAAGGTTATTGAGAAGGTGGTTGCGCTACAACTGGACAATCACCTTGTAACTCACAATGTCTATGAAGCCCTTCAGTCTGGTTTCAGGAAGAGGCATAGCACAGAGACTGCCCTTGTCTGGGTACTAAGTGATCTCCTAATGGCGAGGGATTGAAAAGGCTTGTACTATCTTGGTCCTTCTTGATCTCTCAGCAGCTTTTGACACTGTGGACCATGGTGTGCTTTTGAAGACCCTGCAGTTTCTCTGTGGACTGTTGGGTACAGTCCTCGAATGATTTTGATCATTCCTTGTAGGCAGGGTTCAGAGGATGGTCACTGGGATTTATTTCTCTGATGCCCTACCCCTGTCTTGCGGGGTGCCGCAGGGCTCCATATTGGTGCCTATGCTGTTTGCAGTGTATATTCTGCCATTGGGAGATATCATTGGTGATATGGCTTGAGTTTTCACTGCTATGCAGATGATACTCAGCTGTATATGTCCTTTGTGCCCGGTCAGGTTGATGCAATCTCTGTGCTAAATAACTGCCTCTTCGTAATCAGAGACTGGATGAGCTCCAGTTGGTTGAGGCTGAATCTGGATAAGACTGAGGTGCTGGTTGTGGACCTAGGTCACCTGGGGGTGGGTTTGGGGGCTGGGCACGCATTTGGCTTGTGGCTTGACAGTGTCCAGCTCACTACCTCAGATCAGGTGTGGAACCTGGGTGTTATCTCAGGTGTCAGCTGTGGTTAACTCCTCCATCTGAGGAATATTGCCAGGGTGAAACACCTAGTTCCACCGGGCGACCTTCCAACATTGGTCCATGCCTTCATTACTACCCATCTTGACTACTGCAATGCCCTCTACCTAGGGCTGTCTGGGGTTGAAATCCTCCACTTGCAGTTGGTACAGAATGCTGCAGCCAGGCCGTTGACTGGTACCTCTAGATCCAGTCACATTACGCCTGTGCTGCATGAACTGCACTGGCTGCCAGTTCAGTGGTGGATCACCTACAAGGTAGACTTGCTTACCTTTAAAGCCCCACATGAACAGGGACCCGTCCACCTGAAAGATCTCCTGATTCCCTACTTCCCCAATTGCCCTCTCCGATCTGCTGATGAGGGATTGCTAGAGATTCCCAGGGTCCATCTGAAAACATCAGGAGCTCGTGCCTTTTCATTTGTAGCACCAACCCTGTGGAATTCACTACCCCGTCGGTTAAGAGAATGCCTGACCATCAGTACTTTTAAATCTTTGCTAAAAACTTATTTATTTTCACTGGCATTCCCAGACTAATTTTAATGGTATATTGTTTATTTATATTAATGATGTATTTTTGTAAAACGCCTTGATATTGAAAGGTGCTATATAAATAAAGATTTGCTTGCTGGTTTCTGGACTCTTACTCTCCCTGTCCATTCATCCTCCTCAGGATAGGCTGCTTTCTCCTACCGTTTCCCTAAAATTTGGAACTCCTTTCCCTTAGTTATCCACTCGGCCCCGTTCACTCATTTGTTATCATCTGTTCTTTGCAACTACATTTTTCCTTCGTACAATTGCACCTGACCCCCTCCCCAACTTCCCCCCATTCATATTTTCTGTCATTAAACCATACCCTATCCCTCTCCCTCTCTTCCTCTCACCTACTCTTTCTTTAGTCAGGCTAGCTATTCTCTCTCTTTTACCCTCAACCACTCTGTTGCTGCTTGGGTCAGGCCACCTAACTCATGTCTTAAATGTGTAATTACTGTGTTCTATTTATTTATCCTGTGCTTATCTTAGTTGTTCATAGCTATCATTTTTGATCAGTGTTATGTCTCTTTTTTTTGTGTGTATCATGCCTTTTTTTGTATTCACCAGTTGTATTCTCCTATGCCCCCCCCCACTCCCCGGATGCATCTGGAAACAAGCTATTTTGGCTCAGTATGCCTTTCCTGGTGAAACTTTTTAAATAAATACATACATTTGCTTACTGCTGATTTAGCTCTTGGGAACAAACTGAGATTTCAGCAATCAGAAAATGGAGGCACCTTGGATAGTTACAGGGGACTACTGCAAACAGATAAAAATAAACTAAAACTAATTATGTATAAGAGCAAAGGAGGGAGAGAGGTGATATGATTGAAACATTCAAACACCTTAAGGACATTAACAAGGTGAAAGAGCTAACATGTCTCAATATAAGAAAAATAGCAGGACAAGAGGACACAGCATGAGATTAGAGGGATGCTGATTAAAGGGTAATGTGAGGAAGTTCTTTTTCACAGAAAGGGTGGTGGATGCATGGAACGGCCTACCTCAGGAAGTGGTGGATATGAATACAGTGCAGGGCTTCAAACAAGCATGGGATAGGCATAAGGGAGCAATACAGATGAGTATGAATAGATAGGCCATTGACAGAGCAAAGCCCGATGGCACATTCATAAGGCAGAAAAAGAAATGGGCAGACTGGATGGGCCTTGTGGTCCTTATCTGCCATCAACTTCTATGTTTCTATGTGTCTATGTTAAAATATCTGTCCACAACAGCTATAGCAAATGGAGTTTAACTACTTACAGTTAAACAGGCAGAACTCACAATCAGGTCTACATACTAAGCAATCCGTGTAAGCAAGAGTAAATCAGAATGCTGCACAAGGGGGTTCCCGTGGACCTCTGTGGGCATTCATGGAAGGGACATGCAACCCTTCTGCACTCAATCCTCCAGCTGATTGCGCAGTTATGCACACAGCCAGTCCAGGAACATGTCTAGGGGTGTGTCCACACTCTGTGCCATTCACAAAGGCATGGATTGCTGGGCAAGAGAAGATGCAGGATATAGCAGCAGCAACTCACTATATCTGTTGTGTGCCCCTCTAGAGAAACCCTGTAAGCTGCAGGAGAACAAAACACCCCCCTGTGGTGTTGTCTCATTGCTCTGGTTGAAAAGGGAGGGTTGGGTGCAGCCATTCTGGCATTTGCCCGACATTTTAAAATGTTGTGCTCCCACGCCTTCCCAGAATCTCCTGATCGTGTGTAGCAGTGAATCCACTTTTGGACCCAGGACAGGCATCTGATTGAATGCCTGCTTGTGTGCGTTGGTCCACCCTGCACAGCTGCATTCTGGGGTGGGGGTGGGGCTGTGGACAGGCAGACGACAGTGGCCAGCATTCAAGCACACCAGCCACCGCATGCCTATCCAGGGGTGTGGAGCTATGCAGGCCGGAAATGCATGATGAATCACGTGTTCCTGGCCCATCATTCAAGCATAGCCCCCAATTTTGGAGGGTGCAGTGTTCCTTTAACCAGCTACAGGTGTTAAAAAGCATGCTTGTGAAAACCCAAAGACAGATTTGAAATCAAAATGCCTGAATGTGAAACATTACAATTCTTGTCTACACCAAGTCCAGATTCTGGACTCCCTTCCCCCAACAGGCCGAAGGATTCATCTTTCTCAGTGTCTGGCAACTGAGGCTGTTTGTGACTAAGGGGAGGAGTGTCTTTTCTTTATCACAGAGAGTATCGCCTTTCACAACAGATGGCGTCACCTCACTCATGTTTATACACAACTTTGCACCGTCTGTCTCCTACTCTCCAACCTTTTCTCTGTATTAATACCAAGTCCCTGGGGAAGTCAAGCCCAGCTCTGCCACAGACTGACGAGCCTGTTGCCCTAGGCTGCTGAGAGGGAGTTGAGACCCAGACTGACCCAGTAAAAGCTTCTTCTGCTGGAGGTCAGTATCAGAACTGCTGCTGCTGACATGATGGTCTGGCACACAATGTGCTCCCCTTTTTCTGGGGGCCTCTTGACTGGCCTTTCCAACAGTGTGTAGTCTGCACTTCTACATACCAGCCTTATAACTTCACACTAAGGGGCAGTGAGCCTATAAAACTGGAAATCAGCATGATGTAACTACGAACCATCGTAACAGGAACAGGATCTTACTAGGATGGGAACAGTTACCTTCCTGACAATGAACAATTATAACCAGAAACTGTCACCCCTCGGAGCTCCTTCTCTGCTGAGACCATTTATCTGCCAAACTGGTAATCTATTTGTAACCCCTAGGTGGTGCTATCCCAAGTGCTACTACCCCTGCCTGCTTGGCTAGACACAGTTAAGGGGCCTGGGTACTGAAATGGGTGCCTCCACCCAGAGGACAGGGTTGTTAGTAACAAGGTTAACATGGGTACAGCCCTCTGGGACACTGTAACCCCCCTCTTTCCCCTCTAGTGGCCTAGACAATCTGCAACAAACACTTTCATAGTAGTCCCTATTCAGCATACAAATCCCCACACTGTTTGCACTTACCACCAGGGCTTGTTCCACCAGTTCGACCCTGGAGACCCCCTGTAAAACAAGGTTAGGCACAGCAAATAACAGCAGTACAGTGCTTTTGGTACAAACTGGAACCACATTCAGATTAAATGCAAAAAGAGTTAGATCTGATTTATTCAGGGGAATTGAACAAGGAAGGGGCGTAATCAGGTTGATTGATCCTAAAACTGATTTAGTCAGGCAATTATGCATACACTTTTAGTCTCTGCACAGTCACATGCTCTGGGTACCCAGTTGGAAGTAAGGTGGGCTAGCTTGGAACGTTGCCCGGGGTAGGCTGGCATCACAGCTGGTTGGGGCCCTGGGATGAAAAGAAAAGACATGCACAACCACACACTATTTGTAATCCGGAGCCTGAAGGCTCTGTTCATGAAAGGAAAACAACAATGCAATCAGATGACAACACCTGAGATTTAGCTGTTGTTGCAGGGAGCTACCCTGATTGTTACACACGCTACCCAATATGAGACACAGGCTAGATGAAATGGAGACTGCAGGTTGATGACTGGTTTTCCAGGAGAAGCAGGGCCCTCACGAATCACCAAGGTGTCGTTCCTGTTCGAGATGGTTGAGCAGGGGGCTGATCCCCGGGTGAGTCTCACGTCGATGATAGCTTCTGTGCCTGAAGTAGCTGGCTGGGCCAGGTGGCAAGGCCCAGGCTGGTTGGAACAGTTTGGATTTCGAGTCCGGTAGTGCTGGATGCAGCTTCCAGCAAGCGTGGCACATTTACACAGTGGGGAAACAAACCACGACCCACTAACAGCACACAGTACATTTATAGTAAAGCAATCACCATAACACAATGTGGATGGCAGTCCAGCTGCAATATCAGTGTCTCTGAGCAAAACCGGGAATTCTGTGGTAAATGGATGTCCTGACAGGCCGATCACGTACAGCAAATCTTCGGTCTTCTTCAGGTTTAAATCTGGTCACTCTTCAGTGGCTTTATCACACTCCAGTTCAGATACAGTCCAATTGCTAAGCCTTTCAAAGGATTCCCTCTCGAGGGACAGCAGGCAGACAGGCAAAACTCAGCCTTTCCACCAATCTCCCATGCAAACTATGCAGGAGCTGCTGCTCGAATCACTCAAGCTGTTTACTCTTCAAACTCTAACTCCAGACTGACTCACTGTACCCAATATGCATGGCACAGTGAAAATATCTGGAGATGTAGTCCAAATTAAGGATGCACAAATCTCTCCATGTTGGAGAGCTGAAGGCAGGCAGGCCAGACTCAGCCTTCCCGCCAAGTACCCACGCTACCCTGTGGGGCAGCAGCTCCTCGAGCTGGAGCTGCTCACTCCTCCAGCTCCAACTCACTTCCGCCTCACTGCTGCAGGCAGTTTGAGAATTTCCCTCTGATCCAAAAGGTTCAATTGGTTGATCCATCTGTCTGTCAAAGCAAGGGCTTCCCCCCCCAGGTGCATTTAGGTGCCAAAGTCTCAAAACTACAATTCCTACAGAAATTTGCTCCCACAAGACCCCTAGGGACAGGCTCCATTTTAGAGTCCCCAAAGGTACTGATTGGTGCTGACTGGCAGTCCAAAACCAAAATGGTGGTGCAATACAGAAAGTCCACGCTGCAAAGAAGGCAGGTTAGACAAACTACAATACTATTGCTATTAAAGCAGATAAACAGTAAATAGTCACAGATCCTTGTAGGGCTCCTGCTGCGCAATTAGCGATGGCAGAACAGAGCGATAACACTGAAGCCTGGACGGGACTCAAGTCTAGACACACAACCCAGAACAACTATACACTGCAAAATAGGCAGCTTTTAAAGAGACAGGCACAAAGGTGATTACGCACTGTCATGCAATTTCTTTTTAAACAGCTAAAACACAGGACACCGGCCTACAGTACTGGGAACACATAAATGACTTATCTTGTGAGTGTCCTTACTGGGGAAAGATTCTGGTGTGACTTAGTCTTACTGGGATGAGTGACCTCTAATCCTCCACACTGGGAACAGTAACATATCTACTAACTGGGAACTGGTCTTTGTTTAACTGCTGTTTTTAAGCCTTTCACCAGGGTCTCCTTCCATGACTCATACACCATGCCTACCATGAGTAACCCTTGTGTTCAGGACTTGCCCACTGGCACAACACCATGGGAGGCTTATTCCTTACTATAGGTGTGGATCTCACCTCTTTTCGTACCCTTCCAACCAGCACAGCATGTGAGGCAATCAGCACAGCGGTGGCTCCATCGGATGACTCACTCTCCTTTCCAACTTCTAACAGGGTTGGGTGAACTCCTTCTCTAAGGATCAAAAGACCATCTGGAAGAGTTCCTTTGGTGCAGAGGGTTGAGGTCAGGGTCCAGAATACCCACTTTGTAGGCACCAGACCCTCGTTCCATCCTCCTCCTCCCCCTCTTCTGATGGGGCACATCCAGCATCAGTCTGAGGCCAGGCTAAATGTGATCATCACCCATGAAGCCAAGGCCATGATGCTATTCATGTTGATGTAGAAGATGCTGATGTAGCAGGCAGCCTTGCTCCCTCCCATGAGGGTTAGAAAGCACTATCACAACAGTATGTTCCAGACTTGAACTAGTCCATAGTGAGAGTTCAGGACTGACCCAGATCCCTTGTGGTCATGCAGTGCACCAATGGATAAGGTAGGAATCGGTATTTACTCTACTAGAAATGTTGCTGAGTTGTGACATGCTTGTTCAACTCAATGATGCTAGGGTAGTGTGGTGCAGAACTGTACTGCAGACCTAGGAACAATCCCAATTAAAAATGAGTTGGGAAAAATCCAGTGCTGTGATTGGTTCAGTCTGATCACATGATCATGCATTATTCCTGCACAGCAGCATGGATCTGAAATACCTAACTTTCTGATTCTCATTACTCTTTTTTAAAAATAAAAAATCAGGGGAGTCAATTTATTGTTGCAATACGGCAGTCTTGGCTGTGCCTAATTGTGGGATAATGGCACTTTATGAGTGCATGAAGCACTCATCTTCACCGTGTGCCTCACATCTTAAAGAGTGCTGTTATCTAACAATAATGCACACCTGTCATGCCATATTGCTTAATCATACCATTTCCATCTCAGGCTGGCAGAGTCTGAGTTGTAGCTCAGAGCTAACGTGCTCTAGCAGACTTACTAGAATCATTTTTCCTTATTCAAAATCAGCCTTAATGGAAACAGTTACACCACCCATTGAATGCGGAGTTGGCCATCCTGCTTAGCTGAGCATACTGTGTTTTTATTGGGAACAGTGACCTCCCAAACAGGGAATCTGCTTTACAGTGAAGAAAAAAAATTGTTGCATTTATATAGTGCTTTTTGTACATTGTATCAGAAGTCTTTACATGTAATGAGAGAAACTGGTAGTATAGTGACTGCAAAGAGCTGAAAAATCCTTATCTGGGCTCTGTCCTTCAGGGGGTCAGTTGCCCCAAGACCCTAACTTGAATCATAGAAACATAGAATTTGATGGGAAATAAGGAACACATGACCCACCCAGTCTGCCCATTTGTTTCCCTGCCTGTACTGTCACCGTAAACCCTACTAGATCTCCAGCTCCCCCCTTGCTTTCCACTAAAATTCCCTTGTGCCTAATCCTATCCCATGCATGCTTGAATCCCACCACTGATTTTGCCCCACCACTTCTGCTGCAAGACTGTTCTAGGCATCCACCACTCTTTCAGTGAAGAAGTGCTTCCTCACATCTTTTTTAAATTTACCCCCTTCCAGCTTCATAGCATGCCCCTATCAGCCCTATCAGGAACAGTTAGCCTCCCCAACTGGGAGTTATCATTTGTGAGAACAGCTATACTCACCCTAACTGGGATTAGTCCTTGCTCAGCCCAGCTAAGCTGCGGGGTGCACATGGAAGAGGGATGCGCAGCATGCCTAGCACCTCTGAGGGATGCTTGGCATACTGTCATAGAGGATCCCACAGGAGCTCACAGATGTCATACATCACCACAGTCAGAGCTGTCGAATGCCACTATGGGAAGAGTGTCCCAACTAAGCTGCTGTTATTTAATTGTCCCCCCTTCCACCACCACATTCACGAGTCCAAATATCAGTCACTTTGTTTTGCCCATAGATGGTTGGGGGTCAATGAGGGAGGAGGGTATGTTTAAAAATACGGGGGGTGAGCAGAAGATTTATTTATTTATTGGAATCTTGGATTAACACCTTTGAGCTAAAAGATCATTTACAAAGGTTCCACATCGTAAGGCACTAGACAAGGTATGTAGACAAGGGGTATATACAGCAGGTATGTACATTATGGTGCATACAGATACAGATTCAAGCAAGTACAGTTAAAATACATCCGGTAGGAGAGGTCGTCTTTATTGCAACAGTACTAACAGCATATAGTACCTAAGGTGGACAAGCAATTTATAGTGGTAGCTGAGCTTTAGAGCGTGCAGGTAGAGTTAAGGAGGGTCAGAGTTGGTGGTGATCAAAGGAGGGGGAGGACAGAATAGATAAGAGCAGGGGAAGGGTGGGAGCAGAAACAAAGGGGTGACAGATAAGGGGGTAGAGTGGTCAGAGGGGTGGAATTGAATAGGAATCTACCCAGGGTTACATAAGTAGGTGATAAGGTAGGGCTGGGTAATGTGGGGGGAGAGAGGGATATGAAAAGGGTTTTGATGTGAGGGGTGAGGTCAGAAGGAAACGGGGAGGGTATAAATATGGGGAGTAATATTTGTGATGAGAAAGGAGGAAGGCAGGGGGGATAAAGAGGGTTCATGGAGGTGAGTGCTCAGTGGGGTCACACCAGGCAGGGGAGGAATTGGGGGGGGAGATGGGTGGTATGCAGGACAGATAAGCTATCCATAACAGGATTAGGCACAGGTGATGCAGTCGCAGTTACTAAGAGTAGCCAGGTACTGCAGCAGCTTGGCTTTAAATGGGCATAGTTTCATTTCCTCAATCAGCTCAGAGTTAAGGGAATTTAGCCAGCAGGGGGCCCTGTATTCGAAGGACCGTTGCCCTAGTGAGGTCCAACTGAATGGAATTATGAAAGCAGTTTTACTTGACCCCCTAGTTAGTCTGGTGGAAGCGGAGTTTCTTAGCAGTTGCCTCACTCCAGGGGGAGCAAGACCGAGGGGGGATTTTTTGGCTAACAGACTGACTTGGTACTCTATTCAGGTTTAACCAACCAGTGCTTCAGTATAGTTCACAAGTGTGAGTTAAACAGTCTGCACCCAGGACTAGTCTGCAGGCTTTGTTTAAGACAATCTTGATCCACTTAAGTGCTGTATTGATACCGGCTCTGTAGACTACCAGACCATAATCTATGATAGAGAGCACGGAGCTGTTAACTGCAAGCTTGATGGCACTTTCAGTGAGGCACTGCCTATGTCAGTAGAGCTGACCTAGTCCGGCACTAGCTGCCTTGGCAACAAGGCCTATGTGCTGGCTGTAGGAGAGAGAGCTGTCAAGGTAGACACCAAGGTACTTAAAGTTGGCGACCATTTCAAGTGCATCAGAACTTGTTATTGTAGATACTGAGGGGATGGGAATTAAGACGGTTCTGATGGGAGGCAAACAACATTGTTTTAGTCTTGGTGTGGTTGAGCAAGAGCTTAGACTGAAGGAGCCATTTTTCCACAGCAGTAAAGTCATCTTGCATGCCTTTTTCCAGCTCTTCCGGAGTAGAGTGACACATGCAGAGAACAGCATCATCTACATATAGAAGGATCTTATTCCGGCAGACTTTGGGGAGCTCATTTTGATGGACTGGCAGGGTGCATAATATGTTTTGTTTATACACAGGAGGACTGGGTGAGGGTGTGGAGGATGACTGAGGGTGTGGAGAGAGATGGGACTAGTCTTGTCCACCTGGTGGAGCAGGAACACTAAAGCCTTTTGTAACTATTTATTTTATTCATTTAGTCAGAACCTGTTGGCCAGGAAAGGCCCATTAAGCTGTGATAGCTCTTTTCCAGGTGCATCCTGGGGAGTGGGTTACATAAACCTGTTTTTATTGACAGGGAACTTGGAAACTCCCCAATGCTTCATCACTTAGTGCCATGGGATCTATATGTTCCACCTGGACAGTGACCTCAGATTGAAATAAAGGACCTAAGTTTAACACCTCATTTAAAGGATGACACCTCAACAATGCAGCACTCCCATACTGCACTACAGTATCAGTCATGGATATTACCTCTGTTACTTGGCATGGGGCTAGAACCCATGACCTATTGATTTTCTGGACCCAGAGGTGAGCATTTTGGCCTGAATAATGAATACCAAGCAAATATATAACAAACAATGTTCGGTCCAGATTATAACTACTTGCCAAGCATTCACAAGAGGATACTTGCACACCTCTCATTGATGCTGGTGGCTAACAGTACCGCATCTTGGTCTATAGATTATTTTAAGAACGGTAATACAATCACCTTTCAAAAGAACATTATGAGACTAAGAAGAATGGGGTCAAAGGTTTTGACCTGCCAAAACTTATGGGTCAGTAGGAAAGGGATAATCATCAGCAGACATATTGGACTGGTTATTGTTAGAAATGAGGTCAAGTACAAAACAGAAGAGGTCTGTGCACAGCAGGAGGGGACAGTCAGTATAGTGGGAAGCCACTGTGCAGGGGACATATTCTTCAGCCGGACTGCTTTCCTATGAAGACTTTCTAGTTGATACAGTGCAAAGGAAGAGGAATTGGATTTTGTTTGTATTACTACATTGTAATTACAGTATAGTTACACGTAAACTCCAGGCTACCTACTTGCATAGACCAAATGTATAACTACTCTGTGGTTTTAATGTACTTACAGTTTTACAGTGCAATTGCATAGTAATTATTTAATGTATTTGTTTACTTCTTAGCCAGGTAGGTCCACTAAGCATCAAGTGTCCATTTTGAAGAGCCCCCTGCCCCTGGCTGAACAAACAATAAAACATGAGAACAATAATTAGTTACAGACGCTATTAGACATACTAAAACAAAAAATAGATTTATTGACAGATTCTGTTAGACATAATAAAACAATAATGCAATTATTTGCGGATGCTATTAGACATAACACAGTAATACAATTATTTACAGACACCATTAGACATCATAAACAATAATGAAAATATTTACAGATGCTATTAGTCATAACAAATCAATAATTTAATTGTTTACCAATATAACTAGAAATTATAGAGCAATACAGTTTTTTGACAGCTGCTATTTGAAAGAATAAAACAAGAATACAATTATTTACAGATGCTATAGGCATGCTAAAACAATAATACAATTATTTACAAATCCTTTAGACATAAAACATTAATGCAGTTATTTGTAGTTGCTATTAGACATTATAAAACAATAAAACAGTTATTTGTAGAAACTAATTAGACCTAAAACGACAAAACTATAATTTACAAATGTTATTAGAGAGCCTAAAACAATAATACAATTATTCACAGATACTATCTGAAATCCTAAAACAATACAATTATATACAGATGCTAAATTACATCCTAAAACAATAATATAATTATTTAAAGATGCTATAAGACATTATAAAATAATAATACAATTATTTACATTTATTGATTTATAAAATTTTGTTAACCGGGTAAGCCCACTGGGCCCCAAAGGTCCCTTTTTCAGGGGCGACCCGGAATTAGTTACAAAAGAAACTGCAAATACATAAAGGTGAAACAGTGCAGTGCAAATACATAAAGGTGAAACAGAGCAAGACATAGCACATTAATACAAAGACAGTATACAATTATACAGTATTCATTGAAGAGGGAGGTAGTTACAGCACATTTACACATTACATCAGTGGCAGCTGCCAGATTTAGGGCAATGGGTTTTTTGGGCAGAACCACGAAGGGAGAGTTGGCTAGCATTCAGGACAGCAGCAAAGGTTGTGGTTAAGGAGGTGTGCCAGCAGACCCTTCTGGAAGGTAGTGAGGGAGGGTGCTTCCTGAAGGTGTCTGGGGAGTTTATTCCATTGAACAGTGGCAATGTGGGCAAAGGATTTACTGCCAGCCGTGGAGCAGGTCCTAGGCAGGTCCAGGAGTTTTCTGCCTGAGGTCCTGAGTAGTCGGCTGAGTTGCTTTAGGGCTAGCATCCCTGCTAGCTCTGCAGGGGGGTCAACATCGAGAAGCTTAAATGTCCAGCTTAATGGGGTACTGGAGCCTGTGTATCATACTTTATTAGACATCCTAAAACAATAATACAGTTATTTACAGATAATGTAAGACATTATAAATAATAATACATTTATTTACATATGCTACTAGATATCATAAAACAATAATACAATTATTTACACACTATTAGACATCATTAAACAATAATATAATTTCACTTTTTTTTTTTAATTGCAACTTTCTTTTTCGCACCTGCTGCGGCACCTACTGGTGGGGGCATCCAGCCACCGGCCCTGCCATGGGGAGAGCAGCAGGCTCACTCACATGATGGGGGGTCTGGCATGACCGTGGCCAATCTGCTGGAGGACTCCCCCATCCCTGCCAGCCGGACCGGTGCCAAGCCCCTCCAGTGTGATTCCACAACAGTCCTCCCCGCATGGCAGGTGGCGGCCATTAAGCTGCTCAGTCATGCCCAGCCTTTGCCATTTTCTCCCCAATGGGAGCACAGATGTGCAATGACGTCCAAGCACCAACGTGCAGATGTCTGCCATGCTCCCCCCTCCAGACACCCGTGCATCTGCAGTACCGCCAGGAGTCCCCAAGAACCATCAGATCGCGGTGTGGATCCCACCCTTTCCCCAGAACTGGGAGACCAGTCATCAGATGCTCAA
Source organism: Neoceratodus forsteri (assembly GCA_016271365.2). Taxonomy (NCBI): domain Eukaryota; kingdom Metazoa; phylum Chordata; order Ceratodontiformes; family Ceratodontidae; genus Neoceratodus; species Neoceratodus forsteri. The sequence goes on from JADMNL010000036.1 coordinate 48,194,144, forward strand.
TCCCAGTCCTCCCCTGCTGACCCCCGATGATCCGGGCTCATTTCCGAACCCGGGTCGCCGGCGTGGAGCGAGGTGTGGCGTCCAGCACCTCAACCCTCAGCGCCACCGGGCTGGCTATATAATTACAATTATTTACACACTATTAGACATCATTGAACAATATTATTTACAGACACTATTAGACATTGCTAAACAATAATATAATTATTTCTGATGCTATGAGATATCCTAAAATAATAATACAATTATTTACAGACACCATTGGACATCATTAAACAATAAAACAATTATTTTCAGAAACTACTGGACATCATTAAACAATAATACAATTATTTATAGATGCTATTAGACATCATAAAACAATCATACAAATACTTATAGATGCTAATTATATATCCTAAAACAATAATGCAAGTATTTATAGATGCTATTATATGTCCTTAAGCTTTAATCCATTTGTTTACAAGCACTATTATACATCATTAAACAATAATATCATTATTTACAGATGCTATTAAACAGCATTAACAATAATACAATCTTTTGCAGACACAATTAGATATCATAAAACAATTATACAATTTACACTGTATTAGAGGTCATAAAACAAAAATACAATTATTTATAGACACTAGACATCAAAACAGTAATTCAATTATTTACAAGCCTGTAGCAAGTTTACTTTCACTGATAACTTACATTTTACCTTTGTGACAGAAAGAGACAATTTATTGGCATATTTGTAACCTTCATGCACCATTTCTGTTACAGAAACTGTTACCAGAACCTTCTTGAAAATTAGTATGTATCCTGGTGCCTATCCTAGTGTGCAACAATCTAAATATAGAGAATACTGGATGGGCAATTATGCAGAACCAATGTGTTCTGCCACAGAGAGGTTCTGATTCCCTCTGACCTCAAGAGTGAAGCTCGAGAGGTCCATGGGAATCAGAATCCCGAGGTGGCAAAATACACTGGTTGTGCATAGAGTTGCCCATCCTGTATTTTTTATAGTGTATAGTACTATGTGAAAAGTGTGTTTTGTGACTTCTTTTGCTTTCAAAATGAAACTGACTCATGCAATCTCTAGAGGTTCTAGAATGCTGTTCTGCCACAGTAGGGTAGAACAGCATTCCATGAAATTGGAACTGTGGTAGAACAGCATTTTGAAAGGGATGAAATTCTATACAGAACAACATTCCACTATACACAAATAATAAACAAATCTAGACTGTCTCAAGGAAAATTATCTTTGTCCTTGCAGTGAAAATGAGTTGTGGGACTCCCATGTTCCAAAAGCTGATCATTCTGCCAGTGGACAATGCTACTGCATGAAACATAAAATTCAAACAAAACCACAGAACTACAGCGCACTTGAGGTAAAGTATTAGCAAGTGTGCACTTATGTGCAAAAAGGCAGGACACAGACCAGGTAAAACTGTTAGCCCTGGTTCTTCAAGGTGCTGTGACTCTTTATCAGGGAGGTGTTGTGGAAGACAAGCCTTTTTCATTTTTGGAACTTTTTCTTTTTTTACTTCTCTCATTAGACTTGCACCCAATTATGTCTCCACCAATTACTTTTGCATCAATAAAAAATTGGTGTCTAGCACTTCATTTCTTACCCAAGGTTTGTGGCAAGTGTATTCACTGAATTTTTAAATCTTGCTATATTGATTTAGTCCATTTGTTATTATAGTCTGCCTCGATACTGTTATTCTGTGTTTACATTATACATGTGATTGTAATATTTGTTTACTTCTGTATTTTTGTGTTTGAAACAATGGATGTCTGTGCTATTGTAATGGATTGTAAGAGGCCATTTTCAATTAGCTTTTACTCAACAGGTTTTTCTTTTTGTATAAACATTGAGCCACGTGCACGATGGGGCTCACTACACACCAGAAAGTGCAAGTACCAAGCAGTACAACTGTCAGCCAGACACATGGGACCGGGATTCATTATCCACAGCTGACCTCATGCACAATCGCATAGTCCTGTGCAAGGGTAGGGGCCAGCTGGGCAGATAGACCTGGGCTGGACTGCGGGATTTGGAAACCTTGTCCAGACCTGCAGTAGATTCCCCCACTCCTTGGGAGTAGAGGATCATGGGTTACGGCAGTCTGCTAAAGGACTGCCATGTCGACATGTGCAGCAATGCTGTTTCACCATTTTGGGTAACTATGTCCGACAGCCGTCCTCTTCTCTACAACCCTCTGCGGAATGGACTAGGGCTGGGGTCTGTGGAAGAGAGGTGGCATTGGTTCCTCCAGATGTTTGTCTTGGGGGGTGTGCACCCATTACAGCACCCCTTTAACCCATCACTGGCACTCCCACTCTGCAACCCTGCCCAGACCTTCCACGCAGCTGCATAGGTGCAGGTGCGGTCAAGCCCTGTCAAGGAAACACAGCAGGCATGGGCTGTTAGTGCATTTGCCACTGTCCTTTAAAGTAGCAGTATTTCTTAGTCACCATGCAGTTTTTTTGTTTTGTTTTGTTTTTTTAAGAAATGATATTTTTCTGGCAAAAGCATAAACATACCCATTGTTCTTTTTGTTTTCTTTCACTTCTGAAGTAAGATATGGGATTTTGAGCACCTGAAATGGTGATCCTCCTACACGTCCCTCCCTATTTTAGACAAAAACACCATCTTTATCTGCTGAGCAGCTACGAAGGCAGTGACCAGGTTGTGGTTACAGCCTGTCTCAACCACAAAAAAACAATGGGAAGATACCATTTATAGTATATACCAAATGGAAATCATGACTGCCAAACTACAAGATAAACTGCCCCTTTAACGAATCGATGGATCATTTGCCATCTATATATTTCTATGCAGTGACCCGATATCATACCATGATTTGATGGAAGAAATCAAGGAATTAAAAACAGGTTCCAGCCGGGCCCGCTCAAGCTGTTATATGGATTGATAACTGGATAAATCGTGACTCCCCAACCCTCTCCCAATATCATCTCCATTCCATCTTGGCTGGGGATTCTCCTGTGAATTGCCCCTGCCCCCCCCCAGCACTATGAATATAAGTATACAGACCTGTTCAATGATACCAAATGTTTTGCTGCTATAATGGTTTATTGGAATTCTTTGATGGTATGTACCACCCTAAACTTTAATAAAAAATAAAGTTTAGAAAAAAAAAGATAAAGGATTTTGAAATTTGTAAACATTCCCACTCCCATGCCATGCCCGCCATGAAAACATTTAATAACTTGGTACGCTGTTATGCTGTTTGCCATAAAACCATGTGGTAACACCATCTGAATAGATTCACAGTAAGAATCACGTATGAACATTCGACAGGCAACCTCAGTGGAAGAGATTTTATTTTTCGTAAGTAATTTTGTTGGTTTTCTCCCCAGTCCCATTCCTGTGGATCCCTGACATGAAGTACGCATGCCCTATGGGATGACCCACCCTACCGGTTGCTCCGTTACTGCCTGTGTCTATCGCCGGACCACCATCTTGTGATGGCGGGACTATGGGCGGGCATCCCCCCCCTTCTCGAGAGAGGAGAACCACCGCTTAATCCTGCTCCCACTCTCCCCCCGTGTGCCAGCATCCCGGCCACCCGAGGTCGTTCCCAAACCCAAGTCACCAGCGTGGCGTGAGGTAAGGCATCCAGAGCCTGAGCCCTCAGTGCCACCGGGCCAGCTAGAGATTTTTTTTATTGCAAGTGGTGGCCATCTATATTAAGATGAGTCACGAATTAATAAAATAGCTTTAAACACTGTTTTAAAAATCTCTCAGAACATCAAAATGCGCTGAGGATGAATTTATGGATATCAGAAGTACTTTTTTGCTAAAACACTATGACAAAGTTTTTATGCAGACTAACAAATACTCCTGTTTTAAATATCCTATATGAGCATATCGCAGGCCCACATACTATGTATCATGACGCGTAGGGTGCTTTATCTATAGTGCATATGACTTAATATACTTAAAGTGCTACTGTTAAAAGGTAACAGTAAATGCTGTTGCACAGGTAGTGTGGTGGAATGGTTCTAGGTGATAATGGTGACTGCCGAATGGCGAGCCGCGTTATCGCGACATCAGAGCGGCGAAAACATTTTCACCACCCTAACATCCTCGATGCATGGGAGAATGGCGCAGGGACTTTGTTTTTTTGCTTTCTGTGGGGGGCTGTGGGCTTCGCCCCCTGCATCATGCTACTAAAGGATTCTCAACTCCAGTGGGGTACATGTCGGGGAGGGCAAAAGCAAAAAAAAACAAGTTTCTGGCCGGGCACAACAAAATTGCACTAGCGCCCGGACCCAGACCCGAACCAATACCTCCCGTACTGCAAGCAGAGCCCAACCCCCGATGCTATGGCACAGCTCGGCAGCTGACCGTAGCACCACCCCCTACATCCCCTCCACCCCCTCCACCCCCTCCCAGACCACGCTCACCATGCTCGCTCCCCCCATGCATGTGTACATATAGCAACATCCTGTCGATGCAGTCGCCACCCCACCACATCTGGTCACCCTACCCCCCATCGCCATTTGGGCTTTCACCCACAACATGCCACCATTTCGGACGGCGCCTTACTTCAGGCGCCAACATCACAGGCTACCGGTGGAATAAGATCTGGTAGATTTCAAAAATAAATGTTGTGGACTTACATGGGTCTGTCCTGTATTGCTGTTGTAATAAACATTATAATGTGAATTGTAATCTTACAAAGGTATGAATCATGAGCCACTGAGGCTCTGTGCAAACAAGTCTCCGTTATTATGACGTCGGTCCTTCCTGCTCTCAGCCTTACGATGTTGTAAGTTCTTTCTACCATTTCTCTCAACTGTCTCTGATTTCCAGGGATATCCCTAATACTTGACTCAAACATTACCTCAGTCCAGCTTATAAATTTGGCATTTCTGTCAAAGAAGAGTTGGGATTTGAATCATAAAATGGATGTCAGACTTTCATGTTTCAGTCTAGTTCTCATTCAGAGAATGCCTTTATCAATAAGCCACATAATGTAACAGCTTCTTGTGCAGACATTACCAGTTGATAAGAAGTGCCCCTGATTTTGGTCATTAGTTCCCAATTTTGCTAAAGTTGTGCCCCCGATTTATGCAGCAAGGTTTTAAGAGATATGCCTTATACCCTCACCTTGTGGCTGAAGCAAGTCCCTTTCACACTCACCCTCAGGCTACTGTCCGTTTCTACCCTCAGTCTGGCACTGGTCACTTCTACCCTCATCCTCTGGCTCACTAACAGCAAGTCAATTTCTTTGTTCATTTCAGACACGAGCCACCTGCCAGACAGCTTTGAGTGGGTGAGTTTTATTAAACAAGTTTATGAGGCCTTCCCTTCTAATCCTCCTGCAGATAAACCAACAGCACTGAGATTCAGAGTTATTTACAAAGACTTGCCTCTCCTGTGAGATTAAGGCTGGTTTTAATCTGGCAGGATGGGAGGCTGATGAAGCTTTAATCAGAATTTGTACAGCTGTAATCTGCTTCTTAAACTCTTGAAATGCTTCAATCCTTTAGAAAGTTGTAATCAGTCTATATCCAGGAAAATCAAAGGGTCAGAATTAAGGCAACAGGAGGCAAAGGCTTCCCTGTAAAGTGCCATTGTTGCAGGATGTTGGGCAGCAATGAAACATGTTGGTGCAGAATGGTCCAGCCCCTGCAGAACCCTACTGGATAAGCAGTTAAAAGCATTCTCAAAGCTGACCAATGCAAGCCACCAAATTGCAAGCTTTAAACATGCAGCCCTTGTTACACGTGATTCTTCATGCACTCTGTCCTTCAGTGCTTTCATTCAACCCATCCAGTCCTCAGTCCCACTTTAATGCTCCATTTGATTATTATTGCACCCTTCATCCCACCAAGACTAACCTTCCCACTGGGGTTATTAAAATATGCACTACATATCCTATTTAAAATGCAGATATTTGAGTCATAATGTGGAATGATGTCCACAACTGTGTTTTAAGTACCATACCTCTTTTGATTCAGCCACCTCAGAAGCAGCAGATACATAAATAGAGAATAATGCATATGTAGGTGTGTGATATGCAGTTTTTTACACACCCAAGGTGTGTGATAATATATAAACCTCGAGAGCAAAGCTCAAGAAGTTTATATATTGTCACACACCAAGGGTGTGTAAAAAAACTGCAGATCACACATCTTCATATGTATTATTTTTTATAATGACTGGTGCTGGTGAGTGTTTTCATAGGTTAGCATGATACACACAACCTGGCATGACACAGTAAAAGCCATATCAACTTGCGGGTTGATATTAATTTTTACAGGTCTCAAAAACAGGTTGATATAGGGGGTCACCAGTTATTATTGGTACATAGAATACATACGAACATATGCAAGTGCCAGCAGATACAGGCCTCGTGGTCTATTGTGTCTGCTCGGTTGTGCAGCTCACAGTTCAGGCAACTGCTGCTGCCACCTCCCCCTTGCCCCTCCACCCCCGTTGTTACCCCAAACTGATTTCCCCACTCTGGTCAATGCCCCCCTCCCTGACTTGTATTCTGCCTTGGACCCTATCCCACCCTCCTTTTAAAACTCCCCACTGATTTCAGAGAGCTCACCTCCTCTGGCAGCACATTCCATGCTGCTACCACCCTCTCCGTGAAGTAGTGCCTCCTCATCTCCCTCCTGAACCTACCTCCCTCTAGTTTAAGACTATGCCCTATCGTGATCCTCTCCCTTGTCAACCTAAACATACCCTTAATACTAACTCTATGTATGCCCTTCAAGTACTTAAAGGTCTCAATCATATCACCTCTATCCCGTCTATCCTCCAGGGAGTACATGTTGAGCTCCCTCAGCCTGTCCTCATAGGGTTTCTCTCCCATCCCCCTGATCATCTTAATCGCCCGCCTCCGGACCCCCTCCAAAAGCTTGATGTCCTTCTTTAAATAGGGGTGCCAGAATTGTACACAGTACTCAAAGTGATTGCCTAATCCAACAGCAGGCATTGTAAATATCATCATAAATATCATTATAGGATGGATAGGAGAAATCCTGAAAGCTGACTGGCTAAAACAGTCTTTCACTCGTTATGATATCTCAGTACATCATCACAGATCAGAACTGATTATGAGAAACAACCATATTCCAACACTTCGGGCCATTATATAATTGCAATAACATAAATGCGGCATATCATGAGACATTACTTCTTGGATGGTGAAGTGGAAGGCACTTAGCTTCACCTTGTGCCTCACATATCCAAGACATGTTAATATGTCCTGATATGCCACACCCTGTCACATATTGTTGCTTCATTTTAGGTTTTTGAGAAAGGAATGATGTGACTAAGCTGGTATTTTAACCTAGGTCCCTCGAGCATAATCTATTCAGCTCTTTTTACCATCTGAACTACAAGGCTGATTGTGCCAAATAATTTTTTTTTTTGGGGGGGGGGTTGTTGACTGGGTGAGGAGGGCTAGGTAAAATTGTCTGTGGCATTTTTATGTTTACTTGCATGCGCAGCGCACAAGAAACCGTAATCCCCAGGTCAACATTGATCCCTCCCCCAGTACTCTGGCACATCGGAAGCCCACCACAGTGTGCCGAAATCTGTTTGTTAATATTTCACCTGTCAAAAAGAAAACAGTCCCATGACATCTTTTTTTTTTAAACTGAAAAAAGAAGAAAACGATCCGTTGTCATTCCCGCGGCTCCTCCCCAACCCACACCTTCCTTTGCACCTCTACCTCCCAGAACCCACCCACCCACCCATACTTACCTCCAGAGGTTGGGAGTAGTGATCTTCTGTGGACCGGAACATGTCTGCACTCTTCAAAGACCAACCAAACTGAAGAAATGATGGTAAACCCTATAATGGCAGTTAATGGGGGGGTTTCAACATAGGTTAAGATCTCAGCCAATTTTGGGAGTTTTGGTCCCAAATTTTCTACATGGGGTTCTTGGGACCCCACCTCATGAACACTGACACTGTCATTTTGTTTCTCAGTCCCAAAAGGTGATTTCCTGGTCACTGCGTGGAATCACCTTTCTGGACCAATTAATGAAATGACAGTGCCACTGTTCATGAGGTGGGGTCCCAAAAAACCCATGTTGAAAATTTGGAAAAAAAATACCAACAAACACCTGGGGCATTTGGGTTTCCAACCGTGATGCCCACCTTGTACAGACTGACAGGCAACAGGTTGTGAATTGGGGTCATCGGCCGTAATGCTCAAGCCATTCCACCCCCACTCCCACCCCACAGGCACTGACAGGCACTGAGATGTGCCATAGGGTCATCGGCCCTAACGTTCACCCCATTATCCTATACTGCACCCATCTCAGCTTATTTCCTTATGGAATGGGGTGAGTGTCAGGGCTGAAGACCTCAAGGCGCACTGTGACACCTGTCGGTGTCTGCAGGGTGGGGGTGAGGTGGAATGGCATGAGTGTTATGTCCGACAACTCAAAGGCACACCCACAATGCCTGCAAGTCTCTGCAGGGTGGGGGTGAGAGTTAGCGTTACTTCAATACTTTACTGCCATTCCTAGTATGCATCCTCTGACTCCTGCACTACCAATACCAATACCAGCAAGCAAACAGCATTTACAAATGCTTGTTTGTAATGAAATCCCTGTTGGCTAGCAATGCTTGCTAGGAGCTAATCTCTCAGACCCCAAACTCCTTTCATTTGTGAACTGGGTCTAGATCAAAGCCTTTTAAATCTCTGGAGGAGAGAAGGCTTATTTTTATTTTGGTGGGAAGAGATGTGGTTTATTTTGGGGAGGAGCTGTTGTATATTTTGGTAAAAAGCTATGGTTTATTATAGGGGGAGATACGGTACATGTTGTGAAAGAGATATGATATATTTTGGAGAGGAGATATGGTATATTTGAGATGGAGTTTATGTTGGGGAGTTGATATGGCATAGTTTGGGAAGGGTTTATGGTATATTTTCTGGAGGAAATATGGAATATTTTGGTAAGGGGAGATGGTATATTTGGTATATTTTAAGGCTGTGGCATATTTTGTGGGAGAGTTGTGGTACGTTATGGGGAGGTGATATGCTATTCTGGGGAGGATATATTATGTGGTATATTTTAGGAAGGGGGATATGGTATATTTTGGGGGGGAGATATGGTAAATTTTGGCAGAGAAGAAGCAACTTGTTTTATGTAGAAGTGGTATATTGTGCTGTGGTGAGGAGATGGATTATAGGTTGTGGAGGAAATGCAAGAGAATGTGGTACATTTAGAAGCAGCTCTGACATACTGAAAAGAGGATCGTTATTTCTGTTTATTTACAGATCCCCTGATTGCAGTCTTACTGTTGTGAGCGGGGCTTGCTTACATTACATAAATGCCACAGGTTGCTTTAATCTGACTGACAGACAGACAGAGAGAGAGAACGAGACAGAGAGAGAGAATGAGATGGCTGTGCTGATGAATTTTCTGCTCCTGCATTTTGAATTGTTATTTCAAACCTTGGTGCACTTCACGTATTGTCTCTAGTGCTGTGAACGTCTTCCTTTCCAATAGCATATTTATCACAGCGTGTAGATGGCAGCAGCAGGCCTGCCCCAGAGTTCCTACCCCCTGGATACACAGCAGCATTCATTCTGTCTCTCATACTGTCACTCTCTCACCTCTTGCCTGCAGAAGTGCAAACCAAAAGTTTGAAGTCTGCAGAAAATGTGAAACAAGGAAATTTAAAATAACTACATTAAGACAACCTGACAAGAGCTAACACCATAATTTTCTGTTGGAGAAAGGGGGTGACTGTCCCTGTGCTGTGATTAGCAACTCTTCCAGCATTGAAGTGATCATTCTGTTAAATAGTAATTGTAGCTGCTTTGCTAATCTGCCCCTAAACATGCACAGTAGGATTATTTTGAAATGGATTATAACTAAGGGTTCTAAAATGCTATGCCAGTCAAGTATTTATTTACCTTTCCTTTGTAAGTCATGGGGATAAGTTGAAATAAAGGAATATCCATAGTGAAGGATTTTATGCCCCCCCCCCACCCATTTCAGAGCACGTTAATACTATCCAGTCCACACACAGTGGAAGTGAATGCACAGAAGTTGCCTAGACGTGGTGTGTTTATATTCTGTCCCTCCTCCCTCTATGTAAAACAGAGGAGCTTCCAGGGACACACAAAGGAGTGACATGTCTGCACAGATGGGCCTTTACAAAAGATGCCCCCCCTCCTTCAGCTCAAGGCTGTGGCCCACTCAGAAATCCTGTCTAATTGAATCCACACTTTCACACTTCATTACTCCCCTGATAGCCGGGATCAGATGCAGGCCCCCAACGCCACTGCCTCGGTCAGCCCACCTCTTTACCCAACATTTGGCTCTTTTTGTTCCAAGAAGAAAAGAGGGAAAAATTCAAGGGCAAAAGGCAGTCCTGGAAACAACTGAGGTAAAGCAGGAGTGGGATGAAGACTTCAGGACAGCGTGAACTCCTCCTAGAGAGGGGGATCTGGTTTTATTGTACTGAATCTTATTTGCATTGGAAGTTGATGTCATCTAAAGAAGCACGGACCCAAAAAGCAGTGGGTATCAGGGGCTGGGCATGAGGGATTCACAGGCCTTATTTATTTTATTTTAGTTAGTTATTTCAAAAGTTTTACCAGGAAAGACAGTAGCAGCTCATTTCCAGATGCGTGGGGGGGGGCAAATCAAAACACAATAATATAATGCTAAGCATACAATAACACAATAACATGAACAGTAAGTAAATTAATAATTGTGCAAAAGGCAAGGATGCCTTTTCTGTTGCTTACAGAGAGTAAATACAGGGCCAGCTTTAGGGTTTGGGGGGCCCCAGCAGGACTAGTGAAGTCAATAGGCCACCCTATTTGACCGACCTTCACCCCACGCGCTTGACTATAGTCCCTAAGTGCAACATTTTATTTTAAGTTCAGTACAACCACTGGTATATTTATATTTTTAGAGGGGACAATAGCGTTATTCCTTGAGACTGTTCTTTTCACCCCATCGATTGCTGCCCATCTGTCTCTTATCGGCTGGGTCATAACTTGGTGAGGCATTTCATGATGCTACATCAGAAGGAGCAGCACAGCCTTGTATTGCTGTTTTAAGAAGATAAAACATAATTTAAAAACTGAAACTGTTCTGGTTGGGGGCCGGGGGTCTCATGTGATAAGGATGAGTACAGAAGGGCGAACCCGGAAACGTGAGGAAAGAATGGTGAAACTCTCTTACTTACTGTATACATCTATCTGCAAGGTCGTAGCACCTCGGGAAGGGGTAAAACTTTTATCGCTGTTCCAGTTTCACCTTTCTTCACTCGCAGACCTTGGTATTGCTCTTTTTGTTTTCTCCCTGTTCACTGGCTACCACCCCCAGCAACTGCAGGGTTTGTTGGTGCAGAAAACTGGTTATGGGTATGTACCTCTCAATGCTCCTTGACTTTCAGGGACATTCCTGATTTTGATTTTGAAAAATTCCTCTGTCCCTCCTACATTTGACGTGTCTGTCACTGAAGAGTCAGTATTTAAACTATACAATTATGTCAGACACTGACGTTATAGTCTAGTTCTCCTTTAGAAAAATGCTTTTCTAAACAAGTCAAATATTCTAAGAGCATCTTCAGCTGATATTACTAGACATAGTTTCACCAATATAATGTACCAAGCATCTAAATTATATCCAATTTTTTTTTTAAATTGGAAATTCACTTTAAACAAAAAGGTTTTCAGACCTCTCTTAAAGGCCTCCACTATGGGGGCCTCTCTGAGGGTCCTCCGGAAAGAGTTCCATAAGATTGGGTCAGCCACCTCAAAGGCCCAGTCACCAGAGGTTGTCAGTCTGGCCTTCGATACAGCTAAGAGGCCCATCTCGGTGGAGTGAAGAGAGCGTGAGGGCAGATAAGAATGCAGGAGATCTTATAGGTAGCCAGAACTCAACCCATGTAGGGCCTTATAAGTTAGAAGACCAGTTTTAAAGAAGATATAGAAACATAGAAACATAGAATTTGACGGCAGATAAGGACCACTTGGCCCACCTAGTCTGCCCATTTTAGTACCTAACAGATAAGCTGCAGATCTTAGTTAACTGACAGCTTACTTCCTCCTACCCCTCACTAGGACTGCCTTATGTTTGTCCCATGCATTCTTGAATTCCCCCACTGTTCTTGACTCCACGACCTCCTCAGGGAGACTGTTCCATGCATCCACAACCCTCTCTGTGAAAAAATACTTCCTCACATTACCTCTGAGCCGTCCTCCCTCTATCTTCAAATTGTGCCCCCTTGTTCTTGCACATCTCTTTTTCTGAAAGATGCTACCCTCTTGGACTTTGTTGATTCCCTTGAGGTACTTGAAAGTTTCTATCATGTCCCCTCTCTCCCTTCTTTCCTCAAGGGTATACATATTAAGCTCCTTTAGTCTTTCTTCGTATGTCTTCTGGTGCAGACCCTGCACCATTTTGGTTGCCCTCCTCTGGACAGCCTCCACTCTGTCTATGTCTTTATGGAGATGGGGTCTCCAGAACTGCACACAGTACTCCAGATGGAGTCTCACCAACTGTCTGTACAGAGGGATAACAACTTCTTTGTTTTCACTAATGATGCCTCTCCCTATGCATCCCAATATCCCCCCCAGCCTTCCTTACTGCCTTCTCACATTGCTTGCCCACCTTTAGATCATCTGATATAATTACCCCCAGGTCCCTTTCCATTTTTACTGTTGTCAGTATCTCACCCACCGTTGTGTACTCTTCTCCTGGGTTTTTGTTTCCCAGGTGCATTACCTTGCACTTCTTTGCACTGACTCTGAGCTGCCATACATTTGACCATTCCTCCAACCTTGCCAAGTCCCTTCTCATCCTTTCCACTCCATCTTGTGTATCAATCCTGTTGCAGATCTTTGTGTCGTCTGCAAAGAGACATACTTTTCCTTCCAGTTCCTCTGCAATATCACTTATAAAGACATTAAAAGGACCGGTCCCAGTACTGAACCCTGCGGTACCCCACTAGTAACTCTCCTTTCTTCACTGTGGACTCTGTTTACTACTATCCTTTGTGTCCTGTTGTCTAGCCAATTTTTTATTCAGGCTACCACCTTGGTACCCACTCCAAGGCTGGCTAACTTGTGTATTAATCTTTTGTGTGGGACTGTATCAAATGCCTTGCTAAAATCTAGGTAGGCCATGTCCACAGCCCTCCCTGGTCTACTACTTTGGTCACCCAGTCAAAGAAATCTATTAGATTCGCCTGACATGACCTTCCCATCGTGAATCCATGCTGCCTTGGGTCCTGTGCCCCACTGGCCTCTAAGTACTTAACAATTCTTTCCTTCAGAAGTGATTCCATCATTTTCCCTGCCACTGAGGTCAAACTAATGGGTCTATAGTTTTCTGCCTCTGTCCTGCTCCCACATTTGTGAAGAGGAATCACATCCGCCCTTCTCCAGTCCTCAGATACCACCCCATCCTCCCATGATTTGTTAAAGAGAGTAGTCAGTGGTGTCACTGGTTCTACCCTTAGCTCTTTTAGAATTCTTGGGTGAATCCCATCAGGCCCCATTGATTTGTCCACCTTCAATTTTATTAGTTCTTTCAGAACCCTTTCTTCAGTAAATGGAATGGTATTGAGCCCCCCGTCTTCAGAGTGTTTCTCTTGTTTGGTTTAGGTACCTCCCCCTCCTCTTCCTTTGTGAATACTGAGCAGAAATATTAGTTCAGTATCCCTGCTTTTTCACTGTCACTCTCTGCCTACATTCCCTCCCCTTTATTAAGCCTCAGTAACCCTTCTTTGGTCTTTCTTTGCTCCCTAATGTACCCAAGGTCTTATCCCCCTTCTTAACAGAGTTGGCTATCCTTTCCTCGGTTTGGGCCTTTGCTATTCTGACTGCCTTCCCTGCCTTTTTCTGCTTTAACTGATAAAGTTCTCTGTCCTGCTCCTTCTGTGTTTTCTTACATTTCCTGAATGCTATCCTTTTCTCCTTAACCTTCCTCGCCACCTCTTTTGAGAACCATAGCATTTTTTTTCCTTCGTTGTGTTTTGTTGATTTGCTTTACACAAAGGCTTGTTGCCTCTGTGATGGCTGTTTTGATTACTCCCCATTGTTCCTCCACCCCTCCTTCTTGCCAGTTTGCTAGTGGTTTTCTGAAGCACTCTCTCATTTTCCCAAAGTCAGCCCTCCTAAAGTCCAATACTCTTGCTTTTGTATGGCTTGATTGTATGGCTGTGTTTATCGTGAATGACACTGTTTGGTGGTCACTTGTTCCCAGATGGCTACCCACGTCTAAATCTGAGATTCTTTCTCTATCCCCATTTGAGAGTGCCAGGTCTAAGATTGCTCCCTCCCGAGTGGGTTCCAATACTAGCTGTCTGAGGCATGCCCCTTGTAGGGCATCAAGAATGACACAGATATGCCATGTAATCAGCAGACAGTGGAATTCACTCAGCGCTTGGGAGACAAGACTTCACCTAGAAAGGATGGTCAGCAACTAGCAGCTGCATTCTGCACCAGCTGCGGGTGCCACAGCGTATCATCACTGACCCCGAGGTATAGAGTGTTACAGTAGTCAAGTAGTGCTGTGCAGAATGTGGAATTCTGCTGGTGGAATTAGCGCAGAATGGCCCTTCTGCCAGTGGAATTTCTGCCAGAATTTCAGTGGTTCTTCAGTGGAATTCCACCTACTGTGATCCGTGGAATAATATTCAGAGGAAAAGAAATTCTTCCGTGGAAAATCATTCCACAACTATTTTCTACAGCAGAATTTCACCATTCCATTTGTGGTGAAATTCGTTGGAATTTTGACAATTCTGTGGAATTTCTTTCCATCGGAATCTGAAAATTCTGCACAGCAGTATAGTCAAGCTGAGATATCACAAATGCATGTGTTAGTGCTGCCAGGTCCACAGGAGGATAAGGGATCTAACCAGACTGATGTTCCACAGTGATAAACATCACTCCGGATGAATGTCAACACCTGAACCTCAGATGCCAGCCCTTCATCCAGATTAAATCCCCATATTTCTCCCCTTAGTGGCAGCCAAAAGTCTAGATGAACTGAACCAAAGCCCAGTCTCAATCTGGGTGGCCTTCACTTTCCCCCAGCGACCCGATTCAATCACCAATACCACAGTCTTGTCAGGGTTGGGCCTCAACCAGCTCGATGACTTCTAGTCCTGGGTCTATGCCAAAATGTGTTCATATGTCTTAAAAAATTATATAACTATGATAACTAATTTGTTACGTTTGTTTTTTTCATTACAGATTCAAATAGGCAAACTATGTTTAAGCCAAAAATGCTACTTACAGAACTATAACAATCTAAACTGAGAAGAGAAGGAAAAGGAAAAAAGAAGAGCAAGAAAAAAAGAGAAGAAGAAAGAAGAGAGGAAATAAGAGAAACTATTCTAAGATGGGTGCCTGAACTGTAACCTGGGGGAAAGTAAAGGTGGAAGATACATAATTCCTTTGGTATTGAGGTTCAGACTTACCTGGCAAAGATGCTATTTCTGCAGTAGAGGCTTATTTCCACGACAGGACCATGTTTGTGCAGCGGTTGCTGCAACTGCAGAATCACAGAAGACATGTGACCCTGAGCAAGAGGCCGAGGACTTTAGAAGTTATCCTGCTATGGACATTTGAGGATATGGAGATGGGGTAGAAGAGGCTTTCTTGCTTCCTCCTCATTTCATGGGGCACTACGTCACAACACAGCCTGCATGAACAGCACTGTCAATAACAGCGCTGTTCATACAGCGCTGATTACAACAGTGGCAGGAACAAATGCTGCAAGAAAAAGCAGCACCACTGGTAGCAGTCACAAAGCACACTGACAACTGCTACCAGTCCAAAATCATATTTTAGTGGGGGGCTCTCCCCTCCCCATGTAATCATCTCCGAGTCGGAGTTGGATTACAGGAGGGGCGAAATATCGGAGACAAGGATTAGAACCCTGGCCTCCACCAGCATTCTGACCAAACTGCTCCATGCTTCAGCCCTCTGCACCACGGGAGCAGCCTGGTTCCATGTGATGATAGCGATCCAAAAACAGTGATCGCTATCATCGTGACTGTATATCGCGGAAAAGCATTTTGGCGATATACATTTGTCAACGAGCCAACATCCGTAAATCAAAGTGTTTTTATGGGGGCACTCCCAAACTAAAGATTCCCTAACTCCAAGGGGGTGTATGTCGAGGAGGGGAAAAACACTGCATAAAAAAAACAACAACCACAAGCAGCGGCAAAACATTCCCGCAGCAGGTCCCAAACCCTACTGCACTGCAGCCAGCCACCCTCACCACCATACCACAGGGCTGGCTCAGTTGCAGCAGGTTTCTCCCCCCCCAAACCCTCCCTCCCATCCATCCCCTGCAGCTCCCTATCCCTCCCCTTCCGTTCACTGTGGTCGCTGATCCATTGCTACCCTTGCAGAGTAGCTGATGATGATAGTGCTATAAATGAGTCGCTGTTTCTACAGTCGCTCATTTATAAACGCTATCATCATGGACACCGAACAGCTCAGCTAGCCTTCCAGATTTCCAAGCCCTTGTCTGCTTTCCTAGTAGTGACATGGGGTAGTGCTTAATACACAACGCTGTTCTGTCCCTGTCGCTGTCTGTGAGACGCTATTAAGACAGCACGCTTCTTACTGCGCTATATTTGTAGCGCTGCCCTAACTAGTTATCTTTCAGGATAGTCTTGTCCCTAGATCCCAACATATACCTTGCTGCCACTGTGAGTTTGTTCATTTTCCTACCACCCCAAGGGCTGCTAACCTGCTATCCTGCAACAGGAGTTTCTGTACAGAAGCAGGGCTACTGTTTTTTTCATTTCCAATTGTTTAACCAGGTGAGACACACTAAGCTGACATCTTGTTTACAGGTGCAACCTGGGAGCACAGGAAAGTTAAGTGACTTGCTCAGGGTCACACAGTATGCAAGTGGGGCCTGTGG
Organism: Neoceratodus forsteri; assembly: GCA_016271365.2. Classification (NCBI taxonomy): domain Eukaryota; kingdom Metazoa; phylum Chordata; order Ceratodontiformes; family Ceratodontidae; genus Neoceratodus; species Neoceratodus forsteri. The sequence continues at coordinate 48,211,052 of JADMNL010000036.1, forward strand.
GATTCAAACCCAGGTCTCCAGATTTTCAGCTCAGAGCCTTAAACCACTGCGCTATACTGCCTCCCTTGTTCATGTATAGTTTGTCTTTCCGTCATGGAAATACTCCTGCAATCCCCTTTCTTCATACTTTTATTCTTTTACAACTCTAACCTCTGAATATTGGGTTCTCTCAGGTGCTGCTGTACTGTATTTTTAGCTAAGGCTGGCACCATATGTTAACCCTCTCAGTGTCAGCAAGAGCAGGCCTGGTGCGGGGAGACCCTCTGTGTCTAGGGGTATAATGGACTGTTCACCAGAGGGTTCCTTTGTATTTAAAACAACTCACTTGTACCTTTTCTGCCTTCCCCCATTGTAGTGAAAGTTCAACTCAGACCTCTGTTCGGGCAGAAAAATCACACTGCAAGGGTGGTTCAAGCAGCAGTCAGGCTTTACTGACTTAGTCAGTTACATTTATGAAGACGTGTCCTTGAAAGTTCTCCTGGTGAGCACTGTGCAGACAGGTGGTATACATCCCCTGCTGTGACAGTTCAACATTGCCCAGCACTACAGTGACAACAGCGTCAGGTCGTTGTAGTGTCAACACAGGACCCCACCACTGCTTTCGGGGGTATTGTACCTCCTCCCCGAAACCACTCGGAATTGGTTATATTAGTAGCGGGGGGTGCGGGAGGCAGAGCCCCCCCCCCACATGGGGAGTTTTGGGGCAAAACCCCCCAAAGGAGGCAATCTTTTCTGTGACACCCTCACGCCGACCGCAAATGTGGTCAACATAAGGCTGTCACTCTAACGTAGGTCGACAAAACCTCTGTTGACTGACCATTGAGTCAAGATCTCAGGGCCCGATTATAAAAGTTGTACCCTTCTCTCATGACAGGAGCCACAGGTCACTTTCTAGTACTCTGTTCATACACCAGTGGGTGAGGTTATACCTGGGATATGAGACTGTTCTGCTCTGCATAACTTTTACCAGTTCCTCTCTTATGAGACAAGCATTGGGTTTACACTTTCGCACACTTTGTGACACCACAGCGCCTGGTCAGTGGGTGATGCAAGAGGCATCACCACTGTAGGGACTTCTCACTTTTGCACTTTGGTTCACTGACAGGCATCCAGGGGTTCCCTGGTCCTGAATGCACTCGCTCCATCCCAGGCCAGTCTCCCAGCTGGCGTTCAGAGGCCACCCCTGTGCTGGGTGCCTCACATTTGCAACTCCTCACTCACCAACAGGCGTGCTGGGCATAGCAAAGCAGTCCATATTCCAGCCTGCCCACTGGCAGTGGCTGGTCATTGCCCCAGCCTCTCTACCAGAGACAGTAGCTTTGATACCCAACCTGGCTTGGGATCTCCTGTACTCAATGTAGGACTATCTCCAACCATAATTATCAGCTTTGTCTCTCTCTCTCTCTCTCTCTCTCCATGTCTCTCCCTCCATCAGCAGCTTAGCTGGCAGCAACTCTCAGACACAGTATTGCAAGCCCCACCCAAATGTTGAACACCCCCTCTTTGGTTGGACCTTTCCGGTACCACAAGGCCCTTGAGGAGAATCCGTTCAGGGTTCCCACACCCTTCTGGTGTGTCCCTTACATACTACCACAATTAGCAGCCAGCTACTCTAAATGCCCCCTGATTTCTTCCCTGGAATCTCCACTGCTGTCCTGGGCCTGCCTCTGGAGGTGACCAGGGGACTGGCCATCTAAATAAACTGATCTCAAAGGCAGAATTCATAGACTACTGTGAGGTATGAGGTCCTTTCCACCTCACGGCAATCTGTTAAGTGACCAGAGGCAAAAGACCTTGAGGGTACCATGGCAGCCTTCTCACTGGCAATTAACTCTGCCCACTTATCTCACTAAATCAGAGCCATGACTACCAATCAGTAGGCTCTAGGCCTGGCATTCTAGCAACCAAAGCCCATCCCTCTAGTGGAGGGGGGAGGGGTTGTTACACATCCTACTGAACTTAAAATTTTAAATATGTTTCTTTTTTTATATATACTTTTCCCAGCAAACCTCCTCGACAGGCCTATAATAAGCTGGCTGCCCTGAAGAAGAAGGGAGGATTGCGTCTTCCTCATTTTGGCTTATATTGTTGGGCCGGCCATTTAAGCAACTATCTTAGGTGGCTGCGTCCAGTAGAGGCCTTATACTCATTCCCATATGTCCCGTCTTGGTTTTCCATTGAACAGGAGCTAATTGACTCTGGTGGAATCTCTTGGGAGGCCATTTTACATACATGGGCAAGAGACCGTCCCGCCTCTTTGCTTGGCTCCCCCATTTCTATCTCGTTGAAGGTACATTTTCAATTATGCACTGCCCTAAAATATAATCCACTGAGAGATTCGACACAACCTTTATTGCAGAATGTTAATCTCCGCATTGGGGGGCCCCTCTCTCAACTGCCTGGCTCCCCTCTCTAGCTGGACAGTGTATCCAGGACTTAGCCTCTAGAAACTCCTGTCTTTCAGTAAATGATATGATATTAAAGTTCCCATCGGGCCCAGGGGGTTTCTTCAGATTTTATCAGCTACGTCATCTCCTGCTTGCTAAGCAGTTCTTACTGGGGACACCTAGAGAGAAAGGAGAGATTTTTTTACCTTTGATCAATCGGACCTTAAAGGCTTACTTGGTTTCTCTTTATGATCTGGTTTTCCCTCTTATTGATGGCACCTCTCTTCACTGGGCAGCAAATTTTCCCCAACAGTCCTTCAAGTGGGAGCAGATATGGCGATCCTGTTACTCACACATTACACAAGACAGGCTCTGTCTTATGCAGTTCTCGAGTTTGCACTATACGTATGTAACCCCCCTGTCACCCGGGTTACAAGAATCCCACTTAGATCTAGTGGCAGGCAGGGAAGGCAGCTTGTGAAACACCAGTTAAATGGATTTCACACTGTCTCACTCTGTCCTCAGTCTCAGCTGAGCTGGAGGGATGACATCATATAGAATTTTCGCCGCAGCATAAGCCACTTTGGAATGTTGCAGCAGGGAGTTAGAACTTTCGGAGGTTTTGAATTCAGTCTTCAGGAGAGTCAGTAGCAGTCTAGTAGGAGACTCAGTGGAGGAAGGAGGTGCACTGCAGTGTGCAGTCCCTCGGAGCAATCAGCTCTGATCAGAGCTACCAGTTGTAGTGGGTGTGTGTTCTCGCCCCAGAGAAGGACACAGAAGAACACTTGTGAAGTGGTTGAGACCGTCTCCCAGTTGTTCCAGGGCCCCATCCCTGAAAGGGATGGGGGGAAACCAGACCAGCTCTTCAGGGGCAATCCTCTGGCCCATCTGGAAAAAGAGAAGCTGCCTAAGAAGATTTGTGCTGAGGCACCGAGAAGTATGTTTGTGTTTCCTGTGAGAAGCCTGTGGGCACCTGCAAACCAGGGTGAGTCAGCTCTGCCAGAGAGCCTGTGTTTCACCAAGACTCTTGTGTTAAGTATCTTCTACTGTGGGTCAGGAAAGGACAGTCAAGTACAACACTTAAGTTGTGTATGGCTTTGAAATGCCTCTAATCAGTGGGGGTCTACAGGGATGGACATAGCCACTTAAAGAACATTACGAGTCAGGACACTATTTTCCAGAGACAGTAGATTAAGTGTGATATTTATTTCGAGATAGCAATCTACAACCAGAGAGGTTCAAATGGAAAGGTGTTGATTCCAAATGAATGACTGGGTATAGATTTGGGAGCAAGAGGTGGGAGACCCCCCCCCCATCTGGAGTAACCAGATTTACTTCTACGGGTTCAGTTTGGGCACCTATAGCTTTCTCCCGGGCACTTGGCCAGTGTTCGCAGAAAGTACCCAGACGTGGAATTAGATGGAAGAATTTTCCCTTTATGGAACCAGTATGTGCTCATGGGTGGTAGAAGGAGCCACCAATAAATGTCCATGCCATGTGGAAAGTAGTCCAAATGCTGGCCAGATGTGCCACACCAGGGAAATCCAGAGAAGATTACAAGTTCGGGCTGAGAGCCCAGTGTGTTTCAGAACCTGAGGATTACAGTGTGTAAGAAGATTTGTTCTGGTCTCCATATATCTGCATTACCAGGGAGTGTAGCCCTGTGGGGCTCCATCTATGCTTTATTGTTCTGTTGTTGTTGAGAATAAAAGCCACTCTCTAGAATCCCACTCCTGGTTTGGACATTACAGTTATTGTTTCCTGAGTCTGGAGTTGCTTGGGTGCCCCTGACTAGAACTCAAACCTAGCCAAAATGCCGAGCAACAGTTTTCTCCCCGAACCCAGGCAGCCAGGTAGTGGGTTACATAATGGAGGCACCACACAGTGCTAATAAAACAAAAAATAACATCTACCCGAGCCCAGGCTGGTTACACGTATCTGACTCCAGTGAAGTTACACAAGATGGGTAAACTCCCCTCCCCACTCTGTAATCGTTGTAATCAAGCAGAGGGTACCCTCTATCATATTGTCTGGGCTTGTCCATCGATTGTAGCACTCTGGGAGACTATTAAACAAAAGGTAGACCCCTGCTGGGATTAGGCAATCAATTTACTCCAGAAATCTACCTTTTGGGAGACTTCACTGGAGTCAGGGTGAAGCAGCGCAGGTTTCACATGTCAATGATAGTCCTTTCCCTTAAAGCATTGGTTCTCTGACATTGGAAAGATCCTAAGGCTATCTCCTATACAGAATGGCTCCAAGAACTGTTAGCCAACCTGCGGGTAGAAAAAATGGTGGCGAGTCTATGTAACTGCCCCAAGAGGTTTAAAGATAGGTGGGAACTTTATACTTTATGTAGTCTATGACAATCTAGCGTGAGGTACAGCCTTGAGTAGAGTGATGCCAAGGGGGGATGAGGGGAGCTTTGTATATATGTTGTTTGTATGTTTAGTTGTATGTCCAGTTTATTTTGCTGTATCCTGGTACACTATTGTACTGTGTCCTTTGTTAATGTGTTTGTAATTTTTTGGAGGAAAGCTTAATAAAGTTTAATTAAAAAAAAAATAATATACTTTTTCCCAGGAGCCCACATAATGGAACCTCCTTTCACACCAACCACTGGACCCTGCTTTCCGGCCTTATAACTGCATTCTAGTTACCTCCTGGGACCCTGGGACACCCACATAGTCTCCCCAGGTTTGTCTCCCCTCCTCAGCTCTGTCGTGGGTGTTTAGTCCCTGCTGGCTTCCTGTGTTTGGCAATGCTGGCACCCAAAGTAGTCCAAGGAGACAAAGGAGCAGGGCCAAGGTAGCCAAGGGAGCATTCTGGTGCTTCAACTGCACAACTGGGGGTTCGCAGAGTCTTCCTGTTCTGCCCCTCCCAAGGAAAGGCTTTCTCAGGTTCCTGCAAGCCTGACGCATGAAGGTCTGCATGCTCTCCCCTCACTGACCTGCTAACACTCCCCAGCTATATTGACCCATGCTGCCACCCAGGTGATGGTAAAAAAGCAGGAGCCACCACCTTCCCCAGAGGAGTGCATCCTGTGAGAGGCTTCATCCTCCTCCTGCCTGCCCACTGATATGCTAGGTTCAATCCCCAAACCGGGTCACTGATGCTGTGAGTGACAACGCTGCTGCAGCCTCCTACACCAATGGAAAGGCTTTTTCTATTTATGAAAGGGTCTTCAGAATCCTTCAGATTAATCTCAGTAACTTCATTGGTCTAAACAGATCACCTGCCCATTCATTTATCTCTGATATACAAACGATTTGTAACTAGCCTGCACTAATCTCCCTAGCAACAACTTAACCTAATGAAAATTAAACCATTTCTGGTTAAAATGAAAACTTTTTCCGCTTTTTAAACACAAGAACCCACAACAGGGCATAGTTTTCTTCAAAATAAATGCCCTTCCTGTGTCCATTCAAAGCTCTCAGTCTTTGTTACCAAACTTAAAGATTCTACCTAGCAACAACCTAGAGTAACTAAGGGAAAATAAAACCTTTTTTTTCCCATTAGAAATAAATATTTCCATTTTCTAAGCACAATAACCCACTCTAGGGCATGGGTTACTTGAGAATTAATGCATCATCTGGGTGTGTAGAACGTCACTCGGCCATTGGCCTTGTACCTTCCAATTCACCCAGGTCACGCCTTAATGCTCTAGAAAGGTGTGCCCTCTTATGAGTTATTGGTTACTTTATATCTTGTTTCATCTATGGGCAGCAGCAGCAACAGTACCCTCAATTAAATAGGTCAGAGGTTAAAGACAACAAAAATATCCAGTGCCCATGTTGTGCTGGGGACTGATCTACTTTACTAATATTGGCCCTTAAACACAACCTACCAATAAGTTACCCTACATTATACAATGGGGTCTCAAAATGGGGCACTCTGATTGTCTGACTGGCACCTTTGTGCCATGTTAAATCATAGCATAATCACCGCAAAAGGTGCCATTCAGCCACTTTAGAAAAGTAAAGTAAATGTAAATCACTATTCCCACTGCACCACTCCAGCAACTGCTAAAACAACTGCGGCTTCTGACCGCGGTTTCCGGAGAAGGATATTATACTACGAGAAAAGTTTTTTGGTTTTTATTTTTGTTGGTAACCAAAGTTTTTAATAGTTTTTCTTTTAACCTTTGCCTACTACAAATTGTATAATCTCAATAACCCACTCCAGAATGTGGGTTTTGGTGGGACTTACCCACTTCTGATGTGATTATGTCACTTAGCCTGTGTCCTCATGACCAAACCACACCAGGCATGGGTAAATCCCACCACAGCCCACACCCTGTCATGGATTATTGCTTAATTATACAATGGACATAAAAATCTTGCAACCTGATTAATCAGCTCTCTTTTCCCATGAGCAAATCCTGTGACAACCCACAGCTAAAGAAGGGCATTTATTTAAAAAAGAAATAAGTGAATGTGTTTTTAATTTATTTTACACATAGGTCCATAGTATAATCACAATAAGATACACCAGAAAGTGGGTCATTGAGGGATTACCCACTTCTTGTGTGGCTAAGTCACTCGGCTGTGCCTCGTGACACACCACATGAGATATGGGTAACTCCCCCAATAACCCACGCCCTGTCCTGCCTTATTGCAAGCTTCTCCATGAATGTGGTTAAACATTCATCACATTTCATGGAAGCTGAGGTCTGCCAGGTCTGGTAGCAAAAGTGAGAAAATAAAACCTACTTTGCTGGCCATCCTGGTAGAGTAATGGTTATCATCACTCCCACCCCGGTTCTCATCTGTTGGGTGCAGATTGTTATCTGTAACTCCTGTGTATTTGTGATGCCAGATGAGGCTGCATTCCCTACCAGGGCAGTTAGTGCTGTATCATTTGCCCCAGGGGACTCAGAGTAGGGGATTATATTAAATATTCTAAGTATCAGAGCCACCACCACTCCCAACATATTCCCCTTCCCTCTGTTTCCCACTCTTGGGATTAAATCCTAACGTGGAGCACTTTATAAAGAGCATGAATTTAATGAGGCTGTAAACTCTGTTCAATCCAGCCTTTCAAAGGCCAGTAATAACTGTAACTGGCAAGCGAACATCCGGTGTGTTCCAGGGTGGGCTGCATAACAAGGGGTCATAATGGAGAGCTCCTCCTGCCACAGAGTACCTGCACATCTCCCTAGCTAGCCTTGCTCAGTCTGGACCTTTTGTAACTGCTTATTCTTCTGAGACTCAGAACCCCCCTATTAAATACAGGAACTGCTGACTCTGTGGCACCAAGCGAAGGGGTTCACTCGGCACGCTGGCGACCCGGGTTCACGTCCCGAGCCTGGG